>OV884058.1:10466232-11896531 GCA_930367215.1 Pollenia angustigena
CAAAAAATATGTTATGTTTACACTCTTTCTTCATAATCTCTCCATTACAATCAATTGTAAAAGGAGTATTAAGTTTTTTGTTAAGGAAATTTTAAGACATTTATGGGAAAATGCGTGGTGATAATAATAAAAAAACATATGGAAAAATCGTACGTTCGCGATCCGTACGTTCGCGACCGGTAAATAAGCCAATTAAACAAAAACCAAGAGAGATATTTTATTTTGTAAATACTGGATGGAGACATACATTAATACACTTTTAAAATAAATTAATCACTTTTGTATATTCCGTTCCATTGCGCAGATTTTTACATTTCACAACTTTCAGCCAAAGTTGACTTCTATTTTGCGTACGTTCGTGACCACACGTTTATAATTCTTATTATGAAAACTTAATCTCGATGAAATCCATCTTTTGCACTAAACATAGAGCTACCCAAATGCTATCGAATCGAAAAAAAAAATGCTAGGAAAAGTTTTGTTTTCTATATTATTTGTACATCAAAAGCGTATGAACGTACGTTCGTGACCCCAGGAAATGCCCATATGTATTTGTTAATAGCAAAAATTAAAATGCATAATAAATATATACATATTTATCTTCATTATTTACTAAAGGAAACACAAAAACGTAAAATTTATTAAAAAAAGACAAATATTGGCGCGTATTGTGTTGTTTGATTGCCGCACAAGAAGGCAATAAATATTGGTGCATTTTTGTTATTTTTATTGTCGCGCGGTTGCATAGCAAACAGTCGCACGATTGCCGCACCAGGGTTGCATTTGATTGGTAAAAGTAAGCACAATATTGTCCTCGATTGGTACAAGAGCTAATTGGTTGTGCAGTCACACGATTGGTGTATTAAAAAGTGTGAAAATTGGTGCATTGCGGCAATCGTGTGATCCCAGCTTAAGTTGGACCATGGCGATCATTTTAAAGAAAAAATCGTACAAATTATATAGATGTCATTGGTGGTGCAATATGAAAATTGGATTTTGCAACGCTGTGTTTATGTCTTTAATAGTTTTTTTATACCACGCAAATTCTAGTCATGTCTTTCAAAAGCTCGGTTTATACCCTCCCCAACGCTAAATATTTTTGAACTAAAATGAAGCTGTGTTATTTTGATACAACTTCTGTGTAAAAAAACTATTAAAGACAAAATGTTATACAAAATGTTATGATCGGACTAAAATTGGCGACACAGTGAACAAAAAACTAAAAGGGGGTATTTCTAGGCGTGGCAAAAAAAATAATTTTTGGAATTGTTTTTACATTATCTTTAATCCTAGGGGGGGGGGGGGGGGACTGACAAAGATGGACACAATAGCACATGCTATTCGTACTGCTCATTAGTTTATCAATGTAAAAAAGAATTCATAACATTTGATCAATGAAATTTTTAATATACAAACTCGATAGCCCAAAGTTGCCTGTTTAGGACCCTGGCGCTATGCTAGTTAGCAGTCCTTGAGGCAGGTTCAGTTTCGGGAGACTTAAAAGTGCCAAACATTTACATACAATATGGCGGAAAGCTGAAATTAATATTCCATTGTATATTAGATATAAATTCAGATTCAATATCAAATTCAAATATATATTCAAGTTCGGTTTCTCTTTTATGTCAAAACTGTATTAAAGTTTTTTTTAATTATTTTTAATTTTAATTATCCTGTTTGTTTGTCTAACTTTACAAGTACTTAATATTCATTTCTTTAAATTTAACTGGCATTCTTTCATTATTTATTTTGCTTTTGCCAACAATTTTATGGTTTAGTGTTTATTTGTTAACAATTGTTTAAGTCTTGTATTGTCTTGATGTATTTTCGAGAAAATATCTTAAACAAAGAAATGAGTAAAATAAAAAAACTTTGCAAAAAAAATTATTTCAAAACAGAGTATCATAAATTTTAAGAAGCTTAACACTGTTGCTTACTCAACAGTAAACTGTTAACACCTAAACAAAAGGAAAGAAATGTCATTGAGAGTGTGACAATGATAATAGAATCAGGCGAAATTATGAGGACAGATAAATCTGTTTTGGTAGGAGAATATACGGCAGTTGACTGAATACCAATTTCAAGGATATTTAAAAAATCCTCAGCTAATTAAGTAGCTTATTTAAAAACTTTAGTTTTCCTGTAGTCGAAAATTGTGAAGCCTACAAAAGTGTTCCTAAGTTTTGGACCTTACTGTATTTTAACGAACTACTACCTATTTTGGCCAAGTCTTTGCAACTTAAATATAAAATAAATACTCAACAAATATATGCAAACCATCCTTCCCCCTTTCAAAACCTTTACCCCACAACAAGCCCCAGAACATTATGGACATTATCTGAGAAAAACAACAACAGCATCATTGAAATACCTTTAGGAATTATTACAGTCATTGTTAAATTCTATAAAAGCAACAGAGTTTATTATTTTGTCATTGTATTAAAGACTACTTTCAACTTCAAATATAAACACACACAAACACATATACACACACATATAAACCCTTACAGACACCTTAGCACACTCCCACTGTAAGAGAAACAATAGGAAAAACAGTAAATAACATTGTTGCATTAGGTGAAACTGTTGCAGCTGTATGATTGTATGTATGTTTGAGTTAAATTCTCAAACAAATACATTTTGTATTGTATTCAAAGGAACAGGATGCCTGAAAGTAAATTTAATCCTTGTCTTTTAAAATTTGTTGTTTTTTCTCGCTCCCAGCACTGCCATCTCGCCTCAATACGCAGCTAAAAAAAAAGAAGAATTTTTCATCTAATCAACACACAAAGAAGCAACTAAATCTTTTGTTTTTGTCTAACAGAGAAAAAGTAAATACCTTAAGAAGTTGGCAACAACATTTAAATTTACATTTTCTATAAAAATAATAATTAATTGTTTTTCTGTTGGCCTGTTTGCCTGTGTGTGTGTGTGTGTGTGTTTTTGTGTTTTTGTGTTTTTCTCTATCCCCTTCAACATTCTGAGAATCGTTTGTGCAACATTTTAGACAATAATGATTTAAGTATAGAATAAGTAAAATTTTCAGAACTAATTGTACATTAAAATGCTTCAGCATACAAATGTCAGATTAAAATGAAATTTTAAAACAGGACTCTAGCCAGCAGGGCAAGGGGCAGGGCAATAAGAAAGAAGCAACCAAACACTTCTAAGAGTTTAAAAAATTCATTCGCATAGACACACAAAAAAGGAGTGGATATAAATATGTACCGGATTAAATGGTATTTTGTTTATATTTCAGTTTTTCTTAAGACTATAAAGTTTGTTCGATTTAAAATAGAATACAATTTGAAAGTAATAAATATTGATAAGGTGGCACGGAAAATGAGTTGTTTTTGTTTGTATTTTTAATAAGGGATAATAATTTCAAAATGGCAGTGGGTAAATAGAAAAACTTCTATAGAACGAGTTAATAAAGACATTCTTGGGATGTTTGTAAAAGCTGAGATGGCTGAAAGGAATTTAATGTTATTTTAACAGGGTACAGGGTAAGAGGGTATTTTTTTAAATAATAGAAGAAGAAGATTTTTAAAAGGAATTAATTTACTTCAAATATAATTTTATTTTGATTGAAAACTGTTGAGTGTTGATGTTGTAGCTAAATTTTATACACATAACATTAAATATTTGAAATAATTAAGCGATTAGAAAATTTTTGGACGGAAATTCGAAGTTTTCAAAGCACTAGTTTTAACACAATATTTTTTCAGAAATTTATAAAAAAAAAAACATTTTTTTTGTCAACCTTTCAAAAAAAATAGAAAACAAGAACGGTACACAACTAAAGTAAATTCAAATAAAAATTAATTTAACGAAAAAGCGAAATAAAATAGAACTCCAATAAAAAAAGAATCAACTAGAACAGTTGGAATATTACTGCATATCAATGGAAATATCAATACGATTTTGAGTTAAAATTTTTTTCACAAGAATAGAAATAACGTAAACACAACCTGAACTTAAACTGAAGTAAAGAATTAAAAAAAAAAAAAACTGAACTGGAACTACAACTGAACTAGAACTGAAGTAGAGCTGAACTAGAACTGAAGTAGAGCTGAACTAGAACTTTTTTTTATTTTTTTTAATGAACTAGAACTGAACAAGAACTGAACTAGAACTGAACTAGAAATGAACTAGAACTGAACTAGAACTGAACTAGAACTGAACTGGAACTGTACTAGAACTGAACTAGAACTGAACTAGAACTGAACTAGAACTGAACTAGAACTGAACTGGAACTGTACTAGAACTGAACTAGAACTGAACTAGAACTGAACTAGAACTGAACTAGAACTGAACTAGAACTGAACTAGAACTGAACTAGAACTGAACTAGAACTGAACTAGAACTGAACTAGAACTGAACTAGAACTGAACTAGAACTGAACTAGAACTGAACTAGAACTGAACTAGAACTGAACTAGAACTGAACTAGAACTAGAACTGAACTAGAACTGAACTAGAACTGAACTAGAACTGAACTAGAACTGAACTAGAACTGAACTAGAACTGAACTAGAACTGAACTAGAACTGAACTAGAACTGAACTAGAACTGAACTAGAACTGAACTAGAACTGAACTAGAACTGAACTAGAACTGAACTAGAACTGAACTAGAACTTAACTAGAACTGAATTAGAACTGATCTAGAACTGAACTAGAACTAAATAAGAACTGATCTAGAACTGAATTAAATTAGCCACTGGCTTAGCGGGGTTAGAATTAAAAACGTTGTAAAATTATATAACATTATCAATCATTAAATGAATTTTGAATCTTAAAAAAAAAAAAAAAAAACTAGAACTTAGACTACAGTTTATTATTAAAAAAACTACATGTTCTTTAAATAGCGACTTTAAAGATTTCCAATTATGGGAGAAATTTTTTATTTGGAATTTTTCTTTTTCAGTTTTTGCCATTACAAAGGTTTCATATTAACAATACAACTTAACAAAATCTAAGAAATATGGTTCAGTGTGTGTGTTTGTGTGTGTGGTTGTTTTCGAATATGAATAAATGTATGTTTAATTGAAGCACTAGCAGTGGTAGTAGTTAAATAAAACTTATATGTACGCGGTTAACCGGAAACACATCTTTTGATTGCTTAGAACTTGCCAATGCCTCGTTATCTCGATGGAAGACAAGTTACACGTACAAAGATATTCTATTGAACTCACAAGTACATACATACATACATACACACATACATACGTTTACAGTCACATATGTACAATCTCTTATGCAAATCTATTTTTGAACAATACAAATGTAAATTTTGTTTTGTTTGATTGCATAGGAAAATTTGAGTTTTATAATTGTTGTTACTGCTAATATTGTTGAATTCATGTATTCGTTGTTATTGTTGTTATTGTTGTTGCTATTATAACAACGTGACTAACGAAAATGTTTCATTTTAAATATGACGGTTTACTAGAAAACATTGTTGCCATCATACTTGGCCTTGTCAGTTCAAAAACCAGCCAATACCACTAATGTTATATTATTGCAAAGTTAAGGACTACGATCAGTTTGATGTTTTCAAGTTAAAGAGATTTATCGAACAGCCTTTAAAGGGAATCCGTAAAAAGCTGCACATATTGATAAAGCTTTTAGATTTATGAATATTTTTGAAATGATTGATCACTTTCCTTAGACGTACTGTAATATAAATGGTATTTCAATAAACGCTTGCTTTCCTAAAAATTAAATCAAATAAAGTATGTGTGAGATAACATCGCAATTTTTTATTTGTTTGCAAGGGTATCAACGCCATGATACATGAAACATAACAAATGTCCGCCGCATCTTCGTTGGCTGGCGCTTGCCCGAAAGGTCAAACTTTCCATAAGTCTGATGCATAAATCAGGCTAAATTTAAACTATGGATAGGATTGTGTTGGCGCTGATGATCGCTATTATTTGTGGCGTATTTGCAAGGGACTGCGATTTAATTAATAGGATGATGCCGTAGCTACAGACATTACCTCCACGTTAGACAGCCATACCCTCAAATCGCTCGTGCAGAATGGCCAATGTAGCATGAGCATTGTGGCACATAGCGCTGTCATGTTAAAAACACATATCGTTGGCGTCCATATCATCCAATTCAGGCAAAAAGAAGTTGTACATAAGCCACCTGTAGCGCTCGCCGCTTTAGGTAGGGCGTGGCCAACGTTGTTGTCAAAGAAATATGATCCATTGAATCTTATGTGGATAAGCATCGTCTACATTCGACAAATTTGTTTATTTACGTATCAATAATTACAAAGATCGACCTCATCGCTAAATATGATTTTTTGCTGAAAATCAGTTTAATATTTTTTCAAAATTTCCAAATTAAATAAACATTCATGATGATTTAGCAAAACATATGGAATAAATGATATTTCGTTCGACGGATGTAGTTTCAACGATATGGCTGTCCCTATTGGAACACCCTTTAAAATTTGTATATACATTTATTTCTAAGTATTTATGCGTGTTTACCATGTTTCACAAGTAAATGCCATTTTAATGGTTTTGTATGATTTCTCATATGGCCAAAGTTGTTGTTCTTGTTGTTGTTGCTGCTCTTGCTATTTGCTGTTTATTGTATTTGTTGTGTTGTCAGCATAAACGCCCACAAAACTGTCAAATTTATCAAAATCACACGAAATTTGATTGTTATTGCAATTTAGTTAGTTACTGTCGTTTCATTATTATTGTTGCTGTTGTTGTTATTGTCGTTGCCACTGGTTTTGTGTGTTATATAATATGTCTGCGTTTGTGTTATCATCATGAACATGTTAGTTCATGTTCATGCTGTTTTGGAGATGTCAACTTGTCATTACGCTCCAATGCTTTTTTGTGGTCAAATTCCAGCAAATAAAATTCTGAAAAATGAGCAACGATATCGCACTTTTACATGCAAATGATTAAATAAAAACTTATTAAAAATGTAATTTTCCAAATAACACTGGTAAAGCTATTTTTCCTTCTAAATAAATAACAAATATGCCACAACGCTATAAGTAATCGAAAAAATGTCAATAAAAATGTTGATGGACCGTATGAGTGTTAAAGAATTATTTTGATTGAATATTAAGTATGTCTGTTATGCTAAATTTTTATATAATTGATAACAATAAATAAAAGAGTAAAACTTGGTTAAGCCATATCTTGTTCACTTTCAGCCCGGATTCTACTTTATTTTCATTTAATATTCGAGTTTTAGGAAAGATTTTAATTTTCATTCTACTTCAGAGCATACAAAGAAAAAATTCTCTAAAATTGTTCACCAATTATGGTATTAATAAAAAAAAAATCAGTTTTAATTAAAAATTTGATCAAGTGAATTAAAAGGTTAAGCAAGTGAATTAAACGTTTAATTGATACTAGTAATTTCTTTACTGGTGAAAATTTAAGTAATTTTTTAATTAATATTACAAATTTTTTAATTAAAATTAATTTTGTTTCGTAGTTAAGATTCAAAGACAAGTTCAGTTTTCGTTTAGTTCTACACCTTTTTAAGTTGAAATTGAGACAATCCAAATTAATATTGAGAAAATACAAAGTGATATTAAGAATTCCAATTTGATAATGAGAAAATACAAATTGATATTAAGAAATCCAAATTGATGTTGAGAAAATACAAATTGATATTAAGAATTCCAATTTGATGATGAGAAAATACAAATTGATATTAAGAAGTCCGAATTGATATTGAGAAAATACAAATTGAAATTGAGATAAAACAAATTAATATTGAGATTTTCATTATTATATTTTGAATATGTATTGTATACATAAACAAATACATTGTCCTTTATTTAGGTATAATAAACATTACAAATCGCAATACATATTGCGTTGCATCAATACCCACCATTACGCTGCAGGAGCTAAAAGAAAACGTTCAAAGAGAGTTTCAGAAATGTGTCACACAACAACAATTTCAAATGAACAGCATGAAAAACAAAGAAAAACGAGCGAAATATGTTGAGGATTTAAATAATTTCATTCAAAGTGGAGAACAAATAATTTGGATTGATGAAACTAATTTCAATTTGTTCTGCAGAAGAACTCGTGGATGCTCCAGAAAAGGCTTAAGAGCTACAATACACGTACCATCTTTCCGAGGTCCAAATGTCCACCTAATCGGGGGAATAGCATCCTCTGGAGTAATTCTTATGACGAGAAAACGAGGATCATTCAGAATGCAAGACGCAAGAGAGTGGGTAAACAGCTTAATGAATCGATGGGAGCAATTAGGAAACCTCTTACAAGATTTAGTTGTGTGTGATAATGCACCATGTCATAGCCAGATGGAAATAATTTTTGAAAATTCACCAGCGACTCTTCTTCGATTGGCTCCTTATAGCCCAATGTTGAATCCAATTGAGTTCATATGGTCAAAAATGGATTTGGATGGTGTTATCGACGAAGATAAGGCTACTATAACCACAGTTGACTATGCAGAGGAGTACAACATTTTACCGAAGAGCAATAGAACCGGAGAATATGCCTGTTGGTGAATAATTTTTTATACACATGTTTTTACAAAACTTGATTTTCAAATATTTTCAGTTACTTGTTTTTAAACTCATAATTTTTTTGTTCCTAATATTAATAAAACTATGAATTTATATCTCAATATTAACTTGGTTTTTCTTAATATTAAATTGGGTTTTCTCAATTCAAATTTGAATTTTCTCAATATCAATTTGGATTTCTTAATATCAATTTGTATTTTCTCAACATCAATTTGTATTTCTTATTATCAAATTGTATTTTCTCAATATCAATTTGGAATTCTTAATATCAATTTGAATTTTCTCAATATCAAATTGGAATTCTTAATATCAATTTGTATTTTCTCAACATCAAATTGGATTTCTTAATATCAATTTGTATTTTCTGAACATCAATTCGTTTTTCTGAATATTACTTTGTATTTTCTCAATTTCAACTTAAAAAGGTGTAGTTAAGTTATTTTCTCCATTACCACCTTTGGGAGCAAATGGCTTCAACAAAGCATCTCTTTCTTACAAGATTTGTGTTTATTTACTTTGTCTCTTATAGCCCCTCTAACAGAGGACATTTTTCTTACGGTGTCCATAGCTTTATTCCCTTTGGAACGCAATGAAAGATTTTTAAAAAAGTAATTTTAAGGAATACAAAATTTATTATTAAGATTTCACTGTCTTTGTTCTTGGGGTATTGATCCATTCAGTATTGCTATTTTGCCTTCTTTCTATCATTTTCGTTAATCGGTTGTATGTCCGTCTAAGCAGATGATTGGTTTGCTGTAGCTTGTAAGACTGTAAGAATACACTTACTAGTTCTTGAAGTATCGATCAGTCTTTTGGTTTTTTGCCTTGTATCTGATTGGGGCTGGCAAATGTCGTTGCCTAGAAACAACGCCCTCCGTCTTTTTTGCTGTAGTGGTGGGGAACCTTACTTATCTTTGATAACCACCTTTTTTCCCAGGGGTTGGCGGCAGCCTGACCTTTGTCATGATGCTTTCCTCTTCGCCAGGGGGGGGGGGGGGGGTAGATCAGTGGCTTCTTGGATGGATTCTTTGGCGAGGGATTGAAGCCACTTAATTTTTAAAACTCGAAAAACATGATGAAAATTGCTCGTCCTCTGCTAGCGGTTGAACCTGGGCTGTTTGGTTTTGTAGGCAAGCATTTTAAACACTACACGACTTCAGTTTAAGTTTCTATTTTACTTAATTTTAAATTTTGCTGTAGTTAATACATTTGTTATTCAGTAAAACTTGTAACTTCTAAGTTTCCGTTATAACTTAAGCAAATTTTACTTGTCAAATATTTGAAAATTTTTTGATTCTATGCTCGTATTCGTTATACATTGTTTACTTACTGGACTTTGTCAGTGTGCAAGGGTGGGTGTGTAAAAAGGAGTATGTGTTTGCTATCAAGCAAATAGTTCGCCACTACTCGAGTTTTATCAACTTTATTTGAGTTTGTATTTGTTGATCTTTGTTTGGCAAAAGCCACATTAATATTTGTGTGTTGGTTAACTTGATGGACATGAAAACTTTGTATGAATATATTCATATGAAAGTTGGAAAGTAAGGGGGCCCTTTAGAAGGCCATTTTGGTATGCTTTTGCATTATTTCCAGAGATATGTACATTTCTTAACAATTTTCTTCGGATTTGCCGATTAGATAATCGCATATTTTCTTTTTAAAGAATTGGGCTAATTTTTTTTGGCTGCGTGAGATACTTCAATATCGATAACTATGGTTTGAAAGCTCATAATGTCAAACTGTGTTAGCATTTCTCTTCACTACAGCTGTTCGTGAAGATCATACAGCACTTCGTCAATTTTACGACGCTCACTTCTATTTAAATGACTACCTCAGCAAGCGAAATTGCCGTATTCGCAGCGAAGGCAATCCTTAATCCATTAACGGGTTATCATCACATCCATTAAATTTTAATGTTTGGTTCAGCTTACACGCTCTTTCGAAATGAACAAGGAGCTGCCGTTACGGAGAATGGCCAACACTATTGAGCCATGTTGAGAGAATTTTTGTTTCCAAAATTAACCCTTAAGCAAACACCAAAATGATTTAACACAAACGAGCCGTGGCTATAGAAAAACTCACTAACGAACCCCTGGGCCTGGCTAGGACTACTTTTATATGTTAGAGTTTTATGGCTATAGCAGGAACATTTTGTTGTCAGGCCCTGGTGGATGCAATATGCACACAATTTTCATTAATTTACACTTTTTTCTCATTTTCTTGTAAAAAACAGTTTGATTGAGGAATACTTAAAGTTTCGTTCTAATATATTTAGCAATTATAGGAAAAAAAAGGGGAAATAAGTCAAAAAATGCCTGACCAGAACCTGGTGTTTGCTTAATGGTTAATCAGCTTAACATCAACGACATTTGGTTCAAACAAGTCGAGGAAACTTGCCATACAATGCGCTTATCACTCGATTTGGTGCAAAATCAATTTGATAAGAGCTTTATTTTCAGAAGTGGTCATGTTCACTGGCTATCTCGTACGTGCGCCTCTGAACTTTTTTTTATGGGGCTATGATAAGTCATTGGCCTATGCCGGCAAACTTGAAACTCTTTAAGCATTGTAAGCCAATACTCAAACCACCATTGACGCCATATGGCGAGCTTTTTTAACAAAAGTAGTTGAAAATTGGCATGTTCAAATAGACCATTCAACTCGTAGCCACGGCAGACATATGCCGAAAATCATATTAAAAGACTACACAGAAAAAATTCTCCAACATTTTTCACCAATCAAAGCATTAATCAAAAATAAAATCAGTTTTAGTTAAAAATTTAATCACGTTTAATCAAATGAATTTAACATTTAATTGATACTATTAATTTGTTAACTGATGAAAATTTAATTAATTTTTTTAATTAATATCACAAATTTTTGAATTGAAATCAATGTCTTTTTGTTTATAAAAAAAAAAATTTATTCCAATAATCACTTCGATCTTGTATTATCATTTTAATTGCACATGCAGCTAAAAAAAATTACCCATTAGTTCTCAAACTATCATCAGGTAGAAAACATAACTGAAAGAGGGCCATTTTGAAGGCTCCATTTTTCCTATGTGTCTCCCTGTCCTTCTCTGCTAGCAGTAGTTGTCTCTTGTGAGTTAGTGTGTGTTTATGGAGAAATGTATTCGTATATATTTGTAATTTTGTTGTTGATTGTGTGTGAATCATGGCATTATACACATGGGTGATGAATGACTCTTTTAATTAGTTGCTGCAGGACATGCATATTTTGCAAAATGAAATGAGTAGTTTTAAACACAAAGACTGTGACTTAACAGTAGCCAACATCAATTTAGTATTTATCAAGCGTTTTTTCTTTATTTTTCGAAACACTAAAAGATAAAATAATCATTTATTAAACGCAAGATTCCTTCATCCGTTTCCTTGACTGTATTTCTATTTTTGAAATGTACAAAAAGTAATTAAAGATTTGCTTTGATATTTGTGAATCATTAAGCAAAGGAACAAATAAGAAAAATATTCTCTGGGAAAACTCAAATAAAAATAAAATGATTACTAAAATGGGACTGAGAAACGTTATTAAATGGTTTTTTAAGAAATATTTTTTTTTAATCTTGGACAATTTTTCCTAAAAAAAAAGAAATTTTTGACAAAATGTTGCATCAATGTTTGCAATTATGTTAATTTAAGCCAATTCTAGAAATTTGTTAAAACTTATTACTGTCAAGTTATGGAAAAATTCTTGACAAAAGTACGAAAAATGGGGAAAAAAATGGAACAAAGGAAAAAGTATGTAAATATTAAATTAGATAAGTAATTACAGTAAAATTTTGATCCATTAAAAATACCACTGATTAAATAATTAATGGTTGGATATTGACTGAGAGCCTTCGCAGTGGCGGAAAGGGTAAAAAAGAAGTCTGATGAAGACAATGTGGTTATTCTCGCAACATGTATGTTTAACCCGAGTTCAATTCCCCGTTCAGTCAAGAATAAAAAGAAGCAATCAGTTTAAATTGATTTTATGTTGTAAAATTCCTTCCATCATTAAAAAATGTAATGAAAATTAAATTTGATAAACTGAGCCTGATTTAAAATAAGAAGCAAAAATTTGATTAAAACCATTAACAGTTTGATTAACCAAAAAGACACTAAAAATCTTATGTTAAAAAAATTTCTTTAATTTAAACAAATTTCTTACATATGAAAAAGTTTCTTTAATATTAACAAATTTCTTACATAAAAAAAAAATTTTTTTATTCGAACAAATAACCTTAAATTGAAAAAATTTTCTCAATTCGAACAAATTTCCTCAATTTGAAAAAATTTTCTCAATATGAAAAAATTTCCTAAATATAATGAAAAAATTTCCTTTATTTGAACAAATTTCTTCATATGAAAAAAATTCTTTAATATAAACAAATTTCTTACATATGAAAATATTTCTTTATTTTGAACAAATATATTTAATTTAGAAAAAATTTCTTATATTTCAACAAATTTCCTTAATTTTAACAAATTTCCTTAATTTGAACAAAGTTCCTTAATTTGAACAAATTTCCTTAATTGAGCAAATTGCCTTCATTTGAACAAATTTCTTCTAATTTGAACTAATTTTCTTTAATTTGAGCTAATTTGCTTAATTTTAGCAAATTTCTTTAAATTAAACAAATTTCCTTAATATGAACAAACTTCCTAAATTTGAACAAATTTCCTTAATTTGAACAAGTTTCTTACATATAAAAAATTTCTTTTATTTGAACATATTTCCTTAAATTGATCAAATTTCTTGAATTTGAACAAATTTCCTTAGTTAGAACAAATTTCCTTAATTCTAACAAATTTCCTTAAATTGAAAAAATTTCCTTAATCTGAAAACATTTCCTATATAAAATGAAAAATATTCTTTAATTTTAAAAAATTTCCTTTATTTGAACAAATTTCTTCATATGAAAAAAATTCTTTAATTTGAACAAAAATCTTACATATGAAAAAATTTATTTAATTGTAACAAATTTTCTTAATTTGTACAAATTTATTTAATTTACAAAAAATTTCTTTCATTTGAACAAATTTTCTTACTTTGAACAAATTTCTTTAATTTGAACAAATTGCCTTAATTTGAACAAATTTCATTAATTTGAACAAATTTTACTTAATTTGAATAAATCTCCTTAATTTGAACAAAATTCTTTAATTTGCACAAATTTCCTTAATATGAACAACTTTCCTTAATTTTAATGAAAACCCTAAATATGAACAAATTTCCTTAATATAAACAAATTTTTCCCTAATGTTAACAAATTTGCCTAATTTGAACAAAATTTCTTAATTGGAACATTTTTATTTCCTAAATTTGCGCAAATTTACACAGAAATAAAAAAATTTCAAAACTTGAAGGAAAAAATTTTTTTTTCATTCCCAAAATTAATTAAAAAATTTAAAACATAAAAACAAATAAAAAATTTTTACCAATTTCCACTTATTTTGCAAAAATTTCATAAATTTTTAGATTGTTTTTCTTCATAAATATTGTCATTTGTAAAATATTCTTTTTTTTCTTTAAATATTTTAATTATTTTCATTATAAAGAAATTTTGCTTCAAATCTTTTACCAAAAAGGACACACAAAACCATTGCCAAAAGGATATAGTAATTATGTTATATGTGGCTTTATCATATCTCAAAAATTGGTTTCCTTTTTTTTATTTTTCAACAACTTAAAAAAAATAGAGTACAATTTGTATATAAAAATTGTTTTCTTTTAAAAAATCCAAGTCCTGTTTTTTTATTAACTGTATGTTTTATTAACAAAAATATTCTTTCAGTTTTTTTGCAAAAGAATTTTTGCTTAAAAAAACTTGTGTGTTGTGAAATTAAAAATGTTGTTTATTATGTTTTGTGTGTGTAAGTCGATTTTTTATAAATTTGTGTACATGAATATGTGTGTGTACATATGTGCGTATGTATGTTCATTATTAAAAGCAAGGACCGTCCAGTTTAGTGTTTTTATTATATATGTATCTCTGTATCTTTTTTTCTGTATTTGTAGCTGTAGATGGGTTTATGTTTGTGTTTTTTTGCGGGCTTATAACCACATCGTCAAAAGATTCATATGGTTGACTAAGAAAAATTAATTAAAAAAATATTTTGTTTGTTTTATTTAGTCAAAAAAAAAAAAATAAACATAAGAAAAAAAATTAAAATAAAAATAAAGACAAAAAAAAAAATTAAGAGAAAATAACACGGAAAGCAAAAAAGGATATAACAAGTATTTTATATGGTTGCATAGCTTAAACATACACACATTTGGACAGTGAAGGTTAACATATTAGCAAAGTTATGGAAAATCACATACAAGTTTCTAGGACTAAATTAAAAGCTTAAAAAAGACCAACAAGAACTCTGAAAACCGTTTTTTGTTTATATTTTCGTTTTTCTTTAATTTGAACAAATTTCTTACATATGAACAAATTTCTAAAACTCAAACAAATTTCCTAATTTTGAACAAGTTTCTTAAATTTGGAATGGACTGGCTGCAACTTTCAAAGTTTAGAAAAATTTTCTAAATTTGAATAAATATTCTATAATTGAAAAAATTTCCTTTGTTTGAACAATTCCTTAATTTTCTAAATTTAAAAAATTTCCTTAATTTGAAGAAATTTCTTTAATTTGCACAAATTTCCTTAATTTAAACAAATTTTTTTAATTTGCACAAATTTCCCTATTTTGAATAACTTTTCTTAATTTGAACAAAGACCCTATATATTAACAAATTTTCTTAATTTGACGAATTTACTTAATTTGAACAAATTTACTTAATTTGAACAAATTTCCTTAATTTGAATAAATCTCCTTCATTTAAACAAATTTCATAAAATTGCACAAAATTCCCTAATTTGAACAACTTTCCTTAATTTAAACAAAAACCCTAAATATGAAAAAATTTTCTTAATTTTAACAAATTTTATTAATTTGAAGAAATTTCCTTAATTTGAAACAATTTCCTTAATTTGAACAAATTTCTTTAATTTGAACCAATTTTTTAATGTGAAAAAATGTTTTTTTAATTTAAGCAAATTTCAAAATTAACACAATTTTACTTAAATGTTTAAATTTGCAAAAATATTTTCAAATTCTTTAATTTGAACAAAACACCTACAGCCGTATTCAAAACAAAAAGTTAGCCACAGTTTGTACACTACGAACAACGAGCTGCTAACTAGAATGCCGATTAAGCTAAGCAGCTCGTTGGCACAGAGTTAATTCATAACGAACTTTTCTCAATCTGCCAACTTTTAATAAATCAACTCTGAATTTTTATGATGCCACATTGTATTACTCAAAAATGCAACTCGTTTGCATTAAACATCGCTGGTTTGTCATTTTTTTTTTGTTTTTTCTCCAGATATAACAATTTTAAAGGTTTTTAAATTAAAATAAAAAAAAAGATATAAAAATAAAATAATATAAAATAAAACAGTAATAATTTTAATAAAACCAATCAAATTGTTTAACATTAAACAGCTGTTTTGCACAAGTTGGCAGCTCCTTAACAAGAGTTTAGCAAGTCGTTAGCCAGAGTTTGGTAAGTGTATTATAAATAAACTTTGTGCTAACTTCATGCCAAATTTCATTATGAATACGGCTGCTAGATTTTAAATTATTTCCTTTAATTTCAACAAATTTTTTTTGATATACAAAACTTTTCAAAACTGATACAAATTTGTAAAATTTTTCTATAATTTAAAAAACAAAATTTTATACTTGCATGTGCCCGTGCAGAAAACTTTTTCTTGCGAAGACAGTCGAATGAAACTAATTTAAACATATTTTCATTTAAATGAACAAAATTTTCAAAATTAATACAAACTTACGAAAACTAACACAATTTTTTTTAATTTGCAAAATTTTCTATGTTGAAACAAATTTCCTCAATCTGTACAAATTTCATTAACTTATATAAAATTCCTAAGATTGAACTAATGCTTAATTCCCAGTTTTTATTCTTGATAAAAACACTTGAAATTTATTGTTGATGGGATAAGCTATTCCTATGCGCATTTCACTGGTTGCTTAGGCCAGATCATCAGGAAACTTCATCCATAAAGATTTTAGAAAAACTAAAGATATTAAACCAAATAAAACTGTTAAACGTATAAGACTTATAAGCAACAGTTCTACTTGTAACAATATCAAAGTTTAAACAAAAGCATCAACAATAAACAGTGAGTTTATCTCATCTTACATTTCCCACTACAATTAGTTGAAATTCTCTCAACATTAATTGTAGTTGTAAGTAGGTTAAGAAACACAAAATAAAAACAACAACAACTTACAAAAGATGTTGTCAATTAAGTTTTTTTTTAGGCCGTGCACTTGCCCGTTTATTATCAAAAAGTAATTTCAATTTTTGGGAATACAAAAACGTGAAATGCGCATAGGAAAAGCTTATCCCATCCATATATATAAAAATAAAAAATATTTGTATGTTTGTTTGTTTGTTGGCTGATAGATTCCTAAACTACTGAACGGATTTTCCTGAAAATTTTTCAGTAACATCACGTGAGCCCTAAAAATAAAATAGGCTACTTCTTTTTTCGATAGGGGCAGGGGAATTGGTACCCCCATTGGATGCCAATATTAAATATCGCATTTTGTTGAACTTTTGGTATTAGGATCTTCTGAGCCCCAAAATTGAAATAAAATAGCAGCGGGGGAAATGGTACCCAAATGGGACGCCGATGTTTAATGTCCAAACTTTGTAGAAGTCACTCTTATGGTATACTACACTTTTGAAAACAAAATAAAAGCGGGTAGGCGCAGGGGAGAAATACCTCCCATAGGATGCATATATTAAATGTCGCTCAACTGAAGAACTCTTAAAGGGAGAGTCTTCAAACGAGGTTAAAGCTACTATTATGGTAAACTATAAATTTCAATATAAAAAAGGGCGGGATAGGCAGAAGAGGAGCAGTACCCCACATAGATAGAAACATTAATAAGAGCCACTGGACGCATTTTGTTGAACTTTTGGTAGTAGGATCTTTTGAGCCCAAAAATTGAAATACAATAGCAGCTGGGGAAGTGGTACCCACCTTAGGACGCCAATGTTTAATATCGCATATCTTAAGAACTATTATAGTGAGAATGTTCAAACTTTGTGGAAGTCACTCTTATTGTATACTACACTTTTGAAAATAAAGATAAAGCGGGTAGGCGCAGGGGGGAAATACCTCTAATATAGGCCTGCCATACGTCCTGGTTTTCCAGGATTGTCCTGGTTTTTGACTACTTGTCCTGGTGTCCTGGTCCACTATGAAATTGTCCTGGTTTTTTTACAGGTCAAGATAGAAAATTTGCTTTTTGCTGGTTTTAGTTGTTAGCAAAGGTTAAGATTTCTGTTGTAACACTGCTAACATAAGGCAATTATATAAACAACTTTAATTTAATTCAACTGTTATCTGGTGTTAACGTCGTTTAACTAAAAGCTTTGAATAAAATTAGATGAGAGTCAATTCTCTTCCAAATTTTGTTTCAACTAGTTGCTTTAAAAAGTTATACCGTGTTAACAACTTTTATAAGTAATCGAAAACCGATAACAAATTACTTTCTTTAAAATAGCCAATACACGTTTCAATTCAATTGTCAACTGAGTCGGTTATTGTCCAAATCAAAGCGTGTATGGCTTTGTCAATTGATTAGTTTGACAGTTGTCAAGTTGGTTGAAGAAAAATCAAAAGATTTTGATTTTGCAAGTCTGCTCTATGGACTAAAGAAAGAAACTCGTTGAAGACTGAGACACTGGAGAGTAATATTCAATGTAAGTAACTATATCAAAGGCTAAAATGAAGTTCTAGAAAAAGTGTAATCTTCTGAAAAGTATTATAGTTTAGAAAATTTTAAGCTCAACTTTTCATTATTTTTCATCGTTTTTATGTAAATGAAGTACAAGTTAATTTTTTTTATATATGAGAAGTAGTGTAACCCCAGACTTATTATGAGATTATGAGGAGTTAACACTACTCTTGCACTATAGTACTTGGTTACAACGGCCCATCCAAAAACTATGTTTTTAGCGCCATCTGTTTTGAATACAAACTTACTCGACTATCGCACTGTTAAGAACAGTGCAAAGAACATATCTTTCACCAGAACCGTAACCAAGTAACCACTTCAGCGCTGATAGCCTCATATATTGTTGGATTTAAAAATAAAAACTGGATGGTTTTTACATATACATACATACATGTGCATTAAAAAAAACTTTTCTGTTGGCGTAATTTTTTATCCATTTTTTCTATGTGTCCTGGTTGATAGGTTTAAACTTCTGGCAGCCCTACTCTAATAGGATGAATATATTTAATATCTCTCAACTGAAAAACTATTAAAGGGAGAGTCTTCAAACGTGGTTAAAGCAGTGTAGCGAAGCGCACCTGGTTAAGCTAGTCAACAATAAATTTCAAGTGTTTTTATCAATAATA
Organism: Pollenia angustigena; assembly: GCA_930367215.1. Lineage (NCBI taxonomy): Eukaryota > Metazoa > Arthropoda > Insecta > Diptera > Polleniidae > Pollenia > Pollenia angustigena. The sequence goes on from OV884058.1 coordinate 10,485,236, forward strand.
AAAACTGGGAATTAAGCACGAATAACAAAATCTTTTGAAATTAAAATTTTGTATTCCCAAAAATTGAAATTACTTTTTGATAATAAACAGGCAAGTGCACGGCCTAAAAAAACACTTAATTGACAACATCTTTTGTAAGTTGTTGTTGTTTTTATTTTGTTTTTCTTAACCTACTTACAACTACAATTAATGTTGAGAGAATTTCAACTAATTGTATGGGGAATGTAAGATGAGATAAACCCACTGTTTATTGTTGATGCGTTTTGTTTAAACTTTGATATTATTACCAGTAGAACTGTTGCTATAAGTCTTATACGTTTAACAGTTTTATTTGGTTTAATATCTTTAGTTTTTCTAAAATCTTTATGGATGAAGTTTCCTGATGATCTGGCCTAAGCAACCAGTGAAATGCGCATAGGAATAGCTTATCCCATCAACAATAAATTTCAAGTGTTTTTATCAAGAATAAAAACTGGGAATTAAGCACGAATAACAAAATCTTTTGAAATTAAAATTTTGTATTCCCAAAAATTGAAATTACTTTTTGATTGAACTAATTTTCATTATTATGATTTTCTGAATTTGCTTTTACTTTTTATAATAGAACAGATTTCCTCAAGTCGAAAAAAATTCCTAAATTTGAACAAATTTTCTTTAATTTAAAAAAAAAATTCTTAAAAATGAACAAATTTCCTAAACTGAATTAGAATAAATTTCTTAAATTTTAACCAATTTCCTAAGATTGAACAAAGTTTTTAAGTTTTAACAAATTTTAAATTTATAAATACAAATAAATTTCCTGAATTTAAACAAATTTTCTAAATATGAATAAAATTTCTAAATTAACACAAATTTCGTTAATTTGAAAACATTTTAACAAATTTACTATATTTAAAAAAGTTTCATATATTAAAACAAATTTCATAATATAAAATTTCTGCACAAAATTTCTTAAGAGATGTATAGTTACTTTATTAAAAATGGTTAATGTTTTTTAGAAATTGAAAAAAAGACCAACGAAGACAGTATTAAAACTCTTATTCTTTTTTCTATCCTGCTCTTTTCTTGCCCTCCACTTTTTTCACCCCAAAATATCCATTTTAAGAATACAACTAAGGATATTAATGCAACAAAACATTAATTGTATATTTTAATGATACAACAAATGTTACAAATAACAGAATTTACTTAAATACACTCCCTGAAAGACAAACAAAATCCCCAATATTGTTAATAATAAAATATGAACTTTATGAAGCACGCAGAATACAAAATAACTAAAACTCTATTTTTCCTTCTCACAAAATCCTTTAGCTACATTTATTTAATTTTACTTAATAAATAATGAAAATCCTTTTAAAGCAATTAGTTAAAATATTATTTGAATTGGAATGATACGTATAAAAAATTTATCCAATTGAAAAAAATTCAAATATAATTTAAATGAAAAATAGCAAACAAAAAACCTTCTTTTAAACCTCTTTGAGCTGACACTGAGGACATAAACAGCAACAATGAGCAGGATGATGAGGAGATGAGAACAACTATTGCGAGTTTTAATTGAGTGCCAAAAGCAGTAGAGCATAATACCGACGTGATGATGTTCAACTGAGGAAATTACAAGATGAAAATTAATGGCAGTTTACCGGTTGTTGGTAGAAAAAGTTGTACAAAAAGTAAAAAAAAAAAATATAAAATAGCATTTGAGAGAGAGAGAGAGAATAACTTTTGAAGTTTTAAATTATGAAACTTACACACATGAGGTTGCATGTGAGTATTGGGAATACCTGTGCATGTGTGTGTTTGTGTTGGTGCTTGTAGTCACACACAGACATACATTAAACTATATGTCTATGCCTAGTGCAGGTCTTATGACGGATATCCGGTAACATTGTAAAAGCTTAAACTTATTTTTGAGTTACAAATGTGTGTTTCAGAGGTGAATATGTTGGGTAAAATACTTCCAAAGAAATGATTTACAAAATAGCAGATCCTTCTTTTATCTTTTGTTTTTAACAAGAGTTTTTGTTAAAAGTAATTGAGACTTTAAAATAAAGTTTTTAAACAAAAGAAAATATGCCTGGAAACTATAGTAAAACAGTTCAATGATTGTTTAATCGTTAAAAACATTGTAAATTAAAAATGTGTTTTTTAAAAAAGCCCTTTGATATTTTTTTCTATATCTCAATTAAAAACTTTTTAAACATTAAAAAATCCTTTTTCAATATTTTACATGCAGTTTTTGCAATTTTCTGTTAAACATTTTGCATCAATGGGCGTTCATTGTGACAGCAGTGATACGGAGCTAAAAATCGTGATTTAAACGTGGGCACTTTTTCGATTGTTTGAAAAAAAATTTTGGCACCCTACCTATCGCCTAGAGGTATGTAAGGAAACACTAGAAGCATATTTCACATTCTAATGATACATCCTCTGGGGAAAACAGGTGCAATCAGTACCTGGAACTCGGCAAAATTCAAAATTCCTACAACTCGTAAGATCGCGGCTGACAGGAGCTAGTGGCCCGGGACCAGAATGACTATTGGGTTAGGTCTCTCGGGGATCTCGTTGTGGTAATGGTTTGTAGTCGCAAGTTGGAAGCTCTTGAAAAAGCGTGCTAAAGAACTAAATTTTCATTCGTGTCAAAGGTTCGAGCTGAAGGAAGAAATCGAATTCGGTCTGAAGGCAAAAATGCTCTAGCTATTTAACACCTGCTGTCTACTTTTCTAATGAATCGGTGGTCGGATAGCTTTAGCTCCGAGGCACTAAGAATATTTGGAAAGTTTTTAAATAAAATTTTATGAATATTTTTTACATCTAGTATGTGCGGCAAATACAGTACTTTTCGCTTATAGTCACATCCTTTAGTTGCAACCATAACGTGGACTATATCGCTAATGTGACTATAAGGCTAATTCACATATTTGCCACTATGACGCATATAACCGAATTCGAATATGTGAATAAAGGAAATTAAAAATGCATATAAATTACACGGACATCAGGCTTATGGTTTTACAACAGAGTTGCATTCTGTATAAAAAATAGTTAAAATAATAACAAGTTATTTCATAACTGATACCAACGGCAAAAACTAATTTTTTAAGAGTAGAGAGTTGATGACAAAAATTAAATGATTTAATTCATTTTTTCTTTGGATGGATTTTTGATTCGAAAACTAAAAAGAACTTAGTAAATTTTGCTGATGTGACAAAAACGCCATTAATTTGCATTACTCTTCTCTTTGACAACGGTTGATAAATGGCATATATGGCAAATGTGCTTATATCGCTTAATGGACTATAAAGTTAATATTTTATATTAAATTAGTTTATAGCGGCAAAATAAACAGATAAAATGGACTATATCGCTAATGTGACTATAAGCGTAGTGACTGTAAACGAAAAGTACTGTATAACGTTAATTCTTCATATTAAATTAACTTATAGCGGCAAAATGAACAGAAAAAATTGACTATATCGCTAGTGTGACTATAAGCGTTGTGACTATAAACGAAAAGTACTGTACATATTTTCTTCTTGATGAAGTTGCGCCAACCCAATTTTAACAAATTACCGATATATATTTCGAAAATTTATGCAATTTTCCAACACAACTAAATTTTTAAAATTTTAAAAATTATTTCTTGTTTTGAACAGATTTCCTAAAATTAAACAAATTTCCTAAGGTTTGAACAAATTTTCATAGTGTGAATCGGTTGTATAAATATGAAATAACAACTTAATTTAGACAAATTTCCTAAATACAAACAAACTGCCTTAATTAAAAAAAGGACATTTAAAAAAAATTTTTTTAAGAAACGCTTTTCTTAAAAAATAACATTTAAAAAATTTTGCCCCCCCCCCCCTAGATATTATCCTGGCTACGCCCATGTATTCGTGTATTGTCATCGGGAATATGTATGCCTGCAAAGTTTCATCCATTTGCATTAAGTAAAATGCGGTTAAATTAACGTTACAAGATTTGATTTTCCGAAGTGAAGCTAAAGAAAAAGTTTTAGAATTTTTAGAATTAATTCCGAAACATGTTTTTATATTCCCATACAAATACCAACAAAATGTTAGGTATGAGAATAGGTCGTAGAGTATATTTTATATCGCTAGAGGGCGCAAAATATTGCAATAGGGGTAAAAGCTCCTACTGCCAAATCTTCTTAAAATATGGCATGCAGACAATGTAACATCTGAAAGAAAATAAGGAATAGGGTAAAAGGGCTAAACGGCCCCCCGCCCCCTCCCTATATCTTCGTAATAAATCAACCGATTTTTTTGAAATTTCGCACGCAAATAGTGTTACAGTTTTAAAAACTATAGCCTGTAGTTTTTATTATTTAGGGCGTGAAATACAGCTAGAGGGGTAAAAGCTCCCCCTCCCTCTATCTTCTTAACTAATAACCGGGTTTTCTTAAAATTTGGCATGCATACACTGTAACATCGGAAAGAGTACAGGGCATTAAATAGGGCAAGAGGGGTAAAAGCTCCGCCTCCCTATGTTTTCTTAACTTATAAATTAATTTTCTTAAAATTGGGCAGGCAAATAGTGTAACATCTGGAAAGAACTATAGCCTATAATTTTTTTTCAAAATTGGCTAGCAGACACTTTTACATCTGAAAGAAATAAATTATGTGGTAAAACAACGTTTGTCGGGTCAGCTAGTTAATAAAAATTAAATTTTAAAAAACCATAAAAAGTTCAACAAAATAACCACAATACTAATAATAGAAATTTCTTATATATAAACAAAATACCTAGATTTGAAAACATTTGCTAAATTTAATAAAATTTTCAAAATTGAACAAAACTTCTTTAATTTAAACAAGTTTCTTTAGAACAAATTTCCTCATTTTGAAGAAATGTCTTTAATATAAAAAAATTTCGTTAATTTGAAGAAACTGCCTTAATTTAAAAAAATTTCCTAAATATGAACAAATTATGTTTAATTTTAACAAAATCATCCTGATTCAAACAAATTTCCTAAATTTTAACAAATCTTCTCATTTTGAAAAATTTCCAATTCTAATCAAATATTCTTGATTCTTGAGCCAACTTACTAAATACATTTGATAAATTTTTCCGAAATTTGAACAACTTTTCCTAAATTTAAAGAAATTTCATAAATTTCAACTTGTGGGTATAGTGACCCTTTTCAGGGAAAAAAGGAAGTTGAGAAGACAGTGGCAAAATAATCGTTCCCCAACCATCAAGGCCCAGCTGCTGTTATGCCAGGCAACTCTACGCAACAAACTGAGACAGAAAGACGACTCTGAAATAAAGGCTATCTAAACAGCCTAGATGCCACAAAAAACTCAAATTACAGCTTATGGAAGGCTGTAAGACATAAGCAATGCCCTATAACTCACGAATCTCCACTAAGACTGGAAAACCGTACCTGGGCCAAAAACACAAATAAAAAAATAAAAAAAAATTAATGCTTTTGCAAGCCACTTGGAGAAAGTTTTCACGCCCGATGATGCTGATACTTGTTCCTGACGTGCAATTATTCCTGATACAGTTAACGATCCAATCAAATTTAAATTAACCCAAGTAAAATCAGCGATAGAAAATGTCAACCATAAAAAATCTCTCGGTCCTGACCGCATCACAGGCTTAATGATAAGAAACTTACCTACGTCTGCTACAAGAATCTCATCTTTGATGCGATATTACGAGTTGGCCACTTCCCATCCTCTTGGAAGACCTCTACAATTGTTATGATTCCTAAGCCAGGAAAATACGCTAGTAAAATTTCGTCGTACAGACCAATCAGCCTACTATCAATATTATAAAAGCTATTCGAAAAAATATTCCTTTAAAGTATAACTCCCTATCTTAATGAACACGCAATCATTCCGGATCATCAGTTCGGATTCCGAGCAAGGCATGGTACAATCGAACAAGTGCATAGAATTGTTACCCAAATTAGATCAGCGTTTGAGAGAAAGGAATATTGCTCAGCACTGTTTATAGACATATCCCAAGCATTCGACAAAGTTTGGCATGATGGGCTGATCATTAAAATAACACGAATGCTTCCACAAAACACTCACAAACTCCTTGAGAGCTATTTAACTGGCAGAACATTCATGGTTAGATCAAAAAACCAATACAACCCCACCAAGAAAATATCTGCTGGTGTCCCTCAAGGCAGCATATTAGGGCCGTTACTGTATATAATATATACAGCTGATATGCCAACAAGCCCGAGCACACATACTTCTACGTTAAGCAGGACCCAAAAGTTGCATCACAGCATTAACAGTCCCACATCAATGAACTAGAAGCCTGGCTAGAAAAATTGAAAATAAAGGTAAACCCGGCTAAATGTGCTCACTTTACTTTCACGCTCAGAAGACAAACGTGCCCTGCTGTTAAAATAAATAACATCACCGTTCCGGTAGAAAGCCATGTTAAATACCTGGGAATTCATGTAGATAGACGCCTGACCTGGTCTCGTCATATTGAAGCAAAAATAACGGCTATGAAACTTAAAGCAGCTCAACTACATTGGCTAATAGGTCGAAACTCAAACTTATCCTTAGACAACAAAGTTCTCTTATAAAAGTCTATCATAAAACCAATATGGACATATGGCATCCAATTATGGGGTACTGCATGCGCATCAAACATCCAGAAGCTACAAAGAAGACAGTCTAGGATATTACGGCAAATTGTCTACGCCCCATGGTATATACGTTATGACAATATCCACAGAGATCATAACATCACTACCATCCAGGAAGAAATTAAAAAGTATTCAGTCAAATACATAGATAAACTAATGGTCCATCCCAACTACCTCGCTCGGGATCTAATACAGTTCGAAGGTCACCGGAGGCTGAAAAGAACCGACACTTTGATCCTAGCAGGCTTTTTTGACACTTGAATGCAATTAATTAGCGGATACATTGGTAACGGCTAACAAACACAAATAAGAATTAGGATTAAGCTTTGAATACATATTGTAATGTTCGACTAGAAAGATTCAATAAAAAAAAAAAAAAAATAAATAAATAAATTTCAACAAAATCTTTACTTTTGAACTTTTTTTATTTAAAGAAATTTTTAATAAATTTTCAAAATTAAAAGAAATTTAAATAAATTTCCTTAATTTAAACAAATTTCCTTAATTTTAACTATGTCATAAATTAACGAAAATTTCGTTAGTTTTAAACAATTTTTTTTTTTTTATTTGAAAAAGCTTTGAAACAGTACATGAGCAAAAAACCACTATTGCCGCTTATTTTAACCCATAAAATCCCTTGTTGTTTTTTTTTTTTATTATTATGATTTTTTCACTTTTTTCTGATTTCTCTTATGTGTTTGTGGGTGAGTGGTCTTAGACACTGCCTAACAACAGGTGAAGGGTATTTAAGATTCGGCCCAGCCAAATTTATTATTCTTTTACTTGTTTTATAATTAAATCTTTTTTGTTTTGCCTGTCAACAGCAGTTTTGTTTTAAAAAAGGTCTCTTGTCAATTTTTGTATTTCTCTTCATACACTGCCGGCCTATACACTACAGATTTAATTTTCTTTTTCTTTTTTTAATAAGTATTTTTAACAATATTTATTTTATAAAATTTTAAAATATAACAAAATATTCCGTTGTTCCTGTTGACTTTATTAATGTTTTTTGTTTTTGTTGTTGCTGCAAATTTTTACCATGTAACAAAAATCATATGACAGCTTGTCAAGAACAGCAAATGTCATTGTGTTTTTGTTGTCATTGTTGTTTAAAAAGTTGCAGTGGTTCTTGTTGTTTGTGATGCAGAGAGTTGCAAAAATAACACTTAATATTAATTAAACAATTTTTCACTAACAATCGATTATAGGAAAAAATTGAAATAAAAGCAATTTTATATTAAGTTTATAGTGGATTTTTTTCCTACGGACGAACAACAAAAGCCCCCAACTGCTGCGACTTTCAGTTTAATTAATTTAGTTACAATTTTTTCCCAGTTTTCCTTTCCATCAGTGGGTTTTTGTTGTAAGAGCCTTTTTCTATAAATGCGAAATAGAAAATTTTGAATCAATTTTCTCATTTATTTGACGTGTCCTTTTTTGCTGGCCTGGCATTGTTTAACATTTTACATTTAATTAAGTTTGTAACGCTTTTGTTTTAAAAGAGTGAAAGCGTGTGTGTGTGTGTGTGTTTGAGGGTGTCCTGAAAAAAAGTGTCAGTTTTTCTAATTTGACGCTTTTAATGCTGACGCTGATGATGATATCCTTTCAGCCATTTTTTTTTAATTTTCTATAAAGGATTTTTTTGTTCTGGGTGTTTTCCGGACTTGTGATTAAAATCAAATTCAGTTTTTTTTATATGTATGGTCAGGGTTTTGTTGGTATTTTTAACTAGTTTATTCAAGTCTAGTTAGAAAAAATTTTAAAATTTTTTTATATTATTATTTTTGCATATCACACACACACTCACACACACATACTTTTTCTAGTATTAATGTGTTTGTGCAAACAACTTTGCATGAAATGTATCCTTTTGTATTAAGTTTCCTTATATCAGACTGCCTAGCTTATCAATGTGCATTAATCAACTGGCGACTAATTAAAATGTACATTGACGGTGGATAGTATTGATGTTCACGATGATGATGATGATATTGACATGCAGGGCCTGGAGTTTGATAGCGTGTGCCTTGCTTTTCCTCATTAATGAAGCCACACAGAAACCATACAGAAAATTAATAATAAAAAAAAAAAAAAAAATGATTTATAACTGGGATTTGTTTTTAAGAACTTAAAATTTTCTTAAATTATTTACGGAAAATTGCACAAGTTTAAATACAAGTTGAGAGGCACAAATTTCCTAGGGAAATTTTTATTAAATTTCTTTAGAGAGAAATTCGGGAAATATTACCTCAGAGGGAAATTTTGAACAAATTTCTAAATTTTTCTAAAGAGAATTTTCGGACATTATGTGGAACTATGAACAAACTTCTTTGTAGGGAAATCTTGGAGATATAGAGGAGAATTTTGCACAAATTTGTCTGGAGAGAAATTATGTCTTATTCTGAATGGAAATTTGGAAAATTTTTCTGTTATGTCTTGCACCAGTTTCTTTGGATAGTGTTGTCTGCACAAACCAAACAAATTTTTCTTTAGGGCAATTTCGTATAAATTTTTCTTTTAGAATATTTTACAAGAATTTTCCTAAGAAATGCATAAAAATTTTCGCTGCATCAAAATTTTCTACAGATTTTAATCCAGAAAAATTTCCCACAACTATTGTGATTAAAATTTTAATGTTTTTTTCAAAACTTCCGTATACCGAAAATTTTTTGATCAGTTTCTTAAAATTTGTGCAAATTTCCTAGTTTTACTTAAAGCACAGCTTCCCCATTTTGCACAAACTTCTAAATGTTGCTCAAATTACTTAGATTTTAGCAATTTTTTTTTATATTTTGCAAGAAATTTCTGAACTTTACAAAAATTTCGGAGTTTTAAAATGATTTCCTAAATTTCTTGAATTTGTACAAATTTGGACAAACTTTTAAATGTTGCTCAATGTAGGATGTAGGATTAGGCCTCAAATATGCTTAGATCTTAATATATATTTTTTTCATTTTGCAAAAATTTCGTAATGTTGGACAAATTTCCTAATAGTTCAATGATTTTCTACATTTGCACAAATTTGTTGAGCTGGCAAATTTGCTCAAATTTCTAAGATTTTTACATATACAGTTCTTTATTTTGCAAGTATTCCATAATTTTGCACAGAGTTTCTAAATTTACTAAAATTTTCCAATTTCCTAGTTTTGCACAAAGTTTTTCAAATTTACTAAACTCGCAATAATTTTCCAAATTTGTACAAATAGCGCTGACTTCTAATACTTTCAGATATTTCTTAATTTTGCAAGTATTGCAAATTTGCTAAACTTGCACAAATTTCCTAGTTTTGCACAAATCTAAACTCGCATTTTCCAAATTTGTACAAATAGCACAGATTTCTTATACTTTAAGATATTTCTTTATTTTGCAAGTATTGCATAATTTTGCTAAAATTTTTTAAACTTGCACAAATCTCCAAATTTGTAGAAATTGCTTAGATTTCTTAGACTTTGAGATATTTCTTTACTTTACAAGTATTTTCTAGTTTTGCAAAAATTTCCTAGTTTTACAAAGATCTTTTAAATTTGGACATATTTTCCCAATTTGCAAACATTTCCTAATAGTTTTGCAAAATTTGTTCAATTTCCTAGTACTTACAAATTTACGCAATGTTGAACAAATTTTCTTAGTTAAGTTTGTACGTAAAAACGTTTGATACTGGATCAAATGAATCTCCGATGACGTTTCATTGGGGTATGTACTGTATTTTAGGGTGGATGTAGGATTCGGCATCAAATATGCTCAATATGGCTTTTAAGGAACGATTTAACACCAAAAAGTTTTGTAAGTTAGAAGCAAATAAATTATAAAATTTACACGAAAAAAATAAATAATTATTCTAATTAAAGTATTTGTTATATTAATAAAAAATAATTAATAAAATTTGAACCAGAAAACAAATAAATAGTATTAATTTAATATTTTTCGAGTTATGTTGTTGATAAAACCAAACGCTTAATTTACTTGATTGAATTTTTAATTAAAGCTGATTTTATTTTTGATTAATGGTTTAATTGAAAAAAAAAATTGGCGAGAATTTGTTCCTTGTATGTAAAAATTTAAAGAGCAACTTAAAAGGTAACCCCTCTAGTTGGCAATGCCCCTCATGCAAAATAGAAGCCATGGATAAACAGAAAAAAAAATAAATAATAATTTCGATTAAAAAAAAATTATTTAAATTTGTACAGTTAACAAATTAATAGTTTCAATTAAAAAGTTTTCAATATTAACAAAATTTTCTGCAGTAATTTTGTTGAAATAAGTAAAAGTTTAATTCACTTGATTAAATTTTTAATTAAAACTGGTTAATATTTAATGAATGATTTTATTGAAAAAAAAGTAAGAAAGTATAGTCGGTCAAGCCCGACCATATGATACCCTACACCACAGTATTTCAAAACACATTATGTTTATTATGTTTTTAAAAGTCATTAAAATCGGTTTGAAAGTTTGTGAGAAGCAGAAATTGCCCCCTACCTGCCCTTGCGGACCTACTTTTGAAAACTACATAGCTTATGTGTCCATAAAAATATTTTTCTATCTATGTTTTAAATTTCATTACAATCGGCTTGATAGTTTCTGAGAGGCAGAAATTTCTGCCTATCTTCCCTCATGGTCCTACGATTCGGCCCATTTTCAATAAGAACCTATGTCCCAAATTTTATCAAATTATCTCCAAAGCTGCGACCTGTACTTTGCGCTCAAGCTTGCCAGCCAGCCTGCCAACCAGCCGGACGGACATAGTTAGTTCGACTCAGAAAGTGATTCTAAGACGATACTTTAAGGTGGGTCTAGGACCAATATTTTAAGGCGTTACACACATCAGCACAAATGCATAATACCCTCTCCACTATTGTGGTGTGGGTATAAAAAAATTACAAGAAATATTGCTTTATTTTGCTCAAGTTAACATATTACATACAAATTACCTGAACTTGCATAAATTTTTAAATTTGACACATATTTTAAAATTTTACATAATTTCTCAATTTTACATAAATTTTCCAATTTTTCAGATATTTACCAATTTTCAGAAATATCCTAATTTTTCTGCACTTTTCAAATCTCTCAAAAGTTTCTCATATTACAAAGAAAAATTTGCACAAATTTGCTTTAGCATATATTTGTACATATTAAATATTTTTCTTTTTTTTTTGTATCAAGTGCTTTTAAAATAAATTCTTTTAAGAAGAAGTTTCTCTGAATTGTAACTTCGTGTTCATTGAGAATTATTGAAATTGACACTTTTCACAATAACAAGACATTATTATAAAATGAAATTGGCACCAGCCAAGTAGAAAACTTTACGTTCATAAATGTATAATGCTGTTTAAAGTTTTTAGTTGAAGTTCTAAGTAAATGGTATATTTATTTTTTCTCTTGCATAAAATGACACACATAAGCATAAAACCTAATTTCATTACTTAATAAGAAAACACTTTTATTGTACAAATAGTAGAATATTTAAGGACCTAAACGGGGATGTATGCATAAATGAATGCATGCATGTTGTTCATACATATGCATACGTACGCACATGAACATACATATATGTTTTAGTTGGAAACAACCAGCAGATTGAGAAAAATTCTGGACAATAGTATAAAATAACAAATATGCTCATAAAGGACACACCCATTTCATGTTTCAGAACGAACCTTCACACCAGCTTCAAGTAAAGTTAAGCGACTAAATTACAACTACAAAGAACTTAAAACGACTGTAGTTTTAGTGTGCGTGTGTAAGAGTGTGTAGGTGTTAGAGGTTGAATACAAATGCACGTGGTGTTTACGCTTTGCAGTTTGAGTATTAGAAGGTTTATGTCCAAAGCAATAAATTTTTATGCGCTTAAACGCACACATGTGTATAGTCACTAACACATTTACACATTTATGCTTCTAATAAAAAGCTCCTCTCTTTTTGTATGTGTGTGTATTTATTAAACAAAAGATCCACGTTATAAAAACAGACAATCATCCAAGCAAACAAATATTTACAGCAACTGACAAAACCAGGCGTTGTCACATCCATTTTATTTCAGTTTTAGTCAGTATGAAAACACAAAACTACTACTACGTTACAAAACTTCTATATTAAATTTTTCAAAAACCCAAAAAAATCCATGTTTTGTACAAGAAACTTCAAAAAGGACCCAACATTTGAGAACAAAATAAGGTCCTTTACAGTAATAACAATGCTAAATTTGGCTGCCAACAGCATCAAATTATACTTCTAACACAGCTTCAAATGGTCAAGCTCATTCACACTTTTATAGCAACTACTACGACTGAATGGTTTTTAGTTTTTTTATTTTCAAATTTTATTAGTTTGTTGTTGCTGCAATACTCATACAGTTGCTACAATTGTTGTTAGTTTTCCTAATCCAAATCAATTTGCATCAAGAGCCTCATTTTATTCTATTACGTTACATTTTGTAGTTTCTCATTTTTAAATCACCATCTAGAGGTCTGGACGTTACACATGCAGCCAATTTCGTAGCATGAATTCCTATAAAAGGCACAAGCGGCACTCATATATGACAAGCAACATAATCAACACATCGTTGTCGTCATAAAACTATTTGTTAATACAGGGAAGGATATCTAAGGAAAATTAAATTGGGGTTAAAAAAAAAACTACTTAAAAGAGAGCGCAGACAGATAAACTTGCACAAACTTTTAGGAAAAAACTGCAAATTAAGATCAGAAGAAACAGAAACTGTTTCTTTTTAACAAAGCTTATTTTTGATAATTTGCGCAAATTTTGTGCAAATGTAGATTTGTGAAAAACGGAAAATTGGGCAAAGTTAGAACATTTGCGCAAAATAACAAAAAAAAAAATCGACTTAATTATGATTAAATTGCTCAAGCACTAGGAATGTTAAGCCGAAATAACATAATTTGCGGAAACTAGAAAATTTTATTTCTACAAACATTGCTTCAAATGTTTGTCTTAACAGCAATCAAACCAATTAACAACACAATAAATTTGTACAAACGTAAAATTTTGACAAGTTTGCCAAGCAATGTTTGTGGTCTATTTTGCCCTTAAATGAAATCTGACACAATTTCTAACGAAATCTACAAATCTTTAAACGAAATTTGACATACATTTTTGTAAACGAATTTTAGCACAAATTTCTTCAAACAAAATTTTGCATAAAATTCTTTAAACAAAATTTACCACAACATTCTTAAGGAATATTTGTCACCAAGATCTTTAAAAGAAATTTCTCCCCCTATGAAATTCTCTAATTTCACAGATATTAACCCAAAATTCCTTTAAAGTCTAAAGATCATCAGTATTTTAGAGTCTATTAAGAGTTTAGGTTTTATTTATTTAAATTAAAATTTTTTTTTTCAATTTCTGTTTTTCCAACAATAATAAAACTTTATCGCGTGCAACACAGCATTGCTTTCGTTACAATGAAATTGTTTGTCGCTTTTAGCCGTTTTCTTTTCCTTTTTATATTTACAACTTTAAGTGAATGTTGAGTGAATTGTTAAGGCAGTAAAGTCCTGTTTGGACTAGTGGACAATAACCGAACACCAAGTATTAAAACTTGTATTAGTGTGTTAGGGAGAGTGTGTTTTGATTTCCTGTTTATAGTTTTGCATTGCTTTTAGTACAAAAGTTTTCTATTTATTTTGTATTTCGTATTGTTTTCTGTAGTTGTCGTTATTGTCACTATTGCGATTACTTTTATTATGGTGTCGTGCTACAGGACATGTCACATTTCGAATAAGTTTTTTAAACTGTAAATGACAAAATGTTAAATGGATTTTTTTTCTGAAACAATTGTTAATGTTAGTTTTATTTCGGATAATTTTTTAATAATTTGGTTGCGATGGGCACACTTAATTTCTAGGCAACGGATATGGGAGGCTTTTTGAAAAACTATAAACCTAAATAATATACTCCTAGCGGCAAATATTGTAAGGACCGCAAGTGGCAGGCCTTTTTGAAGGCCTCTATATTCCTTTCTAAAATATTCATTTCGCATGATATCCTGCCTTCAGAAGTATGCCTTCTAGAAGGTATAAACTACTTTTTAAAAGACCTTCTAAAATATTCTGTTCACATTCGCTACTCCCATCTTTGAGAAGGGAGAAAGGAAGGTGTTCAGTCTTATTTAATTTTTATTTTTAGTGACCTTCCTTACTCCCTACTTTGGGAAGGGACCGAACTTCATGTTAAACGGAGTGTAGAAATGCTTGCTCCTAATTAAAACCTGTGTTAAAAATTGATAAGTATGAAATGCGGCGAGATGGGCTTATGACTGCTAAATAAGGCCGACTATAAGGCCTCTTACCTCATTATAGTTACCGCTGGGCTATTATTACCAGAGCTGTTAAATTTGGATTACGATTAGTAATCAATTAGATCAAATTTTAAAAAGAATGGTATTGATTACATAATTCTCTTTTTTACAATTCCTGATTATTAATTAATTATGATTACAAATAATCCAAAAATAATTAAGATTAGTTAGGATTACGAGAAAATAATCAAAAATAATCAAAAGTAATCAAAAAAATTGTTGACTACTTTCAAGGATTATTTTTGATTATTTTCGATTATTTTTGTATACAAAATATAGGTATATTCACTTCAATAACAAAACAACCAATAACAATTTTAGTACTTCCTAAATCAACAAAAAAGGGAAAAATACGTGGAAAAATAATAAAGAAAACATTAAGAATACATTCAATTCCATTTGATTTTAATGCTTTTAGCTGGCATCATTATAATTCATTTATTTTGTTTGCATTTACCTTCATTTATGCATATGGTTTGTGGTTACAGCAACTTCACCAGTTGTAGTTGTAGTATTTTAAGCTGACGAATGCTCTGTAGCACAACAAAGTTCAAAATCTCGAATTTTGCGCTTCAACTGCAACGACTACTAGAACTACGTATTCTGTTGACACTACTTTAAAACTGCCGTTTTTGACAGCTTGCAGCGCTATTGTTAACGTTGTACTACATCGACTATTCTGTTCCCCACTTTATTTACCAATTTGGCTACCTAGTTCATTATAAAAATGCATAAATAAGAACATTAAAACAAAATTTTTTTAAGAAACGCTTTTCTTAAAAAAGAACATTTAAAAAAAATTTTGCCCCCCCCTAGATTTTATCCTGGCTACGCCCATGTATTCGTGTACTGTCATCGGGAATATGTATGCCTGCAAAGTTTCATCCAATTGCATTGAGTATAAGGCGGTTAAATTAACGTTACAAGATTTGATTTTCCGAAGTGAAGCTAAAGAAAAGGGTTTAACAAATTTTGCCCGCCCCCCCCCTAGATTTGATCCTAGCTACGCCCATGTATTCGTGTATTGTCATCGGGAATATGTATGCGTGCAAAGTTTCATCCATTTGCATTGAGTAAAAGGGATTCAAAAAAGAATTTTACCAAAAACAAAAATTTTTGCCCCCCCCCCCTAGATTTTATCCTGGCTACGCCAATTTTTTCGTGTATTGTCATCGGGAATATGTATGCCTGCATAGTTTCATCCATTTGCATTGAGTATAAGGCGGGTAAATTAACGTTACAAGATTTGATTTTCCGAAGTGAAGCTAAAGAAAAGGTTTCAATAATAATAACTAGGGATGCGATTTCCATGCAAATGCATGTTTTTTGTGATAGTCTAAGAACGATGTCGACCAATTTTCTTTCCGAATCATTAAATTTGCGTTAAAATGGCATCGATTTGTTTTTGCATAATGTTGCATATTTTGGTGAAAATGCATATTTAGGTTTTAAATGCATATTTTTGCATATATTGACATTTTTGAGGGATCTTTTATTTTCCATATTATAAAAAAGATCTTAAAAAAAAACTTTCTAAAAAATTTGTAATAATCTATAAATTCTTTTGGAGAATTGCTTTAAATACAAGATTTTTAAGATTTCGACAAAAGATGCTTCTATTTTAAACCGATGCAGCATATTACATCATTAAGACTTCCAATGGGTTACAAATGACTTGCTTGGCACATGGGTTATACTTCGTTGCAGAGAATTTAGAAGCCAATTCGATTATATTGCAATTTTTAATTAAATGTATCCCTTGATTCACCTTCCACCTCAGCCAGTAGTAGCAAAATAATCAAAAGTAATCAAAAGTAATCTTCGAAAGTAGTCAAATTATTTTTCGATTACTTTTTATTATTTTATATTATTTTTTCGTAATTTTTATTAATCTTGATTATTTTTTGATTATCTGTAATCGTAATCAATTAGTAATCGTGCGAATCTGAAAATAATCGTAATATAATCATTACTTCACCTTTCAAAAAAAAAAATAATCTAATTACTAATTATTATGATTAGTAATCATTACTTAACACCTATGATTATTACACCACTAAAAAGAAAATGTTGCTATTATTTAAAAAAATTACTTTATAAGCAAAGCTGCCGTTTTTGGTTATTTCTAACCAACATTGGTTATACTTTTTTTCAATGTGGAGAGGTGAATATTTTTTTCATTTTGGTTACTTTTTTCTAACATAATAATAGTACGAATTTTTTCTTGACACAATTATTTAGGCGGTCGAATAATTTGTACTGTGTACTATGATTTTTTCATTATTTGTTACCCATGAATTTTAAGTGCTTTTTGCTCTCAAAAAGTTGGCATTACTGTTGCCACCATCTAATCAGAGCTGCCGTTTTTGGTTATTTCTAACCAACATTGGTTATATTTTTTTTCAATGTGGAGATGTGAATATTTTTTTCATATATTTTCTACAACTGACATGAAATGCTTAACATTAATACTAAAATGATGTTACTGTTACATACAGTCTACAACTGACATGAAATACATAGCATTACCACTAAAATGATGTTAGTTTTAAGTATAGACTCATCATATTAGAGGGTTTCTCATGTTATAGCACGGTTGTAAATGCAAATGTTTTAACAACACTTTTATAACATCATGTTATAACAGCAAATCATGTCAGTTGTAGACGGGGAGTAATTTATCGAAAACAACAAATCCCTTACAAAACAGCAACCAAAAAATTTTTTTAAGATTTTTGCTAAGAAAATATTGCCATTTGTGATTTTTTTATTAAAAACGCCATGTTCTGAAATCGAAAACAAATGATGTTTTTAACAATGTTTTAGAAACACTAAAACGGCTTTTGTGTAATTTTTCAGTAATTTTCTGAAATCGATTCCGCATGATTTTTTGCACTTCCTACTTTAAGTACTACTTATCTTTACTACTCTTAAAATCAAGAAAAACTACGCTCAATTAAAAAAAAAAATACTTAAAAATCTCCATTGTTTTATTTTTTTTTTTTAAAGTATTTTTTTTCTAATTGAGCGTAGTTTTTCTTGATTTGAAGAGTAGTAAAGATAAGTAGTACTTAAAGTAGGAAGTGCATAAAATCATGCGGAATCGATTTCAGAAAATTACTGAAAAGTTACACAAAAGCCGTTTTAGTGTTTCTAAAAACTTGAAAATAAGTTTAATGTTCTGAATTGAGGCTATTTTCAGAAGTACGTATGCATATTTATATTTATATTTGAAAATACACATAGGAATTTTAAAGACTTTTCAAAATTACATTGATTTATCACCATAATTTTAAAATTTTTGGAATTTTCTTTAAGATATGGCTGTAAGTTTAAGAAATTTGAATTGGAAATTTTACTGTTTATAACTTTAATGTGTTTTAAGATAATTATTTGATAACAAAACTTTTGACTGTCAGTCATATACTTTTTCACCATTGAATGTAAGTTACGAAAGGCGGATTTGTTTATATTCGCCAAAATATTTTAAAATGATTCACAAAATATATCAAATAGAACAATTTTAAAACAGTTATTTATACATAATAAAAATTGACTATTGACGTCAGCAGTCCTCGATGGCTGCGAGTGTAAGACGGCAAATCTATCTGAGGAGATCGAGTGGTTGCGATCGAAACATGTCATGGTAACCTGCCGGCCGGGGTTCGAGCCCCAGCCACGTCAAGAATGAAAGATTATCAAGAACAATTTTAACTAATTTTCATGTTGTAAAAATTAATTTCTTCATAAAAATAATTTAATGAAAAATTAAATAATTAGTATTGTGGTTACTTTGTTGAACTATTTATGGTTTTTAATCCAAATTTTTAATATTTTTAATTAGGCTTAAGTTCATCAAATTTAATTTTCATTAAATTATTTTTATGAAGAAAGGAATTTTACAACCTGAAAATTAATTAAAATTTACTGATAATTTTTCATTCTTGACTCAATCTGGGCTCGAACCCAGGCGTTTTTACGGACAGGTTACCCTGACATGTTTCGATTGCAACCACTCAATCTCCTCAGAGGGCTTGCCGTTTTAACACTCGCAGCCATCGACGACTGCTGACGTCATTAGTCAAACATCAATCCTTAAACCAAATTGTATTTAAC
Organism: Pollenia angustigena; assembly: GCA_930367215.1. Classification (NCBI taxonomy): domain Eukaryota; kingdom Metazoa; phylum Arthropoda; class Insecta; order Diptera; family Polleniidae; genus Pollenia; species Pollenia angustigena. Next base: position 10,504,315 of record OV884058.1, read on the forward strand.
CTTTGGTAGATCGAAATTTGCTTTGAATGATTATCTATTTTAATTTATTTTACATGTTCCTCCTTTACTTCTGTTTTTTCGTACTTTTGTCAAGAATTCTTCTTGAAGTTCAAAGTACATATTTTGTTTTGTTGTTTTTTCATTTTTTTGTCTTTCTTTTTCTTTCTTAAATTTCATGAACTTGAGCCTAATTAAAAATATTAAAATTTTGGATTAAAATCCATAAATAGTTCAACAAAATAACCACAATACTAATTAAAATTAAAAATTTTAATTAAAATTTACAAACAAGAGAAAACAGTTTTTGTTATATTTAAGATATACAGATTAGGGTGGGTCGAAAATATTTTTTTTCTCTTATCGACTTCTAATAGCGTAAATATGTTGAATTTTTGTCTGCACTAGACCCCTGTAAAATATTATTAATTTATTTTTAGTGTAACAGCCCGCGCTTTGACTTTCAATTTTGTTAAATTTGCAGAAAAGCATATTACTGTATTTTATCGACTTGTAAGTTAGTAAAAATAGTATCAGAAGCATCCATGACTTTATGCAATAAAAAATGAAGAGAAAGTTTAACAAAGACGAAACTTGAATCAAGACGAGAGATGCCTAGATTTTACAGCAAACAAGATTTTGTGACCAAAAAATGATTTTATTGTTTTTTTTATTGTATAAGAACCAAAGTTTTATTTTCTTTTAAGTTAAATTCAAAATGTTTTCAGTTTTAATTAATAATAATTGATAGTAAATAAAATATGTAAATTTAAAAAATTTACTTTTCTGACATATACTTAATTTTTAGGAGCTCTTGCGCGGGCTGAAGATGTGACATTTTTTACTTTTTTTTGCAGTTTTTATTTGCTTTGACGTAAGACAAAAAAATATTGCTATTAGAACATGATTCGAGAACTTTTATTTTTTCTCACACATCAGTAACCCACCCTAATACATATGTATGTAAATTACATATTATTTTGGCATATCGCCAAAATAATCGCCAAACGTAAATTTTCATCGAAAAAAAGGATTAAGAAATAGCCACATTTGACAGTCCTGCCAATTATAGCTAAAGAGCGGAAAACAATTTTCCATTTTTGTTGTTTATAACTGGCATATTAAAAAATATTCAACTTATTAACTTTCAATATACTGAATTTTAACTCCTCTTGTAAAATGAATTTTTTTTGTTTTTATCAAGAACAAAAACTGGGAATTAAGCACGAATAACAAAATCTTTTTAAAATTAAAATTTTGTATTCCAAAAATTATTTTGATAATAAACTGGCAGTGCACGGCCTGAAAAAACTTGGCAACATGCATTCCTTATGTAATACCCTGACTGTAAGATCTAGATTAATCTCTATGCCTTTCTGCTGGCTCCAAATATTTCGATTCCCTTCAAAAAAGAAAGATTGTTCTAAGCCCTATTTTAAATAGAAAGAAAAAATAGGACAGCTTTGGCCTTCCGAAAGGATTTATCCTAATAGAGAAAGTAAAATATCACATATTCCTTGTCCTTAATCTGAGAACTCCTATAGTACTCATTATGTACCAGCTCCAGTCTCATTTCATGGGCCCCTATCAGCTAGTGGCACGTAATGGCCATTGTCACTATTCTAATTTGCCCCCTGACAAACCAAAGTAGCAATTAGGTCTTCTCCGCATCATATCTACACAGATGAAGGGTAAAAAAACCAGTAAATTTTAATTTGTCAGCAATTACATTTAAAAAGGAGTATAAAATGTTTTCTTTCTTTACTTAAATTTTCCTTTTAACAAATCCTATTAAGATTTCTTTATGCGGCCAGTTTCTTTTTCCTATAAAAAATTCTTTAATTTACCTTTTTATATATTTTTGAATTCATTTGCTGTTCTTTTTCCAATTTCATTTTGTTTAAAATTATTTTTATTCTGCCATGTCTTTTCTATTTTTTTTTTTTTTTATTTGTATTAAGAAATCATAATATAGATTTGCTTTCCAATTTTCAATATCGATGGGCCTTTGAGCTTTTGAAAATTGCATAAAAAGCACCAATGGCGATTTATTTTTAATTGCACAATGTTGTTTGAAATACACTGCTTCAAACATACACACCCACACACACACACACACAAATCAAATGAAGGCTTTTCATAAAAGGGGAGATTATTAAAAAAAAAAAACCAGAAAACGGTAGTTCCTAGAAATGGTGGGGGTGGGTAAAGGTAGAGAGAAATAAAGCGTTATAAATTGTATGGGGAGTGTACACTAAAATAAGCTTTTCAGGCTACTTCTTCAATAACGTTTAAAGTATGATTTTTTGTAATGTGTTTTTATTAATTCCTTTTTTGATTGTCCAGGTCTTATTTTGCAGATGGGTTTGTTATTCCATTTTTTTTTTTATGGGAATAAATTTTATTTCTTTTTCTCACTGCCATAAAGTTAAAATCAACAAACATCATTTGATTTGTATTTTTCAGAGAAAAGGAGTGAGAGGGAGAGAGAGTAAGGGAAGCTACATCGGACTTTAAAGGTACATTAAGTTTATCCATAATTAAGTGCTGGAAATGAAAGGATTAGATCTTAAGCAGACTTAGCTATTATCTTTTTGGCAACATTGGTTTAAACAGCTGACGCACGTTTCGTGTTTTGTTTCACTGTCAAACATCTTCAGTTTGGTCTATAATTTAACCATGAATCGTCTAACAAACAAACAACGCAAATTATTGCATTTTATTATCAAAATGCGTGCTCTGTTAAGAAAGTTCATCGCGCGCTTCTTGTGTTCAGCGACGAAGCTCATTTTTGGCTCAATGGGATCGTTAATAAGCAGAGTTGTCGATTTTGGAGTGAAGATCAGCCAGAAGCATTGCAAGAGCTACCAATGCATCCAGAAAAAGGCACAGTTTGGTGCGGTTTATGGGCTGGTGGCATCATTGGACCGTACTTCTTCAAAGATGATGCGAATCGTAACGTAACTGTGAATGGTGAGCGCTACCGTGAGATGATATCCAACTTTTGTTTGCCCAAAATACAAGAGCTTGACTTGCATGACATGTGGTTTCAACAAGACGGTGCCACATGCCACACAGCACGCTTAACAATGGACTTATTGAGAGGCGAGTTCGGTAAACATTTTACTTCACGTTCGGGACCGGTCAATTTTCCGCCCAGATCGTGCGATTTAACGCCTTTGTGGGGCTATGTTAAAGCTTATGTCTAAAAACCCATGCCCGCTTCAATTGACGCATTGGAAGACAACATTGAAGCATTTATTCATGAGATACCGGCCGAAAAGTTGGAAAGAGTATGTCAAAATTGGACTAAGCGGATGGAGCATTTGAGGCGCAGTCACGGTCAACATTTGCATGAAATAATCTTCAAACATTAAATTATATGGACCGTACTATCGATTCAAATAAAGATTTCTTGAATTTTTCTGAATTTTATGGGTTTTTTTTAACTTTCCTATAGCTCTTAAAAAATCACCCGATAGTTCAAAAGCCTTTTCTGGTCTGGTTACTTTAAAAGCTTAACTGGGTTTAATTTGATCTATTACTTTTATAACTAGAGCCAATGACACGTTTTCGACAACACTAGTCCTATCTCTTATAAAACCTACAAGCCAGGAAATAAAAGCTGGCAATGAACTCTCTGAGGAAAAACATAAACTTTTTTGCCAATAAAAAAGCAAGGACTTGATTACTAATCGTTCATTCATGAGTGAGTAAAAACGTTTAAATATGTTGCTGCTTATTTTTGCTCATGATTACGAAGAAAAAAAAGCATTTTGGTTTTGATCATTCATCTATGAGAAGATTCGGTTTCTTAAATTTTACTATTTTTTATATTCGTTTAATAGTGTTAACTAGAATCACCAAAAACCGCTTTAATGAAATCAATTAACTACCCCTTCGATTCCTGGGTTATCCAAGAAATGAAAAAAATTTTTTAAGTAAAGGCCATGTTGTATTCGCATAATTCTTTCTGAATTATTTTTCATACTTTCAATATTTGCTGAAAATTGGTGCTTTGAATTTATTTGCCTGTTTGAATTTTTTTTTTCTTTTTTTAACGTCTGTATAAAAAAAGGAATATCCCAAAGCTTTAGCGCTGATGATGGTGGCTTGTTCTTTTATTTAGTTATTTTTCCTCGGTGGTTTTTCTTTCTCTTTTAATACAATTTTTATGCTACAATTCTATGACAGTCATTCATAACAACCACAAGCAACGTAGAACGCCAGCAACGTGTGCCAATGACTAATTATAAAATGTTTGATTTCCCCAGATGATAACGAAGCCAAGGAATCACAAAAAACAGCAACGTTTGTGCAACAGTATTGCAAAAAAGAGAGAGCGAAATAAACATTTTTTAAAACGACCATGATATAAAGTTGGTAGTAAATTTATGATAGATAAACTAAACAAATAGCAATTTCTTTTTTAGGAGGAGGGGTCTACTAGATGGCCATTAAAATTAATTTTTTTTAATAATTGTAGGCGTAAAAAAATTTGTTTTTATTTAAAATGTGTTTTTAGTTAAAAAAAAAAACTAAAATCTGCTTAGGGATTTCCAGATTTCTTTTTTTCCATAATATTTTAGCTGTTAATACACAAGACATCATCAACAATTTGATTTCGTTTCTGTGCTTTGCTTTCTATTTTTTCTTTCTATTTATTTTGGAGGGAGACATTGTGGCAGCCTTATTTGTGCTTTATCTATGAAGCAGCTGTTTTGTTACAAATGCTGACAATATTGGAGTTGATGAAAGAAAGCATTTGTTTCTTCTTTTTCTTTAACATTCAATACATTCTCTAATTCTTTAAACTTTTAGGAAGTGGGTGGGTGTCTCATAAACTTTTTAGTTAGATATTTGTTCCTTTCTCCAGTTGTGCTCTGTTGTCTTCATTATCATCATCATCATCGTAACTATGATTATCGTCATCTATATTTGGATTACTCAATGGAATTGCAAACATTTTCTAAAATTTTCTTTGGCATTCCTTTTATGATTCTCCTTTTACTCGTTTTCATACCGTAGTCCTCTCCGCCCAACATAGAAGTCAGTTTAACAAAGAAGTATACAATAAATATTCATAGCTAAGTGTGTGAGTATGTGCCTGTGAGTGAGTATTAGAGCCAGGACAATAGTTCTGATGGTTTTCTTTCGACTAGTGATTTTACTAGCTACTTGGGGACAACAATTGATACCAAACACCTATTTTAAGTATGAGTTTTTGAATTTTGCTACAGTTGTTTTTAATTTTTTTACACCTGAACAAATTGATATATAATTTAACAAAACACTGACAGTTCTAAATTATTAATTGCATACTTTTCCTTTCCAATGTAATCGTAAAATAAATCCATTTTGTTATGAACTGTTTGTTTCAAATAAGTTTAAAGATCCTTTTAAATTTCATAAGAATTTCAACCAATTTTTAATATTGATTACACAGCCCCACAAAATTAAAAAAGATTTTTGCTTCTTTTTCTGATTCTAGTTATGAATTCAAAACTGTAATCAGTTTGTCTCTATCAGCTCTTGTTTTCATGATATAGCTTTTTTATACCCTCCACTTTTGACATCCAATTACCAATTACTAGAGTTGTCAATTATTCGCTTATCAGCCTTGTTCGAATAATTCAAATAATTGTTTTTGTTCGTTCGATCTAACGATTAAATCTGAAAAATTATTCGATTAATCGATGAGAATAACGAATAAAAAAAATTACATATTTTAAATAAGATGCATCCGTCCGTTAATTTACAACTATGGAAAATCTTCCATTTTCTTCTTTATTTTTTCTCAAATCCACTATGACTTCTTTTTTTGATGCGTACAACTTTTCATCTAAGATCCATATCGTTGTATTACTTAAAGGAATCGTAAAACCCTTAATTCTTAAATAATCCGATACAACTTTGGATTTTCGAAAGACGTCTGCAGACCTTCCATCTTCAGCCAAACTTCTGCGTACAACTTCTTCTATAAAACTACCGCTGTCTCTCTGTATGTATTTTCCCATTGGAAGAAGTTCGGCAATTTTGATGTCGTTGGATTATCTTCTACTACATCGGTTTCTATTGTAATATTGTGACACTTATGCTATGTTCACACTTTAAACGCGTTTAAGCAACTCGAGCGTGATTAAACTCTTATCTCATTTAAATCGAGATGATTAGTTATTTGTTAATCACTTCAAATTGACATGATTGCAACTTACAATCACTTCATTAACCACATCGAATCCTCTGAACATACCTCAAACTGATTATAATATAGAATCGGTCACCATGTAAGTACCCCTCGCGTGTACAACCGACCATTATTTCTTCTTAATGTTTTTATTTGACTTTAAATAATTCGTAATAATTTCACAATTCCATAATTAATATGTTTAAAATGATGTTCTGATCACTTTATTAAAGTATTTTTTATCCATTTTTTTATAATTTAAAGAAATTTAAATTTGTTTGTTGCATTTTTTTTCTTTATCATCTGTCATCTAAATGATCTCAAATTTAATGTGAACGGCTCTGATTAACTTAATCAACATTTCATGAATATTGTCCAACGTTTGATTTAAAAAGAAAACAGCTGTTTCAATTGTTTATCAAAGATTTGTTTAATACGCACATAAGATACATTTTTGAAATACAATGAATACTTAACACGGTTTTTGCTAAAATATTTTTTACTTTTTCTACATTTTGTATAAAATCGCTAAAATCGTATGAGAATAAACCAAATTCTAAGCTTTTATTTCTTATTAGTCTTTTATTAATTTATTTTTTAATAAAAATTGTTCGATTAATCGACATTATATAATCGATTTATTCGTTATTCGAAAATCGCCATTTTAAAATTATTCGAACAAGAGTTTGTTTTTGTTTGATCGATTAATCGAATTATTCTTGATCGGTTGACAACTCTACCAATTACCCAAATTTTTTTTTTTCTAAAATTTTTTTTTCTAAAATTTTTTTTTTTTATCAAATTTTTTTATATACTGTTTAGTTATTGCCAAAAAAAATATCCCAAATTTTTTTAAGTATTTTTTTTTTATTTTCAAAATATTTTATTATTTGTGCTTAATTCCCAGTTTTTATTCTTGATAAAAACACTTGAAATTTATTGTTGATGGGATAAGCTATTCCTATGCGCATTTCACTGGTTGCTTAGGCCAGATCATCAGGAAACTTCATCCATAAAGATTTTAGAAAAACTAAAGATATTAAACCAAATAAAACTGTTAAACGTATAAGAATTATAGCAACAGTTCTACTTGTAATAATATCAAAGTTGAAACAAAACACATCAACAATAAACAACAGTGGGTTTATCTCATCTTACATTCCCCACTACAATTAGTTGAAATTCTCTCAACATTAATTGTAGTTGTAAGTAGGTTAAGAAAAACAAAATAAAAACAACAACATCTTTTGTAAGTTGTTGTTGTTTTTATTTTGTTTTTCTTAACCTACTTACAACTACAATTAATGTTGAGAGAATTTCAACTAATTGTAGTGGGGAATGTAAGATGAGATAAACCCACTGTTGTTTATTGTGGATGTGTTTTGTTTAAACTCTGATATTATTACAAGTAGAACTGTTGCTATAATTCTTATACGTTTAACAGTTTTATTTGGTTTAATATCTTTAGTTTTTCTAAAATCTTTATGGATGAAGTTTCCTGATGATCTGGCCTAAGCAACCAGTGAAATGCATAGGAATAGCTTATCCCATCAACAATAAATTTCAAGTGTTTTTATCAAGAATAAAAACTGGGAATTAAGCACGAATAATAAAATCTTTTGAAATTAAAATTTTGTATTCCCAAAAATTGAAATTACATTTTGATAATATTTTTTTTTTTTATTTGATTAATCTGTATGAAACAGTTTTACTTCATTTTATTTTTTTTAAAACTTTGTATCGTCTCACACTTTGTAGATAAGTCTAGTAGAACGCATGAAAATGTTAAATAGGTACATACTTAATCCATTCTTGTAATCTATAAAAGAGCTTGTCTTTATATTGACTCGACTTTTGCCGTCAGCCTAGAGTAGTCTATTGATCACTCAAACCACTCCAGTTTAATTAAAACTGGTATCAAGCAATTTCTCCATTGTTTGCGATTTTTTAAAATACATCAGAAAAAAGCAAAAAAAATACTACTTACAATTCTACTGAAAGAACCAATGAATTTTACTTGGGATGTCCCGAAATGAACGCACTCACATTTAACTAAATGGTACTTGTTGGAATCACCTTTGTACATCATTACATGTAAGTGACTATTTCATTAATTATAATAATAACTTATACATATAATACGATATAAGAAGTAGTCGTGTAATTAGTGCTACGCAGCCAAATGGTAGCGAAAAAGACTACTAAGTAATGAGTGAAAGAAGCTATTCATATTGAAAAAATAAGCGAAGTTTTTCTTGCGGAATGATCAAACGTTTTGCCTTTATTAGCTAATAATTTGATAGTGCTAAAGGTTTAAAAATTATTTCTTGCATATGGCTTCCGCGACTGCGCCTTATGAACGCCATCTTGTTAGTCTAATGTTGCACAATTTTTTTCAGCATACCGGGTCTTTTTTCATCAATAGTGTGTCGAGTGTTGCTTCTTTAATGATCAACCGTTGCTAGTCTTTCCGTATAGACCAGAGATATGACGTACCCCACAAAGAGTAGTCAAAAGGTGCCAAACCACACAAAAGAAGTGGTCAATTTTCGGGCCCATTTCTAGAGATAAATCGGCCACCACACGCTTGGATCAATAAAGTGATGGTTTCACCAAACAGTGATTTTTCGGAATAAAATGGAGTCTCATAAGTATTATTACCTCTCCGAAAACGACAATTCTGCGTTTCCATGAACGTTAAGCCAGAAATGAGACTCATCAGTGAAGATGATTTGACGATAAAAAAATCAGTTTAAACTTTGGCGAACAGAGCGCAAATTTAGCAAATACATTTACACGATCTGTTGTTCTGGTGAATGCGTGGTGATTTTACAAAGAATACTGAAAAAAGTCATGTACACTTTATTAGTATAACACCTAGTTTCCCAGCTATGCCTTTTGGAACTTCTATTTATACCTGAAAATTAACAAAGAAGCAAATTGTCAACCAAAGAGTGTCTACAAAATTCTTACTAGGGAAAATGCTAAGTAAACTTCAATAGATTATCTTTCCAGTTGATATAAAAAAGAGTTGAGAAAAGCTTTAGACTGATGTTTTATTTAGGCTTTCTATTGATTTTGTAGTGCAAAGGAGGAGCCATTAAACTCAAGCATAAATAACCCGATAATGTATTACCCACAAACGACTGTATTGAATTTATATTAATTTTATATCAAATCGTTACTAACCAGGTAATCTTAGAAATAGTAAATAATAACTTTATTATAAACAAGCATTAATTCAGCTACTTCGTGAGCGTCTCCCTTTCTTTCGTGTACATACATGTATTTGTATGCCAAAGTTTATATTAAAAAACACCCAGTTGTAAAAAAAAGTGCCAAACCGTTATTCTCATCCGCTCAGGACATTACATGTACAATTTTATGTTTCTAGGTCCAATACTAATGAAAATTTAAAAAGTACCAGTTAAAGAAGAAAAATTACCCAAAGGATCCTTCTTACAGTTTCTCATTCACTGAGCACCTTGCATGTTTAACTATATATTTCTAGGTCCAATACTAACGGGAATTCAAAAAAGTACTTGTTGAAGAACAGAAAAGTACCAAAAGCCCTCTTACAAATTCTCCTTCACCTTCTTCGTTTCAATCACTTAGGACCTTGCACGTTTAATTTTATGTTTCTAGGTCCAATACTAACGGATATTCAAAAAGTGACAGTTAAAGAATAAAAAAGTACCAAAAAATTCACTCACGGGTTCTTATCCACTCAGGACATTGCATGTTAAATTTAATGTTTATATGTAAAATATTAATTATAATTAAAGAAAGTAACAGTTGTAAAACAAAAAGCTAAAGAAAGAAATTTAATTTACCGTATTTTCCCCATTTTAGTACTTTTTCTCCCAATTAAAGTATAAAAAATTTCACTATCGTAGTGGGTGCCCCTAAATCAATACGAAAATGTCAATTAATGGAGAAAAATGTTTTGTAAAAAGTACCAAAAATAGTTAAGACTTTCGCCCCTTAAACTTTCGAGTTTCGGAAAAGTTTCAAATGCGATATAAACTTTCTTTCCCTGTTTATTGGTTTAAAAGATAGATGAGGTGACAAGAACAATTCCAAAATACAGGTTTCCCCCGTTTACTCCCTAAAAGGGCCGAATTTCAAAAAAGTACCAGACTCCTGTCCGCATTTTTTGTAACTATTTTTTTGCTCTGGAGATTACCGAATTTACCATTTTTAACCCTTAACATTCGAATTTTCAAAAATCCCGTCTTAGTGAATTGATTTGGGGAGAGAACAACATCCTGTCCAAATTTCAAGTTTTTAGCTTCTGGCGTTTAGGCAGTGCCATGATGAATCAGTCAGTAACTTTACAATTTTATGTATCGTGAGCTTATTTTCAAATAGCGCCATCTGCAAAATCACAACTTTACAGAAGAGCTCACGATATAAAGATTACCACGTAAGATTATATTAAATAATTACCAGAATATCTAGGCATAAATAACTTTCATTAAGGCGCATCGTAACTAACACAAACTATTTAGTGTTTTCTACACACAGAAAAAAATACCAATGTAAAATTAACATGGCAAAATGTTGAGTGAGAATCATAGTAAATTTCAGCAAAAGTATGCCCTTTAATTAAATTTATCATTATTTCATATTAATTTTAAATGAAAAATATTAAAATAACCTTAAATTACGTTTATTTAATATTATTCACTGTTAAAAAAATAAAAAAAAAAAAAAATAAAATATAAATAAATATGGATATTGCATCCATAAAAACCTGTTTTATATTTAAATCAAAAGTTTATCTTGTTAAATTAACATGCATACATACTTAAGTATGTACATTTTTTATTTTCATTTTTAATATATGTTATTAAAAGAAGACAATTCCCGTATTCTTTTAATTAAAATTATTTAGTTAAATAGTACATCAAGTTTTCAAAGTAGAATGATGACGAAAACCATATCGGGCGATTTTGCTGATGCTTCTGTTAACAAAGGAGAATACAAAATAAGTGAAACATGTGTTACAGGGGTAAGTGTTTTGAATTATTCTTAAATAAATGCATATGTTGTCTCTGAAGCTTCTTCACACTGTTAAAACACACTCAAACCAATTGGATTCTACATGAAATTCACGTTGTTTCAACTTAAAATAACTTTCATTCAACGTGATTCCGATTGTTATTTTAACCCTAGAAAGATAACGTTATTTTTTTGTACTGAAAAGATAACGACACGTCTGAAAGACGTATGCTTGTTTCTATCCGTTAAAGGAAAATAATATTGATCAATTTTATTGTTGAAAACATTTATTTATTCTATTTCTTTTAAAAAAATACAATTTTTAAACAGAAAATTACAATAAAAATAAAATTAAAAAAAAATTCATTAGCATTATCAAAAATTAAATAGTTTTTAGAAAAGGACTTCAGTTCGGTTCTAAAAACTAAAATAAATATTTTCTTTGTACTTTGTGTAGATAATGTTATCTGGGGTCTAATCACCGCATACGATATCGAGCAAAATTGATCGAAATTATTTATTTTGGTGTCATGAAACTCGATATCAAATGAAATGTATTGAATTTGAAATAATAGCATTCGATATCGAATAACTCGACATTACATTCATCGAGTTTTCATTCGATACGTCAGTGTCTATCGTATGCAAAAAACATCGATAGTTTATTCGATACGATAGTATCGAATGCGGTGATTAGACCCCTGTATTTACTTACTTAAACAAAAAAAAAATAATTTGAATAACATTATGTGCGAGATTTACAAATTTAAGTTTTGTGGTAGCCACATACAGGTATACCGCATTTGACACATACCATTTTATGACATAAGTTTAATTTCTGATGGACATCGTATTATCTCTTTTTTGATTCACGCTGTTCTCCGCTACAACCTCAATCATAAGTTACTGCATCTGGTAAAATTTGTTCAATGTTGTCGGTCAAAGTTTTCGATAAAATAGGTATTTCTAGCCTTAAAATTTAACAATTTATGGAAATTTCGGCACTGGTCCATTGAACAATTTCCGAAATTATTTCGGTAGCAAAAAATATCGAAGCATGTAATTGGGTCGTACAGTGATTTGCATTCCCGTGTTGGTCCTCTTGCCGTACGAACTATATTCATTGAAGAAACTCGACCATCACTTTGTCCCTTCGATGTTGCCCACTTACTTTTACTTCTTAAAGTGGATCGAGATATCGTTATAACGCAGCTATCGTAAGAAGTAGTAAAATGATAAGGTTCTTGAGGATTTTTCTGAATCGGTGGTATATTCTCGTCAGGCTCAATGATGTCAAAAGCTCATCTTCTACATCACTTTGAAGACTATCCTCCGATAACTCATCTTCCGATTCGCTTACATTTTCAAGTGAAACCGAGTCCTCCAACACGCTTTGAAAAATAGCGCCAATTTCTGCATGGTCCAATCCGCGCATTCAACACATTTTTAGAACAATACCTTAAAATTAAACCAAAACACAAAGTTATCTTCGCTACAAGAGTAACAATAAAGATAACGATACGTCTCTCAGACATATGTTGTGTTTATTTGTGTTTATTTCTCAAAAAATACATAACTTACAACATAAAAACTGCCACCACTAACTATGTGCTGCTAACAATTGAGATTATTGAACGTGAGAAAGTTGTATATTAATAAATGTGAAAGTAAGAGCACAAAATTGAAAATGGGTACGTCTCACAGACGTACCCTATCTTTCTACGGTTAATATAAATTACATTTTGCTCTAACTTTACTGCAATGTTAAATTAACATGAATTATAGTTATTTCAAAAGAAAAAAATGTTGTTCGCAGTTATTGTAAAATCAGGTTGAATTAACATGAAAAACGTATGAAGCAAAATTACCACCGAAAAATTTTAAATCAACCTTGTTTTCTACGTTTTTAACTTGATTTTTTTTCTGTGTGTATTAACAAGTAAAATCACCTGTTTTTGAACAAAATATCCTCAGAACTGTAGGGCATTTATGTAATTCCATATGTATTGCATAAAGGGCTGTCATACTCGAGAATTTTTCTTCGTATTACTTCTTAAATGTACAAATGTAAAGTTATTTTTTTTTTTGCAAATTCTGTTGCAAATGAATTCAAATATCCGTGCATGCATACAATCATATTAATAAGTGTAGGAAAGTACATATTTGTATGTAACAAGGCGAAGATTTTATATATTACTTAACGGTTGTAAAAGAAGTTAAAGGAAGTGAGAAAACTAAATAAATTTGCAAAGGATATAAAATGACTGGGAGGAGGCTCTATTTGGAAGGAAGACTGAAACACTCGTTAAAAGAAATCTTTTGAATTTTTACCAGCCAAAGATGAGAGTTGAGAATCGGCTTCAGTGATTTAATTTTATACGTCAAGGTCCTTTTAATGGCATTCGATCGAAATAACAATATAACTTAAATCGGAAATTAAAATCGGATCCTAGTCTGAGCGATATGAAATTCTCTTCGTCAAAGTCTTCATCCTGGGCTGAGAGAAAATTTAATAATTTTTTATTCTTTTTGCAAAGTCTTAAGCTGGAGCTGAATTATTTCTAATAAAAATTTGGCATCCTTAAAGTTTTGTTGATGGAACGCAAATTAAAGAGATTTATGTTTGACGGCTGTGATTTTTAATTTTAATCGTCGGATTTTCTTTGTTCGAATTAAAAACAAATTTGATTTGTAAAAAAAACACAACATTATTCAGTCGTATGACGTAGCAACGTTACAACGACGACTGACTTGTAAAACTTTAGGACGGCTCAAAATCTGTGTAAGACTGTTTTAGTAAAATGTTAATAAAATTCTAGGGAAACATTTACAAATTTAAAAACTGTTTAAATAAGGAACCTTATTTGTTCTTTATCTCAAATAAAGTAATACTTCTTTGACGCCATTTTCTTTTATTTGTGATCGTCGACTCTGCAAAGCCTTTTTATTAGCCATTTAGAGCATAATTCCATTCTTAAATACAAAAAATATATATTAAAATTTTATCGGACCAGCGATCTAAGGCTATCAACGGCATCCAGTTTGACTTAAAATTGTATTGCTTAAAAACTAAAAAGTTCTAAAATTTTAACAAATAAAGAAACTTTTTTAAAATGGCAAGTTAATTTAAATACTAAGTACTACGTCGTATGGTCCCATGCGACACCAATCACGTCGCGGAGTGTCACGTCACACGTTTCCGTTTAACAGGGCTTGTGTTACTTAAGAGCATGTCACTTTATTTTCTACGACACTCAATGAAATTCGTTGTGATTTTTAAATAAGGAAGCCTTAACTGAAGGAATATATAAACAAAGGAAGAATAAAAGCGTTGTATGTTTATGTACGTCGGTAATTTTTATGCTTGCCTATCATGCAGTGCGTTTTGAAAATAAAAGTAAGCAAGCAGCAGAGTGGGTTAGGGATATTTCAGAAATCGTTTTTTGTTACAAATGCACACATTTCTAAAAACAGAAGTGATTGGCCTCCTGGGAAGTTTTCAATCAAAAACGCTTGGCATTCAATGTGTTAAAGTTATAACGTGTTGAAATAAACTTTGGCTGCTACGGCTTAATTTCTTTTTATAGCTGGTTTGGAAAAGCTGGGCTTTAACGGTTTTACCTGCAGAATGAAAGAGCATTGAAAATTTAACCATTATAAAATACCTGGAATTCGGTAGAGTTCAAAATTTACAGATCTCTTGAGATCGCGGCTGGCTAGAGAGCCTATAATGTACCACGGGCATTAATAGTTCCAGAGACACGGCTCCGGACTGACTTTTGATGATGCCATCTCGATTGTGATCATGGTTTGTACTTAAAGTCGCTGGCTGATTTCTCGCACTTGTGAGGAAATTCAGCATGCTGGCAGTTCTCCGTAGATGCTGTAGCTATTCAAGAGATACTCCCTGTATTCCCAAAAGCAGGGGAGGCTAGAAAGATCCAGTTCCTCAACCAGGGGCAAGGTAATAACTCTGCCAAGTTGTAATATCAAATTTATATCTGTGTAAACTGGATGCTCTAACACGCAGGGGCGGTTAGTAAATGCATTATTTGTGATTAATACCAACAAGTGATTGGCTCTTCCCGGGCCGTAACCATGTAAACCTGATATATTACCAGTAAATGCAAAGGCCTAAAGATCAAATCGTTGGCTTAGATCAACCGGACTAATGGCCATAACTTGATTAAGAAACAACAAATCTAGGAAAATCAGTCCTTGTAGGCTGGTTTTTAAAATTGTTAAAGCCTTTCCTTTCGTCAGTTCTATAGAACGTTGGTAGGGTATTTTTAAAAAATTTCAAGTAAAAACAGAAAAATATCATCAACGTAATGAAATGAAAAATCAAAAACAAATACATACTAATGTGTTCTTATTGTAACTCGTATATGAAGTTGATGTGATGGCTGCAAATACTATTTCAAACAGTTAAAAAACAAAAACACACAAAAAAGACTGTTGAAGAAAATGTGGCATGAGTTAATGAATTATATGATGTGCATGGAATTATAAGAGACACATCTAACACCACCAGAGAAGAGAGCTAAAGCTCCATACCCTTTATAAAGAACTACGACAAGAAAATTACAATTTTGCGGATTACCCTGGGTATGTGAAAGCATATGAATGATTTGTGGTTGTTAGGAATGGAATGATGGCAACAACAAAAAGAGAATTAGAGGAAAAGAATGTCGCAGTAGGGGTTTCTAAAGTTAAAGAAATGTAATCAAGATTTCAGTTTTGATGCTGCCGCTGCTGCTTCTGTTGTCTTAGTGTCGTAAATTATATGAGGTATGGTTTGGTATTTTGTATTATTTTTTTTTGTTCTTCTTTATTTTTAATTTTATTTGATTTGAAGATTTTATCTTGAGGATTTCTCTGTTATTAATCACATCAATTCAAAACTTGAAAGTAAATGTTGCCGTAATGAGTTTTATATTCATTTTGTAATTTATTTAACTTTTTTTCTTCATCATCTTTTTTTTAGCTTAAATTTAGGAATATTAAACAGAAATAATGAACAAAAAAAGTGGAGAAAATTTAAGGTAGATTTTTATTGTAAAGAAGGTGTTGAGTGTAAAAGTTTAGATAAGTGTGGGCGGAGGAAAATTTGAAATTCAAGAATTTCTGTCTGGGATTTATCTTAAAAACAAAAATAAGACAAGCTTTTAAAGCAAAGCTAGTCTGCATTGTTTTAAGGAAAAGTTAAATCCTCAATAAATTTTTTTAAAAAGATCTTCTATAGATGAAGAATAGACGGTTAAGTTTCTTCAAGAAATCGGATATCTACAATGACTAAAAAGTCCTAAAAGATTCGTTCTTAAAAGAGTCTTCTATAATCGGAAACTCAAATATAATTAAACATTTTTGATTTTCCATGCAATACAAATCTAGAAAATCCCGCAAAATCCTCTATAAAATTATGTTCAATATTGAGGCATTAAAGATCATTCGTAAATGCAACCTAGACCTATGGACTCGCAACAGTCAGAAACCAGCACCAATAGAAATCAGAGAGTGGAAATCCCGTTGATCATGTTATTCGAAAGTCTTGTCGGAACCAAGCACGACAAGCTTTAAGGTGAAGTCCAAAAGGTACTCGGCGACCTGGTGATCCCTCAAATTGGAGTGACTACGTCTCAGAAGCCAATGACTGTACTAAATAAAGACGAATAGTAGAGGCCTTATGCTCCAGTGGGAGAGAATAATCTGCAACAACAGGAGGGGTATTACGCTGCTAAATATGATCAATGAAATTATAACCCATATACTAGACAAACACATATCCGTAACCCTTGAACTATATTTAAACATGTCCTGTGTGGATTAAAAAAACAGCATTAGTAGAATTTAACATAAATGGTCAATAGAGATCAGCATAAGAGTACGACAAGCTTGCGTTCTATCGTCACTTCTGTTCAGCATACTTCTTGAAGTTTTTATGTGTAACTACATGCGATGCTATCTTGGAATATGGTTGGATCTTTTAGGAAATCTGGACAATCTTGATTATGCAAATGACATTTGTCTTTTGTTACACAGATATACCGTCAAGGTCTTTTAAATCCAGAGTATTGCAAAGTAAGCAGCTAGAGCTGGTCTTTAGATCAACATTAACAAAACCAAGTTATGAGAATTTGTGCTTCAAAAACACCGACAAATTCCAACCAATGGGTTAGCTTATACACTTTCGCTATCTGGGTAGCATTGTTACAACAAATGGCGAAAGCGAAAAAGCCATCCAATCTAGGCTGAACAAAGTGCAATCGACTGTCGGAATATTGAATAAATTCCGGAGATTTAGAACTATTTTTTATTTTATTTTTTAATTCCCGACGCTTGTCTGCAGGAAAGAAATTAGAGTATCTGGCGGGAATCGAACCCGCAACCCCGGCGCTAATAGGCTACCTCACTACCAGCAAGCCTACGGGGGCTTTTATACAGATGCGATACGTGGATGATGTCGAAACGTCAAACGGAAGCTATACACGCGATTTTGAATACATGTTACATATAATAAAAAGAAACGAATTGTGATAGGTGAAAACAGAATGTATCAGTTAACTGGTGATAACGTGTTTAAATAGAACACACTCCAGAAGGTAATTGACAAGCAACTAGTAATGTGCCTGGATTTTGTGTGGGTAGTGACTGATTCTATCAGTTTAGCTGCAAAAGGGGATCTATCATATTCTATTATATAACACGGTTCACTCGGGACAATATCTGCGACAGGCACTATTTTACCCTAAGAATTAATGTGTCCATTTCGGTTATGACAGTGACATGTAACAAAGTGTTAAAAAGGCGACAATTAACCCCTAGGACATCGTCATTTAAAAGTGACAAGTCCCCTTCGTATAAAGTGCTAGAACTGCAACCGGTCCCTTCCACTTTAGAACTGTCAAGTTATAAGTTTTGTGTTGGTTCCCTTTACCCTAGGAAATGTTTTTTCTGAGAGAGTAAATGCGTTTGTGCATGTGATACTGCTTATGTTTTTTAACATTCTTTCCTGCGGAATCTGTTTCTTTCAAAATGTTTAGTCCTTTTACTCCTGCTGTAACATAATGTCTCTATTTCTTTAAGATATTAAGAATTCTTGAAGATTCTTTGTGTCAAGTATTTCAATACTTTAATAAATTCTTCAAGCTTAAGGTCACTTATTTATAAAATTAATTAAAATATTTTTATTTTCAATATTTCGATTTCCGTTGGAAATCTTCTTCAGGAAATTTTTTTTTTTTTTTTTGATTTAAACGAAGTATTGAAAATAAAAATATTTTAATTAATTTTATAAATAAGTGACATTAAGCTTGAAGAATTTATTAAAGTATTTAATAAAAAAAAAGGTCGAAGAAATAGGACTATAATTTACTAAAGTCAAGTATTTCCTATTTAGGGATTTAAAGATTTTCTTCTTAGAGAAGTTTCATCGTTGAAATAATTTATATAAACTTGATCCATTATTAATGAAGTTGTCCCTTTATGACAGTCAAGCGTCTTTAAAAATTGTATCAGCAATATTTTGTTTATATTTCTCGAATTTAAGTTTTATCTCTTTTAATTAAAGTTATAAATATAGTTTAAATTAAATCTTTAAAATCCCTTTTCCCCTGGTCCAAATTTTCAAATAACCAGTTGTCTCATTAAGATTTTGCAATTTTCTTTTCTACATTTTTTTTTTGCTCTTGTATTTGAAATTAACCACAATCATATGTCTGACTTTGTGGCTAGCAATGTCATCATATATGCGTTACAGTCATTAATTACCTTCACTTACATGCTTTGTCAACGAAAAAAACAACAGCAGAAACACATCAGCAACAGCAACAACACTTTAACAAGAAAGGACAAAGAAAGAGTTGCAGTAACAAAGGAACCGATGCCAAAATTTACAATGCCCAAATAGATTGAAGAGGCTATAAGGACCTGTTAAAGACATGATAAAGCATCTAGTTTTTAAAAGAAAGTCAAGTCAATGACATTTTTTTTGCCAAAAAAAAAAAAAAAAAATGGAATTCTTCAAATGAATGACGGGTTAAAAAATATTAATATATATTTCTTTTTCAGTACAAAACATTTAAAGCTTTAAAAAATGTTGAACAAGAATATTCGAAAACTACTAAAAAAAAAATTGTACTTACAAATTTGCAAACATTGCTTAGTTGCTAGGGATGGTTTGTATAATTTTATGTCTTGCTACAATCATCTTTGTTGCATCTACTCTGGTATATTAGATTGTACAGAGGACCACCACCAAAACAACCGAAAGATATACATGAGTGACTTCTAACGATAAGAAACACTTGCATACAATAATTGTTATACAGACTCAGATATGCATGTGTGTTTACACAGAAAGAATAAACTTGTACTTAATTAATTTTTTTTTACATACTTCTAGTACTTAAAAGAATCAAAAAATGGGACAACTTTCGAAAACCAATATGTTTGCATACGCGTGTATTTGTAAGAGTTTGTTGTAGAAACAACAACAAGACTACAAAAAAAGGAAAAAACGATTTGCTTGTTTGGTGTAGAGACGACAACAACAGCACTACAAGAAGAAAAACAAAGATTATTGTCCTGCTTAAAAAGTAAAATAAGATGTAAAAATTCCCGAATTCTATTTGTTAAAATAATTCAGTTAAAAACATGACATTTTCAAAATAGAAGAACAACGAAAGCTATATCGGTGTCTTATAGCTGAGAGTTCTTCTGTAAATAACAGGCGGAATACAGAAAAAGTAAAACAAACATGTGTAACGGGTAAGATTATAATGATATTTTCTTTCTCTCCCTCTCTCTCTCTCTCTCTCTCTCGCTCTCTCTCTCTCTCTCTTAGGGTCTCTGTGGGTAAATGTTTAGGTTATAATCTATCTCACCTTATTTTTGACTATTTCAATTACGAATTCGGGATCAAGCTAAATTAGAAATTCTTGAATCAAGCATAGTTTGAAATGAACTTCTATCTCACTTTTATTAAAGTCAATCCTGTTTTCAGATTATTTTTTTAGTACGGAGCACTTAAAAAGTCCGTACTCCAAGCGTTTTGCACTTGATTTAACGAAGCGTTCTATTGGCACTGATTTGGCTTGATTTAAGTACGGATTGTTTGATTTTTCTTTTCAGTGTACAAATATATAAAAGCACATACACACTTGCTATATAACATACTAACCCTGCAAGCATTTAGAAGGTTTTTAAAATAAAGAAGCGACAGGGCGTCTCTTCTTCTCTACTTGTAGTCAGTTCTTTTTTTTAAATTTTGCACAAATAAATTGGTACTTTTTCCCAGGCTTTTTTTCCTTGGGCAGCCATCTTAAATAACAGCTCACTTGGCTCGTTCAGTGGTGCCTTTTATAGATATCTCCATCTAATAGCTTAAGTTCGCGGGCATATTAAACACAGTTTACTCTTTCTTTCGTCAGTAAAACTTTGGCAATAGTCATACCCACACTACACGCATGCTCCTCACCTGGACAGTGCCAAGTTATTCCCTTTATCACTGATCTGATTTGTTCCGTGTTAAACCTGAGCAGAGAATTTATCCTCTGTATATCACAGCTAGGCCACAAAATGTTCGCTCAGGAGCCAGTGCACTCATGGGTCCACCCCAAATATGGGCTTCATAAGTGACTTACAGTGAGCCCTTGAGAAGCCAATAAGGTTATCTTCAAATCTTCCATCCAAAAGACCACCTTCGTTGGCAAGCTTATTCTGTATTTAGTTACTCTGGCAGCCCTATATCCGTGTTAATACTACAATACCTTGGCCAGTTAGTCGCCGCAATACAGCAGAGATTTCCGCCTGCCCTTAACTTTGTACTACAGCGACTTTGAATAGTCAAAAATTAAAAAACGCACCGAAATATAAAAAAGCGCACCACACGCCAACAAAGGAATTTTTCGCACACAAAATTGTGCGCAACGCACTGAGTTAACAATCTGAACTATTCTGTTCGCACTTAAGAAAGGGCTCGGTTATGCAAAGCTAAAAATAGGCCACTTACGCGATGGTAATATTTAAAAAAAGAAAATTACTATTTATTATTTGAATGTAAATAAAATATAAAAAATCAGCAATTTTTTATGTTTTATTTTTTATTTTTAAATGGGTGCAACTTTATCATCTAGAAGACAAATGTAAGACTCTTCTTACCATTTAACTTAGTTCACTTCACAGTGACACTTCCAGAAGCTCTTTCTTGGTTTCGATTTTAATTGGAATTTCAAGAAAGACGCTCTTAAGGTGAATAAACCTTTCCGATGAAGTTGTGATAGCCAGATTATGTAGTTCGCGATAGTTTTAATAAAAAGGCGATTTTTTTTCAAAATACACCAAAACAAAATGCTTGCTTCTATACAGACTTGACTTTTAATATATTAGAAAGCAACACCAATGCCATGCAATGGCAGTACCAACGAACAACATATGACCAACACACACCTTGGTATGCGTGTTTAAATGTCACTTTGCATACTTAAGTTTCTACAGCTTGGAACTCTGTTATACTAAATAACAGTAAATGGTTAAGGGAACAATATTAAAGTCAGCGGTGAATATATTTGAAGTTAAAGAAGAATGTTCTTAACTTTGGTCTACCAAATCGGGTTTGGGTATTAAAAGTTGATTTTTGTACAAAGAAAATATCGAATTTGTGACAAAATCTGGCCATATTTTTTTATTTTTTTGTTTTGTTTTTTCAAATCAAATCAAATTTTAGTTTTATTTTTTTTTAAGTTTTGAATTCAAATTTATCTAATTAATAAGAATAAGTCATCTAAAGGTACCAACTTTTCTTATTTCCAAAATACCTTTTCATTTACCTTTTACTGTATATTTCCTAAATAGAAATAAGAAAACTTAGTTGCCGTTTTATAAATGAGAATGCATTTCCAACTTAAGTGATGCATAAACTATACTCGCACCCACTTACTGCACAAATAAGAGAACAGTGGGACAGAAGAGATAGTCTATACTCAAACCTACATAAATATGTGATAAAGGGGTAGCCTATTCTTTTCCCAAGTTGGGAATGAACTTTCATCCAATGGATTTTGACATTAATCCAATGAAAAATTACATTATAAGAAAACCTATGCAACGCTTCATTGGACTAATTAAGAATGTTTCATTAGGTCCCAGTTAAAGAAATGTTTCATAGAATCAATGAAATTTTATTAAGACTGACTATTTGTTATCACATTAATGAAACATTTCATTAACATAATGATGAACAGCCAAACGTTTAAAGAATTTTTCTTCATTATTTTAATGAAAAGGTTTTTGTTTTTCAACGAAGTTTTGAATTTGTTCAATAACATAAATTAATTACATTTTTACTAAGTTTCTTTTATAAGTTAAATTTCATTTCAGAACAAATCATCAAGTTATATTAATTTATTTTTGGTTTTATATTCCTGTAAAATCATGTTATGTGTTACTTTGATACGCTTTGAGTTAATTGCTTTAATTCATTTTCCAGCTCGCGACGACCTTCATCACTAGTAACATCATTTTACTGATTTGTACTTCTATGTTAATTTTGTGTTTGTATTTAAATTAACAATTAAAAGAAAAATAATGTGAGAATTTTTTGGTCTTGTTTTTTTTTCTTTTGCATTATTTTTGAACCTGTTCCTTACATTAAGCTAAACTTACTATTTCGTTATCGTAATGAATTTTTCCCCACAAGTTTTTATGTCATCGGCCAAAAATGGAATTAAAAATACGTTTTTACAACAGTTTTAGAAGAAAATATTTTCAACATTTTCAATTTTTTCGAATTTATTCTATGAGTTAAATTTCAGTTATGTATTTTATAAAGCTTTTTTGTAATAGTTCTATTTCTTCAATTTTTCAGAAAATATTTTCTAATTATAAGTACACCAATACCCCGGTTTGCGTCGCCAACTGGGACCGGAAAAACTCGACGCAAACCAAAACAGGACTTTCCATACATTTGTATTGATTTTCGTTTAATTTGTACAGAGATTCATAATTTGCGCTGACAAAATAAATTTTGATTTGGTAGACTTTATAACGCATAATTCTATTTTAGATCTTCTTCTTTTGGGTATTCATAGCTTATTTTGATCTTCAATCCAAATAGTAAGAAGTGGATCAATTTTTTTCTGATTTTTGTAACCTGTTGTGTTGTAACGATGTTCATGTTTCAACAAATTTCTAAATTTTATCAGCGTCACTTATCACCAAAGGGTCTAATTCAAGGTTTCCTGCAATAGACAGCGTCAAAATGCACAGTTTTTTTAACTTTAATTTTAAATTAGTTGCAATCAGCAGACAACTTCCACATACATATTTGCATTAGACTTGAAAGGGAAATCCCCTTTTTCTGTTTAAGCTTTGTAGATATAAACATTCGAAGCACTAGCGATGCAACTTCGAAGCTATGCGACGCAAAGTGGAACAAAAACGACGCAACTTCGAAATCACAGAAATTTTAAAAAGTCGCAACTTCGACGACGCAAAACGACTCAAGCCGGGGTATTGGTGTATTTTGTAGTTAGAGAACTTTTTTGTTTGGATTGATTGATTGAACAAAATATAAAGTTACAAAAGTTTCCCGTTTTTTCATTATTCAAAAAAATATTTGAAGTTTTTTAGAAGTTAATAGTTAACTTAAATTTTAAGAAACCTATTACAATAATGTAGAACAATAAGTTGTCATTAATCCAATGAAAAATTTTAACGAAATTACGACACTAAATTTCGTAGTGTTAGCGAAGTTTCTTTATTAAATTTGTAAAAATACATTCTTTTAATGAAATTCTGCATTGGAAAAAAAATTAATGAAATTCATTCATAATGCGGACTTTATGGCTTTTTTTGTGGAAGTGAAATTTTTTATTTAATTGGATGGACGACAAGTTAACAAAAAAGGACAGTTAATTTAAACTTCAATATGGTTATGGTTGAAGGTTATAGTTGCAAAGTAAATACATCTCTAAATGCACCACAATCTTAGTCTTTAGAAAGATCTGTCTTTCTACATTTCATTTAGGCTAAAATAATTGTACATAGTACCTGCATAAAAAAAGAATATTGTTTTATCAGGAGACAAAATGCTTTCTTCGAAGCTTCTTACAGAAAAGAGCATTCCCCAAAATTAATTTTTAAGAAATATAAGATTTGAAGGCCTCTGTGTGTCGTTCGCTTTAAATGTCATTGGCAAAAATCTAATTTTGTATTTGCAATATAAAGGAAGTATCAACTCTAAATTTACAACCAGGGCGCCCTGTTTCTCAAAACTACAAGTAAAATACATTTGTAACAAAAGAAAAAAAAACTGTAAAGTTGGTTTTTTTAATGTATTTTACTTGTAGATTTGCAACTTGTAGTTTTAAGAAACAGGGCCCTGGTTGTTCATTAAGAGTTGATACGTTCCTTTATGTTGCAAATACAAAATAATTGCATTACCAAAGAATCTGTCATAATTCTGTAGTTCCTGCTCAAACCTTTCACGGGACAGTAAAAAGTCCTGTTTCAATCGTATTTAGTAGCCATTTAAAGTATCAATTAATTATGAATATTAAACAAATTCTAAATGATTTTTGGATTAAGCGCTAAACAAGAAACTTTACCAGAAATCCTTTGAAAAGAGGACGCTGTATCAATTTTTTAAAATCAAGGAAAGTCAACGCTTGAAAGTTATAAGGACTAAAACTGTTAAACCAGAAAGGAAAATCATATTTTGCTGCACCGCTTTTGGATAAAATTCTATACTTTAGCGAATACAATCTATAAGTGTGCCCCATATCCAAAGTTGGTTTTGGTCCCCCATAATTTTAAGAAATTAAATTGTACAGCCCAGCCCCACTGTATTAAATTGCACAAAATACTTTCGCGTTTGTAAATGTTATCGCCAGAGTCCGTTGTGTGTATTTGAGAAATTGTACTCATATGAAGTGCGATGTGTGTGTGTTGTGATATCGGTAGTGTATGGTGATGGTAGGCATGGTGTTCGTATTCTACCATATCCACATTCATATTTGTGTGCAGCAAAGTGAACGGATGTTCGTGTTTAGGTGATATTTGTCGTTTTGACACCCTATTTTTTTTTGTGTTGCAAGTTATAGAGTAGATGCCACATTACGAGTAGTGACTGTTTGTTGTTTCTGTAGCTGTTCTTATTAAAGTTGTTGTTGTTGTTCTTTATGGAATTTGTGTTGATATTGGAGGTAGAAGACCACTTCTTTGCTACTGCAGATGTTGTTATTGTTAGATGTATTTCAGTTATAGCATTTGTTAAGTTTTTGGACAGCAGTGGCAATTTGCGTGTATTTGACTTAAATGACTTTCGTATGTAAAGCGTCACAAGCATATAAATTCGGAAAAATTGCTTTACCATGTTCATATATACATACATATAAACAAATTGTACTACTGTTTAAGAAACACATATTTCGATGTACGCTCGTCTGTTTGCTGTTGTTAGTTGAAACAGATAAATACAAGGGAGTGTTTTAGATTTAAAATGGACTTCGATAAAGGACTTTAATTACAAAAAGTTTTTAGTTTGATTCAGCGAAATTCTTTAGAAGAGAAAAGTGTTTTTCAAAGTCTTTTTACTAGAGAAAAGTGTCTTCGAAAGATATTTTAATATAGAAATTGGAAGACATTTCATTGTCAGTGGAAGACATTTCACTATAGAAAGGGATACTTCAAAATAGAATAGTGATTTCCAAAGACTCTTTACTAAAGAAAACCATCTTCGAAAGACATGCTTCAATAGAAAAGGTTAAGCGGAAGATATTTCACTATAGAAAAGTATCTTTGACAAACACTTTACTATGGAAGGATGTATTTGTTCATAATACACTTTACCTTAGAAAACTATCTTACAAATGTACTATTCTAGAGAAAAATACTGAAGAAAGTGTTTGCAAAATACATACTAGAAAAAAGTATCTTCGAAAAACACTTTGCAATAGAAAGGTGTCAGCGGAAAACATTTCATTAAAGAAAATTGTCTTCAAAAGACACCTGACATAAAAAACTGTCTTCAAAAGGCCCTGTTCTAGAGAAAGTTATCTTCAGAAGACACTTTATTCAAAACACTGGTCTTTGAACGTTATTTTACTATAGGAAAGTGTCTGCTAAATACATACAAGAGAAAAGTTTCTTCGAAAAACTCTTAACTATTATAAGATGCCTTCGAAATACACTTTACTATTGAAAGATATCTTCGAAAGACATTTTACTCGAAAAAGATGTCTGCGAAAGACACTTAAATAAAGAAAAGTATTTTCGAATTCCATTGTAATAGAGACAAGTCTCTTTGTAAGACATTTGACTATAAAAAAAAACCAAAAGATATCCATCATCATATAAAAGGTACTTTACTAGAGAAAAGAGTCTTCTAAAGACAGCATACTATAAATAATATCTTTCGAAAGAAATATTTTTATCAAAAACCGACTTCTACATACTTTTGATGAGTACAGTGCCTTCGAAAAAGACCCTCCCATAGAGCCTTGTGCAAAGAAAGGTATATTAAAAAGTTATAATAATTTTTTGATCTAAAACAACATTTGTATTGATAGTGTTTTCGAAAATCCTTTTCATTTGGAAAAGTGTTTTCACAAAATTAGTAAAAATTAAAAATTTTCTCCGACTGACACTTTTTTATACAAAGTGACTACTTTTGCCCTCAAAAGACACGTTTGTTTAAAAAAGTGTATTCGAAACAAACTGTTCTATAAACAAAAGTTTCTTTTAAAAAAATCATTGTTGAAAAACTTTTTATGTCATAAAAAGTGTTTCTTGGCTAAATCAGGGATTTCGTATGTGACTTTTACTACCTCTTCAAAAACTTTTCGTTCTGACCCTTTTGTACAGCAACCTTTTGAGCAAATTTTACTTAAATTTGTTCATTTATCTAGTAAATTTTCGACTTACTTAGAAAGCAAACAATTCATGGAACTCTGTGCTATGTTCCCTTTCTGCCTTTGCAGTTGTTACAGTTTTTTTGTGGTTTCAGTGGTCTTTTGTTGCAACTACTACTTATTGTCATCATGCCACTGTTCTTCTAAATACTATTCATGACTGTTTAGTTGTGTGGCTTTTCCAGTTCGTTTTCCTAAATGCATTTGTGTATTTGTATGTAATTTGTTTTTTTTTTTTTTTTCAAAAAGATACCAAATCTCTGTGTGACATTAAGTATCCATGTGTAGATATCATTGTGTGTGTGGATGCAACATATATTAGTGGATCTTTGGTTTTTTCAGTCATTCATTCATTTTGGATTTTTTTTTTTTTTAGTTTTTCAAATATTTCGTTGCACGTTATTTAGCATATCTGCTTTATATGTGCAAAAAAGCTTGTTTTTCGTATTTGTTTAGTGTTTTATTTAGGAACCAATAAATTTTCTACAATTGCATTCTAATTTGTATTTGCAACAAATTACTGGGTTGATCTCTGTCAGTATGTGTATGTGTGTTGCAAAAAGGCGGGGTCTTTATTTGTTATTTGTAGAATATTTGGCTAAAATACTGAATTAGTTTAAATTTATTTGCTGAAACAAGTTAAGTGTTATTTGTAGAAATTTAGATACAAGATTTAAGGGATACAAACAAAAACTTAGAGGAAACAGAGAAAAAATTAAAGAGAATAATGTCTTTGTAGAGAAAACATCTTAGAAATTACTTACTAAAGAAAAGTGCCTGCAGGACACTTTGTAATGACGAATAGTACTTTTTTTTATAGGAAAGTGTCTTCGAAATATTCTTTTGCATAGAAAAGTGTCTTCAAAAGGTACCTTTGCCAAAAAAATTGTTTGCATGGTACTATTGCATATAAAAGTATATTCAAAAGGTACTTTTGCATAGAAAATTGTTCGAGTTGTTCTTTTGCATAAAAAAGTGTCTTCCAAATCTCTTTTGCATAGAAAAGTATGTTCAAAAGGTACCTTTTCAAAGAAAAGTGTTTGAATGGTACTTTTACATAGAAAATAATCTTCAAAAGGTACTTTTGCATAGAAAAGTGTTCGAGTGGTACTATTGCATAGAAAAGTATCTTCAAAAGGTACTTTTGCATAGAAAATTGTTCGAATGGTACTTTTCCATAAAAAAGTGTCTTCCAAATCTCTTTTGCATAAAAAAGTATTTTCAAAAGGTACCTTTTCAATGAAAAGTGTTTGAATGGTACTTTTACATAGAAAATAATCTTCAAAAGGCACTATTGCATAGAAAAGTGTTCGAGTGATACTTTTGCATAAAAAAGTGTTTGAGTGGTACTTTTGCATAGAAAAGTGTCTTCGAAATACTCTTTTACATTGTCTTCAAAATCCTCTTTTTAGAAAAGTGTCTTCAAAATACTCTTTTGCATAGAATAGTGTCTTCGAAATACGCTTTTGAATAGAAAAGTGCCTTCAAAATACTCTTTTGCATAGAAAAGTGTTTTCGAAATACTCTTTTGCATAGAAAAGTGTCTTCAAAAGGTACCTTTGCATAGAAAAGCGTTGGAGTGGACATTTTTTTTAGAAACGTGTTCGAGTGGTAGTTTTGAATAGAAAATTGTCTTCGAAAGACTCTTTCGCACAGAAAGGTGTCTCAGAAGGATACTTTTGCATAGAAAACTGTCTTCGAATTACGCTTTTACATAGAAAAGCGTTGTCAGAAGACACGTTTGCAAAAAAAAGTATCTTAAAAATACACTTTTGTAAAGAAAAGTATCCTCTTTTGCATAGAAAAGATTCTACAAAAGGTACGTTTGCATAGAAAAGTGTTCGAGTGGTACTTTTGAATAAAAACGTGTCTTCGAAATACTCTTTTACATAGAAAAGTGTCTTCGGAATACTCTTTTGAATTGAAAATTGTCTTCAAAATACACTTTTACATAGGAAAGTGTTTTCAACATAGTCTTTTGGTATGTCTTCAAAAGGAACCTTTGCATAGAAAAGGGTTCAACTGGTACTTTTGCTGAGAAAAGCGATTTCGTAAGCTGCCTTTGCATAGAAAAGTGTTGGAGTGGAGTCTTCGAAAGACACTTTTGCTTTTAAAAGTTTTATAAATTACACTTTTGCTAAGCAAAGTGTCTACAAGTACATAAAATTTGTTTCATACCATTAACAATTACAAAAAAAAACTTCAGACCACAACAATATTACAGACTTGCATCAATAATAGCAATATTGATCCTGATCAACATGAACACCAACATTGTAATTATCATCTACAACAAAATCAACAATAATATTATTTTGTCATTGATGTTTAAAACTGCTGTGCTTTGTGCTGGTATTATTGCAACAGTTGTTGTCAATGTTGTTGTTAATTAAATTTACATAATGTTAATAAAATTTATTGAATTGAATTGTAAAAATGTTTGCAATAAATTAAATTTTCATAAACATGCAAGTAAAAGAGAAATACTATCTACAAATGGTTTTTAATGGGTGTGATTGAATGAATTGTATTTCTATATTTCTATAGAGAGCAGACAGTGATGACATATTTTTGTAGTGTCAATGGTAAATTTGTTGTTTAACAAATGCAAAAACCATGTTTAACACTTGTTCTTTTTTTCATTTGGGAATCACGTGGCAGTTAATACACCAGAAAATAATAGAATATATTAGAAATATAGTTGTATTTCTTTTTTATTATTGCCAAAGTAGTCGTTGTGTCTATGTATGTTTTTAAATAATCAGAAAACACCTTAGTGCGATGCAATCATAGTTGTTGTTGCTAATACTAATGCAATTATAGAGGATTTTCGTGTACAAGTGTTTGCACATTGATACAGTGTCTGATAATATAATTAACAATTTTCAATAACAAAAAGCAAAATTATTTTTTTAAGGGCAAGTTTTTCGAAAAATATACTTTTTCATAGAAATTAGTCAAAGGCACTTCTCTGTCTTTCTAATTGACTTTAAAAGGCGTCTCTTTTGATGTAACTTTCCTACAGCCAATTCTCTATCGAAGACACATTTCTTGATTAACTGTCTTTCATAGTCACTTTTCTTTAATAAGTATGTATTTCCAAGCCACTATTCTTTAAGAGAGAGTTGTTAAAAGACAACTTTCCATGTTAAAATGTCATTCGTGGGAAGACAATTGTGTATGCTACAATTTTCTGTAATTTGTTTTGCCCTTTACTGTTTGTCTATTTGAGTTTGCATTATTTATTTTACTGAATAGTATAATGTAACTAAAATTTTCTAATCAACATGATTGTTATGTTGTATTATAAAAATCTCTAAGGTGTTTTCTAACAACAATTGCAACTAAATAGATTTCAATTTATATGATGAAATAGTAAATCAGCAACAGAAACATATACCAATATATATGTATGTATGTATGTATATACATAAATAGAAATGCATATATATATATTTTTTTTTTAAAAGATATGTCTGTCAGATATTGGAGAAAGCCCTAAGCATGAACTAAATAAGTTTTTCCTATAAAACAACCTTCTTTTTTTAGCTAACATTAAGTACTACAAATTTAAACGTATGTATATAAATATATATTTATATATATATATATATATACATATATATATTATTTCCTGTTGATACTACGAGAATCCTAGGGCTTTTCAAAATTCCCTCCACTTGAATCTATCCGATGCTAAAAGTTTAAGTTCATTCCAACCCTTGCTTTGCTAGCTACCCTCCTTCTCTATTTGACCAACTCCATGTGTGGGATGCCTACGACTTCCTTTTACTCAGTGGCAGTTTTAGTAATATCGCCGTCTGGTTTTCTCATCACAACTTCCTCTTTCGAATTTCACCTTTAATAGGGATTTGTTTAGTCCTTCGGCATAAACTTTCATTAGCGTTAGTAATTGTCCAGAAATATATTAGAATGAAAAAAAAAACGTAAGAAAAATTACGCTAGCCAACAAGGTTTTGGACTAGAGCAACCAAATATCTTTCCTAGGGTAATTTGGTAGGCTGAATTCGAACCTTAATAAATTCTTTCAATTTTCGTTAAATCGTGGTAAGCACGCTCTCCTTGTTCGCGCTCCAAAAAAATCTAAATGCGAATGAAGAATACAGGCAAAAGAAAAATCAATCCATCCGTACTCAAATCAATCCGAAGCGGTATTAATAGTACGGTGAGTACGGATTTTCTTGAGTCAAGTACAGAAAGATTGATTCAATTACACATTTTCAACCGCAAAATGCTAAAATTATCCATATTCAATCCCGATTTCGTACTTGAAATAATCCGAAAATGAGATTGATTTAATTAAATCTAAGATTGAATCAATCTGAAAATGCCCTTGATTTAAGTATTATAAAGTTGATTTAATCCCGAATTAGAGAGAAAAAATTATTGTGATCTTACAGAATGATAAAACACCAACATCTTGCCCGATATCGTTTTTTACTTTAGAAATCTTATGTAGCAGCAAGAGTTCAAATTTACTTTTAAACTCTTCGTGGCACACATGAGTTTGGCCAGACCGTTTTTCACTGTGTATAGAAAAAAAAAACATGCGTAAGCCGGAGGGTTTAACACAACGAAGAGTTATATCTTTTTTTTCTTGATTTAAGAATTTTATACTTATTTCAAAAAATTCCGGGATGATGTTCGAAAGTAATCCCATTTAAAATTGTTTTGAGCATAATTAAGTGTTAATCGTGCTTCAATTTTTGAGTATGACTCGTACTTAAAGTAATCATAAAAAACTTGATTTATACCGGTTGTTTTTCTTTCTGTGTATGCAAAACATTATCGGTGTCCAAGGTTTGTCCAAGTTTCGGACTGCAAAACCAAAATAATGTAAATAGGTATATTTAAGTGAGTCGGTTATTGCATATAATTTTTTTCCAACCAAATATTCACCACACACAAAGCAAAAATAGCTTGAATCAGTAACACACGGTCTCCCTGACATGCTTAAACCAGTGTTCGAAAATAAACAGTACATTATTATCAAACACCCTGGAACGATATCTATTTTTTAGTGATTGTGTAAACATACACAACCCTTAATACCGTTCGTAACTATTTTCAAGAAAGAACCGAACATTATATATGAAGAACCCAAGAACCGAACATTATATATAATTATATAATTATATATAATGTTCGGTTCTTCGTCAAAAAACAGAACAATTGCAGTGATACTGTAGACAAACATTATATTTTAATGTTCTATAATGTTTATTTCCTGTGTGTATTTTGTTTTTGTAAAAATGTTTTTTTTTACCAGCCAAATTAACATTAACGAGCCTAACCGAACACATTGAAGTTTGTGGATTTTCAAAAAAAACCGAACGGAATTAAATGTTCACATCTTTTGTTGAGTTTGATAAAATCAGTAATATTTTTGTGTTCGAAAGATGACTAACAGGGAAGCGGTACTTTTTTATTGATTTTCTACACAAACACTATTAACGTTTGTGTTTTCCACAAATCTTAAAAAAAACGATATTTAGTGTTAATTTTCGAACACTGGCTTAAACGCTACTATTATGAAGACTTAGGCTGAGGCCACGCAATGAGCGGCTAAGCGTCAAGCGGCTGAGCGATGAGCGTCAAAAAATTAAAACATATGAAATACTACTGAAGTGGCCACGAAATGAGCGGCATGCGAGCGAAATTTTTGAGCGGCTAAGCGGCGTCGCTCAGGAATAAAAGTTGTTCTAATTTTTAGTTGTTTTCTGAGCGTCAAAAAATAAACATGGCAAAAGTTAATATGGAGCCTATGATTTCATCCGTACAAAGCCGACCGAATTATGGCAAGACAGATTATCAAATTTTAAAAATTAAAATATGACCGAGAAATTATTTTTGTGTTTTGTCAATTTGGTGTTAACTTTTTGCAACAGCAAATCATGGGATATCACAGACATACGGCAGTATTGTATTGTTTAGATTTGTTTATAAATGGTTAAATTCCCCTTGCTTGATTTATATGATGAAACCAAACTACCCAATACAATATATTTATACCCACACCACAGTAGTGGAGAGGGTATTATGCATTTGTGCCGATGTGTGTAACGCCTTAAAATATTGGTCCTAGACCAATCGACTTAGAATCACTTTCTGAATCGAACTAACGATGTCCGTCCGGTGGCTTGAAGGCTGGCTGTCCATGTTACCTTGTGCGCAGGGTACAGGTCGCAATTTTGAAGATAATTTTATAAAATTTGGGACATAGGTTCTTATTGGCACAAGGACCAAGCCTATTTAAACCATACATAGAAATATATTTATATGGACACATAAGCTATGTAGTTTTTCAAAAATAGGACCACAAGGGGAGGTAGGTGGCAATTTTTGCCTCTCACAAACTTTCAAACCGATTTTAATGAAGTTTATAAACATAGATAAATCCATATTAATATGGACACTTAGCATATGTTTATTAATACTGTGGTGTAGGGTATCATATGGTCGGGCTTAACCGAATATACTTTCTTACTTGTTTATAATTTGTTTTTGTTTTAAATGTAAGTTAAGCGGGCGAAGTCTTTGCTCGAAATCGACGAACAGGCTGCAATTTTTTTTTCTTAAAAAACGCATTACATTTTTATGAATACGATTTTCGCGTACTAACATTAAACAAGCTTCTCTTTGCAATGGCATTTTAACAACTAACCGCTCAGTAGTGACGCTCAGTAATAAGCCACTTGCCGGTCAAACTTGACGCTTTGACGCTCACCGCTCAGTCGCTTGACGCTTAGCCGCTCATTGCGTGGCCTCGGCCTTAGAATAAATATGGGCTTCTGTTAAATAAATAATTGTGCAATTGTAGTGTCAGTATTGACTGTTTTACAGTATTGCCAGCTTGCAATAAACAAGACATGATAGCCCAATTGTTATGCCAGATTCGAATTCAAGGAACCCATATTAATAAAAAAACATGCTTCTTCTGCATTCAAGTTTTTTTTCCAAATTTGTAGACCAGTGTTATTAGTTAAAATTTTTCTCAAAGTAACAACCGAAATAATTGTATGTGTATAATTTCTTTGTATAATTTTTTATACTCCCTCTTTAAGAATACAAAAAAAAAAAATTGTTATTAATTCTATTTTTACAACAAGCCGTTTCTTGACTTGATTTTATATAATTATTTCTAATGACAAATACTTTATTTTTACTGCGTGTATTTAGAAAAAGAAAGGAGATTGTTTTTAATAGTTACTCAACGTTTTTCTTAATTTTTCAAGTGTTTTGTTCGCCTCCTTAACAATGCCTTAAATGTTTTGCGAATGTTAGTTTTTTTTTTTTTTTTTGAAAACGTCTAATTAACTGCAATTAATTTTCACTTTATACAAATCAATTAAGCCAACGTTGACTCAGACACATTCATACACTTCAATTCAGCAACAACGACTTATACGCCTTAAATGGAGTCAGAAACTCTCCAACTTACACGCTCATTAAGTTGCACGCATTAAAACAATGGCATACATGTTTGACGTAAGTGAATGAATGAGACGACAAAATGTCAGAAAATAGAAATTAAATACACAACTACCCTGCAAATAAAATTGGATCACCTGATCCATTTTGATAAAATGGACTACTCCATGGACTGGTCCGATGTAATGCAAGCATGGACCATGTCATTGTTAAAAAGTGTTTGTAGTGTGACGACATGTCTTCGTTTTTTAACGACATGCTTTCGTTTTTAAACGACTTCAAAACTAATCCTCTTGTGTACACCATGGAGTAGTTTTAAGACTACTCCTTAGTGGTCCAAAGGTGGGTTATATGGTCCTCTCCTAGGACATCGTAATGTTAAATAGACCAGGTTTTTTCCATACTTTTGGGTTAGTTTTGGACTAGTCCTGGTCCCTTGTGGACTACTCTTTACACGCGTGTTTGGACTGGTCCTATTATTTGCAGGGTACAAAGACACACACACCCACACGCACTAGCTAAGAGGCTTTTCACTTACAAACATAAAGACAAGCAGACATTGTTTGTGAATTGATATTATTGTGGAAATGTACACATGTAAATTAATGCTTTGGAAAATCTAAGGAAAATTAGTAAAACTACTCTTACAAAGCTACTTAGTTTCTCTAGAATATTATTTTCTTTAGCCAGACAATTTACTACAGGATATTTCGCTTAAAAGAAATCAAATTTTTTTGGAAAATTTATTTTATAAATAGATAAATCTTTAGAAAATTTCTTTTATTAGAGACCAATTTATTATCGAAAATGTATCTTTCAAAAATAACCAATTTTCTATTGTTAATTTCTCTTATAACCAACTAGCTTTATATAGAAAATGTTCTCTTCCAAAGAGAAAAGACTAATTTCTTTCCAATGTCTTTCAAAAAAGACTAATTTTCTATAGAAAATTATTGTTTTCAAAAATAATCTGTTTTTTATTGGAAATTTCTTTTATAGCCAACAAACTTTATATAGAAAATTTCTTTTCCAAGTAGAAAAAGATCAGTCTTTCTCTTTCAAAAATAGAAACATTCTTTTGGAAATTTCTCTTTAAGCGAGACCAATTTTTTGTTTAAAGTGTCTTTAACTATTTCTCTTCTATAAAAACCTATTTTCTATAGAAAATTTCTCTTCTAAAGAGAAAACACCAATTTCTGTCCAATGTTTTTCAAAAAATAACTTATTTTCCATAGAAATTTCTTTTTCAAAAAAACCAACTTTCTATTGGATATTTCTTTTCTAACCAACAAACTTTTTATAAAAAATGTCTCTTTCAATTAGAAAAAGAAAAGTCTCTTTACAATGGGTTTCGCTTTTAAAAATACAAACTTTCTATTGGAAATTTCTCTTAAAGCGAGACCAATTTTCTGTTTAAAATATCTTTTACAATTTCTCTTATATAAAAACCAACTTTCTATAGAAAACTTCTCTTACAAGGAAATCAATTTTTTATTAAACAAACACCTCTCACAAAAAAATTATTTTGTATCAAAATACATTTTTTTTATTAAATAATTTTTTTTTAATTATTTTCTTAGATAATTCCTTTACAAAGAGACCAATTCTCAATAGAAAAGTTCTGATTCAAAAAGGCCAACTTTCTGTAAAAAACTCGTTCTTAAACAGGCCTATATTTTGAATACCCAATTTATCTTAAACAGATACATATTTTACAGAGCACTTTTCATTAAAAGTAAAAAATTTCTATAAAGGAAGAATGAAAAATTTCACCTTTAAAGTGATCAAACTTCCAAAAAAAATTTTTCTTTTTAAAAGAGACTATTTTTCTTTAAACAAATTTAAGAGATTTTTATTGTTTAACAGATAAAGTTTTCCATATAAACGAAAAAATTTGTATATAAAATGTTTTATGTTGAGAAAGGCAAAATTTCTATAAACAATACTC
The DNA here is from genome assembly GCA_930367215.1 of Pollenia angustigena. Classification (NCBI taxonomy): domain Eukaryota; kingdom Metazoa; phylum Arthropoda; class Insecta; order Diptera; family Polleniidae; genus Pollenia; species Pollenia angustigena. The sequence goes on from OV884058.1 coordinate 10,540,814, forward strand.
TTTTGGAAAGATAATTTTCTATGCGAAATTTCGGTTTTAATAAGACGAATTATCGCTGGAAAATTTTATTTTTAAGAGATTAATTTTCTATGCACAATTTCTCTATTAAAGAGATGATTTTTCTAAGGAAAATTTCTCTATTATTAAAGAAACCCTAGTTTCAATAGAAACTTCTTATAAGTTTATATCGTGTCAACAATTTTATTCCAGGAAAATAATTTAATTTAAAAATAAATATCTGAACACTTTTTTTCTAGTAAACATACATTCATTCACACATATTGTCATAATTTATAACACCTTTTAATTTTCATAAATTTTATCTTATTTTGGCATGAAAGAGAAACAAAAACTGAAATGTCAGCAAGAGACAAGAGTAAAGCAAACCAAAGAAACAACTTAAAAGCCAAAATGCATATGCAAACAGGCTTCTGAAATCCAAACAGAGCAGAACAGAAGACACCAAGACATTTGCACTAATAAATAAATTTTCCAGCATAGCACCAGCAACCAGCAACAAAAGGGCTGACAACAGGCAGTTTTACAATATCATTATTTTGCAGCATAAACAAATTTATATAAAAAAAAATTCAACTTTAATAGAGACACATGCCCCATACTGGTTTAAAAGAAGAAGAAATATTCTTTCACACAAAAGGGTCATGCTGATGATGACTGATGCATTCATGAATTGCTCTCTTTTCACAAATTTATAAACGTTAGTGTTGTTGTCTTTGGTTTATGCATTTACAATTAAAAAAACACTGTTTTTAACATCACCTTTTTTAACCCTTTAAAAATAAAGCCAGTCAAACGCCCCTTTTAAACTCTGGCTCTTACCCGCCTGAAAGATGACAACAAAATCAACAACATGTCAAAACATCAAAAAAATATAAAAATGTTTAAACACAAAACAAACACGAGCTCAGCATCACCTACACACACGCACACACACACCCACACGCATAATTTTAAACAAAAAATGTCTGTTTATGTTGGTGTAAAAAATTGTGTATAAAATTTGCTGCTTCTACCGGAAATTTGTTTCAGCATTAAAAATATTAAATTTACAGCTACATAGATACAAACACATACTATAGCAAACTCATAAATACTCGCATACATACATATTTCTGTTTTCCATATGCATCTACTTCAGCATGAAGTACTTGATGAATACGCCTGACACCTTGAGTGTCATTTAATGTGTATGTGACATTTTCATTATTATTCTTTTGCACAACAAAACAGCTACATAAAAAAAGAGGTAAATATTGCTGAAAACCAAAATTCACATTTCTTAACTGTTGCATACTTATGAGATCATAAAAAAAATAAAATTTAAAGCATACTTAAAGGTGTAAAACTAAGAAAACTGATGACAAAGTTTAAGAATACAAATAATAATTTTTTTTTTCATCTAATTTTTTTACAGATAAAGCTAGCCTAATTCTTGAAGAACCAAAATTCGCATTTCTTAACCGTTGCATACTTATAAGATAATCAAAATTAATAAAGTTTAAAGCATACTTAAAGGCGTAAAACTAAGAAAAACTAACTGACGACAAAGTTTTACGATATTTATTTATTCTTTATCTAATGTAACAGAAAAAGCTGGACTTATTGTTGGAGAGCCAAAATTCGCATTTCTTAACCGTTGCATACTTATAAGATCATCAAAATTAATAAAATTTAAAGCATAATTAAAGGCGTAAAATTGAGAAAAACAAACTGATGACAAAGTTTTACGATAAAAATTATATTTTTCTTATATATAACTTTGCAGAAAAATATGTTCTTTTTCTTAGAGAACCAATAACAGAGTTTTACTGCGAGCATAATACTAATGCCCGTAATTTCTACAAAAAGAAAGTTTTTAGTGTTCGTACATAACAGATATCTTTACTTATTTCAACGTCTATTTGGCCTACGTGTTTTCATCTTAAGTAAAATATGGCAGTTTTACATTGTAGATTTCTATACACAGCTAGATTTCTTCCATCCTTTTCTTTTCTAAGAAAAACTAAATTTAAATTTTCTTAATTTTCAAAAAAGGGTTTCAGACGGAAATTTACGCGATCCTCAATTCGTTTGGGAAGGTTTGAGAAGAAAATTGAGTGTTTTAAGATAATTTGTAATTTTGGATACTCAGGCCGCTATACTATTTTGAAGCAAGGTCTCAAGGAGATCGAGGACTGACTAAAATCATTTAATGATCAGAGGAGGCACAACAATTTGACTCCATGTTGGGTGCCTGTGGTCATGTGGTCAATGAAGGCAACGAAAGTGCGACTGCTTGGCAAATTGGTATTCTTATGTTCTTAGCCCTTCCTTCTTCGGCTTCGCCGCTGGTAACATTAGGAAGACGACAAGATCTTGCTCAAAACGAGAATTCATTAATTCGTCTAAGAGAGGAATATTATCGAGCTTAGAAAAACTTGAAATTTCGGAACAAGTCCAGTTTACTAACGCAGCTACAAATAAAAAAAAAGTACATAGGGAAATGGAAAATCGAAAAATAAGAAGAAAAAATTAAATGGCAAAATCCTCAGAAACGCATAGTTTCTGAGCTATGGACCTCTGAAGTTTTTATATATATTTGCGATTTCCCTCTTCATTTCTGAACGTATATGGCCAATATTGGTATTATTTGAAAGCATTTGAACAGATCCTTCTGGAAATGCAAAATTTATTTAAAACTTTTTAACTCTTTAGCTCCTAATACAGTTTTTAAAAAATTTATAACAAAATGTTACGGAAGTGCACTAGGTAATAAAAATGTAATCAAATAAACCCCAGCTTCTCTAAATAAAGCTTCTCTGCTTAGACGGCCTTCGGCCGGGCGCAAGGATTTTATCCTCTATGGTATAACAAACACCGGCTTCGCTAAATAAAGCCACTGCGCATAGGCGGCCTTCGGCCGGGCGCATTGATTTTCTCCTCTATGGTATAACAAACACCGGCTTCGCTAAATAATGCTTCTCCGCATAGCCGGCTCCTTAAGCCTTAATGGATTAATAATTTTTAAGTAAAATGTTTTTATCTAGAAAAATTTATTCAAAAGCTTTTAAATGATACCAATATTTTCTATATACGTTCAAAAATGTAGTGGGAAATCGCAAATTTATATGAAAACTTCAGAGGTCCATAACTCGGAAACTATGCGTTTCCGAGAATTTTATTATGTTATTTGTTCTTCTTATTTTTAAATTTTCTATAACCCTATGTACTTTTTTTTATTTTGAGCTGCGTTGGTAACTTATCACTTGGTAAAAAACTACGTAATTTTCTTTTGATTGCAAAAATTTAAATAATAATAATAGTGATCTATTCACTGGCTACTGTAGTCTCATGTAGAACCAGTTTATTTTAGGTAATAATATTCGCGAATAATGTAATTCCGGCGTAATGGAGAGAGTTTTGAATATCTGCTCCGTTAATAACCCATTTAAGGATCTCATAGACAGGGTTTTTAGAGAAAACTATTTTGGAACTAACTGAGATTTTTTGCTCTCCCACCTGGCAGGATAATTAGCTTCATATTAACGTAGCTTAAACTTAACAATGTGAATATAAAGGCTACACAAAATATCCAGTAGGTCACAGTACTTAATGCCTCTTATTTCTATGAATTTATTATAATTTAATTTTTAACAGAAAATTGGCCCACCTTTAGAAAGAAATGTTCTATAAAAATTTGGCCTCATTCTAACAGAATTCATAGAAAACAACTGCCTCCTAAGAAAAAATTATCCCATTTCTTTCAGAAAACAGAAAATTTACCTCTTCCTATGATTTAAACATGGCTTCATTTAAGCATAATTCTTTTTCAGAAAATTTGCCTTCAACTGAGTCAAAATTTATTGTATAAATAGATAAATTTTTGGAAAATTTCTTTTATGAAGAAACCAATTTATTATTTTCTATTGGAAATTTCTATTAAAACCAACTAACTTTCTATTTTAAATTTCTCTTCCAAAGAGAAAAAGACCATGTTCTGTCCAATGTCTTTCAAATAAGACTAATTTTCTATAGAAAATTTCCCTTCCAAGTAGAAAAAGACCAGTCTCTTTCCAATGCCTTTCTCTTCCTAAAATACAAACTTTTTATTGGAAATTTCTCTGAAAGCAAAACCAATTTTCTGTTTAAAATGTCTTTTACAATTTCTCTTATATAAAAACCAACTTTCTATAGAAAATTTCTCTTCCAAAGAGAAAAAGATGTATGTCCAATTTTAATTCAGTTGATTAAATTTTTAATCAAAACTGATTTTATTTTTGATTAATGCTTTTACTGATGCAAAATTTTTTTCTGTGTATTTTTCTTTCTAAGAGAAATCTTCTAAAATAAACTGTGTCTTTTAAACGAACATTTTTAATAGAAAATGTGTACCTTTTCAATAGAAATTTCAAAAAAAATGTTGAACAAAATAGTTTTTAATAGAAAATTTACCTTTTCGATTTAACAAAAGCACTATTTAAAGAAATTTTTTTATAATTTTTCACTTATATTCTTAAACTATTTGGTTTAATATTATTTCTTTTTAAAAAATCTGTAAATTCCTGTTTTTTTTTTTCTTTGTGTAAGTTTTGCCAATTCCACAACCATTTGTTGGCTAAAAATTACTTAATATGGTTTATTTTCTGCAGTTCTTATTATTATTTTTGTGTTACGTTTGTCTTGCTTGACATTGACAAATAATGAAAGTTGTGACAAAAGAGCGCAAGGTGCTTACCTACACACATACACCTAAAAAATTCACAGTAAACTGGTAATAATGCTACCAATAGAAATCTTAATGCAACAGAAAAAAAATTCTAAAAAAGTAAAAAAAATATGACGCGTCCATTGTCACAACCTGCCCGGAACATACAAGCACCATTACAGCCAAATAAAACAAAAACGAAAAAAACAAAAGCGCAAAAACACAATCGCATAAAAAATCATCCAAGCGTAGTTTTACTTGTGTGTAAAAGCCCTTTCCAATTCTTACCATAAGCTTAACTACTCCACGTTATTTAAGCATTGTGCATGTGTCAAAATTGGTGCCACATTGTCCGCAATTTGCAAAAAGAATAAAAAATAATGCAAACAGGGAAAAATCAACACAGATGATGGCAAGGAAAAACAAATAAGAAAAAAAGAATAAGACAAATGTTTAAATATCACACAAACCAAAAGACAGAACTAAAGTAAATTCAAGATTCTTCTGCTCAGGTAGAAACGTCATTGCCAAAGACTTTTAGGAATCAGAAAAAAACTCAAACGTAAGCTTTATGACAAAAACTTGCACCCTCGTATTAAGTTTATTTTTTTCCTTTGCAAGAGCTCTCTACTTCTATCTTTTTGATTTTGTCATCCATGTAGCTTCGATGGTTGCTCTACTTCATAAGGTAAGTGAATTTTAAAGCAACACAACGGAAATACACATGAGGAATAAAACTTTACTTTTCTTTTGTTATGAGGAATTTCTCATTTACCAATTAAATCTCCTTGTAAGAGAAATCTTCTTGAGAAATGATGTATCTACGAATATTTTGACAAAAGTTTCTTAGCTAGAGAACTATTCTATAATAAGCCCTCTTTGCAAGGAAAGTTTCTAAAGAAAATTGGCGGAAAGTTTTCTTTCTTTTCTCTCTGAGAAAGAAATTGTCTTTAGAAAATTTTTCTCTTTAAAAAAGAACTAATGTATAGAAATTTGATCTATATAAAGTGAACATTTTTATAATAAATTTCTCTTTTTTAAATATAAATTTTCTATAGAAAATTTATCGAATTTAATGAGAAATTTGCATTAGAAAATTAGTTTACTTTAAAGAGAAATTTTCTTTAAAACATTTAAAATTTTAAAGAAATTGAAAAATGTCTCTTTTAACGATAAATTTTTTTTTCGAAAATTTGTATCTTTTAAAACAAATTTTTTATAGAAAATTTGTATTTTTTAAAGATACATTTTGCAAAGAATATTTTTTTTTTTTTGATGAAATATTCTATAAGGAAAATATATCTTTTTTTAAAAAGAAATTTTTAAAAAATGTTTTTGAAGAAATTTTATAAGAGATATTTGCGCCGAAAATTTGTTGACAAAAACTATTCTCTTTGTAATCCATTCTATAAAAAAGGTCTCTTTAAAACAGATATTTTCTGAATTGAGTTTGCAACTTTGTAAGATAGATATTTTGTATAAGGCCTGAAACAAAATTAAGTTGTAGTAATAGCTGAAGCTGAAAAATGCTCTGTAGCGCAACAAAGTTAAAAATTTCGAATTTCGCGCTTCAACTTCAACAGCAACGGCTACTATAACTAGGCATTCTGTTGACGCCATTTTAAAACTGCTGTTTTTAACTTTTGACAGTTTGCAGCGCTATTCGTAAAGTTGTACGACAGCGACTTTTCTGTTCCCCACTTAAAATGTATCTATTTGTAAGAAACATTTTTTATAAAAATTCCCATTCAAACTTGTTTTCTTTAAAAAGGATATTTTGTGTAAAAAATTAAAAGGGAATAATTTCTAAGATAAATTTTTTGTAAAAGAATCTTCTCTTGGCTGATGAGTTGGCAAGACAGGGCTCGGAGATGGAGGATCCGGACTGTATGGAGTCAGTTAGGCCTCCAATCGGCTTCTTCTTTGGAAGGATCAGGGAATGGATTCTGGGCACGACCAACCGGGCCTGGGGGGACCGGATGGACTGCCGGGTACCAATGGCACTGTGGCCGGTACTTAGGAAGTCCGATTCAGAGTCGCTGCTGGGCAGTAGTAGGGCCTGTGTTAGGACCATGATAGGGGTTATCACGGGCCACTGTATGTTGGCCAGGATGGCGCACAGAGGGATTTGTCCATACAATGTTTGGCAAAAAATATAAGGAGTGCTCGTAGAATGATGAAATTTTGCTCTGAGCCTTTGGTTAGCTCAATTAAGAAAAATATAAAGTTTCATCAAAATTCGCCACGCCCTCCACCCACCGCCCATAGAACCCAAAACTAATTTTTGGCCCAAAGTTTTTGAAATTTTGCTCTGAGCCTTTATTTAGCTCAATTAAACAAAAAATAAAGTTTCATCAAAATTGGCCACGCCCTCCACCCACCACCCATAGAACCCAAAATTTTTTTTTGGCCCAAAGTTTTTGAAATTTTGCTCTGAGCCTTTATTTAGCTCAATTAAGAAAAATATAAAGTTTAATCAAAATTGGCCACGCCCTCCACCCACCGCCCATAGAACCCAAAATGAAATCAGTTAATTAATCCACATTATGATTGCAATTTATAAGTTCCTTGCATAATTCACTATATGAAACACAAAAGGAACCCATTTTAAAAATTAGTTAGGTTTAATAGTTTTCTTAAACTTTTTTTGGCAAATATTATTATTTCAAATAATGAAATGGTTTTGTTATGCACTTTTTCGATATTGCTGTCAATCATTTATTAAAAAGTAAAAGGAAAAGCCTAAAAGTATATAAAACCTTTTACTGTAAATATGCATTGCAATTTATTGTAAATATTCACAAAAAATACGTGAGTTTCATCACAAAATTTATAAGTTTGTTTAGCGAATGCAAAAAGTCACAGAATTTTTTTTACATAAAACGAAAGAAAACATTCCAAACTTTAATTTAGTAGTAGTACTAGAGGTAGACCTAGCTAACTTATTTTTTTCTAATGAAAACTGCAAATGCTAAATTTTTTGGAGTCATTTTTATTTGCTCAGATCTCTTAAACTATATATGTAATTCCTGAAATGTAGTAAAATTTTCATCAGTTTTCGTTGTATAATATTTAGATAACTTTACCACACTGTTTTTTATACAAAATTTTATTTTTTTCGAAAACAAATCATGGTTTTCTACTAATGAAACATTTCTCTACAGAATTGCATCATAAGATTTCTAAAAAATAACTGTAAAAAAATAGACTTTTTGCCAAAAAATATACCACTGTGTGGCGGTGAGATTGGGGTCCGACTTATCGGATGTATGCAGGTTGTGTGAGGCCCCGGAGGAGCTGGAGACAGTTGAGCACATTCTGTGTTACTGTCCCAGGCTCCAGGGCAGCAGGCTGAGGTGGCTGGGCAGTAGATTCCTTGGCTAATTAAATTTTTGGTTTGATCTGTTACTATCTTTTACTATCTATCTTTCGAATCTCATGCTTTCGTTCTTTATTTCATCTACTTTCCTTTTTTCACTTGTCTATTCCTAAATAAGGCGTCAGAATGGACCATATTGGTCTCTGGGTGAAGGTGTGAAGAAAACTTCACACCAGCCTTTCTATCGACCTACATACCTTCTCTTGTTAAGGGAAATTTCTTGTAGAAAGTGTGTTCTGTTTGGAGGAGAAACTTTCGTTTTATTTCACGATCTCTTTCTCAAAAAGTTAGTTCTATATACTTATTTTTGATATGACTTTCTGGCGTAAGCGTTTCAGTTGGCCCATCATAATGAAAGTTTAAAAATTGTGAGGACGTCAGATATTTTTAGTCGTATCGGTTTTTTTATTTTTTCTCTCATTTAAGGCTTTACCCTACTGCCATTTTTTTTTTTTTTTTAATTCACTGATTATCAAAATTAAAAAGACTTCTTGCTACTGCAACATCATTTTATATTTTTTTTTTCTTTTTAAACAACAACAGCAAAGTCATTTCTAAAGTAAATTTTTTTGTAGTGGGAGAAGACAAAATATTAAAAAAGGGGTTGGCTAAAATGACGTGACGTTAAATACAGAACTAAATGTACAGGAAATTTTGTATTTAGAAAATATCATTTATTTAATGGAATGTAAATTTTTAGCTTTAACTTATTTTTTTCAGTTTTATGAAATAGAAAAAATGTTTTTTTTTTCATAAGAAAAACTATTTCATGAAGTGCGTTTTTGAAGGATGAGAAGACGGTTTGTTTGGGATTTATTTTCTTAATATATTTAGCAGGAGTTTTCATGATTACGAATAAAAATTAAAAACAGATGTTTAAAACAAAAAGACACAACAAGTTGATGTTTAATCTAATAAATTGTTTCTGAAGGATGAGAAGTCGGTTTGTTTGGGATTTATTTTCTTAACATATTTAAGGACGTTTTAAGTTATTCTTCAATCCAAGCAGGAGTTTTCATGATTACGAATAAAAATTAAAAACAGATGTTTAAAACAAAAAGACACAACCAGTTGATGTTTAATCTAATAAATTGTTGTGATCAGGATTTTTGTTCAAATCGTCATAAAAATGTCTTTTGTGAAAGGGTGAAGTAGTTTTTAAATTAAAAGAAAAATGTATTTGTATATATAAATTTGATTTTTATAGACATTTCTCAATCAATCGAAGTGATTTAAGCATGTGTAAGTAGTAGTCCTGGACACTCAGCCTTTCACTTCAGATTTGTTTTAGCAAACTAACAAAAGATGAGTGTTACATTGTGGTGATTCTGTTACAGTTGTTGTAAGTACAATTGGAAAACAACTTATCAATTGAATCGAATTTGTTTATGCTTCGTCTGTCATTGGTTTTACACTTAATCGCACACACACACATAAACATTTACACATGCTGAATAAAATGCAAGGTGTATGAGTGAAAAATTGTTCTAGTAGTGGTAGAAAGTAATTGTCAATACACAAAGTGTTAGAAAAATAAAAGAAGAGCCAGGCCACTCTTACAAATCTGTACACATTTGTTGTGGTTTATCTAACTATATTTTACCTTGATTTTATATGATTGCTTTTCAATTTTTTAGGGGTTTGGGATGGTCGTTCACACACAAAAACGAACAAACAAATATTTGTCCAGTTTTACAGTTGGACTTGAGTGTCAATGATTTTGTTTGTGGGTGTATGTTTTTGGAAAGAAAAGGAAGCTTTTTTTTGATGAAAAGATTTGATTGACTTTGTGGTTGAATGAATTTTATTTAGTGTTGAGAATTCATTTATTGGTGTCATGCTCTCACACCCAAGATAATAACAAAACAAAACCGTTTCATTAAAGGATTACACAAAACCTCAGAATTTAGATGGAAAATGTATAAATTATTTAAATTCTTAAAAGTCAATGTAAAAATACACACACCAACACTATCTGAGGGCAGTTTTATGGAGGAAATTTGTTTAATAGAAAAATGTTTCCTTTTGAAGAAAACTTTTTTAGTTTTTGTAAAGAAAATTGTTCGCTGATGCCACAAACATGTAAGCCCTACAAAACGGCGCATTTAAATGGATGTATTGAAGTCTGCACGCAGAGAAAAAACATGTTTAAATATGGTCACCTCCAACAAAACTATTTCTAAAGAAAATTTTAAACCTCTTATTGTTAATATAACCATATTATTGTCACCTACAACCATATTATGGTTGAATAAATCCTCTATCAAGAAGCCACAACCATATTATGGTTGCCTTTAGACATGTTATGGTTAAATATGACAATAATTTGTTTTAAAATTAACAATAGTATTTTTCTCTTTTCCAAGAGCAACATGCTATTGTTGAAAACCAACCATGCTATTTTTAGTGTTAAACATGTTTTAGGTTTTTTTGACTATAACATATTCGGAGGCAACCATAATATGGTTGTGGCTTCTTGATGGAGGTCTAATGCAACCATTAGACCGATAACCATATGGTGACAATAATATTGTTAAATGAATCATAATATATTTAAAACTTTCTTTAAAAATAGTTTTGTTGGAGGTGACCATACTTAAACATGTTTTTTCTCTGCGTGTGTAGGGTCTGTTGTGGGCTGCTCTTACTTTATATGCAGCAAAATTGAACACAGATTTGCGATAAAACATCGATTAGTTTTTTCCAAAGTAAATTTGGATAATTTGGAAGCGTTGCTCAAGCGTAAATATATTGATGACGGTTTGCTAGAGTATACTGATCAAAAATGTCAAAAAATGAGAGCATTGTGACAGTTTGTTTGACAGCTAAACTTTTCACAAGTTCTATCTGGCTTAAAATATTTCAGATATTTTCAGAAACTTACCCCAATCACAGACTATTTTTGTTTAATATTTCTTAAAACATGCTAAATATTTACCTGCAAAGAAATAAACAAAAAAATATGACAAATTAAAATCTGCAAACATTAAAGTCTTAAGACATTATTCTGAAATTTGTTCTTATAATTAATTTGTTTTCAAACGACAACTTATTCGTCCCACAAGTTTTTTTTGTCATATTTTTCTTTATAATTACTGTTTAATTTTTTCCCTTTAACGTCCATAATTGTCTTGTTTAGGTGCAGTTTCTTTTTTTTTTTGTCATTGGCCAACATCATTAGCCAGCCAAGTAATTAAAAACTTTAATACAAATTGTTTAGAAAAAAAAAAAATAAAGAAACATTGAAAACTTATATTTTTTTCATTGAAAATATAAACTTTTTATACATAGATTTTTCCTATAACTTGGCATCTTTCAAAACTAGCAAAAAGAAAGTGAGGAATATTTTATAGTGTTTGCATTTGAATATTAGCAGAAGAAGGGGTGAGAAAGAAATATCCGTGAAGTGTAAAATAAACTTTCGCTAATTTATAATGACAACATTGCTGGCAACATGTACACAATTTTTTTGTTGTTGTCGGTAATGATGTTGACAGCATCAACTAGCGACAGGCTACATAGCACTACAACTGTATCAATATTTGAGTGATAAAGTTTGTTGCATTAATGTATTTTAAGTGTTGGCCTTCGTTTCGTTAATAAAACACCTGATGCTTAAAAAGTCATACATCATTTTTGTTGTATTTTTGAAGGATGTACATAATGTACATGTATGCGTTCGTTGTGAAAGTATACTTTATGATTGCAATAGTATAAATTGATTTTTTTTTTAGAAAATACAATCTTCATAGTCACGCTTAGCTGAATTGTCAAGTAAACGCAGCAGAGGGCAAAATAAGGAAATCGGACTGTTTTTGATAAACAAAAAGAAGAAAACTTCTCTTTAAAGAAATAAATTATTCTTAGAACATTCGCATTTAAAAGATAACAAGTAAGAGTGCTATATTCGGCTGTGCCGAATCTTATATACCCTTCACCATTGTGCGAGCAGAATACAGAGCAACTAGACAAAAACTAAATAAAACTGGTAAATATTTTTTTTTTAAAGAAGAGACAACCGGTTTTGAACTTCGCTTTTCATAAGGGCCCAGAATATATATACTTTATACGGTGTAGGATCAATATTGTAGAAATTACAGTTACCTTCGGTGAAGGGTATAAAAAGAGTAATTTTCGGGAATTCAGGGTTCTAATCACTGCATTCGATACTATCGTATCGAATAAACTATTGAATTTTTTTTGCATACGATAGACACTGGCGTATCGAATGATAATTCGATAAATGTAATGTCGAGTTACTCGATGTCGAATGCTATTATTTCAAATTCAATACATTTCATTCGATATCGAGTTTCAAGATACCAAAATAAATAATTTCGCTGAATTTTGCTCGATATCGTATGCGGTGATTAGACCCCAGTATTTCCGTTATAACTCATACAAATTTCCGACATTTTGGTATATAAGTCATATCCATAGGATGTATAGCAGCCCTAAAATTTAGGTTTTTATACAAATTTTTGGAGTATTTTGCTCATAAATTACCCATTATCTAACCGATTTGATATTTTTATATACTGACGTGTTAAGGAAGAATTTTACCATTTACTTAAGTTATATTTATATATAAACATTTATATATACTTGTATACATATATTTTAACAAAGTTAATTATAAAAAAGAGTAATTTTTGGGGATTCCGTATTTCGGTTGTAACTCTGCCATTTTTTAACCGATTTGGCAGATTTATATACCGACGTGTTGAAGAAGAAATTTACCACTTTAGTTATAAAGCTTGGACTCGGGGTGATCTATGGTTCCCGAAAGTGGGTATTTAAAAAAAATAATTTAATTTTGGTCATAACTTTTTTGTATCTGAACCGTTTTTCCCGAGTTTTTTATAAAATATGTTCTACTAAAAATTTCCGATATTTTGATATATAAGTCATATCCATAGGACATATGGCAACCCTAAAATTTTTTTTGTACGGGAGGTACCACGCCCACATTTTGTAGGATGGTGTGTATTGGCAACCTAAATGTGTGTACCTAATTTGGAAACTTTGGCTTTTGCCGTTTTCAAGATATACTTCCGTATATAAAAAAATACAACAACAACAAGGGATTTTTGGAAAAATTTAGAGGTAGTCGTGGTTTTTTGCTCATATCTCCGTCATTTTTGGACCTATCTGGCTGAATTTCAATAGCAAACTTGAACGGAGTATATGTGACATAAATATACATCAACCTAGTCCACATCATTTCTGGGGTTTTCGGAAAACCCATTTCAACATACACACGGACAGACGGACAACCGGATTTGAACTTCGCTTTTCATAAGGACCCAGAATATATATACTTTATAGGGTGTAGGATCAATATTGTGTAACATACAAACGGAATGACAAAGTTATATATACCCTCTTATCTTCGGTGAAGGGTATAAAAATAAATTATAAATAAATTCTATCCTAAATGGCCACATTTCTCTAGCAAAAACAATTACTTTTTAAAAAGAAAATGTAGCTTAGAAATTACACATTCCAATAGGAACAATAAAGAAGGTATAGTCGGTCAAGCCCGACCAGATGATACCCTACACCACAGTATTTAAAAACACATCATGCTTATATGTCCATATTAATATGGATTTATCTATGTTTATAAACTTCATCAAAATCGGTTTGAAAGTTTGTAAGAGGCAGAAATGGCCCCCTACCTCCCTTTGTGGTCCTATTTTTCAAAAAATATATAGCTGCTGTGTCCATATAGATATGGATCTATCTATGTTTTAAATTTCATTAAAATAGGTTCGATAGTTTCTGAGAGGCCGAAAGTCTCCCCTATCTTCCCTCGTGGTCCTACGATATCTCCAAAATTGCGACCTGTACTTTGCGCACAAGGTTACCGGGACCCACATCAGCACAAATGCATAATACCCAACAGACCAAAACAGAGAAAAATGTAAATGAGTTGTAGAACAAGCTTATCATAAGAGATTTTCTACAACATGGCAACAAATATGATTGCAAATGACTTATTCTAGCCTTAGTTTTGTAAGTGTTTTTGCGAATGATGTCCCGTTTTATGACGCGTGCCTTAATTTTGTATTATTATTAAAAGTTTTCAGTATTTGTGTTTGGTGCGAAGACTGAAGTGTTTTAAATTGTTTTAAACAGTGCACAATTGTAAAAAAGTGATTAAATTTTATATAAGTAAAAAACTTTTTGTAAATATGCCATATAAATTTAAAAAGAATACTCGTTAAGTATGTAATCAATCTTATTAATGTTTAGAAAAGTATTTTTCTGTAAGCTTGTTCTAATATTAGACTTCTTAGCTTACATTATATTATATACAAATAATATTATCGCATGGGATCAGTTTTCATTATTAAATAATTGTTTATACGCCTTTTATAATAGTAATCACAACACTTTTCTAAGCTTAAGGCTTATGGTAGTAAACTTGCTACAAGTTATTTCTAAATCTTTTTGGTTTGTTGGGTACCCTCTCCACTATTGTGGTGTGGGTATACAAATTTTAAAATTATGTAATTTAAAAATGTATTTAGGCAATTCACAAAGAGTTCTTTTGTGTCATATTTTGTGAATTAGAAATTTATAAAATTATAGCAAATACAACCAATTTGAAACCATACCACACTTTGTGAATTGCCTAATTTTTAATATTTCAATAAAAAAAAATAAATAGTTTTTCTATTTTAAATATACCAAAATTTTCTACTAATGAGATCAATACACTAAAAAAAACTCTCTTATAAAGAAACAATTTTTCTGTAAAAAATGTCCCTATCAAGCGCAAAATTTGCTTTAGAGATTTTCTCTTTTAAGAAGACAATTTTTACCAATTTAAGAAAAAAAAATTTACAAACACTTGTTTTTATATAAGAATTTATTTTTTAATTAAACAAATTTTCTATAGAAAATTTGTCATTTAAAAAGACCAACCTCCTAAAGAAATTTTTCTTTTGCAAAGATATTAATGAAAACAATGACTTAATTTCTAGCAAAAATTTAATTTTCATTAAATTATTTTTATGAAGAAAGGAATTTTAAAACATGAAATTAATTAAAAGTTTATTGTTATTTTTTCATTCTTGACTGAACTGAACCCTCAGAGGGTTGCCGTTTAACACTCACCGCCATTGACGCCATTTTCTTACTTTTTATAGAATTTTTTTTTTAAGAGTCATATTTACTTGAGAACATTTCTTTTGTAAAGAGAACAAATTTACAAAGAAAAATTTCTTTTAAAGAGAACAAATTCTCGAAAAAAAATTCTCTCGCAAAGAGACCTATTTTCCATAGAACATTGCACTTGCCAGGAGAATAATTTTTAATTGAAATTTTCTCTAACAAAAACACCAACTTACTAGAGAAAATTATTCTTACAAAACTGCTCATTTTTCATAAAAATTTATTTTTTGAACAAGAATAATTTTTTTAAAGAATACATCTCGTACAATATGACCAATTTATTATAGAAAATTACTCCTAAGTATGTATGTCTGTTATCTCTGATTTCATAAACAAGATTGTTTTTTTTTTTTTTTTTTTTTTTTTGAAAGAACTGTTTTCTAAAAAAATTACTCTTTTCAAAATAAAAATTTCCTGTTAGAAATTTATCTTTTAAAGATACCAAATTAACAAATAGAATTGTTTGTTAAGAGATATAAATTTTTTCTAGAACGTTTCGTTTTAAGGCACCTTTGAATAAAGTTTTGGGATTCAGGTCTATTATTTTGTTCTTTTTCTTAGAAGAGAGATTCAAAGCGATATGTTTTCGTTTTTTTTACTTTCAGTTGACATTATGTGTCAAATATTATTGTTACTTTTTCTCGCATAAAGCTAATGGATTTTGCGAAAATAATTTTTTGCAAACTCTCATATGTAAAATATCCTTGTAAAGCATTAAAAAAAGGAAGGAGAATTAAATACTATAATAACTGCTTTATGTGAAATGAAGGCAATGATAATGTCACACTTTTATACACACATCATTGTAAGAAAAATAAAATGAATAAAACACAAAACGTAAAGCTGCTTTAGCCAATGATGATAGAAATAATGATAACATTAAAACGAGGGGTAGTGAGAATTAAAAAATAAATTCAAAAATTCATATGCTTGCTATGACTCCAGTGATACTTGCTTTTTAGTTCAAAGAGAATTGTAATTTTAAAAAATTTCTTTTAATTTTTACTACCCTCGCATAATGCTTTATGTATTTAAATGCGTATTATACTCGCATCTATGTATATGTGTTCAGTTTTTTTTTTTTTTTTTTTTTTGATATTCTCGTAAAATTGTAATGCATTTAAAAGAAAATTTAATGCATTTGCCACATGCATTAATCACTTTTGATGCTCAACAGTCAACACACATACACTTAAACACTCAGAAACACACACAAACAAGAACACTTATACAATGCACATCATACATCTACGACAATGAGCTACAAATGCAAACAAGTAAAGTGTGTTCACAATGCTCCTGTTCGTATTGTTGTAGCACAATGTAGCAATAGCAAACCAACATCACATAGCCAGTCTTGTCATCAGCAGCATACGAAAGTAGCACTTTTTCCCTTTTAACATTTTTCGTTGTAGTTGTAATAATTTTTTTTATGTGTACTTTAGTATGAGTCGAAAACGTGCCTGGACTGTTTAAATTAAGGATGATCAGGATGGCGACGATGATGTGGGCAAAAGTTGTTGCTTTCTCAACATCATCTCAGCCCACTACTTCGTACCTTGCACCCTTTCTATATATCGCTCTCTCTCTCTCTCTCTCTCTCTCTCACTCACTCTATTAATATAGATGACTTTGGTGCTACTGTACGGCTATTGTTTGTGACCGCAGGGTGCATTTCTGTTACATGATAAAAATTGCAATTTTATTTCATGTATGTAAGCACGTGTGCTTTTTCGCCAATGCTTCATATTTCCCTTACACATGAAAGCTTTTAATGATGTTTGATGTCACTTATGGGCTCTAGAAAAAGACCATCGAAATAGAAAACGAAAAATTAAGACTTTATACAGATTTTTTGAAAGCAGAAATAGAAATTAGTAATATTTTCCCAAAAATAGGCAACAAAAAATTAGAAGTTTTAATAAACTTATCGTATTCGAAAAATACCCTGACATTTCCAAAAAAAAACACGTATCTGATATCTATTTACTTCCAAACCTGACTAGAACTGAGTTAGAACTTGACTTGGATTAAATTATTAATATAAATGAACTACATATAACTGATCTAGAACTAAACTAGAACTGAACTAGAACTGATCTAGAACTGAACTAGAACTGAACTAGAACTGAACTAGAACTGAACTAGAACTGAACTAAAACAGAACTAGAACTGAAGTAGAACTGACAAGAACTAGAACTGAACTAGAACTGAACTAGAACTGAACTAGAACTGAACTAGAACTGAACTAGAACTGAACTAGAACTGAACTAAAACTGAACTAGAACTGAACTAGAACTGAACTAGAACTGAACTAGAACTGAACTAGAACTGAACTAGAACTGAACTAGAACTGAACTAGAACTGAACTAGAACTGAACTAGAACTGAACTAGAACTGAACTAGAACTGAACTAGAACTGAACTAGAACTGAACTAGAACTGAACTAGAACTGAACTAGAACTGAACTAGAACTGAACTAGAACTGAACTAGAACTGAACTAGAACTGAACTAGAACTGAACAAGAACTGAACTAGAACTGAACTAGAACTGAACTCGAACTGAACTAAAACTGAACTAGAACTGAACTAGAACTGAACGAGAACTGAACTAGAACTGAATTAGAACTGAACTTGAACTGAACAGCAACTGAACAAGGAATGAACTAGAACTGATGTTTTTCTTTTTTTAACAAGATTTTTTTATTATTTATTTTAAATATTTGGATTACAAAAAATTTTCATGATAGTCCCGCGAAGCTATGAGCTTGTCTGCAGGAAATAATGCATCACAATTCTTATAATCTATGTATATTAAAAATAATCATTTTACATTTTTTTATGCTTTAGCTAATTATTTGATATATTAATAATTTCATTGCAAATTTATTAAATGGTTTTTAATGAGTTTATTTCTTTTAAGTTCATTTTTGATATTTATTAGCCCAATGCACAATCTTGTGCAAATGGTCTTGCATCGTAGCATTTGCAAAGTGGTAAAGTAAATACTGTAGTATACTTTTGGGATTATAGTAAATACTGTACCATTTTGCAGATCGGCTTGGTTCACTGAGTGTTAGCTGTCGTTTTGCAATCAATTTTAACCATAATCCCAAAAGTATGCTAAAGTATTTACTATACCAGATGCTACGATGCAAGACCATATTCACAAGATTGTGAATTGGGCTATTATAATAATTGGTGTTTTATTGAAAACTGTTGGCAATATCACTGGGAGGGTACTTCTTCCATATTCATTGATGTATCTATCGACTTTGTAACGTCCGTGTGCACGTCTTCTAGTATTTTGGGCATGATCGATTGGCCGCAGAAATCTTGTGTCGTTGTAGAATTCTTTTGTTAATGTGGTGTAGTATATGTTTTTCACGTTTCAGAGATGTAGGTATTTAGCACCGTTGAATGTTTTATGGTTTGTGTGGTGCATTGCGGGTTGTGAAGCTATGGGATTTAACATGTTGATGTTTGTTATTTGCTGAACTACGTTATTATTTGCCTCGTGTTTTTTTTCCACAATATTTTTAATATTTTGTCTTGAGTTTTTTGTCCAAGGTTGCAATACCGTGTCTGATGTAAGATTCAGCTAGTGCATAGTAGACTTGTAAGAGCATATTATAAGTAGCGCAGTTGCTCAAGTGATAAAGCATGTACGATGCTTTTCGAAGCTTTATTTGTAGTTGTTCTTTGTGTTTCTTCCATTTATAATTTTCATCAACGTATACTCCAAGATATTTATAAACTTTTTCTATAATAGTTTAACATGTATCCATTAGATTTATGCTTTTGATGTTTAATGTATGTATACATTCGGTAGTATGGTATTTTAGTTCAACTGTTGAATTTGTAAAATGAGAACTGAACTAGAACTAAACTAGAACTAAACTAGAACTAAACTAGAACTGAACTAGAAATAAACTTGAACTGAACTAGAACTGAACTAGAACTGAACTGATTGGCAAACAAGGATGCTCGCCATCCATTTAAAGACTGAGAATTTCTTCGTCGTCACTGTCTGTACATTATGTTGATGACGAAAGGTCAGACTTTCAGCTCTGCTGCTGTCCCGCTTTGGATACCTACCGGCCGAAATTTTTCAGGGGCCAGATGCTGAGCTCTACTGTAACTTTTGATCATTCACCAGGCTGGGTAATAGGCCTTATACTTAGCCTGAATCTGATATGGTGGAATTAACAGGCTGCCCAAAAAATCCTCTGGCTCGAGGTGCTTATGGCCTTCTACATATCTTTTTAATCAGAACTGAACTAGAACTAAGCTGAAATAAAGTTGAGCTTTAACAAAACTAGAGCTGAAATAGAACTAAAACTGAGCTTTAACTAAAACTGAAACTGAACCAGAATTTGACCTAGAACTGATCTAATATCAAAGTAAAATTTTAACATAAATTGCAATAAATCGAATATTAAGTTTTGCTTAGAATGTGATAAGTACACAGAAAAAGATAAAAATTATATTAAAAAATTTATTTAATTTCGCATTAAAAAGGATTTTATTTTTGTTAAATGGTTTAATTATTAATTAAAATCTAAGCCATACTCCCAAGGAGAACTGAAATAATTTCAAAACTATTCGGTTCTGTTTTACTATTTGCGTAAATAGTTATTTTCTGTTTTAGTAATTTCGCTTGACATTTTGGAAAGCTAAATATTTACTCGCTATGACCTTCAGGCTTTTTTAATAAACACAAATAAACTCTAACTGGTTCTCGTAGCTAAAATTGAATTGAATTCCGAACTTTGTTTCAGGGTTTCGTACATGAATGCAAGCAAACATTAATAATGTCTCCCCCTTTACAAAAGTCCGTAAAAGAAAATATATGAAACTAATATCCAAACATGACATAAACATAAATGCAACAAAATTTTCAACATCATCAGCAGCATCGACAATATTTAGCTATCTGTGTACAGCAAAGTCTATCTACCCCAGCTAAAAATATTATTTTAAAATTGAAATAAAATCTGATGATGATGGGGTTGTTGTTAAACATCGTCATCATCATCATCAACAATATTTATTTTTTGTGGAAATTGATAAGCTTTCATATATTGATATCAATTTCTTGGTAACCATAAACCATCAACCAATATGAAAGACAGATGGATAGAGAGCGCTTGGAGATTGAAAATGTTTGTAACTTCAATTGCTGGTATGATGTGCAACGTGAGTGGTGGGTCCTTTCTTTCAGCAGTTTTCAATTTCGTTTGATTTTTCATTTCGTTTTAAGTTGAATGTTATGAAGTTAAAAAACTATTCGAAAGTATGCAGAAGGCAAAAGGGAAATTTTATATTTTTACAACAAAATTATGACGAAGAAAAGTATTACAAACTGTAGTTTTAAACTTCAGGGTAAACTGCTGTTTTAGTAGTATTGCTGCTGCTACTTTACGTGCAACAGCAGTAGCAGTTGCTGCTGCAGTCGTATTCCAAGAAGCAGCATATTTGGTGGCAGCTTTGGGTTTAACAAAATCATCAATAAAGTAACATCAGTAAAAGCATTATTATGCAAAACTTATATCATATGTATACGAGGGTGTATGTGTTTGTTTGAAATATTTTGTCTTTATTTGTGTTGCATACAAAATATTTTTTTTGTTTCTGTTGAAAACATTTACAGTTGAATGCATTTTACAAATAGTTTACAAAATTTTTTGTTTTCTATTTTCTTAAAGTATAAAGAAAACAAAATGGGCAAAGAGAACAAAAATATTTTGTATTTATATGGTAGATATATACGAAGGTAGCTGATCCATTTAAAGCAAGTGGAAATGGCTTTTCACGAAACGAAAACTGTTTTATTGAAAATCTATTAACTCCTGCTTTTTTTCTTTCGAAATGTCTAGATCCGTTTTTCTATATTTTTCAAACCCCACTCGTCTCCCCTAAACTCATGCAACTCTCAATTTTTTTATGTGTATGCATATACTGCTTAAAGTTTCTTTATAAACATAAGATTCAAAACAAAGTTGCTGTATTAATACATCTATAAAAATGCACATACTATTATAAATGAATTCTCTTATAAAAAAAAAAATGCTATTAAATAGCTGACTGTGCCATCGCACTCATACCATCATGACATCACACACATACTCCCACCAACACAACACGCTCCCTTGACGAAATTCCTGCAAAACAGGGTTTCGGTTTTGGTTTCCATGCAATTGCTTGCAGGTTGTTGTTTCAATAGATGCCATTGATTCTTGTGATATTGCTGCTATTCCTTAGCATCAATGTTCGTTCCTCCATTAGTTTTTCCATCACTTTTGTGTAAAATTTTATTGATGATTTTGTTTTGTGTTACTTATAAACGATAAATTTCATGAAGACATATATAGTAAATACAACTGCATACATGGATAAATTTTTACGTTGCATGATAAACTGCAGTTCAATATGGTTGTCTCTATTTTTACTAATAAAATGATTTATCTTGTGGAAATATTTTTAAAATTGTGAATAAAGAAGTTATAATAAGATGAATTTATAAAAAAATTAGGTAGATTCCATTTAAATAAGCATTTCTCTAGTCAATAAATTAAGTGTTCTAGGCTACTTAATAAAAAAGACGCTATACTTTTTTTATATAGTCTCAAGACTACTTAGTAAAGCTTTCTCTAGACTATTAACTAGTATCTTGACAACTCAATTAGGTAGGTAGGTAGATAGAAAGGCTGGTGTGAAGTTTTCTTCACACCTTCACCTACAGACCAATATGGTCCATTGTGACGCCTTATTTAGGAATAGACAAGAGAAAAAAGGAAAGTAGATGAAATAAAGAACGACAGCATGAGATTCGAAAGATAGATAAAGGGTGGTTAAATTTCAAGGGCCGATGTTGATTTTGAATAAAACACAAACTATTTAGGAAATTATTGTAATTTTATTTTATTATGATATATTGGTATTACTCAATTATGTATGGAACAAAATATCGGCCAAATGGGCGCCGCGACCACGGCGGCACACCTCCATCCCATGGTCCAAATTTTCGATGACCCTAAGGCATAATGGAGGTTCTATGCCGTTAATGTGCCGAATTATCTCATCCTTTAGCTCTTGAATTGTTGCTGGCTTATCGACGTACACCTTTTCTTTCAAATAACCCCAAAGAAAAAAGTCCAACGGTGTCAAATCACATGATCTTGGCGGCCAATTGACATCGCCATTACGTGAGATAACACGGCCATTGAATTTGTTGCGCAAAAGAGCCATTGTTTCGTTAGCTGTGTGGCAAGTGGCACCGTCCAGCTGAAACCACATATCGTCCACATCCATATCTTCCAATTCGGGCCATAAAAAGTTCGTTATCATCTCACGATAGCGAACACCATTCACAGTAACTGCCTGACCGGCCTCATTTTGGAAAAAATACGGCCCGATGATGCCACCAGCCCATAAACCGCACCAAACAGTCACTCTTTGTGGGTGCATTGGTTTTTCGACAATCACTCTTGGATTCTCATTCGCCCAAATGCGGCAATTCTGTTTATTGACGAATCCACTGAGGTGAAAATGTGCCTCATCACTGAAGATGATTTTCTTCGAAAATTGATCATCCACTGTTGCCATTTCTTGCCACCATTCTGCCCATTCACGACGTTTGGAATGGTCAAGAGGCTTTAGTTCTCGAGCCAATTGCACCTTGTAAGCGTGTAAATGCAAGTCTTTATGCATAAT
Source organism: Pollenia angustigena (assembly GCA_930367215.1). Classification (NCBI taxonomy): domain Eukaryota; kingdom Metazoa; phylum Arthropoda; class Insecta; order Diptera; family Polleniidae; genus Pollenia; species Pollenia angustigena. The sequence goes on from OV884058.1 coordinate 10,563,796, forward strand.
GTTCATCAACGACGAGCGTGAGAGGTGCAATTGTTGGGCACGACGACGAGTTGAGGTGGACGGCTCTTCAGCCACACTATCGCGAACAGCAGCAATATTTTCTGCAGTACGAGCTGTACGAGCATGCACTGGTGTTCTCACATCTTCTATAGACCCGGTTTGCTCGAATTTTTCCACGATTTTTGCGATTGTACGCACATTTGGACGATCAAATTGACCAAAAAAATCACGAAGTGCACGATATGCATTTTGATTTGAACGCCCATTTTCATAATAAGTCTGGATAACTTTAACACGTTGTTGGATTGTGTATCTCTCCATGGTTCAAATTGAGTAAGTCTGAAATAGAGAAATGTCAAATAAAATTCGGAAAAAAACTTGGCGTTTAGGTGTGGTTCACATTCAACATCGGCCCTTACAATTTAAAAGATAGTAACAGATCAACCCAAAATTCGTCCTGCGTGCGGCCAGCACCCCGTCTCCTCTCGCGCAGCCAGGTCATCCCCATTACGAATCCTATCAGACCCTCGAGTCCCCACCCCAAGACATCCCCTAATTCGCCAAGGAATCTACTGCCCAGCCACCTCAGCCAGCTGCCCTGGAGCCTGGGACAGTGACACAGAATGTGCTCAACTGTCCCAGCTCCACCAGGGCTATCGAATGGAACCCGCAGGACAGTTGCAGAAAAAACCGACCAGCACATACAGGGCGTAGGCAAATAGATAGAGAGGCTATAAAAATGCATTAAAGCTGGAGTGAAGTAAAAACTATTACGATAAACAGATCTGAATGCAATAAGTTTCTTAAGGCCCTATGCTCCTAATAAAGGTTGGGCCATTTTAAAGTTAAAATTTGAACCTTCCGTTATTTAGAATCTGGCAAAACAATGAAACAAATTCTATTGTATTTCAAAATTCAGTATATTATCTCCGCTAAACGAAATGAATCGAATCTGCTTCGTTTTCGCTTCGCTAGATGGGCCAAGGAGAAACTGCACGATGATGTCGATTTTGCAAAAAAAAAAAATCATCTTTTCGGATGAAGCTCATTTTTATCTTGGTGGGTACGTTAATAAGCAAAATTGCCGTATTTGGAGCTCAAAGAAGTCACACGTGTTCTAACAGAAGTCTTTGCACACATTACGATTGACTGTTTGGTGGGGCTTGTGGAGCGAAGGCATCATTGACCCGTAATTCTTTGAAAATGAGGAGGGCGCAACCATTACCGTCAATGGAAACACCTATCGCATCATGATAACTGACTTTTTGTACCCGCTCTTCATGGTATTGAAGCGAACGATGATTGGTTTCAACAGGATGGTGAAACTTGCCCCACATCTCTTGCCACAATCTATTTATTGCGTTAAACGTTTGATGGTCGCTTAATTAGCCGAAATGCTGATGTCAATTGGCCGCCAAGATGATAGGAGATGACATCGCTGAACTATTTTATGTGGAGCGCCGTTAAAGAAAAGTGTTATGCCAACAAACCAGAGACAATTGAGCGTTTGAAGCCCAACACTTGTAATGCCATTGTCGAAGTACTGTGAGGTCAGCCGCGGCAGCCTTATGAATGAAATAATATTCCATTTCTATCCTGAACAATTGTACTTCACAACAAGAAAATAAATTTGGCAAAATTTCAAACCGTTTTTGTTTTCTTGCATTTTTAAATTTAAACTTTTAAATAGCGCACCCGTTAGGATCGAGGGGAAAATATCTTGCTTTATGCCTAGTTTGTAAGGATTCTTTTCGACACCATCGAAATAAAAATAATTAACATTAAAAAGAATGATCTGAGATTTTTAGTTTCCAAGAAATTATATGAGAAATAGTACCAATTGAGCTTTATGTTAACTAATTGCTTGGTATTTATTTTTAAATGAATACCTCGTTCTAAGATCACTAGCACCATTTACGATTTTCTATAAATCTATCCTTGATACTTTTAAAGCTGCAAGTTCTTATGGCTGTTTTTCGATTAAAATTTTAAAAAACACGAAATTTGTTTGCCATTTTATAAACTATTTAACAATAGTTTGGGTTTTAAACCCAAATAAATTGTTTGTAATCTGTATTTTGGTTGTGTTCTGTATTTTGGGTAGTTCTGTAGAGTGAACTGTCAACTTGACATGATAGTGATCTATTGAATAAGATTATTAGCTGGACGATAAATCGCTCTAAAAAGAAAATCTCCCTTAGTTTGTTTGGAGTTGAATACAATAATTTTGAGGAGTACTTAAATATGTTATCAGATTTAAGACTTAGATTAAGTATCCTGTTTTAATTATAAATCATTTTTCTTTTGATTTTCCGCAGAATTAAAGACTTTATACTGAAAAAGGAATACTTATTGAAATGAGTTTCATTTATCAAATCGTTATGTCTCAAGTACTTGTTAAATGAAATTTTATTTAAAATTATTACGAACTTTTCTTTTTACAACAGTAGTCGTGTATTGTAATTTCTGTGTTTTTTTTTTCAATACTTTGGGTTAAGAAAACAACATCAAAGGCGATGCGAAGTTCCTTCTTTACCACCCAACCATGTATGATTCCTCTTTGTGTGTATGCCATTCCAAAGACTTTGTTTCCTTTGACAATTTCTAGCATGTGCGTACGCACAGTAATTTTCTTTTTCTTATTTGTATTTTTTTCTTGTATTTTTCAAGCTCAAATTTACTTAAATAAAATTAAAATGCTGGAATTTGCTTCTGTAGGAGTCAGTTTCCCACTTTTTGATAAAATTTTTTATTTTTTTTTTTTGGCTTTGAGGCTGAAGTTAAAGAGAAAGAAAGATTTTTATTAATATTTGTTTAAACCGAAAACAAATAAATAACTGGGATTTTTGTCAGCACATTTCAGTCGATACATATTTCCATAATTCGGGGAACTTTTATTTGGACTAGCGAATTTGATTGCTACTTGTCATCACTTCTCACAATTTGTCAACGAAGGTGTTCACAAATTTAAGAAAGAAAAAAAAAACGTTTCGTAGCTCGGAGCATCAAATGCACCGACTTAAGATTGTCACCCCAGCAGCACTAACACAAGTCAAACAGTTGCAACAACAACAACAACAAACTTAAGTAAATTCGTTATTAATACAGTTTTTAATAAGTGTCCTGTAGTAACTGAAAGATGACATTCTAATAGTTCAAGAAAATTTGATCTGAATAAGAGAATTTGGTGGTTACTTGGAGTCATTTCTCCTTATTTTCCGAAGTAAGGCCGCAAAAGACTACTTCATGCTCCTTTAGGAGTATATTGGGTAACCATAACTTCAGAACAGAGAAAAATCTGGCAACAATGCCCTTGCACTTAAATCTTCTAACTACTTGTCATCTTCTTCATACAGTTTTGCAATTCTTTGCCAATTTACAATACTCTAATAATCTAAGGCCGGAGATTCACCTACAGTTTAAAATGTCAGTTTCAACTTTTATTACCCCTCCCCCCCCCCCCCCCCCTGTGCGTGAGTGGGTAATAACTGACAGTTCAACTCAACGGTTCAGTTTAACTGAGAAATATAACATTTTTATATTTTTAACTGACAGTTTTAACTGAAGTGAACGTGTGTGGGGATTCAACTGCACTGTTCTCAGTTCAATTTGTGTCGCGCGAGAGTGCGTATATGTCAAAAAATGAAGAATTGGATTGCACGTGTGTGTACATCTCAGTTAACAGTTAAGTCTGTCAGTTTTAACTAAACAGTTGAAACTGACAACCGGCCCAAGAGTAGTTTATGTATGATCATGTTTATTTATTACCAGTAATCCAGCAAGTACCCAGTCATATTCAAAATTATTCTCTCAAAACTACCGGGGGTTGTTTTTCTTCTAAAAGTACAGGTAAGTGAGTATTCTATAAATAAATACATTCTTTTGCCGATGAATATAAAAAGAGAGGGATAGAGAGGACTTGTAGATATGCAAGAAAGTGAAAAGAGGGAGGCATGTTTACTCAAAGCTGTACCAGAAATAGTTTCTTTTTAATATTGAGAAAAAAAGAAAATGATACAAAGAATTTTTTTTAAATTGATTGAAATTTTCAGAAAGCGTTTATATATGTGTGTTCATGTGAGTGTGTGTGCTTACAAGTATTGGTTCAAAGAAGAGTTGTGTGTTTGCAAAAAAGGATTTATTAAATACTTGTCTGACTTTATGAATATTTATTATTTGTTTTCAATATTTGTTGATACGCAAAAAAAGGCTTCAAGGTTTTCAAAAGGAGTTTATTTCACTTGTGTGTTTTAATATGACAAGAACATAAATCAGATAGCAGTTATGAAGAAATATTTGATGTTATACGCTGAAGTTTTAAAGAAATTTTGTATCAAAATATATAGGGTAATCCAACAAAAATGAACGATGTTAATTTGCAAATACAACAAAAAGTTTTCAGAGAATTATCTTAAATATTTTTATTTTGATAGAAGGATCTATGAGAAATAAGTGTGAAACAAGCTATTGGCCAAATGCGCACCACGGCTTCGGTGGCATACGTCTTTTCGATGGTCCGTATTTTCAATGACTTTGAGACATAATTGAAGTTCAATATTGTTAATGTACCGACTTATCTAAGCCTTTTGCTCTTGAATGGTTTTTGGGTCTTGGACTTACGGTTTTTCTTTTAATATCCGCAAAGAAGTCTAACGGCGTCATATCAAATAATCGTGACGGCCAATTAAAATCGCCACGACGTGAGATAATACGGCCATTGAATTTCCCGCGCAAAAGAGCCATTTTTTCGTGGGATGTGTGGCAAATGGCACCATTCTTTTGTAGCCACATATCCACAAGAAGTCCGTTATCATCTCGCGATAGTGAACACCATTCACTGGATTTGCTTGGTCGACCTCATTTTCGAAGATAAATGGTCCAATAAAACAGCCAGCCCATCAACCGCTCCAAACACATTTTTCAAATTTTCCTCAGACCCGGTTTGCTAAAATTTGGGCCCAATTCTCCCAATTGTGGACACATTTTCCGACCAAAAAGATCACGAAGTGCACGAAATACATTTTGATTTGTGCGCCCATTTTCGCAAAAGGCTTCAACAATCTTAACGCGCTGTTCAATTGTATACCCCTCCATGTTTGAAGTTTTCAAACACTGAAACAAAGAAATGTCAAATTAAGTTGAACAAACAAGTTGACGTTACGGTGTGACCCTCAATTAACATCGTGCATTATGGTTGGACCACAATTTATTTCTATTTTTTATAAAACTCAAGTCCTTAGAATCAAAATCATATGCTTTTGTCTTCTTTTAACTTCAAAAAACTAAAGCCAACTCTTCTTAAAATCATATTACTTTTCCCATTATTTCCATCCTATTTGAATTATTTGTTTATTGGAATAAAACTAAATAAATAAATAACATTATTATACATACCACTACAACAAACAAGAATCAAATTAATATTAAAAATAAGATTAACAAAAGAAAAAAAAATAAAAAATAAATATGACAGAATACTCGCAACATGCATATTTAATATTGAAAAATATTAATTTTTGCTCACTGTATGTTTATTATTAATATTTGCTTAACAACCGAATGCAACAACTGTTGTAACACAGCAAACAATAATAATAACAACATTGGTAAATGCAACAGCCCAAGTGGCAGGCAGCAGCATGAACACATACACACACACACACGCATGCAGTGATCAAATGAAACTGCAGCATACTCCTAGGCAACAGCAGCGTCATCATCAATATTATTGGCCATGGCCGAATGTTGTATCAGTGCAGAAAATTCAATATTTACTTTTAAGTTTTATCTTTGACAACGTTTGTATGAGAACATATACATATGAGCCCTACAGATCTGAGAGTTGTATGTAGAAGTGTTAGAAAAGAGTAAGAGTAAAATAGAGTAGAGTAAGAATACAGCTCTCAAGTAAAGTTGGTGTAAAATAAGAGAAGAGCAGTAAAAAGAATTTATGTATAAAAGTTAAGTTAAATTAGAACTAGAATTGAATAAGGATAGGTTCAGAGTAGAACTACAGTAGCGTTAGAGAACAGTTTAAGTAAATCAAGATAAGATTTTGAGAATGTTAGGCTGGTTTTTTGAGATCTCAGTTAAACTAGATTTAGTTAATCTAAAAACAGATTTGAGCCGCCATTATTAAGTTTGTATGCAAAGTTTTAACGAAACAGCTAAGTTGTGCTTAAAATGTTGGTTTTTAATGAAATAATAACAAAAAAATCACATTTCGCCGGAAAAATCCGAGTTCAAGACAACGTTAAACTAAGTTAAAACTTTATCCACATCTCAAAAACTCGGCCTAAGAATAAGAGGAGAGCAAAGCTTAAATATAGCTAGAGATAAGCTCGACTTCGGGATTACCACAGCGTTTTTTAGGCGAAGAAACATGCGACGAAGGAAGCTGTGAACTGGCTCTGATTATCTGTTGTGTCAACGACTGCTACGGATATTCACACTGATAGCCTTTCCGCGGTTTAACCTTGGATTCTCCATCTCTGAGAACGAGTGCAGCCTTTTACTGTCACTTATGTCTAAACGAGGCAGCTGACGAGTTGGACATGAAGATCAAATGGGTCCCTGTTATTGATTTAACACTACAGTGCTATCCTGAAAATTCGAACGTCGGCAATCGACTATCGCTGTTTCTAGCGGCAGATGGGCAGCGAACACTGGATGTAGAATTCCATTGTGACCCCTCATGGAAGGCATGCGTACCATGTCTCTACTATCGATGACTAAAAGAAAAGTATTTGTATCCGTTATCATTGCGGGTATGGCCTTAAGCATGCACATCCCTTTTGAGCTAAATACTATTGTAACAGCTGTAGCTGCAATGACGAAAATGAGGAGGAGGCCGTAGAACAACGGGTGACTTCCGGAACCTCGAAACACGTTGCAGTGTTGCGGATTTACTGCTGTTTTGATACAAAGTAACGTACAGTGTTGTTTGACAATGTTAATGTTTAAATGGTTGTTCGGTTGCATTGCAAATGACGTTTTGCAATTCATCCACATTTTCTGTCGCTGTGGAGGATTCGCCCGCCAACGCATAGCATTTTGTTTTATCTCTGGGCTTAAGCTGAGTTGCATTTCGGGATTCGTTAGAAGTTTTGGTTGGTTCTACGATGGGACTAACGTTAAGGGGAACTCCATGGTATTACAATGGATCATTGGCTCTAAGTACATCAGATGCGTTCTGATTGCCATATCTAAGTAATCTAGCGTAGAGCTATGGTAGAGTTATGGTTAAGTCAGCGAAGTGTTAAAGCAAAATCATAGTAGAGTTAGAGTCGAGTAAGAATAGGGATTGAGTAGAATTGTGAAAGACTTAATGTAGAGTTAGATAAGATTTTTAAAAAACTCAGAGTTGATCAGAGTGAGAGTAAAGTAGAAATAGAGTATAGTTCTAGTAGATCTAAAGCAGTGTTGAAACGGAGTTAAAGTATAACTAGAAAAGATAAAAATTAAGAAATTAAAAATATGAGAACAACTACTGGGCTTTCCTTCTTGTTATTGTTATATTTTTGATTGCTGAAGCTCCTTGTCAACGATTGCACATTTAGTTTTCAGTGTTGTCCAATAATAAAAGCACCATATAAAATCATGCTCACGCACACACACAAACCTCAACACTACCCAGCGGGAAAACTCAAAAGACCTTCTCACTTCAGGCCTTTTTAACTTTTTTGTTTCAATTGCTATTCTTATCTAACAGCTAAATAATGCTTTATAAAAGGATTCGGCTCTTTGGTACAAAAGATACGGTACACCTTCCCCACTCGCTTCTATAAGAAGGTAGTAGAGAAGGAGTAACATTTTTTGTATGGTTTTTTGCACAAGCAAAAGCTAAATAATAATTTTTTTTGATCCCGTTACCATTCATATGTACCTGCTAAAGAAGCGAGAGCGGAAGGCCTACTCCGCAATGGCAACGTGTGTAAAAAAGATATGAGTATGGAATGGAGCGAGCAGACCCTGTTTATCCAAAAGAAGGAGTACAGAGGCCTTCTAGAAGGCATCCGTACTCCTTCTTTTTCCCGCTGGGCACCTATGTCTCCTTCCTATGAAGTTTTCAAATAAATGCATAAATGCATTTAATAATAAATATAAGCTTGTGTTGGTAGTATCTCTGTGACTACTATATGTGTGAGTATTATTATGTTACCGTATGTGTGTGCATTGCATTCTCAATGATATGATATTTCACTTATTTATTGAAAATATTTTGTTGGTTTGTTTGTATTTGCATGAATGTATCTGTTTATCCATATACATATGTATTTATTTTGTGTATATGTGTTTGCGTATAAGTTTGTTTGTGAGTAAATTTTTGTATGTGTTAAAGGTAAATTTCATATTCTGGAAAACTTTAATTAAATTTGGTTAAACTTTTTACTATTAAAACTATTTGTCAAAGAGTTTCTTTGATTAGAGGAACATTAAGTTTTAACAAGTTTTTAATTGCATCCATGGAATCCATTTGGTTTAGTTTCTAAGCAAAAACAATAGCTGGAGTGGAATTAATTTATATTAAGAAAAACAAAACGGATTTAGAAAGAAATATAATAACAAAGTTACAAATTACTACATCTACTCTTCTTTATTACTCAAAATATGAAAACGAACTCGAGCAATATCGGTGCACGCTGAACGAAGCGGCAGCTGAAGCTAGAGACAGGGTTCGTTAGAGGAACCATGTTGAAGCCCTATTCTGCATTGGAGGACAAAGAGAATGAGAGAGACTATTAATAAAAAAATTAACTGGCGTTTTAGAAACCCTAATTTAAGCGGTCACTTGCTAAAAGTTTTGTTCTCATTTATTTAGCAACTAGTCAAAATATTGTTTTGCTGCTTAAACTCAACGATCATTCACAATATGAAACTCCCCTTATAATTTTTTGTGCATTTATTTATTTTGTTTGTTGAAATGCCTGATATAAATGTCTTTTTTAATAAAATCAATGTGCGGCTTTTACTTGCATGTTTTGTATATATGAATTGTGTATGTAAACAACCACATTTATTTTTATAAAAAAAATTTTATATTTTTCACAATTTCATTTATATATTTGTCCATTCAGTCGTTTATTCGTACGTTCAGTCATTTATTTCATGCATGTTTATTACGTTTGCATAGAAATTGCATTTAAAAATTAATTTTATTTAAATTAAACCCATGTCAGTATAAGTTTATATACAAATTTATTATTGAACGAAATAAATTCACCCTTTTTTCACAATAACACACACACACAAAAACACGCATCCACACACAGGTAAATTTTTGTTATAGAAAATAAAATTTTTATTAAATATTTGTGTAAATTAAAAAGAAAAGATCATAATCAAACTTTAATTTATAAACAATTTATTTGCAAACATATTAAGTTTAACAAAAAACAAAAACAACAACGAAAAAATGGTTTAATAAATGCTATAAATTTTTATTTATTTGTGTGTGAGTGTGTGTGTGTGTGTGCTATTTTTGCTTGATTAAATTACTTTCGTAATTGATATACAAATTGTAAATTAATTAAATATGATTTATTAAGTTTTCCTTTTTGTATTAAATCAAAAATATTAAATTACAGTCGTTTATAAATCAGCTAAAATATATTTTAATTTAATAAAGTTTTTATAGCTAAAGCTTTTTTTTAGAGGACATAAAACAGAATATCCTTTTTTCATTGTTTATATTTTTTATGGTTTTCATTTTTAAATCCTTTGGCTTTTAGCAGTTTAGCTGATTTTCACCTGCTGGGTTTATATGAGTTTTAATGGTTTAGCCATAAAAATAAATATATATTTTAGTGTTTATGTTGTTTCTCCGCGGGGTATTATCGAATTATTTATGGCCAGCAACTAAATGATGTTTTAGAAAATATGAGAAAAATTTGAAAACGTATAAAAATCAATGAAAAATATTAATAAACATTGAAATATATAAAAAAAAAACTTGATGAAACTGAGCTAAATCTTAGCTAAACTATAAGCAAAAGAGAACTGAAGTAGAACTGAACTACAATTCATAAAAACTGATCAAGAACTCAACGAAAACTGAACCAAACTCGAACAGGACTGACTGAAACATAACATAAATAGAACTGCACAAAAACTGAAGGAGAACTGAACTAGAACTCAACTCGAATTTGAACTCAAATCTCAACTAGAATATAAAGAAGCATATCGTTACATAAAATCAAAAGGCCGTTACTAACCAAAATCGACTTTTTAATTGATTCTGATGTATGGGATAATAAAAATGTATAGAAAAAATGTTGGAATCTTTCGACCAAAATAAGCGATTTTATTAACAAAAAAACAAACGACCCTATCTACAAAAGATTATAAGATAAACGCTAAAATACCTTACTAACAGTTTATAAAAAATGCAACATTGTTAACTCTTTAAAACACTGGTAGGCTTTACAAGAGAAATAAATTAAAAACAGTTTAAGGATATTTATCAATTTATCTATTAAATAGTTTTTGCATCTCCTGTAAAATTTTCAAAATGTTAGATAGCGTCTTTTTCGTTTTAGGTGACGATATGTATTTGCCATAGTATTTACTAGAATCTGAGCCAAAATCTTAACTGGAATACACATAGAAAAATGTATTTTTTTACATGGTCACCTCCAACAAAACTATTTTTAAAGAAAAGTTGCTAAACATATTGTGGTGATTTTAGCCATACTATTGTTACTGGCAAACATATTGTGGTTTAATTAATACTCCATTAAAAAGTTATAAAAATAGGGTTGTCATACCATAATGAACGATGTTAATTGTGAGTCACACCTTAACGTCAAGTTTTCTGCCCAACATAATTTGATATTTCTTTGTTTTGGCGTTTGACAAATTTAATTATAGAGAGGTAAGCAATTGACCAATGCGTTAAGATTGTTGAAGCTTTTTACGAAAATGGGCGTACAAATCAAAATGTATTTCGTGCACTTCGTGATCTTTTTGGTCGGAAAATGTGTCCAAAATCGGGAGAATTGGGCCCAAATTTTACCAAACCGGGTCTGTAGTAGTGCTGGGATACTATCGATATTTTCTACTATCGATATTTATCGATAGTTCAGATTTCACTATCGATATATCGATATTACTATCGACTGAATGTTTGTACTTGTGCAGGAAAACTTTAATTATTTTTTTATAAGGCTACAGTCCGTTGTTTTTGTCACTTTATTGAATTTATAAGACGTTTGTAAATACGCCCGTTATTTTAGATGGCAGTTTTTAAAAATTGATAAGTACCTTTCTGAAAGAACCGAAGTAACAGGGACTATAAGATATTCCATTGCAACTTTAAAAAATTTTCCAAATTCTAAACCCAAAAAGGTAATCAATCTAGCGGACTTATCCTCTAATGGTCGTTCATTGTTTTGTCCTATGCTTGCAATTGCATTTGGATTTGCATTTTTTTTTACAACATTACAAAAATATTTGACATTTCAGTCCCAAATTTCGACTTTCGACTTAAAAGCCTTTAATTAGCAGTAAAAAGCACTACTAAGCAATCCAAACCACTTGCCATTCTTGTTGTTTGTATTCATTGCTGTAATTCAGCGCGAATTAAGAATTGCTATTAAAAACTTGCGGCAAAAAACTTTGTGTATAGCTGCTGTTAGATGTCTTCCTAGCTGTATTTTAAATAATAAAAATATCGATATTTATATTTTTCCTATCGATATTTTCGATATTTTAAGACTATCGTGACCTACAAAGAGGGAATGTTTGGTGCGGTTTATGGGCTGGCGGAGTCATCGGGTCGTCTTTCTTCGAAAGTTACCGTGAATGGTGTTCAATATCGCGAGATGATAGTGGACTTCTTTTTGCGAGAAATCAAGGATATTGACCTGGATGATTTGTGGTTACAACAGGATGCTGGCACTTGTCATACAGCCCACGAAACAATGGCTATTATGAGCGAGAATTTTAATGGCCGTGTTATCTCACGTCGTGGCGATGTAAATTGCCCTTCACAATCATGTGATCTGACACTACTGGACTTCTTTCTTTGGGGATATTTAAAAGAAGAAGTGTACGTCAATAAGCCAAGAACAATTCAACAGCTAAAGGATGCACTCAAAAGAAAAATCAATCCGCCCGTACTCAAATCAATTCAAAGCGGTATTAATAGTACGGTGAGTACGGATTTTCTTGAATCATGTTCAGAAAGATTGATTCAAGTACAGATTTTCTATCGCAAAATACTGAAATTATCCATATTCAATCCCGATTTCGTACTTGAAATAATCCGAAAATGATATTGATTTAAGTAAAACTAAGATTGAATCAATCCCAAAATGCGCTTGATTCCAGAATTATAAAATTGTTTTAATCTGAATTCGTACTTCAAATAATCCGGAAGTGAGATTGGTTTAAGTAAAACTAAGATTGAATCAATTTCAAAATGCGTTTGACTCAAGTATTATAAAGTTGATTTTATTCCGAATTGGAAAGAAAAAATTATCATGATTGATTTACTTACCCGTTTTACACCTTACAGAATGATACAACACCAACATCATAACCGATATGGTTTTGACCTTAGAAATCTTGTGTACATATTTAACCGGGTATATAAGCTAAATGAGAATCAAGAGTTCAAATTTACTTTTTAAACCTTCGTGGTAAAAATGAGTCTGGCCAGACCTTTTTTCAATGTGTGTAGAAAGTCAAAACATGCGTAAGCCGAACGAAAAGTTTAATCTTTTTTTTATATGATAAAGGAATTTTATACTTATTTCAAGAAATTGCGGGATTGATTTTCGATAGTAATCCCATTTAGGATTGTTTTTAGTACGTTTTAGTGTCATTCGTATTTGAATTTTTGAGTACGAATCGTACTTAAAGTAATTATAAAAAATTTGATTTATAATTCGGCACATTAGCCCCATTGAACCTCAATTATGTCTCAGAGTCATTGGAGATATGGACTTTTGGATAGAGGCATGCCATCGAAGCCATGGCGAACATTTGACCGATATTTTATTTTACATATAATTGTCATAGATCCTTCTATAATAAAAAAAATATGAAGATAATTCTCTGAAAACTTTTTATTTTTTATACAATTAACATCGTGCGTTTTGGTTGAAATTTATTGATTTGTTAAGGGACTGTTACATTGAAAAGTCGAGAGATTTGTTTATTAAAAAGTTGAGTAGTGTAGATACTCCTTTATTGAAAAGTCTAGATACTTCTCTTTAAGGGTCTGTATTAAGTATTGTTTTCATTCAATATGTTTTCTTTACGTGTTTAAGCTGAAATCCTAGCCAAAACCTGAGCTGGAATTTAAACTAGAACTCAAATCTCAAATTACAATATGATTTACGATCCGAACTGAAATACCTAATACGTAAAACCAATTTATAAAAATTCCTTTTATCCTTTCGTAAGGCAATAATTTTTTAATTCCATTTGCTTTTATTATGTACCTATTTGACTTTCAAAGTTTTCTTATTGGCTAAATTTTTGTAAATTTTCCAAAAACATAAATGAATGCTAATCAAATCATATTTTGAATCAAAAACATTTTTTTAATTGCCCAACATAAGAATCCTTTTTAGTTTTTAATATTCTAAACGAAAAACTAATTTAATTTAAAATTCTTTATGCAATTACAGTGGTAGTAGTACCAAAAAAAAAATAAAACTGCAGCAACAACTGTTGATTAAATTAAAATTACTTTTTGTTATTTTTATTGTTGTTGAGCAGCAACTAATATTTATATGCATCTACATACATACATACATACATACATACATATGTATCTCTACCTAAATAAATATAATCAACTATATGACTTGCAACAACAATGATAGCAACAACATCAACAAAAAAAAAGAGACATATACTCAAATTTATCAAATGCCAACAAAAACTAATCCATCAAAATGACATTTTGTTTACGTAAACAAATACACTTATGCAGGCAAACACATCCAGATAAACTACATGCACATAGTATTTATATACTATAAATTTGTACATTTTAGAAATAACAACAACAACAACAACAACAACAACAACAACAGAAACAGACAAACAAAAATAAAAGTAAAATTCTTACTCGTTTACTCATCCTTAAGGATTTTTTCTCTTCTTTTTTATTTCTGTTTTTGTGTATTTGTTTTCTTTTACTTTTACAAAGTAAGAAAACTTTAATAAAAACAAAACAACAACAATAATAATAATAATAAAAAAATTAAAATTACACTTGGGTGCAGTTGAAAAACAGTAACAGTTACAAAAACAATAACAGCAACTGCATCACAAAATACTCAGAAAAAATACAAGTATAACGGGTTTTAAGGAGTAATTTAAAGAAAGCTGTAGAGAGTGAGAGAGTGTGTGGTTGCGTAAGTGGGAGTAGAAAAAAACATGCAAGCAAACAGTTATCATGGGGAGAATAATATAAAAGCAAAATAACGTTATTTTTTCTATAAAAGATACACTCACACACAAACAAATACACAGTCAGAAGCAAATAAAGCTCTCTAGATAATTATATTTTAAGCTTTTATTATGCAACAAATGTGCAATGACGAAACACCAAGAGAAACAGCCGAAGTCACTATTTTGCCATCAACTTCAGGCAACCATCAATTTTACCGCTAGAAAAAGCATTGCTTAAAAATAAAATGTAACGGAATAGCAAACAAAAGAAAAATTAAAACTTTAAGATTTAATAAAATGCACAAATAAGGTTTCAATTTGTTGAACACAAATAGATTTAGGCCCCCATTACGGTTTACAACTCAACTAAGTTGAGTTGTAATTTCTTAATTTTTCCCTAATACGGTTTACAACTCAACTCAGTTGAGTTGTAATTTCTAAATTTTTGTATAATGGTTTACAACTTTGCTAAATTGCGGTGAACCAAAACATAACAAAAATTACAACTGATCACAACCAGTTGTAACCGTAATAGGGGCCTTAATTAATTAATGGCCCAGATTTTCTAACAGCTTCAAACGAATTCGGCGTTCTGCAATTTTCATTCCGCTTAGAATTTATGCAAAACACTTCTTAGACTAACGTCGTTTTTTCTTATCTACAGCATCATGCATAACAACCTCAAAACATACTTGTTGTTTCTTCATTAATTTTATTTTTTATTGTTATTTGTTAACGAAAAACAACATGTTGATTTTTCTATGCACTATTTTAAAAAATATTTATGTGTTTGCATTTTCGTATGTATGTGTGTGTATGTATTCAAGAATTGCCTGCACTTCTGTGTATGTGTGTGTTATATTATTTTGTTAACCGAAAACTTTTGTAAATTTTTAGCTGCTGTTGTTGTCAATGTTTTTTACCTGCCATAAAATTTTGTTGTTATTATTGCAGTTCTAGCAATTGTTGTTCCTGGTTTCATGCACACATACATGTATTTCCTTTGAAATGTAAAATTTTCAAGGTAAATAACAAAGGGAAATGTTAAGGCAGAGGAATGAATCCTTAATTTTTAAAAATAGGTTTTTATAAAAAAAAATTCCTTGTATAGGAAATTTAAAGAAATTACTCTTGTAAGACATTTTCACAGGAAAGTTTTTTAAAATATTTTTCTTTTTATAGGAAATTTTCCAAAAATAGGCTTTTTCTAAATTATTTTCCAAAAAATTGGATTTTTTTAAAAAAAATTTTCTGAAAATTCTAAAATTACTCCTTTGTAAGAAATTTTCACAGGAAATTTTTGTTTAAATTTTTTTAAATTTTCTTTTTATAGGAAATTTTCCAAAAATGGACTTTTCATAAATTATTTTCCAAAAAATTGGATTTTTGTAAAAAAAATTTTCTCAAAATTCTAAAATGTTCTAAGAATTTACTTTTTACAGCAAGTTTTTAAAAACTCACTTTTCAAAGGAAGTTTTCCAAATACATACATATTAACTGTTTAAAGGATATTTTCCAAAAATTGGCATTTTATAGACAAATTCTAAAATTTTGGTTTTCATAGGAAATATTCCAACTAATTGCTTTTTATAGGAAATGTTTCGAAAAGTTTTTTCCAAAAATTTCATATTTATAGGAAATTTTCCACAAATTTCCTGTTTATAGCATATTTTCCACAAATTTGCTTGAACTAGGAAATTTTTCAAACATTTGCTTTTTATAGGAAATTTTCCAAAAATGTTTGCTTTTTACAGGAAATTTTCCGAGAGTTTGCTACTTATAGGAAATTTTATGAAAGTTTTATATTTATAGGAAATTTTCCAAACGTTTGCTTTTTATAGGATATTTTCCAAAAATTGTCTTTTTATAGGAAATTTTGTAATGATTTGCAATTTGTAGGAAATTTTCGAAAGTTTTACTAGTAACATGAAATTTTTAAAAAATTTGCTTTTATAGGAAATTTTAAAAAAATTTCTTTTTATAGGAAATTTTCTAAAAAATTTCTTTTATAGGAAACTTTCCAATATTTGCTTTTTATAAGATGATTTCCAAAAATTTGCTGTTTATAGAAAATTTTTCAACAATTTGCTATTTATAGAAAATTTTTTAAAAATTAGATTTTTATAAGAAATTTTCCGAAAGTTTGCGATTTATAAGAAATTTTCATACAGTTTGCTATTTATAGGAAATTTTCCGAAAGTTTACTATTTATAGGAAAATTTCCGAAGGTTTGCTATTTATAGGAAATTTTCCGAATGTTTGCTATTTATAGGAAATTTTCCGAATTTTTGCTATTTATAAGAAATTATCCAAAAGTTTGGGATTTATAGGAAATTTTCAAAAATTTTGCCATTTATGGTAAATTTTTCGAAAGTTTGCTGATTATAGAAAATTTTCAAAAATTTGCTCTTCGTAGAAAATTTTTCAAAAATTTGATTTTCATAGGAAATTTTTATTAAGTTTGCTATTTATAAGAAATTTCCGAAAGTTTGTTATTTATACGCAATTTTCCGAAAGTTTGCTATTTATAGGAAATTTTCCAAAATTTTGCTTTTTATAGGATATTTTCAAAAATTGTTTTTTCATAGGAAATTTTCTAATGATTCGCTATTTGTAGAAAATTTTCCAAAGATTTACTACTAACAGAAAATTCTAAAAATTTGCTTTTTATTGGAAAATATCTACAAATTTACTTTTTATAGTAAATATTCTTTTATAGGAAATTTCCCAAATGTTTGCCTTTAATAAGAAATTTTTTGAAAGTTTGCTATTTATAGCAAATTTTTTTTTTTTGCCTTATATAGGAAATTTTCCAAAAGCTTGCCTTTAATAGGATATTTTCCAAAAGGGGTTTTTAATCAGATACTTTTACAAAATTTGGCTTTTTATAAGAAGTTTGCACAAAATTTGGCTTTTTATAGGAAATTTTCACACAATATGGGTTTTTTATTGGACATTTTTACAAAATATGGGTTTTTTATAAGAAATTTTCACAAGGTTTGGCTTGTTTTTTGGAAAGTTTCAGAAAATTTGCCATTTTATTCGAAATTTTCTAAAGATTTGGCGCTTTGAGGAAATTTTCCAATGACTTGCTATTTATAGGAAATTTTACAAAAATTTGCTATTTATAAGAAATTTTGAAAAACTGTAGCTATTTTATTAGATTATCGATTTTATATTAGCAATAAAATTCTGCTAGTTTTTAGAAAATTTGGAGATCTAATGAAAAATTTTGCTATTTTTTAAGAAAACCTGCTATAATTTACACAAATTAGCCTGTTTTTAGTATTTTAAAAAGTTTTTGTTTTTTTTTCGTAAACCTTCCCCTCTATCGCTTTAACTTAGTTTATATTTTGTCATTATTCGATGATGTTATGGAGATGAGAGTTGTAATAGTAAAATACGTTTTTAATGGTTGACTGAACATAAAACTTTTAAGCCGTAGCTTTTGATGAGTTTTTTTACACAGATTTTAATGGCAATTCGTATAAAACTTTGTGCGTTTTTTATTCTTTTCACCAACTAGATCCCTATCCGTGTAGTTTATCTTTTATTTTTTATTATTATTATTTGGTTTTTTTTTTTATTTAAGAACAAAAAAGAAAAAGTTCGTTGCCTTAGTTACTTTATATTGCAGTAATATTTTATGTTGCATATAAAATCATAATTTTTTTTTAACATGATATTTGTTAAGGGAAAATGGAAGTTGGTTTTATGATATTTTTAATACTTTGGAAATAATGTGTGTGTGTGTGTGTGTGTGAACTTTGCTATAAATATGTAAAATTTAAATTTAAAAGTTTATTGTAAAAATCTTTAATTTAAGGTTATTTCATTTTGAGGTTTGTGTAATTATATTTGTCCTCTTGTAAATTATGGGAATTATCCTGAAAAATCATTTTTTCCAATTGTTTATTAAAGGCTAAAAGCAAAAAGCCTTTTAATTAGGATATATGTTATTCAAATTTCCCTGTCAATTGTATGAATATGTTTCAGTTTTGTAGCTTTTATTTTTTCATTTTCCGTTTTCCTTTCGAAATTTGAGCCATAATTTAAAATCAAATATCAATTGCAGTTGCTTTCTTTGTTCTTTTCTTTCTACCTCCATCCCTCCCCCAAACGAAATGGCAAATTTCTGAAATATTTACAAAATTGTTGAAATCATTATGATTCCGAATAAAAACTCCTACAAATATTACAAAAGATGTCAATGTCATACAGTGTGTACAGTTGCATAAATGTTTTAATGTGTGCATGTGTTTAAACTCCTGCCAAAAGTATATGTTTGTATGTGTCATTATTCTTGTTGTTTATGTTGTTGTAGCAGTGATATGAGAAATATTTGAAATTTCTAATTAATCACTGGCTAATTAAAATGCGGAAAATATTCATTAGACATGGTATTTTGTTTCTCATTGTATTTTGCGATTTGGTCGGTAAGAATTCCTTTGACTTGCATTAGCGATATTTTCATTGTTCACAACATTTTTTTTTTTTTTTTTTCTTTTAACAAATATTTGCGGAAATGTCAAAAAGAATGTATGAAATATTGATGTTTTAAAGAAAAAAAAGTATTAAGCTTAATAGGAAACAATGAAACAAAAAAATCCAACAGAAGACACAAAAACCAATTAGCATATGAGAATTTATTTTTAACGGGCAAGGTTTTAAAAATATTGAATTGCGAGTATAAAAGATGGTGTATCATAAATACATGGTTCGTGTCCTTAATAACCTAACTACATAGAAGGTGGCGCAAAAGTTATCACCCTATCGAAAGATTTTATCATTTTTGCAATGGCTAACCGCCAGTTCTACTTTCCCATCTGTGAAGTTACCATGTACAAAATAAACGTCCAGAAGAAACTCCTCAAGAACGCAGAATAATTGGTACGCAATCTGTTGCGAAATTTTTCACCGCAAATCATCTTGAGCAGCGATAACCGTTTTCATCTCTCTGGATAAGTGAATAAGCCGAATTATTGCTTCTAGTGCACCAAAAATATGCGTATAACACACAAAGTTACTGTATAGTGTGTGGTGTTTACGCTGGAGGCGCCTTAGGGCTATATTTTTGCATAAACGGAGCGGAGCAAATGTCTACGGTGAAGGGAGAGCGCTACAGAGCCTGTTTAATGTCTGTATTCTACCTCAACTGGATGCACTTGTTCTGGTAAACGTGTGGAGCAATGGCACATGCTGATCGACCTACAACCGAAATTCGAAATTAATTTCTCGTTTTGGTGATTTGCTCTAGCCGGCATGATCACCCGGCTTAAGGGTTCTAGACTTCTTTTGAAGTACTCAAAGAGAATATCCGTAAAGAATGCGGGAAGCTACAGCCTGTAGTTCTGCCAAAATTGATAGAAAATGCTACAAATCGGAACCGTATGGTTATCAATTGTGGCGGCGGCCACTTGAGCGATGTAATTTTTTCTACTTTTTCTATAAAAATTGCGAATTGTGTGCCAACATATGCGGTTTTTCTTTTCTTTTTATCTTGTCTCACCAATACTTTCCTTTAATTTCCTTTAAAGAGATAGTTTGTGTGGTTTAAAATTGTTAAGTGTGACACAAAGGATTTATCCTTCCGTCCAGTTCTGGAAGAAAAATTCGGATATAATGAATTGCAGCGAACTTGCAAAATTATAGAGAGCCATTAAGGCAACAATTCTTGACACGTTCCCAAGCAGCTACATTCATCCAAAAGAATGGAAACTGGGTACCATGCGACATGATGCTCAGAGACATAAAAATACAGTTTTCAAGTCTGAAATGATGCTTGAAAGCCAGCAAAAGAAGTATTTTTTTGAACCCGAAGTGAAGAAAATATTTTTCAATATTGTGTGGTATTTTTTCAACAAGCAAATCATACAATGCCGGCCAAATACTGCGCGGTATTCCCTCCATCAATGAAAATATTTACCGACCCACAAACCAAATCATCAATAAAGCCGAATGTTTATGGCGTCAAGCTGCTAAAATTGAGCCCGGGGCCTGCACCAAACAAATTTTATTCGTTGTGAAAGATCATTAAACGAAAAATGTTCGAAATGTGCGAGCAAACATAAAATCGTAATATTTCTTCTTGACAGCATTTTGCACAAAGAGTTTAAAATATGTTTCGGAAAAAGTCTTTCAATTAAATCTATATCTGATTTTACTCATCCCCGTATTTGATATTATCATATATCTTTTCTCATCCCCGCGATGCTCCAAGGTTGTCTGCAATAAAGAAACCAGAGTCTCTGGCGGAAATCAAACCCGCAATCCAGGCGCTGATAGACTAGCTCACTACCAGCTCGCCTACTGGGGCACTCAAAATATAAACACATAAAATAAAAAAATTTATAAAAACATGTACAATAGACAACAAGGATTGAAAAATTGCCATGAAACCTTAAATACGAAGAAAAACAATCGGAGTAAAAATCTGCATACATTTTTGTTATACAAATAAAACTTCAAAGAGTTTCTATGGAAATTTCATAAAAAAAATTATTAACGTATTCCTATAAAGCCAATTAAAAACTTTAATCACTTTCTAGTTTTAGCAAATTTTTTTTAAATTTTATCGAATACACAAAACACAAAAAAGATGATCTCTTTTCTTTTAAAATTCTATTAGTTAAACAGAAAATAGAAAACTGAAATATTAAATGAACAATATAAAAGTGTTTTAAAAGTAAACAGTTTTAAAACACACACACACACACACTCGCCATGAAATCCGAGACACATACACAGATAGTCAACAATCAAAAGTTATGTTCAATATAGACTTTAATTGAAATTATAAATCCCTATAGGAAAAGTAATCGAGATGGCTTTTGAAAACAAAAAAAAAAACCGAAAAAGGCTCAGAGGAATGAAACTCATGAATCTCTCGAAAGCCGTGGAAATATTTCAAGATTGTTTGGCTAAGCTAAAATGCTCCGAAAGATTGCACAGAAGTAGACGGTACATAAACTCTTGTTTACGAGGCCCTAGAAGGAATTGTTTTTACAAGCACGTAAATTTTCCATTGTACCTTTCCCATTCTTAAAGTCCATCAAAAAATCTTTTATCCTTAAATTATAAACTCATACAAACTACAAATGATTTTAATACAGCCAACAACTGGGATCTTTATTTGGACTTAAGCATGAAATAAAAATGATTCTCAGCACAATGTTTGTAGTTCAGTTATTTGCTATTATTGTTGTTTTTGTCCAATAATGTACAAGTATTAACTCATTCTGGCAGAAAATAAATCAAAATTCAAAAATTTTCCAATACGCAAACAATTCATACAAATAAACATACAACCACTCAGAAGTTTTGTTTTTTGCGATTACGACAGTCAGAAAGATTTTGAAATATGAGGGACGAAAGGAATTTTTTATTTAATTTAATTAAGATAGTGTTCTTTATTTGTATCGTCTATTGCAGGTCTCTTAAGAATTTATTTAATTTATTAAATAAGAAAATTTTTGGCCAAAATTCAAATTTTACTAAAATTCTAAAATAACTTTTTAAGTAACCCTCGTACTTTGTGCACGAACTTCTGCACTGCTATGCACTCTTTCATTCCCAAAAATAAATATGAATATGGCAAGAGGCATCAACTAGTCTTAATTTTTTGGGAGTTTCCCATTGTTTTATTTAAAGAATGAATGGACAAAGGTAAAAACGATGATGTTGGACAACAATAATGACTACAATGATGAGCATAACGTGTATCCATGTGAGTTTCTTTAAGCACACACGCACACATAAGTATTCACAGACATGTGTTTAATCTGCAAAAATGCCTTGAAGGCTTAACGAAATCTATGCATAAAAGTTTAGGTAAAATAACAAACTCTTATGGAATCATACCGCCACTCGACAACGTCATCATCATGGTCGTCGTCATCATGCCAATGTTAAAAATCAAACTGCCATAACAGCCATTCAACACATTAGTGCCACAGAGAGAGAGGCATAAGCTCTTCTCAAATTCAAAATCAACATTCTACAATTTATCGGTGAACAAACAAGCATTTTTACAACAAACAACATCAACAACAACAACTAGACAACAGTCCATCATCGTTGCTGAAAACTTCTCCGCACAAAATTTTATTTACTCGTTTGCTAGATTTCAATTACACTGAAAAAAATCAATTCTACATTTACGAGCGAAACTTTATTAGCAATTTTTTTTTTTTATTATTTATCAAAGCTTTGTTTTGTTATGCAGTGTCTAACAAAAAAACTACGAATTTTTGGCAAGGTCTTGACCGACTTTTATGAAGCGTTGGTGGGTTCAACATAAATTTAATGAAAATATTGTTTATCATCAGGGCAAGAGACTTCAGGCAATTGCATGCTTGTTGTCGTTACTCTGAGTAAATATATCTTTGCGAACCACAAAATTTCCAGTAAAATGGGATCAGTTTTTTAGTGCATATTTTTGAATATTTAGCTTTAAGTGGATTTTTTTTGAATATTTTGTTATAATGCATGTTTTTCGTCATATATCGTAAAATTCTTTAAAAAAAAGATAGTTTTGTTCCTTATTTTTTTATTTTTTTTTTTTTTTTTTTTTTTTTTTTTTTTTTTGTTAAAATTTGAAGAAGGATCATGCTCCAATAGCTCGAGATTTTAATGATTCAATTTTGTTTTAAGGAAAATACGATAACAAAAACAACATCCTTCTCCACTTGACTGTTGCAGTGCCATACATGGTAAATTCTGGACTGTTTTTTTATTTATTTTAGACAAAAATGTTACATGTCTCATGCTTACCTCATATCATGCATCGTGTGGCTGAAGAAATTCGAAATCAATTTTATAACAAATGAATCTCATTGATATCATTTGGTAGAAAATAAATTTAATGACAGCTTCGCCTGTTGCAGTATTTAATGGAAAATATCCTATCTGGCACAGTCCACCACAATCAACTCTTAGTGGCTGAGTGTTAGTTTTTTTTTTTTTTTTGAAAACCGTGGTAAAAATTTTTATCACGCTGTAAAAAAAATAAGAGGGCTATATTCGGCTATGCCGAATCTTAAATACCATTTACCATGGTGCGAAAATAACAGAAAGTAACATAAATGACGTTCTTAAGATATAAATAAATCAACTTTGTGCCACGCCCACTTGTCCAATCGCTCCCACATGGTGTTGGGTGTTCGAAATTGGTAACCAAGATGCTTGTATCCTTATTTGGAAACTTTTGCTCCTGACGTTCTCCAGATACACATAAAAATAACAAAAAAAAACAACAACAACAAGGGTCAAATTAGAAAAAATCATGGCTTTTTGCTCATATCATAGCCATTTGTGGAGCCATCAGGCTGAATTTCAATAGCGCACAATTCAGGACTATATGTGACATAAATTTATAACTAACAAGTCCCAATCGCATCTTCGGAAGCCACATTTCAATGGACACACGGACAGATGGAAATCGTTAAATCAACTTTGCTCCTCGTGAGGACGCAGAGTATATACCCAGTAAAAACTTCGCCTACAAAATAATGTGTTGTGTAATCAGAAAAACATAAGAGCAGTACTTACAATTCTACTGAAAGAACCAATGAATTTTACAAGGGATGTCCCAAAATGAACGCATTAAAAAGTTAGTCATTATTTTTTTTACCTGCATACATCCAGAAAAAATTGTTATGGAAGTTGTTTTAGATGTAGTTATAGAAGAAAGATACAAAATAATGAGTTTAAGAAGCAATTCATTTTGAAAAAGTAGGCGAAGTTTTTACTGGGAATGTATACTTTATAGGGTTTAAGAATATTGTAGAAATTACAAACTAAAAAGGGTGTTTTTCAAAGAGTGACACAAGTTTAAATCATAGTAAAACAAGGAAATATATTTTTAATATCAATGAAACGGGCTTTATTGGAGAAGAAATTTTATGAAATTAATATTTAAATATTATTTCTGCCATGTGGCCACCACGGCTGGAGCGTAGAAGGCGCAATCTGGAACACCAATTCTTAACAATTTTTCGCAGCATTTGCGGCCGTATTTTACAGATAACTCTTGGAATGTTGATTTTCAGGTGTTGAATAGTTTGTGGTTTATCGACGTGGACAAGTGACTTAACATAACCCCAAAGAAAATAATCCAATGGGGTTAAATTACACCATATTGGTGGCCAATTATTTGGGCCAACACGATAAATTATTTTTATCAACATTTTCTTTGATTAAATCTATTGTAGCACCCGCTGAGTGACATGTGGCTCCGTTGGAACCACATATAAACAAGATTAATGCCACGTAATTGAGGAACGAACAAATTTCGAATCATGTTCCTATACCGTTCACCATTGACAGTAACATTCTGACCATTATCGTTTTCGAAGACATATGGACCAATGACTCCGCCAGCCCATAAAGCGCACAAAATAGTATTTTTTTTTTAATTTTTTTAATTCCCTAAGCTAATCCAGCGAAGCTCTACACTTATCTGCAGGAAATAAACCCGAGTCCGAATGCGAAAATTCTGTTTATTTACTGTGGATTCTGTCAAACTAAACAAAAAGCATTATCAAATATTAAATGGGTGCTCAAATAAAGAACTGATGCTAACTCAAAGTTGTGGCATTTTTTATATACCCTTTTACCTTCGCTGCAGGGTATAAAAATGAACATATTTTAAATTTACCTAATGTTAACCTTAATAAGTATTTGTAAACTCAAACGATGGGTTTCTAGTCGAGACAATAACCAAACTGAAGCGGTTCAAATCATTGACAATCCAGCCCAAAATAGTTTATAATGCATGCTGTCATTAAAATAAAAGAAGTAAAAGGTCAAATCGACAAAATAAAAAAACAAACTTGATGCTGTTTTAAAAGAGAAAACTGAAATTAAAAAAAATTGGTACTATTTATATTCTACAAAAGAGTTGAACACTAAGTGAACCGGTAGCCTAGTTGGTCGTGAGTTGCGGGTTCCATTCCTGCCAGTGACTCTGGTTTCTATCCTGCAGACATGCGTAGAGCCTCGCGGGATTAGCTTAGGAAATATATAAAAAAAATATGATCCTGTAACATTCGCTGATGTCGGTCGGACATCTTCAATGTTTACAACTGTCTGAAGACCAAATAGACTGAGAGTAACGTTTGATCATTAAAAAAAAAATTATTTGTTTCTATATATACATCTTTATCTTAAGCTTTACTTTTTAAATAATTTTTGCACTTTTTACAGAATGTGTATTAGGTTAAAAAAAATCTATTTAAAATGCATAGTTTTAGGAAATTTTGCGACTTTTAGTGCATGTTTTATACGCATCTTTTGCGATTTTAAGTACAAGAACTTTATTGCGCTGATTATCATTGAATGTACCCTTTTCAAACTTTCAGGTAATAGATTGATTCCGAGCCTTTTTGAGGCCCAAATTAAACAAGCCAATTTCAGATACCATTTTCTGAAGTAAAATGTATTTCAGTGAGAACATTTGGCATCGATCGAGGCAAAAGATAGCCAGACGAGGCAGGGTCTGGTTTATAAGGCGGGTGTGGTTACACCTACCAACAACTATTTTCAAATGTTTTTTATTAGTTTTTGCAACATGTGGCTGTGCGTTGTCATAATCGGATATAACGACTTTATGTCTAGTCCTATATTTCGAAATGCTTATTTTAATCAAATCAATTGTATTCGAAAGAGTTTCCCGGTCAGTTTTTTGCCCCGATTTCAGCGACCTCTGTTGGTCTTACCAAATTTTAAGCATTACCTTGGTGCCACCCTACGGGAAAGGGAACTAACACCAAGCTTGTCACGTGGCAGTTCAAAAGCGGTAGGGATCGGTTCTAGTTTTAACACTTTTTATGATGGGTACTTGTCACTTTAACATGGCGATGTCCCAGGAAGGCGTTATTGGACACCTTTTTGACACTTTGTTACAGGTCATAGAATCTTAATGGACACATTCAATTTGAGAAGAATGATTGACCCCCTTTATATGAAATAATAGAACCAGATAGAATCAGCCATCACCCGCATAACATTCAGATATATGACTAGTTTTGTTCCCATTACCTTTCCTGGAGAAACTACACTTTATGCACATGATCACCAGTTAAGTGAATATGTCTTGTCTTCACCTATCAAAATTCATTTCTTTTAATTGATCACGAGATAAGTACTTTAAGAACAATTGACACAAATTTCCCTCAGTGCTTGGATGTTTAACATTATTCTTCCATTGGCGGTAATTGGAAGCATACATAATTTTTTTTTTTGCGTTGATAGAGCGTTTGGATGTGCAAATTAGTTTTTCGTCTTTAAACTTCGGTTTGTGTGTTACTTCTTCTTTAATTTGGCAACACCCTTTATGGTTTAATGCCTCCAAATCATGATCATTTAACTTTTTTCGGTCGCCTTGGCGGTCTTTATTTTTGTGTGAAATTCCCGTATAAACCGGCGTGACTCAGCCGCATATTTTTTAATTGAATACATAAAGCAAAACTTCACGAAAATGATGTACCAACATATTTTCTATATTATCAAAGTAAAATAAAAACCGTTCAGAGTGTATTTAAGACACAGACCACGTGTTGAAGATGTGCAATATGTTGTGGATAGCTTTCGTAAGTGGTCTAGCTTTTGATTAAAATTAACAAACTTTTTCGGCCTTATTCATAAAATTATATTACAGGTTTATAGAAGGTATATGAAACAAATTTTCTAATCAAAATTGTTAAATAAACCTGTTTTATTTAATATGAATAAGAGGGTTTAGATTTAAAGTAAAAAGTTTTTTAAATTCATGAATTATAATTATTCGTTCATCGTACGAATGAATGAAGGATGGTTTCGTGCAATGTACAACAGTTTTCGAATATAAAAGGCAGTCATTTTTTTTATCGGTGTAGAAATGTATGTATGCGATAGTTTGTGTATGCATGTGACTCATAGTCCTGTAAATTTTGAACATGGTCATGTAGTTGTAAATTTTAGGTTTTTGCTTCTTAACTCTAGCCAAAAGAGTTTCGTTGTTATTTAAAATTTCGTTGGAATATGAAATTCAATTGTTTTTGGGCGGAATAGGATGGACGGATAAAGTTGATATTCCTTGTTTTGTTTTTAATTTGGACTGTAACTTGAGCAATCAATGTTGTTGTCAAAAAATCTTTGTATTTTTGATGAATTTCATGCAATACTCTTTCATGTCGTAGTAGTTGTTATTGTAGCTGTTGTTGCTGTTGTTATGGCTGTGTAATAGTGGTAGTTTATTATATGTCTGTTTGCTGCACTCAAAACCTCGACATTCAGACATGCAGCAGCATGAATGTATACATATTTTAAAAGGATTGGCAAAAAGGCGACCAACAAACAAAATTGATAAAAGATTTCTCTTTTTGAAAGGACCAATTATTTTTTTTTTTAAGTGCATTTTTCTTAAATGTTCATAGAGATATTCTGTGTCATATGTCTTAAAACAGATTTTTCAGGAGAGCCGAAAAACCATGTTAGATCAAATTATGGTCTAGGTATTGCACTTTTTGAACTTTGTGATTGAGTTAAGAATCGTCATGGGTCCATCTCTTATCAGAAATTTTAAGAACTATGCAAAGACCATTTTAAATTAAGCAGTATAACATCACCATCTCACAAAGCGAAAAAAGGACATACGCGGCTGCCCAAAGCAGATTAACTTAAGAGAATTAGAAGCCTTTCAAGATACGTTGGATATATGAAAACGACTATACCTTTCCCAGTTGTAATTGTAGAAAGCGTGAATTGTAATTCAGATTAGTCAGCTGTAATTCAGAAAGGACTCAGAACTATCACAAGATACCAGAGATGGAAGAAAAACTTAAAAATCTTATAAGAGACTTCAAAAACTGTCAAAAGGCTCCGCAGTCTCTAAAAAAAAAAAAAACTGAACATACTCTAATATGCACTAACAGCCGTACCTAAACAAAAGCGGCACGCGTTTTCTAGTTCCTAAAAATTGTCATACCCATACAATTTGTATAAATCATCCCAAAATAGCGCGGCGTCTGCGCTTTGCAATTGACTATTGCAGTCTTTTGGCAACATTGCTTACAATGATCTCTCTCTACTTAAATAGTTCAATAAATATGTTTATTGGGCTTTGCTTTAGACGATCACATGAGAAAATACAGAATAGCAGAAGGTGCTAAAATATTGTTGTACTGCATCGGCTGGAAATGCAAGTCTCTTAAATTAAATTAAAACAAAAAAAAAAATAAAACAGGGTTTCTATTAAAAACAATTAGTTAACAGAAAGATTCCTTAATTTTTAGTCCTTTTTTAGCTGGTGCTATTTCGATTAATTTTTAATTCCAGAATTTTTCGTTTAGTTTTTTTTTGAGTGTTTGATATTTGAGTTTATGTTTTTTATCATGCATACTTACTTGCATGCATAGTTTTTCAATATATGAGTGATTATTGTCCACTTTCAAAAATACATCATGCCAAAAAATTTAAAAAAAAAAATTGGAAAAACTAAACAGAAAAATCAAATGAAATTCGAAACAGAGCATATTAGACTTATTGTTTATTAAGTGTGTGTGTGTGTGTATTTATGAAAATGTGTGTGTGTGTGTAAGCTTGTGAGTGTTTATTCAAAGTATGAGTGTGCATGTGTATTTAAGACTAGATAACATACGAAAAAGGAAATATAATCATAATAACAGCAATAATAACCTTAAGGCCATATCAAGACCATTCATTTCATTTTACAAACAATGCACACATACTGTCTTACTCTTAATTACACACACACGCGCACACATAACCAGCGGGAAAAAGAATGATTACGGATGCCTTCTAAAAGGCCTCTGTACTCCTTCTTTTGGATATTCAAAGCCTGTACGATCCATTCCACAATAAAATCTTTTTTACCCACGTTGCCATTGCGGAGTAGGCCTTCCTTTCTAGCTTCTGTAGCAGTTACATAAAAATGGTAACGGGATCAAAAACAATAATTTTTTTGCAAGGTTTCGTTTAAATGTGCTAAATTCCCAAAGTTCTTTTCGGGAATACAAAGTTTATTATTAATTCGATTTCCGTATGACGTGCTAAAATCCCAATAATTCATATTTAATAAATACACTTAAATTTATTGTTCAGGGAAAGTTAGCCTCTATGCACATTTCACTGGTTGCTTAGGTCAGCTCATCAGGAAACCTTTTCCAAAGATTTAGAAAAGCCAAAAATATTAAACAAATAAAACCCTAAAGCGAATAAGAATTATAAACACTCTAAGTCCTACTTGTAACAATATCAAAGCTTAAACAAAAACACCAACAATAAACAGTGGGTTTATCCTTTCTCATTAATAAGATTTCTGTATGAAGTGCTAAATTTCTATCGATAAACTGAAATTTATTGTTGATGGAATAAGCTATTCCTATGCGCATTTCACTGCTTGCTTTCTTGTAAAAAAACAAAAAAAAAACAATTTTACTCCTTCTCTACTTCCTTCTCATAGAAGCGAATGTGGAATGTCTATCTTATCTCTTATACGAAAGAGCCGAGGCATTCTTTAATAGTTAGATTAGAATAGTAATTGAATCTTAAAAAATGTTTAAGCAGGCCTTTAAAAAGGCCTGCAATAAGAAGCGTCTTCTAAGTTTCCGCCCTGGGTATGTACATTTCAACATAGTACTTACTCTTGCCTTACGCACTCTTTATTATACAAACACTCTTTGTATTTATAATCACAATCACACGCATACAATATAATGTCTGTGAATGTGTGTGTGTGTGTGTGTGTGCAAGTTGCGAGGATACATTGATGAACTGATATTTTTTAGCAGGGTTTAAGGCTTAAAATGAAAAACCTCCTAAATATTGCTCGATATTGTTTTTGCTGAGGAATATCCTCTTTCAATGTTTGTTTAACAGAGACATAATTAAATGCTGGGAAAATATTAAATCTTGTTGTTTAATTTAGATTTGCAAATTGTTTGAGATTTTCAAATAAATTTTAATACTAAATTCGATAAGAAAATTTTCTTACAAATATAAGCAAACAATTAATGTTTTTCAAAACCCAGCTTACAATGTGAAAAGTTTACTTGTGGATTAGCTTAGGGAATTAAAAAAAATACCCTCCACCACGAGTGGTAATTGAGAGTATACTAAATTTGTCAATCTATCAGGGGTGTGCTGGAAATCGAAAACGGAAAACGCAAGAATTTTAAAAGTAGTTTTTTAAAAAGATTTCTGTAATTAAACAATTTTATGACAAATATTTATCTATCAAACAGAATTTTATAACAAAAATTATAAAAATTTGATTGAAAGTGTATTAAAAACTACTTCCAAATTCTTGAGTTTAACGTTTTCGATATCCAGCACACCCCTGCATATGAAACTTTTTTAATTTTAATATTCCGGGGCCGTTTGGGCCATGTCCGTCTCTGTTCGGCTGTTTAAAACTCGCTCAATTTCGAAAGACTTAACAGAAAAGAAGAATATTACTCTCGAATTAATTTTAGTTTTCCAAAGCAGTTTGTGTTTGAAATACAGCACAATCAGTTGAGAAGGAAAGGAGAAAAAAACCCAAATATAGAACAACCTCCCTAAAAAAATGTTTTCTTTTTTTTCAAAAAGCTAACATTAATTTAAGACAGACTGTACCGATTCTTATTAAATTTTTTTAAGAATTCGTTGTATTAACACAGAAAGAAAAAACTTGAACCTACCCAATAAAATTTTTTATCATTTTGCGAAGCACTTATGGTACATTTAAAAAAATAAGCGCACAATTATGCGCTACGCAATAAGACATACAAAAATGCAGAAAAGTAAGTGAAGGAACTCTCAACAACTTTTATAAAAAAAAAAAAAAATAAAATTTCAAGTGCTACGGCATTCCCTTCCTACGAAGCAGGTTTGTAAGGGAGAATACTAAAAAATAACTGTATCAAAACATTCAGTGTGTAAGGCTGATCGTTACATTCAACAATTTTTATATGCGCTGATTAATGCGCTTTATGTGTCAAAAATGTATTGCTTCAAAGTGGGAACTCATGTCTTCCGTTAGCGCAATGGTAAGCGAAACGTTGATGTTTCTCCCTTACAAACCTGCTTCGTTGGAAGCTCCATTTTTTATTGGGTAGTTGGTACAGAAAGCATATTTAAAACTATTTCAGCAAGCTCTTGAAATGGTTTTGAACCACTAGCGTCTTGGTATGACAAAAAACTTCGAACCAAAAACTTTTTACCCACGTCTTAAACCTGTCTTGCCATTGTACAAATGGCATGTATAATAATATTTTTCCCCCTAAAATCCCCAGCGAAAAAAGTGTTTATCCCAAAAAGAAATCCTTAAATTAAGCACAGTCTGGGATTAATTTGCATCTCTTTTTAACTAAAATCAATCCCGTTTTCGGATTATTTTAAGTACGAGGCACTTCAATTATCCGTACTTGAATCGAGCATACTGTACTCGATTTCAGAAAATCCGTACTTAGCGTACTATCGACACCGCTTTAGCTTGATTTAAGTGTGGATGGATTTGTTTTTCCTTTCAGTGTAACTGGAAATTATACTACTAAATTTTGTGAAAGTCGGCTCATAAATTGTCATTGGCCCCATATCGACAGCTCAATTTTAAAACATGCTAAGTCAACTTAGCATATTTTTTTTTGCAAAATTTTGGTGTTGATCGGCTTTTCCTATCCAAAGTTATGCACAAAAAAGAAACTTATACTATGTTCACACTTGGGTTCTTAAACGCGTTAAAGCAGCTCGAACGTGATTAAGCTCTAATCACTTAAAAATGGAGATTACCCATACATTGAAGTGATTTGTTAATCACTTCAAATTGACATGATTACAACTAAATCACTTCATAAACCACATAGAATCCACTGAACAAACCTCAAACTGAGTGTAATGTAGAATCGCCAACATGATCGTGTACAACCGGCCACGATTTCTGCTTAATGTTTTTATTTTTTTCTTTGAATAATTAATAAATTTACACAATTTCATCATTCAAATGATTAAAATAATCTTCTGATACCTTTATAAAAGCATTTTTATCCATTTTTAATACTTTAAATAAATATAAATTTGTTTGTTGTGTTTTTTTTTCCTTAATCACCTGTCATCTTAATCATCTCAAATGTAGTGTGAACGGCTTTGATTAACTTAATCAATATTTTGCTTAAACGCGTTTAAAAACCCAAATGTGAACATAGCATTAGCAAACAAGTGAATGTTGTTTCACCCATAAACTTTAAGAGCTTCTCCTGCAAAACTTAATTTTTCGACTTAGCATGTTCTGGAATTTAGCTGTCGATAAAAAGCCTACTCTCGGCAAACACTTTAGTATGCCTTAAACCAAAACGAATAATGCTTTTTAAGACAAATTTAGTTTGTTGTAGTTTCATAAAATTAGAATACATTTTGCTTAACTTCGTGAAGAGCGGTACAGAGTTTGCCATAGGCCCAATACAAAGCCGGCTTTGGGAAATTTATAAATACGAATAAATCCTTAACAAATATGTATAT
Organism: Pollenia angustigena; assembly: GCA_930367215.1. Taxonomy (NCBI): domain Eukaryota; kingdom Metazoa; phylum Arthropoda; class Insecta; order Diptera; family Polleniidae; genus Pollenia; species Pollenia angustigena. The sequence goes on from OV884058.1 coordinate 10,596,703, forward strand.
ACATTGGGGTAAAACTAGGTCCAATCTGTGGCTTGAAATAATACCATGTATTTTTGTGATAATCAGTTCATAATTAACTATAGGACCTGTATAAAGCGGCGTTCCAAAAAGCAATTTTATAAGCATTTTTAAAAAATAAGTCTGCCGGATTTTGTAATGAACGATCTATAATTTAAGAGAGGCTAGATAATATTTTTTAAACAAATCATGATATTTTAGGCAACGAATCATGATACTTTGAGGTCAGGGGCCTGATTCTGCAAGTCGTGATCTAGTTATTTCTCGATTCTCGAAAGCAATTACCCAATAAAAAAATTTTATCATTTTGCGAAGCACTAATGGTACATTTAAAAAAATAAGCGCACATTTATGCGCTACGCAATAAGACATACAGAAATGCAGTAAAGTAAGTGAAAGAACACTCAACAACTTTTATAAAAAAAAAAAAACATTTCAAGTGCTACGGCATTCCCTTACTACGAAGCAGGTTTGTAAGGGAGAATATTAAAAAATAACTGTATCACAACATACAGTATATAACGCTGATCGTTACATCCAACAATTTTTATATGCGCTGAATAATGCGCTCTATGTATCAAAAATGTATTGCTTCAAAGTGGGAACTCGCCATATAAAATTCATGTCTTCCGTAAGCGCTATGGTAACCGAAACGTCTATGTTTCTCCCTTACAAACCTGCTTCGTTGGAAGCTCAATTTTTTATTGGGTAATATCTTATAATTTCAGTCAATACCAACAATTGGCTTTTAATTATAAGATTCCTTATTAAGCCCACTCCTGAAATACTCGAACTCTCGTTGCGAGGGTTTTAAAGATTCGGCACAGCAGAATACAAAACTCTTACTTGTTATTAATAAAATTAAAAGAACTGGAAATTTCTTATTCTTACAAAAAAAAATAAAAAATAAAATAAAAAGCTATAACGACCACACTACTGTTGACAAATCCCACAAAAGGAATTTACATGTCCTCGCCATTGATTTAACGTTTTTTTTTTATTATGGTTTTTCAGCTTTCAACTTGTTTTGTTAATTTTCTTTTTTTCTTTTTATTATTTTCTCCACCGTTTGCTTTTCAATGTTGAATTTTAATTCTTGTCCATAAAAAAAGCATGTTCCCAGGAAATAATAGCACCAAAAACATAAAAAAAGAACAGCAGTGAAAACAAGAGCCGAGGCTAAAAGAAAAAAACAAACTGTAAGTCTATTACCATGTAGTTGTTTTGAGAATATTTGCAGCTCCATAAAACCCACTAGGCCGCTACATTAACAAATGAAAAAAAAAGTAAATACCATTTTTGTAATAGTTTTTGCTGGAAATAGAATAAAGTGTAAAGGATTTTTATTTAAAAGCAATAAGAACAGGGAGTCAGAATTGAGATGCTGAAAGTGCTAAAAACAAAAATTTAAATGAAATTGTGAAATAACAAGAAAATTTAAGAGCCTTTTAAATTTTTTTAAAAACATTTTATTGAAATCTTGAAAATTGTTAGCAGTTTCAATTCAAATAACAATTTTTATTTAAATTAATTATTAAAAGTAAGAAAATGCAGTCGGTCAAGCCTGGCCATTCGATACCCTACACCACAGCATTTAACAATAAAACTAAATTTGTCAAACACATCGTGTTTTTAATTTAATTTACTTTCTAATGCAAAAATTTTGATTGATGAAATTTTCAGGGAATCTTCAGAATATTCAGGCGGGTGACACTGTGAAGTCTGATTTTTGATTTTCGGTCTGCGGGCGGAGGGGCGTGGCAAAATCCAATTTTCATATTGCACCACCAATGACTTCTAAATAATTTGGACGATTTTTTCTTTAAAATGAACGCCCTTGGTCCAACTTAGATTTATACGAAAAGAAAATTTTGCCCGGCCCACTCTTCCGCCCACTTTTTTCGAATTACCTACAATCAGAAAACGGCTCCATCGATTTGACAAATTTTTCTTTCAAATGTTCGTATTAATCCATTTTAAGTTTTCATCGAAAGAACAATTTACCACGCCTACTTTTACGCCCACTTTTTCTATTAAGCGCATAAGTTGAGAACGGCTTGACCGATTCAAAGGAGTTTTTCTTTAAAATTATTGCCATGGTCCAACTTAGGTTTTTACGGAAAGAAAATTTTGCCCCGCCCACTTTTTTCGATTTACCTAAAATCAAAAAACGTCTCCATCAATTTGATTAATTTTTCTTTTAAATGTTCGTATTAATCCATTTTACGTTTTCATCGAAAGAAAAATGTATCACGCCTACTTTTACGCCCACTTTTTCTATTAAGCGCATAACTTGAGAACGGCTTGACCGAATTGGACGATTTTTTCTTTAAAATCATCGCCATGGTCCAACTTAGGTTTTTACGGAAGACATGTTTTAAAGGCCGTAAATTTCGTTTAAAGCTCAATTTAAATCGTCTGGTAATACAACACTAATGTTTGTTTAGGGCCAGCAACGCGGACCGGGTCAGCTAGTTTTATATAAAATTTGTCGCTTACGATAAAATTGTTCAAGATATAAAATCGTAACGGTACTTTATGTGACCATAACATTTTATAAGATGATTCAAGTGTTGCCAATAAAGTCATTTATAAAAAAAAAACGAAAATTTTAAACGATGTCACTAACGTTATTTTCTTAATTAGTAGTTTAATGATGACAGCCATCATTAAACAACTTCTTTGTCATGCAAATGATATGAAATATTCATTGAAAAGTAAGCTGTTCAGTAATTGCAAGTCATTACCAAGTTTTTTCTGGGAAGTTATGCCACCATTTTCAATAAGCTTCGTTCTTATGACAATTAAGACAATTGCCGTTTACGAAAAATGCTTACAAATAGTGAAGGATTGCTACAAAAGTGGTGGTTCAAACGTGGAAACTGCCAAAATATCGCAAGAACCACAAACGTCTATTCAGAGCGCTATGAGCATATGATAACCGACTTTTTCTTTAGCCTGCAATTGATGATTATGAGCTTAACGAAGTGTGGTCACGAGCCACTCAATACGACCGATTTTGGCTTAGTTGCATGGAAAGTTTCCAGAACGCGTAATTTCATGTTTTGACGACGGAAATAAGCCAACAATATCATGCGATTTGATGCAGTTAAACAGTTCAACATATCTACGCCGATAATACTCTAACGTTGGATCATTTGAAAACCCATATCCGTTAAGCTACCTTAAAAGGATCAACTGCTGCAAACAATCTAGCCGTATAATGCCAAGTTTCAGAATAAATGGGAAAATATTATGAACATAATTTTTAGGGTGTTTTAAAGCCCGTTCAATAAGTCGCTTACGGTCAAGGTGAGAAAACATCAAGGAGTACCTTGAGGCACCCTTTGGCATCTAGTAATAAAAACACATTAAATTTTTGGGGAATACTGTTTGTAAATTTTTATGGAAGATAACAAACTAATAAAACAAATTGAAAATATACAGTTTTGTTCATGATAATCAAAAAAAAAAAAAAACAAAAAACAAGTAAGAAAGTAAAGTCGGTCAAGCCCTTCCATATGATACCCTACACCACAGTATTTAAAAACACATCATGCTTATGTGTCCATATAAATATGGATTAATCTATGTTAATTTACTTCATTAAAATTGGTTTGAAAGTTTGAGAGAGGCAGAAATTGCCCCCTACATCCCCTTGTGGTCCTATTTTTGGGAAACTACATAGATTATGTTTCCATATAAATATGTTTCTATCTATGATTTAAATTTCATTAAAATTGGTTGGATAGTTTCTGAGAGGCAGAAATTTTCCCCTATCTTCCCTCGTAGTCTTACGATTGGGCTCATTTTCAATAGCCTTGGTCCTTGTGTCAATAAGCACCTATGTACCAAATCAAATTATCTCCAAAATTGCGACCTGTAATTTGCGCACAAGGTTTCATGGACAGCCAGACAGCCGGCCAGCCAACCAGCCAGCCGGTTAGTTCGATTCAGAAAGTGATTTTGAGTCGATTGGTATACTTTAAGGTGGATCTAGGACCAATATTTTAAGGTGTTACACACATCAGCACAAATACATAATACCCTCTCCACAATTGTGGTGTGGGTATAAAAACAATTTTGATTATTTGAGCAGCATAAATGAAGTTTGCATTTTGAACAATATCATTGTGTTTGAAATGGTTTACAATGCTTTTAGAGCTTTCGAAGCTTCTACTAATATTTTTCAAGATCTTTAAGCTATTCTAAGAATCTGGAAATTAATATTAACTAATTATATATTGGACAATAGTACACATTTTGTAAAGCATGCCTTAACGCACTGTTAAGCATTAGAGGGCTAGACGCCTTCACTTAAATAAGATTGTATTTTGTACATAATGGCAAGTTCCAAGCATTTTAAAGAAGTAAAAGTTTTATCAAAATCATAGCTTTTTCCGTGTTTTATTAAACTTTTCTTTTAAAACCGAAAAATGGATTACCCTATACTACTAGTTTATTTCTAGTTTAGTTATGGTCAATTCTATAGTTTTGTTCATACGCCTTGGTACACATTCAATATCTTTGCTTAAATTCGTATTAAATTTTTAAAACCTTGTGTTAAATGCATTGCGTCATTGCTCGTTTTATAACTACACACATGAAAACAAGTAAGAAAGTATAGTCGGTCAGGCCCGACTATATGATAGCCTACACCACAGTATTTAAAAACATATCATGCTTATGTGTCCATGTAAATATGGATTTATCTATGTTTATAAACTTTATGAAAATCGGTTTGAAAGTTTTTGAGAGGCAGAAATTGCCCCCTGCCTCCCCTTGTGGTCCTATTTTTTAAAAACTGTATAGCTAATGTGTCCCTATAGATATGGATCTATCTATGTTTTAAATTTCATTAAAATCAGTTTGAGAGGCAGAAATTGCCCCTATCTCCCCTCGTGGTCCTATTTTTTAAAAAATGCATCCCCTTTGTGTACATGAAGGTATGGTTCTATCTATGTTTTAAATTTCATTAAAATCGGTTTGATAGTTTCTGAGAGGAAGAAATTTCTCCTATCTTCCCTCGTGGTCCTACGCTTCAGCCCATTTTCAATAAGCTTGGTCCTTGTGCCAATAAGAACCTATGACCCAAATTTTATCAAATTATCTCCAAAATTGCGACCTGTACTTTGCGCACAAGGTTACATGTACAGCCAGCCAGCCAGACGGACATCGTAAGGTCGACTCAGAATTTGATTCTGAGTAGATCGGTATACTTTAAGGTTGGTCTAGGACTACTATTTTAAGGCGTTACACACATCAGCACAAATGCATAATACCCTCTCCACTATTGTGGTGTGGGTATAAATACTTAATTTATATATTTGTCACTTTTTTCATTTCACATTTCATCGAAATGTCTCATTTCATAATAACTATTCTCAGACAAAGAACAACTTTAAAAAAAAGTAAAGAAAAAATAACTGGCAACATTTTAATGTGCTGATATCTAAAATGTCACACTAAACTCCTCTTGTGTGTTGTCAGTCCTGTCTCACCCCCTGTCTGTCTGAGCACTGAGCTCGTTAAGACATATTTGTTGAGCTCAAAAGTGACATTGTGCTGATAGTGCAAGCATTTGTGTCTTGTTAAACATCAAAATTGCAGTTCAAAATAGGAATTGTATATTCTAGATATCTTTGCAACAATTATGGGTTTTTTCTTGAAGGTTTCTTTATCTAATAGTGGCTTTCTGCAACGTTGAATCTAAACTGCATAAAACGCTGCACACTAGGGAGGTTAAGAAATGTACATATATTTTTTTTATGAACGCTTTAGAAAAATATTAAAAAACTTACTTGTGTTGTTGATATGGCAGTAAAAACATTGTCATATGTGTAGATTTTGTAGATTTTCCTGATTCGTTTTCCTTTTTTTTAGTTTTTCTATTGTTTTTTTTTTTTTTTTTTTGTTATTTCTTAAACTTTGGAATTAAACGATGACAACGACCTCAGCTGGGTTTTTATTTTTTATGAATTTTATATAGTTTTTTCATGGGTTTTTCAAAGAAGAAAAAATCCATAACACAAATCATTATTTAACTCTACAGTTAGAGAAAAATTTATTTTAAATAAGATCTAGTTTTGTTAAAATTTGGTGCCTTTTTACGTTTCCAGTTTCCTTCTTGTTTTGTTTTCTGTTCAAGTTTTAGTTAATTCCAATTCTATTCTAGTTTGGTTATATTTATTCCACAAAAAGAAAGAGTGTATGCCAAAAAACATTTCGTTGCCATTTACCAAAACTTCTACTTCATTCATCGCCCTTAAACAGCAAAGAGGTATTTGACACATGGTAAATGTTTGATATTTTATTGTCGTCAAATTGGGAATAATTTGTTGTCGTCGTTGCGATCCTCTTCAAAAAAAGCAGCAACATAAACAATAACAAAATCAGCAAAAAAATTGATAACAAAAAATGAAAATTTATTTACATTTATCTTTTTGCTCATTGCGATTGTTGCCTCTCAATTCTGTTTTTAGGTTTTCAATTTTTTATACACTTAAACTATCTGCAGTTTCAAAGAACTGTATGCATAAGATTAATATGTATGTGTGTATGTTTATAAATTTTTTTAAAGAGTATTGTCCTGTTTTTTTTAATATTATTTTGCGCTCTCTAGCGCAAATAATCGAAAAATTAACACAATCATACAAACGATATAAAACATACAACATGCATCATGCATGTTTGGTTGGTTCAGCTTTGTTGCTGGTTGTTGTTGATGATTGTTGTTGTTATTATTGTTGCTCATTCATATTGTGTTACATGTGTGAATTGCGCTTGTTATCGATAAATCATGAAACCATTATTTATGTGTCGTCATGTTTTGTACTGGGGTGTAGGATTGATACAAAGGACGGAGATAAAATATTTTAGGGTTATATTTCTATTTTGGTTTTGTTCAGTTCTAAGTCAATTCTAGTTAAAAAAAAAAAATTCTGTTCTGTTCTATTCTATTGCTATTCCACTTCTGTTCGAGCTCAGTCCTATTTGGGTTCTAGTTAAGTTCTATCTCAGTTCAATTTCAGATCTAGTTCAGTTCTTGTTCAGTTCTAGTTCCTTTCTAGTTTAGTTCTAGTTCAGTTTTAGTTCGGTTCTACTACTGTACTAGTTCTGCACTAGTTATGTTAGAGTACTGTTCTAGTTCTGTTCTTGTCTTTTTCTAGTTCAACTTTAGTTCTAATGCAGTTCTATTCTAGTTCTATTATAATTCTCTTCAAGTTCTGTTCTAATTCTTTTCTATTCTAGTTTAGTTCTATTTCTGTTTTGTTTGTTCTGTGTTCCTTCTAGTTTTATATTTGTTCTCGTTCGGTTCGGTTCGGTTGGGGTCTGTTTCAGTTCATTTGTCCTAGCTCTGTACTAGTTATGTTTTACTTTACTTTAAGGTTTGTTATATTTCTCTTCTAGTCGCCTTTCGGTTCTGTTCAATTTAGGTCTATTTCTGTTGAAATATTTTTCAATCTATTTTGGCCATATTTTGTCCTTAGCTGGGTATATTTCTCTGTGAATCTTGTTTGTTCTTTTACAAAATATGCTGTTTAAAGATATATTTCATTTTTTACTCCTCCTGATGGTCTATGTATGTATGTATGTATACAAGTTCTATTATTATTTTTTTTTAATTCATTCATTCATCTATCGGCAACATATGAATGTTTTAGCCTGTATTGGGTTTTTTAACAGTTTTTTAGTTAGAATTCCATAAGCACATGCTAACTGTTGTGTTTGCAACATAACTCGCCTTTTTGAAATTGTGGAGGGTGTTTTTGCCACAATTTTAAGTTTCATTTGTAGATATTTCTTTTTTCTTTTTTTTTACTTTTTGTTATTTTTTTATATTTTTATATTGTATGGCAATCTTTAATTTAGTGTCTGGCACCAGTGGCAAATAGTTTTTCTTTTGCTTCTTCTCTCCAAATGACGTTTTATTTTCATTTTTCGTTTTGTGTCTTTTCTTCCTTTCAAGCCTCGTTGAAGAAAAATGTGGTTTATATGATTTTTTTTATGTATGTATGCTTGTGTGCGTGTGTGTCATGATAAGTTCATGTGTATTGTGTGGTGTAGCGTGTGGCATCGATAAATTGACAAATTGTAAAAATGTTCAATTTGAAAAATTATTTAGAGGCAAAGTTTTTATTTGTATTTAATAGAGTGTTGAAAGTAAAAACGTTGTTTAGGAAAAAAAATATTGGGTGTTTAAAAAATTTCTCAAGCATATGAATTTTATTAATGTTTTGAGGTTTTTTGAGAAGAGTAAATGGAATAATAAAAAGGAATAACTTTGGAAATTGAAATTTGTTCCGAAGAAAAAACATAAAAGAAAAAAAAAATAATAATCTAAAAAAAGGGAAAGGAAATACAGATAACCATGAACTTTTTTAATCTTTTGGTTAAATAAATTTTTAGCAGAAAATCTTTTCCCATTAAAATTGTTTAACTATTTTAAAAAAAGAAAAAAATGTCAAGTGCAAATTACATTTTTGAAACAAAACACAAAACATTTTTTTGGCAATTTTAAGCATTTATTGTGAATAATTTGAACAGTAAAAATTTATTTACTGATCTTTTCCTATCTTTCTGAAAACACATGGATGCCCCGTGCATAAGAATTGCTGTTCTTTTGTCTCCAACAGCCAATTTCGGATACCCTGTTCTGAATTAAATCATATTCCAGTAAGATCGTTCCGCATCGATCGAATCAAATGATAACACTGTGCAACAAAAAAAAACAGCCTGCAACGCGAAATAAAAACAAGAATATTGGTAGAGCAAATCTGCCAAAGGGTTTTGAAAAGTTAGCTGCGGTTCTCGAAATATGGTTCCCTAAAGTTTTTAAATTTTTGGAAAAGGCGTTCGGTATGAGTCAAAAAATAATATAATAAATGTACTTCTGAGCTTAAAAATAATTTCAGATATCTTTAGTATGTCTTTCGTATGGAGTTTCTTTTCTTATAATATATTAACCCTCTAACACTCATTTTAAGTGGTCATGTTTGTCCCTTGTTTTTTTTAACTTCCCCACAAAAGTATAATAAAACGGCACTCTAGAGGGTTAGAATATTCCACGAATATTTTCTGCATCAAATTTAGGGGTCTTCTAAGACCAAAAGTTCGTGCAATATATAGTTGAGCCAACTCATCAACTATGAATTTTTTGGCAAAACAGTGTTGCCAACTTTTTACCACTAAAAATGTTAAAATTTTTAGTGAAAATAGTCTAAAAAATAGCTAAAGAAGATTTTATTACCAATAGCCCAACACTGAAAATAAAAAGCTTACAAAACTTATTTATTACACTGAAATTGCACAAATTTTGTTTGTAGCTTGTAGGTTATCCATTTCTCGGTATCAAAACTAAAGATGACTAAAACATACATATTATTTCAATGAAACTTTATTTTAATATAATGCTTGTAACTTGCCAATACGTATACAACGTAATTTTAATGACCGCATCTAGATTGGCTGCCTCAGCCAATCCTTTTGAGGAAGTTTCGACCACTTTTTTGGCACATTTCGGGCAGTGTCTCGACGAAAACTTGACGAATCTTCGTTTCAAATGCTTTTCCTTTCGAGGACTAGACGTGTAAACACGGTCTGTGACGTAGCCCAACAAAAAAAGTCTAACGGCGTCAAATCTAATTATCTGAATGGCCAATTAACGTCGCCATAACGTAAAATTACGCGTTCTGGAAACTTCCAAGGCAATAAAGACAAAACTGGCCACGTTGTGTGGTTCGTGGCACCGTCTTGTTGAAACCGCCTATCATCCAGTTCATAATCTAAAATGTCTGGCTAAAAGTCGGTTATCATACGGCCATAGCGGTCTAAATTGCCGATAACGGCTCTTTCTATATTTTCGGAAGAATAAGAGCAAAAATTCCTTTTGAATCGAAAAATTATTCGATAACGACTGCCAGAATTAGCCCCCTGATATTATTCTTCAAAATAACTCTTACGCTATTAAAGACACAAACCATGTGTGAAAGATCATTCCAGGCGGTCTTAAAAGCCCTGCTGAAAACTTTTTTTTTAACTATATAACTGTAGGATGTCAAGATTTTGTTTTTAATCTTTGTTTCTGTTTTGCTTCTGTTTTTGATTAAACAATACAAAAATAAAATGCTTGTTCATAATTTTTTTCATTTATTAAAGATCCATACCGGATATTTTAATTTTTCATCTTGACGAAGTGTAGTTTATACGTCAAAATATGGGCCACTTTTCCAAGCATTTCTGGTCGTATGTCACGAATAAGAAAAACAATTTCTTGTAATCAACCTTTAACCGAATTTTGATTTCAAAATTCAGGCCATTCCGTTGTAACCACATCACAGAAAAACATTAAAATTGATTTCAAATAAAAATTATGTTATATTAAATCAAAAATTAATTAAATTTACACCAGTAAATAAATTAATAGTATCAATTAAAGATTTTTTGATATTAACAACATTTGCTGCAGTAATATTGTGGATACAAGTAAGCGTTTAATTCACTTGATTAAATTTTTTATTAACACTGATTTTATTTTTAATTAATGTTTTAATTGATTAAAAAAATTGGAAATAATTTTTTGTGTGATCTCGCCCGCATCAATGACATTCATATTTTCAAAAAAAAAACGATCTTCATTGAGCCTTATGTTAGCTTCGTCTTCAGTTTTGAAGAAATATGATTCGATAAAGCCATTGTCGTGCAGACAGCGTTAAATAGTACACTTTTCTCGATGTAGTGTCTCTAGGGCCTGTTGTGTATTAGTCTCGCTCCAAATGCGGCAATGTTGTTTATTTAGCATACATGTGATCATCGCAGAACGCAATGTCTTTATGTTGCGCGAATAGATGACTCATTTTTGAGGTAATTTTGGATAATTTGGTAGCGTTAGTTAAGCCTGGTTCTATTCATGATAATTTTCCAGAGTTAACCGATTACAAATGTTAATAAGTGATCGCAGTATGAAAGTGCGTTTTACAAGTTCTAGCGAGTTTAAAAAACATTCTTTATAAGACTAATTTAACTGCAATTATAAGACTTTTACTCTATTACACTATGAAACTATAACACCATAAGATGTAGAATATGTGCTCAAGTTTCACTATTCTTCTTTTTCATAGAATTAAATAGTTTTTCCATTAACTTGGGTAAATATTATTTTTTTTTTGTGTCACAAGCTGACATTTCAATTTGAAAAATAGTAATTTGTAATAGATGTACCCAAGTTTAACCACAATTACAATTAATTTTAATAAAACAAAACAAACCACACACGCAAAACAATACAATCCAAGCGGTAAATATTGAAAGGACCGCAAGTGGCAGGCCTTTTTGAAGGCCTCTATACTCCTTTCTAAAAGATTCGCTTCACATGATATCCTGCCTTCTAGAAGGTATAAACTTCTTTTTAAAAGACCTTCTGAAATATTCAGTACACATTCAGTTTTCAGTTTAATTTACTTTTTATTTTTAGTGACCTTCCTTACTCCCTTCTTTGGGAAGGGATCGAAGTTGTTTTTAAAGGAAGTGTGGAAGGCCTTGCGCCCAATGACAACCTGTGTAAAAAATAAATAAGTATGGAATAAGGCGAGAAGGGCTTCTGACTGCTTGTGACTGCTAAATAAGGCCTTCTATTAGGCGACTTTACTCATTCTAGTTACCGCTGGGATACTCCAAACACGCACACTAATAAAAATCTACGCATATTACCCCATTAAAAAGAGCAATATAAGAAAAACGCTCCAAAGTATGCAACAAAAATAGAAAAGAACAAAAAAACATAAAAAGACTTACACACACGCAACATTACGTACTTTCATATTGGCAGTATTTCTCAATTTGTAATCATTTTAATGTGCTTTAACCCGAAGACACGATACATGATGTAAAAATATTGTAGTAATGAATGTTGTTGTAATTGTAGATGTTGCACGAAGAACAACAACAACTTGTATTTGTATTTCAGAGTATATTTTACTATTAAATATAAAATAACGTAAAACAGAAATAAAAGAAAATCAAAAGGAAATATCATCATTACAATTTCTTAAAGCAAAAACCAAAAAAAAAAAAAAAAGTCGGAGAGACACAACAGAGAACAAAAGGAAACAGTAATTTGGAGTAAAAAAAAAGCCAGCAGCAATAACAACAACACTGGAGCATAAGATAATGAGAAGTCGTGGTAGTAAAATTGAAATTGTAGTAAAGTGACATTAAAAATTAATTAAATTTGATTGCAACACTCACTACAGTGTCATTTAATTTAATGAATTTATTTGCACTTAAGACAATACACGAAACCGTACAGCTCTAAAGAGAGCAGACTGGGGAAGGGGGATACTAAAGGCGTAAGAAATAAAAGAAGCATCATATAAAACACAGCAAAATTAAAACCCCCTTAAGAAATCGTGCTGATAACCAACTCTCAAACATGCAACAGTTTTACGAAAGAACTAAAAAAAAAAATATATTAATTAAAATTTATAACAATAAATTAGGTTTAATATTTGTTTAATTATTTTAAAATTTAAATTCAATTTAAAATATCTACTAAATATTTTGTGGAAATTGAAAAAGATACAAAGTAAATACATTTTGTCCCTGAAATTCACAGTGGTGGGCAATACACATAGAACGTTATATTGTATGTGTGAAGCGGCAACGGCCAAACAATTCTGACTTATGTTTAACTTTAAAGTGCGGCATTCATAACAGATTTACTCAAAAATAGTATATTTAATAACTGATATAGTACAGGGTGACCGAAATAAATAAATACACTGAAATTTATTGTTGTGGAAAAGCTAGATTACATGCGCATTTCACTGGTTGCTTAGGCCAGATCATCAGGAAACCTTTTTCAAACGATATTAGAAAAGCTAAAAATATAATACAAATAAAACTTTAAAGCGAATAAGAATTATAAACACTCAAACCTTATTTGCAACGATATCAAAGCTTAGACAAAACACCAACAATAAACAGTGAGTTAATCTTTCAAAACAAACCAAATTAAAAAACATTTAATTGTTTTCGTATTTATTTTGTAATAAGATTTTTTTGCAGGTTTTTAGCGAGTTCTTGGAATTTTTAAATGAATGTATACAGTGATCTCTACTGGAAGAGGTGCTCATCAAATTATTCATTCTTAAGGCAGCGAAGAACCTGTGCGGGAGAGTGTGGACAACTAGCCACAACTTGTCACAACTTGTCGTCGTTCCGACGAATTGGGCATTTCCAAAGCAATAGTGTGTATAATTTTAAGGTTGGCTCAAAAGTTGCATCCTTACAAAATTCAAATTGTGCAAGAACTGCTGTCGTAAGACCACCAACAGCGACATTGGTAGGTCCAATTTGGGCCATTTTTAAATTTCTTACTCAAAGGCAAAAGAAACCACACAAATTACTTGGCAAATATACACTTTGTTTCCGTTTTGTGTTCGCCAATAAACAACACAAGGATATTTCTTATAAACATTAATTTTTCATTTTTTTTTTTTGCTTTTGCTTTCGCCAAAAGGACAGTGGCAATTTTGCTCGCTTTATGTTAAAAACGGTGGGAAAATAAAAAGAATTTATAGTAAAGAGATGTTTGAACAACGAGCTGTTTTGAGAAAAAAAGAATGATGTTTACAAAATTAGAGTTAACGGCTTCAAATGATATAAATGCTTCTTCTTCAAAGTCTTCACTTTGAAAACATTTCGCTGATATGACTACAATTAGCACTAGACACCACAAAATGCTTGCAAAATATCCAACATGTCTGCCAAACATTAAAAATTTTTTATTTTTCTACAAGCATAATTCAAATGTTTCCCCAAGCAGCAAATACCGCAATTAACAACAAAGTTGTTTGCAAATTTTTCACTGAAATAATAAAATTTAGTACTAGACGACACAAAATGTTTAACAAATATCCATCATGTCTGTCAAATATAAAAAATTTGTAATAAATTATCAAAGAAATTTTTGGGAATACAAAATTTGTTATATATCTAAAGGCCCAAATACATTGATCAAGATACTCATCAAGCATTGTGGTAGTATTAGTGGAAATGTGTTTGTATGTGTCACACCGACGATGCTGGAGGGAAAATAAAAAAATTTGGATATGTCGGCGAATATTACGTCAAGCACACGTACACGATGAATTCGCCGGCTGGACAAGCATTTGACAAGTATATTTGGGCCTTAAAACAGCTTCAAATGTTTGTGCAAACAGCAAAAAACCCAATTAACAACACAAAACGTTTGTACAAACGTAAAATTTCGACATGTTTGCCTAGCAATTTGTGTCGCTTATTGCGCTTTTGTTGTTAAACCATGTAATGTTTTTGCTTTAAACTTTTTGAACGTTGTGGCAAAGGAAGCTTCTTTGCAGGAGGTTTTACTTAACCAGCTCTATTTAAAAAAACAGGCTGAAGCAGATGAATCGCTCACCAAAGCCTGAAATGGTCAACTAGCCGAATCAATGCCAAAGAACATCCATTGCGCCAAGGTAATGCGTTGTATTTGGTGGCAATAAAAGTATAGCATTTCTTGGACTCCTTAAATTGGAATAGAGGATCTGAATAATATTTACTTGTTTTAAGCGAGCCTTTGCAAAAATACGCCGGACTATAAAAAAGCGACCGGAGAAGAAGTCTTAATACTCTACATTGACAACGCTTGGCCACACACCACATAACGTTTCATCGTTAGACATTCAGACATTTATGATCAGTATGGCTTGGCAAATCATCATGAATAGATAAACGCTTGAACGACGTTACAAAGTTATCCAAATTTGCTTTGAGCATCAGTCAGCGATTCGGTCATTTTACAGGCGCAAATTGTGTTTAGCGCGGAAGCTTATTTTTGGCTTAATAAAGAAAATAGCAGCATATGGAGTGATTCAAACAGACCCTAAGGACTCCATTACATCTAGCAAAATGCCCCGTTTAGTGAAGTTGACACGATGGTGGAATCATAGGACCTTATTTTTTCAAAAACTAAAATGATCACTGATTAAACCAAAACCTGTCGAACAAAAAACAGAAATTTGTTTACAACTTTGCGCATTTTGAGTTTGTTTGAAAGCGACTGTTTACATTTTATGAATCAGAAGTGCAACAGTTTTTGTTTTTTCTAAGTGACAAATGAGGGAGTTGAAGAAATGGCAGTTTTTCTTCTTCGACTGCAGTTTTTTAAACGCTGCGTGCAATAGGGCGACTCCAACCATCGATAATTTGATTTCAAGAAATGGACATGCCAATTGTCCTCAAGGGCCATGCGATTTGACACTCCTCGATTTTTTGGTTAAAGCTTCGTTGTCAAATTTTTTTTCTCCCTTAACCTCTTTGGAAGCAGATGGCTTCCACAAGGCGTCTCTATCGTACACAACATGTAGCAATTTCACAATTTCTACCTATGTAAGATTTCACTGTCCTTGTTTTTGTAGTGACGATCCATTCAGTTTTGTTATGTTGCCCTCTATCAGTTTCGTAAAGCGGTTGTTGTACCAGCTACGCAGATGATTGGTCTGCTGTAGCAGGTAAGATTGAACGATTGCAATGTCTTAGCTTTTGGAGTATCGATCAGTCTATTGTTATTTTGCCATGTAACAGTTTCATTCATCGGTTGTTGTTCCAGCTAAGTAGGTGGTTAATCTGCTGTATCATTGCTATACCATTATGGTAGGACCTGCATCCTAGAATAATGGGGCTGTTTTTGGTGTAGTGGTGGGGAACCTTGCTAATCCTGGATTTATACCTTTTTCCCCAGGGGGTGGCGGCTGCGTAATGTCATCTTTTTTTCCAAGGGGGAGCGGTGGTCAGTGGAGGGGCTTTTTGGATAGATTGTTTGGAGGGGGGTTGAAGCCACTCGAAAACCATGTTGAACATTTCTGATCATTCATCATGAATCGAACCTGGGATGCTTGATCTTGTAGCAAGCACTTTAAACACTACACCACCCCGCCACCACGATTGCATCAACATTTTCACTGAGTGTTTGCAGTAAAGCAACAATTTTTTTTCCCGGGAACACAAATTTTATATTAAAAAAAAAGATTGCAAATCTTGCCCTCAACAATATGGCGTATTTATTATTATTATTTAAAACATTTTTTTAAAATTTTCATTGAACACTAAATAAAATCATTTTAAACGTCGCACAGTAGCGCCCGTAGAGCAAACGAGGTTGCAAAAATCAAAATTTTCATGAGCACCGACGAAGTTTTGAATAAACTCATGTTATAGGAAACTTTTCAACGATTTCAAATCTGCCACTCTTAATAATATCACATTTTTAGTTTAGAAGATATAGCCGTTCAAAGTTGACCGACTTTCGGTTTTCAAAAAAACACACAATTTTTAGTAAATTTGTTGCGATTTCAGGTGTAATATCACGAAAAATAGGTAACGAATCGCCTTATTTTTTGTTTGTATTGATTGATGCATTTATTAAATGTGTAATGATAAAAAAAAAATGAACTGTTTGCTTTGTGTTTCTCCTGGTAAATCACTATTTAAAAACTATCCGTTTTTTCACTATTTTTCAACTTTGACGGAAAATAACAAAAATCTATATTTTTCTATATTTGCCATATTTGCAAAATCTGTTCTTTGATTATTTCTTTACATAATTCAAAAATTTTATCTGCCCGTACGTGCCCGTTTGGCTTCTAGAGGTAAAAAAGGTTAAAAAGACATGGTTGCAGAAATTGTATGACAGTAGTTTGATCTAAAATCTAAAAAAACTACTCATTGAAATTAGCAGGTACGTACCTCACTTAAACAATACTTTGGCGTACAAATGGTCAAGAACAATATTGACTACAGGTAGGCACAAATCTTATTTGGACACGTGCATAATATCAAAATTGCATTATTCAGCCTAATTCCATTTGTATGCAGGGAACAGGTAAATTTTTCGGCATGGTAGCATAAGCCTATATATTGCAAATGGTCAAGAACAATATTGACTACAGGTAGGCACAAATCTTATTTGGACACGTGCATAATATAAAAATGCATTATTCAGCCTAAATCCATATGTATGTAGGGAACAGGTACATTTTTCGGCATGGTAGCATAAGCCTATATATTGCAAAATAAGCATAATGCCTGGATTAGTCTACGACTGAAAGTTGGCGCAACAATTACTGAAACCATTAAACAATTTAAGTACTGAAAACATGGCGTTGAACAATTTTAAATTATTTGAACTGTTTAGAAAGTCAACCACACCAAATTTTTTCACGGAAGCTGCTTTAGAAGAACTTGATAGCTTATACGGAAATATTGAGAGAAGCGAAATTATAAAAAATAATTTTTATCTGATATATGCAAATATTAAGGCAAAATGGGTGAAATCTAATCGAACCATTCAGAACTTCAACTCCAAATACGAGGACTGGCTTAATGAAGATACCATCCTGGATATATTGGCAGTAGATAAACCCACCACATCAACCAGAGGAGCAAAAGGAAGGCCAAAAAAAAGTATTGAGGAGTGTTCAATTTTCACAAGAAAGAGGAAACTTGCCGATGCCACCAATGACTTGACCACGAAGCAATTATCGGAAGCGCTGTCTATTAAATTTACAAAGGATAGTGAAAGAGTTAGGTCGCACATAACCAAATCTGTTGCTGATGCAAGCCCACTGCGACTAAAAAGGATTAAGGAAAGCATTCCCACGCCCACAAACGCACACATTAAAAAGTATGGTTCCGAAGAAGCCTTGGCCTTGTTTATGGACTTAGAACTTTCCAAAGAGAAATATGAGAAACTACGGGCATCTTTAACGCGACACGGCGCTGACGTTTTACCCGGATACAAGCATATTACGCAAGCCAAAATAAATTCACGACCACTGCATACGGAATTTACGGAAGTCTCTGCGAAAGCCAATCTGCAGGATCTCATGGGCCATACAGCAAAACGGTTGTTGGAGAGTCTTCCTGAAAATGAGGTGAAAATTCTTCCTGAGAAGTTGACATTGATCAGCAAATGGGGCTGCGATGGATCATCCGGACAAAGCGTTTATAAGCAAAGGATATCTTCCGATGACGCTACAATATCGGACGGAAATATGTTTATGTCATCTGTTGTTCCTTTGCGGCTTAAATCGGATGTTTCCCTTCACTGGAAAAATCCACGTCCGTCATCAGTGCATTATTGCCGACCAATAATGTTTCAGTTTGCAAGGGAATCGGCAGAACTCATAAGGACCACGGTGAAGGACATTGAAGAACAAATAAGCAAGATTAAGCCTACAAAGCTGCAAATTGGAGAAGGAAAATATATTGAATGCAATTACGAGTTCCATCTGACCATGGTTGACGGAAAAGTCGTAAACGAACTGACAGGAACAACCTCAACAATGTCATGCCCGATTTGCAAAAAGAGTCAGAAGAACTTTGGTAATTTAAACGATTCTACAAATGAGGAGAATTACGAATATGGAATGTCACCATTGCACGCAAGGATAAGGTGTATGGAATTCTTGCTAAAACTGGCGTATACCCTACCACAAGAGGAGGAAAACTTCGATGAAAATACATCAATAAAGGATAAGGAAAAGATCAGAAAGAAGCAAATACAGGATGCTTTTTTTAAACAAGTTGGACTAAAAGTAGACTGTCCCAAGCACGGATACGGTAACTCAAACGATGGAAACACTTCTAGGAGATTTTTTGAAAATGATGAGGCAGTAACTAGAATCACTGGAATTGACAATCAAATCGTGAAAAGATTGGGAACGATCTTGGATGTTTTAAACTGCAAAGAAAATGTCAATTCTACAAAATATGGAGAATATGCGTCGAAAACTGCATCTCTTTTAGCAGAAATGTATCCACAGAAGAAGTTGACCCCGACCGTCCATAAAATATTGGCGCATGGCAAAGATATAATTGAGTACCAGTCTTTGCCAATTGGAGAGCTTTCTGAAGAAGCACAGGAGTCTCTTAACAAATTTTATAAAAAATATAGATTGCAGAACACATTCAAAGCATCAAGGGTAAGGCAAAATGAGGACCTCTTCAACATGTTGGCAGCATCTTCCGATCCACTTATATCTTCCCTGCGGCATGTGAAGTCACGAATAGAGTTAGAAAATAATTATAGTTTAGAAATGGTTAGTCTTTTAGATATACCTTCTCTTACGAACTGTGATGAATATTTTACAGAAAATTGAAAAAATAAATTTAAAAAAAAATAATTTTTTTTTTAATTTGTTGGGTAATAATTTAAAACATAAAAACCTAAAGAAAAAAAATAAAAACAATCTAAAAATGTAAAAATAATTTTTTTTAGTTACCATAAAATTGATTTTTCTACTAATTTTAACTTTGATAACCCATAATTAGGCCCCTACAGAGCGTAGCACCCTTTCCAAACGCTCATTTCATAGGCTGAACAGTTATCTATCATATGCTGTTTAAACTGTTCAATTATCTTATTCGGTTCAAAAGATATGATTTTTGCAACGAAAAAACTCAAATGGCGCCACTGTGCGTCGTTTATAATTTCATACAAATCATTGCTGAAGTAGAAGACGACTCAGCTTTTTAAAAAAAAAAACTTTAGTTACATTTTTGTTCGAAAATACATGAAATACTCTTTGAAGAAATTCGACTGTGAACGAAGAATAAAATTTAAATTTTTTCTTGTAAATTTTTAACATTTCAAGTTCTAAAGGGGCTTGAAAGACAAGCGCTGTAAGCTTTCTTGACTTCCATAATTAACTTTAAAATCATGTTGTTTTCAAATCTAGATCCAGTATATACCCAGTATACACGTCTTTTACATTATTTACAAACATTTTATTAAATTTTCTTTTGTAAAATGAAGTAAAGAAGGAAAACACTTCCGCCGGATATTCAACATATAATATTAGCTGTAAACGGAAGTGCTGCATATAAAATAAATATTTATTTTTTTTCCATAATGTTACTTTCTTATAAATGTTTAAGGTTTCTTTCTTTTTTTTTAAGAAAAAAGTTTGGCTAAAGATAAACATCTGCTTTAAAAAATTTAAGCGAAAAATTATTAGGGTTTTTTTTTTTAAATATAAAATTAATATCCGGTTTTGCTTACAAAAATATACTGCGCAAATTTATTGAAGGCAAAAAAAAAGTAAACTCAAAGTTCATTTAAAAAAGAAATTTTGTTAAAAAGTTTTTCCGACTGTCAAAAACACAAGAACATTTTTTGAAATTTTTAACTTGGAACTAGGAAATTAAAATTGAAAATTTTAAATTATTTCTTACTTTTTTTATTTAAAAACCTTTTGTAAAGTTTAAAAGCAATAATTAAAAAAAAAATCTTCCATAACAGTCCCTTTAATCAGACATTAACCACAAGCTTATTTATGCATTTAACTGGAAGGCAAGGCGTGGTAGCGTATGCTTAATTTTAATTATGCAGTCAATGCAAAATACAAAAAAAAAACAACAACAACAAACTTTCAGCAAAAAAAAAATAGTAATAAAATTAAAATGGCCAGTAACTTAAGCATCATAAATTTAATATAATGCACAAACTCTTACTCATTTACTTATTTAAATAAGGGAGTATGTGCGTGTGTGAGTGTGTTTGAGAAGTGCGTGTGTGCAAACTTTAACACAAGCTTAATGTCATCACATTTGATATACAAACATATAAACAAACACATATAAAATTTATGTTAAGTTGAAAAAACAAAAAAAAAAACAAAAAATGGTGAAGAGAAAAATACAGAGAAAATATCGCAAACAAACAATTCTACACCATTTCCACCTTTATAGCCTAAAACAATACAAACTCATTAAGAACCCTACGCAAGGCAAAAAAAAAAATCTTTACTTAACATCAGTTATGGTTTGATAGACATATTAATAAAATATAAAATAATAAAACGAATTACAAACGGCCATGAGCGGACACTGAAGGTACCATTAAAATGTGTCCGTACATGGAGTCACCGTCGAAAAGGGAGTTACACTGCACAATATCGTAAATTTTTTCCATTGTTTCGGGTGTTCAGACCTCAACGGGGCAAACCGAGCATTCGAAATCTTTCGTACTTGTAGGGCTAAGGCGAAATTCCCTAACCCAATTTTTAACCATTGAAATTGATGGTGCAGAGTATTCATTCTTTAACGCGGAATTTACTTTTTTCATTTTCTCCTTAAACCATGCGGTAGTCTGCTTTCAATAGCTGTCAAACTCAAGCTAAATGACTCAGCTTGTTTTAATTTAAACAGAAGTCAAGTGACAGAGATCTGTTGACTGGAGCAGCGTTGTCCTTCAAGTAAAGAGGTGGGAAATTCAAAAATTCACGGACTTTTTGACCCGTTCTTGCCCACGTATTAAAATCATTTAGTCCCAAAATCAAATAGATTTATTTTTTCATATTCTTTTGGTCACAGTTAGGGCTTTCAATCGGGATTCGGGATTGCAGAAAATATTTCCGATTTCGGGATCCCGGGATTTTCGGGATGTTTTAAATCCCGGACATTCACGGGATTTTTAAAAAAATTTCGGGATATTTCGGGTTTTGTAAAGTTTTTTTTATATACCCAGTATAAAAAAACTTTTTAAACTTTATAAAACACCACATAATTTTCGAGCTAAAGTAAACATTTCATGAAAGTATATTATTTAATTGTAAAAATAAAATAAAAACAAACTTAAATTATTAATTGAGCAAAACTCATAAAGAACATGTTATAGAAAACGTAACAAAACCACATAAAAATCTTATTTTTTATCTATATTTAATTATTGAAAAAACTAAATTACAAGTGTTTTAAGTTTTCTCAGGCCGGTTGAGTTGAAATGGAACAACTTTTGACTTGTACATTTTTTATGGTTTTGTTAACCACACTAACACAGAGTTATAAACCTTAATACAAAAACTGCAAATTTTCAACTGAACTAGAGTTGTGTTGTATTAAAGACTAGCAGCCGTATTCATAATGAAAATTTGGCATAAAGTTAGCAAAAAGTTTTTTCATAAAACTAACCAAACTCTGGCTAACGATTTGCTAAACTCTTGTTAACGAGCTGCCAAACGTTTGCCAACTTGTGAAAAACAGCAGTTTAATGTCTAACAATTTTGTTGGTTTTTTTAAATAACTGTTGTTTTTTAGTTTACTGTCTTTTCTTAATTTACTGCCTGTTTAACGATTTCGAACGTCAACGTTCGCATAGAAAACTACATTTAAAACAAAAACAAATTTTCGAATATTGTTTTTGTTTTACATATAATTTTCTATGCGAACGTTAACGTTCGAAATCGATGAACAGGCTGTTATTTTAATTTTAAAAACTTTTTAAAATTTTTATATGTGAAGGGAAAAAGAAAAAAAATTACAAATTCAGCGATGATTAATGCAAAACGTGTTGCATTTTTGATTAATACAAGGTGGCATCATACAAATTCAGAGTTGATTTATTAAAAATTGGCAGATGGAGAAAAATTCGTTATGAATTAACTCTGTGCCAACAAGCTGCTAAGCTTAAGCGCCATTGTAGTTAGCAGCTCATTGTACGTAGTGTACAAACTGTGGCTAACTTTTTGTTATGAATACGGCTGTAACATTTTAAGCAAAACTAAGCTGTTCCGCCAAAATTATGTATACAAACTTTAAAATAATAAAGAATATAAAAAAAAAATCGGGATCCCGAAAATCCCGGTATTAAAAATCGGAAATCCCGAGATCGGAATTTCCCGATTGGAAGCCCTAGTCACAGTCCCTTACAGTCTTAGAATATTATAGTTTCATATTATAACATTTGTTTAGAGGTACTTTACACCATCACACAAGTCTTACGTGTTTTTAGGAAAATAAAACCCTGTCATGATAAGTTGTTATTGTCTTTTAAAAATTTTCAAGCTATAATTAGATCAGAGATGCAGTTTTGTCAAAAAAACGTTAGACTTGTGTGATAGTGAATGCATTTTGTACTTACCAGTAAATATTTCGTTACTCTTCTAATCATATATTTGTTAACATAACACTTACCTATAAAAAAAAGAAAATTTTGTTAATAAAACATTTTGTAATTGGTTTGTTAAATAAAGTACAAATTTTTGCAATATTTTTTAGCATTCTTATAACCTAAAACTGTGGGATTTACAACAGATGGTTTGTGTCTTTAATAACTCATATCGCATTTTGGAGGTTATATATTTTTTATACCCTTCACCCCAATTAGTTGTGAAGAGGGTATACTAAGTTTGTCATTCCGTGTGAAACTTTTTTATTAAACATCTAAGACCCCATAAAGTATATATATTCCGGCTCCTTGTGTAATTCTAAGTTCTAAGTCGCCATGTCCGTCTGTCTGTCCGTCAGTTGAAAACACGCTCTCTTTCGAAAAACTGAAAAGAAATGAACAATCTTGGTGTCAAATTGCTTGTAGTTATCCTACGCAGTTTGGGATTGCAGTCCAGAAAAATAGGATGAGACCAATGAATAGAAATGTGGAACCACCGCCTACGCCTTAAACCGTTATTAACAGGGAACCTAGAATATATGCTCTAAAAAACACGTTTTATGCGCATAAAATATGCAGTAAAAACTTGAAAATATACCTTGAAAATTGTTAAAAATATGACCCAAAAAATTCAAAAATTGCTAATTTGAAAACAAAATAGTCAACAATACATTTGCCTTTAAAAAAAACAATACTAAAGTTATAATCGGTAAAGCACATACAGCATAGTAATTGCAGATGAATTTGCGAGATTTTACCCAATTGGGAAACGATGGGCCGGCATGGGCTCACAGAAACAAAGTTATGTTATCAGGTTAAAATTCATATAAGAGTTATTTGTGCCGAATACCATCTAGATATTAACATCCACATGCGATTTTTTGTCTAAAAGAGATTTTACGCTCACCAAGTTGTTTATTAATGTTAACATTTAAAAGGAAATTAAAGGTTGTTTCATATGGGAGCAAATGTGAACCGATTCTAAAAGCATTTAATTTGCAGTAAATATTTTTGAGGCGAATTTAATCTTAATACCAACATAATTAAATGGTTTATGGACACAAAGAGTCGTATTTGGAAAGAAATTTTTATCTGAAATTGTAGACCGATTCTCAGCATTTACATAGACTTCGTATTTAGTACAATTATTAGCATATACAAATTTGATAAAATTATCTACAAGATTGCAATTGCACTTTGCGCACAAAGTTAACATAGACAGACAACTAGCCAGACGGACGGATGGACATCGTTATATTACTTTAAAAAGTGATTCTGATTCGATATACTAAAAGATTGGTCCAGATTTCTATGTATTACCTTGTCTTACAATTTTTCAACAAAAAATTTAATTTAGATGGCGAAATTAAAGCAGCACGTTGGGTATAGAGATAAATATTAAAAACATAAAAGCCAAAGTTTTGCAAAAAAAAAAAATTGAAAGTTCTAGGAGGCGTCTAAAAATATGTATATTAGAGCGACTCAAGTTGTATGGAAGCAAAATTCGTGCTCGATGTACCCTCCTTAAAATGAACCTTGTACTTTTTTAAGATGACATTTTAAATATTTCGGCTCCAGGGGTGACCTCTCGTGAGCTGGACCAGTTTGAAAATGGTATATTTTTGCATGTTTTGTTACTTTAAGAATCTGCTTCCTTACCAACATATACAAGTTGTGTATCGTAAGGAAGGTTTTTTAAGGCGCGTTCAACTGTATATAAAATTTGTCCAAGGACGATCATCCATGTCCTTTTTTTTAAGAATTTTCTGTAAAAAAAAACGGTTTTTGAATTTCTGGTTCGGGGATGTTTGTAATAAAAGTGCCAAATTAACATATTTTAATCTTTAGTCGAGTTAATTAAATACGTGTCTCAGCTTTTTTTGAAATTCGTGCTAATTCGAGTTTTGACAAAAATGCAATGGGTTGGTAACCCTTCGTTAAATAGGGCAATATGGGTAACAAATTTTATCTTTTGCCAAAAGATGATATCTTTGTATGTTAATATTTTAGATTTGTGCAAATTAGATGCATTTTACGCGGTGCTCTGGAATATATATAAATGCAATTTTGTAGTAACTCTAATATGATAGCGGGTTTAGTTTTTAGATCATGTATGGATGAAAATAGGACTAAAGAAAGAAAAAAAGAAATGATCCACGACCTGAACTGTTTTTTAATTTGCGGAAAAAATATGCCGCAAAAAAGTCGTGGATCATTTCTTTTTTTCTTTCTTTAGTCCTATTTTCATCCATACATCCAAAAGATAAAATTTGATACCCATATTGACCTATTTAAAACGAAGGGTTACCACCCCATTGCATTTTTGTCATAACGCGAACAAGCACGAATTTCAAAAACAGCTGAGACACGTATTTAATTAAATCGACTAAAGATTAAAATATGTTAATTTGGAACTTTTATTACCCGTTTTTTTACAGAAAATACTTAAAAAAGGGACATGGATGATCGTCCTTGGACAAATTTTATATACAGTTGGACGCGCCTGAAAAAAACCTTTTTTACGATACCCAATTTGTATATCTTGGTAAGGAAACAGATTCTTTAATTAACAAAACATGCAAAAATAGACCCTTTTTCAAACTGGTCCAGCTCACGAGAGGTCAAAGCTGGAGCCGAAATATATAAAATGTCATCTTAAAAAAGTCCAAGGTTAATTTTTAGGAGGGTACATATCGAGCACTTTTTTTGGTGAGTCGCTTTAATGTATATGCATCAAAATATGCCTCAAAAAGGCAACATGTGCTCTATAAACTTAAAAAATGCTGCAAAAAGGCTATTTCAATCAAATAATGAAAAATGCTCCAAATGGTAAAATATGCAAAAAATATGCACTAACAATTCAATGCCAAAATTCATAAAAAGCTCTAAAATGGATAAATATATTGTTTCTGCCCTCATTGGTCGCACAAGGAAAAACATTCATTGCATATTTTTGGTTTCGCTGTTAATTAATAATGCTATAATAATTAAATTTGGTACGTCACAGTTTTATAGGACTAGAAATCACTGTTAAAATTTACGCTAGGCCCCTCATAGAGTCCAGTCTAATTAATAAAATAAGCCTTAACCGTAGCTGATATAGATATTTCGGTAAAATTTCTTCTAACTTAGCTGCATGGTTTAATATTCATATCCCAGTGATAATTTGTTATTTTTTGCTAATTTTCAGTACCACTATTCTTAAATATTTTTGGTAAAAATAAGAAAATATGACCCCAAATTATCTAAAAACTTGAAAAAAACGAATAACTTTCAGTATAAATTAGATTTTCACAGTATAATTGTTAAAATTACAAGTAGATTAACCAACTTTAATGTAATTGAATTTAAAATCAATATAATGAAGTGTGCAAAAATCATATGACATTTAAAATAAAATTTTTTTTTACAAAAAATCAACAAAAAATAATATAAAATGAAAGGAGAAGCTTGAAAAATTACACAGCTCTTGTAAACGGCACGTACAAACACGCACATACACATACACAAGCACATTTATTTTATGCCCATGCTCTCACCTTTACTTCACTCCACTCACCTCCCCCACCCACCATCACATCTTTTTTTGCTGCACACACTTACAACACATTCAAATTACAAAAGAATATTTAATTACGAAAAATGTTGCATAATTACAGGCGGTTGTGAATACTGAAAAATAGTATAAAAAATAAAAATAATAATGAAACTGCATAAAAATCAAGCTCAGTGTATATTAACATTTAACAGACAAACAAATAAAAATAAAATTTAAAATATGCGTATATTTTTTCCTGCTGGTGAAAATCCAAAGACTATTGGGCAGTTATTATTGCTGTTGCTGGGAAGTTGTTGTTGCTCTTGCTGTTGAATTGTTATTGTTGTTGTTTATTATGCATGCATATAAAACGTTTCGTGGCCACAGGTTTATAAATCAACCATAACACTGGAAAACAAAAATTATATTTAATTTCACATTGTATGTATCAGTGTTGCCATGGGGTAAAAAAAGGGACCCTTTTCTAACAAAAAAGTAACGGTTTTTCGTCAAAAGTTACATTTTAAAATGTTCCTTAAATAAATTGTGACCTAAAATTAAAAAGGCCCTATCTAACATTTTGAAAATTTTACAGGAGAGGCAAAAACTATTTTTTTTTATTTTTCTTGTAAAACCTAACAGTTGTTTTTACAGTTGACAACATTGCATATTATGCAGCTTTTAGTTAGGCCTTTTAGCGATTGCCATATAATCTTTTGTTGATAAGGCCTTTTGTTTTTTGCTAATAAAATCGCAAATTATGGTAAAAAGATTGCAAATTGTGGACATCAGAATCAATGAAAAAGTTGATTTTAAATTTTTGGTTACTTAGGGACTTTTGCATTCCCAATAAAAAATTTTATCATATTGCGAAGCACTAATGGTACATTTAAAAAAATAAGCGCAGATTTATGCGCTACGCAATTAGACATACAGAAATGCAGTAAAGTAAGTGAAAAAACTCTACACAACTTTTATAAAAAAAAAATAATATTTCAAGTGCTACGGCATTCCCTTACTACGAAGCAGGTTTGTAAGGGAGAATACTATTTAATAACTGTATCAAAGCATTCAGTGTGTAAAGCTGATCGTTACATCCAACAATTTTCTTATGCGCTGAATAATGCGCTTCATGTGTCAAAAATGTATTGCTTCAAAGTGGGAACTCGCCATATAAAATTCATGTCTTCCGTATGCGCAATGGTAAGCGCAACTCTTATGTTTCTCCCTTACAAACCTGCTTCGGTGGAAGCTCCATTTTTTACTGGGTTCCAGGTGACGAAACAGTAAATTTATGTGATTTATATAAAATAAATATTTTTTCCATATTTAACTCAAAGTAAAAAAAGATCAATCCACCGGCGGGAAAATAAATAAAAATTTTGAATCTAAAACAAAGGGGACACTGGTACTCCGGCAACCAAACGAACTTTAAAGTAAAATATCTCTTCAATAATAACACGTACAACGTTGAGGTTCTGCAAGTTTCTTCAACTAATCGTTTCCTAAGGATTTGTATAATTTAAAGCTTTCCTGATTTTTTTTTCTTGGTTGGCTGGGGAGCCACCAAAAGTCAAATGATCGCAACCCTTCTGAAGAGGGTATCTGGTTACCCGTATTAAGGTCAAAGCATTGTTTATAGAAAAAGTTAAATTAAGCGTAGTTTTTTCTTACTTTGTACTGATTCCATTGCATTAAAGAAATTATTCTGCTATGCGTGTTGCACAGTGGCCGTTAACGTTTTTGAATAATTGTTTATTCATGAGTCAACTACTTTTCCAAAAATAAAATATCTTTCTGTGCAATGTAGACACAAAAGTTAAATGGGACAGAAAATAACAAAATTATACATGTTACATTAGGCCTTCAAAAGTTTTTAACCAAACGGTATCACTGGTATGTATATTTTAATACACAAACATAAACTCACATTCACTCACACATGCGTATGCATTTAAGCCAATGTCTATGTAAATATCCATCTATCTGTAGATTTCTTCTTTTGTTAATGTTTATATAGTATGAAAAACAATAACAATCAGCTCAGATATTTATTAATAACAAACAAAAAAAAAAACAACAAAAACAACTGTGACATATTGAAGGAAAAACAACATTTTTTTTTGTAAAGAAAAAAGCGCATGTGTCTGCATATAAAGTAATTAAGAAAATCCATAATTGAATGACATTAAAATAAAGAGATACGCAAGTAACTTTTAAGTAAGTGCTGGGGAAAATAATAATAAATAATTAATGAACGAAAAACTAAAGAAAAAAACTAGCGAAAAATAGACCTTCTTGAATTTTTGTTTTTAAGATTTAAAATTTTAATGACGCAAAAAAAAAATAAAAAATGAAATGATATTTATTTTAACTTCCTATAGAAAAGAAAATTTTTCCAAAAAAATTTCTAAAAATATCTAATAAAAAGAAAATGTTCTTGAAACTTAAAATTGGGTAAAATTTCGGTGGCATGCCATAACGTCCAGTGTCATAGTGTCCATGGACTTTATGACACTTTTAAAAGTGTCATAATGTCCATTGGTGAATTGTCATAACGTCCGTGGACGTTATGGCACTTTCAAAGTGTCATAATGTCCACAACTTAACTTATAATCAAAAATGTGGAATTTTTTTTTTAAATACCGTTAAAATTTCAAGTGATTTTTTAAAAAAAACTAAATTAACCATAACCATGTCGGTGATAATGATTTGGTTAAATTAAACATAATATGGATAACATTTTCTTAAAAATGTATTTGTAGCTTTTTCTCTGGGTGTATATATTAAATATATATATCGAAAATGAGGATTTTCTCTTCTATGGTATAGCAAATACTGGCTTCGCTAACTAAAGCTTCTGTGTATAGACGGCCTTCGGCCAGGCGCAAGGATTTTCTCCTCTATGGTATAACAAACACCTGCTTCGCTAACTAAAGCTTCACTGTATAGCCGGCCTTCGGCCGGGCGCAAGGATTTTCTCCTTTATGGTCTAACAAAAACAGTACCCACGGACATTTTGGCACTTTTAAAAGTCTCACAGTGTCCATGGACACTATGACACTGGACGTTATGACATGCCACCAAAATTTCCTATAAAAAGGTGATTTTTTAAAAAATTTTAATTTAATAAGATTTAAAATTAAAATGTAGCAAAAAATATTTAATTTAATTTCCTATAAAAAAAAAAAATTTACAAAACTTACTATAAAATTTTTTTTTTTTTAATTTCTTATAAAAAATTATTGTGGGTAAAATTTCCTAAAAAAGAAAATTTTCTAAATGTTTCCTTAAAAAAATGTTTTTGGGTAAAAGAACCTATAAAAAGATAATTTTTTTAATAATTTTGTATAAAAATATTTTTACCAAAATTTCCTATTAAATTTGCTGAAAAAAAAAAAATATTTTTCTAAAAATTTGCTATAAATGAAAATTTTACAAAAAAAAAAAAAAATAGAAGCTAAAATTCCCATTTTCTATTTGTTTAAGTCATTTAGTTAAATATATCAAATTGTCAGAGTAAAATGATTAACAAAACTATATTGGGCATGCTGTTGTGTGAAAAGTGAAATAAACATGTGCAACGGGTAAGTAAATACATAATAGTTTTCCCTCACTTGGACTTAAGTTAATCCTAATAGGCCTAATGAGTCCTTTATCCAATGCGAATAATGGCGTTTTCTTTTCTTACAATAATGTTCCATATATGCTACCATTCGTGCGGGTTTTTGTTCCATTCTAAAAATATATGCAAAAATGTCAGAAGTTGTCGTTTTCCTTTCTTAACGTGTTGCAACAATAAATGGCAAATTTGTTCCATTTCTTACCCGCAGTTATAACTGAGTGCGAGATAATACCCTTTTTTGCATTTGCGTAAAGTACTTTTAATGCAAGCAAGTATTTTTTTCTCTTGTGTTTGCGGACAATTTGCGTTATATTGTGATTTTCAGTTATATTGTGATGGATATAAAAACTTTTTGTTTTTCGTTTGTTTTACTTTTATTATATTTTTTTTGTCGCCAAATTTTTTACAACAGCTGACATTAGCTATTGAAAATCAGTGCTGTTAACGCTTATTGCAATTGTAAGAAAATTTGATGTTGAAAATTGATAGAAGCGTGGTGAATATCGCTTTAAGTACAAACTTTGCATTCAATATTTAACTCGCTAAATACACATTAGTGTTGAGTGTAAAACGTAGCTATTATTTTGTTCCATTGTAATTTAGAAAAATGTATCACTTTGTAAGTGTTCGTGTAGCCTAATAAATATATTACCCAACTATAATGCATTATTATTTTTTAGAAAAGAAAACACCATAAGTCATCGCACTGATGACATTTTGTATTAAACTGACTTCGATTCGTCATTTCTGTGATGATCAGTGGGATGACAGTTGACACAAGTTCACCTGGTGACAGCGTGGTCAAGTCATTTTGCGGCTGACATCACAATGACGTTAAGAATCAGAAACGAAGACACTTGTCACAGTACTGAAGTCAAAATACATCAGCGTTATGACGGCTTCCTATCAGTGTATAAATAGCAAACTCTAAGAAACAATTTTCCAGTAAATAGCGAACTTTTTTCCGGTAAATAGCGAACTTTTTGAGACATTTTTTCAAAATTGTACACTGAATAATATCAAGTTAGAGAAAAACCAATTTGCTATTAAATTTTCCTATAAAATAGCAATTATTTAGCAAATTTACGTTGAAAAATAAAAAAAATTTTTCCAGAATTTCGTGTCAATAGCAAATTTATTGAAAATGTTAAAAATTATTCTAAAATACGCTAGAAACATATAAAAACATATAATAATTTTCTTTTTTACATTTTATATAATTTTTATATAAATAAAAACTTTTTTTCGACACTTTCCTTTTTGATTTTTATTTCCATAAGACTTTTTAATGCTTTTAGTGAAACTGCAATTCTCAATTCTGTTTAGTCATGCAATTTAAATAAAAATATAATAACAAAGGAATAAAAAAGTGTTTTAAAGAAAAAAAAAAAATCACTTTTTATGCACAACAGAACATTAACTTTCTTTTAAAAAACCATCATAAATGACAATGACTCGAATACAACAACAAATAGAAGAGTTCTGAAGGGACAAAAAAAAAGAAAAGATTCTACAACCAGTTAAGTGAAAATATATAAAAAATTATGAGACAAAGTAACACAGCAAAATAAAAATTCAAAACAGATTAAAAAAAAAAATTGATTGAAAATTTATGTAAAATATTAAACAACAACAGTACCAAAATATTTCTTAACAACTAAACCAACAAATTTCCACTTAAACAGCACAACTTGTACTTATTTCTCCTTTTTTCCTTTGAAACTAATGTCTTGTTAAGAATATTATTTGCCTGGGAGTTGGCTGACTGGTTGTACAATTAAAAAAAAAAAAAAAATAAATAAATTTGTACCATATTTCATTTCTCATGGTCAGTTAGTTAGTTGTTGGCTTAATTAAACATCAGAGTGTTTATACTTAAATTTAATTACAATTTGGCATTTTCATTCTTGGTTTGTCAACGTATTGCCTGCCCGTTTGGTTGGGTTGAGTGGTTCCTTTTTTTTAATTTTCATGCGATTTTGTTGCGTGTGTGTGTATTTAACAACATGACATTAACTTAATTTGTTTGTTAGTTAGTTGAATAAAATGGGAAAGCAAAGAAAAAAATGGTTATAACAAATATTGCAGCAAATGAACAATTTACTGGGAGAAAGGCAGTGAAGGGGAGAGAAAGAGCAGATTTAGCTTAAAAAAATGTCTAATAAAAAATTTCCCAGTCGTAGCAGAGTTGCTCTTAAAGACTTTCGTGTTCACGTAATTTATTATTATAGATCAGGTGGGTTTAGTAAATATTTTCCGTTGTGTTACAATGCGTCATTGTATCCAAGTTGTCCTTTGTTATCTGGTTGCTACTATTACTCCACCGTTGATTAATTAAAGGAATGGATTCTTCTCTTTAAATCGGTGTCGGAGAGACTAGTTTTCCAGAATGTACTAATAAAGTGACCTCAGAAACGTTGGCGTCACAATTCTAGCGTATTGTTTTATCTTTTGCTGTAGTACTGAGGTCATTTGTTAATATATTTTGCTAGTTTTGTCTTCTAAGGTACTGTGCCCAAACAGTTTGATTCTGAATGCCGAACAATGACAGAGAGAGTTTTCAGTTGACTTCTCTTCTTTAGAGTCTACGCAACTTCTAGAAAGGTTGTTCTAAGGGAGCTCCAGCATATGGCTCTGATTCCCAATAGGCCAATGGCCAGTTTTAATTGCAATTAGTTTTCTAAAGTGAAGAAAAGACAGCGTATACGCCCACTGTGTCCTTTTACTGTCTATGATGAGCCAGATTATTCTGGTTTCCCCACAGGTAGTCTTATCGAACCATCTCTGAGTCCTCGAGAGTGAAAAACCTATATCACATATTAAACTATTATGGTTTAAGGGAGTGCCTGCATGCGCCAATGTATGCCTTTATGTCCAGGAACCAATTTAGGGGAACTATGGAATGTCTCACTATCTCCTCCAAAGACACCACCTGGTTTTTTTAACAATTCTCAATGTGATCAACACATTGTCTAGGGATCTTATGGCCATCCTACTATCGGTAACTATCCGGATATCCCTACCAGATATCCCATCATACTGAATGTGCTTCGCGGCTGTGTTGATGACCATTATTTCGGTTACTCTAGTCCAACTGCTCGGAGTAATTGCCAAAACCAAAACCATACTGAGTTTTAAACCTGTCAGTGCTTACCCGTTTCACATCTGCGGTGATCCGTACTGTGTTTTCCAAAATGCGTACAGGAAAACCAGGATGAAAGATCGATTTAGGTGTCACGTAGTCAACATCCGCCTGTCAATTAAGTCCGAAGTTGTAATCTCTCCATGCCCTTGTGGCCTTTAGTCTAGCTTGTGTGTTTGCAACCAACTTTTGCGGCAGAATGTCTGGTGGTAAGCAGTTCAAGATTGTAAACAAGGCCCTTAGAGGTGTATAGCAATTTAATAAAAAAATATAATTTCAAAAACAGTTTGAAAAAATTTGGTATTTATAGGCAACTTTTATAGCAAATTGTGGCAAAAATTGGTTTGTTATAGAATTTGTTTAATATTGGGGGTTTTATTGAAAATCTTGTTTTAACAATTTAACAAAATTTCCTATAAAAAGCAAATCTTCCTCAGAATTTCTTATAAATATCCAATTTTGAAAAAATTTCCTATTTCCAGCAGGAGCCGATGGTTTGCCAACTGAGCTGTTTAGGAACGGTAGTGACATACTCATCAGGCATATGCATTGTATTGTAGAATCTGCCTTGAAGAACGCATACCCGATGATTGGAACCTGAGTTTTATGTCCCGTGCACAAAAAAGGAGAAAAGACAATATGTCCCAATTACAGAGGAATAAGTCTCCTTCCCGTCGCATGCAAAATACTGTCGAGCGTAGTGTGGGAGAGATTGAAAACTAAAGATGGTGAGATCATTGGGCCTTATCAATGCGACTTTAGACCTGGCAAAACCACCATAGACCAGATAGATATTCACACTGCACCAAATCCACGAAAAGGCCTAAGAAAGACAGATCTACACCTATCGTATATTTGCGACTATAAGGCCACTTTCGACATCTCCATACGTTCAAATTTATTTCAATCCATGACTATCTTTGATTTCCTTGCAGATCAAATTTGGATTTGCAGGATGACCTTAACTGATATGAGCTCCTCAGTTAAAAAATAGTTTTTGATGAACTTAAGCCTAATTTAAAATATTAAAAACTTTAAATAAAAAAAAATTGTTTTTTAAATTTTTACAAAATCTAGTATGTTTAAAAAGGTTTTCCAAAATTTGCATCAAAAGTTGCTATTTTTAATAAAATTGTATATTTTCTCAAAAATTTGCTACTTTTAATAAATAATCCCAAAATTTGATATTTAAAATTTCATCTATAACTTAAACTAATTTTGTGTTCTCTGCTGTATTCACATGTGTTATGAATTAAAAAATAAAACTTATTTTTTTTATTAAATTTTTGCTTTTTACACACACACACACACACATGTAGTTAATAAAACTATATGCGCTGTGAAATGAATATAATTTTTCAACTCTTATTGCTGCTGCTTGTTATTTTATTATAGCTGACATTAAAAAGCTTTAAATAAATTATGTTTGCTAAGTGTTTGTAAGAGTGTAAATGCATATGTACGTGTGTATTTACTAACACATAAAGGTTTTTCAAATTTAAACATAAATCTATGATTAAAAGTGAAGTTTTATTTTTGTAAATTTGCTTGTTTTTTCTCAGGGCTTGCTGAAAAATACAACAACAAAAATTATAAGAAAAAAAAGAAAAAAAAATTGGTATAAAATTGCTACGAATCAACGTTAATTGAGTGTAAATTTCATGATGAAAATATACATAAACATGGTAAACAAGCAAGAAAACATGAAGAACATGCAACAGCAATCAACAAACAGTTGTTATTTACAAAATAACAACATCAACAACAACAAATACAACAGCAATAGCGGAAAAACTGCTCATACTAGGAACAATAAAATGAAATAATATTTAACACGACTACAATGGCAGCAAAAATAAATTTAAAACGAAAAATATAAATAATAATAAACAAAGTTAAAAATATAAAAAAGAGAATTGAGGCACGTATGGAAAGTAGTCACAAACAAAAACAACAACAACATCCAGAAAACTGCAAAACCAGTGGCAGTGGAAAGCAGGTAGCAACAGCAACATCAACACAAAAATTAACTACTACATGTTGTCACATATGTTTATTTGATTGCAATTTAACACACTCACACACTTCCAAACGTACATACAATTAACATACCAATACTTTAACACATTTACTTATTTATCATTTATAGCATTTAAAACTAGTAAATGCCATCTGACAAACACGCAAAACTATCAACTGAAAAGAAATCCATAGCATAACTTTGTACGCCAACACATTTAGAGCATTCACTAGCCATTGTGCTGATTCGTTTGTTTATTTTTTATTCTCAGTCATAATGGCCAATACAAATTTGTTGGTTGGTAATATGTATTTGTTAAATGTAACACATTACAACATCAGTTAACTATTAATTAAAACATGCACTTTCATACAGAGTTTTTTAAATTTTTTCTTGCTGTTTGCCATTTAAATGGTTACAAGGTTTTTGTTTCATTTCGTTGATTTTTTTTTTTTTTTTTTTGCATTTGTAAATCAAAGTGTTACATTTCATAAAAGGTATTTTGTTATATAGAAAAAAAGAAACAAAATACATTTCAAAAAAGAATTAAAAATTAATTTACAGGTAACAATTTAAAAACATTAAGTTGACACGACATATGACTGATATTAATACGGGTATTTGTAATATTTTAAGTGGTGGAAATAAATAAAAATATTTGTATTTTGAAATAAGAAACTTTACGAGAAATTACTTTTTCTTTAAAGTCCAAGGAAGTTTTCCTACAATTTGGATATTTTCAAAAATGTTTAAAAAATTTGTTATTTATGGGAAATTTTTAACAAGCTTTGCTAATTAAATTTGCGATTTATGTGAAATTTTCAGAGAATTTGCTATATATGGGAATTTTTTCTAAAATGTGCCATTCTAAAATTTGCTATTAATAGGAATTTTTCATAAAATTTTAAAAAAAATTTCAAAAAATCAGCTTTTTATATAAAATTTGCTATTTATAGGAAAGTTTCATAAAATTTGCTATTCATAGGAAATTTCATAAAATATGCTATTTATAGGAAATTTTCATAAAATTTGCTATTCATAGGACATTTCAGAAAATTTGCTATTGATAGGAAATTTTCATAAAATTTCCTATAAATAGAAAATTTTATTTATAGGAAATTTTCAAAAAATTTGCTATTCAAAGGAAATTTCATAAAATTTGCTATTTATAGGAATTTTTCACAAAATTTTTAACACATTTTCAAAAAATTAGCTTTTTATATAAAATTTTCATAATTCTATTTATAGAAAATTGTCATAAAATTAATGGCATGTCATAGCGTCCTGTGTCATTGTGTCCATGGACACAAAATTTGCTATTTAGAGGAAGTTTTAAACAACTTGATATATGGGGAAATTTTTGCATAATTTGCTATTAATGGGAAATTTTTATAGAATTAGCTATTTAATAGAAATTTTTAAAAAATTTGCTATTTATAGGAAATTTTCATAAAATTTGCTATTTATAGGAAAGTTTCATAAAATTTGCTATTCATAGGAAATTTCATAAAATTTGCTATTTTTAGGAAATTTTCATAAAATTTGCTATTTATAGGAAATTTTCATAAAATTTGCTATTTATAGGAAATTTTCATAAAATTTGCTATTCATGGGAAATTTCATAAAATTTGCTATTTATAGGAAATTTTCATAAAATTTGTTATTTGTAGGAAATTTTCATTAAATTTGCTATTTATAGCATATGCTATTTTCTAGGAAATAAAATTTGCTATTTATAGGATATTTTCATAAAATTTGCAATTTAAAGGACATTTTCATAAAATTTGATATTCATAGGAAGTTTAACAATATATACCCTTTTTAGGAATTTTTATTTGGTATGGTTATATTTATTTTTTACTTCCAATATATTTTCCAAATTTTTTTTAACACTTTTCCTGTATTCATGGATCAAAATTAGACAGACTTTTTTTAATGCTAATTATTTTGAAATGAACATAAATTTAAAAAAATGTATTGACTATTTTTTTTTAATTTATGTTCATTTATTTTATTATTGAATAGTATGTTTATTTCTAATATGTAATTTCAAGGCTTTTTCGTAGTATCTGTATAAAAAATTACGCATTTCGTAAACATGGGTCAAAATAGAACAACACAATTGAGTGAATTCAAACAAATATACAGCATGTAATAAATTTATGTAAAAATCATTCCGAAACTTTGGATGTACAAAAATAAACAGAATTAGCAAATGTATGATGGACTAACTTTCTAAATTGAACAAAATTAAGCCACAAATACCTCATTTTTTTATTTTCTTAGTACAGGACAAGGGTTTATCCTTTCTTTTATTGTAATTTATGTCAAAAAATAAAAACATAACAAATCGTTGAATTCTATTGAAATCCACAACACATTAAACTGATCCAGTTTCAACAGTTTTTTTGTTGCGTTGCAAAAGCTTAATCATCAAAACGTGTTGTTGCAAATACTTAAACAGAGAAGACAACCAAAAAAAAAAAAAAATATAAATCAAATTTATATATAAAAAAAATAATACAACCACTTCAATCCTTAGAAAAGCCTTCAGTTAAATTAAATATACAAATAAATTTATAAAAAAAAGCGATGCAGCAACAGCAACAAATTGAAAAAGGATATGATGCCAAAATTGGAAATAAATTGTAAAAAATTGAATCAAATTCACATATAATCGACAAATAGACTACAAAAAGGGAAAAAGAGACAAGCACACAAAAGAGTGTTCTAGTAGAGCGAGTGCAAGGAGTAGTGAGAAAGGCGATATGGTGGTGGTAGACAAATAAACAATATGCATGCACAAGGCTTACAAATATATTCCGACACACACAGGCATAAATAAACTTCTTTTAAACGAGAACTAAAAGCGGAAATCAAGTAACACTCAAAGTAGACCTTTAAAGAACCCTACAACGTAACAAAAAGTCTTTGACTAAATTTAAAACATAGGGTGCTTTGGACACTTTATAAACCTTTGTGTCTATACGCGTTTCATGTTTTTTGTCATTTTAATTTTTTTTTTTTTTTTTTTTTTTGTTGCTTTACAAATAGCAATTTTATGCTTGCAAAGGCATGAAAAGCCTTTGTTCGTGTCTATTTCACGTTAGTTTGGCTACAAGCCTTTGGTAAACAACAGCGTATGACTGTTATATGAATTCAAACAACAACTAAGAAACAAACACTCAATATATTTTTTTGCCATGTAGCACTAACTTTATACTGGCAGTACAACAATATGAGCCCAAAAAAGAATGAACAGAAATTCGAAAAAAATGATAGCAAAGTAACTAGTAAATGCAACATATGTTTTGTCATACATACATATGAAAGCACTTTTATCAGCCCAATAGCAAAAGTAAAAAGCAGCAGCAGGACGCAAAAAGAAATTGTTAATTTTGAAAAGCAACAGGATCATATGCTCCCTTTATGTTGAAATTGACAGGAGTAGTAAAATCGGGTATGAAAAAATTTCAAACTCTAGTGAAATATCCTATAAATAGCAAAAAGCAAACTTTGCGAAAATTTACTGTTAACAAGGAATTTGGAATTTTGTGAAAACTTCCTAAAAATATCAAATTTTATGTTAATTTCCTTCAAAAAGGACATATTTCCGATAAACTGTTTACTTTAAAAAGCAAATTCCAATAAATAGCAAATTTCATGAAAATTTTCTATAAATACAAAGTTTCCTATAAATAGCAAATTTTATGAAAACTTCCTATAAATAGCAAATTTTATGAAAATTTCCTATAAATAGCAAATTTTATGAAAATTTCCTATAAATAGCAAATTTTATAAAAATTTCGTATAAAAAGCAAATTTTATGAAAATTCCAATAAATAGTAAATTTTATGAAAATTTCATATAAATAGCAAATTCCTATCAATAGCAAATTTTATGAAAATTTCCTATAAATACAAAATTTCCTATAAATTGCAAATTTTATGAAAATTTCATATAAATAGCAAATTTTATAAAAATTTCGTATAAAAAGCAAATTTTATGAAAATTCCAATAAATAGTAAATTTTATGAAAATTTCCTATAAATAGCAAATTTTATAAAAATTTCGTATAAAAAGCAAATTTTATGAAAATTCCAATAAATAGTAAATTTTATGAAAATTTCATATAAATAGCAAATTCCTATCAATAGCAAATTTTATGAAAATTTCCTTTAAATTGCAAATTTCTATAAATAGCTAATTTTATAAAAATTTTCAATAAATAGCAAATTTCATGAAAATTTCCTATAAATAGCAAATATTATGAAAATTTCCTATAAATAGCAAATTTTATAATAATGTTGTAAATATTTCTAAAATAATCAAACAATAAAGCTGTGTGACTAGCCGTTTTGCCCTTTACTGCTAAACGAATCAACAATTGAAACTAGTTGCTGTCTGGCTGGCTGGCAAAAAGAATTGAATTGTATGTTTGCGAAAAAATCAAAATACTGAACAGAAAAAAACAAATAAAATACATATTGAAAATCGAATAAAACAAATTGTGAGCGCCCAACACACAAGCCAAATGAATTATTTATGAAGTGGTTGTTGGCTGAGTTTTATTTTTGCTCACTTTTGTTTTTTTGCGCCACAGTTTTATAATATTTTCCTCAACACTTTAACCGTATGGATTTGTTGGAAATTTTTTTTTGTTTCGTTTTTTTCCAGCAAACGACGACAAAGTACTTTGGCAAAAAGCCTTTTTTCGCTATGGAATTAAATGAAGGAAGCAATAGAAATTACATATTGGATGGAGAGGTGTTGGCATGTTTATTGAAAGCTTTCCTCTAAATGAGATGGCATAAGAGAAATCTTTTGTCAATACTAAAGAAAATTTTAAAGTACGAGCTAAAGACTAACAACGTTTCAAGAATCAAGCGGCGGCTTTGTGACCCTCTAAGAGTGTAAAGGGAACATTCAGGTACATGAAATTCGGCAGAGTTAAAAATTTACAGATCTCTTGAGATTTCGGCTGGCAGGAGCTTCTATTTAATACCTTGTGGCATCGGCTCCAACTAAATATTGCTCCTTCAAAGATCACGGGGTGTTTGTAGTTTTGTTTTAAAGTCGCGGGAAGGATGATCCTATTTATAAACACAACTTCAAGGGCTTCAGGTTCACCACATATGGAGAATTTCTGTCTGCTGGCGGATCTCCCTAGAATAAATTGCAATTCAACAGATGCTACGTTAAAAATGCAGCGAAGATAAGACACCTCAACTTGCTGAACAAGGGGCAAGGGTATGATTCTTTCGAGTGGAACACTCAAATTGCGATCTGAGTGTGGTGGTTACACTCTCACCCAGGAGAAGTTGGTAATCGCATTGTTTGTCAAACAGTAGACTTAATGGATACATTTCAGTCCCTGAGTAAATAAAAATCAAACGGTTGTTAATTTCTAGTGTAATTTCATTTTCATTTTAGCGAAATTACCGTTCATTTGTCATCTATGCAAAAGCTAGTTGGCAAACTAAAGGACAACAAAAAAATCCCAACTTATTGAACAATTTTAGCTGCTTAAAAGTACCTATAAACTTTAAAGCCTTCAAAATATCCCTACCAAAGTACAATTCCCTCTTTACACTTTTGTGTCAAAAGCCCTTATGTAAAGACAATTTTCCACTTCCTTTTAACAGAACATTTCTATCTATACAATATATGTATGTAGTTTTTTATATTATTTTACTGAATTATTATAAACCTTTTGTAGTGCTGCAAGAAGGCAGTCTATTTGCCTTCTTGCAACAACTTGTTGCTACTTGCGATAGTACGAAAATGTTTAAATTGAATGCTTCAAAACAATAGAGTGAACATTTTCCGACCTTTTTCTCTTTACTAAATGCAATTTTTACTTTCCTTTTTTTTAAATTTTATTATAAGCTAAACTATTTCAAATAAAATCCTTGTTGCTCTTTGTATATTTGTTGCTTTAAAATTTTATTTCTTGTTTTTCTAAATGTGTGTCTTCTAAACATTTGTTAGTTAAGTTGAATTATTTCAAAAGGAAATCGAGTTTATTTTAATTTTATTGCTTTATTTCTTTGTGCCGTTTCACTTTTAAGTTAAAAAAAATATATGCAAATATACCCAGCAGTTCTGAAAGTAGAGAAATCCTTATTTAGAAAAAAATAGAGAGAGATATATATAAAAAGGCAACTAGACTATCTCCAGGTGATCTACTAAAACTAAAGAAATCCCTAGTAGCTAGTGAAACCACTTGCTTAAAGGTCGTCACTAAACCTGGAGGGTTAACTCTGAAGGTGGAGTCTTAATATGAGGGTATGATAGAATGAATATATTCAAATTGACATGAATATCCGGCAGCTATTACTAACATTACAAAACAAAAACAAAAAGAACTCAAATGGCTATAAAGAAAAGTAAAGAATGTAATTTTTCCAGCTAAACAGGATATGCTACAAATTTGTTTTACTATGGACTTAGAAAAGTATGCAAAATAAAAGTAAATAATAAAAGATTTAAATGATGGTTAAAAACGAACAAGAATAAGAGTTCTTAGCAATGTCTATAAACAGCTAGCTGAAAAGTCAATACATTGGAATCATTAGAGGGAAAGGTAGTTCTTTATCTATAACTAGGTCATTTATGGACCGACTATTCTGGACTACGAGTATATAGCGACATAGTCCTCAGCATATCTGGAGTCTTCAAAAAAACCATTTCAAAAAACACATCGTTAAATCAACATTGCTACACATAAGGACCAAGGATTTCTAACAGAATGACAAACCTTTATTTATCCTTTCTACCAGTTGTGAAGAGAAAAGAAAAACTGAACTACTATCTGAACTAAAGATTTTATTAAGAGTAGTAAACAGAATTTGATCTAAAATTCAAACTAAATTCTAAAACAAAATAAACACGAAAATCTGGACTCAAGAGGAATCACAAGAAGAATCTGAATTAGATTATGAATTGGATTATTAATCGGAATCCCTTACTTAGAGCTGAAATTTGAACCAAATTCTTTAATAGAATCTGAACTAAAATCACTTATTTCCTTTAATTTCATAGCAGGAAGCCTTGTATTAAAATAAAACTAAATTCTATTAATGACGTTTTTATTTAAAAAGCTATAGAAAAAGGGGCGGAAATCGTATTCAACTTGTGTACGGCAAGTTCAAAAGACTTTTAAATTTATTAATAAGAATTTAGTTTAAACTGTTGCAGATGAACTGTAAAGTCCTACATTTCATAAAGATAATTGTAGATTGAAAACTATAATTTCTTTGAAAGAGTGTCAAAGGTAAATATCCAATTTTTTGAAAGTAAGTCATTTTAATACTATTTTATGCTTTAATTTTTGTTTA
This sequence comes from Pollenia angustigena, assembly GCA_930367215.1. Lineage (NCBI taxonomy): Eukaryota > Metazoa > Arthropoda > Insecta > Diptera > Polleniidae > Pollenia > Pollenia angustigena. Next base: position 10,639,355 of record OV884058.1, read on the forward strand.
CACAAAATGCTTTTTAAGCATGTTAAAACCTTTTCATTGTTACTGTCCTTTTTATTAAATCTATATATGTTTGTATATTAAAATGTTTGTTTGTTTTCCCTCGGCTCCTAAACTAAATAGCCGATTTTCCTGAAGTTATCAGGCTCTTAACATAAGTTAGAGGGCGTGACACCTTCTTTAAACACACAATATAAATTACAGTATGAGGATTGTTACAGTAAAACTATCCAAATTTGGAACAAATAGTTTGGTTATCAACACAAAACATATGACAAGATTGGACCGATTTAAAGAAGTAGGCGGGACAACTTCCATATATCGACACTATTAGTTTCTGTATATCTGGCGAATGGTAAAGGTAAAAGTATCTAAATTTTGTACAAATAGTAAAAAAAATGGCTTGGATAAGAAAAGTAGGGCTGGCGACTCCCATACGAAAATAATTTTAATTTTCGTAGATTAGAAAAGCGGTTGGAGGAAAAGTTTTAAAATTTGAAGAAAAAAAGCATCCGTCAAAAGGTAAAAAATTATTTTTTTTTTAAATTTTATTTCAACCCAGCTAGCATTTGCAATCGTCAAGGAGTCTACTGGGAATCTCACAAAGAGTGTTTTTGATCGTCGACGAGCTCATTTTTTAATTGTAGACAATTCCTCGCACGGGAGAAACGGTTACACGTGCTGATTCGTATGAGAGATTATTCCTTTATATTAATCGTAAAGGGAATCGCTTATGATGTATGTAAAGATTATCTAACGAGTCTTTCAAAAAGCATGCCAAGAGTCGTATGAGACTCATGTAGGTATTTTTTACAACTCGTGAAATGCTCAGTCGTATGACTGAGCTACCTTAATAAGGGCATCAAGCTTATTTATCATGCCAAAGCTTCTAATTTTCATACAATTTCTATAAAACAAACCTTAAGGTCGCGAAATCAACACCATCCTGTTGGAAAATCCTTTTTTACAGATCCCTAGGCCGGTTAGTTTTATTAAAATTGAATTGGCAATAACATTTTTATACTTCAAAAACGGTCTTATTTAGGAAGCTCAGTAATTGTTATACGACTCTTACAGAGATTCCCAAAAGGTTTATTCCAAGATTTAAAAACGAGCGTGTCAAAAAATAATAAATTAAAAAAAAGATTTAGATGTTTTTGTTTTTGTTAATCATCAGAAGATTCTTTAAGGAGTTGTATATTAAACATAATCGTCTAACAAACAGCCTATGCAAGCTGGGAAATAACAGATCATTTTATACATGATTGTATGTTTATTTAACATACAAGAAACATTAACAAAAACAATGAGAATTCAAAAAGAACGTACAAATGTATGGAAAAACAAAATAATTGCGATTTATATTTTTATAAACAACTTAAATTGGATATTTATGTGAAAAAGTGGCCACCATATATTTTTATTTGTGCAGCTAACTTTGATGTTTTGTATGAAAATATTTTAAATCTGCCCAAAAATATGAAAAATGTGCAGGTATACAAAATGCACGTAAACAAGGATTTTGAAGAATAATTCCAGAAAATATGTATTTTGGGCAGTTAAGTCAAAGTGCAGCTAACTTTGATTTTTTGTATGAAAATCATTTTAAAATGCCAAAAATTTTGCGCATTTATCATAAATGTGCAGGTATAGAAAGTGCACTTAAAAAAGGAATTTGTATGGAATTATAAAGAATAATTCCAAAAATTATCAATTTTGTGCAGTTTTGTCAAAAGTGCACGTAAACAAAAGGCAGTTAAGTCAAAACTACTGTATAAGTTACAGTATATTATGAGAACGATAACAATAAAAGTTTCCGAATTTAAAACAAATAATTTGTTTATTAATTCAAAATATTTATCAAAAAAAAAGCGAGCTGAACTGCTAAAGAGAACGTGGCACCTCCCATACAAAGACACTGCAAGTCTCTATTGATCTAGATAACGGTAACAGTACACAACACCTGTCAAGAAGTAAACTCAAATTTATGTTTACAATACATTACTTAGGTCGAATTCCTCTATTTTAAAATGTTGCAGATCGGGTTTAGCCATTAGTAAAGGCATGATCACATTTAACAAAAATTTGAGGAAAAAAATCAGAAAATGCGTAACCACTAAATTGATCTATTCTTAAATTTCGTTGTAACCATTTCGCTTGATCTACTTTACTTTATTTCTGAAAAGAGTTAAAGATTAATGTAGTTAATAAAATGTGAAATGATTTTTGGTCGAGGAAACGTTATACAACATCAAACAAATGCTTAATAAAAATAGCGGTTACGTGTGGGGCGTCAAATGTTTTTAAATGTGATCATAGCTTAAGGCTTTCCGGGAGCGTGAGCTGTTTTTCCAAGTTCTTACAGTGTTGCCGCATCGACGGCTACGGCGAATCCAGTCTACATGGACTTTAAGTAATAGTAAATTGTCTTGCAAAGGCACCAGAAGCATTTTGATTTATGTAGTTTTATTCATTCATCATTAGACTTAATTTATTCTCTCAAGTTACTATTGTCATAGTTGGTCTGCCTCAAAAATTCTCGTTTTACGGAATTTCCTAGATATTTGGGTCGAGGAAATCCGTAGAGTCCTACTTGCGCTAAAATGCATCCTCCGTCAATTTTAAGTACCTGTTGCATAATTCGTTTATCATTCGTTGTGCTCTTACACATATTTTCCAGTTTATTTAATGACTTCCGAGAGGCTACATTTTTATTTGTTGCAAAGGATAAGAAAGTTGACAGAAAATTAACAATCGTGTAAATAGCTCTTGCGGATTCAGATAGGAATCGCTCAACGTAGCTTTCTCGTAAGAAGTGTCCCAATGTCTGTCGTTCTTCAACAGCCCAAGAGCATGTAAGGTTAAGGACCGTTTGCGGCCTTTAAGCTTTCGAAAGAGGCCGGTGGTCTTACCTCATGGAGCAACAGGCGTAGATGGTATCATAAAATTCGTGTTGGTAGGATGAATGGTTTATATTCTTCCCACGCCAGCGATCTACAACTTTTTCTCGTCTCCTTCTAGGAAATTTTTTTTTGTTCCACACAAAATAATAAAGAACTTCATGATAAGGCAGTTTTAGCAAAGTTATCCATTTGCAGTTTTGGAAAAACGCTATCAGTGTTGTCTCTAGGTAAACAGCGAGATGTAAGACAAGGGGAACCCCGAACTGTTTCGATTCTGTGGAGGTACCAGCCGCTTTCGTAGAGTTTTACTTCATCATTCTAGTTTTTTTTTTTAAGGCAGCTTATGCACAACCCTTATTGATTTATTTACAGATAAACTTTATTGACTTAACCGAACAGGACTCACTCAATTACAGTCTTTTTAACCGTGTAGCCGCCATCAGCTGGACAAATTCTATTTTGTAAAAATGGGGATTTTACCAGGAATAAGATTTAACTATTTATTTTTCACCCCCGTAAACCCCAAAATAATAAAATTCCACAAAAATGCGAAAATTAAATGTCACCTGGAATTGGACCAGATATTTGTATATGAATCACCCATAAATTTTTCTGAGCCAAAGTATTGAAAAACGGTACATTTTTATAGGTATTCAGTACTTTCTTATAAAAAAATAAGAATCATTATCCCTACAGCAGTTCAAGAGAAAACACGACTTTAAAAAATATAATAGAGGTAAGCAAAGCGCACCGGGTCCAGTTAATAAATTATCAAAGCTTTTTTTTACCTTATGTCAAGTGTATTTTTTTTCTACTTTTAAAACAATTTGACAGGTATCATTTAATAAAAAAAAAAAACACTTAGCAAAAATGGTTTTGATTTTAATTTTATGAAAAATGTTATAATATTTTTTTTCTTTTTTCGTTCATCTTTCAAAAAACATGCATGAAGCTGAATCGAAAAAAGTAAATTTTTTTCTCTCAAATTTATGTAACACAAGAAAAATTGTATGCTTTATTTTAATTATGACACTTTTTCAGTTTCATAAACAAAAAAATATGTATTTGTTTGTGTATGTGTGTGTGTGTGTGTGTGATTGTAAATATATTGTGTTTTAAAAACATGACAAAAGATTTTTCCTCCTGTTGTTTTATATCCTTTAGTTAGTTTGCTGTTGTTCTACAGTAGTATGCATATGACATTGATATTATGCTGTCAGTTGCTTTTTCTCTCGTTTCAAAAAAATGAAGAAGAATTTAATGTAGATGAAGCGAACCAAAACTGAACTCCAACAGCCCAATAATAATAATCAGAGTAGCAGTGGCAACAACAACAGAAACAAAGGGCAACATTGCGTAATGTTCTCATGTTGTATTTCGTAAATAAATTTTGATAAATTGTAAGTAAAAGCAACATAAGCAGGATTTATAAACGTAACAATAATAACAACGACAACAACAATGAGTGTGCACTACCAGTAATAACAACAAAACTATGAAAACCCAACCACCCATGAATATAATCATACCCAAACACATACATATGTGTGATATAATCACACATACATTCACTCAAACTCAATCACATACACATGCATACGTATCATACATTACGTTTTACGCACTTTAATGTATATTTATTAAGACCTAAATAAGGACTGGGATAAGTTTATCTAAATAAATCTAATAATTTTTTTTATTTTTAATAAAAAATTTTGTTTAAAAAAACGTTATAAAAAATTAACTCACTGATATGAATCTTCATAAAGCTTATTAAGTATATAACCGGTGTTTTAAGCTCCTTTATTTGTATTGAAGAAGTTATTTCATATATTTTTTTAAAAGTTTGAATATTCTTTCTTTTTGAATATTTTATGGTAAAAAAGAAATGTTTAAGCTTTTTTATAAAAACGTCTCTGTTGTTATTGATTTTTTTACGTCGCAGGCTAAATCTATCTGAAGTTTTAACGATTTCTAATTTTTAGAATTTTTTTTTAAATATTTAAATAGCAGCTTTCTTAAATTTAAAAAAATTCTTAAACTACTTTAAGATACAACTTTACTAAGGTGTTGATATAACTTAAAATAAAAAATCCAAAGCATTTGTTTTTTAAAATTCTTCAAACCTTTTTATAAAAAAAGCTGTATTAAGATTTTCATAAAAAAAACTTACCAAAAATTTGATAGAATAAAATCTTTTTAAAATATTCTGAAGCTCTTTAAGAAAAACTTGATTAAGCTTTTTATAAATAAAATTGTTCTAAGCTTTTCTACGAGAAAGCGGTCTGAGGCTTTCTTTGACGTCTTTAGCTACATAAATAGAAAAAACTTTCTATGGCTTACTTATAAAAGGACGTTTTAATAAAATTCACCCCTATCGTGAATAACAAGTGGAATTTTTGTTCCCATGAAATTTTCATTCCCCTCGAAGGGAAAAAAGCAATCGTGAATCTCATGTGAAAAATTTTTCAAGCTATCATTTTCAGTGAATGTAAAAAAAAGAAGAAAGATTAAAAAAAAATTAAAAATCAATAAAATTTTTGTTCAAAAATGTAGACGTATGTATATATTTTAATGAAAAGTTAAAATAATAAAGCAAAATATTTAGTATTGAAGGGATAGTTTGACTAAAGTTAGTTTTTTGAACTTTTTAAATTTGATGTAGTAAAATATTTTCCAAAATTCAGCCACCACGTCTTTCGAAAGCTTCACAAATTCTCAGGCAATGGACCTGTCGTTTTGCATTTTTTTGACCAATATATCGGTTTGTGCCTTATAAACGGATCTAGCTCTTAATATTCGATTTTTAAGGAGGAACTACTTACATACATGTTCTGTTCCCTAGCAAAAATAAAGTGAGAAAATCTAAGGGAAATGTGAACAAATTTTTTCCCGTGAACATTTTTTCACGTTATTATTCTCCTTTGAATTACAATTTTTCATGGGAGTTGTTCATGATCGCGAATATGCGAAAAGGGGAAAAATTACGGGGGAAAAATTATTCACGATAGGGGTGATTATCTCTTTAAAGCTTCCTTTAGCTTTTGATAAAAACGCTGTCTTAAGCTTTTAATGAAAAAGCTTTCTTAAGCTTTTAATGAAAAAGCTTTCTTAAGCTTTTAATGAAAAAGCTTTCTTAAGCTTTTAATGAAAAAGCTTTCTTAAGCTTTTAATGAAAAAGCTTTCTTAAGCTTTTAATGAAAAAGCTTTCTTAAGCTTTTAATGAAAAAGCTTTCTTAGGCTTTTAATGAAAAAGCTTTTTAAGCTTTTAATGAAAAATATTTCTTAAGCTTTTAATGGAAAAGCTTTTTTAAGCTTTTATTAAAAAAGCTGTTTTATTGCAGGTCTTCAGTTGTCTTCTGAAATAAATGTTGACTTGTTCGAAAGTTATATTTTAATTTTACTTAGTCCTTTGACTATACAAAGAGTCATCTTTCATATGTATTTATGCTTGCGTAAAAAGTTATAACTATATACATTCATATGTGTATACTTTTTGTTATAATATGAATATTTGTATGTGTGTGTGTGTGTGTATTTTGTAATAAAATGCAATTTAAATTGCATTTTGTAACATTTTCTGTTTTTATGCAACTGACAGTGCATACAATAGCAAATGTTACTTTTTTAACAACTACATGCAGAATGCATTTTATAACACTGAAACATCGACATTGTATGTGTATAGAGAGTTTGAATGTTGAAAGAAAGAGGGTAAGTAAATAAAAGATAATATCCATGCAAATAATAGGACCAGTTTAAACACGCGTGTAAAGAGTAGCCCACAAGGGACTAGGACTACTCCAAAAGTAGCCCAAACGTTTGGAGAAAACCTGCTATGTTTAACATTACGATGTCCTAGGGCAGGACCATATAACCCAGCTTTGGACTACTCCATGGTATACTCAAAAGGATCGGTTTAAAACGAAAGCATGTCGTTAAAAAACGAAGACATGTCGTCTCACGACAAACACTTTTTAACAATATTATGGTCCATGCTTGCACTACATTTTATCAAAATGGATCAGGTAGTTCAATATTATTTGCAGGGATATATTGTAACAATGTTTGTGTGTGTGTTTAACTCCAAAAGTTTATCAGACAGGAACTCAGCAAGAGATGGGAGTGTTTGTTGCTGAAGTTGTGTAAGTTTTACAGTTAAAATTAACCAAAAAGAAATCTTTTTTTTTTTTTTTTTTGTAAAACTTGTGTGTATGCTTTTGTTTATGCAACGTTTGATTACAAACGATTTGTATTATAACGAATGATTTTGTAAGATACTTTTTCTTTTAGTATTTTGTTACAACAGTTAAGTTATTTAATACGCTTGTTACCCAATTATGGAAACTAACAAATAAAGTGGCGCTTTTTAAATAAGCCTTTTTTCTAAAGAAAATTTAAAAAGAATACGCTGCTCTGCCTTGTTTATAAAAGCAAGATGAACCCAAAAAATCGGCTTGAAAAAATCATTTTAACTAACTGCAAATCACTTGTAGCGACAATATTTCTCACACACTTATTCCTCGACCTTAGAATTTTTCTAAGGTAGTTCCTTTTCCAATCGTCTACAACCTGACCAAATGTTTCGCCATTTTTTTATATATGTTTTTCTAGTATTTAGTTAAGCTTAAGCAAAAGCTACATATTGTTACATCTATTGTAGTTATTGCTAATATTGTTGATATTGCTATTGCTATTGCTAGTGGTGTAGTTGTTGCCATTGTTGCTATTACTGTACATAACTAACAACTTTGTATGCAACAAACGTTTAAACCATCATATTTATGAATATGTTGTAGTCAACAACAAATAAATAAATCTAAATACATTTAATTGGTTTTAAGGTTTTCCTTTAGTTGTTGGAAAATTTGTTTTTAGTAAAGGGTTTTCCAAAATTAAACTACATTTTATTTAAATTTACTAACATATGTACAGTAGATTGTGGCTTATCATAACAAAACCGTGTGTTATATACCTTTTACCATAGTATTGAATAGCCAAATCCTTCTTATCATCAATACAGTTTGTTTTGTATTAACCCTTCATACTAATTACATGTACCAAGTTTGATCCTTTTAGCTCCTATGGTATGAGAGTTTTTAAAGATAGTCGTTGTTGTATGTTTATATCTCAGCCATTTATTTGTTGATCAATCTGGCCGAATATCGTAAACGCAAAAAAAGCTCAGGCGACAAGAACAAAATTTTACAGGAGATGATATTATTATTTTATTTCATATAAAGTTAGTATGAAGGTTGTCGCTTACGATTAAATTATTTTTGCTATAAAATAGTCACGGTACCTTATGTGACTATGGTATTTTAGGATATAATGCAAGTGTTGCCAATAAAGTCATTTAAAAAAAGAGCGAAATTGATAATTATGTCGCTTAATCTTTTTTATGGTAATAGACTGACTACTTATAAGGACCCAAAATGTAAAGGCTTTATAGGTTCTACAATCAATATTTTAGAAGATGTATATACCCTTTTCACCGCCCTCCTAGGGGTAGGTAGGGATACATTTAAAGTATACTCCACCTTTTGGTGATACATCCTCTTGGTGCAGCCAATACCTGAATTTTGGCAGAATTATAAATTAACAGATCCCTTGAAATCACGGCAAACCAGAAATCCTATCGGTACCACGGGTGTTAGAAGCCCCAGGTGACACGGCACCGGTCTGAAAATTAGTTAATATGCATTTGAAATAACGTGGTGGTTGCGGTTTGGACCCAAAGTCCCTATGTGCTGTTAATATTCAACAGGTGCTGTCGACTGTTCGAATGTACACTAAAACTGCTACCTACGTGTATTGGTTGTTCTTATACACAGGTGCGGATGATAAACGCATTGTTTGTTAGTCATCCATTGTGATACGGTGGAGATCTACTTAACAGCACCTCCACTGCAGAACCTAACCAAACTTATAATAAAGTTTTAAATGTCCTCCAGCTAAACGCTGGAGGTATCGTACAATACGTCAAAGGATCCCATTTTGGCCAGTCGTCTTCTCTTCATTCTCACTATCATAGATGCGCCAGTAGTCGTAGTGTGCGGCTCCTAGACACTGTTCATGTCTACATATAAGACAGTGTCCCATGCGAATAGATACCAAAAGTGATAAGTCCCTCTTGGTCATCGATAGTAGTGGCATGGTTCGCCCTTCATAAATGCATGTCACTGTTTTAATTATTCAGTAATTATCGCTTTTATGAAAAACATTGAAAGATTTTTGCATGTATTCATAAAAATTTTTTTAATTTAATAAACGTTTAAAGAACATATTTTCTATGAAAATTATCTTAAATAAACGTTTGTTAAATTTAATAACCGGTTATGTAGCGGGTTTATGTACCCCAGCCTGTGCAATTACAATTTAATAATTTTAATAACAGAAAATGTTTCGTATTGCATAAGCATTTCGTTTGTATGCATATTTTGCATGACAATAAAATAAAATGTGCGGTTTTTACTAGATGGCAAAAAGTTTGGATAATTATTTTATTATTGACTGAACAAGGGCTCGAGCTCAGGTCGAATTTACATGTTTCGAGAATAACCACTTTTTTCTCATCATCAGAATTATTTGCAGTTCTAATTTTAATTAATTTCATGTTGCAAAATTTCTAATTTCAGTAAAAAAAATTATTTTATGACAATTAAATTTGATGAAAATATCATATTTTTCAAATCAATTCAAATCTTTTTTGTACACCCTTTATTTGTTGCTATCTTTGTTGTTAACCTTATGCTAAATGTTAACATTTTGGTTGAAATTATTTTATGTTTTTATTATTTAACAAAAACTAAATGTTATTCTTCTTTTTTTATATTTTGGTTATTTAACTTAAAAATCACGTTTTAGTTTTAAATGTTAACATGTGTTTCTAGGTATGATTTATGATTTTATATGAAAATAAAAACATATTCGGTTATAAAATTATTTATTTAGTTAAAAAAAAATATAGATATTAGAAATTTATATAAACTAATTTTTTTTTAGAGCACGAATATTAAAATTGCATAAGAGTTTAATTAAAAAAAATAAGTTATTTTTTTCCAATTTATAAAATATATAAAAAATTTATTTTATAAAAAGGTCCTTTTTTAAAACGACTTTAAGCCAAATAGTATTTAAATTTTGTTTAATAATTAAAAAGAAATACTGATTTAAAATAAATGTCCATGGTTTAATAAAAAAAAATTATTTAAATAAAGGAAGAATTTTACAACATAAAATGAATTAAAATTTATTAATAATTTTTCATTCTGAGCTGAACCAGGGCTCGAATTCAGGTCGAATTTGCATGTTTCGAGAACAACCAAATCCTCATCTTTGTTCCACAGTGAAGAAACCCCTCTTAAAAGAAAAGGTATCTATATTTTTTAGGCTGGAATTTGGAAAGAACATGTAATTTTGAGTCTTGGGGCACAACTCTAAATGGTGCAGCATTAATTGCTCGAAATAACGCTATCAAGTTGAAAGAAAACTACTCAATTACTCATAAGTGCACTGTCAAAACTAAAAATAGTAATATTTAGTTGAAGATACACAAGCGAGAGATATACCATAAAAACAGAGGGGGGGGGGGGGGGGTGCTTTAAAACCATGGTAGATAAGGCCATGATGGCATTATTGCTCAATTGAATGGGAAATAGAGCCATAATGGCCTTATTGCCCAATATTTACAATTTTGCGAAATGAGAGATATAGCCATATTTTTTCGCAAATGAGAGATAAAGCCATATTTTTTGTGTGATGCACGCAGGAAAACTTTATGCAGCGAAGCCACCCGCCGCGTCCTTCTGGAGGAAAAACCCCCTAACTACGACCGCAGGCCGTCACGCAGAAAAACTTTAGAATGCGAAGTCAGATTTCAATACTTAACTTTAGTGTCTCCGGAACTGAAATGAGAGATAAAGCCATTTCCTAATATTGCTCATGTGAACTAAGGCCCTACTGAATTAGAGATAAAGTCATCATGGCCTTATCTACCATGGTATTAAAGCACCCCCCCCCCCCCCCCCCCCCCCCACCCCCAAACGAGACCTGTGTTTGTAACGGAACTTTTCCAGTTAATGGATGGAGGTGGCACAACATATGTTCGCGCAACTCAAAAACGTTTAAGCTTATTGAAAAAACTATAAAACACCGAAATTCCGCAATTAAATTTCCTTTAAGAAAAGTAAAGTTTTATTCTAATATGCGCAGTTGTTTTGGAAAAAAAAATAATTTTTTTTCAAAATTTCAAAATTTGTGTTATTTAAAAATTCATAAAAAATTTAACAATTCAGCTAGGCTTCTAATTCATATAAAAAACGAAGCTCCAAACAAAACAAACCATAAATTATTTAAATCTGTTTGCCACTTTTGCTTTTATTTACAAAAGTCGAATAATTTTAATTAATTTAAGAATTTCATAAAACGCAATATTTGTATGGAAGCCCCCCTAAGAAGTGGTGATAAGAGGAAAGTATGTCTCGAGAAAATGTTAAGAACAAAAAATTATTTGAGGTTGGTCATACATTATATCCCACTAGGGGCGATTCCTGGGCATTTTTGGGACTTTTTCTTCAATATATTTCTAGTTTGCATTGAACATTTTGTATAGGAGCCCCCTTAAGGAATGGAGATAGCGGGTAGGTATGTTAGAAATAAATGATTGAGATGAAATATAAAAGGGGGTTCGTCATACATTTGACCCATCTAGGGGCATCCTAGGCGCTGCAGGGGCAAAATGTAAGAAGTTTTTTTTGCGGAATTTCGTTTTTTTTAAAGTAATTTCAATAAACTAAACCGATTTTGAGTTACGCGAATATATGTTGTGCAACTTTCTTCATTTTCGAAAAAACGGTATATCTCGAAAACAAGATCTAACCTAAAATAACAGTTAGCACCATTGGATTCTGCGTACCCGAATTATGTAAAACGCCATGTGCCCGGCTTGTGTATTTTTGCCACAAGCATAGTGTTACCAACAAGTATCCACAGACAAGACGCTTGAACATTTTGCAAATTTAGAACAAAACCAAGTATATTTCGCATATTAGTATTACACGTATCCCAAAACCAAACAGAGAAATCCTTTTGCTTTCTTCGATGCACTATGACACTCAAAAGGACTAATTAACTTACATTACGATCGAACTCTTTGGATCGACTAACACCTAATTTCATTTGCGTAGGAATAACAAACAGGAGGCTATTTTAGTTCTTCTGTAAGTTAACTGATGTTTGGGTACCGCTGTGAACGATGCTTGAAAATATTCGAATCCTCTTGAAAAGTAACGCCTGCAAAAAAGCTTGAAAACTTTTTTTTTCAAATGGTTACCAAAAGTCTTATTACACCACAGCTATCTCAAAGCTCTAGAAATCGATTTAATTGCTCGTAAGACCCAATGCTGTATGTTGACCCACAGACGTCTTGTGGAGTCAGCGCCATCTGTATTAATGGGAGGTATTGATGTTGTAGATATGAAAATCCAATGTGATGTTCGTTGGAACCAACATGTTTTTTAAGTGTCGAAAGAAGCATTCAAGTGTCTTTGGTTTCTTAAGACGGTGCAAGAACTACTTCAATCCGTCTGATGTTCTATCTTATTATACCACCTATATCCAGTCGAAAATTTAATACAACCGCCATATCTAGGCAGGTGATTCAAGGTATATCTTGAAACTTATGTATCAGGTGCAAAGGAGTGCGTTGAAGCTCATCAATGACAGTAGAACGTCCAGCTCTATTGACTCATTGGAGCATCGTCGGAATCGTCGGAGCGTCATTGTTCTATCGATATTACCACGGTAAGTGTTCAGCTGAGATGGGCAAACTAATCCGTGAGACGCCTTTGCAGGCCCGAAGTACTTGCCTTTCCAGCAGATCACATCCGTTCGTTGTCAGCTGTCCAATGTGTAGCACAACGCTTTACAGAAAATTAGCCGTATGTGAAATAGACTTCAGGCAAAAGTCTTACCAGTCGGCTACAATTTACAAAAATTCGAAATAAATTTCCACGAGCACTGCCACCTCTTTCCTTCTCTTCATTAAATATTTTTCTGATGCCAACACAATGCATTGCATTAGTAGGGGGCACCCCCTGAGTGTTGGCTCAATGATAAAAAAAAATGCTATTTGTGCGATTTGCTATTTGGTGTAATAGAAAACATGTGTCGTCCGCATAATCTGGGTCTTCGAGACAACTTTTAGTCCCCAGGTTACGCCTCTGGCTGTTGACAATACTCGTTGTATTATTTTGTCAAGAACAATATTGAATTGAAGTGGAGCCTTTTCTAACACCGGTTTTAATATATATTGAGCGGCATTCGTGTAAAGCGCCTTGATCAGTTCGATTATTTTTCCAGGTGTGCCTTTGCAAAAAAGCAAGCTGAAAATTGTGGAATGCGAAAGGGCCCGCTGGCTCGTTTCGCATTGTGGAGTTGAGGTCATCAGAAAGATTATTTTTATTATATTTTGGCATATAATTTATTATTTCTTTTTCCGTTCACTTTAAAATCAATTTGTCATACTGTGCTTGTATTTTTACCTCGATTAATCAACCAAAAATCATTAAAAATTTGTTTTAAAATACGATTAACCTTGTATGTGGCTAAGTAAATAAAAAAAAAACTTAAATAGAATGGAAAATAGTAGAACCACTGTGCTGGATTGCACTAGCCAAAATTAAGCAGCGAATGCACACACATATACATGACTTAACACTAAGTAAAGCGGCATCTACTGCATACATTTGCTATATAAAGTATAAAGTAAAATGTGTACATTGCAAAAATAATGAAATTCAATCTAAAATCTAAATTATAAACAAGTTAGGGTATGATGAGAATAGTGTTTGCATGTAAAAGTGTTTGATTGTGTGTTAAAGCCTAGATATGTTTGTCTGTGTGAGTGCGTCTAAATATGTGGGTTGTGGAGTTTTACATACCTAAACTATTTTTGTCATTATTAAGCCAAGCTGTCGTACTTGTTTTTTGTGATATGTAAGTGAGTGATATGAAAGTGGTCATGTGTGTGTGCTTATTTAAGTCTGAATTTTGGGTTTATATGAACATAATAACAAAACTGTGAATTCCTCTTTTGACTCCTTTTTCCCCGATGAAATCATTTAAGTCCAAAAAATTGCATTATAATGCCAGAGAGCATTTAAAAATATTTTTTAGAAGGAAAAAATATATATTAGAGCAAAAATTAAGTAGAAGAAATAAGAAAACTAAACAAAATTATGGCTGCCATAATAATGACAAACTCAAACCATTGAGTGACTTGTTGGGTTGCTTCATTGGTTAAGGAGCTGTGTTTATATTTGTCCTTCGGCTAACGGCAGGATGGTTAAGAGTGGTTGGTAGTATAAGTGTGTGTATGCATTTGCCAGTTCGCTTGCAACTAAATGCACTAGTTGTATATGTGCGCCTGTTTGACTTAATTTTGACTGGTTGCTACTTTTTGCCAGTGTATTGTTGTTGCCATAATATTTTGGTTTTTTCTTCCGAATTTTTGTTCATTTCGTTTTGCTCTTCACTACAATTTTTTTGTTTTGCTGCTGCACTGGCAATGCCGATAATAAACTCTCTTGACTGCTGTTGATGCAATTGCAAAAGCATTTCCACGCATATTAACATAATCAAATTGGATTTGTATATCATCATACTTTTACCACCCAAAAAAAAAAATTCTCATCATCATCCCACATGCCACAGTGGCATCCTCTTTTAGACCAACCACCGCCTAGACCACAGGCAATAATATCAACATCAAATAATTTCATTTATTTTTTTTCGCAACCCACTTGCTCATCACATGCAATTACAGACACAGCTGGTTGTGTGCATGTGTGTTTGTAGTATGTGACACTGCGTTTGTGTATGCATTTTGATAAACCTGCCATTACTGATGGTGATGAGCTTAATAATATGCAACAGCAGCTTGCATGGCGGCTGCCTGAAAATCAACTTAAATATTGTAGTACAGAAAGCAATAAAAAAAGGAACTATTTGATAATAATCAAAAAAAAAATAAAACCAAATTCATTTAAACATAAAGAGATGACCTTTTTCATTAAAATCCCTAAGGACATTTTAGCTAAAAAATTTCCAGAAAAAAGAAGTCAAATTGTTTGAAAAACATAAATTTCAAATGAAATTTTAAAATTTCATATATAAGATACAAAACAAGGACAGAGAGGTTAATAAAATTAAGATTTGTAATAAAAGCGAGACAATTCAGTAAAGTAAGATATATATTATGGACTAAAAGAAACCAGACCAAGATAAAATGGCGAAGGAAGCAGGAAGATGAATTTACAGATAAATTGCAAGTACAGAGCGATAACAACACCGCAAATACGGCAAGGGTAATTACACTTCATGCAGTTTCCAATGGGGCATGGGGCTTATAGAAGCTACCTTCAACGCCTTGGATACAAAACTTAACTTCGATATCCTGAACAGAATGAACATGTAAAACAAATAACGTTCATTTTCCCAAAGGCAAAGGTTAGAGCTCCACTTACGGTGTAGTTTGTCGCCAGAAAATATGCTAAAAACTATAATTAAACGGAAACGAACTGGAATCTGGTAAAAGGATTGCTTACATATGTTAACACAGTAATACGATGATGAGAAGAGCTTCACAAAGACCGGATAACTGCATTCCAGTAAGGGAAAAAAGACGGAGGTAAGAATCTGACATACCTAACTGGTATCTATTGAAGATTTTCATCTCCAACATAAAAAAATCTAATTATATAAACTGAACTGTAGTGCTCAAAACAGTGTATGATATAGACAACACTAAAAATCAAGCTTTGATATAGATTCTACACTACAGACAAGACTTAGTTGTATACTAAAACGTATACTATAGTTCAGCATCTAGTGTCAACTATATGTTAAGATGAAATTGAAAGTCGGTATGAAGATATACTCGGATAATTTTTGCAATATTTACACCTTGATATGTAAAAAAAGGGTATATAATTTAGTGTAAAGTATAGTCTAAAGTATGTTGTAAATTTTAGGGTTAGACTTTAGTGTAGATGATAGTGTTGGCAATAGTGTAGACTATAGTGTATATTAGTGAGTAGACTAGGCTATGGAATAGAATATAAGTGTAGTGTACCTAACTAGGTCTTCATGGCAAGTATTAGAAATGAACTTTGCTCAAACTATATGTTTCTATTGTTCCTATTGTTTATTTAATTCTTGTATCTTGCTGCTACTAAAAACGTTTATCTTAGAACAATAGAAATAAGAACTGCATATTTGTAATGTATTTTATATAACTATTGTTTTATTAAAATCTGTTAAAAAAAAACAATTTTAAGTACTACTAAAAGAAAAATTTAATATAAGCTTATAAACACATGCACAAATCCTTTTTCTGTTTAGCTTTAGAACATATAAATTTGTTTTAACTACTAATAATCACTTCACATATCGCGTTATTACTTTTAAGTTCCTGAAAAAAAACTTATGTTTTATCTTTTACAAATGCTGGATTAAATATATTTTTGCACAAATAGAAATAAACAGAAACATAAACACATAAATAAAAACCATAATTAGTTGTTATTTTGAAGAATGATTTTTTTTTAAATTTTGTTTATTACTGCTATTTAATCGTAACGTATAAATAATATTTTCAAATAATATTACTCATACGTCAATTGTTCTTTAAACCCACCTCCCAATAAAAAATTTTATCATTTTGCGCAGCACTATAGGTACATTTAAAAAAATAAGCGCACAATTATGCGCTAGGCAATAAGACATGCACAAGTTGCAGTAAAGTAAGTGAAAGAACTCTCAACATCTTTTATTAAAAAAAAACAAAATTTCAAGTGCTACGGCATTCCCTTACTACGAAGCAGGTTTTTTATTGAATGTATGTACCCAGGCAGAAAAAGACAATCACCACGACGCTGTGCCGACGTTGCAGTGGGTACTATCAACATCAATACAACGTACTGTTTACAAAATTTACAATGTTGTCACAATATTAAAATGATAACGCCAAATGTGCGTCTTCCGACTCTTCTTTTTAGTGTTCTCACAGTACTGTAAATTTAAATTTATGTAGCGGTATAGTTTTATGGTAAATACGACTTTAACAATCTGAAGTCGTATATTTGTATTTAGGGTGTTGTACCGGTGTTGAATCTGATTTAAAAACGGTATTAAAAAACTTAGGCTGTAATTCTGTATCTACAGTGTTGTTATGGTACCATATTTTTGGTAGAGTCACAATTTTGTTTTTACAGGGTTGTGTCGGTACATAATATTTAGAAGAGTCGTAATTTCTGCCTATATACGCACGTTATTTAAGATGGTAGTTTTTTAAAAATTGATAAGTACCTTTCTGAAGGAACCGAAATAACAGGGACTATAAGATATTCCATTGCAACTTTAAAAAATTTTCTTAATTTTAAACACAAAAAGGTAATCAATCTAGCGGACTTATCCTCTAATGGTCGTTCATTGCAATTGCATTTGGATTTGCATTTTTTTTTTTACAACATTACACAAATATTTGACATTTCAGTCCCTATATAAACATGTACAAATTTCGACTTAAAGGCATTTAATTAGCAGTAAAAAGCACTGCTAAGCGATCCATACCACTTGCCATTCTTATTGTTTGTATTCATTGCTGTCATTTAGCGCGAATTAATAATAGCATGTACAAATTTGCGGCAAAAAACTGTGTGTGTGTAGCTGCTGTTAGATGTCTTCATATCTGTATTTTAAATACTAAAAATATCGATATTTATATTTTTCCTATCGATATTTTCGATATTTTCAGACTATCGATAATATCGATAGTCTATCGATAGTTTCCCAGCACTAGTAGACAGGGTATCATGCATTTGTGCTGATGTGTGTAATAAAGGGCTGCAAGAATACATTCATTTGTTTATTACACACAAGCATTCCAATATTCATTCAAATATTTAAATAGTTAAATACTGGTTTACAGAGTTTAAGAGTTAAAATATAAAAGAGAGTGTAGTCTGTGTTTTACTTTATCATAACAAAGGCACACATTCTATTCACTCTTTTTCTTTGAATATTTATTTACTCAATTTGCAAATGCAAACACACACAAGTATATGGTAACAGTTAGACTATGTGCAAGAAATACTACATAGTAAAATTAGTACTTATGTTTATTCTCATTACAAATATATCTCTATTAAACAGAATTTTGCAACAAAAATTATAAAAATTGGATTAAGAGTATATTAAAAAGGAATTTAAAATTCTTGCGTTTTACGTTTTCGATTTCCATAACAAAAGTTGCTAGTAATAATATTAATGTATTCATGTTATGAGTAAAACATTCAAATAATATTATATTCGAAACTTATACACATTTTATTATGTCTGTTTTATTTGAATGTAGTAGTATTTTTTTCTGTTTACATACAAATGTTTTCTTTTCTCTTTCGCCTTGTGTGTTTATTCATTTGTTTTTTTTAACATAAAATGTAAAGCACTGCGTACTTAAATCGTTTGTTGTACTTAACTTTACCTACTTAAAAAACAAATGAATGTATTCATATGCCTTTTAAATGTAGTCATGCAGACCTTTAGTGTGTAACACTAAAACAATATTGGTCCTTGCTACATGTATCCTCTTTTTAGTACACCGATAGGTTCAGAACCTTTTTTGAAATCGATCTATTAATGTCCGTCCGTCCGTCCGAAACTTGGTGTATGGGCTTTAATTGTTATACGAACCAGCTCTTTTGAACATGTTGAGAATCAGTAAATAATTTCATATAGTCCCCATAGAATCTTCTTTTTGAAATAAAGTCTTTTTGCTGATAAGCCATCTGGTAAAGTGGTACTAGGATAAACGTTGGTCCAAATATATATCATAGCAATCTTAGTAATTTTTCCAAATTTCATTGGAAATGGTCCATTTTTTATCATAGCTCCCATGCAAACACCGCTCCCAAAAAAATCTATTAATGGCACAACTGAATACAAAGAACTCGTATATGAATCTTTAACTTTAAACATAATTTTCTGTTGTCGGATCCCACCCATGGGTCTCACTCACTCAAAAAGTGTACCCTCTTAAAAAGTTCTCTATAAATACTGTGTTATAGGGTATCGTATGGTCAAACTTAACAGATTTTTCACTCTAATATGTTTTTTTTTTTAATTTCAATTATGAAGCTTTATTTTAAATTTTAAAATTTCATTTTAATGACTTATAGAGTAATTATTTTTCAAATAAAAAAAAATTAATTAAAATTGTTTTTGTGATTTGAACTCATCTTTTGAACGGTTTTAAATAACATCCAACAGTAATAATCAGAGATTAATTAGTACCTATAGATTTTTGTTATGTGATAACAATTATTCAAGTGTACAATTATAATAATTAATGCGTAAATATATTTTATTTTAGTTAAAAATTAAAGACAGTGGCGCCAGCTAAAGGAATTCCAGAAGAAAAATTACTTTTTTGATATCGTCTCGAGTCTTTTCTCCTTTCTGCGATTAATGTCTTTATTCTTCTTTAAAGACAAATCTATATTATTGTCGTAGATCTTCTCTTAAGGTTCCCTTATTGATTCAATTTTAATCTCCTTTATATTCTTGTTTAACGTGTCTTATATAATATTGTCTGTTGTATAGTATATTCAATTGCTTTATCTACATTCCGGTATAGTATCTACCCTCTAGTCCCGTATTAACTAAAATCTAGGTTTGGTTAGGTTCCATTGACAGCTGTAATTAAGCAGAGCTTACGTGGGTCTATTAATCAGTTACGGTTGTTCTACCATGTAACACAGTCTCCCAATGTTCCTACGTTACTTGGCTGTTGACATTCTTACCCAGCCATCCTGTTGATTTATTGAAGGAATGGATCCTATTCAAATCAATTTCAGAGAGACAGATTTTGTCCCTGATTATTTTTTGACCCAACAGCTCGATTCTCAGGTCTCCGAATGCAGTGACAGACTACGTTGACTCCACCTTCTCCTCATCGCCCAACCCCTACATAGAACATTGTAAGGGAGCCCCAACCTTTGGGCGAATTTCCCAATGGGCCAGTGGCCAGTTATAGCCCCAATTAGATTTCTTATATGATGTCTGGACAGCCTTAATGTACGCCGTGTTCTCTTTTCATTTATGATGTCCCAGATTTTTCTGGTTTTCTCTCATGCAGTTTCATCAAACCACTTCTTATTGGCAGTGAGATGAAATTTGTGTAAAGTAAAATCTAAATTATCGCCTTAAATCCAGTCTTTGGTCTCGTATACAGCCTTGTCTACAAACACCCCGAAACAAACTTTTATTGTACCGCCTATACACTTCTCTTAAGTCTCGCATATAGTTTGGTCTACAATCTTATCCTTTATTTCGCCGATAGTCTTGTTTATGGTCCTCTTGTCTTTGGTATTTTCCAAATCTTTTCTTGTCTTGTCTATTTTATAGTCTCATCGATATAATTTTCTCTATAGTCTGGTTTGAAATCTTGGATTTAGTCTCGTGATAGTCTTGCCTTAATTTCATCTATAGTTTCGTCTGCAGTCTTGTCTATCTATAATCTCGTCTCTGATCTCGTCTACAACCTTAAATCTCCTCTTTTCGTCTATATTTTCATCTATGGTCTCCTCTAGATTACCGTCTGTAGCCTCGTCTCAAGTTGCATTTCTAGTTAGATCTATTATCTCGTCTTTAGTTTTGCCTATACTGTTGTCTAAAGTCTCATCTATATATATTTCTCTAAAGTTCCTTCTAGACTTAATCTGTAGACTATCTGTACCCTGCCTTGTGGTATCGCCTTCTGTCTCATATATTGCCTTGTATATTGTCCTGTCTTGTAGCTTCGGCTATAGTCACGTCTACATTTGCCCCTTAAGTAATGTTAACCATCCCGGCTGTAGTTTATCCACAGCATTGTCTAAATGTCACCTTTACACTTGTCTAAAGTCTCATGCAATTATCCTCTTTATTCATTTAAAATCACGTCTACAGTTTCATCAAAAGTCTCGTCTCAAGTCTCAAATATAGTCTTATCTATTAACTCCCCTTTACTATCTTTTAAATTACCATCTATAACATCCTCTTTAGTCTCACCTATAGGTTTGTATATAGTTGCGTCTTTAGTCTTGTCTGTGGTCGTGTAGCGAGTCTCGTCTAAAATCTTGTCTAGGATGGTACATAGTAGATTATGGTCTTGTCGATATTATCCTCTAATGTCTCACCTGCAATCTTGAATTTAGTCGGCTCGAAGTTTTGCCTATATTTCGTCTATAGTGTCGTCAAAGATCTCTTCTCTAGAGTCTTTGCTATAGTCCCGCCTTTAGTTTCGTATACATATATTCTCATCTATAGTTTAGTATTCTCAATCGCACAAAAAAAAATTAAAATTCATCTATATTCTGGATTTGAGAATGTCTTAATTCTGCTCTATACTCTCGCCTGCAGTCTCAGCTTTAGTCACGTCTTTAGTTTCGACTACGGTCCCGTGTAGATTTTTCTCTCTTGTCTCGTTAATAATCTCGGCTTTAGTCACTTCATATATGGGGTCGTCTATAATCTCACCTATAATCCAAAATCTCATCTGGAGTCTTAGGCATGGTCCCGTATTTAGTTGCGTATGTTATTTATAGTAAAGTCATCTCAATATTCTCGTCAGCAGTTTCGTTATTTATCTCGCCTATAGTCATGTTTTCCCATAACTTTCGTCTATATTCTGGATTTGAGTGTGTCCAGGGTCTGGTATATGTTCTCGAATGTAATCAGAGATGAAATGAGTGATGTCTATGGGCTCGACTTTTGGCTCAACTACAGTCTTACTGATAGTATTGTCAATAGTTTCGTCAATAGTCCCGTTAATATTTTTCTCTCTAGTCTCGTTTTTAATCTCGGCTAGTTCCTCTATAGTCTCGCTTGTAGTCTGGTCTTTAGTTTCGTCCGTAGTCTCGTTTGCAGACTCGTCTATAGTTAATTGTTAGCCTTATCTTTAATTTTGTCTTCGAATCGTCTAAAAATGCATCTACCAAACTTCGACTCTATGATGGTTAATAAACTAGTAAGCATAGTTTCTCTTTATGACTGATATTGGTTTCACTGTGCCACACATACAGCTAATTAGCATAAATGATATATGAGTATTAACAGAAAGAAAAAATGTATTGAAAAATAAAAATGAAAATAAGAATAAAAAAAATTCAACGGTAATAAGTTTATACAATACCAGATATTAAGCATTATTTAATGTTATATAATAAATGATATTTGCAAAATAAAAAAAATATATTTAAATTTGATAATAATATGATTGACTACCTTTAGCGAGTAATTTAAAACCAGAATAATTTTCCAAAAAAAATGCAAAAATAAATATGAAAACCAACACAAACGCATTGGTTTTTTCCCCAATACAGAAGTATAATTTTCATAAATCACGTTACGCACTCAAACGCACTTTAAGCAAAAAAAAAAAAAAGGAAATATTAAATAAAAATTGGAAATGAAAATGAAAAGAAGAGAAGTAAAGTAGAACAAAGCGGAGAGTTGATAGAAAATATTGCCAATGTGATTTATATATAACGATTGTTTGGCATTTTCCACCAAAATTTAATCAAACAGAAAATCTGAAATGTAAAATGAAATATTGACATAAATGATATGAACGCGTACAAATGACTGACTGAATTGTTGGTTGGCTGGCTGGCAGGCTGAATGAATGAGTGAATGACTGATTGTTGGAATGAAAAAATGACTGGCTGTTCGTATGTTCCAGCATGTGAGTGAATGAATGATTCTCGATATGGTTGATACAAAAAGGATATCAATTGATGTTTGTAGGCAATAGAACTTTATGTAAAAGAAGGACTGAAACTAGGCAAATTAGTACACATGCCATTGACGTTACTTAAACTTTTATATAAAGTTATATTATACTCCTAAAGTGGTCGAGCTTCAAGTAACTTTAATGCCTTGCTATATATGTTTTCGTTCCTAAGCAATTTCTTTTATCACATCCCTTAATATTTCATAAGGCTGGGTTAATAATTATTTGAAATACAGGCCTTTTTTGCAATTGAAAAATTGTAGTATAATATTTTGCTTAAATATATGAATGCAAGTAAAAATGTATGTGTAAGTAAAATAAAATAATTGTATGATATGATGCTTGATGCCTTTCCCCATCCTTTAGTTAAACAAAAATACACACATACAAACACTCGTAAATATGTTTATTTGTATGTATAATAAGCCTTGATGCGAATATAACTGACATAATGACATTAAGCACAATTATTTACGCATGCAATTTAAATATCGTATAAAATATCAAACAAAATTTTTTTTTAATATTCAGTACAGTAGTAAAAAGCTGTAGCACGTACTCCCTTCTCTGTAATTTTAGCTGCAAACATAAACGTCAAACATTTGTTCGTAATGTTTGTGAAATATTTTGTATCGTGTTTTATTTTTTTCTTCTTTTTTTTTGAAATTTGAAATTTGATGTATGTGCAATGAAAAGGAATGAATGAAATGAATAATATTTTAATATACAAATACGATAGATGATGTATAACTTTCATTATGATTCTGTTTTCCTTTACGAACGCTACACAATAAAATAAAAGTATGTAAACATCTGGCATTTGCTTTGTAAGCTTAACAGTTTTTCGTTTAGAATTTTTAAGTGTATGTAGACTCGTTCTAAGCCACTCGTTTACTCAAAGTCTCGTCTATATTTATTTCTATGGTCTTGTATACAGTATCGTACGGATTCTAAATGGTGGCGCATAAAGTCTCGTATATGATACTATCTAAAGTCTTTTGAGCGGTCTGGTCTATGGTTTTGTCTACGATCTCGCCTTTATTCTTGCTTAAAGTCTCTTCTTTGGTCTCGTTTATACTGTCATTTACAGTTTCGTGTAAAGTCTCGATTGAAGTATTTTCTATACTCTTATTTGTAGTGTCGCCTGTATTCTCCTCTGCAATGCCATCGTTAATTTCCTCTGTAGTCGCTTCTATGGTATCATCGATGGTCTTGTCTATATTTTGACTATGTCTCGTTTATAATCTCCACGACCAGTTTATGTTCTTGAACTGTTTTAAATAAAAGCGAAAAAATCAATTTTTTAAAGGCAAATTTCTCTTAATGTTTTCATTAGTCGGTATAGTCGTATATTATTCTGCTACTAAATTAAAGCTGTAGGTTATATTTTTTGTTCGTTTTTTTATTCGCTTGTTTTATTTATTATTTTGTCTACATTTTCTTTTTTTTTTTTGCAATATTTATCAAGTGAATATTGCTTATTGGTTATTTAAATCATTCTACATAATTAAACTTCATATTTTATAGCTGTGTATATTTTAAGGCTACTAAATATAAAAAAAGAGAAAAGAAAAGATGTATCAGGGGTGTTAAAAGCAGCTAATGCAAAAAAATAAGTATATTCAATAAACAATCAAAACATAAAATAAAATTGCAATTAGTTAAAAATATAAAATTTTTTTTTATATCAGATCTAAAAGAAATTTAAACAAAAAAATATAAAAACATAAACACGAAGACCATTTGGTCCCTTTTTTTAAAAACAAAACTCCCCTTACAGTCATTTACACATTAACATAAACAATTTATTTGTACATTTCCTTTGTTAGACTTAATATTAAAATGTGCTTACCTGAAAAGTTTATTAGTTTGAATGTTTATTTGTGGCTTATTTTATGTGCCCATAAACTTACAAAAATAACTGAAACACCACTAAAACTAACTGCTGCCTACACGAATATCCTACATTCATAAGAATATTAACATAAACATCACTTTATTTCAGTGAATGTTTAAATGTTTAAGATGAGGGAAAAATTATTTCTTTTACAAGGACATTTGTTACTTTTAGTGAACCAAACAAACACATTTATCTGTACAACCCCTTGGAGAAAACTCTGCCCATTTTCTTTAGATATTTCTGTAGATAAAGGCAAAAGTGTGAGTCCCTTTAGTTACCTTTGTTAAGATATAGTAATAATAATTATTTATTGGAAGGCTGTTATGGTTGTTTCTCTTTTTGCTGTTGAATTTCTTCTTAAGGAATTGAAATTTTTCTCATGAATTTTTAAGATACTCCAACAAGAAGCTTAAGTGTTCAACAAAGTCGTGAATTCATGCTTGTAAATCTATTAAGTTCTGCACCGTATTCATGCATGTATACACATGAATTTATCTTTAGTATGTGTTTATGTATTTCAAACAAGTAACTTAGATCTAAAGTGAACTTGCTTATTGTTCGTTTCTGGCCTTTAGGGATCCATAATAATAAACGTTCAGTTGTTATTGCGGCTTAAATAAATATTTCGTCTCTTTGATATCATTTATAATACTCTTCAAATATGAATGTTTTATATTAATATAAGTCAAAGAAATTTAACTAAAACTGCACTAAAATTAAACTAGAACTAGAATTAAAATAGAACTGAACTAGAACTGATTTAGAACTGAACTAGAACTGAACTAGAACTGAACTAGAACTGAACTAGAACTGAACTAGAACTGAACCAGAGCTGAACATGAACTGAACTAGAACAGAACTAGAACTGAACTAGAACTGAGCTAGAACTGAACTAGAACTAAACTAGAGCTGCACTAGAACTGAACTAGAACTGAACTAGAACTTAAATAGAACTAAACTATAAGTGAACTAGAACTGAACTAGAACTGAACTAGAACTGAACTAGAACTGAACTAGAACTGAACTAGTACTGAGATAGAACTGACCTAGAAATGAACTAGAACTGAACTAGAACTAAACTAGAACTGAACTAGAACTGAACTAGAACTGAACTAGAACTGAACTAGAACTTAAATAGAACTAAACTAGAAGTGAACTAGAACTGAAATAGAACTGAACTAGAACTGAACTAGAACTGAACTAGAACTGAGATAGAACTGACCTAGAAATGAACTAGAACTGAACTAGAACTAAACTGGAACTGAACTAGAACTGAACTAGAACTTAAATAGAACTAAACTAGAAGTGAACTAGAACTGAAATAGAACTGAACTAGAACTGAACTAGAACTGAACTAGAACTGAGAAAGAACTGACCTAGAAATGAACTAGAACTGAACTGGAACTGAACTAGAACTGAACTAGTATTAGAATTTAAACAAGAATTGGTATTCAAACTAGAACTATAGAGATGCTGCACTTCACACATTTCGTAGACAAAATACTCTTGCAAATGTTTTTTTTAGGACCAGCACTCAGGGAAGGACTCCTACTTGCGCACTATATATTGTTGGAAATAGTAAAACAGGTTATGGGAAGGAGGAGAGGGTAAGTCGTGTATGTGGACGTTCGACTAAAACTTATTCATGTTAAAACAGAGATCTTCAACAAAAAGGTTATTCCACTTACGAACAGTCTGGCCAGAAAACCAATTTTCCCTGAAATGCCTTGTACGATGCGCCGGGCAATCGCCCGAAAAGGATGGGCTCTTGAGGATAAACGAGCATAACGAACAAACGTACAATTTTCGGGAACTAGATCCCTTAATTCCGCAGAAAACATCCCATTCTAGTAAAACGATAAAACGGTCAAATACAACCCAGATATGGTCGGGGTTCAAGTGAGTCAATACAATTGTATACCCTACTGCTTATTTCTTTAAAATTGTTATAAATCTTTTCTAACCCCATCACGTCTTAAAATAAACCTTGAAAACATGTCTTCTAAATAATGTTTAAACACTCAAAAAGCAATTAAGGTTAAATACTAAACTAAAGAAAGATGCAAGAATTCGTTTAAACGTTGTTATGGCTAAAGCATTAATGAAAATTTTATTACAATTCAATTTGCTAAAGAGCACAGAATATTAAGAGCAAAAAAACACGAGGAGAAAGAAAGAAAAAAGATTTTTAACAAAAAACAAACGGTAAACGAATGTACTGCATTCCAATGGAGAAAAGCACTAACAATTAACCAACAAAATTATTGGTAAATGAAGAACTTAAGGCCAGCTACTTTTGTATTAGACGAACTTCTATGAGGCAGCGTACATGCTAATTTTTATTTTTTGCGTCATCCTTATAAAAGAATATTTTTTAACGCGCCGGGCAATGAACAAAACAATTTTTTAATTCCGATTATTTTATTAAGCGGTAAATGTTCCAAGTACTTAATAGGAACTTTTCTTTACCTAACTGTTGCATTTTCTATCCCATGTTACAAATAATCCAACAGACCTAACTTTCTCTTCAATAACCTAAAATCTTTTGGATGAAAATTAAAATAAATAGTTTTACCAAATCCTTTTAATTGTAATGAACAAAAGATAAAGTGTTTGCCTGTTGCAGCTTCAGCTATTGTCCAGATTTTTTTTTTTTTTTTTTTTGCTTTTCCAAAAATTTAATTTCTTAGGAAAATATTGTGAAAAGAAAAAGTAAAGTTTTGGAATAGTGTACCGAATACAATATACCAAGAAAAAAGCTACACGCAGAGAAAACATAGTTTTTTATATGGCTATCTAAAAATCAAACTAGTGTTGACGAACAATTTTTTTAACATATTATGACAACTTTAAACGTATTAAGATTACAAAAGTCATTTATCAAGAAACAACAGCCATATTATGGTTACCTCGGAACTTGGTATATAAAAATTATGTATTTATTCCTTTTACCCTTTAGAGGGTAAAGCGACGGGTAGCTTAAGCGACATAATTTTCAATTTTCGTTTTTAAATAAATTAATTAATTGGCGAAACTTGCACCACCTCCTAAAATCTTATGGTCATACAAGCTTCCGTTACGATTGTATAGCAAGAACAATTGTAGCTTAAGCGCCATTTCTGGTACGTTTTTTTTTTTAATAAAAAAAACTTCTCCTGTAAAATTTTGTCTTTGTCGCTTAAGCTTTTTTTTTCGGTTATTTTTCTCTTTTTTAAGATCAACAAGTTATGGTTGACAAATAGTTATACTAAAAACAGTTACTAGCCTCTGTCTCTGTCTGTTTTTTACCGATTGTTCCCAAAGATTAAAAGTGCATTCCGGAAGACGCGGTGATCCTTGGACTATAAGAATTGGATCTCATGAAGAAATATCAACATTATATAATTTCAAGACAGAAATACCATTGTTAATCTCCCTTTAGAGCCGTTTGATTTCAGAAACTGTTTTCTGCTGGCATTGGGCCAAATTGAATAAAAACGCCAGCTGACGAGTTTTAACACGAGTTTATTATCGTACTGTGATTTTAAATTATTCCAAGCCATTTCAAAACTTAAGGCATTTAGGCAAACATTTCTACTAACTTCATAGGTTTCAACAACTGTTTTTCGAAAAAAAAAACAATTTTGCTAAAAGGAAGACGGCCAATTTCACCAAGTTCAGTTAAAACTAACTATTATTTAAGCTTCCAGTTAACAATATGTGTTAGACAGTTATAACTGCCAGTATTGCAGGGGGAACAGGTACAGAATAACAAAGGTTGGGAACCACTGTCTCCTTACTGTGTTGTTTCTCTTCTTTTAACACCTTTTTGCTATTTCCAAAAATATTAACACACCTCTTGAAGGTTTTTCGAACCTGTGTATATTTTGTTTGAACCGCCACTGTATTTGTATTTAAAATGAGATATCGAACGTTAGAAAAAAGAAAGAGATAGTTTTTAAATAAACCAAAAAATTTCTAATGAGAAACAAAGTTTAAAAAATGGCCGCTTTGATTTCATACTTTTCAATAAATTAAACTTTTCAGAAAAAAATTTATTGGGTAAATTAAAGCAACAAATAGGCGAAGCTTTAGCTTTTTAAAACTTTTACCGAGCTAAAAACTAGTACATGTATACATATGTAGCTTTTAACAAATTTAACGGGCGAACGACCAAATGTAACCTTGGGGGCTGATTACTGATTGGGTTCGTGATGTTTAAAAGGGCGGTGCGCAAAATGACCCCAGGAAATATGGCCCCAAAGGGAAAATGAAAAACGGCCCCAAAATTTTACATGAGACACATCAACACGCAATTTTGTTGTTTTTTTTTTTTTTTGGGTTATTTTTCATATTTTCGTTAGGGTGTTTTTGCATTTTAAGTGGAATGAAAAATGTCCCCAATATCAAGGAATGAAAAATGGCCCCAAATAAAATCACAATTTTTACTTTGGGGCTATTTTTCATCTACTAATAAAAAATGCAAGTTTAAAGAAATGAAAAATCGCCCCAAACATTTTTACACAAATTTTACAAAATTCTATGTAAAAGTTTCTAGGGATAACATAAAAAACCAGAATTCTTATACCAAAGTAGAGAAAATCCTTGCCGGTTATGCAGAGATGCTTTAGTTAGCGAAGCCGGTGTTTGTTATACCACAGAGGAAAAAATCCTTGAGCCCGGCCGAAGGCCGGCTATTACGAGACGAGTTCGTTATACCATAGAAAATAAAATCCTTGAGCCCGGCCGAAGGCCGGCTATGTAGTGAAGCTTTAGTGAGCGAAGCCAGTGTTCGTTATACCAAAGAGAAGAAAATCATTTCACCCGGCCGAAGGCCAGCTATACAGAGAAGCTTTAGTTAGCGAAGCCAGTGTTCGTTATACCATAGAGAAAAAAATCCTTGCGCCCGGCCGAAGGCCGGCTATAACGTAGAGCTTTAGTAAGCAAAGCCAGTGTTCGTTATACCATAGAGAAAAAAATCCTTGTGCATGGCCGAAAGCCCAACCGTGCTATCAATCGTACGATTTTTAAAACCAAAACTGTATAATTATCCGGATTTTGAAATCGGGATTCTAAATTTGGGATTTTTAGTTTTGGACATATGAACTCCACCGAAAATGTTTAATGTCACTTTCTTTTTGTTCTTTTTTGGGGTTAAAATTCATTAAAAATTTTGAGGTGATTTTTCATAATGAAGAATAACCCCAAATTTAGGGTCATATTTCATTTTATTTTTAGGGTTATTTTTCATTTTTTTGGGGCAATTTTTTATTAAAAAAATGGGGCCATATTGCATTATGAAAAATAGCCCCAAATTTGGGGTCAATTTTCATTTACTTTTTTGGGGCCATATTTCGCAGCGCCGTTTAAAAGCACTTCCCAGTGTCGTATGGTATGTCGTGAAACGCGTTTTCTTTCTCGCAAGTGACATGGTTTTGTACGATTCAATTGTCTCGTCAAGAAGTGGTTGCATAGAGCTCTCAGTACTCTTTCTCTTAAATGTAGCAAATAAGGAACTCTAGATGTATGGGGTTTTATGCATCAACTTTTTTTTTTTTTTATTTAATGATATTTTCTAAATGCTACAGATTTTATGAAATGAGTAACAAAAACCCGATGCACACTTCAAATAAGATTGCCAGATGGCACCAACCATCACATGTTTTATGGCTTACTCAGAGAAACAGTTCGTTGTTTGCACCTGCAAACAAGAGGCTGTGTTTTCACCAGCCTTATTTTTGTTATTAACCTGCGGGAAATTTGTGTCAATTGTTCTAACAGACCGGTCCTGGGATTTGTGAAAATAAAGCAAGTATGTAAAAAGAAAGAACTCATGAGCAGTGAAAGGAAGCCCAATCATTTAACTGTTATATAAAGAACAAAAAGGTAGAAAAAATAATGAATTACAGTACAGTCTTCACCGGTGGTGTGACACATTTTTTGGAGCTGTCTAAAATTTGGTTCTTAAATTTAGTTCAATGACTTGTTATATTGAAATATTACTGCATTGTAATAGCTAACACTAGGGTTACCGTTGAAATCAAAAGTTGGATTTAATTAGGTCTCACACGCCAATTTGGTAGGTATTGATAAAAAAAAACAACTCCAAAAAATTTTCAAGACGATCGGCGAAGGCTAAGCCGTCCCTCAAGCCCGCCAAAGTTTGAGAAAAATCGTAAAGTCCGACTTGTATGACTTATATTTAGGAAAATGTTAATTTTACATAAAAATCGTTTTCTAAGAAGTTGTTGTTAGTAAAGTTTCCAACAACTTTTGCCTTAACAAGTTTTCTCTAAAACTCATATTGAACAAAACCTAATTAAAATAAAAAGTAAACAGCAGCATTGATGCGAATTTTTTCTTTAGAACTGTTTTTTCTTACACACGTCAATTCAGCTTTAATATTTGTGTTTGTGTGCGTTTGCTACAATTCAAAGCCAAAAAGTACGGTGGTACCACCGTGACTCATTTGGTACTATTTCCAAATTTTTCAAACCTAAATATTTATAATTGATATAATATGGCAACTCGTATTTACTGTCCAATGAATATAAACTGATTTCAGTCTTTGGTGCAAATGGTTTTGCCAAAGTGCAAATGCAGAATTTCGTAGCGTTTTTATGAAATCTGAAATAAACTCTGTGTATGTTGTTGTTGGATTTAACAAAACAGCTATGATATTTTGCATTTGCTCTTTGCAAGACCATTTGCACCAAACACTACACTTCGCTATTGTGAATAGATTTTTGCACTTAATCATTGGACGATTGCATATGCCACATTCTAAATCAAGTATCAGCGGCAGCATATAAGGATTCATGGCAAAATATTATAAAAACAAAGGAACGAAATAGACCGTATGTACCAATGGTTTTAAGTGTAACCGAAACAAAAGTCTTTTTCTTTTATAAAAAAAAAATTTTTATTACTATTGGGGTCGAAAAAGTACGATTGTAGAAGTTCGTAAGTACGATATTGGTTTTCTCATTTATCATCCCTGTAACGTACCTGCATGCTTTCTTTATTCTTTAAGGGGGCTCTCAAATAAAATTGTCAACACAGACTAGAAATATATTGAAGAAAAAGCCCCAGAACTGCCAAGGAATCGCCCCAAGGGGGATTAAATATATGACGGACCTTCATTAGTTTTTTGTGCTTAACATTTTCTTAAAGCATAATTGCCTTGCATCTCCACCCCTTAGGGGGGCTCCCATACAAATATGCCGGTTTAATATAATTCTTAAATTTGGCCACTGCAGCACCAAGATTGCCCTTAGTTGGGTCAAAAGTATGACCAACCTCATATAATTTGTTTTATCCCCATTGCCAAACAAAATTTGGTTTCTAAAACGACTACGCATGTTAGAAAAACCTATAACAATGGTTAAAGGTAATATTATTGTGGAATTTCGTTTTTTTAGTTTATTTTATAAACTAAACCGTTTTTGAGTTACGCTGTGCAACCTCCTCCGTTTTCGAAATTTTGAAAAAAAAAGCTAACCTAAAAAACGGTTAGCACCACTGAATTCAGCGTACCCAAATTAGGGTAAAACGCCAGGTGCCCGGCTGGTCGGTTTTTTTTTTTAAATAAATAATAAAAATGTTTTTCAACAAAACTTATTCATAGAAAATGCGTTTCTTTAATGAATTAAGAATTAGATTTTTTAGTGGCTTTTTCGATATTTTAAGTTTATTTTGTTTAATAAGAGATAAAGAAAAACTTGTGAACAAATTTTCTACAAAATTAATATTTTCTAAGTTATTAAACATAAAAGTCAGATTTCATGTAAAATTATAATTTTTCTCAAACTTTGGTGTGCCGTCCCCTTAGCCTTCGCCGATCGTCCTAAACATTTTTGAGTTGTTTTTTTATTAATACCCACCAAATTGGCTAGTGAGACCTAAATAAATCCAACTTTTGATTTTAACGGGCACCCTAGGGTACCACCGTACTTTTTGGCTTTGAATTGTATCAAAAAAGTACAATTGCACCAACTTTATCAACCGTGGAACGTTAGAAACAAATGATATGCGTTGACTATTTTTTTTTTAAGCAAACGCGCACAAACACAAATATTAAAGCTGAATTGACGTGTGTAAGTAAAAACAGTTCTAAAGAAACAATTCGCATCAATGCTGCTGTTTACTTTTTATTTTAATTAGGTTTTGTTCAATATGAGTTTTAGAGAAAACTTGTTAAGGCAAAAGTTGTTGGAAACTTTACTAACAACAACT
The DNA here is from genome assembly GCA_930367215.1 of Pollenia angustigena. Taxonomy (NCBI): domain Eukaryota; kingdom Metazoa; phylum Arthropoda; class Insecta; order Diptera; family Polleniidae; genus Pollenia; species Pollenia angustigena. The sequence goes on from OV884058.1 coordinate 10,672,206, forward strand.
TCTTAGAAAACGGTTTTTATGTAAAACTAATATTTTCCTAAATATAAGTCATACAAGTCGGACTTTACGATTTTTCTCAAACTTTGGCGGGCTTGAGGGACGGCTTAGCCTTCGCCGATCGTCCTAAAAAATTTTCTGAGTCGTTTTTTTATCAATACCCACCGAATTGGGGGGTTAGAGCATGGAAAAATAGAAAAAAAATTTGATCCATACATTTAACGACCAACCTACGCTAACACACTAAACACGTTCATTCCGAATAGATGTGTGACTTGTCAAATGATGGCTGTTAGGTGTCCAGTGACCCCCTCTAAAGACAACCCCATGTACAAATGATACGTGCAATTCATATAAAGCGTTAGAACTAGAACTGGTCTCTACGACTAAAGAACCTACTACGGGACTACGCGTCCTTCTAGGGTAGTAACCATTACATGTTCGAAGGGAGGCATAATGTGGCTGTGGACTTTTGAAGCAGAATTTATTTTACCATTATATCCTTGCCGATGACAAAAAATGTGTTTTCTTTTCGTGTACAGAGGGTATAACAATGCCATGTTTTATAATTAAGAAAACTCGGGTTTTTTTGCTAGTCACTTAAGGACAAACATCACATATATATAAAACAGAGTAAAGCATGAAAGAGCAAAATTGTATAGACCTGCAACTCTACACTACTATCGTTTACATCAGGATCTACAAGTGTAAGCCACAATTTTTGGAATATAAAAAGATATAATGTGAAATGTTGTTAAGAAAGTTGTGTGTATCTCAAACTATAGTTTAAGTTTTAAGAAGGTCTGCGGCTTAAGCTTTCAATTAGGCTTTAGCTTGGGCTATCGTGTAGATTTTGGTATATTTGGTAGCATTTCCTGTAGTATAGTCCACAAACTCGAACATGATGTAGCCTATTGAATTCAGACCTGACAAGTCTATATCTTTTTTTATAAGTTTTAAATGTTTAAACATTTCGAACTTTTTTCACATGCATTATTTCGTCTTAACATCTTCTAAGTCGTGTAATGAAATGAATGTTTAAATTTTTGGGAGAAGAGTTATATTTGAGCGTGCTATCAGAGTCCTTAATATATGTATTGCTTTTCCTTAAAATGAAGTAATTAATTTAGTAAAGCACACTCCTAAATAAATACAAGACATTTGTTTTCATTTACTTGCAGTTAGAAATGCATTTGTTCAAAGACTCACACACATAGCGACATGTTAAGGAATATCTTATTGTCTTTACAGGTAAAAGGAAGTCTTACATTACATTTGAGCAATTTCTAAGGATAAGTAAAATATACATGCAGACAGACAGATTTTTGGTTAAGACAAACATATGTATTAATGTTTGCTTGGATGTGTAAATAAACACATATGTGTATTAATTCATTTAGTTTATGCACAGTAGGGTGAAGATGATTTTTGGGAAGCGAAAAGTAACTCTAGTCTTCAAGCTTAACGAAATCGAAAGATATCCCAATAAAAAATATCATAATTTTTCGAAGCACTTTTCAATACGCATACACAGATGCAGTAAAGTAAGTGAACAAACTCTCAAGAAAAACTTTGAGAACTGTTAACAAGTTTTATAAAAAAAAATATCATTTAAAGCGCCACGACATTCCCCTACTACGAAGCAGGTTTTTATGGGAAAATATAAAAAATAACTTTAACAAAACTTTCAGTGTACAAATCTGATAGCTTAACTCACCAGTTTTTATTTACGTTGAACAAAGCACTTTTTGTGGAAAAAATTTATTGCTTCCAAGTGGGAACTCACCAATTAAAATTCATGCCTTCCGTAAGCGAGATCGTAAACGAAACTCTTACATTTCTCCCTTACAAAACTGCTTCGTTTGAAGCACAATTTTTTATTTTGACATTTTTAGATCTTTCAGCTGAATTATCTAGAACAATTTATATTCAAAGGCTTTGAGAAGTAAGAGTTTTTTTTAATTTAAGCGGCGTTTGTGAAACTCTGTTTTAGAATCACCCTATTGTGCATACACATTTCTACACTTTCTTATAAGCAAACTTACACCTACACTTTTGCATTGCATTTGTTTTTTTCGGGTTAACGTTTATATTAGGTGTGTAATATAAAACTAGCGATTCTTTTACACAAGGTTTGTGTCTCTGATAATCGAAATGTAATATTAAAGAATGCGTATCAGTCATTTATTCTCACTTATAAATTAATTAATTATACAAAACTAGCGGGCTGCCTGCTTCGCACGGCAAAACAAAATAAGAAAAGAAACAAACTTGTTTTTAATAAAGTTGGTTTTCCTGCGGCAAAAACACACTCACTTCACATACGCACCGCACACACATGCGTTATCGGATTTCAACCAAACTTCATATAAACCATATATGGGCCACTGCCTACGTAGTGTATGAGTTTGGTTGAAATCGCACGACGCGTTTATGAGTAGTTCGGCGACGTACATATACGGACTTATATAGATATAGATTTTAAAAAAATCAAAAAATTTATATGAAAAATTTTACAACGCCCTTCAGATTGCGATATGCAAAAAACAAATTGTTTTTCAATTTAAATTTGAAGCTGAAGAACATCGACTACTAGCGTAAGATTTTCCTGAATATGAGGAATTATTCGTAAAGCGGAATTACCAGAAAAAAAGTTCCCAAATTTGTAAAAGTTTTGAGATGGGATCATCATAAGTTGAAAAGTTATGCAAATTTATGTACTAATTTAAGGATTTCCATAACCCCCATATTTGTATTGAGCCCTACTAAAGAGAGGAAATTAGCGAAAAGCATGTTTTCAGAAAATGTTTAGGACAAAAACCCAATGAAGATCGGTCATTTATGTTACCCTTCTATGCAGTTATAGGAGTATTTCTTCAAAATATTTTTAGTCTGTGTTGAACATGTTGTATTGGAGCCTCCTTAAATAATAGAGATAGCGATAAACTAGGGTCGATCATACATTTTACCCATCTAGGGGCATCCTGGGAAGTGCAGGGACCAATTTAAGTATTTAATTAATCCAACATATTTGTATTGGAGCCCACATTAAGGGGTGGAAATAAGAGGCAAGTATGCTTTGAGAAAGTGTTAGCAACAAAAAACTTATGGAGGTACTCCATAGGGGGATTCCTGTGTAGTTATGGTACTTTTTTTTCATTTTTATTGAAGAATAAAGTCCCAAGTCCTAGCCAGCCTGCCGAATCAATGCCAAAGACTAATATTCTAACTGCCAAGGTAATGCTCTGAATTAAGCAAGACCCGAAGTTTCTCATCTGTTATAAGCTGCTGAAATCAGACCAGACCAATACCAAAGGATATTGTTACGTTTAAGGCAAGCTTAAAGCCAGAAATATGTGACTCAACTAGACATGAAACCGTAACACTTCATCAGAGCATGGCTCGACTCCAAATGCTTAAAGCTGTTTAGAAAATGGTTGATAATGTTTTGCCTCATTCGCCTTATATTCCAGGCCTTATCCCCCATCCACTTACTATTTGTCTTTGCTGATGTCAGACGGTCCTACGCACAAACCAAATTTGTTTTTGGCTTAAAAAATTTAGCAGTTTTTTTTATCATGGAATTCACTATTTGTCAGAAAGGTAGGAAGTCGGGATTGTTACCGATGACCAAAGATAATTAGAATTTGCCAAAAATCCAGGGGCCAAATTACGGCATTCAATATCGATCGAAACTTCCACTTAATTTTTATTGTAGTTTTGATCGATATCGACTGCCGTAATTTGGCCCCTGCATTTTTAAGATAAACACCCATTTTATAAAGACAATAGATTTTGCTTAAGAGCATTATAAAGCTTAAGGTGTCTTACCATTTTCCTGTTTCCGTTTTAAGCAATCACGTTTTATATAAATGTTAGTATGTATGAATGTATGTATGCTCCTCACTTACACACGCACCCGTACAACCATTGTTATTGTATTTTACTATTGTTTGCTAAAACTTACACTAACACAAACACTCATTTGTCTTACACATAAATATATTTCCACACACACTCCCACATACACATAAATATCCTTTCATATCCTTAGATCTTGCACTTGCATGTTAATGTTCATATGTATTTGTTGGTATTTTATCTTCACACATACATAGTATATCGCTGTGTGTGCGTGTGTTTATATACTGTTCTCAATTTTCTTCCAAAATTCTATATCCTTGTCTTACACTCATTTTGTTTTTTTAAGTAAAAATATTGCCTGAGTTTGTTTGAGAGTGTGTGTGTATTTAGACTCTTGCTTGTGCTTAATTTTCGGCAATAAATTTTAATACGTTTTCAATAAAAACATTTAGTTGCTTTTTATTAAATGGCAGGATGCTTTAAAAATAAGACAACAACTAAGATAAAACATCTGAGAAAAGAATAAAATCTTTTTATCAATTTTGCAATTCTCTTAAAATTAAAAAGAATCTTTCTTAAAATTAATTAAATTAAAAAAAATAGTCAAAAGAAATATTTGAAAAAAAACTAAAGGATCAACAAATTATTGTTTACCTAGTACAAAACAAAAAAGAAACTTGGTGTAATAAAACAATAAAAATTTAAATTGTGTTTTTAGAAAATACATTTTTTTATAATTGGGGGATTCACAAGGTCGTAAGTCTTAAAATAATAGCATGAAAAAATACGACTGTTGTGACAACCCCTCATAATTTAGTGGGTGGGGGGTGCTTTAAGACCATGTGAGATAAGGCCATGATGGCTTTATTACTCAATTGAATGAGAGCTTAAGACATAATGGCCTTATGGCCCAATCATTGAGAAGTAAGGTCATATTTAAAATTTTGCGAAATGAGAGACATATTTTTTTTCGCAAATGAGAGCTAAAGCCATATTTTTTCAGAATATTGTTATGCATGGTGTAAACATTCTGTAAAAGGGAAAATCCTTAGTTATCATTGAAAAACATTTTTTTATTCTTGTGACGCACGCAGGAAGCGAAGCCATCTGCCGCGTCGTACTGGAGCCGCCACGCAGAAAAACTTTAGTATGCGAAGCCAGATTTCAGTACTTAACTTTAGTGTCTCCGGAACTAAAATGAAAGATAAAGCCATGAAAAATGAAAAAGGCGTTATCTCCCTATTGAAAGAGAAATAAAGTCATCATGGCCTTATCTCACATGGTATTAAAGCACCCTCCCATTAAGTGTGCTATGTATTTTGAATTTAAATCAGCTGATTTGAAACAAATATTAAAAATAAATATTTACCTAACATCAAAGTATTTTTTTAATTCTTATCCATTTATTAATAAATTAGATCTTACTTGACTATTTTCCATATTTGAGACGCAAATCACAAACAAATTTTATTTTTGTTTACCAAACATCAGAGTCCTAAGCCGATATAATTTGATGTTGCAAATGTTTTGTTTTAAAATTTGCTAGCCGCAGGTTAAATTCTGATATTAGCCGGATAAAACTACACCATCAACGGCGGCGGCTACAAAAACTAATGCAACAAACATAGCAAGCTAAGTTATATTTATTTAAGACACTTTTAGTTTGCAAAGCAACAACAATATTGTTAAACCATTGTAAAATGTTAAAACATTTTGACAATATAACATGATAGCACACCTTGTGAATACCTCAAATATATCGCCTATTGATAATTTAATTGTCGTATGTAATATGTATCCACATACGACATTTAAATTATCAACCGACGATATATATTATTAGCCCATTATGTGTGTGTGTAGCATAAGACTTGCAGTATTTTTTGGCAAATTAAGAGCATAATTGTGGGATTCACAATGTGTGCTAACAAGTCATAATGTCCTAAATAATATTTTACAATTATTTAAAAAAAATTGTTTGTTTTTCACAAAATAAAAATTTTAATGCTGTGTTCATTATTTTGTAATAACTGTACAGTGGAAATCTAAATTATAAGCGGTTGCCCACAGCAGTCATATATAATTTTGTGTAATTATTTTAAGACATATGACTTTACAACTTTATGACTACCTTGTGAATCCCCCAAACGATTTTCTAATTTGTTAGGGCCAAGATCGAACATATACAGTCTTGCTTACTCCGTTTGAAAGTGAAGCGTTTTTTACTACGAGCTTCAATCTTTTCTTTACAAACCTGATTCGTTTGAAGCTCAATTTTTTATTTTGGTGCATAGTACCTTATTTTCTTAACGTCTTGTAACTCATACTTAAATGGTACAGATGATCCGTCACGTATACGCGGACGTAAGATCAACAAGGTCTTTACATTTGGATGAATCCTGCAGCTTGAAATCGTCTTAAAAGTATTTCTGCAAAAAAATTATCCATGCGGTTGTGACTATATTTTTCCAATTTTTCCTTTTCACAAAAGTGTAGCTTTTAACGTGAATAGCTAAAGTTGTTTGTTAAATTTATTATAAAGAGAAAAAACATGTTTTCTAAACCATGCGTAACTGATATGCCATATATTGCCAGTACTTCAGCTATATTTATACACCAAGAATTTTTCGAATTGCTCTAAAATTTATTGAATTTTCTCATACTGATTTGGTTCTTTTTGATTAAAATAAGTTAAAATCTTTAAAATTTATTTGATTTATTACTAGAATTAATTAAAAGCAAGACAGCAAATTTCTTTATAAGCATATAATAAATCAAAGAACGAACTTCCTTATTTTGGCAATACCTTCTTTTTATATGTTATTTTTAAAACCCTATATTAATAGATTTAACTTTAAATTGTTTATAATCTCTTCTACGATAAAATACCCATTAAACATTTAAACAAATTAAAATAAAAAATTTTTCATCATAAAAAAAAAAATTCTCTTCAACAAACTCATCATCATTTTAATGAATTCAAGTATGTATTATAATCTTATTTATGCATTTTAATTACCTGTGTTCTTTTCCATTTTCATTTAATTTATTTTTAAAACGAACACACCAACAAAGTGTGTGCGCTTGATTGTGTGTACTTACACCAGTGTAAGTATTATTGTTTAAGAGCATACTTTTAGGCTTAGAATCAGTAAAAGCCATTATTAAAACGTTTAATTGCAAAACAATTGCAACAAATGATTATTTGATTGTCTGTACTTTTTACTGCCGCACTTTTGTTTAGTCCTTTTGCTAGATTAAAATAACTCTAAATACAATGGCAAGACTTACCTGAAAAGAAAGGAAGAATAGAAAGAAATTTTGAGTTAAAAAAATATTTAGTGGTATAAAAGAAGCAGAAGAATATAAAGAGTTTCTAAACATCCATTAAAATTATAAATAAGCTCTATTAAAAACCCAAGTCAAATTTATCGAGAGCACACAAAAAATTTCAATAACCAATTAATCAATAAAGAAGTCTTTCGCAGTGCACAGTGTGGCTTTTTGTAATTTTAGGGCAAGATATCGGAATAAAATTTGGTATGGATAATATCCATACATGAGTGAAGCATTGTAAAAAACGGGCGCGGTCCGCCCGCTTTTATTGGCAGCCCCCATACATTGTGTAAAAGTGGTCTCTATATTTGACCAGACTTACCTAGATGTATGTGTTTCAATGCGCTGCGCTAAATCTAAGGTCAGTTTGACTCATCGTACAGAAAAGGCAATGACTTGTTGGTCACAAAAAATATTATAGATTTTTTAAGAAACTTTCTCAACAGTGACAAGAAATATAATATTTTAACTTCAGAATTATTTTTTTAATTTTTGTATTCTTTATAAAATTAATCAATTGAGACAATTTTTTTCTTTTACAAGAACATTTTTTGATAGTGGGGAAAAAAATTTTATTAAATAGAAAATTTTTTCGAAAGTAGCAAAAAATGTTTCTATTCTATTGAAAATTTTCTATGCGATAAAAAATATATTTCGAAAAAATCGAGAAATCGAAAATCCTGTCCTGTCTCGACAGTGACAGGATTGAAAATTTATAAAAATTAGATTTTCTCGATAGTAACTAAAAAATTTCTCAATAGTGGTAAAATAAAAAAGTTATCGATAGTGACAAGAAATTTTCTTTTCTGCAGTGACGAGATGTTGGTTAAAAAAAATTACAAACAGAACTATCTGTAAAAAAAAGAATTCTGGATTTACATAAAAAGAAATCTCTTTTTCATATACAAATTTTTTTATATTGCAAAATATTTTGCGGAGTGGATATAAATTTAATTAATTGTTGATGGTAACTTTGTAATAAATATTTTCTTGCTCTTTCAAGAAATTTCAATAGAAACATTTAAGAAAAATGTTTTTTAGAACTTACTTGAAGCTATCGAAACATTTCTATTGAACCTTTCAAGATGTTAACGACACATTTTTTTTGGAAAATGCTTTTTCAAGCTCTGATCGAGAAATTTCTTAATCCTCTTACTATTGAGAAATTTTCTGCAGCAAATTTCTAGTTGCAGTCTAAATACTTTAGAGAAATATAAAAACTTTTTATCGAGAAAATATTTAAGATGCTATCGAGAAATTTTTTTAAACTAATATTGAGAAATTTTCTGTAAAAACTTTTAAAATGTTATCGAAAATGTTTTTATATAAAGTTGAGATGCTACCAAAAAATTTTCAATACACATTTTTAAGTGCCTTTGAGAAATGTTCAAAGGAAACTCTCTGGATTATTATTATTATTCTATACAAACTGTCTTAATTTTATCGAGAAATTGTCTACAGAAACTTGCTGTAGATGCTATTGAGAAATTTTTAATTTTATATGTTTTATATTCTTGATCATATCAAACAATTTTCTATAGAAACTTTCTAGTTACATTGGAGAAATTTTCTAATTAAACTTTCTAGCTGCCTTCAAGAAATTTTTTGCAAAAACTTTTTAGATGCTTTTAGGATTTTTCCTATAGAAACTTTCCAGCTGCTATCGAGAAATTTTTTAAGAAACTTTCTAGCTGCTTTAGAAAAATTTCCTTTTAAGGCTTCACAGAAAAAAGTAAAAAACGGGTTCGATCACCAAAATAATTGAAACAAGCAAAAAATTATTTAATTTTGCACCTATCACCGAAATGATTATACCAATTACTCAAATTTGCAAAAATTGTAAAACAAGGATTTTTTTCCAATTAAAAAGTTTTTACATTTTAATTACAAAAATAATTGAAAAATTATTAATATTAAACAATATTTTAATTGAATGAATTAACAAATTAATTTAAAAAAAATCAATATTTTAATTGAATGAATTACTTACGTAATTGATTACAATACAGAAAATTAATTATTTTAACAATCGTATTGATTAAAACAGTGATTGAATTTTTGCATTAAATCGATTAAATTTTTAATTGAATAAATTAAACAGTGTATTTGAAATACACTCTAAATTCAATTACGCAAATTATTCAATCAAACAAATTGTTAATTGAATAAGTTTGTTAAATTAATTCAGTTGATGGTTAAATGAAGCAAAATAATAATATTTAAAATATATGTTTTGTTTAAATATGGTTTAAAAATAACTTGTTTTATTTGTTTAATTGTAATACCTCATGCTTAATTGTACAAATTATGAAATATTTTTTTGACAAAGGAATTTCATAGGTTTATACAACTTTGTATAAAATTGCAGAATAACTCTGATTCTTCAGGGTATTCAAGATTGAAAACAAAAAACTGTTTTTGTTGTGTAATTTGTCTGTACTTTTTTCACCTATTCACTTTAAACGCACAACATGAAATGACGCCAAATATAATTCAAGAATTAACAAACAAAGAAAATAAACACCAAATTTCGATTGCGACCATAACCACCGTCAACACTGTGGTCAGCCACAAGGCGATTTTTTATTTTACGCATAATAAACATATGTATGTAGGCTCATTATTGACATTGTTGGTGGTCATAATTGTAATTCGTCTATAACAAATTTCAGTTCCTTTTTTTACTTGTTGATAGTTTTTTTTTTGCACGCGACGCTTACTGTTCTTTTTGATGACAAAGACATGTGTGTATGTAGGTACATGTAAGGGCAAAGGCAATAAATTTATAAAGATGTTGGTTGCACTTGTAACATTTTTCGCAAACTGTTGATTAGGGAGGAAAGCAACAAGGAGAAAGCAACAAAGTGTTCAATTCAAACAACCGAGTTGATTGATTCAATTAAACTTATAATTAAAATTATGCTTAAAATCAATTAAAATTTTAATTGAAAAAAAATGTTTTTTTTTAATTCAATCAATTAAGAACGTAATCAAATTTATTTTAAAATTCAAAAATCACTATTAATTGGAAAAAAAACTGCCAATAATTTTTACTGTGTTTCTAGCAGCTTTGTTCATGCTATCGAGAAATTCTCTATAGTAAATTTCTAACTGCTGAGAAATTTTCTATAGCAACTTTCTAACTGCTTTAAAGCTAATATCAAGATTTTTCGTTTAAACTTAAAAGCCGCTAAAGAAATAGTTTCTATCCATTAATTTTCCATTGAAGTTTTCTATTTGTTCCAGAAAATTTTGTAGCTGCTATTAAGAATTTTTTTTTAATCTGATGCTTCGCGAAATTTTCTTAAGAAACTTTCTAACAGTTTCCAGAAATTTTGTATATTTGTACTTATCTACTAAATAGCATTTATTTCTCTTACTGTGGCCAATTAAAGTTATAAATATTTTTAAATATCTTTTTCTTATAAGAAATGAAGCTACTAATCTCTTCAATTGCCAAAATCAAAAACAAAGGGCAGCAATTATAAAAAATGGAGATAAGAAGCTTAAAATACAAAACCATGAGAAAATAACGAGCATATAAAACCAGAATATTGAAAACTTATTCTGGTTTCAAGGGCCAACAACAAAAAGCAGAAATACTTACAACATTTAAACTTTTGACTGGCAAAAGATTGCAATTAAAATAAAAATAAAAAAAACACTTTTGTAGATAAAAGTAAATTTAAAGCACAGTAAACAAGGATGATAAAAAAACTAAAAAAAAGGAATTTTTGATTGCAACAATCAAATATTTATATTGCTGTTAAAATATTTGGTAACAGCAACTGAAATTTCGCTGTTGTCTCAATAATTTATCTGTATACTTTTTATAGTAATAAACGATTATTTTTATGGACTCAGCTTCATCGTTCGATAGACAGATTGCGGCATATTGTGACAACCATTTTATTTAGTTCCTGGAAATAAATTTTATAGTTGTGCTAACAAATTATCGGAGACAGCAATAAATTGACTTAAGATAAGACATTGCAAAAAGTGTAATTTTCTTTAATTAATTCATTTGATCTTGCAACCAAACTATTTAATTTTGTGGGCTAAAGTTTTTCTATGGCTATTTATTATTTAATTCTTGTAATCAACTATTTAAGGTTGTTTACTAAATATTTTCTTACATCTATCTACACTTTAAATTACGTTCACGAGAACAATAAAAGTTTATTTCAATTAAAAAATTTGATATATTAATCAAAAAATTTATTAAATTAATAGAAGCAATTCAATATTTTTTTTTATATTAACAACATTCCTGCAGTAATTTTGTTGATATAAGTAAACGTTTAATTTACTTGATTACATTTTCAACTAAAACTGATTTTATATTTGAATTGGCGAGATTTTTGTCTGTGCTAGGAAAATACTTTCTATATTTTTGTGAATGTGAATTAAATTGTTTATTAAAAAAAAAATATTATTTTAGCACATCAGCACCCATTTATTTAAGTGTGAAAAATATGTAGCATTACTCTTATTAACAGCAGCATAATGGCAATATATTAATACCAGATTACAGCTAGTAATGATGTGATGTACACAAGTTAAGTAGTTGTTAAAGTCTTGGCATAATATCTGGACTTATGAGTTAACATTTATATGGAAAAATAGAGTAAATTTATATAGCAGTTTAAAACGGCCATGTAGTTCTTAAAGTACCCTGTCGGTAGGTAGTAATTTATACTGCCAAAAAATATTATTTGGCTCAATAGACGCTTGCTTTAAAACCTTGGGGGGTGCTTTAAAAGCTTGCGAGATAAGGTCATGATGGCTTTATTGCTCAATTTAATGGGAGATAAAGCCATAATGGCCTTATTGCCCAATCATTGAGAGGTATGGTCATATTTAAAATTTTGCGAAATGAGAGATATAGCCATATTTTTTTCACAAATGAGAGATAAAGCCATATTTTTCCAGAATATTGTTATGCATGGTGTAAACATTCGGTAAAAAGGAAAATCCTGTGTTATCATTGAAAAACGTTTTTTTATTCTTGTGACGCACATTGGAAAACTTTATTCAGCGAAGCCACCTGCCGCGTCCTACTGGAGGAAAAAACCCCTAAGCACCCGCAGAAAACTTTAGTATGCGAAGCCAGATTTCAATACTTAACTTTAGTGTCTCCGGAACTGAAATGAGAGATAAAGCCATTTTCTAATATTGCTAATGTGAGCTAAGACCATGATGGCGTTATCTCCCATTCAAATAAAAAAAGGCTTTACCGCCCTATTGAATGAGAGATAAAGCCATCATGGCCATATCTCACATGGTAAAAAAGCACCCCCCATTCAATCCACTCCTCTAGTTAAATAACTTCTTTTTCGATTACCAACGAATATATTGTAGAGTCAGTCAGTTGAAACAAATTAATTCTTTATAATTTGAAAAGGAATAGACAGTTTGTAGATTATTTTACTTATTCTCAGATGAGCTAGGCCAGAGTCCATTGATGCAATCTATAGTAATTGACTGCACCATAGATTACATAGTAAGTTATTAACCTAAAAATAATGTCTCGCTTTCATATTGCTGACTCCTTATTAATTTACTTAGAAAAAAAGCAAATTGACTACCTTACCTATACCCAGGTAATCTATATAAGAATCAGTTGACTTGGCTTAGCGAACAGGTAAGTTTTTTAGAATTCATTACAAGTCATTAGGCCAATTATAAAGCAGAACTCTCTAATAAATAGAAAGAGACTTTACATTATCCAAATGTAACCTTTAGTTACCAGTTAAAGCAAAATAGCAAGAACTGCAGGGTAGTCATAATCGCTCATATCTTCTACATATAATAATTTGTATTTATAAGTACATATTTAAATCCAAACCTTTTAAATAGTTTTCCTTTTAAAATCAACAATAGTAGCAGCAGCAGTTGCCTAGGCAACTTAACTTTTACAGCAATTAATTTAAGCAAGACTATAAGATGATTTAAATTGAGAGATTAGAGAAACATTTCTACAAACAAAAATAATAGCAATAGCAATAACAACAACAACAAAAGTCAGCATCTAAATCTACGAACAACATCGAACAACAAAATAACTTTAAAATAATTTTCTGTAATAAGAAACATTTTGAAAACAATTTGAAAATTTATAAAATATTTTCAACTTAAGTTGTATAAACTTAGCCAATGAAGCAGAAAATAGTTGAGTACAAGTACTTTTTCCTTAAGTGATTCTATAAACGAAAAAAAAATTGATAAACGTTGTTGATGGTGTAGATTTAAGTTTTAATGAAAATAAATTAATGGAAAATTGTATTAATAAACACTTAAAAAGTATTTTTTTTTATCTTCAAAAAATATGTATCAAACCTTTAAAATAAATTAAAAAAAAATAATTTGAAGAGCTTTGGAAATAAAGCTCTTTAAAGTTTGAAGTGGAAAAAAACAAATTAATAGCATTCAGTTCCAGTCTTAAAAACAAGCTTAAGAAGTTCTTCGACTGATAACAGAAAGATAGGACTATACTGCTGCGGGTCGATAATGTGAGTCAACCATAGATTGGTTAATCCAATGCATTTTAAACCGGTCTCAAAATGGTCGCGTTGTGTGTGGTCCCTCAAAGGAGTCTACGGCATAAACTCAAATAAACTCGAAAATAACTAGAAGTTGCAGTTTCGTTGCAGTTGCGTTTCAAAGTCTGTGCTGGGCCTAAGTTTTTCATACGTCGAGTTAATATATGGTTTTAAGTGCTGCATATTAACAAAACAGTAGCAAGTGCGTTGCTGTATATTTTGTTGGTATACAGTATAAATATAATATACCATTTAGCAAATGCTACGATGCAAGACCATATGCACAAAATGTTGAATAAAGCTGTTAAGTTTAATGATTTCTGCATTCTTATTAAAAGCATTTTTGGTAAAAAAGTTTCATAAAAAAATTAATGAAAAGTTGTTTTTTAAGTAAATGCCTTGCTTTACTTAAAGCTCAAATTAGACGTGATATAACCATACAAAGCAGCTGTTTGAACCAACCTTATGGGCAATACTGTATTTGCTTATACCATAACGACATAACCATCACTATAAAAACCAATTAAATATTGGTTTCTGCGGTCATCGTTATGGCTAAGGCATTATGTTTATGTAACGTCTAATTGGATCTTAAGCTGTTTTTATTTAAATTTAGTTTCTCTTCTCTGCTGCTCCATCATACGAGTACTACATGAAATGTATCGAGGGCTTATATTCAATACCCGCCATACACCAATTATTGGAAAATGACTTTTTGATGGCAAATTGTTCACTGATGCCAGCTTTATCTCTGACAAAAATTTCAGAAAAAAAAAATTAATATAAGTTCTTTTTTTTTAATATTTGTGATACCGCTATCAACCGCACGATTTTTTTTTAATGCAATACCCGCCATACGCCACACATTGGTTAAAGTTCATAGAACGAGCGGCAAAAAATAGAAAAAGTTGTTGAAGGATAATGAAACTTGGCACATAGGCATTTGTTTGAATCAAGAAAAAAATGGAAATATCAAAATGAATCGCCCACTTTTACGCCCATCTCCCATACAAAGTGAAAATTAAATTTTAATCTACGGCATTGTTTTTTGGCACATAGCATTTTTAAGCACTCGTAATCATTTGTGTGATATTTAAAAAATATCCGCCCACTTTTACGCCCACCTCCCATACAATCCAGCCTAGTAAATGGAAACATCTTCAAGATTTGAAGCCGGTTATACCACTAGAATATCATTACTTTTATGATAATTTAGTTCAGATGGAGTCAAAGTTATAAGGAGTAATGTGACAATGTCCAATTTGAATTACCTTTTTTTTGTTATTGTTTTGTTATTGAATTCTTTTATGTTAGAAAAACGTTAAACAAATGCTTAATTTAATAAAATTACATATTAGAGCAAAAAAAATATTTTTATTACTGTGCAATTACCGCTATACGCCATAAAAATATTTGAAGATTTCAGTTGCAATACCCGACATCAACCATATCGCTACGAATAGAGTTAAAAGTTCTACTTTTTTTATAAGGGTGACTTAGTAGTCATATTTAAAAAATATTATAGAAGAAAGATTAATTCATACCTTAAGAATTTTCGAAAGAAACAGTTTTTTCTCTCTCCTGAAAAATTGTATTTTGGCGGATGGCGGGTATTGAATATAAGCCGTCGGTATTGAAGACAGTAAAGTGGATTTAATATGAAATGAAATCTTCTTCAAAATGAAATCATTGAATTGAATGCGAAAAAAATATTTCATACATGCTCGCACACACTTATACAAACACATTCACTGGCACACATACATACGTATGTGTATTTTAAATGTTCAGAATTTTATGCAATGCAATGCGTGCATTCATTTGATCATGCAAAATTAAGCAAAGCTTTTTACTCAAGTACTTTTGGCAAAAACAAACAAAAAAGAGTTCGAGAATGCAAAAATTAAGTAAGAAGTTTGTTGAAAGGTTTTAATCGAATATGAGAAGCGGTTTTAAGTGGAAATTTTAAAGAACATTGATTTTAAGGTATTTTTTTAACAGAATAAATTGTTGGAAAAGTACAAGCCTTTGAATTTACCTCAGTGCCTGGCAACATTAATTTTGAGAAAAAAAATTCAGAGTGGTTGTCATTTGACTAATATACATATTGCATGTCATTCTTAGATGGTCAAAAAATACAGGTGGCAGCACAACAAAAATTAATAATGTTTGCATATTAAGCCAACGATATGTTTTATCGACCTTAACATGCAACAGATGCCTTATGCGATTTAAAAGTGGGAACAGTATTCGCTGAAAACTGTTATAAAACTGCAGAACTGCATTAATTCAAAAGCAATAAAGAAGCTTTTTATATAGGAAATGTTGTTTGAACGCAACAAAAAATAAGCAAATTTTTACATGGCGAAAATGGATCCATTACGACAGCTCGAAATGGAGAACATTGTATGGAAAGCCCGGCTTAAACTGGATCATTAGGGACATATGCCGAACATAATTAATTCGTTAAAAGCGAGCATTGGCCGAATACGTGTACAGACTTAGAAATGTAATACCATCATGACAACGATCATTCACGTGTTGTATTTCTTTTTAGGAAATAATAGTTAGGAAGTTTGGCTTTGCCTTTTTAACTGGAATAAGCTTGAAGTTTCTAGTTTTCCAAGTTGGCTTGATTTATTTTGGGCTCAAACACTTAGCAGTTCTTTTGGCGCGGAACCCACATATTGCTTAAGAGCAATTGTTGCCAATAGTTTACCATTATTTCACAATAAACACCGACGATTTGCCAAAAAACCCACACCTATTATTAAGCTGTACACCATAGATACTTAACTTAAAGCTTATTTTCGCAATACCCAGAAATGGAGAAAAGTTTGTTGCCTACGAAACGGTTATTCTCCTCGGCCGCCTGTATAGTAAATCAAATTCAGATTTATCCCGTTCTCTTCCATACATTGTGCTTCAGTGTTAATCACAATCACATGCCAGCATTTTTGTATATTTAAGTGTACATACGCACTCTTATGCGAATTATGCCTGTTTGCATGTGTTTGTAAACACATTCACAACCCAACACACATGCCATTCATACTTTTCAATATGAATTAAGTGCTCGAATCACTCGAGTTTATACTCTCGTCTACTCGTTGGCAATAATGCATGCTTCAGTTCGTTGCGTAGCAAATAATGAACACGAGGAGCTTTCACGTTTTTTTTTTTTATTTTTTGCAAACAACAATTTAATTGGTAAAGACAACATATTTGTCGATGTTAATTATACTTGAAATATTGTACAGAATTCAACGGGTATTTTTCTACTTTATTAACAAATATTTAATTAAATGTTAATGAAATGTTAAAATAAGTAGGTAAAAAGAAATAATACAAATAATATTGAATTTTATATCTTTAACTAACATCAATTAAAAACTAACTAACTAACTAATTTTTTTTCCAAAAAACATCGAAAGATTGGGATTGAATTAACAATTAATTATGCATTTAACCATAGGATTGTCTTAAAACTCTTCCCATTATTTTTGGTATAATGTTAAGTCTATTAAGGTCCAAATACACTTGTCAAATGCTTGTCCAGCCGGCGAATTCATCGTGTACGTGTGCTTGACGTAATATTCGCCGTCATATCTAAATTTTTTGATTTTCCATCCAGCATCGTCGGTGTGACACATACAAACACATTTTTACTAATACTACCACAATGCTTGATGAGTACTTTGATCAATGTATTTGGGCCTTTAAAGAACACCTTCCTTAAGCGAACACTCGCTTTTAACGGACGCTGTTGCAAGGTTCCGACAGCCTTCTCTAGGGAAGGCATTTAGTTCTTTTGAAAGTATAACTCTTTTCTACGCTCACCTTTTAGTGGTTCCTTCGGTGTCCAGTGATAAGAGATTTCACTGTATCTATGAACAAAAAAAATATATTTATTATTTTATGTTTAATGCCAGTTTTGCTCATTTTGCTTTAAACTGTAAACCCCATTGCAATTTCTGTGTTGTTACTAAGTTTTCCTGCACTTTCCACAATTATTAGTTTCTGATAAAAAAAAAAATACCATAAACAAAAAGAAAACTTAAAAATATTTTCAAGATAATTTTCAATTTTGTGGAAATAGAAAAAAGGCTGCTACGAGGGGTAGATAGTTAAAAAAGTGAAACATACTTATAATAAAGCTCTAGTATAAAAGCTTGACTGTGGAGTAATCTACGTCACACTAGCTAAGAACTGTGTAAGGGTATCACTAACAGACTGTTAAAAGGGTCCAAGTAAGCCGTATTCATAGTTGTTGTCCATTAAACCTAATCTTAGCCCCAGTAGGCTGGCTGGTAGTGATCCAGTCTATCAGTGCGGAGGTTGCGGGTTCGATTCCCTTAAGAGACTCTGATCTCCTGCAGACAAGCGTAGAACTTCGCGGGATTAGCTTAGCAAAAAAAAATATTCTAGTCCTTAGACCTGCTAATAATATTGTCTAGCTTTTTTCCAATCGTCTACTCTATAGACTCATCTCATCTCAAGCCATCTCGTTGATTTGCCAATAGATTTTTTAAGACACACCAATAGTCTAGTCTTAAATCTGGCCAATAATCAAGCATACAGAACTGCCAGTCGTTTAGCACGTATACTGGCAGCCATCCATAGCCAAATGCACAGACTAACTAAATCATAGTCTAAGCTATAGATTCGCAAATAGTGTAGTTCGCAGACAGGAGACAGGGGTTTCTTTTAACCAATAGCTTAGTTTATAGCATAACCAACAGTATAATCCATAGACTAGTCAATAGCCTGTCTCTTGACTCGCCACTAAGCTTTTCTTTACACTGTCCAATAGTTTAACCCCACGGCTTGGCAAGAGTCTAGTCTCTAAGCTCGCCAATAGCGTAATATAAAGTTTCGCCAATAATCTATTCTCTAGACTCGCGAAAAAGCAAAAGTCAAGGATTTACACTCGCTAAATGTGTAACATCTAGTCTCAGCAATAGCCTAGTCTCTCCTCTCGCCAATACTTTAAGCTGTTGAATTAGCAGTATTGCAATCTCCACACTCGCCAACAGTGAAATTTATAGACTCGCCAATACGCTCTTCTCTAGACTCGCCAATAGTTTACGATTAAGATCCAGAAATAGCCCAGTATTCACTCTCGCCAACAGGGTAATCTCTAGACTCAGGAATAGCATAATCTCAACAATCGACAATATTTTAAACTCTAGACTCAGCAATAGTCTTGCCTATACAATCGCCAATAGTGTAATCTCTAGACGTGCCAATAGTCAAGTCTGTAGGCTCGCAAAGGCCTAAATTTAGAATCGCCAATAATCTATTCTATACACTATATTTTATTCTGTTCTATATCCTGTCCTTACCGCGAAAAAAACGAAAGCGACATAATTTTCAATTTTCATTTTTTTTTTAATAAATGACTTTATTGGCAACAATTGCATCATCAACTAAAATGTCATGGGCACACATCGTAAGCGACAAATTTTAATTTTATGAAATAAAATAAAAAAAAAACTATCTCCAATAAATTTAGATTTTTGGCGCTTACGTTATTTTCGCGGTTAGGGCTCGATATTATAGTGTCAAGTCCAATTTTAATTTTTAGTTTGAAAAGCCACCCTTCTTTTTCGAATCCTTCAACTCACCTTTAATTAAAACTTTTTAGGTCTCGGCTATTTTAACCACAATTTATTTTACTACTATTTATATTGCTGCAGCTTTTATGCAACAACCTTTTGGTTTCTCCCTTGCAAGTTTTTCGTTCCTAGTATTTATATCCAAAGTGGCCTAGAGATGCCTGGCATTTTTTTCTATCTCATATTCAACTAGTTTTCATTATTATTTTCTACCTGTTTTTCTATTTTATTGTTTTTCATTTTACTGCTTTTTGGTATTTTTAATTTGCTAGCCAACATAAACAATTTGTGGGTTTCATTAAGTAATTTTTGCAATTTGTTTTCTACTTTTTTCGCTCTCTGTCTCTCTGCAGTTACTTTCATATTATTATTATTTTTAACTTTTTTTTGCTAGAAAAATTCATTTTATTAAATTTTTGGGAAAATATTTATGGCAGTTAAAGCTTAAATAATGGAAGGAAATAATTTAAGAAGATAATATATATGAAGATCTTTAGAATAACATTTGAGAATGTGATTACAAGAAAGTGGCAAGCAACAACTGTAATTTTAGAGATTTGAAAAAGAGAGAAGCGGGAAAGGGGTTTTTAAGTAGATGGTACATGGAAGTTCTGAGGACTGGCTAAATCAAAATCATGAGAAAATTAATTATTATCGGACATACATATTCACAGAATACGAAACTTTAAGTCAAACCAACATCGTTTTTTAATTCGTAAGTTTTCTTATGTCGAGACTCTGAAATAAACGTGGACATTATATCTAATAATTTCACTCAACGAGGCAATTGGTGTCGCACTAACTCCTGCTAACATATTTCAATAGATACTTAAATGGTAGAATTCTTGAAGAAATATTGGAAGCTTAGTTTCCAAATTATAGAATATAGGAGCTACTGAAAATCCAAACTCCTTTTTTATATTAGGACAGGGGAGTAAATCAACTATACGTATAACGACAAATTAACACTAATCCATCCACTTGGATGAAATACGAAAGTGGTAGAGGGTTGGGTAGGTGGGGCCACCAGAGGATAGTTGAGACAAGGGTGAAGACTAAAGTTAAGGCTTTAGTTGGGACTATAGTTGAGATTATAGTCGAAAATATAATGGCAACTCTTTTTAAGACAATAGTTGCCACTTTAGTTCAGACTTTATTTAATATATATGTTGAATGAGCATGGAAGGCGCATCACGGGAAGTAGTTTGTGTAGCATAAATGGCTAAGGACTCGCCTAGGTTCTGTGCGATCATAGCACTGGAAGTCAAGAACGCGTTTAACAAGGTCAAATGAAGTGTTATTTTTGAATCCCTTAGAAACCGCGAGAGTCCCGCATGGCTCGTACTGGGTTCATTTCTGTAGAACTTCATGTAGGATGGATTATTGGACCTGCACGATGTAGTGCTAGTCGTCACTCAGAAATGCCCAGAATTGCTGAGAATTATATCAAACGATAGCATTGCCCGTTGCGATACATGGCTGAACGGCTTGACACTCGCAGCGGCTCAAACAGAGGCAATACTTATTACCGATCGCAGGGCTTTTGAAATACCAAGGCTTTCCATTAAACAGGAGGAAGTATCCTTTGGACGAAGTCATACATATTTAGGTGTACAACTGGACAATAGATTAAACTTCCTTGAACACGCAGAGATGGTGAGAGACAAGGCCTTAAAGAAGGCAAAAACTCTTGCGAAAATAATGTCAGACTGCTGGGGTGCAAAAGACTCAACAAGAAGATTAACAAATAGTGTAACACATTCACATATGACATACACCGCCCCAAGGTTTGCTGTGACAATGAAAAGAAGCTACGTTGTAGCTCAACTGAAGAACTCCAAAAACAAACAAAAAACATGGAAATATGAACTATTTTATGACGCAGATCATGACGGGTCAAGGGAACTTTAATGGTTACCTATGTAAATTCAAATTAAAGGATTATAAATGCTGCTATAAGTACGGCACTAAGTATGAAAATGCGGAAATTTAAATATAAGAGGACACAACTGAACGTTAAACTGCAGGTTGTACTAGCACCTGAAAACATGGTAGAAAATATGTTAAGATCAATGGAAAGGTGGATATGGTGCATGGATCTTATAAGTCATAGAATTCCGAACCCCTAATCTCTTGTAGGATGGGGGATGTAGGTTTTCGACACCTGGATTATGAGAATGTGTTATTGCACAAGACCATTCACCCTGATGAAATGCGGCCATAGAACCGGGATGGATTGAAGAAGAAATCGTAGAGCCACTAGATGATAGAGCGCCATCACTACGTCCATCGAAAAAGGGGTAAAAAGCATGTATAGTTGTGACTTAAGTTAAGTTGAGACCATATTCGAAACTATAGTTGGGACCAAAATCGAGTCTTTAGTTCAGACCAAAGTCGAGACTGAAGTTGAAACTATAGTTGAAATTTTAGTTGAGACTTCTGTTAAGACGTTAGTTGAGACTATTCCAGACTAAGGGTTAAACCTTACTTGAGAATATATCACTACGCTATCACTACGTCCATCGAAAAAGAGGTAAAAAGCATGTATAGTTGTGACTTAAGTTAAGTTGAGACCATATTCGAAACTATAGTTGGGACCAAAATCGAGTCTTTAGTTCAGACCAAAGTCGAGACTGAAGTTGAAACTATAGTTGAAATTTTAGTTGAGACTTCTGTTAAGACGTTAGTTGAGACTATTCCAGACTAAGGGTTAAACCTTACTTGAGAATATATCACTACGCTATCACTACGTCCATCGAAAAAGAGGTAAAAAGCATGTATAGTTGTGACTTAAGTTAAGTTGAGACCATATTCGAGACTAAAGTTGGGACCAAAATCGAGACTTTAGTTGAGGCCATAGTCGAGACTGAAGTTGAAAATATACTTAAGACTACAGTTGAGACTGTATTCGTGAATATACCCAGTAAAAACTTCGCTTACTTTTTCAAAATGAAAAGCTTCTTCAACTCATTATTTAGTAGCTTTGTTCTATAACTACATCTATAACAACTTCTATAACTACTTTTTTCTGGATGTATTTAAGAAAAAAAATAATGACTTGCTTTAAAATGCGTTAATTTTGGGACATCCCTTGTAAAATTCATTGGTTCTTTCAGTAGAATTGTAAGTAGTGCCTTCATGTTTTTCTGATTAAATATAGCGAAAACTAGACTTTTTCTTAGTTATGACTTAATTTGAGACTATAGATAAAAGTATGGTTGTTAATATAAGTAAAGACTAAACTTAAAATTACAATTGAGACTATATTTGAGCCTTTTGCAAAACTATAGATGAGACTTTAGTTGAGAGTATACATATTTGTAGCTATAGTTAAGATTAAAGTAAAGGTTATTTTTTTATAACTGAAATTAAATTTACTTTCTGCATTCCTCAACATCCTTTTCTACTGACTAAGTGCAACCTTTTCTTCTTTAGATCCCATTACAAACTTGAATTTCTTTTCGTCTACTTTGTCGCTACTAAAATGATTAAATGTCAAAAAATTATTTTCCTTTTTTTACCGCCTTTTAATGGCACAAAAGAAAAGTGTGGGAATATTTTTTTTTTTTTTTCAGTAGAAAACTTGCAAACAATAACGTCATAATTTTATGGCGAATGCTAAACTTCTTTGAAAATTTACCACTGACAAACAAAATCAGCATAATAAAATGAAACCACAAGGATTTTTTTAAGAAGAGTGCATATAATAGCCTTAACATTTTTCTTTAAGAGTGTATTTCTTTCGAGGATTTTTTTTTTTTTTTTGTGTTGAAAATTTTTAGCTGCTGTTACTGCCATAAATCCAAATTTAGTTTCTTTTCATTTCATTAAGTCTTCTCTTACAATTCATTTCAGTTTATTTTTTCACCTTCTTTAGTTAAAAAGTAGTTTTTTGTTTTTTTTTTAGAAATGTATTTTTAAAGGACTAGTTAAGTTTGATTTAACGAGTGAAAGAAAGTTTATTTTATATATTTTTTTTTTTTTTTTTTTTTTGATTTCTTAAGAAACATTTTTGTGGCAGCTAAAATTTGCATATGATTTTTTTTTTTTTTTTTTTTTTTTTTTTTGAAAAATCGCTGCATAAATTATGAAAATTTTTTCTAAAGAGCAAAAAATTTCAAAAATGGTACACAAACAACAGCAGCTTAAAGATGGTTGCACTCATTGTAATGAATTTTCCAAATGAAAAATAATTTATATAAATGTAATTTACAAAAAAATATATATAATGTAATAAATGTTGAATGGAAAATGTTAAATTGCCAAATCGAAAAAACAACAAAAAGTTATCTGTCTGAATTTTAAGACAAGTTTTACAAAATAAAAACCAGCCAAACTCAATATTTCTTTTTTTTTTAAGTAGTTTATGGCTTGGACCCTATCATGAAACAACCTAATTTTTTGTTCGCCTTAGGCTTGGTTTTTGGGAGCTCAGTTTAACTAGGTTTAGTTAATCTAAAAACAGATTTGGGCCGCCATCACCAAGTTTGTGTACAAAATTGTGAAAAAATATCTAAGTTTTGCTTAAAATGTTGGTCTTTAATGAAATAATAAAAGCCAATTACTTTTCGCTGGATAAATCAGAGTTTCAGACTACGTTAAACTAAGTTTAAACTTAATCCGCATCTCAAAAACCCGGCCTTAGTGTGTCAAAGCAACATGCTACCTTGCCTGTTAACTAGAATTTGCCAGACTATTCTGGTGACAATTTCTTTTACTTTTTTTTACTAAATTTAAAATAACTTAATTTTATTTACAAACCATTTTAATATTTAAAATTATTTATAATTTATTTTAATATTGTATTTATTTAGTTACTACTTATGCGAATAAATAAGAAAAGTTGCGTGTCTGTTGGCGTCCTACTTTGTCTATAAAAGGCTTGCACTTGTCCTCAAATTGGCCTTTAGATTAAATTCAAAAGATGCAACTAGTAGAAAGTTATTGGGCAGTTTTAATAAATATTTTGTGTAAATTGTTAACAAAACTATGGTTTTAAGTAAATTAATTTGATTTCTCTTTTCAGTGCAGAAATATTTAAATCACTTGACTACTACCTGTATTTTGTGGCACAAAGATTTTGATTTGATCTTAGAGCCTGGAATAAATTCAAATGTTTTGCTACATATAGATCCTAAAGGGCTTACGGCATCGTTTGCACAGGATGTTTATAATTTTTATAAGCAAGATGAGTTTTATAATGGGAATCAGGTTTACTATGACGATTTGATTAAGAAGTATATAGCAGCTATAGCTGATTCTAATTGTGAGGTAAGTTAGAGACTATATACACTCAAAAAAAAAATCAATCCAAACGTACTCATGGTACGTTGAGTACGGATTTTCTTGAATCAATTACAGAAAGATTGATTCAAGTAACGATTTTCAATCGCAAAATACCTAAATTATACATATTCAATCCCGATTTCATACTTGAAATAATCCGTAAATGAGATTGATTTAAGTAAAACTAAGATTAAATCAATCTCAAAATGAGCTTCATTCAAGAATTATAAAATTGTTTTAATCTGAATTCGTACTTAAAATATGTAATCCGAAACTGAGATTAATTTAAGTACAACTAAGATTGAATCAATCTCAAAACGCGCTTGATTTAAGAATTATAAAGTTGATTTTATCCCCAATTCGTGCTTGAGAAAAACCAGAAAAGAAATTAGAAAGAACAAAATTATTATGATTGATTTACTTAACACCTTAAAGAATGATGAAACACCAATATCATGCCCGATATGGTTTTTACTTAAAAAATCTTATGTACATATTTAACTAAAACTAACTAAACTAAACTAAACTAAATGAGAAGCAAGATTTCAAATTAACTTTTTAACCCTTCGGGGTACACATGAGTCTGGCCAGACCTATAGATAGAAAAACATGCGTTAGCCGGAGGGTTAAACATGAAAATAATACATACATATATATGTTTACGTTTTTCTTTTTGTTCTCTTCGTTTTGTTCGAACTTGTGTTGTGTCGTTATAATTGTACAACAAATTTTGAAAAACACACACACGCATAAAAGAATGCAATGCTGAGAGATGAGACTAATAACCCAGCGGGAAAATGAGGAATTAATTACATAATAAATTGCATTATTTTCGAAAGAATAATAATGCATTCATTGGAATCGAGAAGGTAATTTCATCAGACACAAAATTTAAGCACTGATTACCACGTGTATTCCCACATTTGCAGAACAAGGAATGTATTGTTTCTGTTAGTAACAATTATTCGTGTTTTTGCTTTACATACATATTTCCTTAATAAAAATCCGTTATTTTTTTGCTGCCTTTATGTCGCCTACTTATAATTTTTATTTTAGTCGCAGTTTGTGTTTGAAAGCGTACGGTCAAAGCACAAATTATATGTCTGTGGGTCAAAGTTATTTAAAGTAAACAGGTATTAAAAAATGTATTCCAAACGGCATTGGAGAAGACTTTTATTATAAGACTTTTGAATAATATAATTTATTCCAAAGAATGAATTATTTAATTCATTCGCAGGATACATTAAAATAATTTATTACAATCCTAGGACATGGTCTGTGTTAAGAATAATGAATTCTGGAATCAAATATCATACAAGATATGTGTTACTTTCTCGATTCCTATTAATTCCATTTTCCCGCTGGGAAGTTTTATGAGATTTTAACCTCATTTTGTAATTTTACTTTCAGATTGGCACTATCAACGAAAAGTTTAATCTTTTTTGTACTTAATTTAAATGTTTAAATGTTATTCGTACTTGAATTTTTGAGTACGACTCGTACTTAAAGTAATCCTAAAAAACTTGATTTATCCCGAGTGTTTTTCTTTCTGTGTAAAAGGCTTAATACGTCATGATTGCTGGTTACGAAAAAAAAATAGATTGCACTGTGGACTAGCCAAGATAATAAGAGGCATTAAACGATATACTGAATGCAGAACCATAGCCAAGACAACAGGCAAGACTTTAGTCCAGGCCACTGAATTTATTACAGTAAATACAACTGGCGAGACAACTTTGACGTCTTTAGTTGTGGCAATAGACCAGATCATAGTTGAGACAACTGACTAAAACTTTAAATGGGATTATATTCTAGAATACATGCAAGACTATGAGAATACATGCAAGACAAGAGACTTACTGCAGCAAAAATATAATCAGACTATAGACTTGACTGCAATTGAGACTTTATCCCAAAAAAATATGGAAGAGTCTACAGGCAAGGGTTTAGGAGAAAGAAAAATCGAGACAACTTGCGAAAATATAGTCCAGGCAGTTGATGGGTCGCAGACGGGACAGCTTATTAGAACATGAGTTTTATTTTTGCTATAGTTTTTAGTCAGAGCTACAGGCGTTCGTATAGTCTAGACTTACACCAAGACTATAGTCTAAACTAAATTCAAGGCCACAACCGAGACTGTAGACAAAAATTTAGTCCACACTGTAGACGAGGTAAATGTAATAGTCACAACTACGGGCGATAGGATAGTCTAGACCAAAACCAAGACTTTGTCTAGACTAAAGTCCTGAAACTATAGGCGAAAATTTTGTCCACACTGCAGACAAGGTGATTATCAAGACAAAAGGCAAGACAATATTCAAAACAATTAGTGAAGCTAAAGTGAAACAACAGGTGATAATCGAAATAAATGGCTATATCAAGACAACATGCGAGGATATATAAGATTAAAGCGACTATAGTCGAGGAAACATTACCTTATTTTTTATTTTTAAATTAACTTAAAAAAAAACAAGAGTTGAAGTTTTAACAAGGTTGTTTAAATCAGTGTTCGAAAATAAACATTTTATACAGTTCCTTAGTGTCGTCGGTATGTTAGAAATATGGAAAACGCAAACGCCAACAGTGTTTGTGTAGTACAAACCTTAAAAAATTGTGAGAAGCGTTGCTAAAGATTGTGTTTGATCATTACTTCATCAATGTTAATGAAAAAAAACACTAAAGAACATTCAAATATAAAGTATGTATTCTGAATCACAATTGTTCCTACATAATTTCGTGAAAATAGTTATGAACGCTTAAAACAGATACCGTTTCTAGGTGTGTGTGTGTGTGTGTGTGTGTTATTTATCAAAAATTATAAAAATCCAACAATATCTTTTTTAATGATTTCATTATAATTTTATAATTTGTTTTTGTTTTAAATGTAAGTTGTAAGAACAGACCCAATTTAAAAAATTACATTAATTCACTTTGTTTTTTAATCCATTAATTTAAACGTTAACAGAATTTTGTGACAATTTTTATTAAGACTTAAAGTTTATGTAATTTTTATTTAACCGTCTCGAACTTGGAATTCCTTTAATTAATAAAAAGCCGTTTTTTTAATTTTTCTATTTTTCCTTTCAAGGGTTTTATAACCTTTCAGGATCATATTCCTTTATTTGCTAAAACATTTCGAAAAGCAAGCATTTATTCTTCATGGCGATCGTTGTATTCGCGTTTTATTTTTGCTTATGTCAAGGATCAACAAGATGATGATTATTTCAAGGATATTTTATTTCAAAGTAAGTTCATTAAAATTTGACCACTTTGAAAACATTTTGAACCAAGAGTTTTCGTTAAAAATATATAATTTATTTTTAATATTGAAATTTTGATCAAAAATGTGTTTTACCGGAAAAATTTGATTTAAAATCTTTTGCTGAATACTGCTTTAGTAATTTTATAGAAAAAAAAGAAAAGTAATAATAAAACCTATTCAGATCAAGCCAGCATTTTGGTAATAGAAGCCGAATTCCTTAACTCTTCGATTTTCTATTTAAAAACCAACAAGTTTGTAGGTCCCCGTAATGAACACCCCGAAGAACTGATTTTAATTTCCACTTTCGATGCTGTTAATCGCACATTTTCTCCAGATGTTGATTTGTTTTCCACCGAACGACTTCAAGATCTTCAGGGACGTGAGATAAAGATAGCATCATTAGATTATCGTCCCTTCGTAGCTGTAGATTATACGCGCAAACCTCTTTACTACGATCAGGCTGAAGACAATCCCACACACTTGGTGCATGTGGATGGAGCGGAGACGCGGGTTTGTCACACATTTTGTGAACTATACAATTGTACGGTGCAGTTTGATACTTGTGAGTTTATTTTTTAAGAAATTAAGGCTTCTTAAAAATATATCATATTCAATTTAGCTGAAAAGGAAGAATGGGGTACTTCATATATCAACTTTACGGGAAATGGTCTTATGGGTATGATTATAGACGGCAAGGTCGATATGACTTCGGGAGCAATGTTTGCTTGGTAGGTTTGCAAATGGTTATTTGATTAAAGAAATCTCTCCCATTTTTTTATTTCAGGACAATTGACTACATGAATGTTGATGTCACTGTGTTTTTGGGACGCTCTGGTGTCACGTGTTTAGTTCCAGCGCCCACACGCATGGTTAGTTGGAATTTACCCTTGAGACCTTTTAAGATCACCTTATGGTTAGTCATATTATCCGTTTTAATAATTGAAAGCATTTGTCTGCTTTTGGCACGTCAATTTGAGAAGACTATGGAAGGTTTACGAGGCAAGAAGGTGTGGTCGTCAAGTTCTATGTTTGGATTTATATCAGCCTTTAAGTTATTTTTAAGTCAGGGCACGGACTATATAGTAAACGCCTATACCTTGAGAGTATTCCTTGTGGCCTGTTATATGCTGGATCTTATAATCACTAGTATCTATGGCGGGGGCTTGTCCTCCATCTTAACCATGCCCATGTAAGAGATATGAATTGTTCTTGGGACCGTAACATTATTTTCAGTTGTTTTATTAATTTAAGCATGGAAGAGGCTGCCGATTCTATGGAAAGAATGTATACTCATGACTTGAAATGGGCTGCTACTTCTTATGTCTGGGTGGAGTCTATCAAGGATGTGGATGATGATGTATGCATAACGAAAATCATTTTTTTGGCTTTAACAAATCGTAAAAAAAATTTTTTTCTTTTCCAGCCTATTGTCATTAAGGTCTTGAAAAATTTCCACACCTTTAAATTCGAGGATGTGCGCGAAATGGCCAAAACCGAAAATATGGGTTTTGCTGTGGAACGTTTGGCTTATGGGCATTTTGGGAATTTTGACTTCATTACTCCCCAAGCCTTGACCCGTTTAAAACTCATGGTAGATGATGTGTACTATGGCTATACCGTTGCCATGGTTACCCGTTTATGGGCCCATTTGCCGAAATATAATGATTTGATTTTAGCCTGGCATTCCTCGGGTTTCGGCAAGATTTGGGAGTGGAAAATTACGGCGGAATATCTTAATGTTAATGATCAAAATCAAGTGATTGCCTCAAGATATTTTAATTTTGATACTGGACCTGTAGAGCTGGGTATGAGTAATTTTGGAGGTATAATTTTGCTGTGGTTTCTTGGAATGGGTGCTAGTATTGTGGTGTTTAGTGTAGAGCTGCTGGTCTTCAAAATGTTACAGCAAAAGAAATTGAAAGTGAGAGTTGAAAGTATTTCTTCGGAGTTGCGGGAAATTTTTTAAAGTAGTCGCAAAAAATATTTAAGAAGAATGTTAAAAGCTTTTTTCAGAAATTGTAGAATCTTGTATGCACTCAGCAAAGCTTTTGATTGCAATACATTATTTGAATTATTTTATCAAAACTATCGAAGGAGAAAATAAAAATTTCAACATAACTAGACTTTCGTTAATGTTTTTAAATAGATTAAATATGGTTTTTATTTATGGAAAATGGAATGTAGTCCTATAGTAGCCTGGAAAGTAGTCCTATTTTATTGACTCAGGCCAAAAGCCAGCAAACCGGCCATCGCTTACGATAGCACCTAAATAAATTTGAGACCTAATATAAATAATTTCATACAGAGTAAAGTTAATATATAATTTCATAAAATTTCCGATACAATGTTTATAAATATTTACCTATCTATTAATTAATTCATTTACGAATTTTACTTTTTTGATTTGATTTACTTTATTGATTTATTAAATGTGGTAGGAGTAACAATGTGTATTTTTATTTCTATTGTAAAACTAAACTTATGTTTTTTCTACAGATACATATCTATGTTTATCAGATTAAACCGTAAAAAACAAGTGAGGAAGTATATTCGGCCACGTCCCACCGTATGATACCCTTCACCACAGTATTTAAAAACATATTTTCGAGAGTGAACCCATGGATCCATCAGAACAATATTATGTTATGAGTTTGGGATTCATGTAAAGGTTCTCTGTGCCGAATATTATTTATAAATCTTCATCTATATGAGATTTGTTGGCCTTTAAGTGATTTTAAGAGGGAAGTTTATACGGGATCTGTGGTTAATTTTGGAGCTACCAGCACAACATTTCGTCATGATATTGTAGCGATCGCAAAGGTTATTGTATTGCAATTGAGTAATAGGGAAGTAATGGCATTAAAAGCTGTTCTCGGGAGTAGTATTTGTAAAGGAGATATGACGACCCGAATCCAATAAACTTTGTTAATATGATTTGGATTGAGCTAAAAATAAGTTTGGACGAAATTGAATCTTAATATCAACATACTAAGAGGGTTATAGACACACAGACTCTATTCCGGAAAGATGCT
The DNA here is from genome assembly GCA_930367215.1 of Pollenia angustigena. Lineage (NCBI taxonomy): Eukaryota > Metazoa > Arthropoda > Insecta > Diptera > Polleniidae > Pollenia > Pollenia angustigena. The sequence goes on from OV884058.1 coordinate 10,703,143, forward strand.
TACATGGGGGCTACGTGAAATAACGAAATGGTACTTACTTTTTTCAATAGGCTTAGTCCCTGTGACAATTACAGGCTGTGAACTAAATGATATCAAAATATCTCAACAATTGCGAACTGTAGTTTGCGCAAAAAGCTAAGATTGGCAACCAGCCTACCAGCCGGACGGATATCGTATGATCGGTTTACTAAAGTTGGTTGTAGCACCATAATATTTAAAGGTGTTACAAACATCAGCACAAATGCATAATACCCTCTCCACTATTGTAATGTGGTTATAAATAAACATACAAGTGAAGGTGTGAAGAAGACTTCACACCGGCCTTTCTACCTACCTACCTAGACATACAAGTAGGAAAGACATGTTTTTGTTAGGGTGGATTTTCAACAAGAGGAATATTCTTTACACTTTCAAGCTGGATAAACCACACTTAAGAATAAGGTCTATAGCTTGCGAGTTCGCAGTCTTTATATTCAATAAATAATTACATTTATTGTAATATTTATACCTTTTAAATAAACAAATAAAGCAATTGTAAGTGCTTATTGCAAAAATTCTATAGAAATTATATTCACTTGAACACTTTCTTGGGAAACGGAACTAAACGGGCAGTAAAATGCAGCTGGTGGCTAAAAATTATTTGTCTATTTTAATCAATATTTTATGTAAGTCTAAGCAAATACTTACTATTAATGTTTTTTTTATAATTTTTTTTTTAACTACTTTAGTGGAAAAATATTTTTCGAACTTGACTACGACTTGTGTTTTCTGGCCTCACAATTGGGACTTTGAATTGAAAACATCTTCCGGCACTAGTCCTGTGTTCTTGCAAATTAATTCTTTGATATTGGAAAATGCGTTTGAGGACAATTTGTATAATTATAGTAAAAGAGAGCAGAGGGATAATGCAAACAACATCTATTATAAAGGATTTATTACGAAACTTATAGCGGCCATAGAACACACACACTGTGAGGTAGTTAAAAAGGAGTTTGCAAATTAAAATATGAAGTTATCTAAAGTTTTCTTTTAGGGGTTTTTAGCTTTTCAAGATGACATTCCCAGATTTGCTCAGGCTTTTCAAAAAGCCAGTATTTATTCAATTTGGCGTTCGATAAATAATCGATTTTTGTTTGCCTACTTTAAGGAACAAGAAAAGGACAACTATTTCAAACATCTTCTGTTTAAAGGTATACATACACATTTCTTAGTTAGAATTACAACATTTATTCTAAATATACAACTTATTACAGATCAATTCAATATCTTGGTCATTGAGGCTGAAAGTTACAACTCCTCCATATTTCACTTAAAAACCAATAAATTTGTAGGCCCTACACGCCAACATCCTGAGGAATTTTTGCCTGTGTCCTCATTCTATTCTTGGAATCAAAGTTTTGTTCCCGATGTAGATTTATTTCCTGCCAACAAATTGCGTAATCTGAAAGGTCGCGAAATTGTAGTGGGAGCTTTTGATTACCGTCCCTTTGTGGCTGTAGACTTTAAACGTCTGCCTCTGTATAATGATAAAGCCTCAGATAATCCCTCGCATTTAGTACACGTGGACGGTACTGAGATACGTACTTGTCATACATTTTGTGAACTATATAATTGTTCGGTACAATTTGATACATGTTGGTTTAAATTTTGAACATCTGACTTCGTATAAATTTTGCTGACAGATTTTTTACTTTTTCAGCCGAAAAAGAAGAATGGGGTTTGGCCTTTAGCAACTATAGCGGTTATGGCCTGATCGGTTTGATAACAGAGCGTAAAATACATATGGCATTTGGAGCCATGTATGCGGTGTAAGTCTCTTGATTCCAAAATAACTAAAAAAAACTGAAATGAATTTTAATAGAACTCAAATAGAACTGAGGTAGAATTGAGCTAGAATTGAACTAGAACTGAACCAGAACTGATCTAGAACTAAACTAGAACTAAACTAAAACTGAACTAGAACTGAACTAGAACTGAACTAGAACTGAACTAGAACTGAACTAGAACTGAACTAGAACTGAACTAGAACTGAACTAGAACTGAACTAGAACTGAACTAGAACTGAACTAGAACTGAACTAGAACTGAACTAGAACTGAACTAGAACTGAACTAGAACTGAACTAGAACTGAACTAGAACTGAACTAGAACTGAACTAGAACTGAGCTAGAACTGAACTTGAACTGAACTAGAACTGAACTGACCTAGAACTAAACTAGAACTAGAACTGAACTAGAACTAGAACTGAACTAGAACTTAACTAGAACTGAACTAGAACTGAACTGAACTAGAACTGAACTAGAACTGATCTAGAACTAAACTAAAACTGAACTAAAACTGAACTAGAACTGAACTAGAACTGAACTAGAACTAAACTAGAACTGAACTAAAACTGAACTAGAACTGAACTAAAACTGAACTAGAACTATAACTGAAATAGAACTGAACAAGAGCTAAACTAGAACTGAAATAGAACTGAACTGAACTAGAAGTGCACCAGAACTAAAATAGAACTAAACTTAAATATGAAATTCTACATTAGAATCAATTTTTATCTTAATTTTCCAGCTACCCCAATTATGTCGCCATTGATATGACCCTCTTTATAGGACGTTCTGGGGTTACTTGTTTGGTACCAGCAGCATCTGCTCTCACCAGTTGGGATTTGCCTTTGCGTCCCTTTAAATTTACATTGTGGCTGGCTGTTTTTGGCTGTTTGTGTTTGGAAACCATAGTCCTTTTCGCTGCCCTTAGATTTGAATATGAAATAGCTGACCGCAAAGCAAATTGGTGGACAAGTCTACAATTTTGTTATATAATAACTCTTAAGCTATTTATAAATCAAAGCACCAAATTTTTAGTGAAATCGAATACATTACGTACGTTATTATTTTCCTGCTACATGCTTGATATAATTTTGACCAGCGTCTATGGAGGAGGGTTGGCGTCAGTGCTAACACTGCCCATGTAAGTTTACCATTTTATAGCAAACATTTCGAGAAATTTAAACTTCTATAAAACCAGCTATGGAGAAACTGCTGATACGGTAGAAAGATTGGATAAGTACCATCTATCCTGGACAGGTTCCTCTTATGCTTGGCTTGCTTCTATAAATGAAACCGAGGGAGATGGAGAAGTATATTTTGCACTTGATAATAAATTTAATTATTTTAACATTTCTGCCTTCACTATAGTCTATCTACAGACATCTGATAAACAATTTCGAACTCAATACCATGGACGAAATGCGCTCTAAGGCCAAATATGCCAATATGGCCTTCATACTGGAACGTCTGACTTACGGACATTTTGGTGGCGGTAAATTCCTTACAACGGAAGCTCTGCACCGTCTGAAACTAATGCTTGAAGATATCTACTTTCAATATACTGTAGCCTGGGTACCTCGACTCTGGCCTCATTTAGAGAAATACAATAACCTGCTGCTGTTGTGGCATTCTTCAGGTTTGGACAAATTTTGGGAGTGGAAGAGTACGGCGGAATATCTCAATACTAATGTACAAAAACAAGTGAAGGATTCAAAAGACAATGTGTTTGATAAAACACCAACTAAATTAAATATGCAAAACCTTGCTGGCTTGATTGCGATGTGGTTCATTGGAATGATGTTAAGTGTAGTCGCATTTGGTGGTGAAATTGTGTGGTATAAGTTGAGAAAGCAGAAATGAGTATAATTATTTTATGAACAGTCAAAAATTGTATTAGAATAGTTTGATTTTCGAATAAACAGATAAGTAAAATCATATCATAATAAATCAAGCATTTATGTAATTTTATGCTGACATAAAATACATAAAAAAAAATTGTTGGGAATATTGACTTAACAAAGCCAATTTTTTTCAGTTGTGCGACATTTAAAAATAAATATAAATTCCGAATGTTTTCACGGAAAAAATGTAGGCACTAGACTGTTTTCTAAAGCACAACTAGTAATTTTTCCAAGAGAAGTGTTGAGACTAGATCTTTTTCTTAGGACAGTGTCTACACTAGACATTTATCAACGGAGAGTGTCTAGACTATATATTTTTCTGAGAAAAGTGTCTAGACAAGTAAATAGTTTTTCTGAAAAGGATATAAAATTCATACTTTTGTAAGAAAAGTGTGTGGTCTAGATATTTTTCTAAGAAAGTCTGTCTTAATAAGATATTGTCTAACATTTCTGTAATATAGGCTTTTCTAGACTAAAATATTTTGACACATAAGTGTCCAGGTAATAAAAAAAAAATCTATGTTTAATCTAGAGATTTTTTCTAGACAAACGCGTCTCGAGCTTAGAAATTTATAAATATAAGTTTCAAGATAAGATCCCTTGCCCTATACTAAAAACTCTTGTAGAAAACAATGTTTAGACTTAGAATTTTAAAAGACTTGAACCTATTCTAGAAGTTGATTAGCTAAAGAGAGCATGAACATATTTAGAGTCGACGTGTTTAAAAAGTCTTTAATTTTTTTACTTCATTCTCACTACCAAATCCCCCATAAAGCGGTTTTTCCTTTACTATAATTTGTCTTCAGCATAAATATATTTTTTAAGTTTTCATATGACTTGTTTTAATCATGTTTAATTTGTTTGAATTTTTTTCTTTGTTTGTTCGAACAGAAAAACTTTTTAGGAAAATATTTAAAATTTTTGTGATAAACACGAGCACAAGTTGATGAAGTAAAAATTATTTTCTGTTTTTTTTTTATTTATTTTGCAGTTTTATTTATATTTAAGGTTTCACAGCGTGAAATTTGTTTCATCATTTGTAAGATTTTGTTATTTGTTTTTTTTTTTTTTTAATTTATTTCTGCGAAAATAAAAATAAGTTGAGTGGAGGAAAAAGAAAATCAAAATACTGTGAATGCTGCAAAATAATTTACAAAGTTGTTATGGCTACAAGAAAAATAAATGAAAAATGGGAAAATATTTTTAAAAAATAAACAGAAAACATGAAAAGTGGAAAAACAAGCAACATCATTATGAAAAATATATTTGCTATGAAGGTTTTTCATTAGAAATAAAATTTTATGGGATAATGAAAATATTTACAAAAATTTTTTTGTTAGCAATAATTTTGACTCTTATGAGGACACGCATTTCTGTAGTATTTTCAGTAAACAACTTGCCCTTGATCTACTTCTATAGGGTTGAAATTTGCTATATGTAGTACAGACAAAAACCTTTCACTTATGTGGCGACTTTTTGAGGTATGTAATTCTAAATAGTAAAGTACTTTTCGAAAACTTTTGTAAGGATACTTTACTATTAAAACTGTGTTTCAGACTTTTTTTAAGGAGTTAAGTAAGTGTCTATCAAAACACTTTTCTATAGTTAAGTACATACCTGCTTGACACTATTTTCATGAGTAAAAAATTTTTAAATATTTTTTATAGTTCTGCTTTTTAATAATAATTTTCTAACTTATATTGACTTTTTTCGACACTTTTGTTCCAGGGAGTGCCCCGGTAGGCTAGATGGTAGTGAGCTAGTCTTTCAGAGCTGGGGTTGCGGGTTCGATTTCCACCAGAGGCTCTGGACCAGGGTTGCCAGATCAATTTTGACCTTTTTCGCCAAATTCAATATCAAAAATCGCCAAGGCCTTTGTTTACAAGTTTTTGACAATAAAATACATATTTTTTTAAATTGTTAAAAATATTTTTTATTAATCCTAAAAACTTAATTAGTTCCGTATGACTTAAATACGCCAAAAATTCAAAAGTCACGATTGGCGAGAAATAGCCACATCTGACAACTCTGCTCTGGACTGCTGCATACAGGCGTAGAGCGTGATTAGCTTAGCGAATTTAAAAAAAAGTAATGAGTTTTTGGAAGATATTTTTCTATAATAACGTTTTTTGGGGGTCCCCTTTTTCATGTAACGTGTCATTAAGAGTCAATATTTTTTTACTTTTATTTAGGAAAAGCATTTCTTTAAAAAAAAACATACAATTTTATAGTAAAATGTATTTTCAAGACACTATTCTTTTGCAGACACTTTGATATATTTAAAAGTTTTTGAAGAATCTTTTAAATCTATAGTATACAAATACCGACTCGACCCGGCTTCGCAGAGAAGCTTTAGTTAGCGAAGCCGGTGTTTGGTATACCATATAGAAGAAAACCATTGCGCCCGGCCAAAGGCCGGCTATGCAGGGCAGCTTTTTTTATCGAAGCCGGTGTTCTGTATACCAAAGTGGATAAATCCTTGCGCCCAAAAACGTTTTCATTATAAATTTGAAAATTAAATAATCCCCCAAAAAATATATTGGGGCTTTATTTCATAATGATTTTTTGGGGTATAATTTCATATGAAATAATACCCCAATTAAAAAAATGAAATAACACCCCAAACAAAATGAAATAACCGCCCAAAAATCGTTTTTGTTGTTCTCTGTACAAATTTTTGGGGTGTTATTTCATTATTTGTTTGGGGCGTTATATTTTGGGGGGTTATTTCATGCCGCCGTTAACAACACGAATATTATTAAGTGATATCATCGGAGGTTTATACAAACTAGTGTTCGCCTTATGGTCAAAATTCGACCATGATTTTTTTTTTTTTTTTTGTAAATATGAAGAAAACATAATTCATCTAAGTATATATGAATTTATTTGTTTCGAGCATTTATTTGTTCCTTCAAAGTGGATCGATTTGGCGGGGGACCAACCTCCGGTTCATATATAATATTCTACGTGAACAAATACCAATTGCAAAACAAAAAGTATCAAAAAGTCTCCTTTATATATTGTCATCCACTCAGGACGTTGCACGTTTAATTTTATGTTTCTATGTCAATCAAAGTACCAGATGAAGAACGAAAAAGTACCAAAAAGCTCCCCTTACATGTTCTTATTCACCCAGTTTAATGTACAATTTTACCTTTATAGATCGATATTAACGAAAATTCCAAAAGTTCCAGATGAAAAACAAAAAATGCCAGCATTTTTTATCTTACAGGTTATCACTCACTCAGGATCCTACAGCTATAATATTATGTTTCTAAGTTGTATATTATAGAAAATTTAAAAATTATCACATGATGCACAGAAAAGTAAAAAAAAATAAATTTAGTTTCCCATATTTCCCCTCTTTTTCTCCCCACAGAGCTTCGGTTGACAAACATAGGAAGAAAGTGTTCTTAACAGTTTTGCCTGGTCTGATTTATGTCGAAATATTCGAAAACCGGTTACTGAAAAATGTCGAATAATCGATCACCCTAACTTTTTATTTTTTGATAATTGAAAATAAATTTTTATTTATTTATTTTGCATTGGTGTTAGTCACAATTTTGAACGCTTATAACTCTGAAATTATTGAACATATTTTAATAAAATATACATTGTGCACTTCTTTGAGTAAATACCTCTTAAATGGTGTATATTTTCTTCAAATCGGTTGACAGACAGAGGAGGAAAGTGTTCTTAACTGTTTTGCCTTAGCCGATTTATATATAGATAATTGTAAAATGGAGGGTATTACATTTATCATGGAGAACAAAATCAGCCAAATGGCTGCGACGGCTTTGCTTCTAGTACCTTATTCTTTTTATGAAATTTTCCATCACCAATTTGCAAATTTACAACTGTATATCCGGAATTGGAATATACAATCGCCCTTTTGCGTACAAATTTTCCTAAGCGTGTGACTTTGCAAAATTTTGATCACAATTGGCCGCCGAGTTCTCACGATTTATGTAAAACCTTAAGACTTTTTCATGACAAGAATAAAGTCCTACAAGCGTTGCCGTGGAGCCCATTTGGCATACCTCCTGTTTGCAATTAAACAAACATCTGATGATTTCGACTAAAAATACTCTTTTTTACAAAAATTAAAAATAAAACCGTTTATTGGTAGACCCTGTATTAAAAAATATGTCAAGGGTTTTTATCTATATATTTTACATAAATAGACAATATAGAAAAATATTTGCCTTGTTCGTTACACAAACAAACAAAAAAAAAAAACAATATTTATATAGACATCCATCAAAAAAAAATATTCTACAAAAAAAAATAAAAATCCTCTTTAAAGGTTAATTTTTTACTCATGTCGTTGTTGTTTTTTCAATCATCCATCTGATAATTTATTTTCATTATTTTTTGCTGTTTTTATTTAGTCTCAATTTTTTCATATTAAAAGAGAATTTTTTTTTTCAAGTTGTAGTTGTTTTCATTGAATTGTGGAGAATTATGTGCATATTTGTTTTTGTTGTTTTTATTATTATTCGCAACTTTTTCTACTTTTATCAACAACATAAAACTCAATCACAAATTATAATGTATTATTGCCATGGCAAACTGTTGCGTTGCCAGGCAATCAGGCAAGAAAAAAATAAACACCATCGTAATACAAAAAAAATATACAAACAAACAACCACTTATGCACTCGTGTAAAAACACACACACACCCTAGAATACAGATAAACATGGTTGGATAATAGAGCAGAATCGGGCAACAGCATCCTCGTTTTAACAACTACAATTTAACTGCATGAAAACATCACTCCTTTACGCATCGCATCAGAGAGTGGGAGGAGAGTGTAATTAAAATAAAAAGTTGAAATATACATAAAATAAGTGTTGCCACTTTGATGCTTTTCAGGTATTTTATGACGCTTTTTCTAGTCTTCTTATTTGTTTTATTTTATCCGAATAGCTTTTTTAAAAAAGAGTATTTTGAGGCTTTCTTCATTTCTTTGTGGCACTTTCCTTTTTACAACTATGTGATTTTGGTTTTTTGCAATTTAAGAGCTTTATTTGCAACAAAATACCTCGTACTAGAATATCGCTATTTTGTGTAAAAAGCTAAGCAGATGTTCAGCCTTGTTCTGGTTGTCGCTGTCGTAATCGATTAAGTCGTTTTTTGTAAGAGATTAAAGTTACACACATCCACTGTTATTTAATCTCTTAAAAGAAACGACAACCGGAATAAGGATGATTATTTTTTAGAAGAATTATCATTTATAATTCGTCTCTAATAAATACAATAGAAATTTTTCTAAAAAAAATTTCCCCTGCTCAAATGCTGAAGTAGATTTTTTTAGTAGTCAGCTTTTTTTAAGCTCAGCCAATTCATTATGCCGAATCTTATATACCCATCACCATGGTGCGATAAGAACAGAAAGTTATATAAGTACTGGATATAAAAAAATCTTTTTTATGCCACGCCAACTTCTCCAATCCCGCCCACATTTTGTCGTATGTTGTGCGTTATTAACCAAAATGCTTGTGACTAATTTACAAACTGTGGCTTTTGGCGTTCTTTACCTATATAGAGATGAACAACATCTTTGTATGGGAGATGCCACGCCCACTTTTCCAATCCCACCCATATTTTTTGAGAGCTTGTGTATTGATAACTTAGCTATTTGTACCAAACTTGGACAATTTTTTTGACCGTTCTTTAGATATAAATAAATCTTTTTTGTGCCCACTTATGCACACCCGCCTGTATTTTGCGGGATAACCAAACTGCTTGTATCTTGTTCAGTAACTTTTGCTCTTGCCGTTCTCTAGCTATACAGAAATGTATAATGTCTTTGTATGGGAGATACCACGCCCACTTCTCCAATACCGCCGTTTTTTTTTTTTGAGACATTGTTAATTGATAGCCCTGCAAGTTTTGAAAATTGATAAGTAAATCAATTTGTTTGCCAAGCCCACTTATGCACTCCCGCTCATATATTTTCTTTTAATAACCAAAATGCTTGTACCTAATTTGAAATCTTTTGCTCTCGCCGTTCTCAAGATATAGAGAAATCTATAATATATCAGTAGCACGGCCACTTTTGTTTCATGTTGTGTATTGATAACCAAAATGCTTGTACCTAATTTGGAAACAAATAATTAAATTTTAAATTTTATTATCCCTTTTTATATTTAAAGTTTTTTGGCACAATTTTATGCCGTTTTAATGTGTTATTTGGAATGCATAACACTAGTTTTTTTTCTTGGCGCTTTTCACTTTTTTTACAATATACCTGACGCTTTTCTTCATTTCTAAAATGGCAGCACTGCACAAAGAATTTACCACTACTTTTGTGTTCTCTTCAAACTCCTGCTCACTTGTTTTTTTTTTTTTTTTTGGTATTATGTGAACTCTCCTAGACAAACGAACAATATTTTGCACTTTCGGGTTTTTGTTTTGTTTTGTATGTTTTTCGTAGCTCGTGTCAGCTTTCCATTCATATAGGAGGGGGTATATTTTCAAAATAACATGTGTTTGGTTGACTGTAAATAACTTTGCTTTGATTGTTTTTGTTATTTTTTTATTTTTTTTTTTTATTATTGTTTTGTATACATACAGAGACAGCCTATAAAATGTGTTTTATATACATATATTTTTATACTCTCTCACACCTTAAACTTACATGGTTGTGTAAAATAAGTATGAGTTGGTACTGGAATTACTAGCGATATTTTACAAGGATATGCTACCAAAATCAAGGATATCTTTTAGGGTGTACACAATTTTTAGTAAAATTTGCTTCTAACTAAAACCAATTTTCCTAAATATTCCATTAAATTGTAAATTTTTAAAAACAGCCAGTTTTTAATAAACTTTTTTTAAATATATGTTTTTTAGAAAAAATTTTAAGTAAAAATTTTCTTAAAAAAAATTGTGTTAATTTTTAAAAATAATATTTTTTTTTTTTAAATTTTACTATATGTAAAAATTAAAAAAATAATTCTATTAAAAGCAATTTATTAGCTTAAACTCTTTAGGAAAAGAAGATATAACTAGCAATATTCTGGATCAATTAACTATGAACTTGCGGGCATTAAAATTTACCCTATTCGCACGACCTCATTCCGGAATTATAGTGGGTGATTTTTTAAGAGCTATAGGAAAGTTTAAAAAAAAAACACATAAAATTCGGAAAAATGCATGAAATCTTTATTTGAATATATAGTAGTGTCCATATAATTTAATGTTTGAAGATTATTTGATGCAAATGTTGACCGTGACTGCGCCTCAAATGGCTTAGTCCAAATTTGGCATACTCTTTCCAATATTTCGGCCGGTATCTCATGAATAAATGCTTCAATGTTGTCTTCCAATGCGTCAATTGAAGCGGGCCTGTGTGTATAGACATGAGCTTTAACATACATAGCCCCACAAAAAATAGTCTAAAAGCGTTAAATCGCACGATCTAGGCAGCCAATTGACCGGACCCGAACGTGAAATAAATTGTTCACTGAACTCGCCTCTAAATAAGTCCATTGTTAAGCGTGCTGTTCTTCACTTCGCACTCTACGTAAACGTGTTTGTGGTTTAATGTTCAACAATGTAAATTTGGTGCGAAATTTAGTCACAATAGCCCGAATAGCCGCTTCAGTGGGTCGAGTAAACTGACCATAAAATGGAAGAAGCGCGCGATGAACTTTCTTAACAGAGCACGCATTTTGATAATAAAATTCAATAATTTGCAAGCCTTGTTCGTTTTTAAGACGATTCATGGTTAAATTATAGACCAAACTGAAGATGTTTGACAGTGAAACAAAACACGAAACGTGCGTCAGTTGTTTAAACCAGTGTTGCCAAAAAGATAATAGATAAAAAATTTCCCATTATAAAGGTTTCGACATACAACTTGATCTTATTTAAACTGAGTGACTATTGTATATTTTCAAAAGATTTAGAAAAGCTTAAAAAATATTCAGTTAACCATTCAGCGATATCCAGGCTGATTTCAAATGTTCTTGTAGTTTCCTAGAAAATCTGCAAGAATTTTGTACATATCAGCGAAGACTACAGAGACTGGGGTATCCAAGAATAGAAAACGGTGATGTTTTCTGATGACTTAAATTGAAGCTTAAGTTTTTCCGATGAAGCTAGGCTTGTGCGCAGAATAAAAGGCGAAGAAGTAAATTATAAGTATCGCAAAGCATCACTTAAACATGAAGTGGGTAATGCAATGACCTCGGAATTCTTTTGTTGTAAAATAAATGATCCAATTCATAAGATCTATGGGATTATGGATCGATTACTGTACCGTTTTAAAGAAAGTAATAATGCAATATACAGACATACATACAAGCGGTTCCAACGGAATAATGATCCGAACCAAGACTGAAGTTCTTGATTGGCCAACTCTCTATCCAGATCTAAAAAATATTGGCAACTTGTGGAAGATCCTTAATATTAGGCTTGTGTCGTTCTTGAATGAATTACTTCAACTGAAAGGTTCACTTAAGTGGAAGAATGAAATATTTTCGTATTTTCTTTCATCTTTAGGTTTCATTCTTTTTCTGACATCTGTTTCTGTTTGCTTTCATATTCTGTTTTATATATGTATATCTTGTTTTTTATGATTTTTCTCTTCAATTTGTCTGTTATTAAAATTTATTTTTTTTAATTACTTTTTTTGACAAATTACATTTTTCAAACCCAATCTGAAGTTTTACATACATACATAAACATTCTAAATGTCGCTCATTTGCTGCAAGACCGGCATAACTCAAAAAAATCCATTTCGAGATAAACGCATTTAAAGTTTTTGATTTGTTCTAACTTAGAAAAAAAAGAAGACACATTCTCTTCAAACTGGGAAAGTATAAAAGATATAAAGATGAATTTAATATACAATACAAAAAAAAAAAAACATAGCGAACAATTCTGCATCTCTAACTCCAAAATTTTATTTTTGAGTTACGCCGGTCTTTTAGCAAATGAGCGATGTGTTTTAGCTTTTAAAATATACATGTTATCATACCTCAAAAGAACTAGACGCTTCATTCTGAAAACTGTGTATCCTTTAGAAAGGTGAAAGAAAAGAATGAATTAATTCACTTAACCTTTCTGAAAGAGAATGAAAGATTCACATAAATGACAGATTTTGCCCAATACCAGTTAATATGATTCCATTTAAACTGAGAAAATTACCGAACTTAAGATGTTTTACTTCAAGCTTTAACAATTGCCTGAAGAAAAACCAAAAGATATAGTAAACAATTTAGAAACATGCATGCCTAAGAGATGTGGGTTCATTATCCAGAACAAATGATTTGTAACAAAATATCACATTGTTTTTTTAACTAAAATTTTCTATATACTGCAAATGTTTCCTAAAAATTTTTCTACAAAAAGCTTATTTTAAAATGTTTCTATCAGTACGTAAATATTTTTAGGGTGCTCCTGTATTCAATGCGAAGGTTGTGGGTTTGATTCCCGACTAGAAAATATAAATTTTAATTATACCCATGTGCTGATGTGTGTAACGCCTTAAAATATTGGTCCTAGACCCACCTTAAAGTATACCGATCGACTCAGAATCTCTTTCTGAGTCGAACTAACGATGTCCGTCCGGCTGGCTGGCTGTCCATGTAACCTTGTGCGCAAAGTACAGGTCGCAATTGTAGAGATACTTTGATCAAATTTGGGACATAGGTTCTTATTGGCACAAGGACCAAGCCTATTGAAAATGGGCCAAATCGTAGGACCACGAGGGAAGATAGGGGGAAATTTCTTCCTCTCAGAAACTATCAAACCGATTTTAATGAAATTTAAAACATACATAGAACCATATCTTTATGGACACAAAAGGGATGCATTTTTAAAAAATCAAAACATAGATAGATCCATATCTATGTATATGGACACATAAGCTATACAGTTTTTCAAAAATAGGACCACAAAGGGAGGTAGGGGGCAATTTAGCCTCTCACAAACTTTTAACCCGATTTTAATGACTTTTATAAACATAGATAAATCCATATTTATATGGACATATAAGCATGATGTGTTTGTTAATACTGTGGTGTAGGGTATCATATGGTCGGGCTTGACCGACTATACTTTCTAACTTGTTTTATTTGTAACTATTTAATTAAAATGCTTTATACGATTTATGCTTTAGACGATTTTTTTATTTTTTCTCAGGAACCTGACGATTTTCTCACAAATTTATCTGGCTACCCTGGTTATGATATAAAATTAAAATTTTAAATATATGTATGTGTATTCTGTAGCCACTGAAAATGACCATCGATGTATGGTCGAAATATCTGATAAAAAATAAAAAACAAAATTAAAAATACAAAAATTTGTGAATTTTTTATTCATAATTTTTATATGAAAAGCAAGTTGTTTTCAAGATTTCCTACAAACTGCAAAATTTATGCTTCTAAGCCAAAATTACCAACCCATTTATTGTAGCTCAACATATTCCACCAATATTTTTTTTATCTTTTTTCAATAAATATTTTTTTAAGAATATAATATAAAAAAAATAACTCTCAAAAAAAATCTCATTTACAAGTCCTTACATTCTCTATCATCTCTATTTTAGTTTGGCTGGCTATAAAACCTTTAGTGTGTCTACATAAATGCTTTCGTTAATATGATGTTGCATGCAACTGAAAACCACATATAAAAATAGTTGATGATTAACCATTTGTTGTAAGTAAAAAACAGCAACAACAAAAAACGCACTACCAATGCAGGCAACATGCAGCAACGTACTAAAAAAAACGTTCAATATTATGGGAGCTGAAATGAATGATGTGCACATGAGTTGTTAAATAGTGGTTTTATAATTAACTCTAGAAAATAAATAGACCCCTTTCGTAATAGAGTGCAAAAAAAAATTGAAAAAAAAAATTCAGGAAATATTGTGGAAAATCTGTAAAAAAAAAGTAGTTTTTAATAATTTAAATAAAATCTTAAACAAAGAATTAATCAGCATTTAATTCAAGGCATAAAGTACTTAAAAAAGCATATAAAAACTCGTTTGTTATTTTTTGCTATTGTCCATTTTTATTGCCAATTTGTTGTCCAGGAAGCAACAAATTATTTCTTTTTGAAATTTCTATTCTCGTCCATCAGTTATTCATTTGAGCATAAAATCGCCCCATCCCAAAAAAATATGCTCTAAAATTGTTAGTAAAAATAAAAAAGAATTCCAGTTTCAACTCACTCGTATAAATACTTGCAACAATCATATGTATTATTATTGTTTCAACAAGTCTTTAGTCAAGTCAAACAAAAAAAAAAAAATATTTATTTCTTTGATTTTATTTCATTTCTTTCTTTGTTTATTTTTTTTTTTTTTTTGTTCCTCTCAATATATCATTCATAGAATTTATTTAGTTTTATTATAAATATTTCTTTCGCAAATCGAAATTGATCAAAAGAAAAAAAAGGGAAAAATAAAAAAGGCCTTAAATGGGGCCTTTTTATATATATAAAAAAACCCCGCTCAAATAAAACATTATAAATTTTGATAAATAGCAAATTTGCAAAAAAAAAACCATTAAAAAGCAATAATAAAAAAAATTACCAAATTATTGTAACATTTTCTTGGAAAAGAAGATTTTAAAAATATTGAAGGCTGTTTTCCTAAACGTGTGTTCACAATGTATCAATACCGTGTTGATGCATTGTGTACTTAAATTTTCACCTACTTTGTATTGTATATGAATATGTTTTGCATCTACATTATTTTAACTGCTTTATTTGCTTTTCTCTGCGCAGTGCCAACTACAAAGTTGCATTTCGGAACTAAATGCATCGTCAAAATGTTTATGGTTGCGTTTAAGAACATGTTGCCATGTGTTATTACAATGCAACAGGCGTTTAGGAAAACGGCCGAACTTTTAGCAAAATATTCTCCAACTATCAAATTTGTTTAAAAACTTCCTACAAATAACAAAAATTCCTATTAATATCAAATTTGCTGCAAAATTTCCTTTAAAAAACAATTTGTTTTAAATTTCTAATAAAAATTTTTTAAAATTTGTATCAAAACTTCCGCTTTTTGAAAATTTCCTTTATTTTTTTTTGCAGAATTTCCTATAAATAGCAAAATTTTGCAACATCTCCTACAAAATAAAAGGAAAACTTTTAGCAAAATTTCCTAAAAAATATAATTTTTTTTTTTTTGCAAAATTTTCTATAAATAGCAAAATATATTAAAGTTGCCTCTAAATAGCATAATATATAAAAGTTTCCTATAAAAAGCAAATTTGATAAAAATTTCCAAGTAATAGCGAATTTTTTGGAACACTTTCTACAAAAAGCAGTTTTTTTGCAAATTTCCTATACATAACAAATTTTTGCAAAATTTATATTAAATAGGATTTGTTGCTTGTAAAGTTTCTTATAAATAGCAAATTCGATAAAAATATCCAATTAAAGGCGAATTTTTTGGAACTTCCTATAAAAATCCATTTTTTTTTTTTTTTTTGCAAAATTTTCTCTAAATACAACTTTTTCTGCGATATTTCCTATGAATAGGATTTTTTGCTTGTAAATCTTCCAATAAACAGCAAATTTAATGAAAATTTTCAATCAATAACGAATTTTTTTGGAACATTTCTCCTATAAATTCCAAATTTTTTTATTCAAAGTTTCCTATAAATATAAACTTTTTGGCAAATTTCATATAAACAACATTTTTTTGCAAAATTTCCAGCAAACACCAAATTAAATTAAAATTTCCTGCAAATAGAAGATTTTTTTGCAAAATATCCTTTAAACAGCTAACTTTGCCAATATTTCCTAAGAATAGAAATTTTTTTTTCAAAAATTCCTATTAACACTTAACTTGAAGAAAATTTCCTATAAACAGCAAATTTCCTATAAACAGCAAATGTTTTTTTGGAAAATATTCTAAAAAAGCAAATTGTTTTGAATATTTCCTATTAAAAGCTAATTTTTTAGAACATTGTCTATAAATAGCAGATTTTTTGGAACATTTCCTATAAATAGCACACTTTCTCTGCAAAATTTCTTATAAATAGTTAGTTTTAATCAAAATTTCCTTTTGGAAGATTTTTTTTAAAATCTCCTATAAATAGCATTATTTTCAAAATCTCCTATAAATAGCACTGTTTTTTTGTGTTGAAAAATTTCCTTTAAGTACCAAATTTTTTTAAACATTTTCTATAAATAGCAGATTGTTTGGAACATTTCCTATAAATAGCACACTTATTCTGCAAAATTTCTTATAAATAGTTAGTTTTAATCAAAATTTCCTTTTAGATGATTTTTTTTTTTCAAAATCTCCTATAAATAGCATTTTTTTTTTTTGCAAACTTTCCTATCAATAGCAACTTTTTTTTTTGGAAAATTTCCTTTAAATACCAAATTTTTTTAAACATTTTCTATAAATAGCAGATTTTTTGGAACATTTCCTATAAATACCACACTTTTTCTGCAAAATTTCTTATAAATATAAAAATTTGTTTTAGAGTGTATGGTTAAGGGTATTCATTTAATCGACCTTTTGCTTTAATCGGTTAATCGCTCGATTAATTAACCGAGGTTTTGGTTTAACCGGTTAATAATCGGTTAATTTAGTTTTTGATCGGTTAACCGATTAATAAAGTTTTTTTTTATAAATAAAGTAATTTCAATATATAAAAATGCATTAATTGCTTATTATTTGGAGTTTATAAGCAAAAAAACCATAACATACCAAACATAACAATTCTTGAACTAAAACGAGCAAGTAAAAACAAACAATTCATAAATATGTAATATGCATTTTCCAGTTAATGCACAAGGTGTTGTATCAAGTCATATCGTCATAATATCCTAAATAAAATTTAAAATTGTTTAAAGTAAATATTGTTGTGTTTCAAAAAAATCAAAATTGTAATGCTGTGTTCATTGATTCGTCATAACTGTATAGTAGAAATCTAAATTATAAGCGGTAGCTTACAACAGTCATATCGTTGGCTTAATATGCAAACCTGCTAACTCACTTTCAGCACATTTTACAGGAAAGAAAATAAACTTTTTATTTTTCCTATTTGAAGCTTGATAGAAAATTAAAATTACAGTCAGTTTTACACACTTCAAGACTTAAATATAAGAAAAACTACGTGCTGGTCGACGAGGCGCATCTTTCTCTACCACACGGCATCAAAATCTCAATTTACATAAAAAGTGAATTTAGCCGGTTGGCATATTAAACCGACGATATATATTTCCTGTTATTATTTTAAGACATAAGACTTTATGACCACCTTGTGAGTCCCCCAAATATTTACATATTTATACAAAAAAAAAAAGATAATATTATTAGTTATTTCAATCGTTTAAGGAGATCTTATAAAATGATCTTTAAGAAAAGTTATTTATTTTAAATGTTTAGGATTAAAGCGACTCTTTTCTTTAGTTCAACAAAATTTGACTTGGAAAATATTATTTCACTTATCGACGATAAATGTCTAATTTCTCAGTCCTTTTCCAGGATTTCTCTTAACATATAAAATACTCCATTACGCCATTAAAGTTGTTTTAAATTTTTAACACCTCTAATTGTTTCGGTTAATTCTGTTAAAAGACTGATATAAGAAGAAACAAATAACTAAACACATACATATAAATAATACTTGAAACAAAAAAAGTGTTGGCAGTCAAATATTTAACCCATTTTTCGCCACGTTCCTGTTGATCGATGAAGAAGATAAAAAAGCATTGAAAAACATTGTAATTTTAGTCATCGGTCGGCGGAAAATCGGTTAAAATGAAGATCACTGAACTGTTTGTATGAAAAAATATTTTCTAAACAAATACATTTGGTATATTAGACGAAACAAATAATTAAAAACACAAAAAAAAATATGTTATAATACTACAAAATATTGAAAATTTTGTTACTTCGGTTAATCGGTTAATCGACTGAAATTAACCGATTTAATCGTTAATCGAAAAAAGCCAATTTGAAATTAACCGATCAGTTAACCGGTTGACGGTTAACAGAATGAATACCCTAGTATGGTTGTCGTTATGCATCCTGTTTCAATACCGCTTTCTTTTTGCATTGATTAATGATATAATTAAGATCAGATTTATATACTTTTCTGGTTATCGTTCTCCAGATAAGCAAGAAGTCTATTATTTCTTCCTACGAATGGTGTGGATAAATAACCAGGCTTTTGTGCACACTTTTTGTCAGATGTTGTATATTGATAACGAAACTATTTGTACCAAATTTCGACACTTTAGGTGTTATTTTTGTCAAGATATACAGAAAACTATTTCGTTTTTATCACCTTATTTTTGACAGATGTTGTTTTTTGACAATCGATCTATTTCTTCCCAATTTTCCTATGAATATATTATTTTTCAATTTAGGCAATAACAGTGATATTCTAGTAGCAATTAGCATAAAAGTTAGCCATATGATTGGTTGATTGCATTAAAAATAGCAATGGAAACAGAACAGCAAACTACAGCAGTGAAATAATAATAGTTCTAGCAATAGGAATGGCAACTTAATTACAAATAACTTGTTTTTAAAGGCCCTACCCGAGGAAAACCTGTTTAATGCTTAACTCCCTTTCTTAACTCTTGAAACCCTAAATAGTTCTTCCATGTTGTATATGTAAGTATGAGTGTAACTTTTATGCATTACAATACTAATCATTTTGATTGTAGATGCTGCTCAATTTGCCATGTAATTTTGCATGCTAAAACGATTTTCAATTTGTGCAAAAATTTTATTTCCTTCAATATAACATTATACTTATTGGTTGGAGAAATTTTATTTGTTATTTTTTTTTTTTTTTTTTTCTTAATAAAGAACGAAATTCTTTGAATAACGTAAAAAGGTATTAGCAATAAAGAGTTCTATAGATTTGTTTTACATAAAAGAACTTAAAATCAAAAAAGCCAAAAAAATGTTTATTTAAAGTATTTTTTATTTTTTTAAAGAAGGCTGACTTCAAAAATAAGCAAATTATTAAAAAACATTTATAAACAAACTTAAAAAAAATAAAATTTAAATTGCTGCAAACTATTTATTTTTTTTTTTTTTTTGTTTAATCAAAAAAAAGGATATTAAAGATAACTTTTCTCCACCATGAATTACAAATAACGCTTAATAGTTTTTTATATTATTTATCTCAAAAATACAATCATTGGTTATCTATATCTTTTGTAAGCGACATCTTTTGTTGTTCTTAATATATTTAACCTTAAAAAGCTCATGACAAGAATGCCATTGTCAAGACTTTTTAAATTTAGGACGAATAAAGCTTTCTAAGACGGCTTTTACAACATATAATTTAAAAATACTTGACAAGGGTTTTTCATGCACTTCCTTGGGTTGTTGTCTTTGCTAAAATGGTTTATGCATACAATTAAATTATTCACCAAAGCTCTTGGGGATTTTCTTAAAGCTTTTAGTATAATATATAACACAAATAACCGATTTGAAAGCTTTTCTCTCCCATCTTGTTTCTTTTCAAAGGGTTACTTTGAAAAGCTATTCTATAAATATTATTTATTGTCAAGTGTCTCGAAAAATTTTATAAAATTGTCTGGTTTTGATGCAAAATAAAAAGCTTTTAAAGCAGCTCCTTTAAAAAAAACTAAAGTTATTTCGATAAAGCAAAAGATGTCGTCCTGGGCAAAGTAAAATGCATACATGTTTTATCACTTTTATGCCAAATAGATAAACTTAAATTTTGTACATGAAAAGAAACTACACTGCCCTCATAAGAAAGAAAGTCACATCTCCATTTTAGTAGTTTTGAGCAGGGTAGGAAGAAACTCTATTCGCGAGCACAATTCGAGTCAGCTCTAAAGTCAGCTTCTTTCATATGAAGGCAGTAAAGCGCTAAATTTTTCTCAAAGCTAATTCGCCTTAAAAAAATTTAGAAATCGTAGGAATAAAATGCGAAGTAAATGTGCTTTTTAAAAACTTAGTGCAAAAATTCCACCACATATCATCTCAAACATCGCATTGTATTAACTTAGAAGCTTATGCTATTAACACAAGTAGTAAAAGGAAAAGCTATTTATTGCAAATCCAAAAAATAAAAATACATATGAAAACAAAAAATAAGCAGCATTAAAGAGTGCTATAAATATACAAATAAGGGTAGCGATGTTCTGCTACCTTAACAACGGATATAGAGCTAACGGCTACAAAAAAATTTAAAAACAAATATGGGTTTAGAAAACAAAAAAACGAAATTTGTACATTAAAAAAAGGAATAGCAGTAGATAACAATAGTAATAACAATAATATCAGAAAAATATGAACAGCAATTAATGTACATATAAAGTAGGTAGCAATAAAGACAATGCACATTTATTGTACTGCTTACTAAACGGCAGAAATTGTTACAGCTAAATAATATGATGAAACAGGAGTAGCAATTTAAGACAATATAAATTAGCCTTAAGCATAAAAGGTGGCAAATGCATGAAATAGAAAGAAAAAATAAAACTTAAGTAAGAAAAGCGCAATTACTAGCAATTTCTATAAAGGTAGCAATATTTTTACCGTATTATGACATTGAAAAAAGAGGTACAAATTATAAATAGACTTTAAAATATAAATCAATTTTACTATGGAGCCATCAAAGTCGAAATACCATTAACAATAAAAGCACCATTTGAAGTAGAACGAGTGGTAGAAAATTATTTGCATATATGAATAGATTTGTCCATTGAGTTATAAATGTAGAAGCAATGTTAATCATACTTATACCATTTGAAGTAGCCGTATTGGTAGCAATTAGCTTTCTATTAATATCGTAGCACTAGCATTAGAGAACAAAATATTAAAGTAGAAAACATAAATCGCAGCAGCATTAAAAGTAGCTCAGTAAGCTATTAAGGTAGCTGTAGAAAAATTGTGATAGCAAATAATTGTTTATGTAGAAATATATAATTAAACAAATAAAAATGATTTATTAAAGAAACAATGAGAGTGGCAATAGATGTAAACACAAAAATAAGAATGAAGTAGCAGGAAATAAAAAGAAAAGCCGGAGTCGAATCATTAAAAAAAATTGCTATATTTAAAGTAGCGAATAATATAGCACTACATTAGCAACTTATGTAGCGATCGTGATAACAATCAGTTGTTAATTATAAAAATTGCAATAAATATAGTAAAAAAGCATTAGAAGTAGCAAAGGACGTAAACACAAAAAAACGCATTTAAAGTACCAGTGAATTGATGGCGAAAGCCAGAGTCATATCAACGAAACGAGAGATTATAGCCGGAAAGCAATGAAGGTATTAATATCCTAAGAACCTGAGGAGTTTTGAATAAAAGTAGAAATAGAACAATGGAAGTTAACATAAAAATAGCATTTGAAATAGCTACATTTCTTTGATAATTATTAATTATAATTTTAATAATACATAATTATAAAATTGCCACCTTCAAACAAAAATGCAGAAGAACTTAAACTTAATCTAGCAATAAAAACATGGCAAAAAAATTTAAGTTCGCAATAAAAGTACGTATAATAAAGTTATAGCAAAAAATATAAAAATGAAACAAAAAGCAAAACAAAAAGGTAAAAACAGAAATATAATTAGCATTGTTTAAAACATGTGTACAGTAGAATCCCGATAATTCGTAACCTCAAGGGACCGGTCATTTCTTACGAATTACAATAGGGGTTTTCGATTTAGCGGGGTTTCGATTTAACGGGGTTAAATAAAATAAGTACGAATTAACGGGGTTTTTCAATTTATTAAGTAAAACGATAAAAAAAAACAAAAAACAATTGTTAAAAATAAAATATATAAAAATTTTTCATGTTTCAAACTGATCTTAGGAAAATAAACGCACACACAAGCAAAAGTAAAAACCCACGCAAAAAAATAGCGGTAAGCAAAAAATCATTCTTTCCATGTTTTTGTTGTTTTATTACGACCCTGCAGGAAATGTCACTAGTGAATCTGTACTGATTCACTATTGACACAGTCACCAGGACTAGTGACTTATTATACCCTAGGCAATGTAATTTAAAATAGACATTTAACATGTGCGTGTTATTGGAAATCTACTACTGACGTTGGTACTACTGACTAGGTAGTTCCTTTGGGAACATATGTAGACATTGGAACCAGAGAATCGCTAGTAAAAGTAGTCTACACTTTTTGTAAGAATACGGTATCATAACAATCTTTTTTTATTATTTCTTTAACTTTATAGGAATGATACTTCTCAGTTGTTATTGATATAATCTTTTTCGTATTAAATAGTGGCAAATGTAATTTAGTGTAGACACTTCGTTGACAATGTCACCAACATAGTCGACAAAACTGGTGACTTGGAGACACTTGCACCCAGGTTTCCTTCAGGGAAGTTAGCCACACACACTTACACTAATTGTGTGTGTTTCTCTATTATTGTTTATTGTTTGATGAACTCAAATTCATACATATTACAATAAAAAAACCTGAGCGAAGTTAAAAATCACACTAATCATTCGTGTGTTTCTTGACTTTCTTATTTTGTTAAGTGAAGAGGAAAGTTAAAATTTTAACAAAAAAAGTAATAAAATGAAATGGTCGTAATAAATGTATTTTTTATATGCAAAAACAATAACAATAATAATATTATAAAAAATAAATATTTTAAAATATGACAAAACCAGTATACAAAGGCAATAATTCTTAAGCACTTATTACACTATATTTTTATTCATTGATGATATAGAATTGATAGAAAGAAACAGTAAAAGTCAAAAAAATAAGTAAAATTGTTCAACTTAAAATTGACATTTCAAGCTTAAAATATTAAAAGTGTTGCTGAATCAGCGGTTTATGGGCAAATTCAGCGACTTACCGCTTTTTTGTTTGTTTTATTTTTGTGTTTCTCATAAACAAAACGTTGGCAACATTTAATAAAATAAACAAAACAATAACAAAAAAAAACTCAAAAACTTTGTTTACATTTTTTATAGTTTACTCTCTCTAACATTTACCGTTTCATTTCATTTCATCAATTCAATGAATAAAAAATGTTTGGTCATAAGAAAAATTTTAAAACACAAAACACATGTTGTGTTGATAAAAAACAATATGTACATCTTCACACAAGTGTATTTACTCGAATTAAAGAGTAAATTTGTTATTTATACCTGTATCAAATATTTCTCTGACACCACTCACATAAATACTTGAACGCTTTGCGCACATAGGCTATTACTTACACACAATTAATTGTGTATGATTCTAAATTCACACACAACACACTTTGATATGGGAATTCATGTGTCGTTTAATCGCACACATGCAGACCTCTAGTAGTTAGCAAACAACTACGATTTATAAGAGGTAAAGAAGATTTTATTTGAAAAAATTTACGAATTAGCGAGGGGACCAAAAGGTATGGAAATTTTAACGAATTAACGAGATTTTTTCAAGGGACCGACAGTTTATTTCGAATTATCGTGAATTACGATTTATCGGGGTACGAATTATCGGGATTTGACTGTATAACAATTTAATTTTACATATTTATTGTATTTATAATCTCTGTTAACACTTTTCTGTTAATAAAATGCTGAAAGAACTTTTAATAGCCAACTGTTTCAAGCTTTTTCTGTTTATGTTGGTGTAGTACAATTTCATGTTATGAATGTAAATTATTTTTAGCAGAAAGCTTTTTTTCTAACAAAATCTTTGAAGCTTTCTGTTAATGTTACGGAAGCCCAATTTCATGTTACGGATAAAAAATAATTTTAGCAGAACGCTTTTTTTCTATCAAGTTGTTGAAAGCGTTCTGTATATGTTGGTGAAGGACAATTTCATGTTACGGATTAAAAATTATTTTAGCAGAAACATTTTTAGGAAGTATGTTAACAGAGATTGACTACATTATTCTTTTATCCTGTCAATATAAAATTTTAGATTATAAATAACAATGTTGGAAATATAGATGAAGCTTTTTTAAAACTATAAAGTGTTTAAAACTTGGCTAATTGTGTTAAATATGAACTATAATAACAGTGACTGCGTTTTAGTTTGCAAAATTTTTAAGCTACAAAAAGTTTTACCATTTTTTTCACCAAAAAAAAATTGTTTCGGTGAGGAATTTACAGTATTTTTAAATAATTTTCTGAAAACAATTGTTATATTTTTATTTTAATAATAATATTTTTTTATTTAAACTGTCGATTTTTAATTTGAAATTTTGATATTAAGTTAGGCTTGAGTTCATCATATTTAATTTTCATTTAATTATTTTACTGAAGAAAGGAATTTTACAACATGAAACTGAATAAAATTTATAGATTATTTTTATTCTTGGCAGAGCTGGGGATCGAACTCGGGTTGAATTAACGTTTCGAGAATAAACACATTCTCATTCTCATCATCAGAATTCTTTGTAGTTCTGCACCACTGCGGTGTCTGCCAGCCAACAGTCAAAAATCAATCTTTAACCAAAGGTATTGTATTTCTTACATTCATAAAAAGGATGTATATAAAAGATATGAAATAAATTTAAATATTTCAGAAAATTTTCCGATTTCTGATAGGTTAAACAATGTTACATATTATGATATTTTGTAATACGTTTTCATATAGCAGGACTTTAAGTTGATACTGAAAAACGCTACGCAACAATATTTGTGATTTTTTTTTAATAAACAAAGGATGTAAAGAGAAATCTCCAGTAGTCATTGTCCTTCATCGCAATATTGTCCGCTGACTGAAGATGCTCGTTTACGGGATCATTTAATGTTTTAAGTGGGGACACATAAAATAGGGTCTTTAAAAATCGTTCCCTTATCGAAGCTGTCAGCTGTTATTAGATATTTAAGTTTTCAAGCATTGACCATGGTATATTTTTTTCTAAAATGTGGTCTTATAAAACAGGATTTTAATTACACACTTATTAAGTCTTGAAATATTTAGAAATAATTTTTTTTATATTTAAAAAAAGGATATATGACAGGATCTTAAATGCTACCAATAATGTAGAAAAACTTTTTACTATATTATTAAACTGAAGAAACGATAAGTTGTGATAGTAAACATTTTTTAAAAATGTTTGAAAACTTTAAAAAAAATCAAACCTTTCCTGTCGAAATTTTATATGGGCATTTCCAGCGAAAAGGCTACTTTTTGTAACGTAACGCCAGAAGTATTTTGAATAGTTTCTCAAAAAATTTTATATATATAGTTTACTTTTTTATATCTTGGTGTAAAGCGCAACTAGCTATACATTTAGTAACAAATTGGATAACGATTGAACAACTTGGTCCGAAAATACAACCTTATTTGTAATCTGGCGTTACATTAAAATAAGTAGACTTTTCGCTGAAAATGCCCATATTTACCTTAAAACAAGCAAAGATTTTTAAATTTTATAGCTTGAAAAATAAATCTGTTTTAGTCCAAAGTTTACTAAAAAAGGTTTTATACAAAACATCTTGCTCAATTCGCAGTCTTATTCAAATCCTTAGCGTCGACTACTGTAATTTTTTTCTGAATACAGTGCTACTTCATTACTTTGTATATATAAAAACCCTTTTTACAAATTTGACTTCTTTATTTAATTTTTTTACATTTTGTGTTACAAATATCACGACACGTCAAAATGGAAATGCCCATATAATAATTTAAGGGTATTGCTTTTACAGGATTTGGAACAGTTTTGAATCAATTTTTCTTATTAAAAAAGATACTTTTTACTTTAAATAAGAAAAGAGACAAAAAGCTCTAAAAGACAAAATTAAGAAAAACCCTACATTTTATATTAAAAAAAAATCTTTTCAAAATTATCGCTGAATAAAAGAATAGAAAACTTTTAAGATACTTTTTTTTAATTTCAAAAAAGGATATATGAAAGGATCTTAAATGGACTAAAATATTTCAAAAAATACAAAACAGTTTAAGAGAACAGAGGAATCTACAAAATGTGGAAAATAAAAATTGTTTAAAAACCCTTTTTTAACAAAATTCTTGAAGCACAATATAAAAAGTAACTTTAAGAAAAGTGGCTACAGTATAAGAGGCCAGAGATGTTAAAAAAACTTAACACTATTTAAAAAAGCAGAGGAAATGGCGAATTATGATGAAATATCGTTTCGAAATAAAGAGTTTTACGTATTTTATTAAACAATGCAGTCGTAATTCAACTCGTAAAAATTCCATTCAATCATTTTCAATCGACTTATTTTATGATTACAAAAAAAAAGGATAAAGGATAACAGTTTCAATTAACAAAATCCAATAAAAGTTGTAAACAAATACATGATGGGATCTTTAGTGGTTATTTAGATAAGAGAGGAAACAGCAAGTTGTGATGAAAGAAACCATTGAGAGCAAATTAACAACAACAAAAAGGTGCTAATTAGAATTTAATAAAAAAATAAATAAATAAATATTTCAAAACAGAGGAGTCTTACGCAACAGAATAACAACACAATCCGTTACTTAAAAAAGTGTTGGAATTATTTTCAATTGACTTTTATAATTTAAATATAAAAAAAGGATACATGACAGGATCTGGAAGGGCTAAAGCTATTTAAAAAAGGTTTATATAGTTTTAAAGAGCAAAATAAATAACAAGTTGTGTGAAAATCAAATCTAAAAAAATGTTCTTAATTTAACCAGTTTTATGAAACAATTAAATATTGGAATTATTTAATTGATTAATAAAATCTAATTTGTGCTACAATATGACAAACATAAACAAATACTTTTTTTAATTAAACAATTTCTGCCCTTTTGCTTCATAATTTGCATACCAAACTCCTTTTTACGTTTATTCTAATTGTGTCCTTTAAAGCAACAGTTAATCTTTTCTGTTTTTCTTTCCCTTTATATAATTTTTACTCTATTATTAATGACAATGCCTGCTCTAAACACATAAATACTGTTAGTAAGATATGCTATGCTTATAAAGATACAAGGAAAATATGTACACATAATGACAATAATTGTCACGTATTTGTGACATAAAAAATGTATGTGATCTGTGTAAATAAAACAACCCCCCAAAATGAGTAAAAGAGATTTAAGCATTTAGGCTGCAACAACTTGGTCATACAACAACAAGACAAGTTATATGAAATTTTGTGTTTTTCTACAACACTTGCTTAAATTGTTCAGAGTTTAATAGACAAGAGAGTCTGTGTTTTACGAACGTCATTATGAAGACTGGTATTGGTATCATTACTATGTTTTTAGTGTATTCTGTATGCTTAATATGCTCTAAGTTGTGCTTGTAACACTGGCATACAACTTTAACTTTAAGTCGTTTAGATGTTCACTTCTGTAGCTGTTGCTGTACTTTTGCATTTGTCTTCCGTTAGTTATGCATACATATGCTGGTACATACTAGGTAGTGACATTAAATGCCTGGCATAATAATGAGAGTCCTTTTGTAGACGGTAAGGATAGTACTATAAACTAAAATTTATGCCAAAGGCAACTGAAAGGGTTTAGAACAACTGGAGTTATGAGCAAGTGTTTTAAAGTTGGGTTAGTAACGAATATTGAAAGTGCTAAATATATTTTTGTTTCTTTCGAAAAAAGGATATATGGTAGACTTCTTAAAAATTTTGCGAATTCTTATAGTTTTTTATGTATTTAAAAAGTTAAGAAATAAAACAAGTTGTAGTAAAAGAAATTTTTTATGTATCCTTATTTAAAAAAATTTTATAAGGAAGAGAGCTTTAACTTTAATGTTTCAGAAACCACAAAGTTATATGATTATTTATTCACTAGAAAAAAATCGTTTTATATATATTTAAAGAATTTTTAAGGTAATTAACATTTAACAGTAAATGTTGTACTACTTTATATATTGAGTTAAATAGCAACTTATAGTAAAAAAAACTTTAAAAAATTATGGTTTAAGGAAATATATGTCAAGAAAATCTGTAAAAACTAGTTTTTCTTGAAAAAAGCTGTATAAGTTTAATTTTAAAGCAGACAAAATGTCTTTGTAGAACTTAAAATATTTATTTTAAATACTTAGTTATTTTTTTAGCAACTTTTTAAAATTTTTTTTATGAAGATTTAACCATTTTTAGAAAAAGGACATTTGAAGAGCTTTTAAAGTAATAAAAATGTTAAGGAAAAACTTACATCATTTAAAAGAGCAGTAAAGACTACAACTTGTTGTTAAGGAAAATGTTCGTGATATCCCCTCTTTAGAACGAGTTTTGCTAAAGAAGTAGGCGAAAATAAATATTTTCCATTTAATTATATAAAAATAAAAGGAAATATGCTGAGCATGTTAGTTAGTTAATTTTTTTCATTGTCTTTATAGGCAGAAAAACTTTTAAATTATGATAAGAGAATTTAAAAGTATATCCTGTTTCTGAAGAAAATTTAAAATGGAAAATCAAAATTTGTTTGGGGATCTGTTAACTTTATAAAAAAAGTCATAAGATCTTGCAAAAAGAAGGTATTTCTATAAGTCCTTGTGAAGCAAAAATTTCATTATTCTTGTTTAAAGGAAAATTTTAATTCACACATAAATAAGAAAGTACACAATTTAGGAAAAATGAGATATAAGGTGCTCTTCATTTATTGGGAAGATAAAAACTGTTAAACAAAGTTGTTTGAAAAACATAACACCTTAAATAGCGGTTGAATAGAAATTTCGAAAAAACCCCTGCGTAAGAAAATGAAAGTATGGGCTTTTTATGAAACACCGATAAAGACAATGTAGGAAAAGATTAACTCACTTTTTATTGGTGGTGTTTTGGCTAAGCTAAGTTTATAATTCTCATTTGCTTTACAGTTTTATTTGTATAAAATCTCTAGCTTTTCCAAAGTTTTTGGAAAAAGGGTTCTTTATGATCTGACCCAATCAACTAGTGAAATGCGCATAGGATATTGCTTATCCCCCAACAATAAATTTTAGTACATTTATGAAGAATTAAAATTGGAAACAAAATCTTTTAAATGAAAAAGAAATGTTGCATTCCCGAAAATAAATATGATAAGTTCTTTTTAAAGTTTGTACATCATTTAACAAAAGCGGAAAAGACTGTTAATTGTGTTAAATAAATATTATAAAAAATGTAGGGAGTGTGTAATTTTAAGTAACTTCCCTAGTCCCTTAATGAATATATTAAAGTTGCCTAAATAATTTTTGTCTTAAATATTCTAGAAAACCCAACTAACCAACCACTCATCAGTACATTTTAGGTACCAGCCATCAACTCATAAACACACCTTTAAACAAACCACCCATCAGGACATACTCAAAGGACTGCTCATCGTTCACATTATAATGTATAAAATACTCATCGTACTACACATTAACTTTATGAGCTCTTAAATGAAAGGCCTACTAACGGTCGCCATATTATACTTTTTTCTCTATGTCCTTTTAGCACTTTTAAAATTTGCTAAAATATGAAACGTGCCCAAGTCTTAAATGTTGACTAACATTTAACTAACACATCATCCGCACTCAGCGACATGAAGCTCAGGCTTAACTAAATCTGTAAAAAAAGAACTGGAATGTTTTGAGAGTTTCAACGATGTTTAACACAAATTTATGCAGCCCATTAAATTAGAATTGGAAAGGGTTACAAATGATTGCCCTAACAGGCCTGAGTGAGCGCTTACAGTAAATTATTATTTGTTGTTTATTTAACAAAATTATAGCACTTGAATTTTAGTTTTCATATTTTAAGCGAAAAATAAACACAAACAAATTGTGAATAAATGTTTTAAGAAATAGGTCAGTTGTATGGTTAAAATATAAGCATTAATTACAGTAAACTTAATTTAAAATCAAAAGCGTAAATTATGTAGAGTGGAAATTTAAACACATACACACACATAGGGAATATAAATTAATTTACTTGAATGTAATAAAAGGTAATTTTAAATGAAAAATAAACGAAGTTGGCAGAAATATTTAAAAAAAAGGATTTTTGCTGTAGTTTGCTAATTTAAGTAGGGATATAATCTTTTGTAGAAAAGTTATTATACTCAGTTTTTAATCCACTGAGTTCTAGAATAATTTAGTATAATTTAGCAGAAAATTTTTACTTATGCTAGTTAGTTAGTGTGTATATGTAAAAGAAATTTCAACTTACTCTCTATGATGATAGAAATTTCACTAATTGGGCTAAAAAAATCCTTTATTCAACAGATCTTCAAGTCAGCTTTATTCTGTGTAAAACAACTGAAACTTAATGGGGTGTATCAAGAATACTTTTAATAACCAGTCACTCACATTTCACTCTACAAACCCTTGAAAATTACTTAAAAAACTACTTTCCATCAAAAAAAAAATACTTTTACTCAAAAAATAAGTGCATAATAAAAGAATAAATATTTTCAATTAACTTCATTTACCATTAAAAAAAAGCTCTTTGCGTGTGTTTTTTAATACAATAAAAATTTTCAATACTAAAAAGAAAAACAAAATAAAGCAAACAAAAAGTATACATCATTATCATCATATAATAATAATAATAATAATTAAAATTTGTTGTTTTTGTAATTTCTTTCTTTATTTTTCACTTACAACATTATTATTGTGCAACAGCAACAAAAAGACAAATAACAACACAATAACACTTAATCGCTTAAAAAGGTAAACAATTTTTACTCAACAAAGACACTTAAAATTCATAAAACAAACTTAAAAACCAACATACAGAAGGACACATGCATACATACACACACACAACATCGACTAAACTCTCACAAGAGATAGCAATACTCAACCCAACCAACACTATTATTTAGTAAAGAAGAGGAACAGTCAAAGCACTAATTATAGAAACGGTTTTTTAAGCTTTTAAATTAATTTGGAAAATTAAAAAAAAAGGATATACTGCAGGCTTGGAGAAAAATTAAAAGTATGAGTTAATTCTTATGTCATATTTGAAAGCAGAAAAAACAACAAGTTGTAGGCGATAAAAATAATATTTCAAAACATACATACATATTTCTTAAGAAAATTTTAACAAAAACATGACTTGTTTTATATGAAAATTTGGAGAAAAATAAATTTTTTCTATTAGTTTTTTTTTTAACTGAAACATAATATTGTTAAAAGGAAAAGGAAAAAATTTTAACATGTTTTTATTTTTATTTTATTTTTATTAAATAATTTTTTTTAATTGAGTTTATCTACTTGAAAGAAAAACCTATGATTTAATTTCTAAACATTTTTAATACCTTTTAAAAAGATAAACGTCTCAGAGTCCATTTTTAAGAAATTTAAAAAACATAAAAAAAAAGAATATATGGCTGGCTCCTAAGATTATCTATGTTATAAGAAACTATTTAAATTAATTAAGACAGCAAAGAGAACTGCAACATGCGGTAAATACGTTTTTGACAAAAATGTTTTTTTTAGCATATTGTATATAAAGAAATAAACATTTAAGAAAAAATTACTGTTCAACATTAAAGGAAATACATACTTAGTTTTACATTTTGAAACAAAATTTGGGCAATTTAAAAAAAGGACATGTGAGAGCATTTTGAAATAATTAAAATTTTTAAAAAGTTTTGACGTAGACTTAAGCAGCATTTGCAACTTTAACATGTGGAAAGAAAATTCTTTAAAATCGTGATTTATGTTATAAAATACCAATATTTTTTTTTATTAAAAACTTTTTGTTTAGCAAAAAAATTGTTGTCAATTAACTTTAAATCTCAAGTCAATCCTAGATTATACATTATTTTTATAAATGTATAAACATTTTTAACCAATTATTGGATATTTCTAAAAAAGGATGCATGACAGTCCTTTGAACACATAAATCTTTAAAAAAAAATTTCAAGATAAGTTAAAAGGCAAACAAATCTGCAACATGTGGAAATAAAACATTCCAAAAAATATAGTTTTTAGAAATTTGTTGATTTTAGAATTTACAATTTTTTAAATTTTCCAGCAATGATTTATTCAAAGGGCTATAAGGATGGCTTTTTAACTAGTTTACATATTTAAAAAATATTCTCACATATAGTCAAGATCAGAAAACTTTAAGCTGTAAAAAAATATTATAATTTTTTTAAAAAAATTAAAATTCCCATTTTCCTTTTTTTAATATCCTTTGTTGCAAGCCCTTACTGTTGCTGCAATTCTCTTATTCGCACTCGAACTGTTACTAAAAAAAAATAAAAAAAATTTTGATAAAAAAATGAAATACATTGTGCTGGTTATTAAAATGAAAATATAAACATAAAAAACCTCAAATGAAAAATGTACACACACACACACATACACACTTAAGCAAACACAAACATCTCGTACAAAATAAAAAGAATAGTATATAAAAAATATATATGTATATTATAAAAACTGTTGCCTACTTTGCGGTCGTTTATAAGAGCATCAACAACAATAAGTGCAAAATGTTGAAGTTAACAAAGTGGAGAGACCAGTCTCAACCTACACACATACTCATGGTTAAATATATTTATACGTTTATGTTTATGTATTCCAATGTACCAGAACCCAGCTATCATAATATAACAAAGGCTGGTAGAAATATAAAAGGATTTTTATATCCTGCTACAGCCAACTCTCTTGCTACTCAGTGCCGAACAATTGCACAATATTGTAGCTTGTTTGTTTTGTTGTTATTGCTGTTTGTTTTTTTAATTTCATATCAAAAAGAGAATTTTTAATTGGGCATATGTGTAATAATAAAAAAAACACATTCACTCATACATTTGCAAACATTTACTTGAACAACAACAAACTGTATAGAGACTTGCAATTGTATAATGAGCTCTTAGCTTAACACACACACACACAAGCATAAGTATGAAATATGACGATTTTTCTGCTTTCTACAGTTTTTCCTGTTTAGATTTTGTACACTTTAGCCAATGTTGTTTGCCATTTCTCTAGCAAAAGGTCAAATTATAAAATATTTATTACTAAAAACACTTTTAGTAGGCCTTTAAGGCAGACAACCAGCAAAAAAAAAAGAAAAGAACAACGTTTAGTGTCTTTCAACACCTTTCCTTCTTTCTCTTACAACTTAACACTTAACAAATCTCTAGGCTCTTTTTCCACTTTTTGCTTTTTTCTTTTTTTGCTTTTTCCTCCCTTCATATCAAAGATTTTTAAAGATACTTTGCCTGTTGACAACACTTAGTTACTCACTATACTTGAATTGATGCTGGTTGCTCCTTGAGCTGTTTATTACAACCAGGTGTTCTATTTTGATGTTTCTTCATTTCAAGCACAATGTCTGGGTACTTCATTGAAAATGAAAAAAACAGCAACTTGTCTGTTGTCTTAATTTTAGTCCTTAGTGTGTTAAATGTTGGCTGTAAATTGTATATGAGTTAAATGTTTATGTCCTTTTTGTAATTAACAACAAGTGAGTAAGAGAAATTGATGCTTGAGATTAAAATTGAATAGAAAAATAGTCTTTTAGGAAATTGTGTTCAAAAAGATTTTTACACCTCTTTAAAGTTCTTTAGCAAAGCTTTTGACTAGTTTTCTACGGTTTTGGAAAAAGGATACATGTTTCTTAAGTTTTTAAAAGGAATAAAATTATTTGATTTTTTTATCCATAAGCAAAGGCTTCATTCACATTGTAGAAAAAAAACTTCTATTTCCTTACACAAAAAATAAAAAACAAATAAATAAAAACTTCCCAGGAAAAACTTGTTGAATTTTGG
Organism: Pollenia angustigena; assembly: GCA_930367215.1. Classification (NCBI taxonomy): domain Eukaryota; kingdom Metazoa; phylum Arthropoda; class Insecta; order Diptera; family Polleniidae; genus Pollenia; species Pollenia angustigena. The sequence goes on from OV884058.1 coordinate 10,737,488, forward strand.
TAGTTAGTGCTAGTTATTTCATACGTAACCTGGTAAGTAGTTGTCGTTACAATTGTCATTATTCTTAAAATTTCAAAAAGTACTTACAAGTAATGACCTCAGCAAATACTTATAACTCCTATTATCACTAAAGAACATTTGCTTACTAATAATCAGCTCAATAACTACTTATTTGTTGTGTTGTTTTCAGAACTGAATATTTAGTTACTCAATAGCTGCTTATTAGGTCTATTAGCTAGTGATTTGGCTTCTAGTAAGTATATTGGAAGTACATACTTACAATTCAACTTACACGTAGTTAAATAATAACTACAGATACTTTTTGATTTCTAGTAAGTGTAAGTACTGAATTTTGTGGACACGTCGAACAAAAAGAAGTAGTTATTCAGCCGAAAAATGAGTAGTGTTTATTTTCTCCAACATTACTTACTAACTTACCAATTAAGTGAATATTTTGCGGAGTATTTTTTCAATTAGAAAGTTGAAAACAAGATTGTAAGGAAAAGTTTAAAAGCATCCATTTAACAAACGTGACCAAGGGCTCGAGCTGTTTTGTTTTTAATTTCCAAAAAAGGATATAAGCCAGGATCATTTATTTAATAAAAGAAAATCAAAAAACTTTGCGCTTATTTTTGAAAAAATAAAGTCCCTTATTTTTTCAAAAACATTCTACATTTCTAGAAATTCATGTTATAAATTTCTTTATTATAAACAACATATAAAAAATAGTTTAACTTTAGAGAAGATTTAAACAAAATTCTGTATTTTTGAAAAAAGGATATTAGAATTGCTCCTTGACAACCTCAATTTTGAAAGAAGATTTGACATTGAATGAAAGTTAAGCCAAGACTACGAGTTGTGACAAAAAAAAAATCCCAAAAATTTAATTCCTCTCCTTGCAAAAACAGAATTTTCTCTTTTCCTTTAAAGTAAACGCAATATGTCCTTCCAGGGAAAATTGACTCAAAAGTCACGTACGAGATCGTAGTTTTAACACAAAATGTTCTTGTTAAGAAAGTTTGTTCTGTTTTTTTTACAAAAAAGTGAAATTGTTTTAGAATTTTTTTTATCTTAATCTAGAAAAAGGACAAAATTCAAAAAATGTTCTCTTTCTTAAGGCAAGACGCAAGAAATTTTATAAACCAAATGTAACATTACGGTGCCCAACCTAGGATTTTCTTAATGCACAAACACAAAACTATTCATATAAAATTTATCTTTCCTTAGCAGCAAGACAGAGAGAGTTTTCTATAGAAATGTTTTTTTTTTCAAAGGTACAAAAACATTTCCTCTTTTGTAAAGAGAATTTATTTTCTAAAATTCCAAAAATTTTTCTATTTCTTAAAAAGACAAACATTATCAAAACAATCTCCAAGTGCAATTAGACAAAACGTTTCCGTTTGAAATACGTCTCACTTCTGCAAGGACGAAACTTACATGAAAAAATTTGCAGTAAAATAATATTAAAAAAATCTCTTTTACAGAAAACTAAATCCAAAATAGAAACATGTTTATCTTCTGAAAAATTGTGCATTTTCCCGTTTTATTTTTGCATTGCCATTTCGCTTTTTTTTTCTTCTTAATTTTCTTATCTCTTCGTTACGCCATTTTCTCTTTATGCTAATTAACTTAGCGGAATCAGAAACAAAACGAAATAAAAACAAACATATTTACGCTTAATTTCATTTTTGCAAACAACAAGCAGTTGCAACCCAACAAAAGTCATTACAAAATAGTCTCAACAACATACAGACATACAGATTCATTTAAAGGTCTCGTTACTAGCTGCCTTTTTGCCTATATCTTCCTCTTATCCTTCAGCTGTCATAACATTTCTGTCAACCATTTATTATCGTATCATTTCCTGTACCATTTTATGCGATTAGACATGTTTGATTCTGTTTTTAGCCAACAACTAAAAAGCAGCATTAGAACCCAAATGAAAACGTCAAAATGCTAGATGAAAATATAAAACAGAGAAAGAGAGAAAATAAAAACAACAAAATTGCTAAAGATGGTAACAAATCAAATAATTATAAGAAGAAGAAAAAACAACAAATAGTCAGCCTGTCAGCCCGGAAGGCAGGCATGGTCTAACAGAGTTCCATTAAAAGAAAAAGTGCAAAAAAAAAGAGAAACAAAAAAAGAATTTAAACCTAAAAGAGTAGAGCTAAACAAGTTGTCATAAAGTCAAGTAAAAATTGCAAAGGATTTTTTTCTATTTTACTGTTAGAAAAAGAATGGTGATGATTCTGACGAGCACATCAAGTGTGATTAAGATGTAGTTGCTGCTGTTGTTTAACTCCGGCCATCATCATGTATGAGTTTAACATTTTTATAAATGCTGATGATTTATGAGCTGCGTAGTCTCAAAGTGTTTGGGGTTTATTTAAGTGTTAGAGGAAATTACTAAGGACTTTAATTGTAGCCTGTATTAAAATGAAATTCACAGGACTTGAGACGATTAGTGGTAAATTGCAAGTTAAACGAGGGCCACAAACAGGTCATTGTAGGGGTTTAGCTTTGTAGAAAGTTGTATGGATTTTATCCAAAGGTTTTCGTTACAGATTTCTTGTTTAATTTAATTTTTTTGAAAGACAAACTGTTTTTAAAATTTATCTCTTTTCACAAGAATTTGCCCTTCGTTACAAGAGTAAAATTTGCAAGAGAAAATTTGTATAAAAAGCAAATAAGAATGCTGCATTCGGCTGTCCCGATACTTTGATACCCTCCACCGTGAATTAGACTATTTAAGGAGTGGGCTTTTTTGGAGCATTTGATCAATTATAGATAGACTTACCTTCCACAAATTGTAATTAAGTGATTTAAAGCAACACTGGTCTTCAATTTTGATAAAAAAAAAATTAATGCTGAAACGAAGCAGGTTTTTTTAACTAATCTGGATTCGCTGAATTCGAATCTGGGCTATCACGTCTTGTTCATTTTTTATTGCATGCTAGCAAAACTGTAAAACAGTCAATACTGACACTACAACTTCACAATTATTTATTTGGCAGAAGCCCACATTCATTCTAAGTCTTCATGCTAGTAGCGTTTAAGCAAGTCAGGGAGATCGTGTGTTACTGATTCAAGCTATTTTTGCTTTGTGTGTGGTGAATATTTGGTTGGAAAAAAAAATATGCATCAGAATCACTAAAATATTTAAATTTACATTATTTTGGTTTTGCAGTCAGAAACTTGGACAAATTGTGGACACAGTAAAAGTTTGGATATTCTTCATTCGAATTTAGATTTTTTCCAAAAAAAACTAGGTGCAGTGAAATGAAAATTAAATGAATGAAAATTTAAAGAGTTTATCAAGGATTTTGGGACAAAAGCATGCTGGGAGACTATTGCTGGACTCTTATACGTGAAACCAAACCAACAAAATAGAAACGACGTTCAAATAACGCCATTCACTTTTGAAAATTAATTTATTTTTAAATAAACTAGTGATGTTTTATGTAAAAAACTAATAAAAATATATTTTGTAGCTAGTGTTACTCGTTACAGTTTTGGACTTTAGTTGTTAACAAAGGCTCCACGTAAAGCCGCCCAATGAAATAACGCCCAAGCGAGAAATGAAATATTCCCCAATTTTTTTTCATACATTTATGGGTGTTATTTCATATGAAATAACTCCCAATTTTTTTGGGCCGTTTTTCATTTTTTTTTTTTGGGAATTATTTCATTCCTCATTTGGGGTTTTCAAATTATGAAATAATCTCCAATGAAATAACACCCAACAAATATTTTAAATTCGGGGCTTGTTTCATAGCGTGTTTAATTTGGGTGTTATTTCAATTTTTATTCGGGGGTTATTTCATTTTTAAAGCTGTTTGTTTTAGGGGGTTTTTTAATTTTATTTGGGACTTATTTCATTTGCTAAGTTTGATCTTTTTCCTTTTTTTTTGAGAATTCAAGTAAATGTTTTTTGGAATAACAGTGCTTGCATCTTGAGTTGAGTTGTTGTGAAACATAAAATATTTTCAGTTGTGCATCGAAGTTCGGACGCTTTACATCATCTCGTGTTAATATTTATAAAAATGGAATTCGAAATTGTTGGTGGAAAACGAAGAAATAGCAATTTGCTATATTCTTTAAGTGAAAAACAATTATATTTAAGCAGTGGAGGTGGCTGTAGAAAATATCGCCCAAAGAAAAACGGCCCAAAAAAAAAATGAAAAATCGCCCAAATGAAGAATCGCCCAAAAGAACATGAAAAATAACCCAAAAAGTTATATATGAAATTTTGCCCAAAAGAAACGAAAAAGAACCCAAAATAAAAATGAAAAATGACCCAAAAAGAAAAACGAATTTTTTCCCAAAAAAAAAATTAAAAATTACCCAATTTGCAAAACAGTGTTTATAATTCATATAAACATGTTTTATTATGGTCACAACCAACAAAACAATTTTTAAAGAAACTTATTTTACCATAATGTGGTTGTCGGTGACAATGATTTCGTTAAATTAAACATAATATGGTCAACATTTTTTTAAAAATGGTTTTGTTGTTTTTTCTCTGGGTGCATATATTAAACATATAAAGAAAACACTTTTGGGCGCAAGGATTTTCTCCCCTATGTTGTAACAAAAACCGGCTTCGCTAACTAAAGCTTCTCTGCATAGCCGGCCTTCGGCCGGGCGTAAGGATTTTCTCCTCTATGATATAACAAAGACCGGCTTCGCTAACTAAAGCTTCTCTGCACAGACGGCCTTTGGGCGGGCGCAAGTATTTTTTCCTTTATGGTGTAACAAGTACCGGTTTCGCTAAGTAAAGCTTCTTAAATCTGCCTTGTTTCCGAACGAAGGCCGACTTCGCAGATAAGCTTTAGTTAGCGAAGCCGGTTTTTGTTATACCATAGAGGAGAAAATCCTTGCCCCCGGCCGAAAGCCGGCTGTGCAGAGAAGCTTTAGTTAGCGAAGCCGGTACTTGTTTTTATCAAAGAGGAGAAAATCCTTGCGCACGGCCAAAGGCCGGCTATGCTTTCGAGTTTGTCCACGGACACTGGAGGTTATGACATGCCACCTTTTTGCAATATGTCCCGTTATTTTTATAAATAACATTTAGGAATTCGTCGTATAGTAATAATGAATGATTTAGACAAATAGTATGCCCGAAAAAATGGCTATTTTTTTCATATGAAATCGGGACCAATTTTAGATGGAATTTTTTGGGCAATTTTTCATTTATTTTTTGGGCCATTTTTCTTTGGGCGACTTTCCTACAGCCGTGGATGGAGTTGTGTAAAGGCCAAACGTAAAAGGCAAATTGTCTTCCGAACTGCAAAAATAGAGCAGGGCTACAAGGATCTACGGGCGGGTAAAATAACTGCAGCAATATTTTGGAACCGAATATATCCTTATTATGAAGAAGACGCCTGTGGGCCTCAACACGATTTATTTCAATAATTTTGCGACTTTGCTGTTGGTCCATATTGACTTCATGAAATCCATGGTGAAACTGACTCTTTTATGAATTTTGGGCATAATTTCATTTTTGTTGCTGATGGGGTTTATTTCACCGGGGGTTATTTCATTTTCATCATTGGGTGTTATTTCATATGAAATAACTTCCAAATATTGGGGGTTGCTTCGTTTTCGCTTTGGGGCTTATTTCATTTATTTTTCGATGTTATTTCATTCACTGCTTTTGGGTGTTATTTCCTTTTTTTTGGGGTTTATTTCATTGGGGCTTATTTCCTGGGCGTTATTTCATTGGGGGGCTTTTCGTGGAGCTGTTAACAAAAATGACAATTAAGCATTTTTTAAGTCAATTTAGCGGTTTTATCTCCAGTTTTTTATTTTCATTAGTATGTGGGTTTAATAAAACAAGAGAGGTAACACTACTGTTCGTGACACACCAGCAAAAACCCGATTGAAATGAAATTACACCTGATACAAAATTTAAGTTTTATTAAATAAAAAGCCATTTACAAAGAAGCAAAAAGACAACAAAGCCATTAAAAGAAGATCAATATTAGTCAAACAGTTAAGATTCTTTTTGTTATTTTGAATAAATTAACAAAAATAACATTAATAAAACATAAAATAAAACTCCTAAAATAATGAGTTTAACTTCCACATTTGGTTGCATATATCTAGGGAAGGTTATAAATGCTCCTTCCCTTATAATGGGTGTTGTTTTAGCCCCATAGAGCTTACGAAAGGTTATCTGTCAAACGAACTGTAATATTGCTTTTACTTTTTACTCAGGCACATCAGCATGAATAGATTCATGCTTAAACAACGCCATCAAATTATCCAATTTACTTTGAAAATCAGCCATCGATTTTCGCAACTTATAGGCGACTTCATGACTAAACTTAGGCAACTTTTTTTTCACAAATGAAGGCCATGTGTTGATTTAGAGAAATATATTATCAATTAGACTTCAAGGCCGCGCGATGTGACACCTCTTCATGGTTTTTCGTAGCGCTTTGAAGTCACTAGTTTATGCTGATAAACCAGCAACAATTAACGTATTGGAGGCCTAAATTTTTTTTTTTATTTGTGACATGCAGCCAGCAATGCTCGAAAAAGAGAAACAAAATTGGACGTCTGCATTGCGTCTCGTCAATGACAGGCGCGGTGCCTATTTGTTTGAAATCAGTTTCAAATCGTAATGCCGTGTAACAATCTGCAATTTATATTAATTTTTTTTTTGTGTTGTTTTAACCATCATAAGGTCTTCGGGTCAAATCTGACCCATTTTTAAATAAAAGTTAAATTTTTTCGAAGAGTGAGTGACGTATATTTTTCATATTTTATGACTTTTATTAAATTTTGAATGACAAGAACTACGTTAGGTTTTCAGAAAAAAATACTGGCGGAAAAAATATTTATAAAATTTTTTGCACTTAAGGTCTTTGGGTCATATTTGACCTTTAGCAAAATTCTTGAATTTTTGTTAGAATGTTACAGTTGCTATTTTTTCACCTCCTGTGACATGCGTTATTTAGAAGTTTACTAATAATGAAGGTAAATGTGTATTTGGTATTGATTGGACTGAAGTTGGCAACACCAAAATTTCGCATTTATTGGTTCTCCAGTTAGATCAAATAAAACAGATTAAAAAACCTATCGAGAGTACTAAGATTTGACAACAAGGATACTCCCAGTGAACGCCAAATTTAAGAGAAGTTTGCGCCAATACGTGAGCTATGAAATTTATGGGTTGATTAGATATGCCTGGAATATACAACCGTTACAGGCAAATAAATATGAACTTTGCCTGAAATAAACAAATGTGTGCATGTAGTTCTTGATTTGACAGTTGGTTAGATATGTCACAGTATGACTGCAGACAATTGTTTTACATCGTACTAATTGGGACAAAAATTGCTAGAGAATCAAATTACTTTATTAGGAACTATATGTAAAAACAAGATTGAATTGCCTCGAGAGCTTTTGGCAACTAATGGCTATCATTAACATCAGCTTAACATGACTAGAACGAACAGTTTTGCAAACGTCGACATTTCCTTGAAAATTTAGGTTTTACCAAAAGACTAATTTTCACGAAAAATTGCAAAAAAGTGCATGTAGAAGCTCAGCAGGAACAGCACCCGTCATCTTCAACCAAGACCTAGGAAAAATATGTTTACCAGTCTAAAACAAGTCGGTGGCAATTATGTTACAAAACAAATACAACAATTAGTGTTAACAATAAATACAGCATCAATATACTGAATAAACATAGAAGTAAAATATAAACCTTTAAAACATACTTAATTAAAAAAAGTGAGTTTTTATATAAAATTTTCAATTTGGGTCAAATTTGACCCGAAGGCCGTTAACGTCAGCAAATTTGAAGACCTTATGAAGGTTAAGTTTCATGGTCTAAAAAAATAACCTTTATACCTTATTTAGCAAACAAAATGCCTGCAGGGTTTTATACAACTGTCCCTTTCGTAATTAAGTTCTACAACTGAAGCACAGCCGCGAATAACGTTGTAAACGCCACATTTTGCAAAAACTGTTTTTTTGCAGATAACCGTTGACATTACTCTCTTACACTGTTTGAACATCAAATCAACCAAAACTATGCACCTTAACGCCTTCAAAATGGCATACAAAGTGTCAGCCAGTAGAAGAACATTGCAAGTTACTAACAAAATGATGAAACCGAAATGTTTTTGCAGTGCGGAATAATGTTTTAAAAGCCTTTTGCATAAAAGTTTTTATTATCATTATTTTTAACAATAGAAAAAAATAAATTTTTAAAACAAATAATGCTGCCTGTCATAAAACGTTTTTTTTTTTGCTCTCCTGAAAAATTATTATTTTGTGACTTTAAACGTTATTCGCGGCTGTGCTTCAACTGTAAATGGGCGATAAATATTCTTCAAACTAAAGCATTAAAAAGTTGCAAGAAAAAAAATAAAATTAATTATATGTTGCAATATTGGAAACATATCTTCCCCCAGGCTAGTTTTTAGTTGGAATAACTTTTTTCAATAAACTTCAGGCTCTCAATCACTATGATAGGCATCTTTATTTTAATCTATATTGAAAATATATATATGACGGTAGAAGTCTTATCTTAAAAAGAAACCGAGACTTTGGTTCAGAATGCAACCGATATTTAAAATAAATGATACCAAATGCGTGGAATTGCCCACAACGTGGCAGCACTGGACGCAACGTTGACGCTCTTGCTTAGGTATGGCATATCAGCGGAAAGTTCCGACTTCCGCCTTTGGTACATCTGTAGGTCTTTTAAAAAAAAAAGAATTTTCCCATTTTTGTTAAAATGTCTTTTTTAATAGAGATTTTCTTAAGATTTGCAATTTATTGAATATTATTTCTAATGTTATCTATTTTTAGTTTCGACTTTCAAAAAAAAACGAGTGAAAATTTGTGGACATTTGCGTTGACAAGTTTTGTTTCAAAGATATCATTGACTAAAAACAAGCAAGAAAGTTTTTTCGCCAAAAAAAAGGACTGTTATCGTGCTTATTTGTTTATTTGTTGGTAATTTTTGTTGTAGTTTTCCTCTTGTTTTCCAAACAAACAAGAAAAAAAATAAAACAATTGTCAAATAACATTTTCAACTAACGTAAGGGTCGCCTTCATATGCCAACCAAATGTCTTGTAGTTGTTTATATTTCTTTTGGTTTTCTGGTTTTGATTCTACTTCTTCTGGTGCTGCCGCTGATGCTGCTGGTTGCCTAAAAACTTAAAAGTTTCTTGTTAACAGTGATGAGCATCATTAAGTTTAACGTATTGTGTTTGAGTTTTTTTTTTCTTCTTCCACTTTGGAGGTTTTACAAATAGACATTTGTTTTGTTAGAGTCAACTTTTTTGCTCCTTTTTGGGGTTTTGATGGTTTCGTATTTGCACTGTTTTGATGCCCACAAAATGTTCTTAAGTTTTCGCTTGACGATTGTTTTCCAGGGTGGCTTTTTCTTTATTAGGTTTTACAGCAAAAAAAAAAATATTTTTAAGAAAAACTAAAATAGCGCAAGATAAAATAAAATATATATGTTGAAACCCAGAAAAGTTTGTTCGCTGATAATTTAAAACATCAAAATGTGGTACTGTAGGGTTAACTGGAATCTTCTTTTAGAGTAAGAAAGGCAGGGTACTAGATTTGAATAAAATTCTAGATAATTTTTGGTTAAAAGTTTTAATTGTGCTGTTAATTTATATTTTTATTGGGTTTCTAGTAAAACTTTTTTTTTTTGTAGATTATAAATTTTAATGATTAATTTATATATTTTTCCCATAGAACTCCCTTAAGGTTACTTTTCGTAAACAATTTGTCGCTTTTGTCTTCTTTTATAATTTTCAAATATATTTTCTTAACATGTTAGTGCCAGTTTTCCGCTTGATTTATGTGTTTTTTTTTAAATTGTATAATTTAACATTCTTTTTTTGCAGTTTAACTTTTGAACTTCTTTTTGAAATATGACACCATGTTTTCTCTGTTTATATTTAATTGCCTTGTTAAATTTAAATAGTGTTTGCTGTCCTTTTTTCTGCTGTTAAGCGTTGGCCATAAATTATTTATAAAATAAAAAATATTAAAACAGTCGTAACAATCATTAAAGGATTACGGCAAAAAAAATTCAAACACATTTCTACAAAAAGGGAAACCCAAAAGCAACAAAAACTTTAGCACCTACTGAAAACTCTGCCTTCAATAGAATACTATTTGTAGAACATGCACTAGGCCAGGGGTTCCCTAGCTAGAAATAAAACCGAACTACAATTTAAAGTAGAATCTTAACACAAAATTTATCTAGAATGTGCACTAGAATCTGAATTTAAATCCAAAATAAAATCTGAAGTAGAGTTTGATCTAAAATTTTTTTGAGCTAAACAAGTTCCAAACTAGAACCCAAAATTAGCTAGCTCAGGTTACTGAACTAGAGCTGAACTAGAATTGAATTAGAACTAAACTATAACTGAACTAGAACTGAACTAGAACTGAACTAGAACTGAACTAGAACTGAACTAGAACTGAACTAGAACTGAACTAGAACTGAACTAGAACTGAACTAGAACTGAACTAGAACTGAACTAGAACTGAACTAGAACTGAACTAGAACTGAACTAGAACTGAACTAGAACTGAACTAGAACTGAACTAGAACTGAACTAGAACTGAACTAGAACTGAACTAGAACTGAACTAGAACTGAACTAGAACTGAACTAGAACTGAACTAGAACTGAACTAGAACTGAACTAGAACTGAACTAGAACTGAACTAGAACTGAACTAGAACTGAACTAGAACTGAACTAGAACTGAACTAGAACTGAACTAGAACTGAACTAGAACTGAACTAGAACTGAACTAGAACTGAACTAGAACTGAACTAGAACTGAACTAGAACTGAACTAGAACTGAACTAGAACTGAACTAGAACTGAACTAGAACTGAACTAGAACTGAACTAGAACTGAACTAGAACTGAACTAGAGCTGAACTAGAACTGAATTAGAGCTGAACTAGAACTAAACTAGAACTGAACTAGAACTTAACTTGAACTGAACTAGAACTGAACTAGAACTTAACCAGAACTGAATTAGAACTTAACTCGAGCTGAACTAGAACTTAACTAGAACTGAATTAGAACTAAACTAGAACTGAACTAGAATTAATTAGAACTGAACTAGAACTCAACTAGAACCGAATTAGAACGCAACTAGAACTGAACTTGAACTAAACTAGAACGGAACTAAACCTGTGCTAGAAGTTAACCAAGTCCAGCAATTGTATAAAGAAAATCGATTTCGCAGATTCTCAGAATACATTAAAAGACCCCAATTTAAGAAGGGTTAGTTCAACGCACATCACCCTTTTATTTGTAAAGTTGTTCTGGTACAGGTGTGTGTCTACTTAATTGTATAATGTGCTGATTTGTAAATTTTTGTTTGTGCGTGTATGTGTTTTAGAATGTATATATTTGATGGTGTGTATGCGTATAAAAGTCAAATGTTGACTAATTAATTTTCCACCGTTAATTTTGGTCGTTGTGTTGTTTTTTCGCCTCCATGTGTGTAGCCCCTCAACAACATCTACGGTTATGTCTGTATTTGTTCTTTTGATTTGCATGTGTTGTATTTCCAAGCCACTGAGCGTTTTAAATTTTTTTGCGTTAGCAGTTTTACTTAACACATAGTTGGTGTTGTTTTTGTTAAGCTCAAAATAACTTCTTTAAATTTAGCAAACATTATAAATTAAAAAGTAACAATCACACATAAAGTTTTGTACACAATATGTGTTAACAAAAAGGAGAGTGAGATAATTTGTCTCGTACTCCTTAAGGAATAAGACAGCATGGCGTTTGTTTCAAACTCAGAGAACGAAAATACGAACGAAAAATTGAGTTTGATTAAATATTATTATTAAAACAAGAAAATTACAAAAGTCGGCTTTAATTTTTATCAAAAGTTGGAAAAAATAGTCGGTTAAAAATTATGAGTTTAAAAAATCGCTAAAACTGTATACATTTTAGGCGAAAAATTAAGATAAAATACGTATGTATTTCTTTTTTTTTTGAAAATGCAAAAAATACGAAACAGTCACAAATTTTCCAGAAAAAAATCACCAAAATCACCAACTCATTTTATATTATTTTTTCCGATCCCTGCTAATGTGCATGAACGTCAGTTGTCTATTTTACCTGATCCAGACATTAATTTCAATCAATGTTGTGTTTAACCGAAGCAAAAAAAAACACATACACCCTCATGCGCGATTTCGCTTAAATATTACGTGACTCTTAATGGGCACAAACATTATAAATAGTTAAGCGCCTTAAAATAGGCAACTTATTTTGGTGTTGATTAAAGCAGAATGCGATACCTGAAGTGACATATTTGTATATAAAAGCTTAATAACGAAAATTTAACTGTAAACTTTACCAAAAGCAATCATGATACTGATTTGTAACAGTCCTTAGTATCTCCGTCAGTTTTAAATAAAATTAACACATTTGCATCCTTAAAGGAGCCATATTAAAAAATATAATTAAGTTTAATTAATTTTTTTTAAACAACGAAAATATAATAAATTTTACTATATGTGAGGAAAACAGGCGGCAAATTGCGGCAATCAGTATCGATCGAAATTTCCATTTAAACCATATTGTAATTTCGATCGATAGCGAATGTCGTAATTTGCCCCTAGGCCTTTCCCTGATTACATTTTTTAATTAACAGATGACCACTTAAGATCCTATCTTACTTTAACTGTATAACAAAAGACCTAATTTTCCTATTTAATTAAATAATACAACAAATTATAAATTTTCTATTTCCTTATGTCCTCGTTTTAATATTTTGTCTCTGTTGTCCTGCTTCATTTAGTGCTCCAATACTTTTAGATGGCACAAATCAACATTTATCTTTTAGGTTTTCCTTTATTACTTTATTTTTCATTTAGATTTTAATGTCCATTTACCGAAAAAAGGGAGGTAATACAAATACTCGTTAGCTCTACTAGTCATTTACACTCGATCTTACTTTCTGCATACAAACACACACACACACACACACATAAACAGATTTAAAATAGACAGAACTTCACACCATTAAAAAAGGAAATGGTAATACTTTGGCGTTAACAAATCAACAGCAATTATTTATTCGTCATATGCCACAAGGGCCATTCGTACTTGATAATGGTCATTCACTGGGTGAAGGAGACAATGCCAAAGAGACAGAGTAACTGACAGACAGACAAATAGAATGACAGAAAATAAACAGAGAAATACACTGAAATTGGAATGTGTATTTATCAAATGGAAATAGAGGCACTTAACTTTAATAAAGTTCCAGAAAAAAGAAAAATTTTAGGTCAAGCTAGTGGTTTTATCAATTAACTTCTTTAATGGATTGCCGGTTAATAGAAAAACAGTTTAATCACTTAACAGATCTTTTGTTATTTATGAATGGCCAGTAGAGCTAAATCTCACCTCAAAAATCCAGAAGTTTGAATAACTTAATATATAAAGCAATTATTTGAACATCTAATTCACTGCTTCAAAATGTTAACTAGACTGACCCTTTGTTATCTTTAGGGCACCTATTAAGATTCTTCAGAATTTAAGATATTAATATCAGATTAGGATGATATTGACGGGTCAATGTTTGATAGGAACCCATGATACTAAGATGGGTGTAGGTTATATTGACTGCTGCAGAAGTTGCCATGATAAGGAGTATATATTTGTCTCTGCCAATGTCCCGGTCTCAGGGTTATAAAGATGGGGCATTCTAGGAGACCAGAGCTGCCGTGCTTGGGAGCTATATATAATGTGGAACTAAGGTCGATCTCTTTTTTCTGCAGGGAATCACAATGGTTCTAGGCTGCAGTGATGTCTGGGGAACAAACTGGTTAACACTGGCTTGTCTCTGGTCATTGGCTCAGGGTATCACAAAGGGAGTACTATTAGGACCCAAGTGACCCGTTCCCGTATAGCCTACCCATTTTACCTAACCTTAGGCGTTAATATAATTAGCAACTCTTTAAATGTTTAAAGGAGTGTCAAAATGTTGATTCACTAAAACTGTTAATAAAAGAAGACTATTATATTTATTATATGTGGATAACTTTGATACTTAGTAACCATTAAAATCATTTGTTCTGAGACATTTTGCGTTCCGGAGTATCTTATATTGAAATAAATTAACAGATCGCTTTAAAATGCTATACCTGCCAAAAAGCTTCAATAAAATTTTAAAATAGATTTTTGCTTAAAAACTGTTAGACACTGAAAGAAAAAATATGCAGAAAGTGTTGTATTATTTTAGGATAATGCTGTAGGTTTAATTGGAGTATATTTAAAACATATTCGATATATTGAGCTTAGAATATAAAAAATGTATTAAAAACTGTATATTTTTCGGATGATGTTTAAGATTTAAATAAGTTTAATAATAAATATGGCAGCTGCTTAGATTAAAGAAAAAAGATATAATATTGGATGATTTAAGGAGGAAAAAGAAACATTTTTCAAATTTGTATACGTCCAAAGTTGTTGGTAAGCACCACTTGTGGAAACTATTGCATACTTTAAGGTGTGAGACATAAAACAGACTTAACAGATGCAAAATTTTATGCAGTGATAAAGATATTGACCTCAATAATATTGGATTCACCTCACTGGTGGGAATATTATAAAGGAATTTTTGTAAAAAGTATTGGAAAATAACACACAAAAAATTATAATAAAAGAACATTTAAGAATTACTTTATAAAGCTCCATAAAGTTCTTTCTAACACTTTTTAATACTTCACCCTTTACACCAAACTCAGGCAGACCTTCCCTTAAGAAGAAAAAAAAAACAGCAAATGAAAAATCAGTGTTATTTTACAATTTGCACAATTTCATTTCGCCGTTTCGTAAAAGCTATGATCCTTTTTTTAACGTTTTTTTTTTGCGTTTTAGCCAGTCAGTCAGCCACACAGCCAGATTCTATCTGTTTGTCCATCATACACTAACACACTCTTACACCAATGCAAAAACGACAAAAACACACATTCGCACTTAGTCACATAAAACATTTCAGTCTCTCAAAGCTTTTTGAAGTTGATGAAGTTGCTGTCACCTCGATGATAAGTTTAGTTCATTGATTTTTCACACTTAAAGGAAATGGAGTGCATATAATTAAATGAGTTTGTTTTTCGTTTTTTTTATAACTAAAACGATTAAATGCTTACAATTCGAAAACGAAACTAAAACTGAAAAACATTTATTTAAAACTTAAAAGAAAAAAAATTTACTTTTCTTTACCAAATATGTTTTAATTTCAATTATGTAAGTGTCTCTTAAGGTGTTTAAGACTTAACATTTTGTAGTTTTTGATTGTTTTTTAGTTGACAGTTGCTTTTTTAATATTCTCTTACATTTGGGGTACCAACTCATGTACACTCGACATTTTCTATTTCACAAATCCACACACAATTGCTGCAGTAATGTGGCTTTTGGGCCCTTTGGCTATTGCCTTCATTGCAGTTGCCATTTCATTTGGGACAAATATAAAATGTTGCTGTCAATTGGCTGTTAAAAGTGTTTGTGTGTGTATATACATATGTGGCACAAACAAGTTAATACAGGTACATGCATGCTTCAAGTGAAAGGCAATGTTGTGGCAAATTACCTGCCAACTTGATTTGAGTTGTGTACTTTTAATATCAGCTAAACAAAAATGCGTTTTTCTACATTCTTTAGAAATTTTAAATGTTTACAGGGGAAATTGGCACGACAACGTGAAATACTTTCTAAACAATTTAGTTGACAACACTCGCAATGGAAAAATTAAATCCAGAAGTCTTAAGAGTTAAAAGAACTGTTTTTGGACACAAGTATATATTTCATAACCAGTGGTTTATGATTGCGCTGTGTAGTATAAGCTGTAAACAAAGTCAATGTTGCTTTAAATAATGATTACTTAAGCAAACTGAATTTTGAAAATATGAAAGTAGCTCCAAATTTTTTAGAAAATGTAAATATAATTAGTTTTTTTATAAACAAAATTTGATTCATTAAGGCTAGAAATTAAAAATATTTTTTAATTTAACATTGTTTATTTTAAGGAGCAACTATTAAGTTAAAAAGTTGCACATTTTTTTTTTAAATTAGCTTCCTTTAAGGTAACAGATATAAAAATAGCTTTAAATATAGTGACCTTTACCCTACAACCGCCTCATCTTTCTTGAAATAGTTTTTCATGCAAAAATGTTTTTCATTTGCAAAATTTGTCTTCAAATATTTTTAAAATAATATAAAAAAATAAGTGTATTCTTATGAAATGTTGCATACTTTTAGAAAACACTAATTAATTCAAACTGTTGCATTTTTTCAAATAGCATATGTTTACGTGAAACACTTATTTTAAGACTTTCTAGAGCAACAACTAATGGGAAATTAAATTTAAAGCTTCGGAGCCCTGTTTCAGATATCCTTGTTGTTAGCATTTTAAGAAAAGAAAAACAGGAGATACAAAATAAATGTATACTTATTGTTTTTCATTAAAGAAGTAAGCAGTCAGGTACCTGGTACTGTTTTGAAATTCGGCACTTTTGGGGAGTAAACGGGTAAAACGTGTATTTTGGAACTTTTTTGTCACCCTATCTATCTTTTAATTCATGAACATAGAAATAAAGATTATACCAACTTCGTAAATTAGATTAAAAAAAATATCAATATTAATTTGGTACATTTTCGAAATTCAAAAGTTCTAGGGGCAGAAATCGTACATTTTTGGTACTTTTTCGCAAAACAATTTTCTCCAATAATTGACATACATATGTGTCAGTTTCAGTTAAAAGGGACCCATGGATGAAAAAATCGATTTTTACTTTTTTGGTGATTCTTAAAATAGACAAAACGCTATTTCTAATGCAGCAAACCGCGTTTGCATTACTTTTGTGTTAAGTAAGATTTAAAATACACCTTTGATAAGAAAAAAAAAACTTACTTGTTAACTTCAAAATCGTTGTTCTCCAAAACTCATTTTTTCCCATATATCCCTTTAAACTGAAACTGACACATAAGTATACATTTTAAATTGTGGGCTTCCACTTTAATATTGAAATTTTTGATACTTCAATGGGGTGAAAAAAGTATCAAAAAAGGGAAATATGGAAACTTTGACTTATTTACACTCAATTTACATTATGAATTTTATGACGTCGGATTTTAGACGTCATTTTTTGTTTGATAGCAAGCGGTGTAGAGAAGAAAGAGGAAGAGAAAACATAAATCATGTATATTTTTCTACCCCTCTTTCTTCTCTACACCGCTTGCTACCAAACAAAAAAATGACGTCCAAAATTGGATGTCATAAAATTCATCATGTAAATTGAGTGTTATTTTACTCTTCCGTTCTACATGTGGTACTTTTTTATTGAACTTGCTAACATTAAATTATATGTGCAGGGTCTTGAGTGAATGAGAACCCATATAAGACTAAATGTTGGTAGTTTTTTAAACATAAAAACATAAAGTTTGGCATATAAAAATGTCCATGAAAAAAAGCTAGTTTTTCTTTTAATAAGGATAATTACGTGATTTTAATGGGTCACATTATCATCTATCTTAGCTATCCAGTCGTCGAACTGTGTATCGATTTAACACCACATGCTCTTCAAATGAAGCAATAATATCAAAACGCCGTTCAAATGGGCGTACTGGAAAGAATATTGCTACTATAAAGGAGGTGTGGCAAAAGATTCACAAATATCTATTCGTCTTTGACCGCAGAGCTGGGGCTCTGTCAGTCTACTCCCTGTAAAATTTTTCGCATATGTCATGATCAATGATTTTTTGATTTAGAAAAGTGGTTCCAACAGGATGGCGTTACAACCAATGACTTATTAAAATCAATATTTGGCGATAAGTTGATTTCGAGACATCGACCTTTCAATTGAACACCAAACTCGCACGATTTTTTCCATTATTTCCTGTGGGTCTTCGTAAAGTCACAAGTTTATGCTGAAAACTAGCAACACATTCGAGTTATTCGATTCTAGCTATTCTTGACAGACAGTCAGCAATGTTTTAAAAAGTGCCTTTAAGTTGCACATCCACAATGAGTGTGGTCCATAATAGCCGCGGTGCTCATATGAACGAAATCATTTTTTAATTTTCAAAACATGTATTGATCTTTAAAAAAAAGACTTTTTTGATAAATATTAAATATTTTGTGTAATTTTTTACTAATTCAAATTATAGCAGGCTTTAAAACATCCTTTACCTAAAAAATATTTGTGTCAACAAACAGTTTTTCTAAGTTTGTAAACTATTGGCCAATATTTCAATAATTTAAATAATTTTTATATGTAGACAAATATTTTGTAAATATAAATTCCTCAATTAAGTAACTCAAATAAAATTTAAATACCAACGTAAGAAGTTAATTACTACGAGGGTTGGTCTATTAAAAAAAAAGAAAAATCCATTCACAAGTACTTAAACCAAGCCAAAGCGGTGTGAATATTACGGTATGTAAAGAATTTCTTAAATCAAATACAAAATGCTTTATTCAAGTACAGATTATTCAAGTTCCCCGAACTTTAAGTAATCCTTGAACGGGATGGACTTTTGTAAAAGTGAGATAAAGTTAATATCAAACTGTGCTTGCCTTAAGAATTTCTAAGTTGGTTTTTATCCCAAATAGGTACTTGAAATAAACCGAAAGTGAGATTGATTCTTATCCAAATACTTAGCCTTTAGAGAACCAGAGATACAGAGAATATTATAATTAACTAACCCGTTACACAAAAGTGAAACAAACATGCCCTTTGTTTACAGAAGTACTCTCAATTATAAGATACCAGCAGCCTACCCGATATGATTTTTCTAACGATTCTTCTTTGAAAATGTAACTAATAATTTTAAAAATTAGAATTTGCGAATTTTTGCTTGTTATTATAATTTTTAAACAGTGTTGTTTCTACATAAAGCAACCAAATTGTTTTTATACCCTCCACCACAATCAGTTGTGAAGAGGGTATATTAAGTTTGTCATTCCGTGTGAAACTTTTTTATTATTCATCTCAGACCCCATAAAGTATATATATTCTGGGTCCTTGAGTAATTCTAAGTCGATTTAGCCATGTCCGTCTGTCTGTCTGTCGGTCTGTTGAAAACACGCTCACTTTCGAACAACTCAAAAGAAACGAACAAGCTTGGTGCCAAATTGCTTGCAGTTATCCTAAGCAGTTTGGGATTGAAATCCAGCAAAATCGGTTCAGTAGGACCAGAGCTATGAATCAAAATGTGGAACCACCACCTAAAAAAATTGATATTTTGTTACAAAAATTTGTTTTATTTACCCTAAGCCCCATATAAACACTACTCCCGGAAAACAGTTTAGTACGCCTAAAACCGTAAAAAATAACGCTAGCGTAACAAAATTTGGTACGTCACAGTTTTTAGGACTATAAATGATACTGTGAAATTTCGTGACGATCGGTCCATAATTTACTTTAGGCCCCATATAAACCCTACTACCGGAAAACAGTTTAGTACGCCTTAAACCGTAAAAAATAATGCAATCATAACAAATTTTGGCTCGTAACAGTTTTAAAGGACTATAAATGATACTGTGAAATTTCGTGAAGATCGGTACATAATTTACCCTAGGCCCCATAGAAACCCTACTCCCGGAAAACAATTTAGTACACCTAAAACCAGATTTAATAATGCTATCATAACAGAAATTAGTATGTCACAGTTTTAAAGGACTAGAAATGACGCTGTGAAATTTCGTGATGATGGGTCCATAATTTACCCTAGGCCCCATATAAACCCTACTACCGGAAAACAGTTTAGTCGCCTAAAACCATAATTAATAACAAATCGTCACAGTTTAAGATAATAATTATAAATAGACATCATACAGATATTACTCCTTAAACAATCGAACTGCCGGTGGAGGGTATCAAAGATTCGGCACAGCCGTATATAGCACTCTAACTTGTTTTTAGTTTTTTTTTATTTTTTAATTCCCTAACCCAATTCTGCGAAGCTCTACGCTTATCTGCAGGAAAGAAACCAGAGTCTGTCGGGAATCGAACCCGCAACCCCGGCGCTGATAGACTAGCTTACTACCAGCTAGCCTACAGTACGACTCGTATTAAAAAATCATAAATTTGGTATGAGTTTTTTATTTCTTAAAATTTTCTTTCGAACCACCCTCGTTTTTTTCGAAAATTGTTGTCATTTTATTTATGTTCATTTACAGCAAATTTACTTATTGTCAACGACTTTACATATTTTAAAAGTCTATTTGGCACTGAGCATAACAATATCATTTCAGTTTATTTCAATTTACATTTTCTTTCATATTGCTACATTTTATAGCATTTTCCCAGTTAGTTGGTTGCCACTTATGGAATTCAAACTGAAATTATATTCTTTTTACTTCACCAAAATATGTTGAGAATGTTTACTCTTTTCCACTTGCAACTTCTAGTTTATGTTTCCATACTCTATAAACCAAAGGGAAATTACTTGAAAAGTAGCTAAAAGACATTTTATTTTAATTTATTTTGGACAAAAGCCAATACGAAACCCAGAGTAAAACTATTAAAATCATATACTTTGTATGTGATTTTTTTTGAGGACAAAAAATTTAATATAACGACGTACGAACATGTGTGTTTTATCGAGATTGTTTAGAAGTCATAAGGTAGTTTGTGAGCCAACAATTGTTGCTGATTTGTTAAATTATATGATAAGGGATAATAAGAAGAAAATAATAATATTTCAATAAAAAAAATTACTGCCTCAATAAGTTTATTGCCCAAGGTATTAAATTAATTTTAATGTGAACTGTGACGTAAAATTAATTTAAGTTATTGGGAAGTTTAGGGGACTTGAGTAATACGCAAATATTAGAACAAATTCTAAATTAATTGTGGCCACGCCAGAGAACTCTTCAAAGAAGCGCTCAGAAAACATACAGGACAATAGTGGTAGCGTATCAAGAATTCGGTTGACTTAAACCGGTTTGGAATGCATATTATATGACAAGACAAAGGAGGCTTAAACTTTTTGGTACAAATGTTAAATCTAGTATTTTGTATGCGTGTGAGACCTGGATCATATCACCACGCGAACAACAATCCATACAAATTCTTGTAACCAAATGCTAAAGAAAGATGCTTCAAACATACTGGCCAAGAACAATTTCCAATCGGCAGCTTTAGTCAGAAGTTTATCGAACACCAACCACATAAGAAATTTGGAAGCATAAATGGAACTGCATCGGCCATAGCGCAGTAATTGAAACTTAGAAGCAGTGTTCGAAAATAAACACTAAATATTGGACCTTAGTGTTCGGTTCGGTAGATTTATGGAAAAGACAAACGCGAAAAGTCAACATTTAATTCCGTTCGGTTTTTTTAAGCCAAAAACTTTATGGGGTTCGGTTCAGAAAAAACCAAATATTTTTTACAAAAACAAATTGCACATACGAAAAAAAGCAAAAAGCCAGCAAAATAATTTTACACAAACAAAAAATATACACAATACACACGCAAGCTGTTCGTTCTGCGATCGTTGCTAAAATTATTTCTTTGTTCATTTTTTCATCAATTTAAAAAAGTAACATTATAGAACATTAAAATATAATGTTTGTCTACAGTATCACTAGAATTGTTTTGTTTTTTAACGAAGAACAGAACACTATATAATGTTCAACTCTTTCTGGAAAATAGTTATGAGCGTGTGTGAGCTGAACGCTAAATAATGTTCTGTTTTTGTCGAACACTGCTTAAAAGCCAGCCGATAAAGGGGAAGGGCACGTACTTCTATCATCATTTTTTTGAGAAGAAATTGGTACTTACATATTTTTTTAACCCCCATCCTTCATAAATCGATTATTATTCACCAATCTTAATTTATTTAAGATTAATGTTAAAAAGTTAAATTCATGGATTAGAAGAACACTCCAAAAAGTAAAGGGACCAAATTATGGCATTCTATAGCGATCGAAATTCCCATTAAAACTGTATTGAAATTTCGTTCGATATCAAATGTCATAATTTGGCCGAAGTTTTATGTGCTAAAATAAGAGATTTATGGTTTAAAACTAGAGGTAGTCTTACTTTTTGCCTAAAGTCACTTGTGGACAGATTTGGTTGAATTTCCACAGCCAATTTTTCCAGACCATGTGCGATTTAAGTATTTAAAAAACCTAGTCTCCATCATAATGGGGTCTTTGGAAAACCGATGTCAACCAACACACAGACAGATGTAGAGAAGGACATCATTAAATCAACTTCGCTTCCTCTAAGGACCTAA
Organism: Pollenia angustigena; assembly: GCA_930367215.1. Taxonomy (NCBI): domain Eukaryota; kingdom Metazoa; phylum Arthropoda; class Insecta; order Diptera; family Polleniidae; genus Pollenia; species Pollenia angustigena. The sequence goes on from OV884058.1 coordinate 10,759,759, forward strand.
TTTATTAATACTTTAAAGGGTCTTAAGAAGTTAAATATTGATTGCAAAACTTGTGAACTTGTGGTATAGCCTATAATTTGATTGAAATGTTTTCTTCCAATCAAAAACTACAATTAAAATTTGATCCCTTTTAACTGGTACTTAACTTTAAGAAAAAAATTTAAATTTAATTTAAGCAAAACTAAAATGCATATGTCCCCTGATACTAAAACAAACTTCATATGAATAACATTTTCGTCTTAAATACACATGAAATTATCAATAGAACTCATATGTATTGTTGCTCAAAAATACCAAATAAATATTTGTTTTCTAACCAAAAACTAACACACAAAAAAAATAGAAAAACGTATAAAATAAATCAATATTTGGTTTCAGAATTTTATTTTTCATTTGTAGCTTTGTTACTCATGCATAAAAAAAACAAATTCTATTGCATACAAATAGGGTTTGTTTTGCTAAAAATACAAAATAAAGGAAAAAGTCCAGAGGTACATCACATGAAAAACTAAACATTTTTTTCTTTTTTTGTTTCTAAATAAAAATCCCAACCAAATAAAGTGCACAAATCCTTTTTCCTACGAATTATTTTGTTATTGTTAGTGGATTGTTTGTTTGCATTAACACACCAACAAACATGTAAATGCGACAAAATTCTATTGCTTACAAACACGTTTCTATCAGCATCAGCATAAACCAGCCAGCATCAGCAACATCAGTCACCAGCCAGCATCAACATCTTTCTGTCGCTCTATTAGCCAACAAGCACAACAACACACATGCAGTTATAGTTGCTGTTGTCAGTATTTTTAAGCTTTAGGCTTAGAGATTAGTGCTTTTAATCCACTGGGTGTTGAAAAACCCCAAAAACCAGGCTGCAGTTGCCTGATAGTTGGACATCATTTTTTTTCTAGAATTTTTGTTTGTTTGATAGACATGAATTTATGCTAAATAACAACAACAGCAATTTTGTGAGAAACAAATTTCATATTTTTTTCTATAAAAAAGTCTGGAGAATTCAAAGTAGAAAATTTCAAATGGCTTTTGTTTTACATAAATGAAAAATAAATATTTCTCAAAAAAAAATAAAACAAAATCCTTTATAAAAAACATCTAAATATTAACGCATTTGGGTCTATTGAGCCATAGAGAAAAGAAATTTATTTTAAGTTTAAATAAAAATCATTGAAATATTTTTGATGGCCAACAGAATTTTGTTTTATTTTTACTAGTATTTTCCAATGATTTTAGGTTAATTAAGCTTTTTACTTATATGTATCTATTTAAAGTCTGAGAACTGGAAAACTACTGTTGAAACAAAAGACTAGCTACTATAAATTCTTGACTGGAGCTTAAGACTACGTTTTTAAGACCTACAATTTTAGCTTGTGACTGACTTATACAGATTTCTTCAAATTAAAGCTAAAAATCTCAAATTAACTCTAAAGACCTTTAATTAATTGTTAAGACTTGCTGCTAGAAGTATTCGATTGAAGCTCAGAACTGACTTCTGGAGACCCAGAAATAAACTTAGGACAAAACGACAAACCTACAAATGAAGCTTTAGAGAGACAACTACAGATGTTCTTTTAAAGCTAAGGTTTTTGCAAGTAAAAGGTTCTTCTTCTTCTGAATTTCGTCACACGAATGTTGGCTTCGCGCAACTTAAAGATGCAAATATTTGTTTAGCGATGAGGAGGATAATTTTTGGCTAGAGGGTTTGTTAGTTCACAAAATTGCCGCACATGGCGTAAGATTTTTGCACAACAGACCTCCAGGCCCTATCCAGAAATGAAGTTTAGCCGGAACGCGCGGAACCAATCGAAATTTTTACAGCACAATGATCAGTAATTTTTTGTTTAAAAATATGAACAGCATTCATCCGAGCGAGATGTGGTTTCAACAGGATGCCTATATGTACTATACAGCTAATCCAACCATCGACTTTTGGAAAATAAGACTTTGCGACAAGTTGATTTCGAGAAATGTACCTTTAAATTGGCTTTAAAGGTCGTGCGGCTTAAAACCTCTCAATTGTTTCCTGTGGGGCAACGTGAAGCCATTGGCTTATACTGAAATTCCAGCAACAATTGAAACCTTGAAAGGCAATATTCTTTGTGGATTTTTTTTTCTTAAATTACCTAAGCGAATCCTCGAAAGATCCACGCTTGTCTGCAGGAAAGAACCCAGAGTTTCTGGCGGGAATCGAACACACAATCCTGGCGCTGATAGACTAGCTCACTTCCAGCTAGCCTACCGGGGTACTCTAATTTCGTGGCATATGGCCACCAATGCTTGTAGACCTTGAAGGCCTCCAATTGGACGTCCAGCATTCACTTTCTCAAGAACAGCCCCGGCGTTTACATGCCCTACATAATTTTTAAACGTTATTTCCATGAATTGATCTTTTGAATAAAAAAGTGTTTTGATTAAAATTTAATATTTTGTGTTATTTTGAACAAATTCAGATTCTAACGGTCTTAAAAGCCCTTAATGATTCTCAACAACCTTTTATGTTTGCTTCATTTTAATACCTATTGTAAAAAAGGAGAATATATTAACCCTTAAACGCTTTTCATATTTTGTTTATTTTTAGTATTCAGGTTAAATTTTGAATTTTGTGAAAAACATTTTCGTGAAACATTGTAACCTATTTTTTCCTATTAAAGGGTACTTTTAAACCCCTCGACGTTTATTTGCAAAATGATGATACACGTGTATAGCTGAAGTACTCGTTTTAATCTTGTTATTTAAAAAAAAGTAAGATTTTGTAAAACTTATTGGGGCCATCTATTCCTGTACCATCGATTTAATTTAAGACGAACGTTTGAAGTAGACTGTTAAATAGCTACATTTAAAACGGAATTAGAAGCATAGTTGTGAATAGTTTCCAGTTATTTACCTCAACTTCATATATGAAAAGTATGATTTTCTATTAAATCTACCATTTTGCTTATTACCGCATTACCTTTAAATTTCTCTTTTTATCTTTTATTCTTTAAATATGTTTTTCGGGTTTCTTTTGCTTCAAAAACCTTATTTACTCTTCCAACTTTTCTTATTAAAATCCTTGTTTTCTAAATTCAAACTTACAAGCCACTTTTACTTAATCATAAAACTAACCTAATTTCTGTCTAAACACCAACAACAAGAACAACAACAAGAACAGCAGAAAGAAAATAAAAACTTTCTTTAACCACTAATTTTCTAAAATTTTAACATAAATGTTCAGTTTGGTACAAGAGTTTATGAGTGAGTTAGAATGTATGAGTGTGTTTCTGTGTATGTGTGTGTGAGTCATTTTAATGAGAATATTTTGGTAACAATATTTCCTGTAGCCACCCAGCCACCTTAAACTATTTAATGCTCATTTGCTTGTTATTTAAATAGTCGTAGTCGTAGTCGTATTCGTAGCTGCAGCTGTAGTGGTGGTACGAGGAGTAGTTGCCAAAAAGTTTTAAATAGTTTTCTTTAACTTTTTGACTTGCAACGAGTTGTTAGTGCAAATACCAAAACCCATTCAGACGTGTTGGTGTTTTAAATAAAACATGTATGTGTTTAAAAGTTAAGTCTCGTACTATTTAAAGAAATTTTGTTGGTCAAAAAAAAAAAAACAAAAAATAATAGTTAAAAGTTAAATAAACTAAATGAAAATTAGTAGTATTTGAAATAATTTGCTGTAATTGCATATGCGTGAACGTGTGTGAGAGTCTGGAAAGCAAAAACTATGATGTTTATTTATTTAAATTCTAATAATCCTTGTATTGGTGTTGGTGTTTTTTTGAAGAATTTTTATTTATTTTTCTTAACTTTATTATTTATTTGAGTTTGTTTTAATATATTTAACTCCTTAATATTTGTTGTTTGTTCCTTTTGAAATATTCTCATAAATATTAAAAGTTTTTCCTATTGGACAAATAACTTGCACTATGTTAAGCAATTAAGGTATTTGGGTTGTTAAATTGTTGATGACTATGGAGACTTAAGACTAGACCTAAGATAGGACTATGTAAAGCGCTTTATTAGGACTATAAAGTCCATGGATTAAATATAAATTGGTAATATGCTAACACTTTATTGAACTATATAAGGATCGATGATTTGGGCTATATCAGAACTACCTAAAGACCTGCATTTAGGGTGAAAAGCTCGCAATTAATAAGAACTGTGTACTTTATAAAGACTATTATTTTAAGCTAAATTAGGGCAGAATAAGGATTAACACTAGAAAGAATGGAATCTATAAATCTTGAAAGATGATTAAGCATCATTTGACGAAACTAGCAAGGGTGAATGCCTAACTCCAGAACCAAATATACAAACGATAATGGGCTAATTTATACTTCATATAAATATACAGTAAGAACTTAATCGAAACTATACAAAATCAACGACTATGGGTTAAGTAAGATTATATAAAAAGACTTAAATTAAGGACTGCACAAAAACTCTGAATACAACCAGTAAAAAACATTTTTTAATATGGTCACCTCCGACAAAACTATTTTTATAGAACAATTTTAAGCATTTGTGGTTAGTTATTGTCACAGGCAACCATTTTGTGATGAAGTTAGTCCTCCTTCAAGGAGCCACAAACATATTATGGTTGCCTCCGAACATGTTATGGTTAGTAATAACAGTTATAATAGCATGTTTGTTTTCAACCATATCATGTTGCCCTTGGAAAAGATGAAAATACTATTGTAAATTTAATATTTGTTGTAACGAATTATTGTTATATATAATTATATCATGTCTAGAGGCAACCATATTATGATTGTGGTTTCTTGATGGAGGAGTTATTTAACAATAACATAGTTGCCGGTGATAAGAATACGGTTAAATTAACTAAAATTTTACCTTTAATAAAAACTTAATAAACCCCTACGATACGGAATAAATTAGAGTTATAAGAAATTTACCAACGATAATAAATAAAATTGTAATGTTACTGACTGATTCTGACTGACACATCATCGCACAGCCTAAGCGCCTGAAGCTAAAAACTTGAATATTTTAACCTGAGATTAGTCTTTCGCAAACTCGATCAGCTAAGACGGGATGTCAAAAGCTTAAGAACATGTAAATTCGCTTACTTCATAACTCCTTAATTAAAGCAAGTGCAAACATAAATTAATTTGGTTTAAAAAAAAATAAGCGGACAGGTGCCTGGTACTTTTTTGAAACTCAGCCCATTTGGGGAGTAAACGGGTTAAGCCTGTGTATTCGAACTTTTTGTAAACCCATCTTTCATTTAAACAATAAACATTGAAATAAAATCAAAGTTTTTTCCGGGAATACAAATTTATTATTAATAATATTTCTCTATGACGTGCTAAATTCCCATTTTTTTTTTTTTTTTTTTTTTTTTTTTTTTTTGAATATACTGATATTTATTGTTAAGGAAAAGCTAGTTTCTATGCGCATTTCACTGGTTGCTAGGCCAGATCATCAGGAAAGATTTTGGAAAAGCTAAAACTATTATAAACTCAAAGTTTTACCTGCAACAATATCAAAGCTTAAACAAAACACCTACAATATACAGTGAGTTTATCTTTTCTTACTATGAGTTAATCTTTTCTTAAATTATATCACATTCGTAACTTATTAAAAAATACAAATATATATTTGGTTCTTTTTCGAAACTCAATCATTTAAGGGTTAAAAATCGTATCTATTTTTGTTATTTTTTCGTAAAAAACATATTTCTCTATTATTGGCAGATACGTTTTAAATTATGGGCTCCCTCTACAAAATTGACATTTCTGATACTTCAATAGGGAGAAAAAAAAGTACCAAAAAAAGGATATACGGAAACTTTAATTTCCTTATATTACTTTTCCGTTCTAAATGTGGTAATTTTTAACTTTTCTGTAATATAGAACTTAGAAACATAAAATAATAATAATACATTTTAAAACATGAAACATAATTTTTGTCATATAAATATGTCCACGAAAGAAAAAGAGACGCTTACGAAGTAGCGGATTTAATGCAAGTCCAATATAAATATCAAAGATTAAGCCTTAACAAGGACTAGTTATAGAAAAAACTCCGGTTATGACTCAAAAAAGACTATATAAAGAAAAATTAAGCTTCATATTGATGACAACTTAGGACTTTAAAAAATCTACAGTTGTGGATTATTGGGTTATATACAGCCCTAATGCTTAGTCCAAGTATAGGAGCCTACGATTAGATCTTAACTCAGCCTAAGTACAAGAGTCGTTGTCTTTTTCGTAGTCGTAATTTGTATGATATTATTGTCGACATTATTTAAATTTTATTATAACGACAGTGCAAAACACTTAGAAATTTCTCGAATTTATGTCGTTTACTACAAAAGTAATACCAATTTCAAAAACCAAATCGCTTTCGACTACGATACTCATAATAGGGCTGATTGTGAAATTATATCTACAATTAAGGAGTAATTTTAATTTTTTTTTAATTTTAACTAACTCTACAGAAGTGTATTTCAAATTCTACTGCGCCGGTTGGAAAATTAAATCATAACTGTAAAAGTGGAAACATTAAAATAAAGTATAATTTAAAGAACCCTGTTGTTTATATTTTTAATGTTGTTGGCTAAAAGTTTCTACAATATTTTTTTTACAACAGTTTCGAGGGTACTTGATATTGTTGCTATTGCTTTTGCTATTGTTGTTTTTGTATTTTCAAAACAACTTTTCATTTTTACTGCTAAAGTTGGCATCATAATTCTTATTGTTGTATTATTCCCGCCAAACTCCAGCGAACCAACAACAGCAACATAAAATAACAACTTGCAAACTGATAAAGTTATGAAGGGTAAGAAAATACAAAAGAAGTTTATATCAAGAAGCTTACGGCAAAGGTTGGTATATGGAGGTTTGTTATTTAAAATATTTTGATATTTGGCTGAAAGTTTAGTAACAAGTGATCTTGTAAAGTTTTGGAGATTGTTAGTTTGGATCTTTCATAATCGTAAACGTTTTTAAAGCTCTAAAAATTACAAAATTTTTTTTTCATCTTTCTTAAAGTTTTTACCGTGTTTTTTTTTTTTTTTTTTTGGTTAATCCCTTTGGACTTTTATGATCTTAAGAAATAAACATTTAAGTGGCTTGTGCTTTATTGCTTCTATTCAGTAACTTTTATTTTCTAACTTCTGTTTCTTTGTATTCCAAAGTGAATGATTATGTTTGCTTTTACTATTGTTGCTTTAGAAAAATTCTTGCAATTTTTTTTTTTTTTTTTTTTTTTTGAAGCAAGTCTTTTGAGTATTGTTGTTACATTTAATGTTTATAAACTCGGTGCTTTGCATATGCCTTTCTTCCCTTTGAAGTAGGAATTGTGTACAGTAAACCTTTTTGTAAAAAAAATTCCAAGTCTCAGAACAGTTGCTGTTGAGTTGAATGAAAGGAGCAAATATTGCAGTGTAATTGTATGAGAAAGTTTGTTATATAAAGGTAAATAAAACTTTAAATACGTGTGTGAAGATAAATCTGTGGTTTTCATGGGCAACCGCGTATGTCAATTTTTTCGATTTTGAAATGTTGATGCTATATTGCTTAATTTTAAGCGCTCTTTACATTTTTTAAAAAATGTTTAAAAACAGATAGACCTATTCCGATGTTTTAACTCAATTACAAAGTTCAAAAGGTGCAATATCTTACCCATAGTTTGATCTAGAATGGGTTTTTCGGCTCTCCTGAAGAATTTTATTTAAGGACATACGCGGTTGCCCATGAAAACCACAGAAATATGAAAAGTTAAATTCGTTTTTAAAAAATATCGCATGCGATAAAAAATATTTAAAAAAAATATCGCATGCGTATTATAAAGAAAATAAGACTATTTATACGAAATTTTACAGTTTTTAAGAAAAATTAATAATTTTTATTAAATATTTAAAACTAATTAGATATTCAGTTAGTCTTTTTATATTAAAATTTATGATTTTTGAAAAAATACGACTTAGAGTGAAATTCTCATGAAAGTGCTGTGTGAGGGATATGGCCACTGTGTCCAAACGCTTCGATCTCAGGGCATCAAACCTAATGGAAAATGAAGACTATGGACAGGGCTACAATAACCTATAAGCACTTTATCCAAATTGTATTTGTGAAAATTTTTATACATTTTTGAAAATTTGACTTCGAGTGCAATTCTCTTGAAAGTGCTGTGTGAGGGATATGGCCACTGTGTCCAAACCCTTCGATCTCAGGGAATCAAACCTAATGGAAAATGAAGACTGTGGACAGGGCTACAATAACCTATAATCACTTTATCCAAATTATATTTGTGAAAATTTTTATACATGTTTGAAAATTTGACTTAGCGTGAAATTCTCATGAAAGTGCTGTGTAAGGGATATGGCCACTGTGTACAAACCCTTCGATCTCAGGGAATCAAACCTAATAGAAATTGAAGACTATGGACAGGGCTACAATAACCTATAAGCACTTTATCCAAATTGTATTTGTGAACATTTTTGAAAATTTGACTTCGAGTGCAATTCTCTTGAAAGTGCTGTGTGAGGGATATGGCCACTGTGTCCAAACCCTTCGATCTCAGGGAATCAAACCTAATGGAAAATGAAGACTATGGACAGGGCTACAATAACGTATAAGCACTTTATCCATATTATATTTGTGAAAATTTTTATACATTTTTGAAAATTTCACTCAGCGTGAAATTCTAATGAAAGTGCTGTGTGAGGGATATGGCCACTGTGTCCAAACTCTTCGATCTCAGGGAATCAAACCTAATGGAAAATGAAGACTATGGACAGGGCTGCAATAACCTGTAAGCACTTTATCCAAATTGTATTTGTGAAAATTTTTATACATTTTTGAAAATTTGACTTCGAGTGCAATTCTCTTGAAAGTGCTGTGTGAGGGGTATGGCCACTAGACTGGTCGCATCTTGTATGGGATTTTTTTTTTTTTTTAAATTTAATTGGGTTTGGACACAGTGGCCATATCCCTCACACAGCACTTTCATGAGAATTTCACACTAAGTCAAATTTTCAAAAATGTATAAAAATTTTCACAAATAGAAACTAGGAATTATTTCCTTCCGAAGGTTACTTTATATTATATTCAACATTTTTCATTTTTCGAATTTATTCTATGAGCTAAATTTCAGTTATGTATTTTATAAAGCTTTTTTGTAATAGTTCTATTCCTTCAATTTTTCAGAAATGACTTTATACACTACCAGACTATTATATTGTATTTTCTTTTTACAATTTACCTTAGCCTTCCTTTGGAAAGCAATGAGGTATATTGAATGTTCAGAAAAATTTACAATTATTAGACACCAGCAGAATGTAATGCTTTTTCTGGCATTCAATATACCTCATTGCTTTCCAAATGAAGGCTAAGGTAAATTGTAAAAAGAAAATACAATATAATAGTCTGGTAGTGTATAAAGTCATTTCTGAAAAATTGAAGGAATAGAACTATTACAAAAAAGCTTTATAAAATACATAACTGAAATTTAGCTCGAAGAATAAATTCGAAAAATGAAAAATGTTGAATATAATTTTCACAAATATAATTTCGATAAAGTGCTTATACAGAAATTTTCAAAAATGTATTAAAATTTTCACAAATACAATTTGGATAAAGTGCTTATAGGTTATTGTAGCCCTGTCCATAGTCTTCATTTTCCATTAGGTTTGATTCCCTGAGATCGAAGGGTTTGGACACAGTGGCCATATCCCTCACACAGCACTTTCATGAGAATTTCACGCTAAGTCAAATTTTCAAAAATGTATAAAAATTTTCACAAATTTCAAAAGATTTTGTTATTCGTGCTTAATTCCCAATTTTTATTCTTGATAAAAACACTTGGAATGTAAGATGAGATAAACCCACTTTTTTATTGTTGACGTGTTTTGTTAAAGCTTTACAGCCGTATTCATAAAAAAAATCATAATTCAGGTTTTAGATGAATTTTAGTTAAAAAACATTTTAAGCCTAAAAAAGCTTTTTTTTAAATTCGTATTCATAATCAGCATTTTAACTAATAAACGTTTTACCGTATTTTTTAATTTGATGGTGGCAACGATATCTCTTTTATTTGTCACATGAATCATAATGATGTAAAACAGTGGTTATTAATTCATACTCGTATTCGTATCTAAAATTTTTTTTGTCGTGTGTGAGAAAAAAATTGTTTTTTATATATGAATAGTTGTCTCTTATATTTAAAAAAATAAAGAGTTCAAACAAAACAAAACAAAGTGCAATTTAGATGATGATTTTATTGCTGATATCAAAAAGTATTCAAATAACGAGTTTTATTTTATTTGTTTTGATCGTTTACACATCACTAGTTCATAATGTACAATTAATAATTTTTTGAGCTTTAATTTGTGAAATTGAAAAATATATTAATAATATACATTTTTCATACATACATATTTTTGAATTTCATTTTATTTTTAATGTTTAAATACATAATAATATATTGTCTTAAAATTTCTCGCAAAAATGTTCAAAATGACCATAAACACACAGCAAAAAGCAAAAATGTCATTTTAAAATAGGTTTAAACAAGGTTCGAACCAATTTTAAAATTTGCTTATTTACACAAGGTTTAAAATAGGGTTTTTAAGGTAATATTCGTTTATGAATACAATTTTAACGATTTATGCTTAAAACAGATTTGAAATGGAGTTTAAAATGTTTATGAATACGGCTGTTAATATTGTTACAATTAAAACTGTTGCTATAAGTCTTATACGTTTAACAGTTTTATTTGGTTTAATATCTTTAGTTTTTCTAAAATCTTTATGGATGAAGTTTCCTGATGATCTGGCCTAAGCAACCAGTGAAATGCATAGGAATAGCTTATCCCATCAACAATAAATTTCAAGTGTTTTTATCAAGAATAAAAACTGGGAATTAAGCACGAATAACAAAATCTTTTGAAATTAAAATTTTGTATTCCCAAAAATTGAAATTACTTTTTGATAATAAACAGGCAAGTGCACGGCCTAAAAAAACACTTAATTGACAACATCTTTTGTAAGTTGTTGTTTGTTTTTTATTTTGTTTTTCTTAACCTACTTACAACTACAATTAATGTTGAGAGAATTTCAACTAATTGTAGTGGGGAATCTAAGATGAAATAAACCCACTTTTTTATTGTTGATGTGTTTTGTTAAAGCTTTGATATTGTTACAAGAAAAACTGATGCTATAAGTCTTATACGTTTAACAGTTTTATTTGGTTTAATATCTTTAGTTTTTCTAAAATCTTTATGGATGAAGTTTCCTGATGATCTGGCCTAAGCAACCAGTGAAATGCATAGGAATAGCTTATCCCATCAACAATAAATTTCAAGTGTTTTTATCAAGAATAAAAACTGGGAATTAAGCACGAATAACAAAATCTTTTGAAATTAAAATTTTGTATTCCCAAAAATTGAAATTACTTTTTGATAATTTTCACAAATACAATTTGGATTAAGTGCTTATAGGCTATTGTAGCCCTGTCCATAGTCTTCATTTTCCATTAGGTTTGATTCCCTGAGATCGAAGGGTTTGGACATAGTGGCAATATCCCTCACACAGCACTTTCATGAGAATTTCACTCTAAGTCGTATTTTTTAAAAAATCATAAATTTTATTATAAAAAGACTAACTGAATATCTAATTAGTTTTATATATTAAATAAAAATTATTAATTTTTCATAAAAACTGTAAAATTTCGTATAAATAGTCGTATTTTCTTTATAATACGCATGCGATATTTTTTTAAAATATTTTTTATCGCATGCGATATTTTTTAAAAACGAATTTAACTTTTCATATTTATCTTCACACACGTACTTTAAATTTTGTTCTAAAAAATTGCAGCAAGAGTCGTAGGTTTTTAAATTGAATCAGTTAAGCATCAATTATATATTATTATAAAACCCAGTGCTGCTTAGATCATAGCAGTTTACTTAGTCCCATTAAGATTCCCAAATAAGTGCAGATCTTTACACGTAGATAAAATAGATTTTTCTGTATGTTCTTCTTCAATTTAAAGGTTTTTAATGAACACTTTCAGAACATATTATGGGTAAACATCAGAAAATTGGGTATAACACCGTCATACTATCTGGCATAGTCAGTCAGTATTAGCACAGAGTATGCAGAGGTGAAAAAGTGACTTTTGAAGAAAAAGACAGAAAGATTTTTTTGGTAGTGAAGTGACAATCTATAAAAACATTCCGATACAATCAAAACACAAATCACGTTATGTGCAAAAAAATCTATTTAGAAATATTGTTCTGTTTTCTATTGCTATTAATTTGCCTAAATAATATTTAATTATGTGGTGGTAAACTTTAAACTTAATTTAACAACAGTTTTGTAAATAAATCTCAATTAAATAACCAATAAATTTTCTTAGTTGTATTGCGGCATAAAAGATGATTCAAAAGAGAAATTTAAAAGGGAACCTTTCGTAAAATGAGTAAGAAGAAATACAATCACCCTTATTACGATTGTCGTTGTCATCAAAGACTGTGACATTTTTTGTAAAAGATTAAAGTGACACATAATCTACTACAAACAATGACACTGTCGTTGACGACAACGACAATTTAATTAAATCTGAATAACTAGCGCCTCGTATCGTTTACACTCTGTGGTATTAGTTCAGCCTTTGTCAAGTTAAGATCACATTACACGGATAAAATAATAAGCTGTACAGGAAAGATTGTGGAAGTGACTGAGGCTCGTTTTTACCACTTAGGATTTTAGGCCGTATACAAATTTTTTTCGGCCGTATAAAAAGAGTTCCATTATTACAACTTTAACCTACCAGGTAGGATTAACCATAACCTACATTATCGCTCACTGTAGGTAAAGTAAAGTTTTAATAATGGAACACTTTTTAAAGGGCCGGTTAAAGTCTATTTTCAGCTATCGGTAAGTTGTGAAAACGGGCCTAAGTGTTTTTTCTTTATGTTTTTTGTTTTAAGTTGCAAGCAGGGCTGTCAGACATGGTGATTTCTCGCCAAACCTGGCATTTTTGACACGTGTTTGGCGGCAAGATTTTTTATTTGGCGATTTATAAAATAGTTGACTAGTTTGTTGTCTATTTCTTAGGAGCCATGAATTTGTTTTCAAAATCGTTAAAGTCAATACGAAAAAATTAATTATTTTTATTTATGAAATTTTAAGAATTCCTTTTATAAAATGTGGCAATTTATTATCAGAAGCAAAATTCATTAATTTGGGCGATTTTTTTTCTTATTAAATTTTTTTTTTTAACAAAATTGAATTTTTTTTTAATAAAAAAATGAGTAAAATTGATTTTTGGAGATTTTTCAGATCCGGCTTGGCGTTAGAGCTCAAAAAAATCTGACAACACTGGTTGCAAGAAATGAAATGTAGAGGTTTATTGTAAGAAAAATAAAGCAAAACGTTATCAAAAAGGTACTAACATAACAATAGTTTAAACTGAGGATTGACTGCATTTGCGTTATTTTAAAAAAATTTAATTTAAGTTTCCTTTGTATCCAAATAAACCAATTTTACGTCAAGTTGAACTCATCATCTGTTACAATTTAAGTTTCTTAAAAAATAAACATGGAATGAAAAATGTCATTTGAAACTCCCTTTACAAAGGTATTATGCATTAGAATATACAACAACATGTTGTACACAATTTACTTAAAATAATCAGTCATTTGTGCAGATTCGTATTATTTTTTGAATGAAATGCATCAATCCTTGTAAACATAGCGAAGAAGGTTTGATAAGGAACTAATATGTGGATAAGGATTTAATTAAGAAAGAAAAGTTAGGACTATGTATGAATTTTAGGAGCATTTTTTTGAAAAATTTTGTTGACAATATTTTCTAAAAAACTTTTTGTATTAATTTCAAATTCACCCTCGTTTAAATCATTTCATCAGAATGGCATTTTATCTTGGTTTTTTAGTCTTTCTCTTCGTATTAGATATTAGATTTGAGACCAAAACATAGGACCTTTAGCAAACATACAACAACAAGGGCATCATTATAAAAAGGAAAACGACATCACCAAAATGTTCCTTCTGTTGTCCTGACTAATGTGTATTTTTTTTTTTTTTTTTTTTTTTTGTTTGTTGAAAGTTAATAGAACACAGGCTTAATATACAAAATCATCAGAAAAGAAATAAAGATTTAACTCTAATACTCCCTCACACGCTCTTCATTACTACTAAATGTTTCAGTTATGTTGCCTTTTCCATACATACACAACTCTACAAAGGTGTTCTCAAAGGCTTACTCATTTGGTAATAAAACTTTCTTGTTTATTTCATTTGTTTGTATGTGATTGTAATAATAGAAAGTAATTCATTTCGTTTCATTTGTCATACATTTAAAGTACTCATGTGTGAACGTTTTTCTAAATGGTTGCCTGTGTTTTTTTAAAGAATAAATGTTACGTGCCTGTGTGGATGTGTGTTTGTGTTCACAAATAACGTGTCTTTATGTTTTAGTAAAATAATGATTGCATTGACATCGAACTAAAAGATTTAAATTATTTTTTTCTGTAATTTCAACTTAAATCTCGTAACAAATATCCAAAACGTAAATCTTGATAAAAATCTGTTGTTGCACCTGCTTGATATTGGGGGTACAAAAAGAATTTTCCGCAAAAAATCAATAGTTTAAGTTTTTCTGTGAATGACAAGCTTAGGAGAACAAGCTAGAGATAAGGCTTAAGATCAAAACAGAGACTAAACTGAACACTGACGACGGAATAGTTCAAAATACATTATTGAGTATACAAAAGACTAACCTTAACACTTAGCTTGAGATCAATTTTATAAAGACTACCTTAGAGACAAGAGTCGAGAAAATACTTCAGTAAAGACTATAAACAAGACTAGAGACTAAAATAGACACTAGAATACAGAACATACTAGAGATTAGACAAGAGAATAGAAACTTGTCTAGAGACTAAATAAAAAACTAAACTAGATACTAAATAAGAGATTCGACTAATGAGTGTAGCCAATAAACTAGACGAAAAACTACACTATAAACTTAGCTATAGACTAGATTGGATGACACAAGAATATCGATTAAGACTAGAGACTAGACCACAAAAAATAGTAGAGACTTAAATGTCCACTAAAGTAGAGAACATACTAGAGATTAGACTATAGACTAGACAAGAGACTTATTTAGAGACTAGACCAAAATTTTCTATAGACTAGACTAGACACTTGACTGAAGAATACACCAGAGACTATCAGAAACAAGGCTACAGTATATACTGTAACTGAGCTAGAAACTTGACTATAGAATATATATACAAAGTTTATAGTCTAGATATAAGACTAGAGAACAGACTAGAGACTAAAAACGACTAGACTTGAAACGAATTTTAATCCGTGACTAGAGATTTGATAGTCTAGATTTAAAATAAGACTAAGGAAATATATAAGCAACTAGAAAAGTTGCTATTCTTTTCCATAGCAGACTAACAGTCGAACAGCAAAGACTTTTTTGACTTCTAATTTAAACCCAATTTTGTATTTATTTTTTTTACCTTTCATTTGTTTACTCATTTGTTTTTGTTTAGTATAATTCTTTATATTTAGCAAGTTAATCCTTTTTATCTGTTCTGGTTTTTGAGTTGCTTGCTTGCCTAAAATTTCATTTCAAATTGGAATTTCTTTCATTTCATATTAGAAAATGTTATTATTTTTTGTTTGTATTTCGTTGCAAACGAAGATTTCCGTTTTCCCTTTTTTTTTTTTGAAAATTTTCAGTTTGTTTATTAAGATTTTTTTTTCTAATTTGTAAAGAGACAAAAAATTTTGTTATATTTACACATCAATTCCTTTAAACAATGCAACGAGATTGTTTCCATTTTCAGGTGTGTGTTGTTTTCGAGGAGATTATTTTGTGCAAAATTTCAAAAAAAAAAAAAAAAAAAATCCTTTATGAACAAAAATCCAGTAGAGAAGTTGCTAAACGAAATATGAAATGAGATTTTGTCATTATGACAAATGGAAACTGATTTTGTTGTTATTATTGTTTAGCAAAAAAAAAGGAATATTTCTAATTTAAGTTGATTATAAATTCATAAGGGAAATAATGCATTTTTGTGTTGAAAGTTTACAAAAAGAGAAAAACTTTTTTTTTCATTCATTAAAAATTTATGGTACTAAAACAATGTAATTAAAAATTTGACATTGTTTTTCTATTACAGGAAATTAAATTTTTTAGCAAAAATTTTAAACCAAGATGATCTTAAGAGTTTACCAAAATATTATATTTAAAACTATTTCAAACCATCTAAACTTTTTTTGAGATACTCTTTGTTCTCATATCTCCTCAAACTAATTTTCGTCTTACTTTTGTGCCACTAAAAAATTAAGAAAAAATATACTTTAAAAGGGTTGGCAAAGGCTGCTTTTTCCTGTTACATTTTGTTTTCTTCATGAAACTTGAAGGATTTATGTGAGAGTTTCCTGTTAAACTCCCTTCATTTCTGATCTCCGTATACGTAATTTACTACTTTTTATGTGGCTGACAACAAATAAGAATGTCATGGATGTTACTGGAAAATGTAAGAAAATCTTAGAAAATGTTTCTTAAAAAAAAAATTTTTTATTGCCTTCCCTCAGCCTAACACACGCACTCCTAAAGACGACTACATGAATGGAAATTTTTACAATGAAAATTGTGCGGGAGTGACTGACTGCATGAATGCGGTATCATGATGAGGTTGTACATGAAATTGATTGATTTATTGCTTTTAGTTTATTTTCAGAACAAAAAGTGAAAATCTAACATGAAGGTTAGCAAACAACAAAGGAAAATTAAAAAGGAAAGGGACATAATAAAAAAAAACTTTTAGGGGAAATGACAAGATTTGTTTGAAAAAAAAAAATGGCGAAGATGATGAATATATTAAAGTAATTCAACAAAATCCTTAAACTGAAAAACAAAATAACATCGGAAAAATAAAATAAAAATCTTTAAATACATAAGAAAAATTCAATAACATGGATTTTTAGAAAAATATTAACTTAAAAGAAAACTTAATAATAAAGGAGGAAAACCCCTTAAGACCCCGAAAATCTTAAAAAATTAACACAACTCTAAAAATTTTAAAATAAGAATAAAACTTAATAAAAAAATAAGATTCGCTAAAATCGTAAAAATTCAGAATTGCAAAAGCATAAAATCACCAAATTTTTATTACAAAAAGTTGAATGAATCGCAAAATCATTAGTTTTCCTAAAAAATAAAAATTTTAAGAAGCAAAATTCTAAAAACGCCATTGCAATTACTATAGTAAAAGCAAAACGAAACAGTTGCGTAATTCCTAAATTCTGCACGAAAATCTTTAAAAATTTATATTGCTCCAATAACATGAGCAATCAAAACAGCAGCAAACATACACATAGTAAAAACTGTTATTTTTGTATGGAAATCGCGATTTTTATCAATTCAGTTGTCTAAGTAAGTTGTGAATAAAATCAAAAGTTATGGACCGATTACATTGAATTCAAGCTTATTTGTTAAGCTAAATGTTTTTTTAACCAAAATTTTGTTGCATTTGTATTTTTTTATGAATTTTTTAAGAACAAATTTCGTATTTTACAATATATTCTTTTATATGTTTAAGTCAATTAAGATTTTATAAAATTATTAATATCTTTAAAACCACCAAGATCCAAAATTAATACTAAAATGAAATTGTAAGTCGTCTGGATTTTCACAAAAGACGCTAAAAAGCAAAATCTTAAACATTTTGCAAAGAATCTCTAAAAGAACGCAAAAAATCACCGAAATCTAAACGAAAATATTAAAAACAAAAATCAGTGTCGTTTTTATTTATGAAAAACCGTCGTCTTAATGGCGAATAAATAAAAAAACCATTTTTTTATCATGAATTTCTCAAGAAAAAATCTAATAAAATAAAAAAATATAACAATAAAAACGAAGATAGTATAAAAAAGTAGTTTTTATCAAAAACCACGTCTAAATCTAAAAAAAACACATATTCGCAAAAACCGCCAAAAGGTTTAAATAATAAAAATCGAACATTTCAAAAGAAAATATTCAGACTAAACTAAGCAAAAATTGACAAAATATGGAAATCGTAAAAATTTTAAATAGCAAAAACGAATTTCTAAAAAACTTAACTTTAAAAACACAACCTCAAAAATTATTAAAATTAAAAAATTACCAGAACTAAAAAAATAGCTTAATATAAAAAGTTTGTATATTAGTAAAATAAAAATTTTTACAAAAGAATCTATCTATGTGCTGGAAATCGAAACGGAAAACGCAAGAAACTTAAACGTCGGTTTTTAAAAAGATTTCTGTAATAAAATAATTTTATGTCGATTATTATACAAATATTTCTCTATTAAAAAAAATGTATAATAAAAATTATAAAAATAAGATTAAAAGTGTATAAAAAAACCACTTTCAAATTCTTGCGTTTTACGATTGCGATTTCCAGCACACCCCTGTATTAAAAAAACACTATCAATTAAAAAACATTTAATTATTAAAGAGCATAAATAAAAACAAAAATAATAATAAGAAAATCGCAAATTTAAAAAAGGCATTTGAACGAGAAATAAACTACTGATTGAAAACAAGTAAAACAAAATTTGCCTAGAAAAATCCACAAAACATTAATTAAATTACTTCCTTTTAAGTAAAAAGACGTTATTATATTTCCTTGATCTATATATTTCGAACTAAAAGTTCATCTTCAAGATCTTATTTATATATAATTGAGCACGAGCACAAAAGCACGAAGTAAATTTATAATTAATCCAGCAATACAAATTTGAATACATAATTAATATAATTATTTTTGTAACACAGCCAGAGTATTTCCAATATTTTAATTCAAAACCGCCATTTCTTCCACCTCTTCATTTGTCATTGGCCAAAAAAAAAAAACTGTTGCTTTTACTTCTGATTCATTAAATGTAAACAGCCGCTGTCAAACCAAGTCAAAAAGAGAAAAGTGGTACACAAATTTTCGTTTTTTGATCGACAGTTTTTGGTTTCGACTGCAGTTTTTTAGACCATAAATATCAATGTTTTTTATCAAGAATAAAAATTGGGAATTATGCACGACAAATAAAATCTTATTAATTAAAAATTTTGTATTCCCAAAAATTACTTTGATAAATTAAAAAAACACATTCTGAAGAAATATTTTTAAATGCAAACAAAAATACATATTTCGAATTTTGTATTTACATTTTAAGAAAACACATTCTAAAACTTCACATCACCGAAAACAGCCTTTTATCCGAAGAAAGAAAGTCTTAAAGTTAAAAATTGCATTAAACGTCGCGCTAATACTCATAAATAAGAATTAACTTTACAGGTTAAAAAAGAAAAAAGCATATTAGCAAAAAGAACTAAGACGTTAAACCAAAAATATTTTCAAATAGGGGTTTTATTATTTAATTTTATATCGATAACACACTTAAATTGAAAAAAAAAATCCTGAAGATGATTTCCAACGGAAAACGAAAGATCGAAAATAAAAATATTTTCATTAATTTTATAAAAAGTGACCTTAAGCTTGATTAATTTTTTACTGCCTGTTTAACGATATCTAACGTCATCATTCGCAAAGAAAATTACATTAAAGAAAGAAAGTCTTAAAGTTAAAAATTGCATTAAACGTCGCGCTAATACTCATAAATAAGAATTAACTTTACAGGTTAAAAAAGAAAAAAGCATATTAGGAAAAAGAACTAAGACGTTAAACCAAAAATATTTTCAAATAGGGGTTTTATTATTTAATTTTATATCGATAACACACTTAAATTGAAAAAAAAAATCCTGAAGATGATTTCCAACGGAAAACAAAAGATCGAAAATAAAAATATTTTCATTAATTTTATAAAAAGTGACCTTAAGCTTGATTAATTTTTTACTGCCTGTTTAACGATATCTAACGTCATCATTCGCAAAGAAAATTACATTAAAAACAAAAACAAACTTTTTGTTTTAAATGTAATTTTCTATGCCTACGATGACGTTCGAAAACCATGAACAGGCTGTTAAAGTATAATAAATAAAAATCATATATTTATAAAAATATGCAAATGAACTCACCTTTTTAATGTGATTTTTTCATGTTTCGGAACATTTTTATCTCTTTAATTGATTTTATTAAATAGGTTATAATATTTTTAAATTTACTTTTCATTTTTTTAATTAAATTTTTCTTTTTTTTACACATTTTTCTTCTTAAACTGACTTTTATTTCATAAATACAAAATATACTCAGTTTTTTATTTCCTCTTGTATATACCTACCTAATTGAATTTAATTTAACTAATAAAACCAAAAACATTTCCATTTCCCTTTTACCAACACTATTTATGTACTTTGATTTTGAACAAAAACTTTAATTTCCCTCTTTGTAAACAAAAACTTGCACTCTTACACTCGTTACTTAACAGAAAAAATCACACCACTTTTTGCTTAAGCTCTCTGCCCTTCTGTGTAACGACGCGACTCTCTCAAATAACACAAGCAGCATTGCAACAGAGACTGCGCTGCTTAATAACTCTGCTTTATATGAAAAAACTTATAACACATTTTTTACCACGAAACAAACAACTTTTTTGTTTAATTTTTTTATAGAATAATAAAAAAACAATTAAATTATATTTATTTATAAAATTTAGAAATTTTCTCACACTTTTTCCCCTTAATTTTATTAATTTATTAGAGAGTTTGCACTTAAACGTTCACGCACCATTAAAATTTCTTGAGACTGAAAGGAAGTGGAAAGAAAAATCAGACAAAAAGTATCAAAAAAAAAACTTTTTTGCAATTGAGTATGAAAGAGAGAGAACGAAGCTAGCAGAGTTGTCAACTTGGTGCTTTTTGCACCGTTTTTAGTTCTTTTTAATTTTTTCTACGCGAAAAACTCTTTAGTCAGTGCTCGACTGAATGAAAAATGGTTTTTTTTTAGTTTTGGAGGTACTTAATCTAATTTTATTACAAAACTTCTTAAAGTGTAACTAAAATATTTTAGTACACAATAATATTGCAGATTTTTTTTATTTTGCAATTTTAATAAAGGGGAGAGTAGGGAGAGTAAAGATTATGCCATTTATACAACAACGTTAGTTTTTTTATTTGCGAGTTGTTATTGTATTTAACAATCATGTAGTCGTTAGCGCATCACGAATATTTTACGAAACATAAAAGAAGATAAAATTGTTTTATGGCAAGAAGTGGTGGGAAGGGGAGTTAATACATTTTGCAATAACTACGACAACATCAGTAAATGATCAATGTTAAGGAATAGGTATAAAGTGTTTTGTTGTTTTAAATCAAGTGGTTTTTTTTTTGTTGTTGTAAAAGTGGAGCCTTTATTTATAACAGGGATGGGTAATACTAATCGTATTAGAATAAAAGTTCAATTATATAAAATAATTGAAATTGTTTAATTCAAAAAGATTTAATATTTAATTTAATTGTGTTTATTGGTAACAGACATGGATGATATTTAATTTTTGTTTACATAAAGCAAGAAAATGGAAAAATATAATTCAAAATCCATATATTGAATTAAGAAAAACTTAATTTTCTTTAACGACAATTAACGAAAATATATGTATGAGCACATGCACAAAAAAAATAGTTTTCATATTTAAATATAGAAATCGCATATTTGATTAGGAAACCTTTTGAATTTATTGCGCTGGCGATTTTTGTAGAATTGATAAAAACAAATTGTAGGTATAATAATTGAATTTTTAGTTAACAAACTAGTTTCATTAGTCAATAAAAAAGTTGTTGCCCAAAATGAATTTCTTTAACATAATGTTTTAATGATTTACGGCCAATTTCACCAAGTTCAGTTATAATTAACTATCACTTATATATGTAACTGTCAAGACATATTGTTAACTGGAAGTTAAAGTAAATGTTAGTTTTAACTGAACTTGGTGTAATTGACCGTTAATAAAATAAATTTTAGAAAATGTTAAAACAATCAAACAAAATATTTGTCAAATTAATAAAATTTTATATTGATTTTTTTTTGCAAAAAATGATAAAGGAAATTGTTAAGGTGGTACCTTTATTTTACAAAAATGTGCGCCAATGCTAATATGTATAAATTTTATTAACCTTTTCGTATTATATTTTTACATATTTGCCTTACATATCGATTCAAAATAAAAATTAATGGAATCAGACCAGGTTTTCTTGAATTTTTTCTGAAACATTTAAAAAAAGCCTTAGAATTTGTTTCATGATGCAAAAAATTCTATTCTATTTAAAAATAAAGAAAACCAGACTAATATTTGATAAATGCAGCTTGAACTTTTTTTTTAATTTTTTTTTTTTTTTTTTTTTTTTAATTCCCTATGCTAATCCCCGCGAAGCTTGACGCTTGTCTGCAGGAAAGAAACCAGAGTCTCTGGCGGGAATCGAACCCGCAACCCCGGGGTTCATAGCCTAGCTCACTACTAGCTAGCCTACCGGGGCAGCTTGAACTCAGAAATATACATAAATAAGTACAAAAAATTATGTAAGATTAAATAAAATTTCAATTAAATAAAAAGAAAAATTTAAATAAAATATCAATTACGCATATAACTTATTTTAACGAAAACTTTGGCATACCACTACATGTTGGCATGTTGTAAAAGTGATGAATATCACTTTTTTGGGTTTTTTTGGGTACAAAAATGTTGCGAACCATATGCAATTTCTAAAAAAAATGCAAAGTTTTTTTTTCAAAAGTATGTCATGTTTTACACAATAGCAAAATGTCTTGCACAATTTAAATTGCACGTTTTGCGCAGAGATTGCTTCGCTGAACTTTTTATATAGCTGATGGGTTTTTGACCCAATGTTTAAGAAAACATTTATTTGCTTTTAGAAAGTCGGAAAATGTTTCCTGTAGTATAGCGAAATTATTTTCGTTGGAAGTGTATGATCAGAAAACCAGACATCGCTCCATGCATCAAATACAAATTGTCAAATAGAAAATAATTGCAATTGATATTCCGAGAAAGGTATAGAAGTCAAAAGTGCCGGAATAGCTCTAGACTTTCAGTGAGAATTGCTGAGTGCTGGTATTTCTTTAAATTTTATATAGGAAAAATATTTATTTTTTTCAAAGCATTTATAAGCATATACCATTTTATAAAAATAAGTATTGCATGATAATCTTGTATCACTTTTTTTACATTTTCTTTAAATTTCTAAATAAAATAATAAAGCAAATGGCTGTATGATTTGATAAAAACAGTAATTGCGTTTGGTGCGGAACCCTTTTTTGCAATTTCGAAGAAGAAATAATAATGGGTCTTCATATTTTTTATGCTCTATTCGACTAAGCTATGCCGCTTTTCCTTTTTGCAAAAAATTTTAAAAGTTATATGCCTAACCCATAGCCACTAACACTTTTAACATGGGATTAGGGGTGATAAGAAATCGGCATATATTCATAAAAATCATCAAAAAATCGGCAAAATAAAAATTCCTATTTTAATAAATAAAACATATTTTTAATAAGATAAAAAACAAAACCAAGCTGATTTTGTTATGTTTATAACATGTAAAATAAAACTTTATAATCGTTTACAAATAAATTGTAGTTAATAAAAAAACAATGCGCTCAAAATATGCACTTAAAAATCCAAAATATGTACTAAAAAAATACCAAAAATTTCCATTTTTTAATTTTACTAAAAACAAAAATATAAAAGTCTATTGTTATTCAAATATTTTTTAAAAACTTAAATAACTAATTAAAATTTTTGTTTGTTTAAACATTGTCTTGTACTTGAAGAATGCCAATGCATTTTGAAAAAACTATTTTCAGATCCTACTTTGATTCCAGATCAGAACAAAAATATTTGCAATTTATTTCATCTTTAGCAATCTTTGCTTTTTCGTGCAAAACGTTTAGGATTTTTTTTATTTATTTAATTTGTTTGTTAGTATTTTCCTTTCACATTGTTAATATAACTTTTTTCAATTCAATTAATTTGACTTGAGTATTAGGTGAACAAAATCCTACCTAATTCGTTATTGTTTCACCAATACATCCGTAATCTAAATTAATTATTTCTTTTATTTTTTAATTGCATAGTCATCGGTATCAGCAAGCTCTTCTTTCATTCTTAAACTACTCAAGGTTTTTTTAAAAGAATTGTGAAGCATCTAGCCAGTCCCACATCAATTTACTACTGGCTGTATTGGAAGGGGAATCAAGGGATATATTTCATTAAAAATTACAATATTATCGAATTGGCTTCTAATTTCCACTGCAACGCGGTATGACCCATGTGCCCAGCCAGAATTTAACTTGTAACAGTTTTGTATAAAATATTTACTATATAAGGAGCTGCGTCAGTTTAAGATAGAAGGATCTTTTGTCGAAATCTTTAAAATCTTGTATTTAAAGCAAAGCTCCAAAAGAATTTATTTATTGATTTTAAAAATTTTTTTTGGAAGGTTTTTTTGTATTTAAAATTTTTTTTAAGAACTTTTTTTATAATATGGAAACTACAAAAAAAAAAAAATCACTCAAAAATTTAAAATTACGCAAAAATATGCATTTAAATCTTAATATGCAAAAATATGCATTTTCGCCAAAATATGCAAAAACCAATCGATGCCATTTTAACGTAAATTTAATGATTCAGAAAGTTTATTGGTCGACATTGTTCTTAGACCATCGACCAAAAACATCGCATCCGTAGTTATAAGTAACAGTTAACAACAACAAAATACACTGAAATTTTATTAATAGAAAAACAAGTGTATTTAAAAAAGAAAACATTTTTTTTTTTAAATTTGTAAACAAAAAATATTTTTTAAAGTGCCAGCTGATGAAATGTACTATTGTGAATAAACTAAATCACAATAGTTTTTTTTAGCGAATGTGCGCCATAATACCAACTGAAAATTCGTTCGCTCAACTAGCTGGTAGTGAGCTAGTCTATCAGCGCCGGGGTTGCGGGTTTGATTCTCGCTAGAGACTCTGGTTTCTTTCATGCAGACAAGCGTTGAGCTTCGCAGGATTAATTTAGGGAATTAATTCAACTGCTGTCGAAAATCGAACATAATTCGCCATAAGCACCAATATAAAATACAATTAAAAAGACCAACGTCAAAGGAAAGACACCATTTGCGTTTAAAAAGCAAACATCACAAACGAAGCATTTATACTTTCTTATTCCAATATATATTTAAAGATTTTGGTTTATATGTTACTTTGAATTTGTTATAAACGTTTTTGCAAAAATAAACTTTCTGTTTTTTTTCAAAATGCTGTTAAATATAAAATCGCAATTTTTACAGAAAAGATGTATGTGACTTTATAACATTTTGAAAAAGAAATCGCCACACGTTTATCGATTTTCGTAAAATATAAAATAGATAATTTTAGTTATACGCAGTTTCCTGATTCTTATGAGTTTTTAAAAACTTTAAATTGTTCGAAATTTTTTATTTTAAACCAAAATAGGTTTTTCTTTTTTATTTCGTCGAAAATCCACATTTATTCATTGATTTTCATGAAGTAAAGATCTTTTATATAGAATATACGAAGTTTTAAGAAAATGTTAAAATATATAGTGAGGTTTTTCTAATTTCAATTGTTTATAAGTTTTTAAAAAAAATATTAATTTTCCAATTTTGACAAAAAAATAAAAATTATTTTTTATTTTCAATTATGCCGAAACCCTTTAGAATATAAAAAAATAAATCAAACAGGTTTATTAGTCCTCTGCATAAACCTTTAATAAACCTGTTTTATTGTTTATAAAAAATTGGATAACCCCTTCCTAAGCTATGATAAAATCGGCGCAACGGTCTCTTCAAAATCCGTAAATTTAAAAGAAATAAATCCATAGAATTTTAAATTTCTATTGTTTCTGTAGTAATACCATCATAACTTATCATTAAAAATCTAGTATTTACCCTTTTAA
This sequence comes from Pollenia angustigena, assembly GCA_930367215.1. Taxonomy (NCBI): domain Eukaryota; kingdom Metazoa; phylum Arthropoda; class Insecta; order Diptera; family Polleniidae; genus Pollenia; species Pollenia angustigena. The sequence goes on from OV884058.1 coordinate 10,785,706, forward strand.
TGTTTCTTGTTGCAGTAATATAACTTAATTGGTGATTAATCTACTCCAAATATACATAGTTGGGTTTATTTTTATTTCAAAAAATCTGAAAATTTTAAATTAATAAAAAAATTGCAAGAATTTGTTTAAAAAAAAATTTCTGGCTACAAAACAAAATTAACGAATAAAAGTTAAATATGTTGGAAAAAGGTTTTTATTTTTAAAAAATAAACTTTTAAAAAAATTTTGATTTTGTTTGTGTCTCAGGAACATACTGGTACGTATAGGGAAATACTATTGGGGAATACAAACGGAAGTCATATGTCTTAAAATAATAACAAGAAAATATACGACTGCTGTGAGCAACCCAACATAATTAAGATTTTTAGATTATTAATGACAAAGCAATAAACCAAGCATACAAATCCTATAATTTTAGAACTTTTTTGTTTGGAACGCAAAAGTAATTTCTTAAACTATTGAAAAATATTAGGAAAATATGCCAATATGACTTTTGCTATACAATTTGCGTCTTGCATAAAACAGTGCAATTGAAGAAATCCGTACCTGTGCTGTTAAAAACAGAACGTCTGGCGGCCCTACTTTAAGCGTCCACATAGAATGGGCTAGACGATCGAAATTTGGCTTTCAAATTGACAAAAAAATTAAAGAGAATGAGTTAAAAATAAAAAAAGGGCATTTTCGTCATTATCACCTCCGATTTCAATGAAATTCAACACAAATGTTGTGTGTTATTTGGTTTTAACAAAACATAAATTCTCAGACCCCAGATTCTTTCGGCTTCCAAAATATGACGTAATACAAGATGTGAAAAATGTTAAAAAAAACATAAAACTCTCCTTTGATAAGGAGATAGAACTTTTGAAGTACGCAAGATAATTTAGTTTTTATTTTGTTATCATTTTAAATGTGGTAGTGCACCCTTTTAAATGATATGCATATTGTGTTTTTTAAGAAAAGGTCAAAGGTATTTTTAGGGGTCTTGAGTTCAAATCTGGTCCATATCTGGAAAAGTTTTTTTTTTAAATTCTTAAAAAAATATAAGGCAAAGTAACTCGCCTTTTAAAAGTGATTTATATATGGCTTCGAAAAGTAAATTTCTTTAATTGATTTTTATTTAATTATTATTATTTTTAATTTAACTTTTATTTATTTAAAAATTTTTTTTATAATTTTGCAACTTTTTTTAATTTTATTTATTTTTTCTAAACATTTTTCTTCTAAATCTGACTTTTATTTCATCAAAACAAAATAAACGCAGTTTTTATTTCCTCTTTTATATACCTACAAAATAGATTTTAATTTAACTAATAAAACCAAAACATTTTCCTTTCCCTTTTACCAACACTATTTATGTACTTTGATTTTGCACAAAAACTTTTATTTCCCTCTTTCTAAACAAAAACTTGCAATCACACACTCTTTGCTAAACAGAAACAATACACTCACCACTTTTTGCTTAAGCTTTCTGCCCTACCAAGTAACGACGCGACGCGACTCTCTTCAATAACACAAGCAGCATTGCAACAGAGACTGCGCTGCATAATAACTCTGCTTTATATGAAAAAACTTATAACACATTTTTTACCACGTAACAAACAACTTTTTTGTTTAATTTTTTTATAGAATAATAAAAAAAACAATTAAATTATATTTATTTATAAAAATTATAAATTTTTTAACACTTTTTTCCATTAATTTTATTACTTTATTAGAGAGTTTGAACTTAAACGTTCACGCACCATTAAAATTTCTAGAAACTGAAAGGAAATAGAAAGAAAAATGAGACAAAAAGTAGCAAAACAAACCTTTTTGTAATTGAGTATGGAAGAGAGAGAGAACGAAGCTAGCAGAGTGGTCAACTCGGTGCTTTTTAAAGTTTTCGCCGCGAAAAATTATTTAGTCAGTGCTCGATGTACTTTTTTCATTTCTTCTGATCAAATACATTTGGAACAAAAACAAAGTTTTCAGAATTTGTTTTTATTCTTTCGCTTAAGTTAAATAGGCATTAAATGTCTTTTTGTTATTTTTGGTGGTATTAAATCTAATTTTATTACAAGCCTTCTTAAGGCTCAACCATAATATGCATAGTCTTGCTTAACCTACTGTCAAAAATTAACAAAATGTCTCTCAAATGCATTAAAGAAAACAAAAACAAAATAAAAAAACATTTGATTCCGTACGGAATGTGCGATTAAATTCGCACCTTGCTTAAGCAAATGACAGTTTCATTAAACTTAGCAAAAAGTTTCCTTAAGTTCAAAATGGTTTGCTTCATATAATTTACATGTATTCGCTCATTCGCTTAAGCCAACTTAATCACATTGTGGTTGGGCCTTTAGATTGTAACAAAAATACTGCTTATAATATTAAATAAATAAAATCCTTTTTCATATGTAGAATCGCTGAATTATTAACAGTTGTCTCTTTTTAATGTAACAAGTATTCCAATGCTACGCAAAATGAATAAGTTTTACCGAAGAAAATATGTAAAAAGTTACCGCGTTTTAAGAGCAAAAATGGGCAAATGGGCCCTTTGATTAATAAGAGGGAAAAAGCAGGAAAATGCAGTTAAAGCGGCAAATAAAGCAGGACTGGCTGTGAGCCATATAAGGATAATTAACATCGAAAGAGACAAATAGAGAAAAACCTAACTTAGCCTAAACAAATTAACTCATTGATTCCCTGAAGGAAACCTGGGTGCTAGTGTTCCCAAGTCACCAGTTTTGTCGACTATATTGACATTGTCAATGAAGTGTCTACACTATTTAACATTTGCCACTATATTTGGCTTTATTACGAAAAAGATTCTATCAAAAACAACTGAGGTATACAATTCCTATAAAAGTTGAAGAAATAATAAAAAAGATTGTTATGGTTTCGCATTCTTACAAAAAGTGTAGACCACTTTTACTAAAATGTACTAGCGATTCTCTGGTTCCAATGTTCACATATGTTCCCAAAGGAACTACCTCGTCAGTACCTAGTCAGTAGTACCAACGTCAGTAGTAGATTTCGAATGACACGCACATGTTAAATGTCTATTGTAAATAAAATTTCCTGGGGTATAATAAGTCACTAGTACTGGTGACTGTGTGTGATTTCCTGCAGGGTTGTGCTAGCATGATTTCCTTTTAAAATATTGGTCTTTAAAGCCAGTTTCACCACAAACACAATTGCACAAATGGTATAGTATTTAAAAAAAGGGTTATTTCTTAAATTTATTTTCTTATTGTGAGCAATTTTAAATTTAGTTACGGCCAATTTCTTCAAGTGCAAATACTATTACTTTAACTGCCAGTTAACAATAGGTTTTTTGACATTTATATTTTTAATAAATAACATTATGCAACAAATTTTAGCTTTTGTCGTGACCTTTGATGACCATTGTATTTATTTTATGTGCTATGGTCCCCTTACTACAAAAACTTTCGAAATTTTAAATTCCATGCATAAGTGTTTTTTTTTTTTTTAATATATTTTATTTTATAAAATTTGCGTTTTTAAAGAGGTTGCTTTATCGATGTTGTCAAACTAAGGATGCCGTTAGCTGATTTTATTACAAGAAAGGCTCAGTAACTTGAAATTAGATTGCCTTTAGTCGCGCTAATATTATTTTTTTATGAACTCAATGATTTCGGAATAATTCAGACCGTAATGATGAAATAATTTTTTTTTTCTTTTTTTGTTGCAAAATTGGAAAATCTTTATCAAAGTTTTTTTTTTTGGGTGTCAAAAACTCATTAACAAGGTTTTGTTTTAATGTCCTCGACGCCCAATTATTGCTATTGATAAACTGCTTGGCCCATACTCATAGTCAAAAAAAAGTATACTTTAAACTAAAACCGGCTTTAAGTGCATGGGGACACCATTGTTTTAAAGTATACTTTAAAAAAATTAGGCTTTATTTTTGACTTTGATTATGGGCCATGATTTTTATTTTTTAAAAACTTTAAAAAATATGTAATGAAAAACTTATTATTTTTATAACATTTTCTTAAAACTACGTATAGTACAAATAAAACAAGCTCTATTACATGAATATCTATGAATAAATGTTGATTTTAAATCAAATAAAGTGAAATAAATAGATTTAAGCAAGAATTAAGTTTTAAGGAGCGTGCCCCTCAGATAAACTTTAAAAAACTGAGACAGATTTTGTTAAAAACTAATTTAATTTATAACAATTTTAGTTGTCTTAAAGCGACTTTTTTCGGGCGAAATATTAGTCATGTCCATACTAAATTAAGTTAACATTTGTAACATTTTCATGATATACAACATATACATTTATACCTGGTTTTCTAAAATATTATAAAAAGGTTAAATATTTATCCTTTATGTTTTATTATGAATGTTTAAGCTTCGTTCACAATCAAAAGACCCTTTTCACTTGGTTTTCATAATAGAGCAACAATTTCTTTTGCAACCACACACATTTTGCATTAAGAAACCTTTTGCAAATTTTTGTCACAACAATATTTTGCATTTATTAATATTTTTACAACATTATGTTAAAATTTTCATTCAAAACTAAATAAAATTATTTTAAACGTTGGAAAGAATTTCATACAAATTGTTGCTGAAGTTAAAGTAGAATCAGCTTTAGTTACATTTTAAAAAAAATTTTAGTTACATTTTTGTTTTAAAAATGAAAGGAAAATGTATGAAATACTTTAGGAAGAAAAAAGATAGAAGAAAAAACGAAATTGTTGCTCTGATCGTGAGCAAAGCTTAAAAATAAAATTACTATTTTAGCATGAGAAAATAATTTATCGACATTAATTTCTGAATAACTCCGAAGGAGTTCAACCAAATTAAAAAAAACGTCATATAAAAGACTTAAATAAATGCCTAATCATTAGCTGGTGCTTTGATTAAAATCGAGCAAATATTTCTCAAGTTGTAATGAAATGTATTATCACAACCGCCTTTTTAGGATGAAATATAAGTCCAGCCCATAAAAAATATAAACCCAACAGAAAAAAATATATAAACGGATTTGAATTTAGCGCGTTTAAATCTTTATAGTCACCATGTTTTTATTTAATGGCGATTTTTGCTTCAGTTAAAGACGTCTAAAATTCGCATAAATTTAATTGATATTTTTCAAAATTGGACAAATCTGTCTAAAGCTATAAAAAAATCTGTGGAGCAGAGCACTCTCTTCAAAACCAATTTTTTGCTAAAATCAGTCTATTTCACTTTATTGTGAATAAAATCAACATTTATTTATCGATTTTCATGAACTAGAGCTTGTATAAACATACGGAACAAACGTAGTTTTAGGAAATGTTAAAATTATAAGATGTTTCCATTTTAAATTTTTTATAAGTTAATTTTGCTAAAAAAAAATATTTTTCATTGCGGTCTCAATTATGCAGAAACCGTGGGGTTAAAAAAATTATTTATACCTATTTCTTTAAATAATATATGTACGACTTAAAGACAAGTGCCAGTATTCATAAAAAATGTTTAAATTTAATACAGGTTTAAAGAACAAATTTACTTTGAAATTTGTCCTTAATAAACGTTTGTTAAATTTAATAATCGTTTATGAATACGAGGGAAGGTATTTAGCGTTCCTTGTAATAAAATTAAGTGATGATAAAATCATAACCTCTTCAGTATCTGTACTGCTAAAAACAGTTCATCTGGCAGCAGTACTTTAAGCGGCCACATGAAATGGGCTGGAGGATCGAAAATAAGGCTTTACGTTGATAAAAAAAAGTTAAAGGAATCCCTTATCTATAAATTTTAATGCTTTTTTATACAAATATGCCAATAAACTTACCTTTTAAAAGTGATTTATTTATGTTTTCGAACATTTTAATCTCTTAAATTGACTTTTATTTAATTATTATTATTTTTAATTTAATTTTTATTTTTTTATTTATTTTTAAAACTTTTTTTTTTATTTTAAACCTTTTTTTACAGATTTTTATTCTTAAGCTGACTTTGATTTCATTAATACAAAATAAACGAAGTTCTTTATTTCCTCTTTTAATAATTGATTTTAAATTACTTAATAAAAACAAAAACAATTCCCTTTCCCTTTGATTCTGAACAAAAACTTTCATTTCCCTCTTTGTAAACAAAAACTTGTACTCTTACACTCTTTGCTAAAGAGAAAAAATACACGCAAAACTGTTTGCTTAAGCTCTCTGCCCTTCCACATAACGACGCGACTCTATTAAATAACACAAGCAGCATTGCAACAGAGACTGCGCTGCATTATAACTCTGCTTTATATGAAAAGACTTTTAACACATTTTTTACCACGAAAAAAACAACTTTTTTGATTAATTTTTTTATATAATAATAAAAAAACAATTAAATTATATTTATTTATAAAATTTATAAATTTTCTAACACTTTTTTCCATTAATTTTATTAATTTGCTAGAGAGTTTGCACTTAAACGTTCACGCACCATAAAAATTTCTAGAAACTGAAAGGAAGTGGAAAGAAAAATCAGGCAAAAAATTGCAAAAAAAAGTATGGAAGAAAGGGCTGCCAGATTTGACGGTTTATCGTCATTTCGACGATTTTTTTGTTTCGATATATGTTAAGCCCTTTACGGCGCAAAAACGCCAATTTCATTATTTTTTGGTTAATAGGTGGTATATTGGCTACTATTAATGGAAAAATTAATAAAAAAATTTTGATTCATATATAAGATATTATTTATTGAAAAAAATTATTTGTTGTAGAAATGCAACATTGCAGCAGTAGCTCTCAAAATTTAAGTTGAAATTAACAATATGAAAATGTTTAAAGCAGTTGTTTTGCTTATTGTAGCACAGACTAACCCCGCATTTTTCACAAGATGTCTGCGTATAGCCTTTGCATTCTGAAAATTTGCATCTTATGCGTTTATTGACCCCAACCTGACATCTTTCGGTGGAACGTATTGAGCCGGCCCATTCTACATCGTTATCAGAAAAATCAAGGCCATCTTCACTATCTTCCCATTGTGATAGAATCATTTCTAGGTCCTTGGGAGCTATATTACGCAATTTACGGCTCATTTTGATACTAAAGAAAAGTCATTCACAATTTTGAAAAATTAGTAAAATAATACACCTTAATAGGCAATGTTGCATATATACAACAAACCAAAATCAGTATAAAACGTGAACAAAATTGGTTTTGCGAAAAAAAATTAGTAATTGATTATTAAAATATATCCTCATACCTTTCACTCAAACAAATTTCAATAGCCAAATATTGCTATTAATTAAAAAAATTATTTTTTGAAAATGAATTCAAAGAGTGCACAACAGATTTCTACACACGTGTCACTTGAATTAAATTAATACAAACTTGTTGCTGTTAAGAAAACTTAAAGTTTTTAAACCGCAAGAATGCTTTGTTGCCAAAGTGCAACATCGTCTTAAATTGCTATGCTTTAATATATAATATGTTTACACTTACTTTAAGGGTATGTTGCAGAAATACAACATGACGCCGTAAAGGGTTAAGATATTATATGCAGCACAGAAAAAAAGTTTGCAAACAAGACAGCTTAAATTTTTAAGTTTTCTTTTCCCTAAAAAAAGTTTAGGGGGAAAGCAAAATTTCATAGGAAAAAATTGTCAAATATTTTGATTGTGCTTTTGCTTTTCAATTTTATTTACGATGGGCGTAAATTTGTAAAGCATTTCTTAATGGGATCAAAACGTTTGACCGTTACCGCATTTTTTGGCCAATGTAGAGGAAATTTTGAGTCGATTTATTTAAATAAAACAGCAAGGTAAAGTGCATTATACGTTAGCATCGAATCTTATACACCCTTCACAACTGTATTAAAAGTCGTACCAAAAACTTAAATTCGAGTATGATTACCAAGTGAAATAATGGATTTACTTTTTACTCCTTATAAAGAAAAAAAGTTCACTTATGAATCGATTTTGTTAATTTTCACTAACAGTATTCTACTAAAATTATAAGAACACATCAAAAAGTTAATGTTTATACATAAGTTAAAATTATAAGTTTATGGGTAAAAATTAAACGAAATTGTTGTCACTTGCTAATAACTCAGCCACTTGTGGAGCGGTCTTTTGATGATGATCTGACGATAAACAGTAAAAAACATCTCCTTTTTTAATTATTACTTTTTATACATTTTCTGATACTTAGATTTTTTAATCTTGAAATGTTAAACATGCAAGTCTTAAGAAAATCTTGAATAGGTTGTTTCTAGAATACAAAACAACAAAGTTAATTTTTGTTTATCTTTCGTCAAACCTGCTCTGTGTATAAATCATGTTTTCAACAATTGTACGGCAAGCATATCACGAGTTGTAAGATAATATCTACATGAGTCTTATACGATTCTTGACATGGGCTTTGTAAGAAATAAAAAATATTCACCCACATCTCAGACTATTCCCATCATGATTAAAGTAAGCGTTTTTCTGTTTTATGGAAGAATCTCACATAGGAATCAGCTTGTGTTACAGTTTCTTCTGTGTGGGGAATCTTCTGCGATGTAAAAATTCGCTCGTCGATTATCAAAAACGCTCTTCTCTTGCAGTAGCTCTTCCACGATTAAAAATTCTAGCTGGGTATGAAATAGTTATGTTTTGGTTTGATTGTTTTTTTTTTTAATCGAAAAATGGTTAAAAACAAACTTCATTTTGAATTGTCCGATTTTTTGACGATATTTCAAAACGATTTTTTTCAGGAAATGGACGATTTTGTCACAAATTTATCTGGCAGCCCTGATGGAGGAGATAGAACTAGGCTAGCAGAGTTGTCAACTCGGAGCTTTTTGCACCGTTTTTAGTGCTTATTAAATTTTTCGCCGCGAAAAATTCTTTATTCAGTGCTCGATTTACTTTTTTTATTTCTTTTGACCAAATACATTTAAAACAAAAACAAAGTTTTCAGAATTTGTTTTAATTCTTTCGCATTAAGTGAAATAGGCATTAAATTTTTTTTTTTTTTGTGGTATTAAATCTAATTTTATTACAAAACTTGTTAAATTGTAACAAAAATATTTTAGTACACAATAATAATTTTATTTTTGGTGGTTAAATTAGATTTAGTAATTTGATTACAAAATTTGTAACAAAAGTGTAACACAATAATAAAATAAGTTGGCAATTTTAAAAGTGTTACTTGAAATAAAAAAACGTTATTTAATTGAGAACTTAGAAGAATGTTTAATAACTTTATTTGTAAATTATATCTTATGACAAATAAATAACTCACTTTATGCAATGACTACTTTAAATTCTACGTTAGAACTTTGGGCCGAAGTTCAGTGTTATAGAAATGCTGTTAAGGTTAAGTCTTTCGATGCGTTAGCAAATTTTTCGTTAAAATTTTGGCAATTAAATATTTAAAAGCAGAAGTTGAGCGCGCTTTTAGAGCAATGAATTTAATCAAGCCCACATTTCGTAACTGAATATCTTTAAATTGGCTAAAGCGAGAAAATTCTTGTCGCATAACACACCAACAACCAGCTAGTATAAATGTTCAAAATTATTAAAATTTTACTGTTTAGCCAAATGAAATAATAATTAAGTAAGTCATTAAAATTTTAACAAAAAACAATGTTCTTACGAGGATGTGGGAAACAATTTGGATTGTTTTGGGAAGTGAAGTAGAGTTAAATGATGTAACATTTATTTACTTTAAACAGGTATTTGTTTGTTTTGTTGTTATCAAACCGTTAAATATTAATTATGTTAAATATATGCATACATATTTTTAAAAAACGAAACAAAAAAACGTAATAAATATTTAAAGACAAATATTATAAATATAAAAATGTAGATGTTAATTGAATCGCTAAGTGCTGAAAGGGAACTTCTTCAAAACATTTAGTTTGAGATAATAAATTAAAGCAGTGTGGTTAATTATCGATAATAATATATGCAAATTTTATGTTCTAGCTTTGCTAGTAATTTAAATTGGTCTAAGAAAAAACTTTTTTTACACAGGTTTCTTAGGAATACGCAAATAGGGTACATGAATTAAACCCCTTTATGCACTTAATAGCAATTAAATCTCGAGAAAAACGCATTTAAAGTTTTTCATACAAAAGTCCGAAGAAAATCAATTTGTATATGAAAATACCCGTGATCACAGATTTTCGTTATTTTTGCTCTAGCTCTTCTAGTTTTCAAGAAAAATTTAAATTCAATACTTACATTAAGAAAATTCAATTAAAAAAAATTAACTTTCAAACAGCCTACTATAATTCGAAATTGGTAAAAAAAAAGTTGCAATTCAATATTGTTTAATAATAACGAATACTGTGTGGACATCCCGGTATGGTTGTCGTTGAGTGGAAGTTGTAAAATCTGGTTGTTGATATAACGGCTTATGCATATAACTTAAAATAATACGATTAGGAAATGTTATCAAATCTATACGATGATACAACTGAATTAAATAGTGTACATATGAAATTCAAAAAATATTCGGTTAAGTTTTTTTGCATTTGAAAGAAATTTGTAAACTTTTTAAATCATAAATATTTAAGCAAATTTATTAATTAATGTTGGCCAAAAATGTCAGTAGTTTCCTTTTTGCACTTAGCGATTTAATTAAAATGAAGGAGTGATCATAGATTTTCGCCTTTTTTACAATTGTACGAATATTTAAGAAATTAGAGCCTATTTTTTTAATGAAAAATTTTATTTTCGATGAAAAATATGAGAAGTTACAGATATTTGCTATGTTTACGATTGGACGCTTATTTAAAAAACTAACAAGGCTGGTTTTCACACTTTTTACGGTTACGCTGCTATAAGAAACTATTCATATATTTTCTCTTTTTGTCAGAAATGTTAATTTAGTTTCCTTTTATTCATAATACCTACGGATTTGAGATGATTATTATTATTTTCTTTCTTATTGCAATGAAAAAAAAATCATGATGCTCCATTTCTGTTACCGATAAACACAATTAAATTCAATATTAAATTTGAATTTCACTCTTTAAATAATTTCTACTATTTTAATAATTGAACTTTTCTTCTATATCAATGAGCATTTCCCATCCCTGTAAAAATAAGGGCATTTTAATTTAACTCCACTTCCAAAAAACACTTGATTTACATCAACAAAATACTAAACATTTCTCAGCATTATTCACTTACTGATTCTGTTATTGTCGTTGTTATTGCAAAATCATTAAATTCCCCTTCCCACCACTTCATGCAATAAAACCAGTGTTACCACCAGCAAGATACAAAATTACACTTGAGATGAAGCAAAATTACCCGATTTAAATGAAATTACACCTGATATAAAATTTAAGTTTTATTTAATAAAAAGACATTTACAAAGAAGAAAATACACAACAAACTCATTAAAACAAGATCAATATTAGTCAAACTGTTAATTTTATTTTAATTAATAAAAATAACATTAAAGACTTAAAAAAAATTAATAAAACATAAAATAAAACTGCTAAAATAATGAGTTTAACTTCCACATTTGGTTGATATATCTTGGGAAGGTTTAAAATGTTCCTTGTCATTGCTTTATATTGGATGCTTTTTAGCCCCATAGAGCTTACGAAAGGTTAGCTGTCAAACGAACTGTCATACTATTTTCACTTTTTGATCAGGCACATCATCATGAATAGATTCATGCTTGAACAACGCTACCAAATTATCCAAATATACTACGAAAATCAGCCATCGCTTTTCGCAAGTTAAAGGTGACTTCATGATTTAAAAGACGCAACTTTTTTTCGCGGTGTGTTGATTTAGAGAAAATAAATTGTCAGTTAGACTTCAAGGCCGTGCGATGTGACACTTATTGATTGTTTTCCGTAGGGCTGTGAAGTCAGTGGTTAATGCTGATAAGCCAGCAAAAATCGGTGTCTTGGAAGTCAACATCATTTTATTCGAAAAAGAGAAACAAAATTGGACGTCTACAATGCGTTTCGTCAAGGACAGGCGCGGTGTCTATTTGTTTTAAATCAGTTTCAAATCGTAATGCCATGTATCAATCTGCGATTAAAATTAATTTTTGTTTTTTTTTGTCTACCATTATAAGTTTTATGGTCTTAAAAAATACCCTTTATACCTAATTTAGCAAACAAAATGCCTGCAGGGTTTTATACAACTGTCCCTTTCGTAATTCAGTTTTACAACTGTAAAGGGCCTTAAATAGCAATAGAAAGTAGCAAGATAGAAATAAAATTAATTATACATATCTTCCCCCAGGCAAGTTTTTAGTTTGAATAACTTTTTTCAATAAACTTCAAGTTCTAAATCACTATGATAGACATCTTTATCCAAATCTAAGAGTCCATCTTGCGACATTCATTACCAAACATTTAAAAATATATGTATGTTTAATAATTGAAGTCGTTTCTTAAAAAGAAACCGAGAGTTTGGTTCAGAAGGCTGCGCATTGCTTAGCAACAATATTTAAAAAGAAATAAATGTCATCACTGAAATCGAATCTTGATTTTATTTGGGCATCTGAAGTAAAAATTTCAAATTACACCTGAATTACACCTAAGAGAAATTACCCACGCTCTACCCACGACCGTAAAAATTATACCAAATTCGGGTAATTACCCACAAAGTGGCAACACTGAATAAAACTCTTTTATATTCTTTTATGTTTCGTAAAATGTTGGTGATGCGCTAACGACTACATGATTGTTAAATAAAATAAAAACATGCAAATAAAATACTAAGGTTGTTCTTTAAATGGCATAATCTTTTCTTTCCCCACTCCCCGTTTATTATAAAAAAAAACGAATTTTTTTCACTCCTATTTGCTTTTTAGGCCTGAAACAGAAAACAGTAGTTGTAGTAGCAGCTGAAGCTGGCGAATGCTCTGTTTACTATTTTTTCTATTGACACTTCTTTGAAACTACCGTTTTTTTACTTTTTGCAGCTTTCAGCGCCATTCGCAACGTTTTACTACAGCGACTAATCAGTACCCACTTTAAGTAATAAATTAGTTTCTTTATCACAAAAAGGGTGTTGGACATTTCGTTCAAATAAGCGCAGGGTAACTAAGCAGCGCAGTCTCATTGCTTCTTTTGTTGATACAGTCGCGTCGTTAAAGCATTGTGCAGAGGGTGAAGGCAGAGAGTTAAAATGTTTTTTATGCTAAACAGAGTGTGTGTAGGGTTGTCAGGTGTGGCCAAAAGTTGCGATTTTCAAACTTGTTTGGCGACCTAATTATTGATTTGGAGGCATGGGGTTTTTTTGGTTATTTACAAAATAGTTATCGATTTCGTTTGCTATTTTCGATGAGCTATAAATTTGTTTTGTAATTTTTATAAATGAAATTTTAGGCATTAATATGTGTGGTCAGTATATGAAAGTAATTTCAAATGGCTGATGAAGATAAAGAAAATCTTCGAGAAAATTGTTTTTCATATTCAAAAGTGCTCTTGTAAGAATCAATAAAAAGAACTCCTTAAAACGTGAATATTTAAAGTATTTGAAAATTTTTATATTATATGTACTATGTGGCATTTTTTTAATCACAGATAAAATATGTCGTTGTTACTGATATTTTAAAGATTTTTATGAATCCTAACGTACCTTTGGACATTTATAAAACATATTGGAAAAAATTAGCGTTGGATAGTTGGAAAGATAAATAAGTTTAGGATTAAATTTGAAAGCTATAAGAATACGGCAGGTACGTACAATTTTAAGGAACTTAATTTGGCTGTCCTTAATATGCTGGATATAACAACTAGTAATGCCTGTGATGAAACTATGAACTCCACTTAAACTCGCCTTCAAAGTAGAATGCAATACGAACTTCGAATGTGAATAGTACATGTTGAACTGCTATTGTATCTTCGTTGAATAAATGTCATACTCTAAAAATGTATTCTAGGAAACAAGACAAATAGGAAGTCTTGCCGGTGAAGCGTTTTAGATATATAATAAAACTGCAACTATATAAAAATGTATATCCAATATTTGTTTAAAACTAGCCGCAAAAATTCTTTTTTTGTTGCCTAAGTATATAGTAAACATAGTACCTTTTTGCATTCACTAACTATTTTTTCTAAGTTGGTCTAAATAAAAATTAATCAAAATATATCAGAGGTTTTCTGGAAATCGAAAACGTAAAACACAAGAATTTGGAAGTTGTTTTTAATACACTTTCTGATTTTTATAATTTTCTGTTTAATAGAGGAATATTTGTATAAAATTGGTCAAAAAATTCTTTAAATTCTCTTCGCTCAAAATTCTTGCGTTTTACATTTGCGATTTTCAGAACACCCCTGTATATCATGGCAATTTTTATTTTTTTTTTTTTTTTGGAATTTTTGGCTTATTTTGGGAAAACGGAATAAATAAATTTTTTATAAAAAATATTTTAAATAATCAATAATTTATAACTTTAAACAATTTTAAATAATTTCAAAAATATGTAATTTATTGTCAAAAACTTAAAAATAAGGGCTTTGTCAATTTTTGAGATAGAATTTGGCTGAAAAGGTCAAAATTGCTCTGACAACCCTGAGTGTGTGTGCAAATAACATCAAATTGGTTTAGTGAAAATAAAAGTATCAAAGTTATTTTCGGGAATACAAAGTTTATTATTAATACGATATCCGTATGACGTGCTAAATTCCCAATTTTTCATATTTGATAAATACACTGAAATTTATTGTTGAGGGAAAGCTAGCTTCTATGCGCATTTCACTGCTTGCTAAGGCCAGCTCGAAGTAGTTCAGTAAAGTAAAGTAGTAAAGATGCAAATTGCCACAAATAAAACTGTGCGAAAGAAAGAAAATTAAATTGTTGAAATGTGTAATGGCTTTAAAGTTATAGTTATAGGGAAACTGTGTAGGATAAAATTATGAAATTTTAGCTTAAAAGTTAAGTAATGTTTATGATTTTGTTAACCCGCAAAAAAAAAAAGAAATATTTCATAGATATACCTATTTAAAAAAAAAAAACTTATTTTGAGTTCTCGCTATTAAAAATTCCCCTGTTTGCTTCGTCGAATGTTTTTATGTATTACTTTATTTTATTATTAAATATATTATACATACGTAAGTCAGGCTTAAAAAAATTTCAAATTAAATTTAAATAAAATATCTACAGCCGTTAAAATTTTTAACATGGGATTTATATTATCAAAATAAAGAAAGATTTGTTTATTTCAGTATTTTGCCTATTACTAATAATCTTGTTAAAATATTTTGCTTTTGTGGTAAAATCTTTGCTTGATTTTGGCGCCTAAATCAAGCAGAAAACAGACTGTGCAATTGCTGGAATTTGCCAAGCCGTTTCGATTCAGAAATTAATAAGAAAAATAAATAAGTTTCTCATCTATAAAAGTATAATATATTATTATATTAAATAATTTTTTTTATGGAATATGGGCAAATCCTGCGTGACGAACGCTACATTCGCACGCGTTTTCTGATTGAAATAAAAAATTTTTTTGGTCTTTCAAAAGAGATAGCTTCAACTTATATGAAGTATTTAGTCACATTAATATGTTCTTACGAATGGCGTACATCATAGTTTCTTAGCAAGTATTTGTTGCGAAATAATTGATCACAAAGTTTTGTGACGCACGCTACAAAAAGTGGAAGTAACTTCAAAGGTTAAAGTGCATTTTCCTAATTTTTAGCGATTTTGGCATGATAAGGTATACAAAATCTAATTCCTTAAAGAACGATGACTATAAGAGAATTCTAAACGCATTTATTCTCAGCCAAAAAATGTTGTGATTTTTTGACAAAAGCCATGAACCCTCTGTGACGCACGCTACATAACGCACGCTACAGTTTTTCCAGTAGTACCTATTTTATTATTATATTTTATTTATTTTAACAAAACAAATAATATTAAAATGAACTACATTTTTTAAACTAATTTCTTAACTAATGAATATCAACTTTTTTTTAACGAAATTTATATTTTGCACAAAAATCACCTTAAATAATGCTAAATTCACGTATACCATTAAGAAATCAGCAGTGGGGTAGAATTTGGTAAAAATTAATATAAAAATTAAATTATACATCTAGTCTTATATTCCATTAAAAAAATTCATTTGAAAATTATATATTAAATATGTTTTATTAGGTGATATTTTGTAAAGTGCAATTTTAATAAATATTTTGATTAATTTTGTATGTAAAAACTCAAATGCGTTTTTCTCAAAAACAATAAGAGTTGGAGCAAAAATGATTAAAATCCATGATCACTACTTTTTTAATCGAAAATTGATTTTGATTGAATACTTCAAAAGCGTTTCTCTCGAAAATAACTAAAATCTATTTTTATTTATTGTCAAACAACAAAATCTTATTTACTACAATAATTTAAACTTTAAAATTTCTGCACTTCTAAGATATTGCAAACTTACTCTTTTACATAAAACTATTTTATTCTACATAACATAACGTGTATTTAAAATTGGTTTTTGGTTAAAATATTAATTTATGTAACAATCTTATAGTAAGAAATATGTATATCAAAACATTTTTATTTCAACTTCAAGATGTTTTTTTTCATTTTTTTGTGGGCATATTGGTATATTTCAACTGTCATTTACAGTGGCCTTGATCTTCTCGGTATGTGAAATAGAGGGTGTTTTTTCCATCGATCCGTTTTCAAACGAGTACGAATTCTACACTTTATTTTTTGGTTTAATCTCTAAAGACATGCCATTTTTTATTATTGATACATTAATTGGCTTGCTATCTTCTATTATAAATAAAAAAATTGCTCGGGTCGGTCAGGGAAAACAAATTGTAGAACGAATAACGTAAGTATGAAAAATATTAAATATTTAAAGTGGCACTAAAACGGATTAACATTTTGCCGCCAAACTTCAAATATGTACAAGTTAAAGACTTTTATATCTACAATTTTGATATTCCGCATGTCGAAAGAATGTTTAGTTTGGTGACCAATTTGAAAAAAAAGAGCAACCTTTATCCATTTTTTCTATTGCAAAAAAATTTATAAAAACATGACAAAATGAAATTATTTTAATATTGTAAAAACACATTGTTGACATTGAAAAAGTTTCTTTAATCATAATTTCATGTAAAATATATAGTATTGGTCTATATATTACAAATGTAGCACGTCACATTTATCGGTAAATTGGTGTTTTCACTCTATTCTTCCCTTTCTGGCGATATCCAGGGTCAAATGCTGTTTTAATAAAAAAAAGTGTTATCTTGTTTGAAAGGCTATTAAATTAAGCGACGAATAATGGCCGATTGGCCTTGGTCGGATAAAAAAAAGGCCAGGGGGTTACTCTCTATTGCGATGCGAAAGCAATTTCGATGCGAAAGCGAAATGCCAACTTGGTACTCTCTATCACTTTCGCAATATTTATTGAAAATTAAGCAATACCGGCAATAAAAATGAAAGATGGCGCAGATTGACAGTAATGAAATGCTAAAATATGTAAAAATATTTGAAATTGGAAGATTTATATAAAATAAATAGTGATCATTTGCGTAAAGAAAAAAATTAATAGATGTGAAAGACAAATGCGCAAACTCATTAAAGAGTACTAATCGCTAGATTAGTCAACATTTTCTTTCGCCTCGCAATAGAGAGTAGCCCCCCTGAGTTAAAGTGGACCAAAGCTAAGATTTTATTAAAATTTTAACTCTTCTCACCATTGTCATTTCGGGAGATATGTTGTCCATCAATTAATAAAAAAAATCCCTTATTTATAAGTTTACTATTTCATTACAAAATTTGCAAGCCATAATGTACCAAAATGAGGTAAAAATAAAAAAAATCCTATAATAAAAAACGAAACTATCTATTAAACTACTAAATCAAACATATATACATTCATAAATACATGCCAGTTTTTTTTATTATGGGATTTTATAATAAAGTAAAAACAATAATTACTTTGATTTTCACTAAACAAAAAAAAAAATGGATTTTATTTGCACCAGGGTTGATCATTGACATATTCATAATTGTACTTAATTCAGTAAACAGTGCCAATGTTCTGTAACTCTCGCGTCGAGAAAGTTTTCGATTGAAATGTGTGAAATGAAACAAAAATGCCATAAATTTAAACAAACAGCTGTTTTTCTCACTTACCTGTGTCTGTAACTTTTTTTGGTGAGTACAAGCTGTCACGTAAGGAAATTACTAGCCAATTTACAGAAAAAGTGTGTCTGTAACATTTTGGTGAGAAAAGTTCCCGCTTTGAACTGTCAAATAAACTCACGAATAAAAATGGGGCGAGAAAAAATGTTAGCACTAAAAAACAATTAAAAATGCAAAGAATAATAATAATCATATATTTTTCTTGGCACATTTTTCATTGTTTTATTATTTTGCTTTTAATATTTTTATAAAATATACGAATGTCTTCAAACCTCGTTTGCAAACAACAAACATTAAAGTCGCTCTTTTCACAATTTGGCATAGCCGACGGTTGTGTTTTCGCCGCCGTCGTTGAAAAATTTTCAATTTAAGTAAATTTTGGTCGCCGTCAACGATATGTGTTACTGGCGTTCTGAACGTCTGCAATGTCACATCGGCTTCGAGTGCAATATTATGACATTTATAACGTAACGACGTAATCTCTTTTGATAGTTTTCGACATGAGTTGCAGACACACATTTTTCTCACTTTTCGAGAAACGGTGGAATATTTTGTTTCACATCTTTTCGATGCAAGAACTTCTCACTTATGTTACAGAACATGGGTACAGTTTTACCTATATAACCCTAATTGTACTAAAGCCCGCAAAAGTATTTTTTACCTGTTTTATTATTAGAATAAAGCTTCGTTCACAATATGCAGCCACATTTTCAATGGTGTTCAAAATACAGCAGCAATTACTAATGGCTAGATTGACTTTTTATGGCTAAACGAGATGCTAAATGGTTAAATTTAGCCACTACATGGCTAAATAGGCAACACTTGTTTGGGAAGACTTTGTACAATTTAAGAAACAGTTAGTGAAAAAATTTTATCAAAAAAAATTGTATCACATGATATTTTTAAATTGTAAAAAGCATGTCATTGGAGTACTTCAGTACTTTTGCAATGCTAATAGTACTGAAAAAAGTACAATTCTACTAACTTTATCATCTCTAATTTGCACACTCAGCATAAAAAACGTTCTTAACTCTCTGCTTTATCCCTCAGCTCACCACTTTAACGACGCGACTGTCTTAACAAAAGAAGCAGCGAAATAAAAGAGACTGCGCTGCTTAGTTACTCGGCGTTTTACTATTTTTTACTTAAAAAGAAAATATGTACGTACTACGTATGTAGATTTGAAAAAAAAATCTGTTTTAGCAATAATTTGATAAAGGGGGGAGTGGGGAGAGCAAAGACTATGCCATTTAAACAACAACGTTTTCGAAACATAAAAGAAGATAAAATTGTTTTATTGCAAGAAGTGCGTGGAAACAACGACAATAACGGAATCAGTAAAGGGAATCATGTTAAGAAATCTGTAGTATTTTGTTGTTGCAAGTCAAATGCTATTTTTGTTGTAATAGGGGAGTTAAAAGAAATTGCGTTTATTTTTAACAGGGATGGGTAAGACTAATCGATTTAGGTACAGTAAGAGTAGGATTACATATTAAAATACATAATTAAAAAAAATAAAAAAATTTAATGTTGAATTTAATTGTGTTTATTGGTAAAAGAATGGATGGTAATGATTTTTTTTATTGCAATTAGAAAGAATATGTTGATAATATCATCAGAAATGCGTATTTTGAAAAAAACTAAATTAACTTTAATTACAAATAACGAAAATGTGTGAACACATGGGTACCTTAAATGCCCACTGTATCTTTAAAGACACAACCATCAAAAAAAATTCCAATTGGCTCATTTTTAATAAAAGTAAAAAATAAAAAACACAAGTATGTTTAGAAATCTCTAGAAAATCATCTAAAATTTATTTTTATTAAAATAAAAATTTAGATTTTTATGTTTAAATAGCCGTAAACTTTAAAAATTATATTTTTTAAAATCTAAATTAAATAGTAAATTATCTAAATTCAATATGTATTTTATGAAAATATAAAATCTGTTCTAAATACTTATGGCAGCGTCTAACCGTAAAAAGGGCGAAAACCTGTCTTGATAAAAAAAAAATTAAGTCACCTTTAGTTCTTTAAATAAGCGTCCAATCGTAAATATAGCACATATCATCAAAAATAGAATTTTTCATAAAAAATAGGATCTAGCTTCTAAAATATTCGTTCAGTCATAAAAAAGGCAAAAATCTATGATCTCTCTTACATTTTAAATGAATCTCTAAGTGCAAAAAGGAAACTACTGTCGTTTTTGGCCAAAATTAATTAAAAATTTTGCTTAAATATTTATGATTTGAAAAGTTTACAAATTTCTATTAAGTGCAAAAACGGACTATCTTTAGCATTTGAACCCTTTCTGCACTTAATCGAATATTTTTTGACTAAATTTAAATACTACTCAATTCTTTTGTATCAGCGTACAGATTTTAAAACATTTCTTAAACTTATTATTTAAAGTGATATGCATAAACCGTTCTGTCAACAACTAGATTTTACACCTTTTACTCAGCAACAATCATACCAGGGTATCTATACAGTTTTCGTCCTTATTTAATAAAATTGAATTCCAATGGCTATTTAAACAAATTTTAAATGTAGTTGGCTGCGTGAAAGTTAATTTTGAGAAATGGAATTTTGTAAATGTGTTCTTTAGATTTAATTTGAGTATTGCTAAGAAGCCAGTGTAAAAAGTGTCACCTTAAATCACTTCAAATTACAGCCTGTTGTTCCTTCTACGAGCTTAGAAGTTCTAAGCTAGAACATTACAATTGCATTTATAATTATTGATAATTACCTACACTGTTGTAATATATTATCTTAAAATTAATAGTTTGAAGTACTTCCCTTTCTGCACTTAACGTTTCAATTAACATCAATATTTTTATAAAATTTATCGTTTGTTTTTTGTTTGTTTCGTTTTTTAAGTAGGTATGTGTTTAACCAAGTAAATGTTTAACTGCTTGAATAAAACAAAATAAACAAATACCTGTTTAAAGTAAATGTAACATCATTTAGCTCTACTTCTCTTCCTTAAACAACTAATTCTTTCCTACTTCCCCGTGAGAACTAATTTCATCGTCAAGACTTGCAATTTTTGTTCCTGCAATATTTTAAAACTAATATTCTTGTACAATGCGAGGTTATGTATACGGTGGCAGCAATACTACAACGATACAACAACAGAGCTTTTTTTGCTAAGCCCAGTATGAAAAACGCGCTCAACTTCCTTTGAACGAAATATTGCTAAGGCCTCAAACGTCTAAATATTAACAGCATCTTTGTGACATTTTACTTCAGCTAAAATTGGATTCAAATTGTGAAGCTTAAGGAATAATACAATTTTTAGAATCGGATTAACCTTTATTTTCGTCAAATTTCAAAATTGGAAGCCAAACTTCCACGTATATCTTCAACTAATTTTCTTGTAAATCGGTAGCAGTTTAAATATATGTGCCTCTCTTTTTGTTTCACCTCCAATCTGTTACCCCAGTAGCAAACATTTTCAGGTGAGTGACATATCAATATTACCTGTTAAATAAAATTTAACTCACTATCAGGTTAAGCTATTTTTGGCAAGGAAATTTTAAAAAGTTTGATAAATCATCAATTAATTTAGTTTGGCTGACATAATTTAAGGTGACCATACGTCCTCTTTTTAACTGGCTGTCATCTTTAAAATTTGTGTCCTCTTTTGTCATCTTTTTTTTTCATAATCTGTCATCTTTGTCCTCTTTAATTTTAAAAGCATGACCAATATTTGCTTTTATTTATATTAATTAAAACAAATTTTATTTCAAGGCGATCACTTTTTTTCTGTCAAATCGTATGAAAAATGTCGTATCATGCTTGTTCAGTTCATACTCCTACCGAGCTTTCATACACTTGAAGTATAAAATGTTTAAGAAGTTAGTTCAACGAATTGTTAAGTTTCGTTATTTTTTTTAACTAATTTTAGTTAAGTAAATGTAAATTGGCATATATCGTCGGTTTAATATGCAAACCATTTTTTAGAAAAAACTTTTTATTTTTCCTATTTGCTGCTTGAGAGGAAAACCAAAAATAAAGTTGATTTGACATACTTCAAGATTCAAATTGAAGAAAAACAACATGTTGGTCGAGGAGGCATATCTTTCTCTACCACACGGCATCAGAATCTCAATTTGCTTAAAAAGTGGACTAGCAGGTTTGCATATTAAGCCGACGATATGTTATTTTTTAACTTACATTGCATATACATATAAATATGGGAATGTAAATTTGTCTGTAAAATATATAAAAAATCTTGAAGTCAAATTAATTTTTTACTTGTTTTCTCTATGTCCTCTATTTTTATTTTCAGAATCTGGTCGCCTTACATAATTAGATTCATCTTTATAGTTATTAAACATTTTTTAAGTTGGTTTGAAAAAATCATTATTGAGATAATTCTATCTTTTTAAATAACGTTTTTTAATTCAAGCCAAGTTTTAAAAATTTACTTAACGGGTCTTTCTATTGAAAGCCAACGAATTTCTGCAATCTTATTTAATTATTGTGTACTAAAATATTTTTGTTACACTTCAAAAATTTTTGGAATAAAATTAGATTTAGTGTAAAAAAAAGAAAAACTTTAAAAATAAAAGCAAAATGCATTGAGCATTCACTAAAGAATTTTTTGCGTCGAAAAATTTAATAAACACTGAAAATGGAGCAGAAGGTACCGAGTTGACAACCCTGCTAGCCTACTCTCACTCTCATTCTATCAATCATACTCATTTAAGGCCTGCCATATTTGCTGATTTATCGACATTTGGCCGATTTTTTGCCTCTATATTATCAAAGTGCCGATTTGCCGATTTTTGCTGAAAATATGCCGATTTTTTGATGAACATCTAAAACACGGTAACTTTTTGTTGGATTTAGTACAACTTATTAATATTGGGTAAAGCTGAAGGTCCACACCACGCGTTTATGCGTCTGTCTTTTTTATGCATCTGACAAAAAAAATAAAATCAGCGAAATTGTACGTGACAATTTACACACAAAAATGCATAGAATGCATACACGTATCAACGCATCAAAGTAGGTTTATTTTCAATCTTATCAATAAATATGTTTTTGTGGTGGATTACTTTTTACCATTTTTTGGCATTAAAAAAGGTTTTTAATAAAAGAAAAAGCTTTCGTAATAAAGATTACATAAACTTTAAAGAATAAAATACATTAAAATAAATTTTTAGCATAATTTTACCACGAACAAAATTTGCCATTCTAGTTATCGATTACTTTTATGTTCTGAGTGTCATCTTTGCTGTGTTTATTATTTTTTTTTCAACAAAGGTCATGAACTGGAAAGTTTTTGATACCGTGAAAAATCACGAATATTTGTATCCTTTTAAATAAATTCTATTAAAATTTCAATAACACTCTCCATTTTTTAAAAATATTGTCACCAAAGCTGTTAAAAAAACAATTTGTCGCATAAAACGCATTGCATGTAACTATAACTTAAAAACGCATAAAATGCACAGTAATCTTAACATTGAAATACTTGTTTCATTTACAAGAGACAACTGTTACTAATTATGCGCTTTTACTTAAGAAAAAAAGTGTTTGATTTGTTCAATATTATGTGCACATTTTATTTGAACACGTTTCGATTGTAAAGAATAAGAGAACATGATGAAAACAAAAGAAAAAATAAACAATTGTCCTTGTGTATGTCCAACAAATTATGGTGCTTTCACAGTCTTCCGCTTATCTGTAAAGAATTCTTAGCAAAGTCAACCTTCATAAAACAAAATTTTAATGTACCCTGCAAAATAAATCTTTGCAAGGCATTAATTTTTCTAAAGATTAGTTTAAAATTTATGTTTTACACTATTTTGATGCTGATATTAAAATTTAGGATTTAATAAAAATGTCAAGCTCATATGATGTAATAACAAAAGGTGCAAAAATGTAAAACAATTTACCCTAAAGTACAAAATATACATACATATAAATTTTGGTTTTTTTTTAATTACGGTTTATTTCTAAAACGTTTTTTGTCGCAAGTTTTTCCTTGCTATTATTAATTCGCGCAGAATTACAGCAATGAATACAAACAACAAGAATGGCTGGTGGTATGGATTGCTTAAGGAGCTATCAGACGGGATGTATTTTACATATGTACTGTCAAATTTTCCATCTGTAAAAGTTGTACACATCGTGTGATACATATGAAACTTTGCATGTGTAAAATACATGTGGAAATACATATGTAACTTTTTCGATTAGAACACGCTCTATTTTCCTGTGTCAAACATAAACAAAACAACTGGTTTATTTTGAAACGTAAACAAAAGTCAGCTTTTGTTTACATTTATAGGTTATGTCATAAGGAAAAACATAAGCAGGTGTGATAGCAAAAATTATGAATCGTATGTAAAATGGAAATTTTGACATACATACGGAATTACATATGGGAAAGAAAAGTGACAGTACATATGTAAAATACATCCCGTCTGATAGCACCTTTAGCTGTGCTTTTTTACTACTAAATGAAGGCCTTCATGCCGAAATTTTAATATGTTTACATAGCGACTGAAATGTCAGATAGTTTTATGGTGTTGTAAAACAAAATTAAATAAAAATGCAATGGCAATTGCGAGCATAGGATTAAACAATGAACGCCCATTAAAGTAAAAGTCCGCTAGATTGATTACCTTTTGGGTTGAGAATCAAATCCAATTTAAATCATTATCTTAAGTTGCAATAAAATATCTTATAGTCCCTGTAACTTTGGTTCCTTCAGAAAGGTGCTTATCAGCATAACAATTTTTAAAAACTTTAATCTAAAATAACATGCGTACATACATACGTCTCATACGTTCAATAAAGTGATAAAAATAACAAACTGTAGCCTGATAAAAAACTAGTTAAAGTTTTCCTACTTAAGAACAAACATTCAGTCGATAGTAATATCGATATATCGATAGTGAAATCTGAACTATCGATACATATCGATAGTATACCAGCACTAATTTTTGGTCTGCCGATTTTTTTAAAATAAAGTGCCGATAATGCCGATTTTTTACCAAAATCATCTGGCACCCCTGACTTAATTACAAAAAAGTTTATCTTTGCTACCGTCTTGTCTGATTTTAATTTCCACTTCCTTTCAGTTTCTAGAAATTTTTATGGTGCGTGGACGTGTAAGTGCAAACTCTCTAATAAATTAATAAAATAAATAGAAAAAAGTGTTAGAAAATTCATAATTTTTACAAATAAATATAATTTAATTGCTATTTCATTATTATAAAAAAAATTAATCAAAATAGTTTTGTGTTTCGTGGTAAAAAATGTGTTTAAAGTTTTTTTTTTCATATAAAGCAGAGTTATTATGCAGCGCAGTCTCGGTTGCAATGCTGCTTGTGTTATTTAAGAGAGTCGCGTCGTTACGTGGAAGGGCAGAGAGCTTAAGCAAAAAGTGGTGAGTATATCTTTCCTGTTAAAGCTCAAATTAGACGTGACATATAACCATAATGCCACAGCCGTAACGATGACCGTAGAAACCAAAATTAAATTGCTTTGTATGGTATGTTTTGTCGTTTTGGTAAAACAGTGGTGATAGTAATACAGTTTTGTTATGGTTATATCATGTCTAATTTGAGCTAAATAGTGCAATAGTGCAAAGAGAAATTAAAGTTTTTGTGCAAGATCAAAGTTAATAGTTTTGGTAAAAGGGAAAGGGAAATATTTTTGTTTTTATTAATAAATAAAAAATCAATTATTAAGAGAGGGGGAAAAAACTCCGTTTATTTTGTATAAATGAAATAAAAGTCAGTTTAAGAAGAAAAATGTGTAAAAGAAAAGGTTTAAAATTTAAAAAAAAATTTAATAAATAAATGGGGCTATCAGCACAGAAGTGGTGTAACCCACAATTTAATTTGGTTAGGGTTCTGGTGTTAGATATGTTCTTTGCACTGCTCTTTACAGTGCAATAGTCGATATAGTTGTATCCAACATAGCTGGCGCTAAAAACATAGTTTTTGCATGGGCCGTTTCAACCAAGTACTATAGTGCAAGAGTAGTGTTAACTCCCCATTATCTCATAATAAGTAGTCTGAGGTCACACCACTTATGCGCTGATAGCCTGGAATAAAGATATAAAAATTAAATTAAATATAACAATAATTAAATAAAAATCACTCAAAGAGATAAAAATGTTCGAAAACATAAATAAATCACTTTTAAAAGGTGAGTTTATTTGCATATTTGTTTTAAAAAAGCTTTAACATTTCTAGATAAGGGATTCTTTGCATTGTTTTTCTTGCCAATTTTTTCAATTGTACTGTTTTATGCACGACACCCTAAAAAGTACGCAAATGTAAATGTTTTTTACTTTTTATTCTAATTTTGTACTGATATTCTGTGCAGTCTACGAAACACCAAGATATTAAGAAAAACTCTGGTAAAGTTTTACACATTTTGGGGTTTTAAACGGTATGCTATAAAGTCATATTGGCATATTATCCTAATATTCTACAATAGTTGAAAAAATTGTTGTAGTGATCCAAGCAAAAAGTTAAAAAATAATTATTTGTCACGCACATCCACTACTAGATCATATTTCAACAATGGACTTAAATTCTGTAGATAAAGGCATAATATGATTTTTAAAATAGGATAAAACGTTAATTTTGCGTCATATTTCAAAGGCAATCCGCCCCGTATTTCTTCAACTAATTTTCTTGTAAATCGATAGCAGTTTTAAAACACCCTTTTTTATTGCACTGAATATATGTAACCCAAATAACAAAAAAACATTTTCAGGTGAACAATATCACCTGTTAATAAAATCGAACTCGATGTCAGGTTTAGCTATTTTGTAGCTCGTTGCAAATCCTTAAGAATAACGTATAAATATATTCATTAGATATAATATTCAAACATAGTTATTAAACATTCTTCTAAGTTTGATAAAAAGCACTGTTGAGATACTGGTAGTCTATTAAATAACGTTTTTAATTCAAGCCATATTTTTAAAATTGACCTAACAAAGCTTTCAATTATAAGCCAACGAATCTCCGCTAATTTATTTTATTACTGTGCTACACTTTTAGAAATTTTGTAATAAAATCAGATTTAGTGCCACCAAAAATAAAATTATTATTGTGTACTTGAATACTTTTGTTACACTTTAAGAAGTTTTGTAATAAAAAAAGATTTAATACCACCAATAATGAAAAAAAAAACATTTAATACCTATTGCACTAAATGCGAAAGAATAACAACAAATTCTGAAAACTTTGTTTTTGTTTTAAATGTATTTGGTCAAAAGAAATAAAAAAAAAAATGTACATCGAGCACTGACTAAAGAATTTTCCACGGCGAAAAATTTAAAAAGCCACCGAGTTGACAACTCTGCTAGCTTCGTTCTCTCTCTTTCATACTCAATTACAAAAAGGTTTGTTTTGCTACTTTTTGTCTCATTTTTCTTTCTATTTCCTTTCAGTTTCTAGAAATTTTAATGGTGCGTGAACGTTTAAGTTCAAACTCTCTAATAAAGTAATAAAATTAATGGACAAAAGTGTTAAAAAATTTATAATTTTTATAAATAAATATAATTTAATTGTTTTTTTATTATTCTATAAAAAAATTAAACAAAAAAGTTGTTTGTTACGTGGTAAAAAATGTGTTATAAGTTTTTTCATATAAAGCAGAGTTATTATGCAGCGCAGTCTCTGTTGCAATGCTGCTTGTGTTATTGAAGAGAGTCGCGTCGCGTCGTTACTTGGTAGGGCAGAAAGCTTAAGCAAAAAGTGGTGAGTGTATTGTTTCTGTTTAGCAAAGAGTGTATGATTGCAAGTTTTTGTTTAGAAAGAGGGAAATAAAAGTTTTTGTGCAAAATCAAAGTACATAAATAGTGTTGGTAAAAGGGAAAGGAAAATGTTTTGGTTTTTATTAGTTAAATTAAAATCTATTTTGTAGGTATATAAAAGAGGAAATAAAAACTGCGTTTATTTTGTTTTGATGAAATAAAAGTCAGATTTAGAAGAAAAATGTTTAGAAAAAATAAATAAAATTAAAAAAAGTTGCAAAATTATAAAAAAATTTTTTAAATAAATAAAAGTTAAATTAAAAATAATAATAATTAAATAAAAATCAATTAAGCTATATATAAATAACTTTTAAAAGGCGAGTTACTTTGCCTTATATTTTTTTAAGAATTTAAAAAAATAAACTTTTCCAGATATGAACCTTTGAACTCAAGACCCAAAAAAATACCTTTGACCTTTTCTTAAAAAGCACAATATGCATATCATTTAAAAGGGTGCACTACCACATTTAAAATGATAACAAAATAAAAACTAAATTATCTTGCGTACTTCAAAAGTTCTATCTCCTTATCAAAGGAGAGTTTTGTGTTTTTTTAACATTTTTCACATCTTGTATTACGTCATATTTTGGAAGCCGAAAGAATCTGGGGTCTGAGAATTTATGTTTTGTTAAAACCAAATAACATACAACATTTGTGTTGAATTTCATTGAAATCGGAGGTGATAATGCCGAAAATGCCCTTTTTTTATTTTTAACTCATTCTCTTTAATTTTTTTGTCAATTTGAAAGCCAAATTTCGTTCGTCTAGCCCATTCTATGTGGCCGCTTAAAGTAGGGCCGCCAGACGTTCTGTTTTTAACAGCACAGGTACGGATTTCTTCAATTGCACTGTTTTATGCAAGACGCTGTTTTTTTGTTGAGTCTACAAAAAAGCAAATTGTATAGTAAAAGTCATATTGGCATATTTTCCTAATATTTTTCAATAGTTTAAGAAATTACTTTTGCGTTCCAAACAAAAACGTTCTAAAATTATAGGATTTGTATGCTTGGTTTATTGCTTTGTCATTAATAATCTAGAAATCTTAATTATGTTGGGTTGCTCACAGCAGTCGTATATTTTCTTGTTATTATTTTAAGACATATGACTTCCTTTGTATTCCCCAATAGTATTTCCCTATACGTACCAGTATGTTCCTGAGACACAAACA
The DNA here is from genome assembly GCA_930367215.1 of Pollenia angustigena. Taxonomy (NCBI): domain Eukaryota; kingdom Metazoa; phylum Arthropoda; class Insecta; order Diptera; family Polleniidae; genus Pollenia; species Pollenia angustigena. Next base: position 10,814,742 of record OV884058.1, read on the forward strand.
AAATCACAATTTTTTTAAAAGTTTATTTTTTAAAAATAAAAACCTTTTTCCAACATATTTAACTTTTATTCGTTAATTTTGTTTTGTAGCCAGAAATTTTTTTTAATACAAATTCTTGCAATTTTTTTATTAATTTAAAATTTTCAGATTTTGTGAAATAAAAATAAACCCAACTATGTATATTTGGAGTAGATTAATCACCAATTAAGTTATACCACTGCAACAAGAAAAATTAAAAGGGTAAATACTAGATTTTTAATGATAAGTTATGATGTCATTACTACAGAAACAATAGAAATTTAAAATTCTATGGATTTATTTCTTTTAAATTTACGGATTTTGAAGAGACCGTTGCGCCGATTTTATCGTAGCTTAGGAAGGGGTTATCCAATTTTTCATAAACAATAAAACAGGTTTATTAAAGGTTTATTTTTTAATATTCTAAAGGGTTTCGGCATAATTGAAAATAAAAAATAATTTTTATTTTTTTTGGCAAAATTGGAAAATTTTTATTTTTAAAAAACTTATAAACAATTGAAATTAGAAAAACCTCACTTTATATTTTTTAACATTATCTTAAAACTACGTATATTCTAAATAAAAAATCTTTACTTCATGAAAATCGATGAATAAATGTTGATTTTGTTCCCAATAAATTGAAATATTCTGATTTTAGCAAAAAATAAGTTTTGAGGCGAGTATTCCAGTTATTTTTTTTATAAGTTGAGACAGATTTGTGCGATTTTGATAAAACTTTATTTGAATGATTAGAATTTTAGTAGACTTTCAACATCTTTAAAGGTTTCCAAGGTATTTTCGACGAAATAAAAAAGAAAAACCTTTTTTGGTTTAAAATAAAAAATTTCGAACAATTTAAAGTTTTTAAAAACTCATAAGAATCAGGAAACTGCGTATAACTAAAATTATCTATTTTATATTTTACGAAAATCGATAAACGTGTGGCGATTTCTTTTTCAAAATGTTATAAAGTCACATACATCTTTTCTGTAAAAATTGCGATTTTATATTTAACAGCATTTGGAAAAAAAAACAGAAAGCTTATTTTTGCAAAAACGTTTATAACAAATTCAAAGTAACATACACACAGAAAAAAATACCAATGTTAAAATAACATGGCGAAATGTTGTTTAAGAGTCATGGTAAATTTCTGCAAAAGTATGCCCTTTATTTAAATTTATCATTATTTCATATTAATTTTAAATGAAAAATATTAAAATAATCTTAAATCACGTTTATTTAATATTATTCACTGTAAAAATAACATTGTTCAATATTGAATCCATAAAAACCTGTTTTATATTAAAATCAAAAGTTTATCCTGTTAAATTAACATGCATACACACTTAAGTATGTACATCTTTTTATTTTCATGTTTAAAATATGTTATAAAAAGAAGACAATTCCCGTATTCTTTTAATTAAAATAATTTAGTTAAATAGTACATCAAGTTTTCAAAGTAGAATGATGACGAAAACGATATCGGGCCATTCTGCTGATGCTTCTGTTAACAAAGGAGATACAAAATAAGTGAAACATGTGTTACAGGGGTAAGTGTTTTAAATTATTCTTAAATAAATGCATATGTTGTCTTCACACTGTTATATCACACTCCAACCAATTTGATTCTACATGAAATTCACGTTGTTTCAACTTTAAATAACTTTCATTCAACGTGATTCGGATTGTTATTTCAATATTAATTACATTTTGCTCTAACTTTACTGCAATGTTAAATTAACATGAATTATAGTTATTTTAAAAGAAAAAAATGTTGTTCGCAAGTTATTGTAAAATCATGTTAAATTAATATGAAACAACAATGAAGCAAAATCACTACTGAAAAATATAAAATCAACCTTGTTTTGAATGAATTTACATTGATTTTTTTCTGTGTGTATAAACCAAAATCTTTAAATATATATTGGAATAAGAAAGTATAAATGCTTCGTTTGTGATGTTTGCTTTTTAAACGCAAATGGTGTCTTTCCTTTGACGTTGGTCTTTTTAATTGTATTTTATATTGGTGCTTATGACGAATTATGTTCGATTTTCGACAGCAGTTGAATTAATTCCCTAAATTAATCCTGCGAAGCTCAACGCTTGTCTGCATGAAAGAAACCAGAGTCTCTAGCGAGAATCAAACCCGCAACCCCTGCGCTGATAGACTAGCTCACTACCAGCTAGTTGATCTAACGAATTTTCAGTTGGTATTATGGCGCACATTCGCTAAAAAAAAACTATTGTGATTTAGTTTATTCACAATAGTACATTTCATCAGCTGGCACTTTAAAAAATATTTTTTGTTTACAAATTTCAAAAATAAAATGAAAATTAAACATGACTACGACGGAATTTTGGTTGGTTCAAATAGTTAAGCTTCTGCGTGGTTTTATTTCGCTTTTTAACGGGCTAAACCTCAATTTAGATCCATTTTGCCTTAAAAGAATGTTGTTCCATAAGAAAAACGAGCATTTAGCTGTTTACGACTTAATAATAAAAAATAATTAAGGGTATGATATTTGGTATACAAAAAGGATTTTTAATTCATTTGCAACATCGAAAGATAAAATGTTTTCGTTTTAAAATTCGACGCACAACAAAATGTTCGACAGTATTGTCAACGCATAATACAATATTTACATTCTGTATTCGATGTTAGTCTATCGTTTGTCGAATGCAACTCATAATACACAGAAAAAATATCTCAAGAAAATTTTTAACAACACAGTTTGTTAAAAATATAATTTTTGTTCAACAAACTTTTTGTTTGATTCAATGAAAAAATTTATCAAATTAACACTTTGTAAAATAGCACTCAATAAAACATATTTAATAATGAAATATTTAAATATTTCTTGATATCCAATAAAACAAATATTTAAATCAACTTAAAAACAGTATTTTTACAACTCTTGTCCATTTTATAATAGGTCAGAAGTCTCATTCGCTTAACAGTTTTATTTGGTTGAATATCTTTAGTTTTGCCAAAGTCTTTAGACAAAGGTTTTCTGATGATCTGGCCTAAGCAACCAGCGAAATGCGCATAGGGACTTGCTTATCCCCCAATAATATATTTAAAAAAAAAAGAAAAATGGGAATTTAGCACATCATTATTAAAAAATAAATATATAAATAAAGGTTCGATAAATATTTTGTTTGATTTATTCAACATTTCCAACAATTTATTTTAACAAATCACGTAAACAATTTGTTGAAAAAAATTATTTTAGGCAACAACTTTTTTTATTGATTCAATAAACTTGTTGGTTGACTAAAAATTCAATATACCTACAAACTTTTTTATCAATAATGCAAAAATCGTTATCGCAGAAAATTCCAAAAAATTGTTTTATCAAATATGCGATTTTCGTATTCAAATCTGAAAATAATTTTTTTTTGTGCAGGGGTCAATATTGTTGTTGCTTATTGAGTCAAAAGTTTATAATATTTAATAATTTAAATAGATATGTTTTCGTCAAAAAATGTACTGCTTTTTCTTGGTTGTACGGTTTTTTTTATTGAATGTTCTGTCTGGCTATTCTAGCTTATAGTTAAACGTCTTATCATCAGAGTCAACTATAAAAAAATAAAATAGAATATCCTAAAGGTATATACTGGGGATATAATATTATATGTAAGCGTTTCGCCCAAGCGTCTATATTATGGGCAAAATTATAACATAATAAATGAACATTTTTGTTCCCGATTTCTAAAATGCTTTTAATATATATATTTTTTTTAATAAATTCCCTGAAAAAAACCCGGGTGCAAGTGTCTCCAAGTCACCAGTTCTGTTGACTATTTTGGTGGCTGTTTTGGGGACATTATTACGGAAGTATCTACACTTTTGTATTTGCCCTTAATACGAAAATAAATTTTGTATAATTTGTTTTAGAGGAAAGTGAACTGACACCAAAGTAGTCCCGTAATTGGTCTTTGGTAGTAGAGACCGATTCTTGTTCTTACACTTTATATAAATAAGACATGGGGTTGTCATTCGAGGGGGTCAATTGACACCATTTGACCAGTCTCACATCTATTCTCAATGAATGTGTTTAGTGTCAGTTACTACAATCTAGTATTATTTCAATAAAACAAGTCATAGAATTAAATTCAAGAAGCAAATTTTAGAAAGTCCCATGTGTCACACTACCGTTAAAGACTTTACTGTAATTCTTCACTTTTTCTACCTTTTTGTTCTTCATAAACCAGTTAAATGATTGGTTTTCTTTCACTGGTCATGAGTTCTTTCATTTTGTACTTGTTCTATTTTCACAAATCCCAGGGCCAGTTGACACAAATTTCCCGCAGGGATGGTACAAGTACACAATTAATTGCAATAAAAGATTATGACCAAACCGAATTTTTTTGGTTTTTTTCCTACTAAGGGCTATTTTTCCATGGCCAACATTTTGACTTTATTTTCTCATAAATTTCATGGCGTTTAATGTTTTAAAATAATTTCTGGCATATGGCCTCCGCGGCTGCGTCTTTATGAACGCCAACCTGTCGGTTCAATTTGCATAACTTTTTTGATTATACCGGGTCTTTTTTTGTCAAAAGTACATCGAATATTGGGTGTTTAATGCTTGCTCGTTGCTTGTTTATCACCATAGATAAGAGATTTTACGAACCCCCACAAAAAATAGTCCAAAACTCTTTAAACAATTCAATCCATTTCTTTAGATAATCCGGTCACCAATCGTTTGGCTCCACAAAACTATGGTTTCAAGTTTTTCATGGTTTCATTTGTTTAAGAATAATTTTACTAATTTTATTCCAATGGCGGTAGGAAACGAGCATTGCGCTCGTGTTCACTAAACCCCACATAAGGTAGTTGACTATACACTCACAATATTATTACAGTAACGGACTGTAGTTTATTTAACCCTTCTGCACTCCTTGGGTCAATTTGACCCAATTTTAGTTTTCAAACGCAAAATTTGTCCCTTTTAATATAAGATATGGACGTGAAACTTCAATTTATCCATTACAGGGACAAAAATTATAAATTTAAATGAAAATAATAAAAGAAGAAAAAACATGTAAAGTCAATTAAAATGGATAATCATTCAGGAAAGCAAATTTCGATCTACCAAACGTTTTGATGTTTGATGTTTGACTAGTGACGTCAGCAGTCGTCGATGGCTGCGAGTGTAAGACGGCAAATCCATCTGAGGAGATCGAGTGGTTGCGATCGAAACATGTCATGGTAACCTGCCGGCCAGGGTTCGAGCCCGAGCCACGTCAAGAATGAAAGATTATCAATAACAATTTTAATTGATTTTCATGTTGTAAAATTCCTTTCTTCATAAAAATAATTTAATAAAAATTAAATTTCATGAACTTAAGCCTAATTAAAAATATTAAAAATTTGGATTGAAAACCATAAATAGTTCAACAAAATAACCACAATACTAATTATAAAATTTTAGTTTTTCCTTCCCCCTCCAAAAAACACGATTTACACACATTTAATATCCTTTGGGTCAATATGACCCAACATGCGATATTGCAAGTTTAATTCCACTTAAAAATTTGTTTTCTATTGAATTGAGTTCATCTTCATTCAGAATCATCGATAAATAATTTTTTCGGTCAAATAATCAATAGAATCGCTTTTGTTTTTATTACACTTAAATATGAAATGCTGTTAACATTTTATTGTTGGGTCATATTGACCCAAAGGATCATAGGAAGGGCACAAATCCAAGGGATGCAGAAGGGTTAAGAAATATTCCGTTCAGTCATTTTTAAATAAATAAACATTTAAAATTCCAACCAAATTTATTTTTAACTGATTCTAACAGTTATTCAAAAAACTAAGTGCATATAAATACTGATTTTCAGTTGCAGTTAATATTTTCCGTTGATTGAGTTTAATTCTTCTTTATGATAAATTAAATAAAAATGTAATTTAAAGCAACGAAAAGTTCATTTAATTTTTACTGTCAAAAATTCAACCACGAATTCCGTAAAACCAAATGAATTTTCAGTTATCTTATATAAATTAATTGTCAAAAAATTGACTACATATTCCGTAAATACAAATAAATATGCAGTTATATTCAGTTATTTTATATAATTGTACTACCAAAAATTAATTTTTACTTATTTATAAAAAATGAATTGCTTGTTTTGTGTAAGCAATACCCATTTTCTAATTGTTAATATAATTTAGTTAAATACATCAAATTTTAAAAGTAAAATAATTGCGAAGCCATATCGGTCATGCTGCTGGTGTCTTATAATTGAGAGTTCTTCTGTAAACAACGTGGTCAGTACAACAAAAGTAAAACAAACGTGTGTAACAGGGTAAGTAAATAATAATATTCTCCCTCTCTCGCTTATAAGAAAAACAAGCGGACAGGTGTCTGTCTGGTATTTTTTAGAAATTCGGCTCTGAATATTTAATTGTTTTTACTGAATATGGTGTTGAATTTTTGACAGTAAAATTTTACAAAATAACTGAATATTTATTTCATATTACGGAATATGGTGTTGAATTTTTGACAGTAAAAATTAAATGAACTTTTTGTTAAAAATAAATGCAAAATAAGTAGACCGGTTTTTAATTGAAGTTTCATTTATTTTATATTACAATTTCAGTTAATTTTACGTACAGAATATTGTGAGTGTACAGGTAAAGAAGGCGTATGCATGAATTATAGAAAAAGCTAAAAATGCTGACCATTTATTTTTTAGGCTATAGTATCTAAATTAAAGAATAAACTTTTAAGCAGATCATAGGGTACTATACAAGTAGACTACAGACTATTAAGCAGATTATAGTGTTGCAAATAGAAAGGAATATGAGCATTCATGTTGTAAATCAACTAGTTTTCCATTCTAAACCACTTAATATAAGTATATTAGTCTCAATAATAATATATAACATATTTATCCGATGTATTTGTGCGTGTTTTACCAATGTTGCTTTTAAATTTTCACAAACCTATAGATTTTGTTATTTTAAACAGCCACTATTTATTTGCAGTGCATTAAATTGTTTGTCTCTAAAATTTATTTTTTTTTTTTGTTCAAAAATTTATATTTAAGTGTGTAAGTGTAATTGTATGCTTATAATTATATAGTAACGCATGCTTAATTGAATCAAATTATCCTATGATGGCTTAAAACAATAGCAACAACACGTATAATAATAGCAGCAACAACAATAATAAACATCGGCAACATGAAAAGCAATAACAACACGTCAGTGCAATATGAACACAATATACAAAATACAGATGTATTTTGCAATAATTCCCTAATGCATTTCAACACAACATTCAACAAGCTTTTGGTACTAAACTATACGAGAGAGAATGCAACTGCAGACAGACAAATGGGCGTAAAGAGACATACATATGGAAATAAATTGTGATTTACAGTGACAAGCAAAATAGTAATAAGTAGTTTTAAAAAGGATTTTTTTTTTATTTTAAGTAAAATTTATTTTAAATAGATCTCTTGTATTGACAGCGAAATAGTTTGTACCAAATGTGGATGCTTTTATTGTTTTCCTTCGATTCAGATATTTATACATTTATATTATCCTTGTGTGGGAGTTGCCACGCCAACTTAAAAAAGTAGGCAGGTGATCAGGAAATTACTGTGGAAATTTCCGGAAAATCGGAGTCTATAAGCAATAAGCAAACGCATTTTCAAAACAGCAAAAATTTGTCGATATTGTTCCATCGAATTTTCGACAGCTTTTTGCTTAAGAAAAAACAGTTCCACTGCGACATATCAAAATTATCATTTTCGAGGGGACCAAATTTAAATTTTTTTTACTTTTATTTCAAGTTTTTTGTTTTAGAAGGTAATAAAAAAAATCGGTTGATTTAATTTTTTAAATATTACCTTTTCAAAGTGAAATTGCACGCTTAAAACGATGGCGATAGCAGATTTTCCCAAAAAAAATTTTCTTGAGGCTTTGGACGAGTTTTTGTCGAAAAATTTAATATCTTAAAATTTTACATGCAGGCACTGTAACATCGTAAAGGAAATAGGGAATAGGGAGTAAAATAGGACAAGAGGGGTAAAATCTCCCCCACCTTTTATCTTCTTAACTTATTAATCGATTTTCTTAAAGTTTTGTTGGCAAATAGTGCAACATCTGGAAAGATCTTAAGCCAAAAAGTTGTATTATTTAGGACGTGAAAAAGGGCAAGAGGGGTAAAAGCCCCAAGATTTTGAACTAATCAACCAGTTTTTTTAAAATTTGGCATGCAGACACTGTTACATCTGAAAGGAATAGGGCAAGAGGGGTAAAAGCTCCCCCTCCCTATATCTTCTTAATTTATCAACGGGTTTTCGTTAAATTTGGCATACAGACACTGTAACATCTAAAAAGAAATAGGGAATAGGGTGTGAAATAGGGCAAGAAGGGTAAAAGTTCACCCTCCCTATATCTTCTTAACTAATCAACCGGGATTCTTAAAATTTGGCATGCAGACACTGGTACATATGAAAGAGAATAGGGCAAGATGGGTAAAAACTCCCCTTCCCAATATCTTCTTACCAAATCAATTGGTTTTCTTAAAATTTGGCAAGCAGACACTATAACATCTGAAAGAAGACAGGTCATGAAATAGGGCAAGAGGAGTAAAAGCTCCTCCTCCCTATATCTTCTTAACTTATTAACGGGTTTTATTAAAATTTGGCATACAGACAATCTAACATCTAAAAGGAAGTAGGGAATAGGGTGTACAAAAAGGGCAAGAGGGGAAAAAGATCTCCCTCCCTATATCTTATTAACTAATAAACTGATTTTCTTGAAATTTGGCTAGTAAATATTGGAACATCTGGAAAGAACTATAGCCTATAATTTTAATTATCTTCTTAACTATTCAACCGGGTTTCTTAAAATTTAGAGTGCAGACACTGTAACATCTGAAAGAAATAAGTTATATGGTTTTTTGTGTTGCCATCTTCATATGAGTAGTGGATTGTTTTATTAATTAAGGGAACCCCAAAGTGTTTTTATAGTGTGTTCTGTAGTGTACACAGTGCTTAGAAGACTGCAGTATTAGCAATAGAGATTTGGTGAAGACTTTAGTATAGATATTTTGATAGTTTATATCAAAGACTTTATAGTAAATAACACTGTAGGCTAAAGAGTATTGAAGTGCATTCTATCTGACATAGTTAGCTTTTGTGAAAGTAAAGTGTAGAGTACACTTTAGTGTACAGTAGTAGACAGCAGTTTATCTTACGAAGAAGAAATTCGAAATTATATTTAAACAAGATTCACCGAGCAACAGTTGCTTAGACCTTTAGGCGGTTATTGTGAATCATACTTGAGTTTTTTTTTGCCGGACACCTCCCATTAAAGTACTAGGTTTCTTCCAACTAGCGACTTTTTAAAAGACTACATAGTAGACTTTGGAATAGACAATTGTTAGAAAAGAAATTAAAGTTTTTCGACGAAAGGATACCTGTTTTAGAATTAAGTGTTATTTTTACCACCCACTGTTCGGAAACATGCATATTCTTGTAGTGCATTTTAAATCATTGATGTCCATTCAAGCAAACAATTGTTTAGAAGCCCCACCCCTTTGTTTTTTACGCTCATTTATTTAGTTGCACACGTACGGTAGATGAGTTGATCTTATTTCAAATACAGTGTGTAAGATAAGTAATAAAATTAAAAAAATATTTGAATGTTTTTACGAAATTGTCATAAAAGCATAAATGTCGAAGAATTTAGTGGAGTTTTTTTTTAGATATAATTATTAATTTTAATTTCTAAACATGCTCGCACTTCACATTGGATTTTTTTTAATGTAAATATTTAAAAATTTCCAATTCTTACTGTTTGTAAAAATTTTTTTAAAGTTAAAATTTTAAAAGTCAATTTAAAAAATAGAAAATTTAGTTGGACGGTATTATTATAAATATTTTACAATCAAAACAATTTATTTCTATTAAATTTAAATAAAATTTGTGCGATTAGTTTTGCGTATCTCTGTATTTTGAAACTCTCTCATAATACATATGCAAAACATTTTTGAACATCAATGTTTTAAATGCACATAAACTATTGTCTCTAAATAGGTATGTATATGAATGTACGTTTTTCAAATTATGTAAGTGTGTGTATGACACTGACATACACACACGCAGATATAACATTTATTATACTTTAGAGCATAATGAGTTTATACATGTTCGCATTTGTATTTATCAATGTATGTGTTTAATTCGTTTTTTTTTTTGCTTCGCTTCTGCTATAAATATGACAACAACATCGGCGTGGCTACGATTTAAATTTGTTGATACTAAATGTGGTCGAAATGTGCATACAAATGTGGAATACTAAGTTGGAACATACGTAGATAAGTGCGTATAATGATAATGACGATGATCAACATAATCATCATAATGATTATTGGTTTTGGTTGCATGGTCGTTTTGTGTCTGTCAGTGGCGTCTTGTCCATTTGTTTGTTCATTTGTCTGTCCGAATGAAGTTTGCCTGTCTGTCTGTTTGTCTGCCTTTCATTCTCTATTTATGACCATGTTTGTCTGTTCAATTGCATTCGTATAATTACAATGTTGTGTGAATCATTAAATGTGGCTAATACGACTACACGTTCGTTTTAAGTATATACAAGACGAAATTTGTTGTCTACAAATCGACAAGTGAGGATTTATAATTGTGAAAATTTTCCAAAAAGGATGTTGATATAAAAAGGGCCTTAATAATAGGAAGAATAACAGTTATTTGATGTTTAAATATGTTTTAACAAACTCTAACGGCTTTCAATAAAATAAATAAAAATGTATTTAAACATTTTTGTAAAATTCCTTACTCACTTTTTATTTAAAATTTTGTTTTTCTCCTTCCTCTAAAGGCCCCTTTCTTTCCTCCTAAAATAACTCCTATTCTACTCTTTTGTTTAGTCTTTACACAATACAGATTATTATTAGACCATTGAGTTTTACAATGTATAAAATTTAATGGCTTTTTGCATAATTACGTACAATATTAAATGGGGTGGATCTCTTTCTATATTTCTACTTCTAATAATCATAATAAAAATAATCAACATTATAATCATCTTTAATACAACAATGTTCGAAAACAAATACAAAACTATTATGGAAATTTGCTGGCTAAAAAAGAAGATAAAATAAATTGTAACTTAATTAAAATACTTGGAAAATTAATTTCAAATTGACATTTATAGTAAAAGTATTATTAAATTTAGTTTTTATTTACCACTTAACCACACTAATGGATTAAAATGGAAATGTTGAAAGTATTTTCTGTAGATTCTTTTAGCATTTTATAAGCCGTAAATTATAGATCAAAAAAGAGACTGAACTGGAAAAATGAGTAAATAGATGTGGACGAGAAATAAAAGTGCCGACTTTGGAGTCATTTAAAGTCGGCTTCAAAATCTACTTTAGATATAACTTTTTAAAGTTTACTATAGAGTAAATATTGGAGTCTATTACAAAGCCAACTTTGGAGTGGACTAAGGTCGATTAATGAATCGATTCTGTAGAGCCGGCTTGAAATACGACTAAAGAGTCAACTTTGGGATCGACTATAAAGTTGATTATAGCGTCTTTGACGTCGACCACAGTGAACAATTTAGAATCCCTTTGAATGCCTTTAGAATCGACTATACAGTTAATTTTAAATACGACATTAAAGTCGACTATAAAGTTTATTATATAATCGAAACTTGAGAAGATTTTGGAAACGAGTTCAAATTCAACTTTGTGTTTAACTTTACTTTTGACTTTTTAATAAACTAAAGATTGGACTTAGCAATAAACTAAAAAGATAACTAAAGTGTCCTTGGGAGAACTGTGACCCCTAAAGGACGCGTCCCTAGATGCAGATAGGGCGTTGCCTCGCAGATATGGTTGGTAGGACTGAAATTAAATAGCTACCGCGGACAAACAGGTATACAGAGCGTCTTTTTCTTCATGTTAGGAGCGGTTGATGTAAAATTAATAGTCTGGTAGCACAGTTGGCACCCCCAGCCCAGAATTGGGTGCATCAGGCTAATCTGCGGATCGCCTTAAAACACCTAATTAACGAAACCACACTAATAATAGTAGTAAAAGTTCAAACTTTGGAGTAGACTATAAACCCATTTTTGGCCGCATTCCTGTTGAGCGATGTTGAAGATAATAAGATAAAGATTCTTAGAGACTAATAGAAAGAAAACATGGAAAAAAATAGTAAGAGTGCTGGTAATCATCCATCGGTTAAGTAAGTTCTGATGCCGACTTTTGATTTAGTTTAGAGGTCAACTGCAGACTTGGTGCTGGAGTTGATTGAAGATTGAAGAAAGTTTAGAGTACAATTTCCAGACCTATTCTTTCTTTTATTAATTCAACGAGTGTGTCAGATATATTGTTAAATAAATATTGCCTATTCACTTACATATGCTGCATTTGTACTCGCACTAATTTTTAGCGTCAAGAACACTTGTCACTTTAATGTAAAATATCTCTACTGCAATAATGCTTATAACAATTGTTAAAATGTGTGCAGGGAGATACAAACATTCAACTTAAGTGTAATAAGCGAAACACAATAACAGCTACACGACCACTACGACACTCTGCTAACAACAATAATGACGTCAGTCGAGAAAAACATTGTGTCAGCAAAAGATTAGTGAGTATTTCTAGCAAGAGTTTTTTTTTTTAAACACACATACCTAAGTGTTTTTGTGGGTATTTGTGCAATTATATATGTTTTGTTTTTGTTCAATTTGCTGTTGAGTTGTTTTTGCTGTTGACATTGATGTATTGCTGTAACAAGCACAATTTTTTTTCCTTTACGCTCTATTGCTGCTTTTATTGTAGTTGTTGTGCCACAAAATGTTTATTTAATAGAAGAAAATGCGTTTGAAACGTAAAAATGATTGAAATGATTTTAGGGATTTGTGAAATTGTTGTGTTCAAATGAAAGTGATGGAGTATGGGTTTGTATGTTTATGTTAGCAAACTGAAATTTTATATTCATTCAATTAAATCAGCTGTAAAAAATATTAAAAATGATCCATTAGGTACTTAACTCATATGTGAAAAGAGATTAATAGGAAGAAATTCAAAATATGAGTTATGTGGTCGACTCTAGGGTCAACTATTAACTTCGTTTCAAGATTCGACTTAAGATCGATAAGGTAGAAGATAAATATTGGACTATACTATAAATTAGTCTTTTGTGTGAAATTGGTAACGATTATGAAGTCACATTTAAAGTCTATGGCCCACATTCACAGTCAAAAATAAAGTCGACTTTAAGTTAAAACCGACTTTAAATAATGTCAATAACATTGTTTTTAAGTCGACTTTAGAAAAAGTCTACTTTATTTTTGACTTGGGCCAATAAAATCGACTCTAGATTTAACTACAGACGTTGAATCAAATCGTCTATAGAGTTGAGTTTAGAATCGGCATTCGATTTGATGATAATTCAGAATATTTATTTCACTTAAGAGTTGATTATTGACTTGGTGGCTTATTCGACTCTAGATTCAGCATTTAATCTGATTTGACGATAGATAAAATTATTGATTGTTTGATTGAATCGACTGTTGAGTTTACTTAAGAGTATGTTATTAACTTGGTGGTATAGTCGACTTATAGACTTTAGAACTGTATTAAGAATCGCTTACACGCAGATAAAATCCATGTTTCAATATGGTCACTTCAACAAAACTACTTTTTTTTAAAGGAAATTTTAAACATGTTATTTTAAGGCACGAGCTCTATGTTTGCATTTGTCCTTCAAGTTGTGCTGAAAAGGTCAACAAGAAAAAGAAAGACAAAAAAAAATGAAAAAACAAAAATATGTACCTTGAACTTCAAGAAGAATTCTTGACAAAAGTACGAAAAAAACAGAAGTAAAGGAATAACATGTTAAAATAAATTAAAATAGATAATCATTCAAAGCAAATTTCGATCTACCAAAGGTTGAATACAATTTGGTTTAAGGATTGATGTTTGACTAATGACGTCAGCAGTCGTCGATGGCTGCGAGTGTTAAACGGCAAGCCCTCTGAGGAGATTGAGTGGTTGCAATCGAAACATGTCAGGGTAACCTGTCCGTAAACACCTGGGTTCGAGCCCAGATTGAGTCAAGAATGAAAAATTATCAGTAAATTTTAATTAATTTTCATGTTGTAAAATTCCTTTCTTCATAAAAAATAATTTAATCAAAATTAAATTTAATGAACTTAAGCCTAATTAAAAATATTAAAAATTTGGATGTTATTTTAATTTCATTTAACCATATTATTGTCACCGACAACCATTTTGTTGTTAAATTAGTCCTCAATCAAGAAGCTACAACCATATTATTGTTGCCTCTAAACATATTATGGTTAAATATGACAATAATTTGTTTTCAAATTAACAATTGTTGTTTCCTCTTTTCCAAGAGCAACATGATATGGCTGAAAACCAGCCATGCTATTATAAGTGTTAAACAAATTTAAGTTATTATTAACCATAACATGTTCGGAGCCAACCATAACATGGTTGTGACTTCTTGATGGTGGGCTTATTAAACTATAATATGGTTGTCGGTGACAATAATATGGTGAAATTAAACATAATCCCTCGTATTTATAAACGATTATTAAATTTAACAAACGTTAATTAAGGTACATTTATTAAATGTTAAAATTTTTTATAAATACGGGCGAATATGTTTACAATTTTCTTTAAAAATATTTTTGTTGGAGGTGACATGTGACATTTAAACATGTATTTTCTCTGGGTGTATAGAGATGTCTTTAAATTTTTGACGATAGAGTTGACTACTCATTCGATGGTAGTGTGGATTTTAAAACCGACAATAAAACCTTGTTAGAAGACTGCAATCCTTTGGAATCGAATTGAAAGACGACTTAACAGTCTAATTTCGTTCGCCTTAAGAGTCGACTTTCTTAGAAGACTGCAATCCTTTGGAATCGAATTGAAAGACGACTTAACAGTCTAATTTCGTTCGCCTTAAGAGTCGACTTTTAGTTCAACATAATAGATAACTTAAGAAACGACATTTGTCTTGATTGTAACTTTTGTTTTGGAGTGACTTTAAAGACTTAAGTTAATCTTGCTGATATTTTAGTTTTTACTATCTTTAATTGCCGTAGGAGTGCACTTTAAAGTCGGCGTATAAAGGCTTTTAAAATTATATTTTTCTATCTCTCAATTTGGATTTGCAAATAAAAATTGTTTATTTTTCTTGATTGGCTCTATTAAAAATTATTTAACTAACCAATCAATTTTGTTTAAAAATTTATAATCGTTTTTTCCATCTACCACATTGTTGTTTAAGGTTTTGTTATTTTAAAAATATGTATAAGCTAATTTTTGGAAAAAAATTAAGCCAAGAGATTTCCTACTACAAGATAAATTTCAAAAAAAAAACAAAAAAAAATCAAAAACTAATAAACTGAGTAAATGTTAGAAGAAAATAAAACAATGGTTTGGTATCGGTTTTGGTTTCTTTGCTTGAACTTAAACAATGAAAATCATTTGCAACAATATTAAACACAGACTTTAAGAATTTTTTGAGTTGTGTCCTTTTTTCTCTTTCCGGTTTTTTCACACACACACACACACACGAACACACCCCCGAACTGTGAAGGATGTCAAACATAAACAATAAATGTTTTAGTATTAGTGTGTGCTTGTGTGTGTGTGTTTGTGTGTGTAAGTTAAAGAGCTTTTTTTCTACAAGACATTTTCAGTCTCTTGTCTCTCTGTGTGTATATTTGTGGCTTTCCTAAGGACTTTTTGATTTGTTATCTAAGTTTATTTATTGTCACTCAGAATACAACAAAAAACCAACAAAAATTTTTTGGAAAAAGATTCTTTAGGATCTAAAGTTGTTTTTTTTTTTATTTCAAAATCAAGTACTTTTAAAATTTTTATTGCATTGTATTTAACACACAAGCCATATTGAGAAGAAAAAAAATCCAAGACTTTTGAAGAGAAGTAGTAATAATACCAAACAGGATATTACAGACTTAAATTACAGTTGAAAAAGGACAATAAGAAAACCAACACAAAAACAACATGGTATTTTTTAGGTAAACTGAAAAAATATATAGAAAAATTATAAAAGTCAAAAAAGAAAAAATGAAAAGTGTCTATGGGTATTAAAATTTCTTGAAACGATTTTAAACTGACATTTAAGTGTACATATTTATTTTGCTAAAAGAGTATTTACTTTTTTTTAATATTTTACAAAATTTTTGGTTATTTTTTACTTACTCGTTTGATATGTAAATTTATAAATAATTCTATTTGTTTAAATATGTTTCAATTTGTTGTACACAAATCTTTCATGGACTCACCTGCAATGAAAGTAATCAGAAAAGAAAGACAGAAATAAAATTTAATTGAATTTGTTGTATTTCTAAACAATTTTTAAAAGAATTATAAATGAAAAGATTTTGTTATTCGTGCTTAATTCCCAGTTTTTATTATTGATAAAAACACTTGAAATTTATTGTTGATGGGATAAGCTATTCCTATGCATTTCACTGGTTGCTTAGGCCAGATCATCAGGAAACTTCATCCATAAAGGTTTTAGACAAACTAAAGATATTAAACCAAATAAAACTGTTAAACGTATAAGAATTATACAACAGTTCTACTTGTAACAATATCAAAGTTTAAACAAAACACATCAACAATAAACAACAGTGGGTTCATCTCATCTTACATTTCCCCACTACAATTAGTTGAAATTCTCTCAACATTAATTGTAGTTGTAAGTAGGTTAAGAAAAACAAAATGAAAAAAACAACAACTTACAAAAGATGTTGTCAATTAAGTGTTTTTTAGGCCGTGCACTGCCTGTTTATTATCAAAAAGTAATTTCAATTTTTGGGAATACAAAATTTTAATTTCAAAAGATTTTGTTATTCGTGCTTAATTCCCAGTTTTTATTATTGATAAAAACACTTGAAATTTATTGTTGATGGGATAAGCTATTCCTATGCATTTCACTGGTTGCTTAGGCCAGATCATCAGGAAACTTCATCCATAAAGGTTTTAGACAAACTAAAGATATTAAACCAAATAAAACTGTTAAACGTATAAGAATTATACAACAGTTCTACTTGTAACAATATCAAAGTTTAAACAAAACACATCAACAATAAACAACAGTGGGTTCATCTCATCTTACATTTCCCCACTACAATTAGTTGAAATTCTCTCAACATTAATTGTAGTTGTAAGTAGGTTAAGAAAAACAAAATGAAAAAAACAACAACTTACAAAAGATGTTGTCAATTAAGTGTTTTTTAGGCCGTGCACTGCCTGTTTATTATCAAAAAGTAATTTCAATTTTTGGGAATACAAAATTTTAATTTCAAAAGATTTTGTTATTCGTGCTTAATTCCCAGTTTTTATTATTGATAAAAACACTTGAAATTTATTGTTGATGGGATAAGCTATTCCTATGCATTTCACTGGTTGCTTAGGCCAGATCATCAGGAAACTTCATCCATAAAGGTTTTAGACAAACTAAAGATATTAAACCAAATAAAACTGTTAAACGTATAAGAATTATACAACAGTTCTACTTGTAACAATATCAAAGTTTAAACAAAACACATCAACAATAAACAACAGTGGGTTCATCTCATCTTACATTTCCCCACTACAATTAGTTGAAATTCTCTCAACATTAATTGTAGTTGTAAGTAGGTTAAGAAAAACAAAATGAAAAAAACAACAACTTACAAAAGATGTTGTCAATTAAGTGTTTTTTAGGCCGTGCACTGCCTGTTTATTATCAAAAAGTAATTTCAATTTTTGGGAATACAAAATTTTAATTTCAAAAGATTTTGTTATTCGTGCTTAATTCCCAGTTTTTATTATTGATAAAAACACTTGAAATTTATTGTTGATGGGATAAGCTATTCCTATGCATTTCACTGGTTGCTTAGGCCAGATCATCAGGAAACTTCATCCATAAAGGTTTTAGACAAACTAAAGATATTAAACCAAATAAAACTGTTAAACGTATAAGAATTATACAACAGTTCTACTTGTAACAATATCAAAGTTTAAACAAAACACATCAACAATAAACAACAGTGGGTTCATCTCATCTTACATTTCCCCACTACAATTAGTTGAAATTCTCTCAACATTAATTGTAGTTGTAAGTAGGTTAAGAAAAACAAAATGAAAAAAACAACAACTTACAAAAGATGTTGTCAATTAAGTGTTTTTTAGGCCGTGCACTGCCTGTTTATTATCAAAAAGTAATTTCAATTTTTGGGAATACAAAATTTTAATTTCAAAAGATTTTGTTATTCGTGCTTAATTCCCAGTTTTTATTATTGATAAAAACACTTGAAATTTATTGTTGATGGGATAAGCTATTCCTATGCATTTCACTGGTTGCTTAGGCCAGATCATCAGGAAACTTCATCCATAAAGGTTTTAGACAAACTAAAGATATTAAACCAAATAAAACTGTTAAACGTATAAGAATTATACAACAGTTCTACTTGTAACAATATCAAAGTTTAAACAAAACACATCAACAATAAACAACAGTGGGTTCATCTCATCTTACATTTCCCCACTACAATTAGTTGAAATTCTCTCAACATTAATTGTAGTTGTAAGTAGGTTAAGAAAAACAAAATGAAAAAAACAACAACTTACAAAAGATGTTGTCAATTAAGTGTTTTTTAGGCCGTGCACTGCCTGTTTATTATCAAAAAGTAATTTCAATTTTTGGGAATACAAAATTTTAATTTCAAAAGATTTTGTTATTCGTGCTTAATTCCCAGTTTTTATTATTGATAAAAACACTTGAAATTTATTGTTGATGGGATAAGCTATTCCTATGCATTTCACTGGTTGCTTAGGCCAGATCATCAGGAAACTTCATCCATAAAGGTTTTAGACAAACTAAAGATATTAAACCAAATAAAACTGTTAAACGTATAAGAATTATACAACAGTTCTACTTGTAACAATATCAAAGTTTAAACAAAACACATCAACAATAAACAACAGTGGGTTCATCTCATCTTACATTTCCCCACTACAATTAGTTGAAATTCTCTCAACATTAATTGTAGTTGTAAGTAGGTTAAGAAAAACAAAATGAAAAAAACAACAACTTACAAAAGATGTTGTCAATTAAGTGTTTTTTAGGCCGTGCACTGCCTGTTTATTATCAAAAAGTAATTTCAATTTTTGGGAATACAAAATTTTAATTTCAAAAGATTTTGTTATTCGTGCTTAATTCCCAGTTTTTATTATTGATAAAAACACTTGAAATTTATTGTTGGTGGGATAAGCTATTCCTATGCATTTCACTGGTTGCTTAGGCCAGATCATCAGGAAACTTCATCCATAAAGGTTTTAGACAAACTAAAGATATTAAACCAAATAAAACTGTTAAACGTATAAGAATTATACAACAGTTCTACTTGTAACAATATCAAAGTTTAAACAAAACACATCAACAATAAACAACAGTGGGTTCATCTCATCTTACATTTCCCCACTACAATTAGTTGAAATTCTCTCAACATTAATTGTAGTTGTAAGTAGGTTAAGAAAAACAAAATGAAAAAAACAACAACTTACAAAAGATGTTGTCAATTAAGTGTTTTTTAGGCCGTGCACTGCCTGTTTATTATCAAAAAGTAATTTCAATTTTTGGAAATACAAAATTTTAATTTCAAAAGATTTTGTTATTCGTGCTTAATTCCCAGTTTTTATTATTGATAAAAACACTTGAAATTTATTGTTGATGGGATAAGCTATTCCTATGCATTTCACTGGTTGCTTAGGCCAGATCATCAGGAAACTTCATCCATAAAGGTTTTAGACAAACTAAAGATATTAAACCAAATAAAACTGTTAAACGTATAAGAATTATACAACAGGGAAATGTAAGATGAGATGAACCCACTGTTGTTTATTGTTGATGTGTTTTGTTTAAACTTTGATATTGTTACAAGTAGAACTGTTGTATAATTCTTATACGTTTAACAGTTTTATTTGGTTTAATATCTTTAGTTTGTCTAAAACCTTTATGGATGAAGTTTCCTGATGATCTGGCCTAAGCAACCAGTGAAATGCATAGGAATAGCTTATCCCATCAACAATAAATTTCAAGCGTTTTTATCAATAATAAAAACTGGGAATTAAGCACGAATAACAAAATCTTTTGAATTTAAAATTTTGTATTCCCAAAAATTGAAATTACTTTTTGATAATAAACAGGCAGTGCACGGCCTAAAAAACACTTAATTGACAACATCTTTTGTAAGTTGTTGTTTTTTTCATTTTGTTTTTCTTAACCTACTTACAACTACAATTAATGTTGAGAGATTTCAACTAATTGTAGTGGGGAAATGTAAGATGAGATGAACCCACTGTTGTTTATTGTTGATGTGTTTTGTTTAAACTTTGATATTGTTACAAGTAGAACTTTTGTATAATTCTTATACGTTTAACAGTTTTATTTGGTTTAATATCTTTAGTTTGTCTAAAACCTTTATGGATGAAGTTTCCTGATGATCTGGCCTAAGCAACCAGTGAAATGCATAGGAATAGCTTATCCCATCAACAATAAATTTCAAGTGTTTTTATCAATAATAAAAACTGGGAATTAAGCACGAATAACAAAATCTTTTGAAATTAAAATTTTGTATTCCCAAAAATTGAAATTACTTTTTGATAATAAACAGGCAGTGCACGGCCTAAAAAACACTTAATTGACAACATCTTTTGTAAGTTGTTGTTTTTTTCATTTTGTTTTTCTTAACCTACTTACAACTACAATTAATGTTGAGAGAATTTCAACTAATTGTAGTGGGGAAATGTAAGATGAGATGAACCCACTGTTGTTTATTGTTGATGTGTTTTGTTTAAACTTTGATATTGTTACAAGTAGAACTGTTGTATAATTCTTATACGTTTAACAGTTTTATTTGGTTTATTATCTTTAGTTTGTCTAAAACCTTTATGGATGAAGTTTCCTGATGATCTGGCCTAAGCAACCAGTGAAATGCATAGGAATAGCTTATCCCATCAACAATAAATTTCAAGTGTTTTTATCAATAATAAAAACTGGGAATTAAGCACGAATAACAAAATCTTTTGAAATTAAAATTTTGTATTCCCAAAAATTGAAATTACTTTTTGATAATAAACAGGCAGTGCACGGCCTAAAAAACACTTAATTGACAACATCTTTTGTAAGTTGTTGTGTTTTTCATTTTGTTTTTCTTAACCTACTTACAACTACAATTAATGTTGAGAGAATTTCAACTAATTGTAGTGGGGAAATGTAAGATGAGATGAACCCACTGTTGTTTATTGTTGATGTGTTTTGTTTAAACTTTGATATTGTTACAAGTAGAACTGTTGTATAATTCTTATACGTTTAACAGTTTTATTTGGTTTAATATCTTTAGTTTGTCTAAAACCTTTATGGATGAAGTTTCCTGATGATCTGGCCTAAGCAACCAGTGAAATGCATAGGAATAGCTTATCCCATCAACAATAAATTTCAAGTGTTTTTATCAATAATAAAAACTGGGAATTAAGCACGAATAACAAAATCTTTTGAAATTAAAATTTTGTATTCCCAAAAATTGAAATTACTTTTTGATAATAAACAGGCAGTGCACGGCCTAAAAAACACTTAATTGACAACATCTTTTGTAAGTTGTTGTTTTTTCTCATTTTGTTTTTCTTAACCTACTTACAACTACAATTAATGTTGAGAGAATTTCAACTAATTGTAGTGGAGAAATGTAAGATGAGATGAACCCACTGTTGTTTATTGTTGATGTGTTTTGTTTAAACTTTGATATTGTTACAAGTAGAACTGTTGTATAATTCTTATACGTTTAACAGTTTTATTTGGTTTAATATCTTTAGTTTGTCTAAAACCTTTATGGATGAAGTTTCCTGATGATCTGGCCTAAGCAACCAGTGAAATGCATAGGAATAGCTTATCCCATCAACAATAAATTTCAAGTGTTTTTATCAATAATAAAAACTGGGAATTAAGCACGAATAACAAAATCTTTTGAAATTAAAATTTTGTATTCCCAAAAATTGAAATTACTTTTTGATAATAAACAGGCAGTGCACGGCCTAAAAAACACTTAATTGACAACATCTTTTGTAAGTTGTTGTTTTTTTCATTTTGTTTTTCTTAACCTACTTACAACTACAATTAATGTTGAGAGAATTTCAACTAATTGTAGTGGGGAAATGTAAGATGAGATGAACCCACTGTTGTTTATTGTTGATGTGTTTTGTTTAAACTTTGATATTGTTACAAGTAGAACTGTTGTATAATTCTTATACGTTTAACAGTTTTATTTGGTTTAATATCTTTAGTTTGTCTAAAACCTTTATGGATGAAGTTTCCTGATGATCTGGCCTAAGCAACCAGTGAAATGCATAGGAATAGCTTATCCCATCAACAATAAATTTCAAGTGTTTTTATCAATAATAAAAACTGGGAATTAAGCACGAATAACAAAATCTTTTGAAATTAAAATTTTGTATTCCCAAAAATTGAAATTACTTTTTGAGAATTATAAATGTATTAATTTATCCCTGTATTCATAAAATTTTTTTAAATTTATTTAAGGTTCAAAGAAAAAATTTACTATGAAAATTGTCCTTAATAAACGTTTGTTAAATTTAATAATCATTTATGAATATGGAGGTTACTGTCTATTAATATAAATATTAGGTAAATTAATTTTTAAAGTTTTTATTGTAACAATGAAATACTTTAAAAGAAAAAACGTTTAAGTTAAAATATAATTAAGGTTCTAAATTAAACTTTTGGTTGAGAAAACTAAAAAAATTTTGTGGTAGAAAAGTTTTTTTTTATGTCGATTCTGCAGTCGACTGCTATAGTCAACTGCAAAGTCGAGTCTGATGTATTATAAATAGTCAAATCTTAAGTATCCTTTTAAAAAATAAAACTTCTGTACATACTTAATACACATATTGATTATGCTGTCAACTTTAAAGTCAATACCATAGTCGAGCCCAAAATTAAGTTCTGTAGTCGACTTAAGTGTTCAAAACATTGAGTCTTCAACTTCAGACAAAAATCCTGAAGCCCATAATTAAAAAGTCGTCAGCAACTCTCTCTCTCATTTTATTGTTTTAATTTTTAATTTTCTTTTGTTTTCATTTTCTGTTAAAAAAAAGTATGAAAATTAATGATAGTTTGGTAGCATTGTTTGGAGAATAAGTGTCTTTATGTGAGAGCATTAGAAAAACCGTTCTCAAAATAAAATAGATTTTATTTCACCACGGCTATCTGCGGCAAATTGTTATGTCAAATTGTGTGGAAAGTGGTGTCGACGCAGTTCTCTTTGAACACTTAAAGGCTCAGCTAGCCGGGAGTAACAGTAACGTTGAAAATCAGCTGATTCATTTTGTTGTATATAAAGCAATTAGAGCGATTACAGTTAGCAGTAAGATGTTACGACTCAATCTGTAAGAAATAAATTGGTCTTACTTTTTTACGGTTAGGTTACTGTTACTATTACTCCCGGCTAACTAACCCTTAAGGCTCAGTTAGTAACCCTTCCGTAAAAAAGTAAAATAATTGCTTTACATACAAAATGAAGCAGCTAATTTGCAACGTTACTGTTACTCCCGGCTAACTGAGCCTTTAACCTCATATTACGACAGCTCTAATCCAAAACATGCTAAGTCGACTTAGAATATTCTTAATTTGTATAACTTTTTTTTCATTCAGTATTGTTTAACTTTAATTCTGTCGAATATGGGTGTTGAACAGCTAATCCAATCCAAAGTTTAGCACAAAAAAGTACTTAACATACAACTGAATGTTGTATCGCCCCAAAACTCTAAGAGCTTCTTCTGCAAAACTCACATTTGCGGCTTATCTTGTTTTGGAATTGAGCTGTCGATTAAAAATCGACTTTGAAATCATCCTAACAGTTATATATATGTATATATATATATAGTCGACTTTGAAGTCCATTCAAGAGTCCAATTTTTCTTAAAAAGATTTACTTTCTGTTTTTCAAACTAAAATCAAAATTTTCGTTTAGAAATGTATGTATGTATTAGAGTTGTCAATTATTCGCCTTTCAACTTTGTTCGGATAATTCAAACAATTGTTTTTGTTCGTTCGAACAAACGATTAAATCTAAAAAATTATTCGATTAATCGATGAGAATAACGAATAAAAAAATTATTTTTACAAAAAAATTACTCTTCCATTCCATCCGCTATGACTTTTCATTTTTTTTTTAATGCATAAAATTTTTCATCTTAACTCCATATCGTTGTATTACTTAAAGACATCATAAAACCCTTGATTCCTTAATAATCCGATATTACTCTGGATTTTCGAAAGGCGTTGGCAGACCTACCATCTTCAGCCAAACTTCTGTATACAATTTCTTCTATACAACAGCCGCTATCTCGCTTAATATATTTTCCATTGCACCAAGTTCGGCATTTCTTGATGTCGTTGGATTATCTTCCTCTTCATCGTTTTTAATGGTTAAATTTTGACACTTACGTAAATTATATACATTTTTAATGATTCTTACAGTTCTTCTGGCGCTTTATTAGATTGAATGACCGTGCTAAAACATGGCAGAGGACATGCATTGATACAATTAGTATATTTCTTCTCATAAAGCGCCAAAAGAACTGTTACAATCAATTGTCATCTACAATTTTTAATTTTGTAGCGAACGAGTTTTGCAACTCACCTACTCAATTGTTTGTTATGATTTGTTTAATAAGAACATAAAAAACACATTTTTGAAATACTATGAGTACTAAACATGGTTTTACTTGATTTATTTTTAATAAAAAAATTGTTCGATTAATCGATATTAATTATTCGATTTATTCGTTATTCGAAAATCGTCCTTTTAAAATTATTCGAACAAGAGTTTGGTTTTGTTTGATCGATTAATCGAATTATTCTTAATCGGTTGACAACTCTAGTATGTATATTGAAAATAAAAACAAATTTGAGTTTTTTTTTTTTTTGTTGTTTCAATATATTTTCCCAAGCGAACATTTTTATTTTATTTTAAAAACCAGGCAGTTAATGTGTTTACGAATTAGGCTTTTCAATGCTTGTCAATAATCAAGAAACAATATATTTTGTCAAGATTTTTTAAAACCCAATAAAAAATTTGTTTTGTTTTATTGTATTTGTTTTAAAATATATCAAACCCTAATTTTGGCATTTCCCTCTTATTTAAGTTTTTCTCAATTTACCTTCAAACCAATGATATAAAGATATGTATTTGAACTTTTACGCAGTGTTTCCAGTTTTGGGGATTTATCCCCAAATTGGGGATTTTTTTTTGTAATCGGGGATAAAAATTTCGTAAATTTCGGAAAAGCACTTTTTTGAAAAATCTAAAATTGGGGATAAGACTTAAAATAAAACTGGGAACCCTGCTTTTACGGCAAAATGTTAAGCCGTTTTTGTGTCGTTTTAAATATAAAATAAGAAAAATTTGCTTTCTCCTAGTGCACTGATCAATTGTTTTTTTTTTTTGTAGAAGAAGATAGCTAGCCAATTTACCAGGAAAATCAGGGCCCCTTTAAAAGGTACATGAACAATAGAAAAATACACGGGATTTTTATCTTTAAGTTTTTGTGAAAAACGCATTTAAAGTTTTTCATACAAAATCGTAAAAAAATCAATTTTCAGTGAGAAATAGTAGTGATCACATATTTAAATAATTTTTGCTCTAACTGTTGCGGTTTCACGAAAAAATAAAATAAATTTTCAGTTAAAAACAGGAGTGATCACAGATATTTATTATTATCGATCTGACTCTAATAGTTTTCGACATAAACGCATTTTAAGTTTTGTAAGCAAAATACATTAAATACATTAAATAAATTTTATATTATATACATTATTCTTTAAAAAACAATTAAAATTGCTTGGTGGCGTAACGTGGGAAAAAGTAGAATAAAAGTAGGAGAGTTTCTTATAAAATATGAAACGAAAATTTTTGTAAAAGTTATATTACAATCAGCGCACATTTTTGTAAAATATAGGTACCACTTTAACAATTTCTGTTATCAATTTTTGCAAAAAAATTAATATTAAATTTCATTTATTTATATTAAACTAGCATAAACCGGTGCGCTTCGCTACACTGCTTTAACCACTTCTTCAGTTGAGAGAAATTTAATATATTCATCCCATGGGAGGTAATTTCCCCCTGCGCCTACCCGCTTTATTTTTATTTCAAAAGTGTAGTATACCATAAGAGTGACTTCTGCAATGTTTGAACATTCTCACTATAACAGTTCTTAAGATATGCGATATTAAACATTGGCATCCTATGACGGGTACCACTTTCCCCGCTGCTATTTTATTTAAATTTTGGGGCTCAGAAGATCCTTCTTCGAAAAGTTCAACAAAATGCGTGCAGCGGCTGTTATTAATATTTCGATCTATGAGGGGTACTGCTCCTCCTCTGTCAACCCCGCCCATTTTTATATTCAAATTTATAGTTTACCATAATAGTAGCTTTAACCACGTTTCAAGACTCTCCCTTTAATAGTTCTTCAGTTTAGCGATATTTAATATATGCATCCTCTGGGAGGTATTTGCCCCCCTGCGCCTACCCGCTTTATTTTTATTTTCAATAGTGTAGTACACCATAAGAGTGACTTCTACAAAGTTTGAACATTCTCACTACAACAGTTCTTAAGATATGCGTCCTATGGGGGGAACCACTTCCCCCGCTGCAATTTTATTTAAATTTTAGGGCTCAGAAGATCCTACTACCAAAAGTTCAACAAAATGGGTGCAGCGGCTCTTAAGATATGTGATACTTAATATTGTCATCCAATGGGGGGTAGCTATTGCCTATTTTATTTTTAGGGCTTACGTGATGTTACTGTAAAAATTTCAGGAACATCGGTTCAGTAGTTTAGGAATCTATAAGCCAACAAACAAACAAACATACAAACATTTTTCATTTTTATATATATAGAAATACATATGTAGATAATTCCCTAAATTGTTAAAACATTTTGTTAAAGAAATTTATTTTGTGCAACAAGTTTTTCATTGACTAATTAAACTAGTTTGTAAACTTAAAATTCAATTATTATATGTACCTATAATTTGTTTTAATCACTTCTGCAAAAATCGTCAGCGCCATAAATTCAAAAAATTTCTTAATCAAATATGCGATTTTTTTATTTAAATATGAAAACTATTTTTTCTGTGCATGTGTTCATTAGGGGTATAACCAATTTTTTGGCATAGTACCATGAGCCCAAACATGTCCTAGTAGGTACATGACCACGAATATTATAATCTTTTGTACTTTTTCTCAAAAAAGGTCACGCACCAATTGGTTTTCTAAACCAATGCAATATTGAATATTCATAATTTTATACGGTGTTTTTTATTCATTTTTAATTTATTTTCGTTAAAAAAGGTTAAAGATACGTTTTGGTTTGCGGAAAAATCTTTTACCATCTCTAAATTTAAATGAAATTTTAAATTTGAGCTATTTTTTGTTTTAAATAAATATATTATTAAATTTTCTTAACCAAAAATAAAATTAAATATGTTCAAAACTTCATCGCGGTTGGTGTGTGAACTTTTTTGACCTTAGCGAAAAAATAAATATACCTACGTTTCCTTATAGTTTTTTATGCTCTATGGGACTGTGCTATGCCAATTTTGATATTTAAAAAAATTGTTATATATTTTCGTTATTTGTCGTTAAAGTAAATTCAGTTTTATTTTTACTTCAAAATATGGAATTTGAATTATTATTTTTTGACTTTTCTTGCTTGTTGTTAACAAAAATTAAATATCATCCATGTCTGTTACCAATAAACACAAATAAATTAAATACTCAATCTTTTTGAATTTAACTCCTTAAACAATTTCAATTATTTCAATAATTGTACTTTTATTCTATTACGATAAGTATTGCGCATCCCTGTTAAAAAAAGGCAAATCAAATTTAACTCCACAAAAAACCCCTTGACTTACAACAACAAAACACTACAAATTTCTTAACATTAATCGCTTACTGATGCCGTTGTTATTGCAAAATTATTTAATTCCCCTTCCCACCACTTCTTGCATTAAAAAAATTTTATTTTCTTTTATGTTTCGTAAAATACTAGTGATGCGCTAACGGCTAACGACTAACGACTACATTATTGTTACATACAAAAACAACAAGCATATAAAAAAAACTAATGTTGTTGTTTAAATGGAATGTTCTTTACTCTCCCCACTCTCCTCTTTATTCAAAATGTAAAAACAGATTTATTTTAACTCCCTTTTGATTTCCATTTCCACTTCTTTTTAGTTTCTAAAAAATTTTTGTAGTGCGTGAACGTTTTAAAAGATGCTCTCAAAAAAATTGCATTTATTTATGGAAAATAGTGATTCAAAATTATTTATTTTTTTAAAAAAAAATGTAATTTAAATGTTATTCTTTCAGTAAATAAAATAATTTAGGTAAAAATTAGTTTCATTATGGTGAAATGTGTGATAGAAAGTTAGTTCAAATAAATGCAGATTAAATAAGCAGCGCAGTCTCTGTTGGTTCGCTGCTTCGTTTGTTAAGAGAGTCGCGTCGTTAAAGTAGTGAGCAGAGGGATGGAGCAGAGATTGATAAATGATATGTTTCTGTGCTAAACAGAGTGTGTGCAAATAAAATTAAAGCTTTTAAAGTTTTAAAGTTTAAAATTTAAACTAAAGCAAATTGTGCTTTTGTGTTAGTAAAATTCAAAGTGAATAATTCAGAGCAATAAAGAGAAAATTAATGAAAGAGTTAATAAGAAAATGTAACTTTAGCACAAAATATGGCCTGTTTTAAAATAAAATTGTGCAAAAAAAAAAAATTCAAATTGTGGAAATGAATTAAGGTTTTCAAGTAAAAGTTAAAGGGAAATTGTTACAAAATTATAAAATTTTTAAAGGGTGAGTTACTACCTATGTATATAATTGTTTACTTCCCAAAAAAAGAAATATTTCATATATTTCAAACAATCATTTAATTTATTTTAAACTTTGTTTGAGTTCTCACTATTTAAAAAATCCTATATTTGCATTGTTAAATTTTTTTTATTTATAACATTGTTTTATTTTTTAAAAGCAACTATTGCTATTGGAAAGTTTTTAGGGCAAACCTTAAACCTTTAATGGTAATATTTGTAAATGCAGGATACAGGTACACACCCGTACACTCAGGTCTCGTTTATGAGATTTTTAAATTAACGATTTTTTTTAAATTTTTAAGGTTTTTGAAATTTAAATGTCTTTTAAGCTTTTTTACCGTTTTTAAATTAAACCAAGTTTGCATCACTGATATAATCGTTATAGTTTGTTTTATTTTGTGTATTTTATTTGCATGACCGATATGTATTTATGAGTGTTTTTAAACTAACGAAGAGCACATAATAGCGGAATTCACACCGAGCTTGTTAGTTTGTTAGTCGTTAATCGTTACTTTTTTACACGCATTTTGTTTTTGTAAATTTAACGCGCTACCGTATTAACATTTAACAAATTAACGACACGGTACCCCTGATAAAATAGTTGTTAGTTGGTAACTCACTACTTACCGCCAGCAAACGTTATTTGTGTCAAAGCATGAGTAATTAAATGGTTGACAATTGTTTTTTTACACTTTCTCGTGGCATGTTTTATTTTTTCCAGAATAATAAATTGTGTCAGAGCAATATTTCAGTTGTTTCACTACGAAAGTTACCAGACTAACAAAGTTTTAAAAAGGGGGTCGTTCACAGTTGGTAACTTTAACAAATTAACAAAATACCGAGTAACAAATTAACAAGTTCGGTGTGAATACCACTAATATTAATTTTACAACGAAGGCTAATTTCGGTAAAAATAGAATAAAAAATTAGGTGGAAGTTAGAAAATTTTAAATTTAAACTCGTTCTTTCCTGTCTTTTACGGTATACAACATGATAATTGAAACTAAGTAGAAAAATTTTGATTTAAATTGGTCATTTTCGGGTTTGCAGATGAATTTTTTTTTTCAAATCAATTTTTTTTCTATAAGAATTACAGACAATTTTTTTCGGTTGATTAGTTTTTAGCTTGAAATAAAAATTTAAAAAACTTTTTTGAAAACGGCAACACTTTACCACCCCGTAACTCGACTAATAAACATCCGTTTCAAATATACATATTTGAATTTATGCAGTTTTTCAGAATTTTGGAACGAACTATTAGTTTTTATATGAAGCTAGAGTATCGTTTTATGCGAATTCAATTTATGCGATTTTTTTTGGAACGTATCTATCGCACAAAACGAGACCTGAGTGTATTTAAAAAATTATTTATTGATTTTTGTTGGTTTTAAGCGAATTTTTTAAAAAAAATTTTAGATTCTTTTTTAAATACTAGCGACGAAACAATGCGCCTATGAATGTGGCAAGCCTTGTACGAATACTAAAGTCGATTTCAATATCGAATTTAAATTTGTCTAAACAATTAACTACTTAATCGTACCTATAACTGCTCCAAAGTCGATTTTATAGTCTTCCTATTGCTAAAAACATTTTATGTGTCGATTCTATAGTTGACTTCAATGTCGTCAGTAAAGTTCAGTTGATTGAACTTAATTGTCTTTAATTGCATTTAAGGCCTTATTCATAATAAATATTTCATGTTAATAACAGGCTTATTAGATAAAATTTATATTAAAATTTGTTTAATAAACCTCTTAAAAAACCGAAATATTTTTTTTATGAATTAGGGCGTAAAAATGCTTTCTTCCAAAAATCTTTAGTAAAGCTTTTTACAAGAAAAGCTATAATAAAACTATTAAACAAAGCCGCTTTCCCAAAAGTATTTATCAGAAGAGCTTTCATAAAAAAAAGCTAGCATAAAGCATTTAACAAACCATCAAGATTTTTTGTTTAACAAAAACGTTTTATAAAACTTTGAAACAAAAAGCCTTCATTAAACTTTTTAATAGAAACACATTAATAATTTTTTTAACAATTAACTTACGTTTTTACCAAAAACTTTTAAAACATTTTTGAACAGATACTGAGTTTTTAATTATTACAAGTTCCCTTTAATCTAAAAGTGAAGGATAAGGTAAAGAGAGGAACGTTCTACCTTTAACTTTTGTCGTAAGGTTTACATTTGAGATTGCCGTATTATATTCACATATTTTTTATATATGTATGGCAACTCCAAAAATACGTATATTTTGTAAATTAATAACAAACTCGTATTTAACAAATAAAATTTACAAAATGTTAAATTCGCGTGTACGCGGTATTTCATTAATATTTGCCATTATTAAAAAATATTTGTGCACACAAAAGTTTAAAATGAGAAAAGTAAAAGAAAGTATGAAGTTGCCAGTTCGTATTTTTATTTTGGCGAAAATAATCGGTTTTTACTTTAGTATTGCCACATTTTTTAAAATTTAAGTTTATTTTATACAAAAGCTGTGAAAACGAAAAAAAGTTGAAGTTAACTTTATTCCTCACTAGTGCTTAAGGTACCATTAACTATTTCGATCTTTAAACGTAAGTCGTGAAAACGGGCCTTAGAATCTTTTCTAAACCTTTTTACTTAAAAGCTTAAGGTTTTGAAGTGATTGTACATATCGCTTTAATTTGCATTAAATCAATTTATTTACTGTGAGGATGAGTTAATAAACTACTGCCGGTTTTTAGCCCTTTGGGACATATGTATCCCACTAAATGTTCCCAGAGTCCTAGTATTAAAGTTTTTCATTTTAAGTGATTGAAAACTGTCCCATTTGGTTATTTAGCCGTTTAAGTACAAATATTAAAAAAAAGTCTTGCTTATTATCATAACACGTGTTGTTTAGAGTAGTTTTTTGATCAGTTATCCAAAATGTATGAATTAGACTGTAAATCAAAGAAATGGTGGAATAAAGTTTTTATAGATTAGTGATGTCAGCTGTAAATTCGTGGCTCATATATATGAATTTAC
This sequence comes from Pollenia angustigena, assembly GCA_930367215.1. Classification (NCBI taxonomy): domain Eukaryota; kingdom Metazoa; phylum Arthropoda; class Insecta; order Diptera; family Polleniidae; genus Pollenia; species Pollenia angustigena. The sequence continues at coordinate 10,846,782 of OV884058.1, forward strand.
AACGTAAAAAGAAAACAATTTCTTGATTTTGTATACCCTTTTTTTAAATGTTTAAGACTCATACTACATTAACATTAGGCTGAAATCTTGTAGATTTGATTTAGGATCTTCTTCGAAATCTAGTGCGTTTACATTATGCTTTTTTGGCATTAGCGAGATTTTGTTTTTATAACAAAGTTTTTCGTTACACATACAAACACGAAAAGAAATATAACATTAAAAAATTTGCATTACCTTTTATTAATAATCAGCGATATTTATTTTATCAGTATTATTAGTCTTTTTTATTTTCAAAATTTTTATAAAACTTTTTAATTTTTTTTCAACAATTTTTGTTTTGTTTTTTTTTTTTTTAAATGTGATTTTTTCTTGTGCAGGGAAGTATTTTTTAATGCTATATTGAAAAAAAAACATAGTTGCATCATTAAGTACTACTAGATTTTGAGTAGATTTCGTCGAAATCTAGTCACGAAGTAGATTTTGTTTTGTATGGGAAATTTAGTCAAAAACAACTAGATTTGGTTCGAAATCTCGTAAGTACTACAGTTTGCGTAGGTGTAAATGTAGTATAATGGGACTTATATGTCCCATGCCAAACCCCTGATGGGATATATATGTCCCAACCCAACTCTCTTCCCTGGGTAGGGGCACACAAAAAAAAGATAAATATTAGTTTAATATGCATATCTTTGTAAAAATACTCCATTATAAAAGCTTGAAACTATCTGAACCTCTCCTGTACCGAAATTTTCGTTTGGAAATTTACATTTGGCTTTTATTTCAATATAATTCTTTTTAAACGAAAATTTTCTTTTCAGGCAGTTAAACTTGACTTATCCTTTTTTTAAATATAAACATTTTAATTTAAATTTTTAGAATTTACTATTTGAACTAACTTCCTTTGATTACAGATTCATTGAAAATTATTGATTCTGTATAATATTAAGCATTTTTAAGCATTTTTATTAAACAAGAATTTCAAAAAGTAAAAAAATATATTGTACGATTTCCATCATGACACATCATGCCATTAACAACTACCACCATTCAAACAATTGACAACTGAAATTTTATTTTTTCTATAAAGTAGTTACCACTGAAGAATATCGAGAGAAAAAAAGATAAACAATATCCTTAGAATTATAAAGTAGTCCTAATTTTTTTCTACTTTGCTCTCCATTTACAATAAAACAGAATAACAAAAACGACACAAAAATAAAAGACAAAAAAATATCATATCACATAATAGAATTGGCTGTAGGCCAAGGGAATCTGTAACAGAATCAAACAAAAACTAGAAACAAAGCAAGGAAGCAAGGAAGCAAAATATCTATCTAAAATAAATTCAGGCCGAGTTTAGTCGATTTCAAAAGGATCTATAGAAATTTTGAATTGAAGAGGATAAAATAAAAGATTACTTGAAATAATTCTAGACAGATCCTTGATTAAGGATCTTTCGGCTTAGTAGTAAAATAAACTCAAAATGTTTAATCAAACCATTAACCGAAAATCTTCTTTCAACAGTTATAAAGAATTTTTCTGCCTTTAAAAGGATCTTAAAAAATTTAGAAATTTCTTTAAGCCTCATTTAAAAGCTTCAGGTTCTCTTTTTTTTATTTGTTTAAGCACAGTGTCATGTGTCTTTTTTTATAGAACTACAGTAATGTAGGGTATCAATTATATTTAAAAAGTAAAATAAAAACAACTATTTGTAGAATACAGTGGCAAAACAGCACAGTTTACTTTGAGGCAAGTGGCAACAAACATTTTACACAAAAGCCCAAACAATACCAATTTCATTTTGTACTCATATCCAGTTTTTTTCAATATGTACCCTACCCCAAAAACAATATCGATATAACAATAAATTTATCATTCCATTTAAAACATGCGTGAGAATTTTATTAAACACACATCTGAGGTCAACTTGGCTTTGTTTTATATCTCTTAAACTTAAAAATCTATCTTGCTAAATATTAATAGCAAAATTCTTCAGGATATTTTTACACATGCGTTTAACAATACAGTCTGAAACTTTTCTGGGACCTTAAGAAAATCTATTTCAACATATGGAATTGTTTCTAATTTCCTTACACAGTCGACTCTCGATAATTTGAAATTCAAGGAATCAGAGAAAAAGTTAAAATAATCGAGATTATTATAAACTTTAGATTTTCTTGGACTCAAGAAGTCAAATAATCAAAAGGGAGAAAAAAAACTTAATTTTTGTGAGATTCAAATAACGAGAGACGCCTGTATTGGTCTTAACGGTAAGTACTCTACCAAGAAATGATATTTTTTAATATAAAAGTAAGCGTATTATTCAATTTGAAGCGTTTTAAGAAATAACATTTGTAGGCAATTTTGGTTTTTGATCCCATCTTAATCATTTATAAACCGATATTTTTAATTTCAAAAGCAGAATTTTGCAGAGTATGTACGTTAGATATTTGGGTGATACTCATTGTAAATGCTTTTTTCGTGTCCTTTGAATGTATGTTTAAAATACTTCTTAAAATGAACACATATATTTTAAAATTAAATTTGCTTAAGCGTGATTTGAATGTTATAAATAAATGTACATATGTTTTTTTAGTGACATGACCATTTTGCTTGCTGACGCTCTTTCTCATTAAGAAAATTTGAATTTTGCAAAGTAATAGAGTAAATTTATAACGGGTTTATATATTTTTCTTAATCATTTGTTATTGCCTGCATTTCTCAGTATTGAAAATTGTTGTTTTTTAGTCTACTTAATTACTCAGTTTTATTATTGAAATCGTATTAACAACATACACTAACTGCCTATTTCACTAAATGCGAAAGAGCTCTTTCATTCGCTCAACTACTTTTAAAACAAATATAAATTCAAACAACTTTGTTTTCGTTTTTAATGTATTTTTGCGAAAGAAAGCATTTTTTCGACAGCGTGAAATTGCCTGTTAAATAACAGAATTGGCTTGCCATTCTAGTTAATTTTAAAGTTTTGTAAAAATATTGTTTCATCGCTAGATCATAGTTTGTATCCTAAATAATGTATTGACTGTTATATGAAATTTTTTTTTCTAAAGTTCAGGATTTTATGTTAAAAGGCATTGAAGATTATTGTGAAAAAAATTTAAAATTTGAACACAAAATGTATTGAGCGTTACATTGACAAAATATATGCAAAAATATTATATTTTAATATTAGGACGGCAAAAAAATAGTAAATACCAGCAGAAAATCAGAAATTATATATTTTTTTTTTAATTTTCATGTTTTTTATTAAATTTTTTTTTGTGTTACCCACACCACAATAGTGTAGTGGGTATTATGCCTTTGTGCTGATATTTATAACATATTTTGCATGTAACAGACGTTCTCTTTAATGGTAATTTTTACTTATTCTATTTAAATATCAATTCATATTTAAATATAGTTTTTGATATAATGTTTTTTTTTTTAGAAAAACTAATTTAAACATAAATTGATATTTAAATAAATTGGTGAAATCGGCCACAAGACTCTTTTAAAATAATTTAAAAAAACATTTAAAATAACATACATTTTTAGTAAAAATTGGTGCCCAAGTTAGAGTTAATGGATATAACGATGTCCGTCCGTCCGGCTGGTTGGCTGGCTGTCCATGTAAAAATTGTGAGCAAAGTACATTTTGCAATTTTGGAGATTGTTTAATGAACTTCGGTACATTATCCGCAAGTAGCCCCCAAACAAGCTTCTATGCGGAATAGAGTTTTTGTGACCAAAAACCATCTTACTATGGTAATTCGAATTAATGTTTTCCAAACTTATTATATAGCAATCTTCATCATCTTAGTAATTCCTATTGGAATCGATCCATATTTGACCATGACTCCCATATAAATACTACTCCTAAAAATAGCTTTTAATGCCATAACTTTCTTATGAATGTTGTCACTCGATTTGGAAAAAGTTTGTTTTATTTGAAAAAAGATTTTGGCTTCTTTTTACAAATTCTTATTTTCAACTATTCCCTGGGACTCCAGCTCAAAATAAAAACAAAATTATAATGACTTTTAATTTACACCTACGATGATTTAAAAATTTGTTTGCTAAGAATGAAGATATAAATTCCTTCAAACCCTATATGCACTTTTTGTGGATTTTAAATATTCCCAGAATAAACGTGGAAGAAAATGTAACGTTCAATACAAAAAATATAATTCTTTCAAGCCCTAAACGCAATTTTTGTGGTCTTAAAATATTCCCAAAACCAACGTGGAAGAAAATGTAACGTTTAATACAAAAAAATTTTAAAAATATAATTTTCTTTTAAGATCGATTTAATTAGGCGAAGTTTATACTATAAATCTTACCTTCTAATATTTTTAATATTTAAATTGGCAAACACAAAATGTACACTTCAAATGAGAATTACCCATCTATAAGAACCCTAGTCTATAAATTATCTGTCGTGTTCGGGAAACTAATTTCAACCAACTCCAAGACATATTTACAGGCATTGCGCCAGAAATCAACTCATCTTTCTGTAAGGATTTAACAAGGATGTACAAATGTTAATACTGATTCTAAATTACAGAAAAACTTATTAATATTGAAAAAGTGATAAAAAAATTCGCTTTAGCCTAATAGATTTAACTAAACTACCAATTTCTCTTCCTTTTGTTTATAACAATATAAATAAATGACTGAATGGGAAAGTAAAAGAAATACAGAAAGGAAAAAATTCCTACAAACAATAAAATGAACATAAAAAAATCGGAAAATAATATTGAAAAGCGGACAGTTGCTAAGTATTTTTATGTGTAAGATCTGAACGTATTTGTATTTGTTTGTTGGTTGTATATTTTGTTACAATTGTTTATAGGCACTGAAGCACAACGTTGCATAACAATGTTTATTTCATACTCTAGACGACTTTTCAAAAAAAAAAAATTAGTTTTTTTTTAATTCTTGTATATTTTCTTGAGGTTTTAAAGGAATATTTTTTTTCTGTTTAACACAGGGTTGGTAATCGAAACGAATTTCATCAAAGTATGTATTTGTTATTTCGGTATCGGTATTTTAATTATATCAGTATAGCGGTACAAAAACGTTTAGAACGGTTTTAGATTTTAATTAACCTGGCCTTTTCGCATGCAAATGCAAGCTCAATAAAGCCTTTAAGGCGCTAAAGCTTAATAAAATGTTCTGTAATGAAATAAAAAAAAAATAATTAAGTACACTCACACTATCTTACTAACACATTATTTGACAAAAAAGGTCGTTAAGAAAAATAGGAAATAGAGAAGGAAAGAGTAGGTTTGCAATTTTAAGCGATATCGGTTGCCAACCTTGTTTAAAAATAGTTTGGTTTGAGGATATTTTAGTTTATTTATTCTATACGAAACAAAAGATCAACAACAAACTTACAACTGATAATGTTTGTTTGCATCATCGTGTGTATCGAAATGATACTTATTGTTGGGGGGAAAAACAAGACTTTCGAGAATAAATATAAGAAAAATGTATACAAATAAAAAATACCCCCCCAAAAAAAAAAAAAAAAAAAAAAAATTAAATTTTATGTTTAAAATGTTAAAGATATTTTAAGGAAAAATTAAATTATGTAATAAACAAACTCTGAAATGTATTAAATACAGTAAAATCTCCCATAACCGGATACTCCTCGCCGCGGTTTTCTTTAAAGTCTAGTTATAAGAGATTTTAAATATTTTATTTTATAATTATACAATTCATTTAAGCAATGATAGACAAGTCTATTGCTGTTGAATAAAATATATTTAGAGTAGACTTTAACTTCAATCTGTTCAATTTGAGCTGTTGACTTTCAAAACGACTTTCAATGTTTTTTATGTGTTGAAATGCGCAAAAGTCGTCTTAGTCAAAATTCTACAAACGGGCAATTTGTTTTAATGCGTCATCATAAGAATTTATGGAATCAAATATATCTACATGGATCTCACCTTTATTGTCTTCAGCCTGACTAATTTTTACCACTGAGGTTGAATTTAATATTGAAATACAGTCGTCTTTAGTATAGACGCTTTCAGCTACTTTTTGTAAAATCCACCAAAGCCATTTGAATTTCCGAGCAGTTGTTTTAAATTTGCATACGTTGCAAGTAGGATATCATCCTCGGCATCAAAGTCCGGTTGTTTATAAGTAGCTGATTAGAATCCACCTTTACGAAATTTTTTTTGTGTTTCTAAAGCAGGCAACACGAGCTAAGCAAACAACTTCTCCAAATGATCAGCAATTTCCTTTGTCATCCTCATCAAATGAGTATGTAAATTTGTGGTAACACCAATTTTATGGGCATTTATACCAATGATACCAATAGAAACACTTCATATAAAATTCAACCCTTGTTGGTGTATTTCAACGAATTCTGTCTGTTTATTGGAGAGTGTCCAGTTATAGGCACACATTTTATGGTAAAAAAAACTCATGAACAGCTTGGACAAACGAAATATAAGAGTTGTATTGCTATGGGAGCTGTCTGTTTTGGCAGATTTCACTTTATATAAATATATTCTATTCTTAAATAGCTATCGAACGCGCGATAATTTTTAATACATTTACGCACGCCATACTTGTACGAAGACGGTTTATATTGTCTTTAAAAAATATTCCAAACAAATTACTTATATATCCTAAAACGCCAAATAAACTTCACTTGTTAAAACCAATAGCTACAAAGCTTTTTTATAATAATATTTTTTCCTATTCAAAGTATTTGTTATTTTTAATAATCCCTAAAAAGTTTTTTTTTTTTTTTGATGATTTCTAAGATATGCCAGGTAAATTTTTCGCAAACAAAGTAAACTTTAAATTGTTGGTTTTTTATTGAGCTTGAGATTTACTTTTTTGTAGCAAAAATCATAATATTTATTTTAGTAGATACGCACCTTAAAGTATACCTTACAAATTTTAAAACTTTACTTTAACCTCTTAAGATGGCTTCAAGAAGTGAAATGCAAAACCTTCTTTAATAAATATGACTCTTAGAAAAACTAAACCCTATTAAAAATTGTCCTGAATGTATTCTACATAATTTTTAAAATCGCTCATGTACTAAAAACTTTCAATATTTTTGCCGATCCTTAAGGTAGGCTGCATACCAAAATAATTTTTTAAGCCACAACTTGCTTTATTCAAATTTTTAAGCATCTTTAGTGATAGTAAACACCAGGGTTGATAAAGTTGGTACAGTTGTCCTTTTTTTTGGTACAATTCAAAACTAACAAGTACGCCTGTGACTCATTTGGTACTATTTCCAAATTTTTCAAACCTACATAAATATTTATAATTGATGTAAAATTGCAACTCGTATTTACTCTCCAATGAATATAAGCGGAGTTTAGTGTTTGGAGCAAATAGAATAGGGAAGCTCTATTTTTTGTTGTTGGAACGAATTCATATTTTCAAATATTCGCCAACAAGAAGGATGTCACGTCAAGAAGTAAATAACAGAATTTTGTAACAGTGGGAGCCCACTCCATTATTATTTTACTCCGTATTATTTTGAAGGAGATTTTACAAGCGCTAAATAAAATTTTATTATATTCGAACTTTATACTCCTTTCCTGTTTCTTCAGAACATATTGATTTTTGTAAACTCAATAAATTTGGAAGTGCAATCCGAAGATGCTCGTATGCACATATTTTTAAAACGCTTAAAAATTATATTTTCGTTTAAAATTCGACATTGTATTTTGAGAAATATTCGTAAATTTTCCACAAAAAAGACGATAAATTTAAAAGTGTATGAAAACGCTCTCTGGCGGCAATCAAAAAAAAAAAAAAAAAAATGGATTGCTCGACCCTTAAAACAGCATGATACAGGTCTGGTTAGACCTACTACAATTTGTTTGCCTCTATTCTTCAATATTTTGGAAAACTAACTATTTTGAAAAATTAGGGGCTCGAAATTAATTTTTGACCTATGGTTTCCTTGGCAAAGTTTCTTGAAAGACTTATAGAACAAGAATCGCGATGTGCTTTTGACGCAAAAAAAAATTTGCCCACCCTATTATTATGTATAATAAATGATCATGTACTTTTTGCTATCTAAACTTTACATGTCCAAATGAATTTTTGTTGCATTAAATTTTTGTTTTTAAAAATAAAACAAAAAAATTTAAAAAAAAAAATTATTTAGTACTATTGGGGCTGAAAAAGTACGATTTTAAAAGTTCGTTGGTACGATATTGGTTTCCTCATTTATCATCCCTGGTAAACACTTTTTAGGAAGAGATTTTAAGACAAGGTTAACTTTATTTCAAAGTTTAAGAAGATCTCTTTAATATCCCCAAACAATCTTTTAAATCATGTAAATATCGAGCCCTAATAGCAAAAATGATGTCACCAACCACATTTTAGATTTTTGTTTTTGGATGAAAATCGATAATTTTTGAAATCGCATATCTCTGGGAAGTACCGTTACGAAATAAGAGCAAAAGCAATTTCAAACGAAACCTCAGACTTGAAGCAAAAATATATTTAAAAAAAACCTTCTCCTGTAAAATATGCTTCATAATAATCAGACACTTGTTTATCATTTGCAAAATATGTATAATCCAAACAATTTATTTTTTACACCACACTAATGCAACAAAATTTTCGATTTTTAAATAAAGCGTATGCCAACTTTATTCACCCCTATCGTGAATAACAAGTGGAATTTTGTTCCCATGAAATTTTCATTTCCCTCGAAGGGAAAAAAGCAATCGTGAATCTCATGTGAAAATTTATTCACGCTATCAGTTCCAGTGAATGTCAAAAAGAAGAAAGATTAAAAAAAAATTTAAAATCAATGAAATTTTTGTTCAAAAATATACAAGTATATATTTTAAAGAAAAGTTAAAACAATAAAGCAAAATATTTGTATTGGAGGGATAGTTTGAGTTTTTTGCACATTTAAAATTTAATGAATTAAAATATTTTCCAAAATTCTGCCACCAAGTCAATCGAAAGCTTAACAAAACCGCAGCCAATCGACCTGTTGTTTTGCATTTTGTTGAGCAATATATCCGTTTGTACCTTATTAACTTTATTAACCTTTAATACTCGATCTATAGGAGGAGCTACTTACATACATGTTCTGTTCCCTAGCAAAAATAAAGTGAGAAAATCTGAAGGAAATATGAACAAATTACGAGGGAAACAATTTTTAACGATCAGGGGAATTTTTTCCCGTGAACATTTTTTCACGTTATTCTTCTCCTTTGAATTACATTTTTTCATGGGAGTTGTTCACGATCGCAAATATGTAAAAAGGGGAAAAATTACGAGGGAAAAATTATTCAAGATAGGGGTGATTAAATTTCAGATTATCCATAAAGTATGCCACACATTTCTTGCAAAATAATATAAGATATTAAACGCTCCCTTATGTATGCTATGTTTATAACTAAAAGCTAATTCAAACATTTGCTAACTTAAATTTATGATTAACAAATTTTATATACCCCAAAAAAAAGCTTAAGCGACATCATTTTGAATTTTCGTTTTTTTTTAATAAATGGCTTTAGTTGCTAAACTTGCATCATCTGCTTAAATGTCATAGTCCACATAAGGTACCGCAACGATTTTATAGCAAAAACAATTTTATCTTAAGCGAAAACCTTCAAACAAAATTTTTATGAAATAAAATTAAAAAAAAACTTCTTCTATACAATTTTGTTTTTGTCGATTGAGCTTTTTTTTGCGGAATGATTTTACTAAAAATTTTGCCGTATACTACGAAAAGAAAAAACTGTTAATTTTAGAAACGGTTTATACTAAATGTATACTTTATTAATTATCCTCCCTTAAGTATCCGACAAAATTATATACAAATATATTAAATGCTTTTACTCAAAGTATCAATTATTTTTACACCTGGAAATATTTCGAAAATAAATTTTTTAATGCGCTATCCAAATCAAACTTTTAGCTTTCCATACCTTTATTTTAAAATAAAAATATTTTTAATACCCCGTAATTAAAACTAGTTAAACTCTCTTTCCAACTTTTTGTCTAACATCCTTTTATTTTAACATTAAAATCCTGTTAAAATCGCTTTAAATTTTAAACTATTATTAAAAAGTAGCTGTTGGTTTTTATTTTAGTTTTTTATTTTTCCTTCTAAAAATAGATACTACAACTTTGAAATGTTACCAGCAACAAATTGCAACAATTCTAAGTCCATTTAGATGGCGTGCTAAGATTAATACGAAACGGCGCGACCTCAACTAAATTGTGGCTGCAATCAGGCCGGCTAAATGTTACCCATATGATGTGTTTGTTTCTTTGTTTCTGTTCTGAGTTCTTTTTTATATGCACTGCATATTTTTGTTTTCTGTACTTTATGTTCTAAATGCAGCAGAGATAAAGAGTTTATAAATAAACACTTAAACTAAGGATGTGTGTTAGCAGAAAACGAGAAGGATACATGTTTAAATAGAAAAATAGCTTTGCTTGAGTTTTAGGCACTTTATTTAAGTTTTATCTTTTGCACTAAGAGCATGAAATTGTCATTGATAGAACAGTAAACATAAATTTTGTTTAAGGGGAAATAAAAAACAAATGTTAATTTGTGTGAATTAATGGCAAAAGGAAGTTTCATACATGTTTGTTTATCTTAATTAAAAAATAATTTTTGTTGTTTGTTGAAACGGATTATAATATTTTTAGACTTTACCCTTTTTTTTGACTCCAAAACGTGTTTTACAAAATTTCCAAGAAATTTGAATTCTTTTAATAAAAAATAATTTACTACTATGATCCTTAAGACATGCTACAAAATTGTTTATACAATTCTTTTTATAAGCTACATATGCTTTATTTTATTAATTTGTCTTAAAAGAGCCCAGTGACATATGCTTCTGCAGAATTTTAATAGTTTTATCCTGTTTTAGCTTGTCTCGATAAATCAATAATAACCAGTGTTTACTTCTATAACTGAGTGCCCGGAATAACGCCATATAAAACAAAAATAATTGCTACAGATTAATATATCCAGCCTTTTAATAGTATTCATATATATCTTCATCAAAAATCAGCGTTTTTGCATTATAATTATTATTATTAATTAATTCCCGTAGTTCCTAGGTGGTACATAGGGCCTAATTTAAATCTCTAATATTTTCAAATCGCTTCAAATAAGTCCTTCAATATGAATAAACTCCTTTTGTAATCAACAGTATTTTGTAGTTAAAATAGCCTTTCTCAATTTCAGTCTTTTCTTTAAAAAACTTTTCTGTTAATATGAACACGTTACAAATATTTGCCCACATGTTCACAACTACAGTACCTCATGTCATGACTTATTGATTGTGTTAAGTAAACAAACCACATGCCAACATGGTCTTTCTTTATTGTAAAATGATTGACAATATAAATTACAAAGCCTCCCTTGCACCTCCCTAACACAGAAAAAAGGCTATCGAACTTAAAGTTTAAAAGTTCAATAAACTGGCGCCTTAATGTAGACACTATTTATTTAAACTCCCGAACAAAAAATCAGTTGATCTGTGACTAATTCTTAAAGGAAGCGGTAGTAAATATATGTTTATTCTGGTTTATTAACTGATATAAAATTCATTAGAAATAAAACATGATTTTCTAAACCGGATAAACTTTAAGGCCAGGAGTTTTTTTATACACGCATAAACTTAGAAAGAAAGAGAATGAGAGAGAATAAAACAAAAGGTGTTGTAACATGAATTTAGTTTTTTTTAAGTGCGTGTTAATCCTTCTGGAAATAATATACATACTTAAAAACACTAACAAGAATATAAATAACATTACTACATTTCCAGGAGTAAACGAAGCAGAACTTGCTTTAAATCGATTAAAGGGGTGTTAAGAAAGACTTTTACAATATTCTACAATAAATGTCGCAGTTTTCATATGAGTCACTGCGTTTGAGATTAGGAAAAAAATAACATATGTACGTGTTTAAATGTTATAATTTTATTTAAAAATGCTAGAAAACTCCCCACAACAAAGGAATCGCTACTAAATATAATTTAATTGCTGGCAAAGTTTTGTAAAAAATGCAGAAATTGCATGTTGCCACAAAGTAGTTTAAAAAAAAGAAAACATAAATAACAGCAACAAAAAATGTTTAGAACTAACGCCTAAATGTATACTAAATAATTTTGCTTTGTTTGTGTTTATAAATTGTAAATTGCCTACATTTAGGTGCTCCATAACTTAATAAAATTTAACTCGAAACTACATTTTGTACATTTTTGTTAAAAAATTATAAACAAAAAGCACACACACTCACTCATAATACTAATTTTTAAATCATTTAGACAAAATAGCCTTAAAGCAACAAATGACGGTGTAAATTTTTTTTTCAAAAAAAATAAAAACAACGACAGCATGTGAGCCAAACCACATACACATGAGTAATTAATATTAAATATAAAGCCGGCAAAAGGCTAGAAATGCAATGTGTTACGCATTTGGATTTAAATGTTTGTAAAATCTGAAAAGGGGAAATTTAATAAAGTGAAAATGGAGTCAAGAAGTTTCCTTCTAATAAATCAATATTAAAAACGTCAAATTAAGTTTACAAAACCGCCAAATCAGGGTGTAAGATTCTCAAATTCTCCAAGAGAATGTTGATTACTTTTTGTAGCCTACCTTAAGGAGAGTAAAATAGAAAACCACACATTAAAATTTATTTAAAAATTAGTTTACTGTTTGTTTTAGCAATTAGTTTTAGTAAAAATTCTTGCATATTTGCTGGAATGTTAAAGTAAATCTATTTCGCAAGGAAAGATATTGGATAGAGTATCTTCAATAATCAGAAAATACCAAAAACATCACATCATAATGATAATTTTTAGTTTTAGAACAATGACCTAATTCAATAAAAGAAATGGTTAAAATATCAAATTTTTAAAGCATACCTTATGGATAAAAATTTGTAGCTTATGGAAATTTTTATTTAATTAAATTTAGTAGCATGCATTAAGGATGAATAAAGAAAAATCATGCTTTCTGTAACAGCAATTTTTTTAAAAATTCATATTGGTATTGCCTATTTCAGTCGGGTGATAGACATTCATTTTAAAATGTCTTTATATTATTTAAAGAAGTTATTTTGTGTACTTATTTTTAATAAAATTCCAATAACAATGTTCTTAGATTTACTTTTGGCCGCTCTATTCTTATATTACTCTAAAACTTCTTCAAAAATGTTTCTCCTTATTTACCCTTAACGGAAAATTTCAATTTCCCTTAAACACGTTTCCTAAAAATTTCTTATTTTTTTCTTGATTTATTTATTTCTTTTTTTTATTTTAGCTAACATGTCACTTGACAAACCGGGACACACGTACCTATTTGTAGTTTTTTGTTATTTTGAAAATTTTAACAACAAAACACAACAACAACAGTCATATGTAAGAAAATTAAAGCTAAAAGAACGCCTTCTTCTAAAACTATGTACTACGTACAAAAATATTTTTAGTGTGGAAAATACAAACAAGGCACGCTCTTGACAGTTTGGCAGGCTGACGCGTTAACGTGCAAATGCTAGAAAATTTAATAATAATAGAAAAAATGAAATCAACAGCAACGACAAAACAAAACAAAAAATTATTTACTATTTCACAATAAAATAGAAACATAAAACAACTAACTTAACAAACCTTAAACTGAATAAAATAACAGGCAAATGTAGAAGGAGAAAGAAATCTCTTTCGAGTCATAGAAAAACACAATGTTGAAAATTTAAAAACCGCCACATGAAACACATACATACTTTAAAACACCAGCACATGAACTATAAATCATTATAACGCATTGAAAATTTGCAGTACAACCAAACTTTGTACTTTAGCTGGTGAAGCAGGTAATATATGAAGTAAGCAGTTGCAGTTATTAAGTAGTAGGGGCTATGGTAGTTCGAAATTAAAAACAGTCACTATTTTACAAGGCAGTTACAACCAGCAGGAAAAGCTTAGGTAACCATAACATTTTTACTTAGCTAGAACAGAACTAGAAATGAAAAAAGACTAGAACTGTACTATAACTGAACTAGAACTGAACTAGAACTGCACTAGAACTGAACTAGAGCTGAACTAGAACTGAACTAGAACTTAACTAGAACTGAACTATAACTGAACTAGAACTGATCTAGAACTGAACTGAACAAAAACTGAACTAGAACTGAACTAGGACTGAACTAGAATTGAACTAGAACTGAATTAGAACTGAACTAGAACTGAACTAAAACTGAACTACAACAGAACTAGAACTGAATTAGAACTAAATTAGAACTGAACTAGAACTGAACTAGGACTGAACTAGAACTTAACTAGAACTGACCTAGAAATTCTAGAATTCTCATCCATCCGTCTTTATTTCTAAGTTAACTTAAAAAGTCTGAACTTTACCTGAAATGATCTAAAAATGATTTGTAGTAGAAGTAAAGAAGAAATAAGCTAAAATTCTTATTAAACTAAATGAGAATTGAACCAGAATCTAAACAAGAATCAGCAATAACATTTTAACCATAATCTAAGCAACAATCTGAATTTCCATCTGAATTCTTATCTGAGCTTAATTTTAAGCTTTAAGAATTTAAATCTAAGTTTTTTCTAGAAATTAAGAAAGTATCGGACCTAGAATTTGAACAGTAATCTGGACTAGAATATGAACTAAAATTTTTATAAGTTAATTCCTGAGAACTGTTGTAGTGGAATACATTTGTATTACCCTGTATTACCATGCGTTTTCGGTGGCAATTGATAGTACCGCTAACAAATCACGTTTTGAGTTTTTGTTTCACAGCTAACGAAAATAAAGACATACATAAGAAATGAGAAAAAATAGCAACTAGAAAAAACCCCAATGTCGCCTACTCTGGATTGACATCAACATACACTTCCCTCTCTGCGTTTCTCTTCCTCCTTCCTCCTCTATCTTATTCATATAAAAAATGCACCGTTAGTTTGTAGTTTTAATGGCAAGAGTAATGTCGCTATAGTTGTTGGCATTTACGTGATTTTCAAGTAACTCCTAAATGTATGCTTGTTCTAAACAACAATTGCACACAAATAAATTTATAATTTTTTTAAACAACAAACCAGTGTTCGAAAATAAACACTCAATATCGTTTCTTAATGTTTGGTTCGGTAGATTTGTGGAAAACACAAACGCTAATAGTGTTTGTGTAGAAAATCATAAAAAAATAACGTTGCCCTGTTAGTCATCTTTCGAACACAAAAATATTACTGTTTTTATCAAACTCTACAAAAGATGTGAACATTTAATGTTTTCGGTTAGGCTCTTTAATGTTCGTCCCTTTTGGCTGGTAAAAAAAACCGAACATTTTTTACAAAAACAAAATACACACACGAAAAAAACATTATAGAACATTAAAATATAATGTTTGTCTACAGTATCACTTCAATTGTTCTGTTTTTTACGAAGAACCGAACATTGTATAATGAAAATAGTTGCGAACGGTATTAAGGGTTGTGTATGTCTACACAATCACTAAAAAAAATAGATATCGTTCATGGGTGTGTGAGCCGAACGTTAAATAATGAACTGTTTATTTTCAAACACTGCAACAAACAAATAAAAAAAATTTTTTTTTCTTGTGTATCTGAAAGTGTGTGTACATAAAATATGTGAGTGAAATCAGGTGTTAAGGCGTTGAGTCTATTTATGTGTAGAATTTCAGCTTATTTATGTGTTTCTTTTTTTCTAACTACCAATTTCATTTGCTATCCTACATTAAGTATGAAAATTTGTTTTTTTTAAATTTAATTTTAGGTTTGTTGCTGTAATTTGTTTTGCAATTTTTTGTTCAGTCGTCTATATTTAATTTTTTTTTTAACAAAATTGATTGATGTTAGAAACGTTTTCATTTGGTTTTATTTTTTGTAATTTTACTTTTTTGTAACAGACATGTCGAAGTTAAAAACTTAATAGTAGATGTAATAAGAGAGTACGAAAAATTTGTGTGGGTTTATGTGTTTGTATGTTTTACCTTGATAAACACATATTTTTGCGGGTAAACGTCAATTCAAATTTTGCTAACTTATGAAGCGGAAATTATACAAATATTACTTTGAAATTGGGGGATACAAATTTAAAAAAAAGAGAGACCCAAACAGATGGTAAACAGCAAGCAAATGTTTTAAAATCCAAAATTCCTGTTCCTATAATTTTGCAGTATAACCAGACAAACTTCTTTTCGAAATAGACTCTTTGTGTCCATTCACCTCTTATGATATTTGTATGTATTTAGATTTGATTCAGTCCTAAAATATTTTGCAGTTGTTTTCGCTTCTTCCCATGTAAGATTTCACTGTACTTGTTCTTAGAGTGTCAATCCATTCATTATTGTTATTCTGCCTTCTATCAGTTTCTTTAATATGTTGTTGTCCCAGGTAAGTAGATAATTTTCTACTGAAGCAGGTCCTAGGATAATGTGGCTTTTTGTATAATGGTGGGGAACCTTTCTAGTCTCTGCTTGGCACCTTTTTCCCCCAGGGAGTGGTAGTTGGCTGACTTTTCCTATAATGTTATCCCCTTTGCCAGGGGGAGGAGTTGTCAGGGTTCTTCTTGGATGGTTGTTTTTGGAGAGGAGCTGAAGCCACTTAATATTTAAAACTCGAAAACCATGATTACCACAGCCAGGAATCGAACCTGGGGGTGCTTGGTTTGTAGTCGAGCACTTTAACCACTACACCACGCAGCCACGCGGCACAAATAACTCTTAAAAGAGTGAGCCCATGATGGCATATCGATTTCAAACATGGAAAAATCCAAAATTTGTTTGTAATTTATCTGTCGTATGGACTTCACTGACTTAAAATTTTGACTTGTTTGCTTAAATGCAAAAATTTATCTATATTTTAAGCAATTTTTAGGGCATATTTTCAAGTTTTTACTGCATATTTAATTTGCATAAAACACTCTTTCAGACCATATTTCCGGTTTCCCTGGTTATGACTGTACAAATTCATATGTGTACAACATATTCTATACCCGGTTATTTGTAGTAAACATTCTTGTTGTCAGTGGTTATTATTGTATGAATGTGTATTAATACATTTTACTAACAAGCAATTCAAATAAAATTGCACACTACGTGCGTGTAAACTAAATAGGCTTTATAAACGTATAACTTTTCTTCCAGCTCAGCCTCCTGAGTTCTGCCCTACAAAGCCTTAGACCTTCAAATGCAAACACACACACTTTGTTACACATATTCCTTATATATGGATAAAATCATATGTATGTAGTTCATACGGGTATTTGTAAATGATTTAGGTAAATTATGGCATAACTAGTACAATCATTTTATAGCAAACATATTTACTATATATGCATTTATATGCACGTTGCTAACAATTTAATGATTCTGAAAATAAATTTCAAAAAGAAAAAAATAGTCTCTTCTACAATATATAAATAAATATAGAAAAGAGTTTGCAATTTGCATAATAAATATTGATGAAATATTAAAACACACAGCGAAGGGAGAAAATTATATTAAAAATAACGTAGAAAGCAATCATAATTATGTGGCAAATGCAACTTCGCTGTAGTGAACTAGAAAAAAAAACACAGGCACTTGATTTTTTCGAATGAAACCGTACAAAGGTTTTACTTTAAAAATTGATAAGGAAAGTAATGATGATAATAAGTTTTTTTTTTTTGAATAACCAATTAAATGCAATAATTGGGTTAAAAAGAAAATTATAATTTGATAAAAGGAAGAAATTTTTTAAAGTTTAAAATTTTAAATTATTAAAAAAGAAGTTTTGGAAATAAAAACTTTCATAAATCATTTAATAGTAATTTTTAACGAGCAAGATTATAACAATCCTAGCAACAGTTAAGTTTAAAAACTTGTGAAAACACTTTTACACCCAGTCAAAGTTTCTATATAAGCTTTTTGCCACGATATAGCTCTCGGTTAACCGATTAATTACAACCCGATTAACTGATCGGTTAATTCCAAATTGGCTTTTTTCGATTAACGATTAAACCGGTTAATTTTAGTCGATTAACCGATTAACCGAAGTAAAAAAATTTTCAATATTTTGTAGTATTATAACATATTTTTTTTGTGTTTTTAATTATTTGTTTCGTCGCATAACAAAATGTGTTTATTTAGAAAATATTCTTTCATACAAACAAAGAAGGTTTTCAGTGATCTTCATTTTAACCCATTTTCCGCCGACCGATGACTAAAATGTGCTGAAAGTGAGTTAGCAGGTTAGTTAGCATATTAAGACAACGATATGACTGTTGTAAGCTACCGCTTATAATTTAGATTTCTACTATGCAGTTATGACGAAACAATGAACACAGCATTACAATTTTTATTTTGTTTGGAACACAACAATATTTATTTTAAACAATCTTAAATATTATTTAGGATATTATGACGATGTGACTTGATACCACACCTTGTGCATTAATTGAAAAATGCATATTACATATTTATGAATTGTTTTTTTTTTTTTTTGCTTGCTCGTTTTAGTTCAAGAATTGTTATGTATGGTATGTTATTGTTTTTCTTTTACTTATAAACTCCAAAAAATAAGCAATTAATGCATTTTTATATATTGAAATTACTTAATTTATAAAAAAAACTTTATTAATCGGTTAACCGATCAAAAACAAAATTAACCGATTATTAACCGATTAAACCAAAACCTCGGTTAATTAATCGAGCGATTAACCGATTAAAGCAAAAGGTCGATTAAATGAATACCCTTATATATATATGGGCAAATCCTGCGTGACGAACACTACATTCGCACGCGTTTTCTGATTGATATATAAACATTTTTTGGTCTTTCAAAAGAGATAGCTTTATCTCATATATAGTATTTAGTGGCATTAGTATGTACTTACGAATGGCATATATCATAATTTCTTAGCAAGTATTTGTTGCGAAATAATTGATCACAAAGTTTTGTGACGCACGCTACAAAAAGTGGAAGTAACTTCAAAGGTTGAAGTGCGTTTTCCTAATTTTTAGCGAATTTGGCATGATAAGGTATACAAAATCTAATTCCTAAAAGAAAGATGACTATAAGAGAATTCTAAACGCACGTTTTCTCAGCCAAAAAATTTTGTGATTTTTTGACAAAAGCCGTGAACCCTTTGTGACGCACGCTACATAACGCACGCTACAGTTTTGCCAGTAGTATTTTATTATTATATTTTATTTATTTTAACAAAACAAATTATATTTTTATGAATTGCATTTCTTAAACTAATTTCTCAACTAATGAATGTCAACTTTTTTTTTTAACGAAATTTATATTTTGATAAGTCTGCTGTAAGTCCTATTTTAAGCACAAAAATCACCTAAAATAATGCTAAATTAACGTGTAACATTAAGAAATCAGCAGTGGGGTAGGTTTTGGTAAAAATTATTGCATTAATGATTATTTAAATACATATTTTTTAATATAAAAATAAAATTATACATCTCGTCTTATATTCCATTAAAAAAAATTCATTTGAAAAATTTTTGGTTGGTGGAATGTTTCGGGGATTTGCATAGCCCAGTAAATACTTTAAACGTTTCTTCATAAACTCTTATACGCTATTTATCTTTTGACACTTACGTATATTAGCTAAGAATTAATACAAAGCTGTTGTACTCAGTTCTAAATATTCTCTTATACTGGATTCAAGTTTCTCTAGAGAGGGCATCGACTAAAGTTTTAATATAAACTTTTATACTTGGAAAATGATTCTGCAGAAAGTCGAATACTCGACTTAAATTTCTATTAAACCTTTTATACTCGATATAAATATTTTTAGAAACTCTTATACTAGATAAACTAAAACTTCTATACTCGATAAAAAGAAACTCTTATATAGGAGCATTTCTATAGAAATTTTTCTCTAACACCCTACAGAAGTTTCTAAAAAACTTTTGTACACGATTAAAGTGTCAATAGAAACTCTTATTTATGATAAAAGTTTCTATATAAACTCTTTTACTCCATATTAACTCCTATATAATCAATTATGTTCCTTAAAAATTTTATAGCAGCTTTTACTCGACTAAAGTTTCTACAGGAAGTCTTATACTCAAAAAAAGTTTACATAGAAAGTCCTGAATTCGATAAAAGTTTATTTATATACTAGCTTAGAATTCATACAAATATAGAACAAAAAATGATATAGAAAAGTGTATATAGAAATGTTCCTATTGAAATGTTTCTTTAGAAATATGAATACATTAATTTTTCTCGAACATCTTACAGAAGTTTCAAAGAAACCTTTATGCGCGTTTAATGTTTCAATTGAAATTCTTTTTTTATTTAAAAAAAAATGCTCTCATACTCGATAAAAAGAAACTCAAATAAAGAACAAAAAATGATATAGAAAAGTGTATATAGAAATGTTTCTATTGAAATGTTTCTTTAGAAATATGAATACATTAATTTTTCTCGAACATTTTACAAAAGTTTCAAAGAAACCTTTATGCGCGTTTAATGTTTCAATTGAAACTCTTTTTTTATTTAAAAAAAAATGCTTCTATATAAACTCTTATACTCCATATTAACTTCTATATAATCAATTATGTTCCTTTATAATTTTATAGTAGTTTTTACTCGACTAAAGATTCTATAGAAAGTCTTATACTTAAAAAAGTTTACATAAAAGTCCTAAATCCGATTAAAGTTTCCTAAGAAACTCCTTTACTGGAAAGAAATGTGTATAGAATCTCTCACAGTTTCTATAGAAAGGTCACTTTAGATCAGTGTTCGAAAATAAACAATTAATATCGTTTCTTAATGTTTGGTTCGGTAGATTTGTGGAAAACACAAACGCTAATAGTGTTTGTGTAGAAAATCATTAAAAAAAATAACGTTTCCCTGTTAGTCATCTTTCGAACACAAAAATATTACTGTTCCTGGGTGTGTGAGCCGAACGTTAAATAATGTACTGTTTATTTTCGAAAACTGCTTTAGATACTCTTGTACTTGATAAAAGATTCTATAAAGTTTTAATATCGGATAGAATTTTCTATGGAAAAGTTTCTTTAATGACTTAATAAAAGTTTCTATAGAAGCTTCCTTATTTCAAACATGTAGATTAAAAACGAGATAGTTCAAGAGTTTCTGATGCTAAATCAAAGATTTTATACTCCATTAAATTTTTTTTAGAAAGTTTCGTTATAATCTTTTTATTCTATAGAAGTTTCTGTTCAAAAACTTATATACAATGCAGATAGAAATCGTTGTTTTCTACTGGAATTTCTTATACCAAACCAAATTTCAATATAAACGTTTATACTTGGTAAAAGTTTTTGCAAAAACTTAAAATATAATTTTAATTTATTTATGAACATCATATACATATATTTTCTCCTTTAACCATTATTCTGCCATAATTAGCAAAATTTTCATTAAAAGTTAAAAATGAAATAATAACAATTAAAATATATTTGTATGTGTGAATGTTAAAAAAAACTTATACAACAAATAAAAACAAAATTGCAAACAGACAATTGCATATTAATTGATAATTATTGATAAACCGCTGAGTTGTATTAATTTAATGGTACGAGTATGATATCAAACCAATATTTATCATGTTGCGTTTAATTGTTGTTGTCGTTTGTGATGTTGTTTTTATTTTTACTACCTTTTAATGAAAAAATAAAAAAAAAATGTTGCCAGGGGCAATACAGGAAATGCACACGTGTACGCACTAGCACCTACTAGTGTATACATGAACATTTAAACAAATTCATAATAACAGAGTAAATTATGATGATGATGACCCTCTTAAACACCCTCTCCCTTGTTTTTAATTTTCTGAACTTCTCCTTTAATATTAACATTTTATTTTAATTGTTAAAATAATGTTGCTTTGTTCATGCACGTGCAATCATGTCCTTTTGAGGGGCTTGTAGGTGTTTTTTTTTTTTAATTTTTTGTTATTGCTTTTTTCCTTTATTCGTTTTTTTAACTGAAAATAACAATTATGCATTAAACAATATTTAAAGTCTTTTACTGCTGTAACAGCAATATTTACCAATTATAATTGTGGTTTAATAAACAAATGAATTTCGAGTTAAAATCCAGCCAATTTATTTTAGAATACACCACTTAATTTTAAATATACAATAATTAAGGACTTAATAAAAACGATTTACACAAAAAGCTATAATTTAAAGTCTAAAAAATTAAAAGGGATTCTATATTCTAGAATTTTCTTAAAAGATATTTGTCGTGCTTAAGATTTTTTTAAACCATTGTATATTGTGTTAATGTTTTTTTTAGAAAACCTTATCTTGTATAAAAATTTTGTAGACAACTTTTTCGTGCATAAAAGTTGTTAAAGACAATTTTATCGAATATAAGAGTTTACGTAGAATATTATTACTTATGCAAAAGTTTTTATAGGAAATATTGTCAAATCTTTTCATATACAGGGTCTCTGCGAAAAATCTTATCGTACATAAAAGTTTCCATAGACAAAATATATGAGTATACGAGTCGCGGAAATCTTTTTTTGTATAGAAAGTTGAATTAAAACTATATAAAATATAAATAAGCTACGGCCAATTTGTCGAGTATAAGAGTTTTTATAGGATATTTTTACGTGCTTTTGAATTTATATAGAAAATATTATCGCATTTAGAGTTTATATAGAAAATCGTTTAGTATATAAGAGCTTCTATTGAAAATCTCTTTGAATTTAGGGGTTTCTATGGGAAATCTTATGGTTCTTTTATATACCATAAGGTTTTCTAAGAAACTCGTATAAACCATAAGATTTTCTATAGAAATTCTAAATGCGATAAGATTTTCAGATAAAAATGTCCGATAAAACTATTACACGACAAGTTTAACTTTTATGGTATAAAAAAGTTTCTATAGAAAATCTCATGGTATATAAGAGTTTCTATAGAAAATCTTATGGTATATGAGAGTTGTTATAAAAAATTTTATGGTATATAAGAGTTTTTATAGAAACGTTTCTGGCTTATAAGAGTTTTTATCGGAAATCTTATGGAATATAAGAGTTTCTATAGTGAATCTTATGGTGTATAAGTGTTTATAAAGAACATCTAATGGCTTATAAAAGTTTGTATAGAAAACTATGTTGTAAATAAGAAAGTTTTAAAATAATTTTATATTATATAAGGGATTCTATAGAAGATTTTTTTAGATCAAAGTGTTTGTATAGAAAATATATAAGAGTTTCGTACATAGGAGTTTCTATAGCAATGCTTATCGTTTATTAGAGTTTATAAAGAATATATTATGGTATATAAGAGTTTATATAGAAAATTGTATGGTTTATAAGAGTTTATATAGAAACCCATATTGTACATAAGTGTTTTTTTTATTAATTTTATAATAAATAAAAGACTCTATAGAAGATTTTTTCAGGCATTAGAGTTTATATAGAAGCTATTTAAGAGTATTTTCGTTTATAAGAGTTTCTATGCAAAACCTTTTTTTTTATGGAAGATATTCCATTTTAACGTTTATAAGAGTTCTTATTAAAACATTTTATATTTTAGAATAACACTATTAAAGCGTTTACTTCTATAATATTGCACCACAATACTACTATAGTATTGTACTGTTACTGCTACACTATTACACCAGATCACATTTTTGTACTCCGTTTCTCTAAAATAAATTCCGTTTCTTTCCCTTAATAAAACTCTTTTACTTATTTAAGACTGTTTCGCATTTTGATTAGATACATATGTATGTATATACACGACCGGATATATGAAACTTTGTTTTAATATTCGCAACACATGATTTTTGTTGTAAAAGAACAAAACAAAAACTAGTTTCGCATGCAACAAGATTAAACGTAATATAACAGAAGTTGCTGCAGTTAGCTGCTCATCTTGTGCTTGCAATAGAAAAACAGGGACAACAACTAGTAAAACACCCTCGTACTGATTTAACAAACAGTTAAAAATCGGGTGGACATGTTTACTGTTGTAAAATATACGAGTATGCTAAACAATTTTAAAAAGGAATGTAGAACTTGTCATTTCTTTGCAAGTTAGTATTCGAACCTTTTTCAAAATTTCTGAAACTCCTTTAAAATGTTACATGTTTGTAAGGAAGAAAATTGCTAGGCATGTGTTTGTGTACTCGTACCCTGCAAATAATAGGACCAGTCCAAACACGCGTGTAAAGAGTAGTCCACAAGGGACCAGGACTAGTCCAAAACTAACCCAAACGTATGGAAAAAACCTGGTCTATTTAACATTATGATGTCCTAGGAGAGGACCATATAACCCACCTTTGGACCACTAAGGAGTAGTTTTAAAACTACTCCATGGTATACTCAAGAGGATTAGTTTTGAAGTCGTTTAAAAACGAAAGCATGTCGTTAAAAAACGAAGACATGTCGTCTCACTACAAACACTTTTTAACAATGACATGGTCCATGCTTGCATTACATCGGACCAGTCCATGGAGTAGTCCATTTTATAAAAAAGGGTTAGGTGGTCCAATTTTATTTGCAGGGTATTTGCTAGTTAAACTAACACATACAAGTGCATATGTGTAATCATACTAAAAATAACTAAAATTCAATTTAATTATGTGTAAACATGTATGACAATGTATGAGTGTGTTTGTTTCTGTTCTGAGTTAGTGAGTGTGCAAATTGAATGTAAATATAATTTACAACTAGAATTTCTCGTTGCTTTATTTTGTTCGTCGTCGTTATTAAATTATATTTCAAATTTAAATTATTTGCGTTGCAAATAAAAACTTTACCAAATAAATAAATAAATAAATACAGAGTAGATGTTAATGGAATTTACACAATAAAATTTATTAAATTGTGAATTAAATAAATTAAGTAAACATATACAAGTAGGGGGAAATTGTTGGCATACTTTAAGGGGCTCAATAACATAGTTATTTAATTAAAATATTAAGTACTTAATAGTATAATAGTAAAAAATGTTAAATATTTAATGAATTATATATTTAGCATTGTATGTAAGTAACATGTTTTATTTTATGTTATTAATTTCTATGGAAAAATTGTATGAAGAGAATAATTTTTATAGATAACTTTTTTGTGTATGTATGAGAATTTGTGTGCAAAATTAAGTGCACTATGAGAAGAAACATTTTAAACGCCACTTTTATTTCATTAGATTGTACGAAATACAATGTTATTTAAATGACTGCCTCTATTTTGGTTGCTGCAGTCGGTCCTTTTGAATGTTGGTTTTCAAATGCTCCAACGTAGCCCCACAAAAAAGTCTAACGGCGTCAAGTTGCATGATCTTGGTATCCAAATGGCTTCGCCCAAAACTTGAAATTTTGCGATCTAGAAACAGAACTGTGTCCAGACCACAATTGTCCACACAATTTTACATAAAAATATGTCGTAGAAAGCCGTCTCGAAATAAAATCTATTTGATTTTGAAACGAGCTTTCTTATTTTATCACATATAGACACTTATTCTCCCAACAATTCTACCGTATTTTCATTAAATTTCATACATTTTGTGCTACCGACGTTTTAATTATGAGCTTTAGGATTTTTGCTTGAAGTTGAAGACTCAATTCTGTTTAAAAAGTGTAATAATAATTTTATGGAGATATTATCATGTTAAAGAGTTTCTTTAGAAATATTTAGGTGGCAAAAAGGAAAAAGTGCTTAAGTCGAGTTAAGCAAAATTTGAGTTTATGGCAACTTTGTAATTAATTATTTTTTACGATTTTTAAAGAAGTTATAGCAAAATTACTTTTGCTAACTTTTCTTATGTCCAATAACATTTGGAATAAAAACTTAAGTTTACTTATGATCAGTAAAGAAAGGACTATTTAGGTAAAAGAACTTAAAAAAAATTATAACAAAAGAGAAGTGACAATTTTATTAGAATAAAAATATATTTTCAAAAATATCCTTTAAAGCTAAAAATACATTTCCTGCAAAACTAAAAAAAAAGACTTAAGGACTTTTTCCTCATTGCCACAGATTTATTGAGTATAAAAGTTTCAGTGTTAAAATCTATCGATTTATAAGACTTTATATAGAATAATTTATAGAGTATAAAAGTTTTTATAAAATTATTTTCTACTATAAGGATTGTATATGTGTTTCTATAAAAAAATTTATAAGAGTTTGTTAAGCAATATTTATTGTGTTTAAGCTTCAATATAGAAATATTTATTGGACGCCAAAATTCTATAAGACGACTAAACAATTATAAAAGTTCATATAGAAAATAATATAAGAGTTTCTATGTAAACATTATTGAGAATGAAGTTTTCTTTAAAGAAATATTTTCTTGAGAGTATAAGAGTTTCTTTAAAAATATTACTGAGAGTTTTTAAAATAATTTTTTTTCTAATATGTATATGTCGAGTATAAGAGTTTCTTTAGCATTTTTTCTTGGACTACACTTTACAACACATAAAATGCATTTTTCTTCTCGTATGGAGTTTCTCGTATTTAAGTCTTGCTGTTTAGCTTCCATTTGGATTTTACGGCCTCATGAAGATTTTTGCTTGAACTAGATTTTTTCAACGAACATGCAAATTGTCTTGGAAACTAATTGAACTGTTGTTTTACTGCTTTCGGCAGAATTGTACCTACAGACTAGGAGACAAAAGTGTGTAACAAACTACCGTGAAAAAAATCTAGTGCCTCAAAACGGCTAATATATCAAAAATTAAGATTTAAAAAAGGTTATGGTACATAAAGGTTTTTGATTTTCTATACAATTTTTTTGAGTTCTTATGGGCTGTTTCCATAATGGAAGTGCAGTTTATGACAAGCAAGCGGTACAAAAACATTCACGTGCTACAGGTTCTAAGAAATCTAAACAAATTAAATAATGTGTTAAACTATTGCTCTATTAAATTTTTATCTAATGACACTATTACTTTTGAATTTAAAAGATCTTTTGCAATAAATACATTTCTGGAAATAATTATTTGCTCACGTCTTTACCATTTAACACTAATTAAGCTCATTAACGAAGTAGCAGCTTTAGCACTAAGATCCGTTTTAAAAGAGTAGCAACAAAAGAAGACAATAAAATAAAATAATTGCATATATCTGCAACAATTGCTTACATTTTGTCTTCAACTTTTAAGTTTTTACTCTTCTCAACTCATTGTCTTTAACCAGTAAAGCAAACAATTCCTACGATATATTCGTACCTAGAAAAAAAAAAATCAAAAGAAAAAGTAAATTTACTCTAGCTGAACTTTAGGTACTAACAAATGTTGCCAAAATACTACAAAATTCTGTTTCAAAACTTCTCTAAATTACCAATGAAAAAATAAAAAAATTTAACCTGAGCCAATTTTTAAGTGGAAATTTTCATTCTTCTCGTAGAGGGAGAACAAATAAAAACACATTTAACTCTGTAAAATAAACCTTAGCTCTTACAGCTTCTACACAAAATACAACGCATTTGGAATACTCAATTAATTTTAATTTCAAAGTCAACACCTTTTGGCAACAAATACTGTTGCAAGTACAGCAAAAACTGCTTGCTATAATTATAACAAAGCCAAAAATTAAAACGAGTTGCTTAAAAGCAATAACATTTCAACGGTTTTATTTTTCTCCAATTTCTTACTATTTGACCACAATTAAAAGTTAATAGCCACTGAAAGTTTTGCTAAATGGTTTTATGAACACATGCATTTATACACCATCAAATACAAGCTCAATTTTTAAAACACACACACACACACACACTTAAGCATTTAAATGTTGTAGAAGGCACGTATTTGAAATGTTTAAACGTGACATTAAAGTGAGAAATTAAGACAAATTTCATTTTATGTTTTTTTTTGAAAAAACATTTTTATATAAAAAATGTTAAAAAGGGGTAGAGAAAAATGTGAGGTATATTTATTTCATTATGTGTTTCTAAATAAAACAACTGATTATTTGTTCAATTACGGATTTTTAATTCGGAACATTATTCATAAGTGACGCAAATAGTAATACGACAACAATATCAAATTTATTTCATCGGTTATTAGAGTTTCATAAACATTTTTTTTAATTCTAAAAATGTTTATAGAAAATGTATACAGATGGCACTTGATCAACAAGAGGGTTTTAATAAAAATTTTTTATATCTTGACTTTTTGGACAAATTCGACACGTAATATTGGATATGGTATGCTGTAATATATCGTGCTATTTTGTCTACTTTTTGGTAATATAACGGGTGGTTTAAAAAATTTTTTCATTTATTTTAAATATTAACCCTTATCCTGCATTCATGGGTCAAAATTGGCCAAACAGGTTTTATTTCATATTATTTTTAAAACTAGTCAATAAATTTTTTTTTTATTGTATAGCTTATGTATATCTCACTAGTTCCTCTAAAGAGATTCAACTCAAAATTAACAAATTTTTAGTTGAGGCAGAAAACAGTTTTTTTTAATATATTTACAATTAAGTTGAAATTGTTACGAAATACGAGTAAGAAGTTTACAATGGTGTTTCTTGTTGGAATTTTATCAAGTTTTTTGAGTTGTTCTCCTTTATATGAAATTTTTCCATTTTTATGGTGGTATCATTTCAAGTTGTGCCAGTTTAGCTGAAAATGCTGTTTAGATCTTATAGACATTTCACTTTTGGTAACTAGTGCAACTTAAAATATTTCTCTTTATTTGAAACAAAACTGATATGAATTCAGCTTAAATTTGTGGGCAATTCAAAATATTTATTTTTAGTTGACTCTGGAGAAACTACTTTTATATCAGGGAGGGATACAACTGTGTATTTTTGGCAAAACAGTAGAGAGAATGATATAAAATTTCTACAGTGGGTAGATATGATCAATGTAAATCGATTTCTTGCAAAAAGCGAAACTTCAAAACTATTGAGTTGACTCTCTTTATAGGAACCAAGCCGTTTTTGTAATGTATGCACCAAAAAAGTTACGCATTTTGTAAACATGTGTAAAAATTGCCCAACACTATTTGTCAACACAAAATATTCAAACAAATTTACAGCATGTAATAAATTTTTTTTCTAAAACCCCCCGAAATTCGCATTTAACACCATTAACAAATGTATAATGGATGAACGTTTTACAATTAGCAAAATCAACCCACAAATACAACATGCGTTTTATTTTTTTAATACAGGATCAGAGTTAAAGTAAAAGTTTTTTTGCCTCTAATAAAATTGTATTCCCTCTTGTTAATCAAGTTCGATATGAGTTTCTATATAAAATGACTGTTTCTTTATAAAGAGTTTAAGAGAACTTATTAAATCTTATGCCAATAGAAGATTTTGTATGGCAAACCGTAAGAGTGTATGAAATTATATTTAAAATACTATCGAATATAAGAGTTTCAGTAGAAAATTGTATCGGCTTTTTACAGAAAATCTTTTCAAATGTACGAATGTTCTAGCAAATCTTATGGATTATAACACTTTCTGTAGAAAGTCTTATAGAGTGTTAAAGTTTTTCTAGCAAATCTTATATGTCATAAGAGTTTCTATAGAAAACATTTGTAGAATAATACTATCAAGTAGAAAATCTTATCCAGTATAGGAAAATAATAGAAAATAATATTTGTATGTATTCGAATTTTTATAACAAATTAAGAGGCGTATAAGAATTTCTTTAAAAAAAAACGAATTTTTTTTTTTTTATAAATTTTTAATAAAAAATTTTATTAAGAGTAAAAAAAACTAATCAAGTATTTGATTGCATGTAGAGAATATTAATCCAGTAAAGGAGTTTCTATGAAAAATCATAACAAGTAGGAAAGATCTATAGAAAGATAGAGATCGAGCTTTTATATATACTATTGCCTATTGTAACATTTGTTTTTCATGTAAAAAGTTTGAGCAAGAATTAAACTTCTTATAAAATGTACATATCGCTCATTTGCTGACCTGCATAACTCAAAAAAATCCATTTCGAGATAAACGCATTTAAAGTTTTTGATTTGTTCTAACTACTTAGAAAAAAGAAAACACATTCTCTTCAAACTGGGAAAGTATAAAAGATATAAAGATGAATTTAATACTCAATATAAAGAAAAACAAAGCGAACAATTCTGCACCTCTAGCTCCAAAATTTAATTTTTTGAGTTATGCCGCTCTTGCAGCAAATAAGCGATATGTAAACTTTTTATAAAATGTACATATGTAAACTTTTTATTCAAAGTTTCTAACAAAAACTTTGTCAAATTCATTAGTTTTCTTTTAAGAAACCTTTTTCGAGTATAAGAGTTTTGCTAGGTGCATATTTTCAGCTTTCATCGATTATAAATAAAACTATTTATGACAACTTTTATTAAGTATGTTCTTTTTTTATTAAATTTTATAAAGTGTAACCTAAAGTGTAGAAACCTTTTTCGAGTATAAGAGTTTTGATAGGTGCATATTTTCAGCTTTCATTGATTATAAATAAAACTATTTATGACAACTTTTATTAAGTATGTTCTTTTTTTATTAAATTTTCTAAAGTGTAAAATCTAGAATAAAAGGTTGTGTCGAGTATAAGAGATTATATTTGAGATTGTAAATAGTAAAATAATTTTTAATGGAAATCTTAAAAAGTTTTAAGAGTAAAAATTAAAAATTCGTTACAATACAAACTTATATGTAAAAATTTTGTAGGGTATAAGAGTTTTTAAAATATATCTTTATACTTTTTTGTAGTGTATAACAGTATTTTTCGAGAAAAAGAGTTTTGATAGATGCATATCAGCTTTTACGGCTTCCTTAGAGACGTTTATCGTTAATAAATAAAACTTTTAATGACAACTTTTAACACGTACATATGTTTTTTTTAAATTTTCTTAAGTGTACATTTAGAATAGAAGGTTGTATCGAGTAAAAATTTAAGATTTAAGCTAGTAAAAAATTATTTTTAATGAAAATCTTATAAAGTTTAAAAGTTAGCATTAAACATTATTATAAATACAAAATTATTTATAAAAATTTTGTAGGGTATTAGAGTTTCTAAGTACATCTTTATAAATTTTTGTGGAGTATAACAGTTTTTATTTTAATTTTGTATGTGTCTGTAGAATATTGTTTTTGATTTATTACTGTTTTATATCGAATCGGAATAATAAATATCAAGTATAAGTATTTAAGCGTAGTATAAGAGTGTTTTCAAATTAACATTAAACGAGTTTTTAATAGAAGAACAGAATGCTTAGTTCCTTTTGTTACATTCTTAATTTAATTTTAAGCTTACGAACTAATACCTACCCTTTCTTGTGTATCCTTGCCATTTATTTCAGCGTTATGGCATAAATATAAATTCCGATTTGCCACAAATTGTTGCAAATGCTATAACCTAGAAACACTGGTTTTATTTACATAATCACTACTACATTGATGTTGTTTTTTACTATTTATTGATGTATTATTTGTTGTTTTATTTAAATTAAAATCACTGCTTTGTTGGGCACAAAAACGATTCTCGATTGAATTTAGGGTTAAAAATTCCTTGTTTTGCCTTTTAGTTCTTTGAAACCAATATGGTATAGAATTCATCATTGTTCCACTTATATAAGGCCGTTTTCTTTGAGTCAAAAAAGACATATTTCTAGCTTTTAGTAAGATCTGTAAAGATATTGTTGAAAAAAAGAAAGAAAAAGAAATGGAAATTGTACCCTGAATAAATAGCCTTTTTTAAACTTTTGACTAAAATTAAAACAATAATGGCAGTTACTTTTGTAAACAAATTAACTTTATTTATTTGGTTATTTTTTTTTTCTTAGCAAAAAGAAAACCATTTACAACATCAATATTAAAAAAATACATATAGAAAAAAATTTTTTTTAGATTTTTAAAGATAAATACATTTATGTTTAGAAAATATTTATAACACACACATACATACAATTACAGCTGCTTGTTTTTTTTGTAATGGAAAATAGTTTACATACATCAAAAATTTTAGAAAATATATAGACAAAAATTAACAATTTTTTCTGATTTCCAGAGTTTTATATAGAAAGTTAAGTTTTGATTTTTTTTAGAATTAATTTTTTTGTAAAATATATTAAAGAGTATTTAAACGTAATTTAATAATTTATAGAGAAAAAATACACACACAACAACAAAGTAACAACATCAATATAAAACAACATCAATATAGTTTTTTTTTTAATTTTTATTTTTTTAAAATTTTATTCCAAACAATTTCTGTTTTTTGGTGAACAACCCACACACTTTGCTTTCAAATCATGGTTTAAGCAATTTGTTGCCAGTTAAATGTTTAAAAACATTAAAAAAATTTCATCAACATGAATTCTTTTATATAAATACAATTAAGTAATTCTTTTTATATAAATACAACAATAACAACATCAAATATTTAGTTTTATACTTAATTGATTAGAAAAATACATTTAATTAATTTTAATAAAATTAAAAAGAACATTTAATTGTTTCAATTATTATTTTTTTTTTTTTTGTTCGTTTATTTCAATACAAAAAGCAAAGAACTTACCTTTACAAAAAAAAGTATTTAAATGAGATTTTGTAAATTTAATTATATTTGCATGCTTAAAAAAGGTGTTGTGCTAAGAAATTTATGAAACTTTTTTTTGGGAGTGGTGAAACAATAAAAAAGTACTAAAATATATTTAAAAATAAAAAAAGGCATAAAATACATAGAAAAAATAATAACTTTATTTAAGTAGTTTTACAATTTATGTTTTATTTTTAAAGATTTTTTAATGATGGAAGGAGCAGGATATAATATATAGATAATCTAAGAAAGTTTAAGCCCGACTGTATCACACCCTACACCACTTTGTTGTATAAAAGCGACTGTTCTTTTATGCCCGATAGAATTTTAAATTATAAAAATAGTAAATAAATTTATTTTAATTATTAAGATTTTTATCATATATAAAAAATATAAATATATAAAAATCTTAATAACAAATTTTGTATTCCCGTAAATAACTTTGATAATATACTTGCATGTGCCCGTGCAGAAAACTGAATTGCCAAATTGGTTTTTTTTGTTGTTTTCTTGCGAAGACAATACAATGAAACAATTTGTTTTTTAATTTTGTTTTTTCTTTTTACCCACTTACAATTACAATTCGAGTCGGAAAGAACCCAACCAATTGTAGGGGGATGTAAGAAAAGATAAACTCACTGTTTATTGTTGGTGTTTTGTTTAAGCTTTGATTCGAGTCGGAAAGAACCCAACCAATTGTAGGGGGATGTAAGAAAAGATAAACTCACTGTTTATTGTTGGTGTTTTGTTTAAGCTTTGATATTGTTACAAGTAAGACTTTGAGTGTTTGAAATTCTTATTCGCTTTAGGGTTTTATTTGTATAATATTTTTAGCTTTTCTTAAATCTTTGGAAAAGGTTTCCTGATGATCTGGCCTAAGCAACCAGTGAAATGCGCATAGAAGCTAGCTTTCCCTCAGCAATAAATTTCAGTGTATTTATCAAATATAAAAAATTGGGAATTTAGCACGTCATACAAAAATCTTAATAATAAATTTTGTATTCCCGTAAATAACTTTGATTTATTTTAAATCGAAAAAAATATTTAAATTGGAGAGATCTACACACAGCATTAACATTTGAAAATGATTTCGGGGCATTTGGGTAAGGTGGATCTTTTTGACGTAGTGCATTCCGAACGCTTTATTTTGGGCCACTTTAATGAACAATATTGACCTCCAAGGCATTTATTGTTGCTAATTTATCAGCAAATTGCAGTGACTTTACGTAGCCCCACATAATCGAGAAGTGTCACATCTTAAGAGCTCTAAGGATAATTGGAAGCTCGCGAAATCAACTTATCGTCAAGTTTTTTTGTATCAATAATTCGTTAGTTACGGTCGCCATATGGGACATAGCGCCAGCCTCTTTAAAACACAATCAAGCCCGGATAAATCTGATCAGTATTTTCCAAAAAAGAAGTCAATTATATGGCGCCTTAATGACCTACATAGACCGTAATGCAAGATCCGGTTTAGTTTTTCAAAAATAAGGTCCGATGATGCAACCAATGGTGCATTTTTTTGTATGTAATGGAGCCTGTTGGGGATTTATCTCATTTTATATGCAAGAATTTTGTTTATTAACAAGCGTTTTTGCCAAAAATGACTCTTATCGCTAAATACAATCTTCAATTAAAACATCGGGTCAGATTCCAATTGATCTAGAGCCTAATCGGCAAAAGAACAACGCGTGTTGTGGGCTCATGGTTTATTTACTGCACCAGCTAGATCTTATACGAATGTGAGCCAAGAAATTTGTGGAAAATAGCCTAATTTCTGCGACCGACAACGATTCGATAATTTTAGATCTTCTTTCACACGTTCGCTAACAGCAGCGATTTCGTTTACAGTACGCACATTTCTTTGATGTTTTAGTTTTATTGTATAACTAGATGACCCGTGCGAATATTTCGCACCGTTAGTTGTCATTTTTGTAACATAAAATGGAAATAGTAAATAGAAATTTTAGTAACTTCAATACATTTTAAAATATAATTTTTATCAATGAAAATATTAATTTTTCAATTTCTAATTATTTTTCGTCATTAGTGTTAGAAATAAGCTTTAAAATGAGATATCATTCATTAAATTTGATGCGGTGGTATGGGAGATATTTGCAACCGACAAAAAAAATTGCTTTAGAAATAATATATATGATTGTATAATTGAGAGGGTATGTGGAAACAGATTTACATGAGAACCTACCATGATCGATCTAAACCACTGGGTGACGCACAATGCACTCCCCAACCGTCCTTGTGATTGCATGGACATATATTTCACTAACAAGTAGCAATTTTAAGTGTATGATCCGACAAAAATTATACTCCCGCCCCTTGTTTAGGAGCCGGCTCTATCTAACCTCCGCTGCTATTAGAAATCCAGCAGCTTCTATTTAAAAGCAACAGCACTTAGGAATAGTACACTCTCTCAGGCGGAACTTTTTCACAAGTGGTAACCAGCCTTTATAGAATTTTCAGTACTATCCCTACCCGCGACTTTGGGTTAAGACTACAGCCACCACTTGATCGCCGAAAATATCTTTTCGCCAAAAAAAAAGCTGCCTTTAGTTAAACCCTTTCATGCGTTCATGCCCTGAGAAGGCACCCCCCAGCGAGAACAACCTGATGAAATGCAGCCTTCTACCATAAAAGTAAAGCTTTCAAAAAGCCTTTGTTTGATCCTATGCATACAATGATTTTCTTGGGAGGATAAAAGGTGAAATATCCATTAAAAAATTTGTAAAACTTTACATTTTATTTAAAGCTTATCCAATCAACAATAAATTTCAGTGTTTTTATCAAGAATAAAAATTGGGAATTAAGCACGAATAACAAAATCTTTTAAATTAAAATTTTGTATTCCCAAAAATTTCTTTGATGGTTTCTAAGAATTTTTAAAATTTTATGCTGGTTAAAGCGATTTTTGAGAAAAGGTTCTTCTATAAGGGAGCTGTGGTCAATTATAAGCCTATTCTCCCAAAATTTTTAGTAATAATAATATCACGTACTAGACTTTGTCTCGCTTCTAAAACTTTGAATGGATTTAAGCGATTGTTGGGGACGGATCTTATATAAAGGCCACGACGTAAACGTATCCCAGCGAAAGTTTGTTATACCCTTGGCGTTTATATACAATTTAGTAGTGGCAAGTTTTCTAACGATTCATAAATTTTTAAGTTATTTACACTAAACATGCGTTTTTCTGCGAGAGCGTTTCTTTGGCGAAGCAAATTCGAACTGACTGAGTCTAAAGACTTAAATAAAACTTTTTTTATTCTTGATAAAAACTCTGAGATTTCTGGTTGGGGGATATACTAGTTCCTTTGCGCTTTCCACTGGTTGCTTAACACAGATCATAAGAAAACCTTTGTCCAAAGACTTTCGAAAAGCTAAAGATATTATACAACTAAAACTGTAAAGCGATTGAGAATTACACACACTCAAGTCTTATTTGCAACGATATCAAAGCTTAAACAAAACACCATAAATAAACAGAGAGTTTATATTTTCTTACAATCCCCTACAATTGGTTGGCTTTTTCCCGTCTCGAATTGTAGTTGTAAGTGTGTAAAAAGAAAAAACAAAATTAAAAACATTTAAACATTTATTATTTTCGCAAGAATTTTGGGAATTTAGCACATCATAATTAATGAATAAAAATTTTTAGTTTGATCAACTTATCTTTTAAAATCCGATTTGTACCTTTAAGAAGCTATCCAGACGGACAGACAGACGTATATGCTCAATGAATCTATAATACTGATTTTGAAATCATGGCCCAGGTTTTACTATTTTCAATAGATTCGTCCCATAGATTAAGAAAACTTATGTATTCAATTTATCACATTTTCTTTAAAAATGTGACTTTTATGGGCACACAAAAGAACGGATGGACATGTTATATTACTTTGAAAGGTAATACTGAGTCGATTAGTATAGTAAGAAGCGGTTCTGCTAACATTATTTCAAAGCGTCGCAAACACAAACAATCCACTTACTGTGGTGTAGGTCATAAAAGAATTTTAAATATTTGTTGAAATGAAATTGAAATGTTCAGAAGAAAGCGGCTAAGCTAAAGGACTTAATGTAAGACTTATTTGCTTTTATACATTATTATTTAACTGTCTAAGATATGGTGTAACACGGTAGGTTATTTTGTAGTGAGCTTGTGCAAGGGTAGCGGGTTCGACTGCCGCCAGAGGCCCTGGAATTTTATTTTTAACATTTAATTAATAATTGAGAAATAAATATATGTATGTGTGTCTAAGATTTGTCAATATCAATCACTGATTGACAAAATTAAAACTATGAGAAAAAAGTGATTCTCCAAAGAGGTCTTTTTATGTATCAATACCTCGCAAACCTCGCAAAAACTTTTTATATTTTTATATTTTAAATCCAAATTGAAAATCATCAAAAATAAAAAATGTCATATCCATAAGTTAAAATTATATTTCATAGTTGAATGACTTTCTTTACAGCACACTTTCTGCTAACGCCTGTAGAAAACCCCTGATGTTTTAATTTGCTTTTTTTATATTTAAAAACATTTAATGACCTAAAGTTCCTCATTTTTTTTAAGCAATTTTAAAATTAACTACATAAACCATTTTTATTTTGATTTTTTCGAGTTAAAACGCCACAAATTTTGCAAGCATGTTGCTAAGTCATAAGTAACTATTTAAGTACATATAAGCAAAATAATGTTTGCTTAAAGAGAACGATAATAAAAATATTATAAACGTTAATCAGTGGAGGTAAATATTACAATGTTGACAATTGTTTAAAGACATGAAGGTGAAGTTTTGAAAATAGAAAACATTTTTATATGAAAACAAGTAAATGTGCTTTATTCAGCTGTGCCGAATCTTTCATACCCTCCAGCGAGAGTAAGAATATTTCAGGAGTTGGCTTTATATGGGATCTATAAATTATGATTCAGTCTATAAAAACTTGCCTCACAGGATAATAATTCGTTGGGGTTTTAGGCACATTAAAGTCTTGACCGAAAGTACGTTTTATAGGGGACATAAAGTAAATTATGGACCGAACAGTGTAGTTTCCTGTCTTATGGAGCTTCTCCAGTCCAAATTTAGTTAAATAAGTATTTTGTCGAAACACATATTTCGCATTTAGAAAAGTTGTTCCATATTAAGATTTTCGGCTTTTGAACTCGGGTTCTTCTTAACCATTTGTAAAGGGTTTTAAGCCTTTACAGCTTGATAGAACTAGAAACAATTTGCCAACAAAAATGTCATTTTCTCTTGAGTTTTCCTAAAGTAAACGTGTTTTCAACAGACAAACTTTGCATTTACATAACGCCCCATAGTCAAGGCGCTAGCAAAACACACACAGGAGCTCTCTTCCCACGTATTTGGGTGCAAACCTCTACTACCACGAGACCCTCTAAGACACAACCCATGAGAACAGCACTATCTTTACAATAGCCTCATTCCGTGAGATATACATTTCTTAGATAGTTAACTTCTTCCTCATCCTGGCTCTTGACTCTTCATTTAGTCCAAAATGCATGTCTTACCAAACAACCAACCCAGCTTGCTCCTATCCAACATTTACACCAATTCACCTGTACCTCTACCTATCATCAGCCTATTTTAGTTTTCTCTGTATTTTTATCAGTACATCAACCACACCATTTTCGATCAGTTCTTCAATCCAGCATACCATTCACTAGACCAGCACCACTACTTTATCAATTTCAGTCTTCTCTGTGTATTTTCAAGTCTTGCCTCAAAGTGTTCGGGAGGCACAAACCTGTTCGGCCTTTAATTCAATATCACTACCAGCTTTCAATACCCACGAACTTCACTCCACTACACACCAGTCTCTTAATTATCATCACTTCACAAAATCAACAACTTCATCGCTCCATTTTATCTGTTTCCCATACGGCACTCCAATAACTGCGGAAGACGCTTCATCATGATTTCATTCGCTCAAAAACTACTGCTGTTTCAACCATCATCACTTTACAGTTCTTTTGACTCTCTAATAAAATGTGCATCTCACTAAATTTATAACAAGCTCAAAGACACCTCATCTCAAGAGAACATGCCCTTGGGGGTCTTAATCAAAAGTCAGTGCAATAATGAAATACCGGCTACTGACTCCCAAGATACCAGGTAATAATGCACTCTGGTGAATACCTCGTTGAATGTTAGCCGAATTTAGGCTTACTAGACCTGAGGAGCAGCACATCCCCCGGGGGGAGCAGAAAGACAGACAGACGTGCATGGCCTTATCAACTTGGAATTTCTCAAGGACCCAGAATGTACTGAGTAATCTCCCTTAATAGAAACCTAACTTGATCGAACGCGCTCTTCAATGAATATTGTTCCCTGGTGCCAAAAATTATCTTAAGGAAAGTATTAAGTTCTTAAAAAAAAATAATATAAAATTATTTGCTTTAAAAGGCAGATATTTAAATAATTGATTTTATGCTGACTTAATGAAATTTTTATTAAATTCTTTTATAATTTTGTTTCTTTTTTCCTTATTTTCCTTCTATTAATCGGCTTTAAAAAGTTTTCTTTAGAAAAAATTTCCATTGTTTTTCTTTGACTACCAAATTTAAATAATTCTTTTGCCAGGTGGTTTATTAAATAACAACTAAAAAACCTTTTGTTTAAATATTGAGGAATTACAATGCAAATATATCTGTTTTACACATAAATGCTCTTGCCACACAAAATGGTTTTTTGGCCGATATTTTTGACTGTTTTTGGCGATTTTTTTTCCCCGAATGTTATATCAACCAACCATTTAACCAAACATGCAACCAACCGGCCAATATTATTCATTGAATTTTAAAAATTATTTATATGTATGTTTTATTTTTTTCAAAGCCAGTTTTTTATGTTTGCTCAACAACAAACGAGCAATTTGTTTATAAATATTTTTTCAATTTTTAAAAATACTAAAAAACACACACTCACACTAACATATAAAATATTTATTGATAAATATTTTATAAAACAATATTGCTGGCATTTTTATACTTTTGCTGGTTTAACTAGTTTTAATGCCTGCACAATGGGTTTCAAAAAAACTTAGTTGAATATTTAAAAAAAAAGTAGCTGATATACATATATATACAAAAAAAAAAAACAACAAATAAACATGCAAATTTATACCATGCAACAAAATTCATACAAATAACTATACAAATATGAACATTAAAAAAAAGGATCATAAAAACTAGGACTAACCAGGACTCTAAAGGGAGGTAGTTAAGTTGGGTAAGGCAAAGGCTTGCATACAAAAATGCAGCTGTTGTTGCATATGAAAATAAATTACTCAAAAAAATAAAAAAAATAATAAAAAAAAGAAATAAATAAAAAACCTAACTGAAATGAATATAAAAATACAATAAATTTTGTGTGCTCTTTTTTCAGAACTAAATGTACAAACAAAAAATAATAATAAATAAATAATAAACATTTGGTGAAATTGACCGCATATGTTGCTTGTATGTTGCTGTTTAGTGTTAACAAAAAATCATACACACCAACAGATCCCAGCAAACATAAATTGTTGCAAACTCACACCACACTTCATTTCAATTCTTATGCAGGTTTTAGATAAATATACAAAAAGATTTTACTTATGCTTAAATTTTATTTTAAACTTTAGTTAAATTTTATTTTAAACTTTAGTATTTTCGTTCAGATTTAAGTTAAGTTCTTAGTTCCTTTGTTTAGCCAGTTCGACAAAATCTAGTTAAAGTTTTAGTTAAGATTCTAGTTTGGTTTTTTTAGTTCAGTTTTGTTCTAGTTCAATTAAAATCTGTTTTATTTCTGTTCAAGCTATGTTCAATTTCTGCTCTAGCTCTAATCGTGTTCTAATTCTGTTAAAGTTCTGTTCTATTTCTATTCTATTCTAGTGTAATTCTATTTTTATTCTAGTTCTGCTTAAGTTGTGCTCTTTTTGTGTCTTAGTTCTGTTCTTGTTTTGTTCTAGTTTTGTTCTAGTTCTGTTCTAGTTCTGTTCTAGTTCTGTTCTAGTTCTGTTCTAGTTCTGTTCTAGTTCTGTTCTAGTTCTGTTCTAGTTCTGTTCTAGTTCTGTTCTAGTTCTGTTCTAGTTCTGTTCTAGTTCTGTTCTAGTTCTGTTCTAGTTCTGTTCTAGTTCTGTTCTAGTTCTGTTCCAGTTCTGTTCTAGTTCTGTTCTAGTTCTGTTCTAGTTCTGTTCTTGTTCTGTTCTAGTTCTGTTCTAGTTCTGTTCTAGTTCTGTTCTAGTTCTGTTCTAGTTCTGTTCTAGTTCTGTTCTAGTTCTGTTCTAGTTCTGTTCTAGTTCTGTTCTAGTTCTGTTCTAGTTCTGTTCTAGTTCTGTTCTAGTTCTGTTCTAGTTCTGTTCCAGTTCTGTTCTAGTTCTGTTCTAGTTCTGTTCTAGTTCTGTTCTTGTTCTGTTCTAGTTCTGTTCTAGTTCTGTTCTAGTTCTGTTCTAGTTCTGATCTAGTTCTGTTCTAGTTCTGTTCTAGTTTTGAACTAGTTCTGTTCTATTTCTGTTTTAGTTAAAATTTCAAAGTGTCTTTTCTTAAAACACAATCAATAAGCGATAAGTTTAGTTTCATATCTCTTAACTTGTGTGGATATACCTTCATCCACTAACTCATATATGCACTCACCCACTTACTCACACACAATCGAACAAATTAACATTAACTCCCACAAACACAATATTTGTAGTGAAGCTGCTTTGTATTTGATATCCTTAATTTGTTAGTGACTCTGTGTGTGTGTAAACGCTGCTGTGTTTGTATATTTGTTGTCAGCTAGATTTTTTTATTTTTTATTAATATAAATATTAATTTTTTTTGTTTTTTATTTATTATATTTCATTTTAATTTAATATTGAATATTTAAATGCCTTTTTTAACAGCAATGCAGTTAAAAATCATGTTCTACATGAATTTGCAGGAAAATGTTTACAAAAAGTATTAAATATAAGGAAAAATAAAAATATATAAAAGTAAATATATTGAAATTTTAACTTATAGGCATGTTTAACTGTGAAGCACAGTGGTCAAAACAAATATATAAAATGGAATCTAAGCCAGAATGAATATTATAATCTAAACTACAATCTCAACATATGAAAAAAACTTGAATAAAACTTGATCTAAAAATAAACAAGAACTGAAAGAGAATTGAATTAGAAATGAACAAGACCTGGACAAGAACAGTACTAAAACTGAACATGAAATAAAGTATAATATTATTAAATATTTTCTTTTGCCAGTGCTTGGTAAATTTAATTAAGCGGTTTGTAATTCAATGTTTCGACAAATTGCATGCTTTTTAATCTCGACATGAGTTTATTAGACTGATAATTGTCTGGCCCTTTGTTCCAACTAGGAATCCCAGGAATTTATATATACTATATATATATATATAATTGTCCGTTGACGATTTTGCTCTTCCACAACATACTTTGTAAACAGATATAAAAGTTAATAGTCAGCTGCCTTAGTTATCTGTACAGCAAATTGGCAGATGAGGGCGGTTGTGACAGAGAAGAATTGAGACATTTCTTTAATCTGCAATTTTTCGTTTGGACAAGAAGATAATCGCCTAATGAAAAAAAAGGCCATAAGACAGTTTTCCACAAAATTATTGTTGAATCTTTCTACTTTTTATCTTCATTCTGCGTTCCGTCTTGTAATGTCAGTATGATCTATACGTTTAAAGGTAGCGTAAGCCGTTATAGAATTCATTGATCAGTGTTATGTTATATAAACTTCTGATGTTTAGAACTTCTAATGTTGTGGCTATAGTTTTTGCCGGTGTTTCTGTTTCTGCTATACTAGCGGTGTTGTTAATTTAATTTGAAACTGTAATGGCTGTTTCATCAGCGTATGCAAATATCGAACCGGTCTTGAGGATATTTAACATATAATTTGTGTATACCCAAAAGTATCGGCCCAAGTTTGGACTCTTGTGATACACCATTACTCGTTAAGATTTCGCCGCTTAGAGTTCGACATATTTTTTACTAGATATGTTCTAAAATTCAAGAGTTTTTGAGCCACTTGAAGCAATCGCCTCTTACTCCGTTATAATAGAATCTATACTAAAGTCTGAACTAGAATTTTACCTATTAGACAGAAACCAAACATAAATCTATAATTTTATAGTTTTTTAACTAGAATAAAAATTTAAATCGGAGCAAGAATCTTAAAAAAAAAACAAAAAAAAAATATAAACATTTTCCAACAATTTTCCTTTTTGTGAGATTTTCTTGATTCTCCATGCTTCTCTGAATCACTGTCTTTAGTTTTGAGTGTGAATTCTATTTTAAACATTTGTAAATTTGAACTGTTGGCGCCTTTTGTTATTTTGTTCGCTATTTATCAACAGGAAACGTAAGTTTGCCAAAACGGAATTACAATGTAATTCTAGATTAAAATTTGTGAACAAAATCATGTGTAGATTTTGGATAAGTTTAAAAAAAAAAATAGTTGTAAGAAAAAAAGGTTTAGCAAACGTTTAACAAATTGGTCAGGAATTTTCTTTATGGCTTTAAAAACAATTTATCAAAAGAATTAAAAGAAGTTTTATATGAGAATTAAAAATTGTTTCAAGTGCTTATAAATTTTTATCGGGTTGAGGTTTTTTCCTAATTTTTGTTTCAGATGTATTTTCCATTTTACAATTTATATATTTTAATTGTTCCTTAATAATTTCCCCTTTAAAAATCACATTTCTCACTTAATAGTTTTATATTATTTTTTACCGTGATTTCCAATTTGCTTAATGCGTCCCTCTTGACTGCCATTTTTTGTTTTTCGAATGAGCTGTTTTAGCAATTTCCGGTAATCACTTAAAATCAAATATAAAAATATTATTTCAACAACACTAACAAAGTCATTTGCATCTACTATACACCTCTGCAATCGTGTTAACACTCGCTTTCTCATCTACCATCAAACAAATTCCCTTAAGTTATTTTTATGAAAAACACTTTAATAGTCATATGTAATATTATTCTTTATTTCTTTTTCCCAGCGTTTTTTTGTTTTTTTAATTTTAATTCATCTACGTTCGTTTATGAATCATTTCCCCCAAAGAATATCTACAATAAAACAAAAACTGTAATGGAAAAGCAGCGTTCTGGTATGTTGGTAGGAAAGAAAAAAAGCAAAAAAAAAAAAAAGGAATTGTAATAAAATAAAATGTGATTTGAGGAAATCAATCAATAATTGCTTTGACTCTATACACATCGTAATACAAGCACAACATTTTCATTTCCGTTGACACACGCTACTCCAAACAAAATAGCGTTACTCCAACACACTCACACATACAGATACAGGTATTTACTGCAATTGCTATATAGAGGGAGATCTGTATTAAAAAAAAACATAAAAAACCGTTATGAAATATAAGTATGTGTTTCACAAAAATGTGACAAATTTCTTACGAGTTTACGCTGATATCAGTGTTGCCGGAATCTAAACTCAATTTAACACAGACACACAAATCCGATGCACGTGGAGCCCAGCTAAAATCGCTTGCGTTCGCCGAATATGTACTTACAAAAGACCAGCGAGCAAAATCATTAGATCGGATGGTTTTCCTCAGCTGGCATAGACAATTTTCCAATATCCACCACCATTTACCGAGACTTAAACACAAATCAAAAAAATATGGGTTAAGATTTTTCGGACGATACACTGCACCAAACAGTACATTTAAGTGGGTGAAATTGCCACTGATGAACTGCTCTTAATGTCTGCGAAGCAGTCTTGCTTGTGTACCTAACAATTCACAACAAAAAAACTTATAATTAAACAAGTAAAAAGAAGCCCGAACAACTTTTAAACACAAATTTTCTAAAGTTTACCCTACCTGGGACCCATGGGCAGTCATGGACGACCAGAACAAAATTATGTTATGCGGTTCAGATGCATGTAATGGCTTTATATGCGAACTTTGGTTAGAATTAGGGAACAGATTAGGACAGTGATATCGGCCATTACGGGTCGCTTTTTAATAGGGACTTATGCAGGCAGAATGAATCTGGATTTAAATGACTACTGTAGAAGTTGTAAATATGAGTAGGAAGAGGAAACGGTGTTTCACTTTCT
The DNA here is from genome assembly GCA_930367215.1 of Pollenia angustigena. Classification (NCBI taxonomy): domain Eukaryota; kingdom Metazoa; phylum Arthropoda; class Insecta; order Diptera; family Polleniidae; genus Pollenia; species Pollenia angustigena. The sequence goes on from OV884058.1 coordinate 10,891,367, forward strand.
CTGCCAAGTCCCTGATCACGAGGCTATTAAGATAAGGCATTTTGGGATACTAGAATTGGCCTGTTTGGACGCGTTGTGTTTGGTGTAGAACTGCAATCGATCTTTGCAGGGAGAAAGGGTGGTTTGAGAATGCAGTGATGTCTGGGGAATGAACTGATGGATACTTGCTGACTCTGGTGACAGGCTTAGGGTATCACAAAGGGACCGCCATAAGGACCCAAGTGAGCCGTCCTCGTGTCGTCTACTCATTGAACCCAGTCTTTGGTTAGAATTGGATATATCAGCACAATATCGGGTTACAGTAACTATCTTCAAACTTATTGCCGCCAATTTTAATGTCAATACAAATATTGATAAGGAAGCTGTGGCATTAAAAGCTAAGTGTTTTCGGGAGTAGTATTTACATGGGAGCTATGGCATAATATGGAACGATTTTAATAAAATTTGGTAAGGGGATTTGCATTGCAATAAAATAAGTTTGGATCAAACTTAACCTTAATACCAACGTAATAAGATGGTTTATGGGGACAAATACTCAATTCCAGAGAGAAACTTGGGGCTATGTAAAATTATGGACAGACTCTCACCAATATGCTTGGTTCGTGGGACAATTTAAGCTTACGTACCTAACTTCATCAAATTATTTACAAAATTCCGACCTGTACTTTGCGCACAAGATTTACATGGGCAGCCATTCTAGCCAGCCAGTCTGCCGGACGGACGGATGTACAACGTATTATCGCTTCACTAGGACCAGTTTTCAAAGTTGCTACAAACATCAGCACAAACGGATAATACCCTCTCCACTACTGTGTTAAAACCAATGTGATTGCAAAACTACACAAAAATTTTGGGTTCCAACAATTATCCAAGAACAAATTTAAGTCCCATTTTTGATAACTACACAGAAATCGGCAACGCCGGCTTTTATATACGTATTTTATGCACTTGATTGTGTGTGCTAAAATGCACGTTTTTATTTCCTTCTGCTCTCTTAGTTGCCTGTCGCTTTATGTCTATGTATGTATGTGTGTTTAAATCATGACATTTTTGTTATCCTGCCATAATTTGTTTGAGAGTATGAGTTTGAGTACTTTTAAAGCGATTTTATATGTAAAGCGTCAATTTTAATTTATTACCCCGTTTGTCGTTGCCAATCGTGTGTGTAAAATCATGTGTTAAGGAGGGGAAAGGATCAGGTAGCAACAATATGCTGCTTTTTGATATTAATGACAATGTATTTATTTGCACGTTTTTTTGTGTGTTATATTAAAAGCGATATTAATTAATATTATTTTAGTCAGCTTTAAATAAAATAAAATGATAAATAGGAATTTGTTAAAAATTATAAAAATTAATTAATATATTTAAGCCATTATTAAATGGCTAATAAAATATAAAAAAATTGCAGTAAAGATTTTCTTAGTTCCGAAATAAAGCAATTTAAAAACTTCGCGGAACTGAAAAATTATTTTCCTAAAGTTGCCTTAAACATTTTTAAGATCTGCCGTAAGCCAATAATATCCTGTATGGATTTGCTATTAAGTTAAAAGAAGAATCTAAGTAACTTTTTAGCAAAAAAATACAATTTTAGCTAAAGTTCCATTTTTTTGCAAAAGTACCTTTTAAGCAAAAGTTCCCTTTTACCAAAGTACCGTTTTACCAAAAGTTTCTTTTTACCAAAAGTACCTCTTAACCAGAAGTAACTTTTTACCAAAAGTACATTTGTACTAAAAGTACCTTTTTACTAAAAGCACCGTTTTACTAAAAGTACCTTTTTACTAAAAGTAACTTTCTACTTAAAGTACTTTTTTACTAAAAGTACCTTTTTACTAAAAGTACATTTTACTGAAAGCACCTTTTTACTAAAAGTACCGTTTTACTAAAAGTACCTTTTTACTAAAAGTACTTTTTTACTAAAAGTATTTTTTTTTTACTAAAAGCACCTTTTTACTAAAATTAACTTTTTACTAAAAGTACCTTTTTACTAAATGTACCTTTTTACTAAAAGTACCTTTTTACTAAAGTACCTTTTTACTAAAAGTACCTTTTTACTAAAAGTACCTTTTTACTAAAAGTACCTTTTTACTAAAAGTACCTTTTTACTAAAAGTACCTTTTTACTAAAAGTACCTTTTTACTAAAAGTACCTTTTTACTAAAAGTACCTTTTTACTAAAAGTACCTTTTTACTAAAAGTACCTTTTTACCAAAAATACCTTTTTACTAAAAGTACCTTTTTACTAAAAGTACCTTTTTACTAAAAGTACCTTTTTACTAAAAGTACCTTTTTACTAAAAGTACCTTTTTACTAAAAGTACCTTTTTACTAAAAGTACCTTTTTACTAAAAGTACCTTTTTACTAAAAGTACCTTTTTACTAAAAGTACCTTTTTACTAAAAGTACCTTTTTACTAAAAGTACCTTTTTACTAAAAGTACCTTTTTACTAAAAGTACCTTTTTACTAAAAGTACCTTTTTACTAAAAGTACCTTTTTACTAAAAGTACCTTTTTACTAAAAGTACCTTTTTACTAAAAGTACCTTTTTACTAAAAGTACCTTTTTACTAAAAGTACCTTTTTACTAAAAGTACCTTTTTACTAAAAAAACATTTTTACTAAAAGTTCCTTTTTACTAAAACTACCTTTTTACTAAAAGTACCATTTTTCTAAAAGTACCTTTTTACCAAAAATAACTTTTTATCAAAAGAACCTTATTATTAAAATAGTAACTTTTAAAAAAAGTACCATTATAAAAAAAACTAGCATTTGGAACAAAACTAACCATCATTTAGAAAACCAAATTAATAAAGAATATATTTGCCATTTTTTAAGCGAAAATACCGCAAATTATTTAAAATTTAGCATATTTGCCAATGAAGTCTTTTCTCTTTTATTGCAGATTAAGAACAGCAACAACTACTGCCTTCGACAAAAAGATGAACTAGACAAGTAAGTAAAATACTAAAAGAAAAAACGAAAAACTTTTAACCATATAAAAATGCTGAGAATTTTTGAACAAATACGTGTGTAATTAAAATCCTTTTGTAAATTTATGGTTATGGATTTGTGTGACTGCGTTTGTAGTCATACATGTATGCGAGTGCATGAAAGTGTAAAGACGAAAAGTGTAAAATAAGTAAGAGTGCTTTATTCGGCTATGCCGAATGTGATACAACCCTCACCATGGTAAGATAAGAAAAGAAAGCTATATAAATATAGTTCTTTAGAAGTTTTGTGCCACGCCCACTTCTACAATCCCGCTCATACTTTTAGAGAAGTTGTGTATTGATAACCCTGCTATGTGTTTCAAATGTTTCTCTTACCGTTCTTTAGATGTTAATTAATCTTTTTTATGCCACGCCCATTTCTCCAATCCCGCCCACATTTTTTCGAATGCTGCGTATTCATAACCAAAATCGTTATTCCTAATTTGCAAAAGTTGGCTTTTGCCGATCTCGAGATCTATAATGCATTTGTATGATAATTGCCACGCCCACTTCTCTAATCCCGCTCATATTTTTCGGATTGTGTGTATTCATAACCAAAATGCTTGTACCTAATTTGTAAATCTGTCTCTTGCCGTTCTCCAGATATACATAAAAAATCTGAAAAAACACAACAACAAGGGATGTTGGGTGTTTGCTTATATCTCAGCCATTTGTGGACAGATCAGGCTGAATTTCATTAGCAAAAAATGTCTTACCTTATGCGATATAAATGTAAACTATCTAGTCCCCATCATATCTGGGGCCTTAAAAAAACCCATTGAAACGGACACACGGTCAGATGGATTAACGAGGATTCAGAATATGTATGTACACTTTATATGGTCTAGGAACAATATTGTAGAGATAACAAATGGAATGAAAAAGTTATATAGCTCGGTGAAGGGTATCAAAAAAGATATTTAAAAGAAAAAATATGCAAATGATCACATAAAGGCTTAAATATTTACCCCAAAAAAGGGTAAGGGCACAGAAAATGAGCACGCTTTTTTTCGCTAGTCTTAAATGAACACACCGAAAACGAAAACAAGAAAGAAAAAAAAGAAAAGTATATAAATTGTTGAAAATAAATGTAAAAGAGTAGAGAAATATTAAGGCCTTTTGCTATTACTGTTTGGAAAGATTGTTCTTTTTTTTTATCTGAGTATTTTGGCTTGTATTGTTTTAACATTTTAATGAAAATATACAAAGTGGTGTCTACAATTAAGCAATGCACGAATACAATTGAAGATTCCTTTATATATACATATATGTATATAAATTCACGGAGAATTTCGTATTAGTATGTGTGTTGAAATGCAAAGGAGTTAAAGCCGTTACAGCTTCATATAGAGGAAAAGCCAGAAAATAGCTAAAGATAACAAGTCAAAGTGTGGTAAATTAACACATACAATTCTTGTAATTTTTAGCATTTAAATGAAGTCAATGGGTAATAAAGAATAAAAAGAAATAAAAGACACAACTTTTTCAGAAAAAATTTTGGGTTTTTTAAGCAACGTACTATTGAAGCACGGAATTTTGTAACACATTAGCAACTTTTATAAAAAAAAGTTGCCTGGTGCCTATGAAAAGTTGCTTAGCTTGCAAGCAAGTTGTTATAGTAAAAGCAATTTTTATATTTGTGTGAAGATAAACACGAAAATTTTAATTCATTTTCTTAAAATATGGCATGTGATAAAAAATAAATAAAAAAATATCGCATTCCATAAAAAAAATTATAATAAAAAAAGTATGATTATTTTCACTTAATTCTAAAATTGTCACAAATTTTTTATCGCGTGCGATATTTTTAATATACTTTTTTTATCGCATGCGATATTTTAACAAAATTAACTCAACTTCTCGTATTTACCTGCACACACATTTGAAGTACTAGATATATTATTTTCTGATCCGATATTCTAGAAGCTAGTGCCCCTTATAAAATAATTAAATAATTTGTGTAATTTTTAAAAATTAATGGCGTTGGTTATTTTTGCAATTTTGGAAAATGCTTTCGCATTACAGAACACCGGCTTGCCACTTTTTATCATTTTAAATGCGACTATAATCATACTTTGAGAACATCGTAACACAGAATATCAATTGTTTGAATTTATAAATTTTTGAGTCGCTTTGACTTTCACATCGCAATTCAAAATAAGCCCCCAGCTTTGCAATTTGCGTGGGTTTAGAATGACGTTCTTTTTTTTTGGCAAAAATAATTAATATTTTTAATCTTTTTTTTTTTTTGCTGACATAATTGTAATTTTTTTTGGCGGATATAAAGTTCATTATCGATTTTTATATATCTTTACCGGAATATATTTTTTCCCTACGAGAAACTGAAGATTAAAGAAATTTCAATGTCTCATTTGATTAAATTTTTTCGCAAAGCTAACCGGCCTTCAGCCGTCAATTATTAAATTCGATCAGTTGACTGACTCCCAACTTTAACTTGTATTTTGAGAGGTGTTACCAACTGAATTTTCCTGCTGCTTATGTAATAAAGAACGTTGGCTTATACCATATTAAAAAACGTTGCAAATAGCAAAATTATATTTATTTGCTTAAATAAGTTTTAAAAAAGTCCCCCTGGATCCGCGCCTGAGTGCCAGTTGCTACGCTTTACTCCTTTTTTTTTGGTATTTATAATTTCAACTTTGATAGTCGTTCTATGTAGTCTTAACAAACATAAATCCTTAACAAACATAAATCCTTTTTTTTGCTTTCCAATGATCTCTCAGGTACATAATAATGACTTTAAAGCCTTTTTCTCTACTCCTCTTTTAACTAAAACGGGGAGTTATTTGCCACTAACCAGTTGATTATTAACAAGTCGTAAAGTTTCTCACACTAAAAAAATGCGAAAAAGTAAAAAGAAACAAAATAATAAAAATAATATAGAAGAATTTTACATTTTTTTCTCTATAGCTTAACCGCAGTTCGGCTGTAAAATTATAGAGACAAGGACTTCTTCTTCTGCTTCCTTTCTCTAAAGATATTTTGTGCTTAAGCTTAAAATTTTAAAATGCTTTAAAGTTGTTCATTCTTTTTGTCTCGTTTTGGTCGTAAAATATTGTCATTTGAAAGCAGAAGAGTTGCTTGCTTTTTTATAGCTTGAGTTAAGATAATAAAATTGCTTGATACTACTGTCAGTGTCATGGTAAGAGTCAGAAATAATTTTTTGTTCCTTTTTATTTAAAAGGGTTATAAATTTAATAGCAGGTATTTCTACCACACACTTTAGTTGTTTCAACCGTGAAATGATCATTATTAACCATGGCAAATAAAACCGGTAATAAATATTATGAGTTTTTATTCTTTTAAGAGTTTTAGGGATAAATATAATTGAAAAAAAAGGAAGAGAATAAAAAATGCTGAATTTTAATATGGCAACTAAGCCTGATTAGATTTAAACAAGTTTTAATAGAAAAAGTTGCTAAGCTTTTAGGCAATTAAAAAAAAGTTGGCTTCTTTGTTAGTAGCGTTTATATAAAAAGTTGCTTAGCTTGTAAGCAACATTTTAAAGAAAATGTTTCTTAGTGCAGAAAAGTTGCTTAGCTTGTAAGTAACATTTCGAAATTTTACTAAGTTCGTAATCAGGTTTTAACAGAAAAAGTTGATTAGTTGGTAAGCAACTTTTCACAGAAAAAGTTGCTAAGTTTGTAAGCAACATTTTCTTTGTAATCAAGTTGTTATAGAAAGAGCTTAAAAAAAGTTTCTAAGTTTGTAAGTAACATTTCAAAGTAAATGTTGCTTAGTTTACAATCAAGTTTTTGAAGAAGAAGTTAATAACATTTTCAAAGAAAATGTTTCTTAAGCCTGGTACTCTGTTCAACATTTCACGTGAAATGCTGTCAAAACGCATATGAAAAAAACTTGTGCGGAATATCTATGAAATAATGTTGATAGAGTTGTACTCTGTTCATTTTGTGAAAAAGTTCCGAAATGTTTCTGGCAACATTTTTTTACAACTGCGAAATAAAGTAAGCTGCACTTATTTCACGTGGAATTTTAATCAAAAGCAAAAATGGATGAACTGATTAATTAATAAGAAATAAAAAATTAATATAACACAACCGGTAACAGTTTTTTATCCATATTTACTTTCTTTTTTATTAAAAAAAAATATTTTTAGTAAAATACATGTGGGGTTTGTTTACATACGCAAAACAATGTCGCATACTTTGCAGGAATAAAATCGGCAAATTGTACAAACTCGCATGATAGGTAACATCGATACATGTCAAAATTTTCGTGTGAAATAATAAATGTTGCTCAACATTTTTCACAAATTTGAACAGAGTACTAGGCTTTAGCATGTAATCAAGTTTTAAAGAAGAAGTTGATAAGCTTGAAAAAGTTGATTAGTTTGTAAGCAACATTTTAAAAAATTTTGCTTAGTTTGTAAGCAATTTTTTAAAGAAAAAGGTTGCTTAGTTTGTGACAACATTTCAAAGTTAATGTTGCTTAGTTTGTAATCAAGTTTTAGTAGGAGTTGATTAGCTTGAAAAAGTTGGTTAGTTTTTTTAGCAACATTTCAAAAGAATTTTTCTTTGCTTGCAATCAAGTTTTTATAGAAAAAGTTGCTTAGTTTGTAAGCAACTTTTAACAGGAAAAAATGCTACATTTGTAAGCAACCTTTGTAGAAGAATTGTCATCATTTTGAGAAAAAAGTTGATTGCATCATTTTTAAAAAATATTGCCGAAATGGTAGGCAATTTTTTGTAGAAAAATCGCTGTTGTAAGATGTTTGGATTACAGTCTTTTCTTCAATTATATTTTGAAAAAAAAAAAAAAAAAAATTACCTCTTTGTTTTTAGCAAAACTGCTGTGACATTTGTTGTACTTATTTTCCCTTTTTACGTTTTCTGATAAAAATTTCTTTTTGTCCTTTAAAGCATTATTTTATATTCGAACTCCCTTAGAAATTTGCCTTCTTTGAATCGTAATTATAAAAAATGTTCCAATTTTAATTAAATTTCTTTGTTTTTTTTTCTAGAAAGTCCTTTGTTCAAGTCCTAAGTCCTTCAAAAGGAGCAGGCACTTACTCATAAATGTCCCTAAACAATTATAATATGTTGTGTGTTTTAGACATGTTTTATAGATATTTCATTTTTCTTATGTCTCCGACTAATAAACTCATTTAGCACTTAATTTTTTTTCTTTTATTTTCATTCGAACAAGGACGAACACAGGAGAACAACAACAACAAGAACCACAATGATTTTGTTTTGTTTATTAAATGCAATCAACAACAATGAGGACAAGCAAAGAAACAACATGGTCAGCATCTTCATAATTTTTAACAGGCTTGTTGTGAAAAGCCAGTCAACAAACTGACGATGACAGGATAGTAGATTTTTGTTAAGGATTGTAAAGAGAGGGAGCAAAAGGAGTAAAGACAAAAAAAATAAAAAAAGTAGAAAATATCTAGTGAAATTTTTGCCTAATCTAGCAGACATGTAGACGTCTGCATATCAAATATAATTGTTTAAGTCCTTAGAATTTTTAACTGAAATTAGGAAAAAAGGATTTGCCTGAAAAGAGACAGAAAGGGGTTTGTGTCCTTGTTTAAAAATAATTTTAAGGTTTTTTGTTTAGTGTGTAAATGCTAAACTGAGCAATAAGATAAATATTGGAAAATCCGTTGATGGCTACAATTCGTTTAGATTTTTAAATGTTTGAGAAGAAGTGCAGAGCCGCAAGGATTGTTTTGAAGAGGAGTTTAGTGTTTGTATTTCGTAACAAATACACACACACTCACACACTCACACACAAAATCTACAATTTCACTTAGTTGTTGTTTAAGGCTTTGAAATGTTGTTGTAGCAAATATTTTTTTTTTTTAGTTTTTCATAGTGGTTAGAAGCAAACTCTAGCCAACCTCACTCCTCACCCTGGAAGCAAATAAAAATCGGCTTGATATCTACGTTAGTTTCGGGAAGTTTACAAATGTTATCTTTCATTTGTTTGCAGCTGATTTTTTCTGCGTTTTTTTGTTTTTTGTCGGTTTATAATATAAATTGTTTGGTTTCTTGTTTTTTTTTGGTTTAGTTGGCGCTTGGCGTTTTATATTTTGCATGAGGCTTTAGTCTCCTCATTCCTAGATGTTTTTTTTAATACTGACCAAAATAAAGTGTATATGAAAACATTGTTTGGTTTGTTGCCGATTTCTTTTACTCTTCCAGTTTTTTTTTTATTTGCCCTGGCTTGAGGTTTGGGCTTGATTAATTGCATGCTGCGGTTAAATTTTGCTGATTTAAAAACATTCAGCCAAAAAAAAAAAAAAATCGGTTGAAGAATTTTTTCTTTTTAACATTTTTATTCAGTTTAATTTTTATTTTAGTTTTTCTACTTTCTTTTTTTAAAATTTTTCTTTTTTTCTGTGTTTTGAGGTCTTTTTGGTGAATGAGTGTGTGTGTTTGTGTTTTGTGGCTCGAGTTTTGGTGTGTGTTTTTATCGCTTTTTATTATTGTTGACCGGGCCAACAGCAACCGTAAGCAAAAATATTTTTATTTCTTTTATTTGAACTTTTTTTTTGGGTAAAGAAATTGAATGCTTACACAGCTCAGTTAAGCGTCCAGACTTGGTAATTTGTTAAGTTTTTGTCTCTTTTTTTTATTCGTATGTTGCTCGATTGAAAGAGTTGTTGTAGGGGTAGAATGAGTTTTATTCGTAAGGAAGCTGATTCTTTAAGGGCAGGGGAGGATTATAATAAATACGAGAACAATACTTTTGATCACAAATAAAACTTTCGATAAAAATCCAGGCTTTTGGTAAAGCAATAAAATATATGAGATTTAGTCAAAAATGCGATTTATAATCGATAATAAGATTTGCTATCAAAAATTAATAGTTGTCCAATCTACAAACTCTGTCGTATGACTTATCGTTTACAAATAAATCCGATTTTTGTTTATGCACTTGTGAATAGACAAATTTGTTGTATCGTTTGCTCGTCGTATTGTCAAATGCCAAAAATGGAAAATATCGATTCAATGTGTACTACCAAAACACTTTGAGTAAACTGTTTAAAAAGAATTTCCTTTTACTAAATAATAAAAAAATTTATGAAAAATAAAACTAAAAGAGCAAATTATTTAATTTTATTACAATTTTTTACTTCACTCTAGATTTTTATTTATCTTTTCTTCTTCTCTAACAAAATGTGCCATTCACATTGGTTGATATCATGAAATTAATCCAGGTATGGGAGTTTTAATTTGAGATGAAATGGTAAAAAATACTAATTGATAAGCAATATTAATTAAAATATTTTGAAAAATAAATTTAAATGAATCAAATATATATTAATTTTTTAGAAGAATTGAAATTGTGGTGGAAGTTATCAGATTCTAAAAAAGAATTTTACAATATCACCAATCAAATCAAACATTATTTCCAGGCCTGACATAAATACAATTCACAAGGTAGTCATATCGCTTCTTTATCCAACTTGGCAAAATGCGATTAAACTTTTGAAAATGTACATTTATAAACAGACTTAATAAAATTTATTTTGCTATAACTTTGGTTCAGTTTGAGTTATATATTTTTATATATAACTTTCTGAGTCGAACTAACGATGTCCGTCCGGCTGGCTGGCTGTCCATGCAACCTTGTGCGCAAAGTACAGATCGCAATTTTGGAGATAATTTGATAAAATTTGGGACATAGGTTCTTATTGGCACTAGGACCAAGCCTATTGAAAATGGGCCAAATCGTTAGACCACGAAGTAAAATAGGGTGAAATTTCTTCCTCTCAGAAACTATCAAACCGATTTTAATAAAATTAAAAACATAGATAGAACTATATATTTATGGACACAAAAAGGATGCATTTTTTAAAAAATAGGACCATGAGGGGAGATAGGGGGCAATTTCTGCCTCTCACAATCTTTCAAACCGATTTTAATGAAGTTTATAAACATAGATTAATTCAATATTTATATAGACATATAAGCATGATGTGTTTCTTAATACTGTGGTGTAGGGTATCATATTGTCGGGCTTGACCGACTATACTTTCGTACTTGTTTTATATATAAAGAAGGTATCAAGGCTTAAGAAACATACAATTTTTAATTTTTTTCAGATAGGACTATTTTGCAATAAAGAAACGATCTGTGTTAAAATAATAACAAGAAATAATATGGGTGTTGTCAGCAACCCTCATAACTCTGATTTCTACTGCGTAGTTATGACAAACCATAAACACAGCATTAAATGTCTTATTTCTTAGGCCTTTTTTTGTATGAAACACAATAATAATTTGTTTTAATCTAAAGTAAAATATTAGGATGTAATGACAATATGACTTAATAGGACACCTTGTGAATACCCCCAATATTTTTCAACTCAAAATCAATCGTTTAATAAGACAACACTTTTGTATAAAAATCACCAAAACAAAGACAATTATACAACGAATACGACGATACCACGGGCTTGTGAATTGCATAAGTTTGGTATTCAAAAATGTTTTAATTTAAAACTAAATTTTAAGTCAAAAATACAACTTTAAGTGGTTTTTGCAGTGGTGGTAAGCAAATTCGTTATCAGATTCTAAAAAAACATTTCCAGGCCTGCCACAAACACAACATTTTTCAAAACCCATTAAAATCAATCGTTTAATGAGACAAAACTTTTGTATAAAAATAACTAACAACAAATATACAATATTGTTTAATTAAGCGATTATACAACGAATGCGACGATACTACGGGCTTGTGAAATGTACAAGTTTTTTAGTCAAAAATGTGTTTTTTGATCACAATTTTTCATAATCCAAAAATACAACTCTTGATCAGATGTTTGATCAGAAGTGGCTGCTTCTTCAGTGGTCGTGAGACCGGTACGTCTTCCTAGCATGGAATCATAAAGTCAAATTGACACGAGCCATGAGGTAAAAAGACCGATGTTATTAATTACACAGTTTTTATCAAGAAAAAAAATTAGGAAATAAGCACGATAAACTAATGGCCGTTTTCTCATTATGCGATTATCTTTTTTCCCAACGAAAAACTGCACATAAAAGAAATTTGGCTTTCTCAATGTCTTATTTGCTTCTATTCTGTCGCAAAGCCAACCGGCACTAATCTGCCAGTTATTTAGTTGCCGCTTATTTGTCGTACAGTTAAATTCAAGCAGCTGACTCCCAACTTTTATTATTTTGAGAGGTGCTGCCAACTATAAACAATGTTTTTTGTCGGTATATTGAGAAACCCCAAATCGTTAACGGACAGTTTATCGGTCTTATAAATTTATGTTGACATTTAGCAACAGACGGTTTGTCGATACATTGAGAAAATTTTGTCTTCCCACAAAAATTACTTTGGTAGTAAACTGGCAAGTGCCCGGCTAACAAAATTAAACTGGCAACATGCGTTATTTTTTGCGAAAAACAAATAAAGCCAGTTGTTTTGTTTTTTCTTAACCTACTTACAACTACAACTAATGTTGAAAGAATTCCAAACAATTGTAGTGGGGAATGAATGTATGAGAAGATAAACTCACTGTTTATTGTTTTCGCTACACGCAGAGAAAAAACATGGTTGTGGTAAACATATTCTAAGAGCAACATATTATGATAAGAATTATGATTGTAGTCACCATATTAAGATTATTATTGAATCATATTATGACTAAATATACTCGTAATATGTCATCATAATATGTTTCCCTTAATCATATTATTATTCTGTTAATCATACTAAGTTAAGAAGTAATCAAACTATTGTCATGTTAGTCATAATAAGCTAAGAAATTAATCATATTATCATCATGTTAATCATAATAAATTTAGAAGCAATCATATTATGATACAGCACCTTTCATAGCTGTCATAAAAATACAAAATAAATTAAAATATTTTTGCATCGATTTTTTTATTTTGTGGCTTTTTACAATTTTTCTTAATGTTAATCAAATAGCGGAGTTCAATATAAGGCTTGCAAAAGAGCAAATGAAAAATATGTGGTTTTTATGGGCAACCGCGTGTGTCCAATTTTTCGATTTTAAGATGTTGATGAAATATCGTAGCACTTTTATAAAATATAACGAAATCTCTGTGTGTTTTGTTGTTGGATTTTACAAAAAAACTATGATATTTTGCATTTGCACTATTACATCACTAATACTTGAATGAACTCCGCTAATATTTTAATTTTTTAATATCTTTAAACATATTTTTTTTTTAATGGAATTTTATCTTTTAATTGTTTAACCGCGCACAAACAAAAAAACGACACAACTGCTCCAAAATTATTTTACAAATGGCGTTAACATAATATGATTAGAGTAAAAATAGTTTGATTGCATCTTTAACATAATATGATAAATGTATAGAAAGTTATCATGTTATGGCTATTAAATATCATGATATGGTTGTGAGAATTATAATATTTTAAGAAATTTATCATAATTAAGTTGTTAGAAAAATAATTATTTTTCGGTCAGCAATAGTCAAATTCATAATTGCGATAAACATTGATATGTTTACAGTAATTATAATATTGTTGATATTAAATAAAAATAACAATTATTTGTGTACGACAACAATTATTGTTACATTAAACATAGTGTTGTTGCCGTAACCATGCCCAACCATATTTTTTCTCTGCGTGTAAACAGTTTTATTTGTTTAATATCTTTAGTTTTTCTAAAATTTTTGTTTGAAGTTTCGTGACGATCAGGCCTAAGCAACCAATGAAATGCGCATAGCTTATCCCTTCAACAATTAATTTCAATGTTTTTATCAAGGATAAAAATTGGTAATTAAGCACGACAAACCAAATCTTGGAAATTAAAATTTTGTATTCCCACAAAAATTACTTTGATAAACTTTTAATAACAGAATTTTTAAGAATAAATTTAAAAAAAAAAAGATCCAGCATCAAGAAGGGAAATACATTTTAAAAAATTTGTTGTTTATCAAGTAGTTTTCCCTATAAATTTGTCAAAATTTCCTCCTCGGACTTAATTCCTTAATTCACTTTTTAACACAATTTCTAAATATTTAACCACTACAGCTTTTATCGATATAAATTGAAATATGGCTTAAGTACGCTTAGACTGACCAAATAAATTGTCTGACAGCATTGTTAACCTCTAGTCTGCTACAATTTTTTTTTTTTTTTTTTGTTATTTTTGTTAGAAAATCCGTTATACAAAAAAAAACCGGCAATTTTTCTTGTTAACAGGCGTAAAGTTTAAATTTAAAGGTAAATGAAACATTTTTCCAAAAAACTAGACTTTTCCTACTTCAAGTTAAAGCAACAGAATATAGCAACAACTGAAACCACAGAAAAGGCGGTTACAGAAAGTAACAATCATGGCTAAAACAAATAACAAGAGAAAATGGAAAACTTCGTGTAAAAAAGAAGCTAAAGTCTAGAAAACAAAAAAAAAAAAATTTAACTGGTAAAAGAAATAAAAAAAGAAAAAAAAAATTTCGCAAATAAAACGTCTACAATCAGTTGAGGCCAAGTTAGAAAAGAAAACCGCATGTAAAGCTTTCAGGTAATAAATATGCAACACTGATTAATGTCCAGGTTTAATTTTTCGAGTTTTTTTTTAATTTTATTTTTGCTTAATGGCCTGAAAAAGTAAAATAAATTTTCAGCAGGCCACAAAATTGCAATTCTTGGCAAAAAAAAAAAAAAAAAAGATTAAAATTATCTATATAAAGCTTAAATGGTTCGCTTATAATTCCTTTTAGTCTTTTACAATGCCTGCGACTTATTTACGTACATAGATATTTTCCTACCAGCAACTGATTGATAAACAAAATTTGTAGCTTTAAACTAATTTAAAACAAAAACTGTACCGCAAGTGTCTGATTCAATACAAGTTTTGTTGCTAGCAGCAGATTTTAATAGAAATTATGTCGCTAGCGGGTTAGCAATATAAAAATTCTGACCCTTGTGCCGGACTATGATCCTCTCTTCAGATTTCTAAAAAGATTTATTCGTTTTAGATTTTTAAAGAAATTGTGTCGCTAACGTTAGGTAAGATTAGGTAGAAAGTCAGTTAGTACTCCTCTGACACACTTTAAACCAATGTTTAAAAATAAACACTAAATATTGCTCCTTAGTGTTCGGTTCGGTAGATTTGTGGAAAACACAAACGCTTTTAGTGTTTGTTTAGAAAATCATTAAAAAAATAACGTTTCCCAGTTTGACATCTTTCGAACACAAAAATAATACTGTTCTTATCCAACTCAATAAAAAGATGACAACATTGAGCTCGGTTTGATTTTTTTCAAAAAACCACAAACTTCATTGTGTTCGGTTCAGCTCATTAATTATCCAAAACAATATATACACATACGAAAAGAAAACAAAAAGGCAGCAAAATAATTTTATACAAAACAAAACATATA
This sequence comes from Pollenia angustigena, assembly GCA_930367215.1. Taxonomy (NCBI): domain Eukaryota; kingdom Metazoa; phylum Arthropoda; class Insecta; order Diptera; family Polleniidae; genus Pollenia; species Pollenia angustigena. Next base: position 10,906,739 of record OV884058.1, read on the forward strand.
ACACAAGCTGTTCGTGCTGCGGTCGTTGCAAAAATTTTTTGTTTGTTCATCAATGTAAAAAAAAAGTAATAAAGTAACATTATGGAACATTAAAATATAATGTTTGTCTACATTATCACTGCAATTGTTCTGTTTGTTAACGATGTTCAGAACACTATATAATGTTCGGCTTTTTCTTAAAAATAGTTACGAACGGTATAAAGGGTTGTGTTCGTCTACACAAACACTAAAAAAAAGATATCGTTCCTGGATGTTTGAGCCGAACGCTAAATAATGTTCTGTTTATTTTCGAACACTGCTTAAAACCAATAATCCGCGGTGATACCATTGATTCCACTGGACAGAACTCCTACAGTACAACCAACACGAACTTGTGCTGAAACTCAAAATGCATTTCAGTTCTACGCCAGATATATCATATGATCCATTGAATGTGGCATAATCCACTTCGGTCAGTCGCCTTCTTAGCAGTGTAGGACAATCCTCATTTTCGTAGAGGCGAAGCTGGCTCCTAGACGCTGAGCATGGCCACATATAAGACAATGTGATAACGGAAAGCAGAAGTGCCACGTCCCTTTTAGTCTTGGTTGGTCGAGATATGGTAGGCGCGTCATTCATGGGGGCCCAAAATTGCGTTGCAATCATAAATTAAGGGGTTTGCGGCCTGTTTCGAACTTTAGCGATAGTTAATCGGCGAAGTTTAGCGATAGTTAATCGCCGAACGAGTTTTCTGGGAAACAGAGGTACCCAAAAGCCTTCGAAATCCCTTAGCAAGCACATCCGCCCTAATGCCTCCCAGTATAGGGAAGTGGCCTAGGACCCATATGATCCTAGAGCCATTTTGCTCAGCCATCTCGTTTAAAGATTAGCGGCGGTCAGGGGCTGTTCTTGTTCTCAGGAAGGGGTAATCCAAGGCCATAGCGGCGACACGACTATTTGCAAAAATATCCGTAGTTGTCGTTGACACAGCAAATAATTTGAACCATTTTGCAGCTCCTTAATCGTAAGTTTCGTTATCGTCTTATTTCTATAGAAATGATGTTGCTTGCGTCTAAATTCTATAGAAATAATTTCTAATTTTTGTACAAATTACGTCGCTTCCGCTAATTTTTATACAAATTACGACGCTAGCGTCTAATTGTTGCATAAATTATGTCGCTCGCATCTAATTTATATAAAAATTTTGTCGCTGCCGTCTAAATTCAATAGAAATTGTGTCGCTTGCGTCTAATTTTTGCAGAAATTATTTGGCTTGCGGCTTTATTATAAATAAGTTATGGCACAAGCATTTTATTTCTTTTGAAATTATGTCGCTAGCGTTTGATTTCTATTTTTGCGTCCGATTTTTATAGAAATAATGTCGGTAGCGTCTCGTTTCTATAGAAATTATGTCGCTAGCGTCCAATTTTTGTAGAAATTATGTCGCAAGCGTCTATTTTATGTAGGAAATATGTCGCTAGCTTCTAACTTTTGCAAAAATTATGAAGCCCGCATCAATTTAAATAAAAATTCTGTCATTTGCATCTAAATTTTATAGAAATTATGTCGCTAGCGTCTAGTTTTTTAGAAATTATGTGTGCGACATAATTTCTTTATAAATTATGTCGCTTGTGTTTGATTTCTATTTTTGCGTCCCATTTTAATAAAAATAATGTTGGTAGCGTCTTGTATAAAAATTTTGTTGGTAGCGTATAATATTATTAAATATGTTGTCGCTAGCTTCTAATTTCTATAGAAATTAAGTCGCCAGCGTACAATTTCTGTAAGAATGATGTCGCTAGCGTCGGATTTTTATAAAGACTATGTCACTATATAGAATTTATGCTGCAGGCGTCTTATTTTTTAAAGATAATATGTCGCTAGATTCTACTTTCTACATAAATTATGCCTTTAGTGTCTGATTGCTACAACATTTTTCTTCTTATTTCTATAAAAAATTATGTCGCTAGACTGTTATATCAATAAATATTACGTCACTTGCATCTAAAAGGCTATAATAAAATACATAAAATTGCCCAAAATCCCTCTATTTGATTTAAATTCCTTAAACTATTTTAATCCTTTTCAGCTCTTCACAACTTCCTTTGTATTTATGGCATGTTTAATAAAATTAAACATGTTAAATCATTTAGCTAAATTTCGTTGGCATGCAATTTTCATGTTATCATGTATTTCATTTTAACCAAACACCTAAAATTATGCTCTTAATTTCAACACTTATATGAACCCTTAAAATATACGTTTATATTTAACACAAACATTTCCATTTAACAAAAATTTTCTTTCTAGAAAGCCAAACGAAGAAAACATTTAAAGTATGCAATCATCAACAAATATTATAACCATTATTATGATTGCATACTTACGGGCGCTTCCTTTGTGGTTAAAAGTTTTCGCTGAAAAATATTCCATAAATATCAAGTAACATCCGCAAGACCTTAAAAATATCAAAGTAATATTAAGGAATTTTTTTAGTTCTTCTTACAATTATCATTGTTTAAAACATGAACATTATAAAAAAAAATCCAAAAGGCAAAATTACTGCCTACTTTTTGGAGTAAGTAAACGGAAAAAGTATTACAATTTTCTATAGAAAATTTTTTGGCATATAAATTTCTCATTTCCTTTATTTTTTAGTTGAATAACAAAAAAAACCTACCCCACTTGAAACAGATCAGCCCATGTAAAGGCCAAAAATTCTAATCTTTAAATAAATCTCTAAAAAAAAATAAAAAAAAAAAAAAATTGAAGAAGAAGTGCATGAAGAAAAACAAGAAACAATCCACATTTTCTAGCTGCAATTGCTTTTTAAACATGCAAATACTAAGACTTCCGTTTCAAGGAAGAACAGAGTGAGAGAGAATATAAAGTTCTGGGTCCTTTAAGAAGTAACAATTTTTTTTTTTTTTTTTTTAATTTAAAAATTTCCGTTATGATTTTTTCCAATGATTTTCTGACTGTCTATATACATATTTTACTTTTGAAAACCACTTGATTTTTATCGCTTGTTGAAAGGAAAGACAAGAAAAAAAATAAACTTGAATAAAACCGACAAAAACGACTTTAATAATCCCTAAACTAAATTAAAATAGCCCACAAAGGAAAGATTTTAATACGCAAATTAATGGTAGCGACAGATCTCTAAACAAATTTGGAAAAGGCAACGGTTTTCATTAAGCGTTAGATTCTAATTTAGAAATGGGAACAAGCGGCAGCCTTATGGAGCGAAATTCAATTTAAGCTACAAATTTATCAAGGAAACTTCCAGAAGACATTAAATTTCCACAAATTTCTTTCGCAAAATTGTTTCCAATTTCAAAATTTTTTAAAAATTTGTTCGGCAAGCTACAAGTTACTTATAAAAATTTCAAACCAGCAGAACATTTTTGGAAAAAATTTTAAACTAGCGATAAATTTGTTAGAAATTGTGAAAGAGCGACAAATTTCTTTTTGAAAATTTCAAGCCAGCGTTAAATTTTTTTTAACAAATTATACTGCAAAGGTAGAATTTCTTTAGAAGTAATTGAGAACCTCATGATTATTTTAGCAAATTTATTTTATTTCTATAGAATTAATGTCACTTATGCTGGATTTCTCTTTAAATTGTGTGGCTAGCGTCTGATTATTTTAAAATGTGCCGCTGGCTAAAATTTCTACAGAAACTCGCATCCGATGTCTATGAAAACTGTGTCGCTTGCTTCTGATTTTTAAAGAAATAATGTCGTAGCAGCTGATTTCGATAGATTTGCTTTTTGCAATTACGACGCTAGCGTCTGATTGCAATATAAATTATTGCTAAGCACCTAATTTTTATAAAAATTACGTCGCTAAAATCTGATATATCCAGATATTAAATCGCTAGCGTTTTAAGTTTTCAGAAAATATTTGTGTTCAGCGTTTGACTTGAATGATGTTGCTTGCGTCCATTTTCTTAAGAAATGTCGCTAGCGTCTGATTTTTATTTAAAATTATGCTACAACATTCTGATTTCTATAGAAATTGTGTCGAGTGGTTCTATTTTCTAATTAACTAATGACGCTCTCATCTGTGATTTACAGGAATTACGTCGTAAGCGTTTGATTTCTTCAGAAAATTTGTCGCTAGCATCTGTTTTCAATAAAAATTACTGGCCAGCGTCTGATTTTTATTGAAATTTTGCAGCTTTTATCCGGTTTCTTCAAAAATTATATCTAACGTCTGATATTGAAGTTATGTCGCTAGAATCTGAGCTTCTGATGTTTTAGGAAATTATGGCAGTTGCACTGATTTTATAGAAATTATGTCGCCAGGGTCCAATTTATCTAGAAATGACACCGCGCTTTGTCGCTAGCGTCGGATTTATTTGCAAAATTATGCTAAAAACTTCTGATTTCTGCAGAATCCTTTTATTTTTTATGAAAATTACGTCGCTAGGGCCCGAGTTCTGTTGAAATTATGCCCATAGCGTCTAGCTTCTACAGAAATTATATCGCTAGCGCCCAGCTTCTTTAGAAATTTTATTGCTAGCGTCTGATTTTATATCAAATTATGGTAAGAACTTCAGATTTCTGTAAAAACTTTGTCGCTGGCTTTTATTTTCTATGGAAATTATGTCGCTTGAATCTGAATTCTATAGAAATTATGTCGCTTACGTCTGGTTTCTATAGAAATTTTATTAGTCGCTTCCAATTTCTATCATAATCATGCCATTGTCTTTTTATTTTTTTAGAAAAAATATCAGCTTCTCTAGAAGTGATGTCACAGGCGACCAGCTCCTTTCAAAATTTTTTCGTTAGCGTCTAATTTTTCTAAAAAATTATCACACGATCTTCTAATTCATATTGAATTATGTCGACGGCTTCTAATTTTATTGAAAATATGTCACGAATTATGACACGAACCTCTGATGCATATACAAATTTCGTCGCCGGCTTTTATTTTATATTAAAATTATGTCGCGCGCCAGTATAAACGTTCTACTGAAATATTGTCAAACGTTGCCGTGATCTCTATTAAAATTATCTCTATTAAAATTAGAAAATATGTCGCTTTCTTCTTTTCTCTGATCAAATTATATTGCTAGCGTCATAGAAATTATGTCGCTAGCCTTTATTTTCTATCGAAATTTTGTCAATTGCTTTTAAGTTCTATAGAAAATTTGTCTATGCTCTATTGAATTTATGTCGCTAGCGTTTAATTTTTCTAAAATTGGGACGCTTGTGTCTGAGTTTTTTGAAAACTTTGACATGATATCTATCAGAGATCAGCAATAAATCGTTTTTTCGCTACTCATACTGACTCATGCAATTGTAAGTATAAGTGCGTAGAAATCATTTAAACTAAACTACTCTGATTCACTCATACTCACAAGAGAAATATTTATGGGTGCGACGTCGACATTTAACGCATACTCATAAATGACCTCAGCTTGATTTATAATTTCAAGAAAATACTTACAATACTCACAATGATTCAAATCATTTAGCTCATCGGTAAATGTTTTAACACAACAGAGAAAACACACAAGTTAATAATCAGCGCTGCCAGATAAATTTGCCGAAAAATCGTCCACTGTCCTCATGTAACTTTAGTAAACTGTAATTGCCAAATCGTCACTTTGCTATTTCGGGGACAAATCTGGCAGCCTCGCATTTTGCTTCGCCTATACACATTGAGTTGAGTAGATTCTTAATCAAAAACTACAAATGCTGCTAAGTATGAGTACGATGAATAAAATGAAAATTAAGAGTGAATATGAGTTTGAATAACATTGGAATAAGTATGAGTGCGTATAAGTACAAGAATTTATGAGTCATGATTTAGCTCTATTCACTTTTTCACTACTCATTGCTGATCACTGATCTCTATTGAAATTTTGTTGTCAGCGTCTGAACTCAATAGAAATTATGTCGCTAGCGTCTGAGTTTTAAAGAAAATATGCCCCAAATTACTGTTCTTTATTGAATTTTTATTTCTAGCGTTTTATTTTTTTAAGATCATATCGCAAACATCTTAATTTTGTAGAAATTATGTCGCTTTCTTCTTGTCTCTATTGAAATTACATCGCTAGCACTTGATTTCAATAGAAAATATGTCGCTAACTTTGACAGGCTATCGAAATTATTTCTCAAGGGTCTGATTTCTTTTAAATTAAGTGGCCAACGTCTGCGTTTTACAGAAATTATGTCGTTAGTCCGGGTTCTATAGCAATTTTGTCAATAAATTTTATATATTATTGAATTTATGTCGCTATAGTCTGATTTTTGTAAAATTAGGTTGCTTGTGTTTATTGAAATTATGTCTATTGGCTATCGAAATTTTGTCGCTTGCGTCTGAGCTTAAAGAAAATTCGTAGCAAACATCTACTTTCTGTTTAATTAATGTCGCTAGCGTCTTATGCCTTCAAAATTTTGTCGCTAGTTTCTATTTTCTTTCGAAATTATGTCACAAGTGTCCGAGTTGTATAGAAATTTTGTCCAAAACTTCAAATTTCTATTCAAACTATGTCGCCAGCGTATGTCGCTAGCTTTGAATGGTTATCGAAATCATGTCGCTAGCGACTGATTTTTAAGGAAAATACGTTGCTAACTTCTACTCTCTATAGAACTTATATCTTTAGCAAGCGTCTGAATTTTATAGAAATTATATTGCCAGCTTCTATTCTCTCTCTATTGAAATTACGTCGCTAGCATTTGATTTCTATAAAAAATATGTCGCTAGCGTTAATTATTTTAAGTTTTATAAATCGATAGCGTTTGAATTCTTAAGATTTATAGAAATTTTTTTTGTGGTAACTTGTCGCTAGCGACACAAAGTAATCTGGCTTTTCTTATTTAAAACCTCATTTTAGTATGCCATTGAATGTCATGCAAAAAAAGAAGGCAAGAATAATTTTAAAAACTTAACAAATACTGTCCTTTTTTTTTGAATGTACACAATTCTCATTCTACTCCTACGATTTCCTTTTCTTTTCCTTCCATTTTATTTCTAATATTACTTTTGGAAAAAATCTTTGAAAAATTCATAAGCAAAAGCATAACTAGATCAAGATAAGCAGAGTTTTTCCTTTAGCCAAAATAATGGAAAATAAAGTTTGAAAGACATTTTTGGTTTGTCCTTTTTTTTCTTTTACTTCTTCTTAAGAAAAGTTTGTTGGTTTTTCTGGAAGGAAAAGAAAAAGGAAGTTCTATGCTAATATCAATGCTGTTAAAAATGCCGGTCGGCTTTTGTATAAAATTAAAGTTGGCATTTTTTATTTTTTTTTTCTTGCCTTAAAACTTTTTGACAAGAAATTATGGTGGTCAATTGAATGCAAAAAGAAAAAAACTTGACTAAATTATAAAAGGGAAGTCATATGGAACGTATGAGTAATGGACAACAAATGCAAATAAATCATATGTATCAGGAATAATGTTTTACAAAGGACTTTTTGTTTCTCAAGATATAAACAATTAAATATTAATTTTTTTTGCTAAATTGTTGCAATATTTTTAATATTAAATAAATTTATTTTTTCTATTTCTATACAATTTTTTTTATTTAAAGCACATTTGATTTTTTTTTTTCAAAAATATTATAAAATTTCTATACAAAATATATTAAAAAGCTAAATTTGCATTCTACTAGTACATATGCAAATTCTAAACAAATCAAATATTCTACAAACAAAAGGCTGCCTGTCAATTCTAATAAAAAACTGTATCCTTTTGTTCCTTCTGCATCAAACTAAAAGCTCAAACGTATGAGTGTCTCTAACATTTATTCCTTCGAACCTCAAAATATACAAAAACTTCATCCTTTTTACAATAACATTTATTCTCTTCTATTTGATTTGTTTTAAATCCAATTCCTCTGCAACATGTGTAAGTGCATTATCAGACCATGAATATTTCAAATCCTGCAACCGTTTGAGGAGTGTTTTGTTTTTATTTCTTTTCATTTTTTTCTTTCTTAAGTTTTGATTTAACTTGCAAAAATAAATAAATAAAAATATACAAGATGTATACAATTTTTGTTATAAAATTTATTGATAAAATGCAATAACACAATAAATATATTTGGTTTTTTTGGTTTTTTATTTTTTTTTTTTTTTTTTTTTTTTGACAAACACAAAACAGATTTTTAGACACAATATGAATAAAATTAAGAAGCAGAAAATTAAAATGGAAAAATATTTGTTTAAAAGGGGAAACTGGGGAGGAAAAAATGTAAAACGTGAACCGGATAAATATTTTTTTATTCAGAAATCAGTCCCCCACAGAAATCAGACTCATAATAATTTTTATAAAAATCAACCGCTAGCGACATAATTTTTATAGAAATCCACCGCTAGGAACACATTTTTACAGAAATCAAACGGTAGCGTCATAATTTCTATTGAAAGCAGATGCTAGCGACATAATTTTTAAAGAAATCAAACGCTACCGACATAGTTTCTTTAGAAACCCAAGGCTAGCGCCATAATTTGTATAGAAATCAACCGCTAGCGACATAATTATTAAAGAAATGAAACGCTAGAGACATAATTTTTATAGAAATTAAACGCTAGTGACATAATTTTTAAAGAAATCTACCGCTAGCGACATCATTTCTAAAGAAATCACACGCTAGCGACATAATTTTTGTATAAATCAACCGCTAGCGATATAATTTCCAAAGAAATCAAATGCTAGGGACATAATTTATGAAGAAATCAACCACTAGTGACATAATTTATAAAGATATTAAATGCTTGCGACATAATTTCTATAGAAATCAAACGCTAGCGACATAATTTCCATAGAAATCAAACGCTTGTGACATAATTTCTATAGAATTCAAACGCAAGCGACATAATTTCTATTGAAATAAAACCCGGGCGACATAATTTCTAATGAAATCGAACGCTAGTGACATCATTTCTAAAAAAATCACACGCTAGCGACATAATTTTTATAGAAATCAACCGCAAGCGACATCATTTTAATGAAATCAAACGCTAGTGACATCATTTCTAAAGAAATCACACGCTAGCGACATAATTTTTATAGAAATCAAACGCTAGCGACATCATTTCTAACGAAATAAAACGCTAGCGACATTTTCTATAGAAATCGGATGCCTTTCTTTTTTTCTTTCAAAATGAATCATTATGAATTGCTTAAAAATATCGTTACTAAAAAATTTTAAAATGTGTAGCGAAATAGTTGCCATAGAAATCTGTTTCTATCGAAACATTTCCTTAAATTTTTTTAAGCCTTAAATTTTATATAAAAGTTCCTAATAAAAGTTTGTCGCAAAGTCGAAATTTCCTAACAAAACTTGTCGCTAGCTTCAAGGTGTTAATAGAAATGTGTCGCCAATTAAAATTATCTGTAGAAGTTAGTCGCTTTCAAAGGAAATCCTTAAAATGTGCTAAAACAAATGGCCGTATTTCAATATGAATTTTTGAATAAAACTTAAAAAAGAACATAAATAAAAATTAGATATTGTTGTGAGCAATAAACCACAAAAAGCAAACACCCCTAAAAAAACAATTGCAATATTACGAATAAAGCCAAAAAAGGAGATTTGCACTTTCATATTGTGTGTTTTTTTCCATAGACTTTTGAATATTTTAATAATAAGTTTTTTGGTTCTTTTGTAGCATTTTTATTGAAATTTATAAATATTCAAAAGCTTTAAATAAAAACCACTTCATCTCTTTTTTTTTGGAAGAAAAAAATGAACAAATTGATTTTGTATAAAACTTCTGCTCTACTTAATATGAATTTTGGAATATATTGAATTGAATGGCTTTTTATGCATAACAAAGAGATGCTTGTGCTTAAAGTAGAAATTTTTAAGATTGTTTAATAAAATGTGGCATAATTTTAGGATTTCTGAATGAAGAGTTTCTTTATGTTTTAGTTTTCAGGTCACGGAATTAGTTAACAAATTTTATTTTTATTAAAAAAAGGAATGTTTTTAATAGTTCTTTATTAAATTTATATATAAAGTCATATTAAATAAAAAGAACAGTTTTCTTTTAAACTGCTTAATTCTGTTTTATTTAGAAAAAAAAGTTTTTTTAAGGTCTAATTTTATTTAAAAAGTTCTCTATTTTGTTAATCCTTTTCCACCAATTAGTTTCTATAATCCTTTTAAACTCCATTAGCTAATATTTGCATATCCTTTTTATAATAAAAATCCTAAACTGTTATTTAAGTTTAACGGCGGCGCAAATATGTCGGCCTGCAGTCGAAATATTTTATTTCGCGCAACATTTTAAATAATAAAAAAATTAATACAACTATTATTAAAAAAAAAACCAAAACAAAAAGAAAAACATATTAGAGGAATAATAAAAAATTAGATACATATGTATCTTGAAAACCCTGCAGTTAAATAATAATTTTATTATAATTCTATACAGTTCTAGTTTAATTCTGGTTAACTTCTTGTTCAGTTCTAGATCAGTGCTAATTTCGGTCTGGCTCAGTTTTAATTCAGTTCTACTTTAGTACTTGTTCAGTGCTAATTCAGTTCTAATTTAGTTTTAATTCAGATCTATTTCAGTTCTAGTTCAGTTCAAGTTCAGTTTAAGTACACTTCTAGTTCAGATCTAGTTCAGTTTTAGTACAGTTCTAGTTCAGTTCTAGTTCAGTTCTAGTTTAGTTCTAGTTCAGTTCTAGTTCAGTTCTAGTTCAGTTCTAGTTCAGTTCTAGTTCAGTTCTAGTTCAGTTCTAGTTCAGTTCTAGTTCAGTTCTAGTTCAGTTCTAGTTCAGTTCTAGTTCAGTTCTAGTTCAGTTCTAGTTCAGTTCTAGTTCAGTTCTAGTTCAGTTCTAGTTCAGTTCTAGTTCAGTTCTAGTTCAGTTCTAGTTCAGTTCTAGTTCAGTTCTAATTTAGTTCTAGTTCAGTTTTAGTACAGTTCTAGTTCAGTTCTAGTTCAGCTCTGGTTCAATTCCAGCATGGGGAAACTCTACGTACTGCAGGTCTTTACAGCAAACCCAAAACCAGATTCTGAAGATATTATTAAAAAACAAGCTGCATAAACAACAACAGCTACATATAGCATATGTGTATGAAAATATACCTGATGATCAAAGCACACTAGTAAACAACACACTCGTTAGCAACATTCTCGTAAATAACAACACACACGCAAACCACACACTAAATAATACCCTCGTAAACAACACACCCGTAAACACCACGCTCATGAACAACACACACGCAAACAATACACTTGCAAATAACACACTCGTTAACAATAACACACCCGTTAACAATACACTCGTAACTAACACACCCGCAAACACCACGACCGTGAACAACACACCCGTAAACACCACGCTCATGAACAACACACACGCAAACAATACACTTGAAAATAACACACTCGTTAACAATAACACACCCGTAAACAATACACTCGTAAACAACACTCACGTAAATAACACACTCGTTAACAACAACACACCCGTAAACAATACACTCGTAAACAACACGCCCGTAAATAAAACACTCGTAAACAACAACACACCCGTAAGCACAACGCTCGTAAACAACACACACGCAAACAATACTCTCGTTAACAACAACACACCCGTAAACAATACACTTGTAACCAATACACCCGCAAAACACCACGAACGTGAACAACACACACGCAAACAATACACTCGTTACCAACAGGCCCGCTTTAAACAACCGAAACAAGAGAACAACATCAACAAAAAATATAGCCACAAAATTAGAAGTCCTTAACATCAGAAGTTTATACAACATCACACTGATCAACGAATTCTATAACGATTCAAGATTCCTGAAACGTATAGACCATGCTCACAAAACCAGACAACGCTCAGAAGGAAGATACAAAGTCGAGCGTCATAGGAACAACTACGGCAAAAATTCATTAAATACTACACTTCCAAATATTTTTAATAAACTTCCACTGTAGTTATTAAATATAACTAATCTGTTCAAAAGAAAATTATATCTAAAAGAACATTTTATTACTACGCAATGAAAAATGCCATTAATTTGAATTATTAATTTTTAATTTTTTTAATTTTTTTTTTTTTGTATAAATCACTTTTGTATATATCTTTTATTTTTATATATCCTGCAGACAAGCCAATAGGCTTCGCGGGATTAGATATAAGAGTTCAATATATAGAAAGGAAATGTTAATAAATGAATAAAAAAAAAAAAAAAAATTCTAGTTTAGTTCTAGTTCAATTCTAGTTCAGTTCTAGTTTAGTTTATTATTTAGTTTATTACTTAAGTTTGTGTTTTTTATCTCGTATTGGTGCTTTTTCCATAATATTTTAAGTATCTGATTTTGTGTTTTTTGTAGCGTGCTGCTATATTAAACGTTTCCCCATGCGGCTATTCCATGTCTAATATATGACTCAGCCAAAAGAGAAATATGATTGACGTACTACATTATAAGTAGAACAATTACTAAGGTGATATAACATATATAAGGATTGACGTAGTTTTTTTTTTTTTGTAAGTTCTCAATATACGTTTTCCATTTGAACTTGTGATCAACATATACTCCAAGATATTTGTAAGAATAAACCATTTCTATAGTAGTTGAACAATTGTCATTATAGTTTATATTATGTGTTGCTTGTTTATGTAGACATTCTGTATTATGAAATTTTAATTCTATATGTTAGTTAGTTAGTTCTAGTTCAGTTCTAGTTCAGTTCTAGTTCAGTTATTGTTCAGCTCTAATTCAGTTTTAGTTCAGTTATAGTTCAATTCTAGTTAAGTTCTAGTTCAGGTCTAGTTCAGTTCAAGTTCAGTTCTAGTTCAGTTCTAGTTCAGTTCTACTTCAGTTCTGGTTCAGTTCTAGTTAAGTTCTAGTTCAATTCTAGTTCAGTTCTAGTTTAGTTCCAGTTCAGTTCTAGTTTAGTTCTAGTTCAGTTCTATTAGGTTCAGTTTTAATTCAGGTCTAGTTCAGTTCTAGGTAAGTTCTAGTTAAATTGTAGTTCAGTTCTGGTTCAGTTCTAGTTCAGTTCTAGGTCAGTTCTAGTTCAATTCGAGTCTTGGATAATTTGGTAGCGTTGCTCAAGTGTAAATTTATACATGATGATTTGCAAGAAAAGCTAACCCTTTCGTAGTTTCGAGCGGGCTTAAAAAGACACCATTTATTCCAGTTATAGCTCGGTTTTAGTTAAGTTCATTACTGACCAGGTTCATTGGCCTCTTATTCAAAAATGCTTACTTTTAATATGTATGTAAACCGAAGCAGTTTTGAAAGTACTAAAAGTATTACATTGCAATAACGCATTCTTTTTTCTATTTTAATTAGTACAACCAAAAAAATATATATGTATATAAGAGGTGTTCAAAATGTTTTCGAGACATAAGTTACAAATCAAATAATAATTTTAAGTGAATGCCGTTAAATCATTCTTGAGCTGATATCAATCGTCGTTTTCTTTTGGTTTTGTCAGTCTACTTTTATATATTAAAAAATTATTTCCCCAAAATCGATACCCTTCTAATATTTTCTTTATATGTGTACACTTGCATTATGTTTATTTAGAATGTCCGCTTAGTGTTAAAATATTTAAAGGTTTTTAATTTATGGCTCAATAAATGAATGTAATAAATTATAGACGAGATATGCTTTTTAATAAAAAAAAAAAAAAACCAAATTCAAGCATATTTTTAAATTAATAAAAACAAAAAAATAATTTCGCACACAAAATGTTATCGACTAATCATAAATTACAGAAACAAATATACTAAAAAATTAACAAAATTAGTAAATGGGCAAAATAGGAATTAGAAAAACATTAAATTTATTAAACTTTAAAAAATTTTAACAAAAATAAATTTTCTGAACTTTGACAATAAACTATAATTTTCTTAAAAAAAATTCACTAATATTTAATAAAACTACTAAGCTAAAACTATAAAAAAAATTAAAAACAAAAAATACAACAAAAGTATTTACTTGATTTAGAAATTTACAAATAAGAATTACCTAAATTTTCAAATCCTTTAAAAAATAAGATTCAATGGTGGTTATTTTCTAAAACACTTTCACGCACTTGTAAAATATTTTCATACAAATTTCTGAAAATCCAGAAAAATTTATATGAAAAATTTCTAAACGCAAGGTGAAAGGACTTACAAAATTACCCCCTTAGAAACAAAAAATTAGAAAAAACCGACAAAAAAAATCGCCAAAATAAAAACTCAATATTTTAAATACTTAAAAAATTCTTAGAAAAAAAATCGCTAAAATCAGTTATCTTAAAGTCAAAATATATAATCAAAAACATAAAAAATTTACAAACAAAAACTTTGAAGCGAAAAAAATCATCATAAATAACACTGCTTTACAAATTTTTAATTTGGAAAATTACCAAGAACGCCACGTGCCTAGATAAGTTAATTTTGACCTCCTGAACACGAAAAACGCTGTAATTTTTTTTTTCAAAAGTACAGTTTTTTAGATAACGGTACTTTTGTGTTTTTCGGTGTATGGTCCCACTCAAACCCTTGTGGAACCCAACCGAAAAAATTTTTAGCATATCGACGGAAAAGGCATTCAATTACCTTTCCAACGATATGCCATTTATCTCGATCGGACTTTTCAGTTGGGCTCCACAAGGGTTTGAGTGGGACCATACACCGAAAAACACAAAAGTACCGTTATCTAAAAAACTGTACTTTTGAAAAAAAAAATTACAGCGTTTTTCGTGTTCAGGAGGTCAAAATTAACTTATCTAGGCACGTGGCGTTCTTGGTAATTTTTGGCTGTAAACCAGTGTAATATACGAAAAATTAAAAAAAAAAATATAAAAATTGCAATAGTTAAAAATAAATCGTATAAATAAGAAATAGACGATTTTTTATTTATTTTGGTCTTATGAAAAAATCGCTATAGGTTTGGCTTACACTATGAAAATTTTCTATCAGAAAGTCTAACTTTATAGGTAAGAGAGAAGGGGGACAGGCTATTCTACTCTCACCAATAAACTCAGACTTTTGAAAGAAAACTTGCATCATTTTAACCCAAATATAAGCAGACAATGATCACTTTTGTCTTAAAATCTTTAAAAGAAAACTTAAAAAAATGTAAAGACCGCAAAAAAAAGGATTTTTTTTTACTTTACTAAAAAAAAAATTAAGAAAAAAATATTTTTTTTTTTTTTCTTTTAAATAAAAAGAACAAAACTTTTTAACTTAAGCTTTAAACTTGGCGATATTGATAAAAAAAAAATAAGTAATTGCCTGTTTGTAGAACGCGAGTGCAAAAATGAGTCGAAAACGAAAATTCAAAATTTGTTTTAAATGTTAGTTAAACGAGTCACTCTTGCGCTCGCGTTCTGCAAACAGCCAGTAAGAGTGCTAGTTATATTAGGCTATCGCGAATCTTATATACCCTTCACCATGGTGTGACAAGGATAAAGAGCAATATAAAAAACGTTCTTTAGAGATAAACAAATCTATTTTGTGCCATGCCCACTTCTTAACTCCCGCTCACATTTTTTGGGATGTTCTGTGTTAATTAAGATGATTGTTCCTCATTTGGAAACTTTTTCTGCCGATACACAGAAATATATAATGGGTTTTTACGGGAGGTGCCACGCCCACTTCTCTAATCGCGCCTATATTTCAATTGGGTATTAATAACCCAGCTATGTGTACCAAATATTTTATTCTCTTACCGTTCTTTAGATATTAGAAAAACAATTTATGTTAAAGAAAGCTATTTTTCTCCAATCCCGCCTTTAGTCACATAAGCATATAGTCCAATGTTTATTTTGTCGCTATAAGTTAATTTAATATAAATTTTAACGTTATAGTCCGTTTAGCGATATAAGCACATTTGCCATATATGCCATTTATCAACAGTAGGCAAAGGGAAAAGTAAAGCAAATTAACGGCGTTGTAGTCACATTAGCAAAATTTACTAAGTTCTTTATAGTTTTCGAATCAAAAATCCATCCAAAGAAAAAATGAATTAAATCATTTATTTTTTAACATCAACTCTCTACTCGTAAAAAATTAGTTTTTGCCGTTGGTGTCAGCTATGAAATATCTTGTTATTATTTTAAATTTTTTTTATACAGTATGCAACTCTGTTGTAAAACCATAAGCTGATGTCGGTGTAATTTATATGAACTTTTTTTAATTCCTTTATTCACATAACTTTATTATATTCGAATTCGGTTATATGCGTCAAAGTGGCATACATGTAAATTAGCCTTATAGTTACATTAGCGATATAGTAGACGTTATGGTTGCAACTAAAGGATGTGACTATAAGCGAAAAGTACTGTAGTTGATAAATGAGATTTTTGTACCCAATTTGGAAACTTTGACTCCTTCCGTTTTCTAGACATATAGATATTTATAATGTGTTTGCATGGAAAGGGCCATGCCCACTTCTCAAATCCCGCCCACATGTTATCGGTTGTTGTGTTTTGATAACCAATATGCCTGTTCTCTAGATCAGTGATAGCCACTCCACAGCCTCGCGAGACAATCAATAATCGTATTTTTCACACAGACACGGTCGGCAATTCACATGTATACAACCACTTTGTTCGTTCAAAACATCAGACTATCATCAGTCTCTGCGACCGCACACAAGCACATAATATCTTTGTGTTCGTGCGTTCGGGGCTTGGTTGTCACTGCTCTAGATATATAGAAAAAAGAAATAAAAAATGATATCAACAAGAGATTTGTGGGTAAAATTAGATCTCAGTAATTAATTTACCGATCTCGATCTCTATAACCATGTTCAAAGACATGCAGAGGACATGCATTGATACAATCCGAAACTTCCCTCTCATAAAGCCCCAAAAGAATTGTGAGAATCATTTGTCATCTTGTACTTTTTTTAATTTCGTAACGCATGAGTTTTGCAACTCACCTTCTCATATAAGAAAAAATAAATTTATTTTATTATTATTGAATGCAAATTAAACTCTAACTGAATTAACTGAGCAATAGTAACTTAGGACTGCAATCCGTTGTACAGAAGCAGACTAAAATCTCTGGCGAAAATTTAACCCTCAACCCTCGCACTGACAGATAAGCTCACTACCAACTAGCCTACAAAGGCATACAAATTTAAATTTATAAATAAATCTTAATTAAAACTTTTTAAAATGGGTAAAAAAAACTAAAAACAAAAATAATTATCAGAATTGTAAAATCGCCAAAAATCTTGAAAATTTTGAGATAAAACACTGGCACTTTTTTTATTACTATTTAAGAAAATCACTTAAATTTAAAGTTATTCTAAGAAACACACTTTTCATTCGAGTTTTCTAATTTGTTTCAATGGCTTTTTTCTGGCTTTTGTTTGCTTCACTAGTCTCATAAACTAATCTAAACTTTATGAAAACCTTAACAACTTTCTTTTTTTTTTTTGAATTAACAAATTCTCATTAATATTTCTTAATTAAATTACTTTACAAATGAAAGTATAAAGTGCAAAAACTTAAATTGTCTTTCTTCCTTAATAACTCAGAAAACGAAAAAAAAAATATTGCAAGTGTTAGGAAACGGAAACTAAACAAAAATGAACTAATTTATAATAATTAAAAATAAGCAGAGAGTTACCGAGCTAAATAAAAAACGTATTTAAATATTTATGCATATTTTACAAGTGACTAAAAATAGCAATAGATAAAAAAAACCAAAGAAATTTATTCATAAAACCCATAAAGGACACTACTGCTAAGGACGAGAAAGAATTAACACAAGAGAAAAGAAAAAGCCAGGCTAAATAAATAGAGAACATTTGTGAATAAAACAACATTTATGATTGTTATAATTTGCTTAGGCAACTACAAACAAAACTCTGGGAAAGGGACTACAACAAAAAAAAAAACCAAGGAATAAATATTAAAAGAGAGAATGAAGGTAAGAGAGAAGAAGATAAAACACTTACCCCTGTTAAAGCTTGTTTATCATTTAAAATGGATGCAGCTGCTGCTGTTGTTGTTAAGGCAGTTGGTGAGGTAGAGGCCGTAGTGCTATCTGGTGTAAAATATGTTAAGAAAGCACAACCTGAAAAAAGAAATTCGTAACAAATTATGAAGATAATAAATTTAACAAAAGAAAACTAAGGCAAAAAATTAAGTAATTTTAACTTAAAAATGGAAGGCCAGAAAGCGGTATCTCGAACAAGAGAACTATGAAAAATAGAACTACGTTACGTATGATTAATAAAAATGATTATAAGTATAAGGCATATACGCCTACGTACACACTCAAATGTAAATGGATCAAACACGGAGATATAAAACGCTTATTTTAGAAAATAGGAACCAGGCTTCTTAACATTAAAAGTCATTACTTTCATTGAAAGTAATTTTTTTTACTTAAAAAAAAAATATATATTCAAAACCTGTCTAAATTTTTATATTTTAAACGATAAAAAAAGGCTTTTTTCATAAAATCTACCAGGAAGTCAGTAGTTTTAAGGTTTTTTATTCTTACTGCCTGTTCAACGATTTCATGCGTTGACGTTCACTTAGAAAATTTATTGAAAAAAAAAACTCCGTTTTCAAAATATTTTCAATTTCTATACAAACGTTTACGTTCGAAATCATTCAGTTATTTTTTTTTCTTTGTTAAGAGATACAATTAAATACTTTTTTAACATTAACGCAAATTAACTTATTTGCTTGTCACCCAACCAAAAATTCGAAAAAAGATGTTAACAGCAACAAGGAACAACAAAGTTTAATAAAGAATTGGCTTTAAAAAATGTTGAAAAGGATGTCCAACCATAATGCACGATGTCAATTGTGAGTCATACCTTAACGTCAAGTTATGACCCAACAAATTTAACTATAATGAGGTAACAATTGAGTAGCTAACATTGTTGAAGCCTTTTACGAAAGTGGGCATTCAAGTCAAAATGCATTTCTTGCACTTCGCGAATTTTTGTTCAGCTTAATCAACGAAATGTGTCCACAATCGGGATAATCATTCGCAAATTTCGGCAAACCGTGTCTAAAGAAAATGTGAAAACACCACAAAGGGTTGGCGGCATCTTCGGGCCATACTTCTTTTAAAATGTGGTCGGCTAAGCAGTTTTCGTGAATGGTATTCGATATTGCGGGATGATAACTGACTTCTTGGGCTAGAAGTTGAGGATGTGGACCTAGACGATAGGTGGTTTCAAAATGGGCCACTTGCCTCACATGTAACGAAACAATGGCTCAATAGCGTGAGAAATTCAATGGCTGTGTTATCTCACGATGTTAATTGGCCGTCACGATCATGTGATTTGATACCGATGGACCTCTTTTTTTGGGGATATTTAAAAGAAAAAGTGTACGTCAATAAGCCAAGAACAGTTCAAGAGCTAAAGGATGAGATAATTCAGAACATTTGTGACATTGAACCATAATTTTGTCTCAGAGTCATTCAAAATATGGACCATCGAAAAGAGGAATGCCACCGTGGCGTGAATTTGGCCGATATTTTGTTTCACATATAACTGTCATATATTTTTCTATAATAATAAAAAAATATTAAGATAATTCTATAAAAAACTTTTGTTTTATTTACAATTAACACCGTGCGTTTTGGTTGGACAAGCCTTTATTTGAAAAATCACTTTAAAAGACCAGCCTTTATTTGAAAAACCACTTTAAAAGAAAATTTAAAAATATTTTTAAAATTTAAAATTGCTGTAAAAAAACTGCGATTTTTTCTTTTAAGCAAAGTTTTCTGTAATAAAAACTTTATGTCAGCCATTAGTCCTTGCAGTTATTAAGTTTTTTTTTTTTAATTACTATATTTTTTCAACAGGGGGAGAAACGAAAATAAAAGTTCAAAAAATACCAAATCATTAACATAAAATTAGTTGTCTTTGTGACACTCTGGCCAAAAATACAAGAGCAAAAAGGATATTAAAAACTAAAAACAACACAGTCATTAAAATTAAACACCTTTAAAACAAACTAAAATAACATTTCAAGCTCTTAAACATACAGACACCCCAAAAAAAATACGTTTGTGTGCTGAACACTATAAAAACAGAGAAGCAGCTACAAAGACTAATAGTCTAATAAACATATGAGCATACTTTCAGACATACTAATGTTTAAGGGAATATGGCAAAGTGAATAAAGGTAATAAGGAGATTCGCTTTGCTGAGTTATCATTAAAAAACTTAATGAATAAGAGGATTAAAATATCAAGGGTCAGAAGTAAAAAACTAGGCTACAGCTTATGTAGGCCGATAGACTAGACTATAGGCCAGCCGTATGACTAGATTTTAAGTGAGAAGCCAATAACAGGGTTAAATGAGGAAGAGTAGTAGGGTCCCTATTCTTTAGTAGTAAAGGATGATGACAGGATTTTCCAAAATTCTGTCCAGAATGCTGACTATAGTCTTTTAATCCAGACTGTATTTTTGTAAGCGAAAAATACTGGACTACCATTCTGTTCATCCTGCCCAATATGACAGCTGTCATTAGAAAAGTTTTGAACGTGTTACAAAAACAAGTGTCTTTATTATCAAAACACTCTAACATAACCCATAATGATGGTGTTTATGGAAAAGAAACTCCCATTTCTCTTTTCATTATTTTCGCTACAACATTTTTTATACATGTTGTAGCGAAAAGGCGACAATGATGAAAACGAAATTCTCTATGATGTTTGTGACTTTTTTTCTGTTGAAAATATGTTAATTTTTGTGATGAAAATTTTAAGCTTGACCTTTTCACTGGCAAAAGTGTTTACACTCTAGCACAAGTTAAAGGGAAATATTAAGAGAAAAAAAAACAAAATTTTTTCTTATTTTGGTAGGAAAATAAGGTGGTACTTGTTCCTTTTTTTTAACTATTGGTTTATTTTACATGTTTTTTTTTTATAATTTAAGGAACAAAAGGCTTGTTGTTTTTTGTAATGTCATACTAATCGGTGTTTTTGTTAGAAAATTGCTACTTTTTAACTGTTAAATTGTAAAAAGATTAAAAAAAATAAAAAAAAAGTACAAACGTTTTATCACACTTTAATGTAGACGACTTTTTAATATAATTTTTGTGTTTTTTTCCAACATGCGATTAAGATGTCGAACGAAATGTTTATTTAAATGAGTTATAATGATATAATTAAAATAAAAAAAAAACATTTTTAAAAAAGAAAAAGGGATTTCGTAATGAGTTCAAAGGGTAAAACAACGTTTGTGGAATTTGTTTTTATTTAATAAAAAAATTTAAAAATAATGTATTTTAAATTATAGAGATCTAGCCGAAATTGTTTAAATAACTAAATTGTACCCAAAAATGCAGAATTTTGTCCTAAATTTATTGAGTGGAACCCATGTGGAACGTGTTTTCTTTTTTAGATATCGCTGTTAAATATCTAAAAACCGAAAGCTTAAAAACATCGTTAAGAAAATTATAGAAAATTAGAAGTTAAGCAAATGTATAATTTAAATGCCTAAATTTTTAAAAGTACAAAATTCAATTTCCACTACGAACTTTAAAAAAAATAAATTTTTGTTTTCAATTCAAACTACAAATAGCTTTTTTATAAGATTTCTTACTTTAAATCCCTGTCTTAAAGCTTTGTTTAAAAAGTGGAACACATGTGGAACATGTTCTCATTTTAAAATTTTGCTAAAAAAATTAATGTAAGTTAAAAGGTTAGCCCATAAATTGTCTAATGACATTATTTGCTAAGCAAATTAAAAAATATAAAAAATTAATTTTCTTAGCGGAACGTATTTATAAGCTTTTTAGTATTCAACTTTTAAATTTCACTAGAAAATTCGTTATTCGAATTTTTAAATTAAAAAGTTTTAAATGCTACTTTTTAATAGAATTTTTTGCCAGTAAAATTTTTTTTTTTTTATACAAATATCCCGCAGCAATTTCCAGAACAAATCTTATATTAACGCCATTTCCTCAAAAATGTTCTTTAATATTTAATAAAATCTTAGATACACTAGAGAACAATAAGCCCAAGAAAAACATGTTGGCTTTTGATAACCCTTTCTTTAGCTAATGGCTTTTAATGAATAAATTATGTACATTGTACATATTCTCTCTTACTCTAGGACATGTTTGTAAACGTGTAAATGTCAAAGTCTTTATACCCAGCTGTTCAAAGTTCTTACAGTGAACCACAAATTTTGTTGTACGAAAAGAAGAAAAGATTCGGTGATTTTGATTAGGTCAGACATTTTGCTGCTGAACTTGATCAGAACATTTAAGCAAAGCCGTTAGATCTTACTCTGTAAACTATATAGCTTTACTTCTATTTTCTTTTAGTCCCTACTTTACTTAATACTTCTAGCCTCTTACCAACTGAGCTTTATGCATTTTCACTGCACTATATTAAACAAGTTTTGACTTAATGGGAATTTTTATATCACGACTCTAATCATTGTGACCTCGACTCTTTCATCAGTCAATTCGATACGACTTCGCTTTAGTCTACTTGACTGGGCTCTTTACTCTAATCAACTCCAACCTGTACTAGTCAATTTAACTCTAATTTATACAACTCGACTCGATTCTCGTCGATTCGACTCTACTTTATACAACTCAACTATAATCTTGTCAACTCGACTGGAATCTAATAAATGGACTCGTTAACTCGACTGGTCTCCAGTCATATCGATTGGACTGTACTTAACTTGACTGTACTCTAGTCAAATCGCCTGGGTTTAACTTACCACGACTGCAATACTGGTAACTTGTCTAAATTCCATTCAGCTTGACTCTCCTCCAGTCGACTTGATGCTATTAATTAATAATTCAACACGATTTTAATCTAATACACATTTCTTGACTGACCTGTAGAAAACTTTACTTTAGGCCACACGAAGTTAGTCAATTTGATTCTACACTTGTCAATTCAACACGAACTTCACCTTAATCAAGTTGACTCTACTCTTGCCAATGGGAGCCTTCTCAAGACAATTCGACTCCACTCTGACTAGATTTTCGACAACTTGACTAGATTTTCTTTAACACGCCTCAGTTATGGTAAATTCGGCTGGACTTAAGTCAACTCAACTCTGCTCCAGCCAACTCGACTCTCCTCCAGGCAACCTTATTTTACTCTAGTCAACTCGTCTTGAGTCTTTACTACGCAGTCAATTCTATTCTAAAGTTTTTGTCCACAAAATGATTGCAAAGAAAGTTTTAGAAATCAATCTTTAAATTTAATAAAATATAACATCGAATTTCTCATTTTTGCTTGCAAAGCGTCAGTTAAGTGCCAATTAACTTTAATAAGGACATTAAGCGACCTCCAGTATGGCTTCCGTAGAGGTCGCTCTACTGGAGTCATTCAACTTTTTGGTGAAATTAAATAAATTGCTTTAGATATTTCGAAGGCGTTAGACAGAGTCTGGCATGGTGCACTCTTGTCAAAACATGTTACATTTGGTGTCGGCGATAATTTCTCTCGATTTTTATTGAGCTTTTGCTGATAGATCCCACTTTATGGTTTTATATAGATGGGGTTTCGTTTAACGAGTTAAAGATTCTTTCGGGGGTTTTGCAAGGCTCCTTTCTTTTTCCTAATTTTATTTTCTTATTTTTCTAAATTACCTTCTTAGCCAAACTTCCAAGCCTTTCTACTCTTTTGCAGTTGACGGCAAACTTTGCCATTCGTATTCATCTAATAATATGCCAAGCGTATCCGCTGGTGGTGCTATGAGGCAAAACATAAATGATACGATTAGTCGAGACCTTGATATAATCTCGTGATGGGGTCGAGCAAATGTGTTGGAATTTAATGACCGAAAGACCCAATGTTGTATGCTGACACATAAAAGCGCGACAGATCAAAGTTCCTTTTCTTTATATATGTGTGGTATAACTATTGAGGAATCAGAATCTCTTGATGTTCTGGGTATGAGAATAAAATGTGGTGTGCGATGGACGAAACATATATTCAAGGGGACGAAAGCAGCAGTCGAGCGCCCCAGTTTTTTAAAACGGTGCAAGAGATTCCTCACCTTATCTGATCTTTGGAATTGGCTCTTGCGAATAGGCTCGATTTGAATGCCCGAGAGGCCCAATATTGAAATCTCTTGATGTTCTGAGCATGAGAATACAATGTGATGTTCGATGGACAAAACATATATTCAAGGTGTCGAAAGAAGCGGTCAAGTGCCTCGATAGTTTTAAAACGGTGTAAGAGATTCTTCACTCCACCTGATCTTCTTAGCTCTTACACCACCTTTATTCGACAGCGAATGAAATACAACTTTCGTGTGTAGGTCGCTGCTTCAAGGCCTATTTTGGAACTTCTCGAGCGAGTGCAGGAGAGAGAAAATGGGCTCATTGGTGACAGTGGGGTATCCAGTTATATTGATTTCATTGAGCACCGTCGCAATGTTGGTTGCATTTGCTTGTTTTATCCTTACTACAAGGGGATGGGTTCTGATAAAATTAGGGATCAGGTCCCCGAAACTCGTACGTTTGTACTTTTGTGTTCGATTGGCCGGGACATCGTACAATGCATTACAGGGAAAATTCGTTTTTTGGCCGGACTGTTCGTATGTGGAATAATCTTCCTGCTGTTGGCTTTTCTCTCACTTTGAATATGAATAACTTCAAGACCCATAACATATTATCCTAGTTCCAACACAATGCAATGCATTTGAAAGATGTGGACGACCCCTTCACTGCTGGTCCCAACAAAAAAATTAATAAAACGGCCTTCAATGTTAATTGATCTTTTTGCATTAAAGAGTTTTGTTTTAACTTATTTTCTAGCTGTCGACTCTCCTCACTACACAGGAGCACAAAATTATGTCATAAATATAAAAGTACATTAAATATTAAAAAAAATTAAATAAATTCCCATTGCCAGCAAAACGGGGCTTATGTGTCAATTAATCCTGCCATAGATACTTATTTGTCAATTGGCTACTTTTGAGTAGAACTTAAGTCAGTTAAGTACCCATTCTCGTCTGAAATGATCTAGCAGATAGGAGTCTATGAACTAACGGGTGTGTTGCAAATTTTTAATGATTGTGAGAATTTACTTTTACAAACACACAATCCCTCATAAATATTACAACAACACTTTAGCAAATAAATACCAAAACAGGTAAAACGAAAACTTACAATTTTCTATAAAACTATAACAAAAGAATTTCAAGAAATACTTATTTATGGGGGAATACATAGATGCCTAAAGGTTCAAGAGTTGTTAAAGCCCGCCATGAAAAAGGTAGAAGTTACACACATACAGGTTACTCTTAGAGCGCAAAAGAGAGTATTTTAAGGCCCTTGCTTTTGTTAGCTGAAATTGTGAAATGAAAAGATAACGGTATTTTCACAAAGAGTAGCAGGAAGCGTTTGTTTCTTTGTACAGAAGTGTGTGTAATTGTGTTAGTGCTTAACTTGTATGGGACTTTAGTTGGTGTTTGTGTTTGTGTGTGTGTGTGTGTGTGTGTGTGTGTGTGTGTGTGTGTATGCATGTATGTTTGCCTGTGATTATCAATGTTGCCTTATTGTTGTTCACATAAATGATTTATTAAAAATCTACTTTAACCAATTAAACGCTGCATAATAGATGACCCGTGTTTTATTTTTGTGGAATGTCTAAATTATTTATTCACATCGTTTTGGTGTTTAAGTGTGTGTTGGGAAAATCTTTTATAAAATCATTAAATTAATTGTATACACGATAATAAATTATATTTCTTAATAAATAATTTCCATTTTACACCCACAGGGGACATTTTGATAAATTTCTCTGCTTTAGCCGCACAAAAAAAACAGATAAAACGAGCTGATATTAAGTGAATTATTACATGCCAAGAAATAAAAAATTTAGGAAATCTTTTGTTAAAGAGTAAAGAAAGTAAAAAGGGTTTAAATTTATAAAGAAAAACTTTTGTTAGAAAAGAATTTGGAAGTTGTATATAAAAAAAGGAAATCAAGAGTTTTGACAGTTTGATTTTTAACGTTTTTATTTAATGTAATTGATTTTACGTGTTCCGGATTCAAAGAATATAAATAGTACTTAACCATTTAATCAAATTTCTCATAACATAAGTTTTTAAATTTGTTTCTTTTGTTTTTTTTAGCTACTTTTTATGTTATTGCCATTTTAGACTTTTGAATTATTTTAGTTATTTTTTGATGTGTTAAGCGATTTTTTTCGGTTTTAAACGTTTTTTTTAAGACTGTTTTCGCAGAAAGTTTTTGCCAAAATTTTGTAAAATACGAAAAAAAAACACTATCAAAAATGTTTGCTAAAAAAATGGTTTCGGTAATAAAATTTTAATAAAAAGTTGTTAGCCAAAATGGATTTGCCCTTAATATTCTAACCAAAAACATTTTAGCTTAAAATTTGTAATAGAAACTGTCAACGACGAAAATTATTGTCTTAAAACGCACCCCCTAGGGTGGGGATCGTCTAAAGAATACTTCACCTTTTGGTGTTACATCCTCCTGGGCATAATCAGTTGCAGCCAATACCTTAGATTTGGACAAAACCCAAAATTGACGGGTTTCTTGAAATCAAACGAGTTTTTGCGAAAGCAGCTGACAAGATCTGGTACCAACGCATTCAGTAGCCCCTGGTGGCATAACACTGCTCTGACTGTTGGTTGAGGCCTCCGTTTGTAGTTTTTTTACGAGAAATGCCTTCTGTCTTTCAGTGAGATTGTTTTTGCGGAAGTTTCGCCTGTCCGGTAAAAGGATACTCTTGGGGATGAAGCTAAAAGCTAAAGTCGAGGGTAGGGATAGTACATAAATCCCACCAACGGGCAAATTTTACACCACTTGTGGAGAGTTCAGCGTGAGGCAGGACTATCTATCAGAGCTGTTGATATTTAGCAGAAGCTGTTGGCATTTTTCAAAAGCAGTGGAAGTTAGTTAGCTCTAGCTCCTAGACAAGGGTTAAGTGTATAGTTTTGCGGAATTGTACACTTAAGCTGCTATCTTGGTATACCCTGCAAATAGTTGGTATCAGTGTTGAAAAATTCAGTACTTTGGTACTTTTTTCAGTACTTTTTCAAATTAAAAATACCGCAGTACCCCCGCGTTGTTTTCAGTACTTTTTTATCCTTTGAGCTTTTTATCTTTTAACTTCTTAACTGTGATATGATAATTTCGATAGCAGGCTTTGGTCATCATGTGCTTGTTGCAAAATTTATGTTGTTGTATTTTAAAAATAATTAACGACGTTAATATTAAAATGCAAAGCGTGGACGCCAGGATTCATATTTTGCTTTCCAGAATGGGATATATGTTCTTACAAGTGGCAAGAAAATTTATTTAAAGGTATGCATTGGATAATATGTTAGTCTAAAATTTAAATAAACACCATAATTAAAGAACCATGCAATGTTAAAGAAATGGTTTATAAAGAAAAAGAAACTGCAGAATCATTTTACTCTACAGTTTGCGAAACATTAAGAACTAAATTTTGTTTGAAAATAAATGCTTAAAAGTGATAATCAACTTCACTCTAGAAAATATTGTTTTCCGAAAAACCAATAGCATAATACTGTTGTTATAAATGTTATTTACAAACGGTAAAGTAAAGTAATTATAATAATATCAATTCTCAATTCAGTGTTCTAGCGGATCTTTCAGAAATAGAACATTTCAGAACTGAATATACATATTTAAATTTCTTGGAAAAATATAGCCAATGTAAGAAACAAAAATAATGTTTGCTGACATTTCACATATTGCTTATGGTATTTTTCGATACCACATTTCTGAACATCAATTGAACGCACATTTTCAAATGCAAAATGATGTAAAAAGCGAAGGAATCAATCGTTTACCGTAGAGACTGTTTCAAGTTTGATAAAAACTAAAGAACTATTCAACTATCAACTGTTAGTTGCTGTTGTAGTTATAATATTTCTTATGACCTCTTAAAATAAATTTGCTTAATCTTATAACAATATTGTATAACAGAAATATTATTTACATGTGTGCGTCAAATATAAATAAATACTGTTTTCTATTAAATACTTAGATAAATGAATTCCAATAAAATGTTTTTTGCTCCTTTTATTTTCATAAATTATTGCTTTTTAACAAAATGTACCATTTGGTGGGAAAAATACTCTTTTAGTTGAAGTTCAGTACCATTTCAAAATTTCAATTTTGCAACACTGGTTGGTATACTCAAGAGGATTAGTTTTGAAGTCGTTTAAAAACGAAAGCACGTCGTTAAAAAACGCAGACATGTCGTCTCACTGCAAACACTTTTTAACAATGACATGGTCCATGCTTGCATTACATCGGACCAGTCCATGGAGTAGTCCATTTTATCAAAATGGATCAGGTGGTCCAATATTATTTGCAGGATAATGCTGCTTCTCACAATCGGGGCGGTTGTAAAACTCATAGTTTGTAAGCAATATGTCTTGGAGCCATCATGAAATTAGGTCACAATTGAGGGTGCTCATGTAAATCTGTCTAACAGCGGGTCTTAGTAAAACAAGATTTATCAAAAAAAGCTTTTTAATAAAAAATGTAAATGAAAAATGGTTTTCGCCGAAAATATTTCACCAAAATTTGTTTCACCGCAAAATTTTCGCCAAAAATTTTTTTTTCCCCAATAAAAATTTAATTTGTCAAATTTTTGCATAAAATTTTAGCTCGCCAAAATTTTACCAAAAAATATTATTAACCGATTTTTCTTTTCCCTCAAAAATTGGTGAAGATTTTCTATTAAAAATTTTCAATAAGGATGTTTCGTAAAGTTTAACAAAAAAAAAAAAAAAAAAATAATAATAATAGGGTTTCGTAAAATTATTTACCAACCAAAAACTGTTTACAAAAAATTATTTTTGCCATACATATTTTTACTAAAATATAGCTTTCACATACAGTAAGGGACAAAATTGTTCACGAAATAATAAAAAATTTATGTTTATTATGAAAACTATTAAAGTTTCAACTTGAAAACTATCAAAAACTATTGCATGGCTTTCTACATTTTTTAATAATACTATGTAAACTTATTTTCAAAAGTACCGTTAGTTTTTATTTGTATACTAAGTTAACATCCAAACCATATGTGTGAACAATATTGACCCTGTGTGAATATTTTATAAAAATTCCAGACAAATTTCAAGTTTTATCGGTGGGATTTGCTTTTAAAGTGAGTAAATTTATTCATTTATATTAAATTTTTTTAAGATTTGAAAAAAATTCGAGCAGTTAAATTTGGCCTAGGTCTGTCTGGGTACTTTTCCAGTAGCAAATACTCAGTAAATTTTTTTGGGAGAGTAAGACCAATATTACTCTATCGGCTGAAAAAATCTCAAAAAGTACGCAGACAGTATCCAGTGAAATTTTGCAAGAAAACAGCTGATCGGTGTGTAAACAATCGAAATAACAAAGCAAAAGAATTTAAGCATACATATCGTCGTGCGGGAGTTTATGTGCTCTATCCGCCATTTTACACATTTCGAGTTAATTATGCCACTTTAGGTTTTCGACCCCAAATTTTTCAAATATGTAATCCGTTTTCGGCTATCTCATCTAGTTTCTGAGATAAATAGTGTCTGTTTTGTTCTATATCCTTCAAACCTGAATTATGTTAAAACTTCAAGATCGATTTTCTCAAAATACACTTTTGGCATATAGAGCACATAAACTCCCGCACGACGATATGTGTACGCAAAATTGAATTCTCGGGGTAAATCAAAAAATTATTAATTAAAGTGAAGCTTAAAAAGTGTTGTAAATTAAAAAACTTGTTTATTACACTGTTATTAGTTTGGTAAATTCAATTTCTTCTTAGTTTTTAGTTTTATTTGTCGGGTTTTTTATAAAACTTATTTTGCTTACATTGCCCAACATAGTTCCGGCTTACAATGGGAAAAAAATTAAATGCCCAATACAGTGCCCTCCAACAGCTTGACAACGGAGAAAAATAGTTTGGATGTGAAGTGCTCGCCAGGAACACAATTCCAAACACTCGCATCTTCAATTGCAAAGTTTGTGCCACAAAGTTCTGCTGGTTCTATCGGTTCTGCCATCTCCACTCCACTTACGTATATTTGTATATATTTGGATGTTTCTAGCATGAAGTAAAATGTTTTGTTTATTATAATTTATTATAAACGTTAAAAATCAACACAATTCTAACTACTTACCTCTGCCATTGTTAAATTTCAATTTTTATTTTCATTTCACAAAAACTATTTCATTCAAACAGCTATTTGCTATTTGCAAAATCTTGCAAGCGGAAATTTCTCCAGTAACATTTTGCAAGTTCTCTAACTTCCAACTGTCAAAAAATTTTCTTTTTGGCTCTCTCGCTGCAAGAGATTTGGAGTACGCAGACAACATTTTGCAAGATTTTGCAACATTTTGCGCAAAATATGTGTACGCAGACAGACCTAATTTTAAAACAAAGCATTGTGAAAAATTTTAAAAACGGAGTCTCACATCGCAAGATCACAAAAAATACAACACTTCAGAGAGATTTGAATGTTAAATAAAAAAAAGCAAAACCAAAAGCAACAAAGCTAGTCGCCCAAAAAAACTTTCGCCAAATGATTTTCGCGAATCAAAGCGACTTTTTGTTACTGGTGTAGTCAGTATAGCTATTAAGGTCCGGCAAATACTGAGCATAGAGTACAAATTAGATGTAAGCGCTAAAATGAAACGAAGTTGCTTAAGTTCTAGTAGATAAGTAGCTAGAATAAAGAGCATTTTAGCAAAAATAAAAGCTGAAAATGGCTGAAGTTTGCTAAAAAGTAAGATAAATTCACTTTAAAGATTCAATTCGTGTAACATGCTTAGATCGGACAACAATTATGAGATTGCAGGCAGGCGGACGGGAGTTAACATGGCTGGCGTAAAAGTGTTAGCGTAAAAGAGTGAAATAAATCCAAATGTTAAAATTTTGATGATCTCATAAATGACTTGAGATTGTTTTCGCGGGAACCAGCTTCGAGCACTCCGCTAATTCAGAAGAAAAATGTGTGCCAATCACTACATAATCATCATTTAAGACTCGTTGATTCCAAGATAAGCCATATTCGGCTAAGAACCACGACAGGGTGATTATGCAGGACAACGATCTTAAGCATCCCAATAAAAAATGGAGCTTCCAACGAAGCAGGTTTGTAAGGAGAAACATAAACGTTTCGCTTACCATTGCGCATACAGAAGGCATGAATTTTATATGGCGAGTTCCCACTTTGAAGCAATACATTTATGACACATAAAGCGCATTATGCAGCGCATATAAAAGTTGTTGGATGTAACGATAAGCCTTACACACTGAATGTTTTGATACAGTTATTTTTTAGTATTCTCCCTTACAAATCTGCTTCGTAGTAAGGGAATGCCGTAGCACTTGAAATGTTTTTTTTTTATATAAAAGTTGTTAAGAGTTCATTCACTTACTTTACTGCATTTCTGTATGTCTTATAGCGTAGCGCATTTTTGTGCGCTTATTCTTTTAAATGTACCATTAGTGCTTCGCAAAATGATAAAATTTTTTATTGGGATAATTCAGAAATAGCTAAAAGTTAGATTGAAGACAGTAAAAATTCGAAAATAAATTTACCTAATTAGTTCCCAGAGTAGTACCCACTTGAGTACCTTTGGTCGATTCTTAACCATAATTTTTTTTTTTTTTGCTCAGAGGAACCCGCCTAACACTGTATATAAGCTTTGCGAGCTTGCCGTTAAAGCTTGAAAATAATAAAGCCGAAACTGCACGCAGAGAAAAAACATGTTTAAATATGGTCACCTCCAACAATACTATGTTTAAGGACAATTTTCACCATATTATGTTTAATTTAACCATATTTGTGTCACCGACCACCATATTATGGTTGAATTAGTCCCCTATCAAGAAGCCACAACCATATTATGGTTGCCTCTATATATGTTATGTTTAAATATGACAATTATATGTTTTTAAATTAAAAATAGTATTTTTCTCTTTTTCAAGAGCAACATGTTATGGTTGAAAACCAACCATGCTATTATAAGTTTTAAACATATTTTAGTTATTATTAACCATAATATGTTCGGCGGCAACCATAATATGGTTGTGGCTTCTTGATAGGGGACTAATTCAACCATTATATGGTCGTCGTTGACAATAATATGGTTTAATTTAACATATTATGGTTAAAATTTTCTTTAAACATAGAATTGTTGGAGATGACCATATTTAAACATGTTTTTTCTCTAGGTGTGCTAAGAACTTTTGTAAAATAATGGAAAAAAGGATTAAGGCAGCTTAAAAGAGCAAATAGACAACATACCAAACGCTAGGACCCAAATACAACAATAATCTCTAACTAGGGTCATAATTGTTTACATCCAGAACTCAATACTAATACCGTGTAAAATATTATGAACACATATTTTTCTCGAAAAGTTTTTATTTTTAAGTTCTTGAAATGTTCTACTTTTCATATAGTTAAAAAACAAAAATTTATACACTATTCTGCCAATAACACTAAATTTGTGAACAATTTTGTCCCTAACTGTAATTATCTTCCAATAAAATACTTTTTGACGAAAAATTCACACCAGAAATAGTTTATGGCGATTTTTTATTCGATTGATTTGTCTGTCATGATTGGAATGCATAAAGTGTCGTCCTTTTTTACTTTTTCAAACTTTTTGAATCAGTTAAACACTCTAAAGAAAAAAAGCAATGTCCTTTTAGAACAGTTTCTTTGAAGTTTTCTAATCAATCACATTTTAATCAATAAATTTTTTTAAAGTAATTTTTTTGAAAAGGAAAATTACAGTTTTCATAAATAAATAAGTGTCTTTTAAACATTTTTGCCATTAAGAAATTAATTTTAAATTTTGACATTGTTATGCAAATAAAAGGAAATATATTTCATATAAACAAATTTTTGTGGAACAATTTCTTTAATTAAATGGGAAAAAGGTTTTTTGGTCACAAAAAAGAGTTTTTTCATACGCTTAAGCTACGGTCACAATATTTGACGAAAAAAACGGGACCAACAATCCAACTTAGTAATAATTTCCTTCAATTCAAACATTTATTTAGATTACAATACCACATCTTACGAAAAACTATTTTTTGCTATGTCTAGTAGAATAATTAATTTATTTTGTGATATTAAGACCATGGCAAATCTCAATAACTATTAAAAAAGTAGGGGTTACGCTTATTTGGTCAAATATTTAATAAGCGTGACCGTAGCTTTAAGTAGACACCCAATTTGTGTGGCAAAAACTGCCACCTGGGCGCTTGGCTGGGCCCAGTTGTATATTGTATGCAGTTTTTTGTGGCTGTCGTAAAAAACTCACACTAACGTACTCCAGGGCCTGGCTGGGACTTCTTTTATTTGTATGGAGTTAAATGGCTATATCAATTCTTTGAAATAAAATTAAGGAAATAATTCTTATTTGAGACGTTTCATCTTGGACCCAGGTGGATATAGTATTCCAAAAATTTCTATTTGGCCGATTGGCACGCCCACGGTGTTTAAATTTACACTTTTTTCTCGTTTTTTGCCTAAAACACTTTGATAGAGGAATACATAAAGTTTCATGCGAATATAATTAAAAGTTGAAGCACAGCCGCGAGTGCCCCGGTAGACTAGCTGGTAGCGAGAAAAATTGTTATTTTGTAACTTAAAACGTTATTCGCGGCTGTGCCTCAGTTATACGAAAAAAACTGGAAAAATTTCAAAAAATGCCTGACCAGGCCCAGGTATACACTTTAGGGTTAATTTTTGTTTTATTGTTTTTTTTTAATTCCAGCTCTTCGCATGTCTGCAGGAACATTTGTGGAAGACAATATTTAAATAACTTTCCAATAACATTTTAAATAAATGAATTTGACTAATTGGATTTATATTTCTTAAACTTAACAAAACAAACAAGTCGAAGATTTGCAATAATTTTTTATTATTTATTTTTAAGAAAGGACGTAGAGCTCTTTACCTTTACTTTCATAAGATTCTTACCCCAGTCTTTTTTTAAAAATTCCAAAGTCCTTTTTTACTCTTTTTCTAATTTTTCAAAATCCCAGTTCCTTGTGTTTTTTTTTTCAAATTGTTAACTATAAGAGAGCAGCAAATATCACGCTTGAAAGTACAATTTTTTGTTTGCCAGAAAGTACCAGGCAACAAACAAAAAGTAAGAAAAAACTTTGTACACTTGTTTTTTCCAAGTGTTTGTCACCATGTGTAAAGCTGCTAATGACTTTTAAAGTAGATATACTGGGTTGTAACATTAACAAGTAAGCAAACACTAGTTCCCGTTGCCAACACACAAAAAATAAAGAGATAGAGAGAGGTAGAGGAAGGGAGCCCGACTAAAAGATGAAGAATAAGTACAATCTTTAACAGTTATAAAACAGTGAAAGCCACATGTTTGAATCGCATAACTCATAAAATGAGACTTATTGTGTATGTTACACATAGATAGAACATGAAGACTTGCATTGTATGTTTGAAAGCAGGAAAATGCACAAAGAGAGAAAGATTTTTCAATGGGTGTAGATTTATTAGCGTTAACCATGACCCAAAAGTCGCATCGCAAAATCTGCAGTCCCACATCAATGAACTAGAGGCCTGGCTAGAAAAATGGAGAATAAAGGTTAACCCGGCTAAATGTGCTCACTTAACTTTCACGCTCAGAAGACAAACGTGCCCAGCTGTAAAAATAAATAACATCACAGTTCCGGTAGAAACCCATGTTAAGTACTTGGGAATTCATATAGATAGACGCTTGACCTGGTCGCGTCATATTGAAGCGAAAATAACGGCTATGAAACTTAAAGCAGCTCAACTACATTGGCTTCTCGGTCGCAACTCAAACTTGTCCTTAGACAACAAAATTCTCTTATACAAGTCCATCATAAAACCAATATGGACATATGGCATCCAATTATGGGGTACTGCATGCGCATCTAACATCCAAAAGCTTCAAAGAAGACAGTCTCGAATATTACGACAAATTGTCTGCGCCCCATGGCATATACGTAATGATATTATCCACAGAGATCTCAACGTCCCCACTATCCAGGAGGAAATTAAAAAATATTCAATAAGCTACATCGATAAACTAATGGCCCACCCTAACTACCTCGCTCGGGGTCTGCTTCAGTTCGAAGGTCACCAGAGGCTAAAAAGAACCGATACTTTGAGCCTAACTAGAAGACATTTTTAAAATTTGAATACAGCAGTTAGTGGTTACACTGGTAACAACTAAAAAACAACAAGTAGAATTAAGATTTGAATACATATTGTAAATTTCGATAAGAAAGATTCAATAATAAAAATAAATTAAAAAAAAAAAAAATAAAAAAAATGGGTGTAGATGAAAAATATATAAACACTTTTATAGACCAAGAAAAATCGTTTTTTTTTTCTTTTAAATTAAATTAAAGTTTTTTATGTAACAAAATATTTTTTATTCTTAAACTAGACGTTTTACAATAACGTTAATTTAAAAAATTCTTATAAAATTTTGGAACTACACACAAAGAAATTACTTTATAATTATTTCACCAACTCGTTCGATCTAGCTGATACAACTCCCGTCGTAAATTGAATTTAGTTCATAAAGGTATCCACATTTTTCGTTATTGCTTAGTTCATTACAGAAAACTTTAAGAAATTTTTAACTTAAATTGTAAAAGAGACAGAAAATTTCATATATAAAATATTTAAATCATAATCACTTGAAATATTATGCGATTAATCGCGATTGCGGCTACGTTTATCATATGAAAACCCTCATATAAAGCTAAATTGCACCCAATTTGACCACAATGTCTACATATATTTGCTACGGCTTAAGTCATATTTAAATGTTTACCGACAGTGGCCTTTATATAGGGCCTATGGTAAGTTATAAACCGATCTTTACGAAACTCATAAGTATGATTTATTGTCATACAGGTTTATGCAAAATGTTATATCAATCCGTCCATTTCGCCACCTTTGATACCATTTTGTAGCAAAATTGTTAACTTTTTAGGAGGGTGGTTCCACATTTAGATTCTTAACTCTTATCCTACTACACCGATTTTGCTGGATTTCACTCCAAAACTGCTAAGGGTTACTAGAAATAATTTGACACCAATATTGGTTTTTATTTGTTTTGAATTGTTTGCAAGTGAACGTGTTTTCAACAGACGGGCAGATGGACATGGCTTAATAGACTTTGAATTGCAAAATAGCCGAGAATATATACTTTACGGGGTCTTAGATTAATATTCTAAAAGTTTCATACGAAATAACCAAAACTATACTCTCATTCACCCAATTTTAGTAGATACAATTACATACTCAATACCTGTGATTAAAAATATAATTCGCTGTAATATCTATAGATAAAATCTCGAAAAATGTAAATATCAAATAATTTAATAAAGATGAATTTTAAAAATAAAATAAAAAATGAAAAAATATACTCTCATTCACCACTTGGGGTGGAGGCTATAAAAAAAAAATAAATTCCTAGATCAAAGTTATTTTCGCG
Organism: Pollenia angustigena; assembly: GCA_930367215.1. Classification (NCBI taxonomy): domain Eukaryota; kingdom Metazoa; phylum Arthropoda; class Insecta; order Diptera; family Polleniidae; genus Pollenia; species Pollenia angustigena. Next base: position 10,943,143 of record OV884058.1, read on the forward strand.
AACGCGAAAAATTGTTTATTCATTAATAATGTGTGCTCAATTCCCAATATCCATTGATAAATGCATTGAAATTTATTGTTATTGGTTGCCAAGGCCAGATCATCAGGAAACCTTTTCCCAAAGACTTTGGAATAGCTAATGAAATTATACCAATTAAAATATAAAGCAAATGAGAATTACAAAGTTACTCAAGTGTCATCAAAACAAAAAAGCAATATGCTAGTTCAGTTTTAAAAATAAATTTGCAGCTGACTGTGAAAAAACAGAATTGGCGTATTGCTTTGTTTTGATATTCTTGAAAAAACAATTAATTGAAGCAATTTGTTTTTAATTTAGTTTTTGCCGACCAATTGTAGGGGCATGCAAGAATAGATAAACTCACTGTTAATTGTTGGTGTTTTGTCTATTCCTAGAAGTTTTTTTTTAGCAAATCTAAAAAGTCGACTTGTTGTTGAGAAACAGAAATTAAAAATGTCATGTGTTTTCAAAATTAGAGCCAAAAGTGTTTTGCTTTCAAAGTAAAATCACTGATAACTTATTTTTAAATTTTCTTCTTTGCTTAGCCACTAGACCCCCTACAGACACCATTACATCCAGAAAAATTCACCTTTTGATGCGGTTTACCTGCTGGTGGCATTATTGGACGTTATTTTTCCAATAGTGCAGCCAGATGGCAAAATACTGCCAATGATCGTTAACGCATAATGATCAATGATTGTTTGTTTAATCCAGGCGTAATGTGTTTTTAACAGAATGCTGGCCATTACGTCAAATGCACCTGTCAATTGGCCTCCAGGTGCGTGCAATTTGACACCTCAAGATTATTTTCTTTGGGACTACGTAAAGTCACTAGGTTATGCTGATAAGCCAGCAACAATTGACGTCCTGGAGTCCAACATTGTTAGTGCTATTAGTAAAGTACGGCCATCAATTCTGGAAAAAGTTGCCCAAAATTAGACGTCTAGAAGCCTGAAATCATTTTCAAATTTTAATGCCATCTCTTTCAAATAACAAAAATTTTTTTCATTTAAATTTAATTTTTTGTGATATATTTTACAATATCAAATTCTTTCAAGCTTAAACAAAACATCCTTTGGAACTAGACGTTCTGGAGCACAAAAGCTTAGGCCAACCTTCTTAATCGTCATTTTATAAAATCGAGTTGTTTTCTACTTATAATATCCTTTTTTAGACAAATGTAAGTTCAGCAGCGAATGGAATGAGATCAGATTCTCATTCTTTATGGACTTTCGTGTTGATTATTGCAAAAGAAAGACAAGGGTATTTGCCCTTGTCCTAATAAGAATTTGTTGCAAGTTTTGTTTAAAAAAATTATGCAAAAATGATGGAAATGTGCGATCACTTTGATATTTATGAAAAAAATTGATTTTATTAACAATTTTTTATTTCATTGTTTAATATTTTCAATGAATCAAACATCAATTTATAAAGCTTTCTTTCAATAGTCCTATATCTTCAATACTTTTTGCTTAAGTCAACCTTTGGTTTACATTGAAGAATTTATTTTCTTAAAAAAATAAAATTTTTTAAAGAAACCTAAAGCTGGATTAATTTTAGGTTAGGTTAGGTTCCGTGGGCCCCTTTGTGATACCCAGCGCCAATGCCCATCCTATAGAGCAGTTACTCAGATGGCGTCACTGCAGAATCCAGCCACTTCGTCCTCCTAATGAAGGGAATCAGCGATCTCAGTTCTATCTTGGATAGATCCTATAGGCAGGCAAATGCCGGTTTCCCCAGGCATTCCTCCCTAATACCCTGCAACCCAGGGCATTGACAGAGAAAGTGAAGCACAGTCTCCTCCTCCTCCTCATCCTGACAACTTCTACAGTAGTCATTAAATTCCAGACCCATTCTTTCATCATGAGTCCCCACCCGGCCAGTGCCCAGTAACAACCGATACAACTGTCCTAATCTGGTCCCTTTTGAACCTAAGTAGAGAGCTTGTCCTCCGTTCATCATAACCAGGCCGTAATAGCCTGGATATCAAGCAGGTGGACTCACTAGTCCACCGCATCTGCGCAACTCTATAAGACTCGCGCCTGATGAGTAATTTACAGTGAGCCATTGGAAGACCAACAAACTGATCGATGAATATGTCATCCATGCGACCACCTTGTTTGGCCAGCCCATCTGCCACCTGATTACCCGGGCACTCTGAGTGACCCGGAATCCATATTAGCGTTACCCTTGAATGTTTCGCAATCTCATTCAAAGACATCCGACATTCTACAGTTAACCTAGATGTCGTATAGACACCCGCTAGGGAAGCAAGGGCAGCTTTGCTATCAGTAAATATACGTATATCTACCGATATGCGATGATACCTCAGCCAATTTACCGCCCGCCTTATAGCCGAGATCTCCGCCTGCAGGACACTACATCCATCCGGCAGACGAAAGGAAACTCTCACATCTAGTTCCTCTATGTAGAAACCTCCGCCAGCTCTAACACCCTTCCTCGAACCATCAGTATAAACCCCTAGGCTCAGTTCGTGGTGAGTACCTGACAGCGCATTGCCATGGATTAATTTTACAATATCGAAAATCACTTCTGTTTTTCGGCAGCTTTTTAAAAAAATTAATTTTTTTTAAAAAATTATTAATCGATTTTCTTTTGCAAACTACCTTTAAAGATAGATTTCTATGATTAATTGCAGTTTCTCTGTTTTATGAGTATTGTTGTTGTTCTAAAAATACACACGAAATTAAGTGAAGAGTGTTCGGCTCCTGTTGTCTCTGACTGCCACTCGATGGCTTATGTATTTATTGACTGGTTAGCTGGTGTTGTCTTGTAAGAATTATGCAAGTGTGTGCAAATGCAACAAAAGAAGTAAATAACTTTATTGCTTACTCTCTTTTTAAACACAATAAAAAAGAGTCTATAATAGAACAAAACTAACGAGTAATAACCTACAATTGCGGAAATCATTTAACGACAATTTTTAAGACAATAATTTTTTCCTATTTTCTTTTCATCTTCCTCTTACTTTACACTTACTGCTTGTTTCCTTTAATGTTTCTTTTCTTCTTTTTTCTTGTGGTGCAGGAAATATTTTAAACACAAATAAGCCTGCTGTTTCAATATTTTTTACTTTAACTCAAAACATTTTTTCAAGTATGTAATAAAAAAAAAAAAACGAAAAAAATTAAAAATTATAAAGTAACGTAAATATAAAAAGCTTCTTTTTTTGCATTTTGTTTATGGTTTAATAACATTTTTATAACCCTTTTTCAACCAATAAAAGAGAAAAAAACCAAAATAAAACATTTATTTCCCATTTTTCCCTATAAAAGTGTCTGCAAATGCAAGTTGGAGCTTAATGTTTACAACACACATGTGTTGTTGACATTATTTTGAATTATAATTTAATTTTTTTCTTTTCTCTTTTTTTCCAATACATTTTAGGGCAATTGCTACAAACGAGTGAAGGCTGAAAAGAAATGTAGAAAAAAATAAACTTCTACGAAAGTCAGATAAAAAAATGGGGTCTGATTTAATTTAATTTTAGTATCAAACAAATATGGAGTGTATAGAATATTATTGTTAAATTTCATTTATTTCGTTTTTATTCTTTGGATTCTTAAGTGTCTGAAACCAACAGCCAGCAAGACGGAAGGACACAATTCAATCGTATTTGAATTTATAGCCTTTATATAGACAGAAGGACACAGTAATAAAAAAATACAATCAAAATCAGGAAATTTTCTTCTGCGTTAGTTTTTTAAGGGTTTTAAGCAGACGGAAGACCAGAACTAAAACATTTAAGAATCCAGTAGCCCGTTTCTGTATTTCTCACATCGTAAAACTTTTCGCATGAAACGTGTGAATTGCAACAAAAATAGTGTGAAATGAAACAAAAAATGGGTTTTCTCACACAAGTGTTTCTGTATCTTTTTTTGCGAGAATTATCTGTCATTTAAATAATTTTCCAGCAATTATTGGAAGGATGCGAGAAAAAGTGTTTCTATAACAATATTTTGCGAAAAGTTTCTTTCAACAACTGTCAAAATAAGCCACATTTGAAATTGGTGGCGAGAAAAACAAAATGTAGATATTTTGAATTTAAAATATGTTTATACACTACTTTTTTAAAATAAATAAAAAAATAGAAGGAATATAAATGATGAATGCATAATTTTTATGATGAAAATAAACAAAAAACAATTGTTATATTTTGTTATTTAAATTTTTTTTTAACCTTTTCTTGTTTTGGTTTTAATCAGTGCTGCCAGACAAATTTGTGTCAAAATCGTCAATTTCCTGAGAAAAAAATAAAAAAGGTCGTCTTTTTTGTTTTTAAAATCGTGCAATTTAAAATCGATTTTAAACAAATTTGTTTCGACTTTTATTAAAAAATAATCAAACAAAAACATAGTTAAAGTTCATGGGTATTTAATAATTTCATTAAATTTATATTTATTTTGTAAAGCTGGAGGATTATTTTTTAAAAAATTATTTATTTTCTTTAATCCGATAAAAATCAGCTTTGATAACAGAATTATAAATATTCTGGGTTTTTATGGTATTGATAGTGACAACGTTGTTTTATATTTATATCGTATGTAGTCCGAAATAGTATATTATTGAAATTTAACTATATCGGTTTACAAATGGCTGAGATATAAATCTTTAATTTACCTATTCCTATAATCTTTTTCTTTTTTACCTGAAAAAGACTTAGTAGAATACCTGGTAGTTAAAATTAAAAAAATCGGTTCATAAATAAACGGGTTAAAGACCCAGTAAAATCTTCGCCTACAAAATAATATGTTAAGTAATCAGAAACACATAAAAGCACTACATACAATTCTACTGAAAAACTAATGAATTTTACAAGGGTTGTGTCAAAATGAACAAATTCAAAAGTAAGTCATTTTTTTATCTAAATACATCCAGAAAAAAGTAGTTATCGAAGTTCTTATGGAAGAAAGCTTCTAAATAACGAGTGAAAGAAGCTATCCATTTTGAAAAAGTTTTTACTGGGAGACAAACACATTTCTTTCTTGCCGAAATAATGGTTTTGGCACAAAAGTGTACATATAAGATAAGAATATCAAATATCAATCATATTTTGTATATGTATATAAGAAGTATTAAATGTTCAAAATAAGCCAAGTCAGTCCATTACTTTCCCTCGAAATTTTGCTTTTGCCGATACATTTTTTAGGGAAGAAACAAACAATTTCGAGGACAATTTTCACAATAGGGATAATAAAAAAATTTAACCCTTGTTTCTAAAGATATCTTTTTTTCTAATAAACAAACATATAAAAATATTTACAATTATCTTATTTCGAAGACTAAGGGGCTTATAGTGTAAAACGCAACTCCAACAATTTCATTAAAAGCAAAAACAAAATCAAAAATATTTTATAAATTTGTTGTTGCTTTCTACAGACATTCATATTATTTTTTTTTTTTTCAATTTTCAACGCCACGAAATAGAAGTGTTTGAAATTTAAAAATGCAAGATGAATTTCTATAGAAAGTAACAAAAAAATTATAAAATATTTTTGATTTTGTTTTTGCTTTCGTCACTTTTTTAGAAAAAATCATCAAAACGTCACTTTGTTAATATCGGAACAAAAAATCGTCAAGATGACGATAACTCGTCAAATCTGGCGGCCCTAATTTTATTATATTTATTTCTTTTGTTGACGTTTCGCTTTTATTTGACACTTAATTACTGGAAATATTCCAGTATAAACAGAATTTGTTATGTCTGTTTTCGCATTCAAATACAGAAACACTTTTATCTCATAAATCGAGAAACTATGGAATTTTTTGTTTCACACTTCATGTAAGAAATTTTTCGATGCGAGAAATACAGAAACGAGCTACAAGTCCTTCAGGCAGACAAAGGGACACAATTCTGTGGCATTTTGACAAAAAATCTTAAATCAAATTTAAAAAGCTGAAAAAAAATCATGAGGTCTTATTAGCTTAAAAAGAAAAATAACTGAAAATGAATAATTAATTGGCCAAAGAAATTAATACGAAAAAGTTTTGTAAATCATACAAATTTTCATTAAAAAATAATTTTTGTTTACGTTTTTAAAATTTTGTATTATAAACGAAATTTTTCTTTAATTTTGTTTTATTTTATTATTCGATAAAAATGATTTTTTCAACGAAATTTTTTAAAATCTATTTTGCTATCTTATCTCGACTTAAAAAGTTTTTTCAAAATGCCACAGAATTAAATCAGAGCTCAAATTTTTTGTTAATGAATTCAAAAAACACACACACACATTTTTGATATTTCTCATAAAAAGGAAATATAAAACTTGTTATTTGTTTTCATTCATGAATATGAAAAATAAAAAAACATTTGGCTTTTATGAGATGATTTTGCTTCTTCGATTTGAAAAATTTTGCTTGCCTTGCTTATTTATATTGTTGGAGTATTTCGGTTATTAGCACACACACTTTGGCTGATAAGGACAAAAAATAAATTTGATAACAACAAAATATGTACAAAATACACGCACATACTGTTCGTGCTTAGTGCGTGTAAATTGCGAAAAACTTCAACGATATGAATATAAGCAGCGTTATTTGCGTTCTTTTCGCTTTTGTATAAAAAGTGATAAGTATCGTAGAAACTTAATCATCTCGTAAATTAATAAGCAAAACCCTAATGGTTTTTATTCTTAATAATATTTCACTTTAATGTGCTAAATTCCCAATTAGTACCCTTGATAAACACAATAAAATTCATTGTTATATAAAGTTAGTTTATATGCCCACTTCACTGGTTGTTTAGGCCTGATAAACAGGAATCCTTTTTTCAACGACTTTAGAAATGCTGAAGATATTATACAAATAAAACTGTTAAGCGAATGAGAATTACAAATACTCAAGTTTAACCTGCAACGATATCAAAGCATAAACAAAACTACAACAATAAAGAGTGAGTTTATCCTTTCTTCGGTTTTCATTTTTATTCTCTCTTTTCCTTAATGAAAAGGATATAACAAATTCTCATTAATGGAAAAAGCAAATACGCAGCAACATTTTAAAGCGTTCACACAGAAAAAAATACCAATGTAAAATTAACATGGCGAAATTTTGATTGAGAATTATTTAAATTTATCATAATTTCATATTAATTTTAAATTAAAAATATTAAATTCAACATTTTTTATTTTTTCGACTTTATTCTATGAGCTAAATTTCAGTTATATTTTATAAAACTTTTTTGTAATAGTTCTATTCCTTTAATTTTTCAGAAATGAAATTTAGCTCATAGAATAAATTCGAAAAAATAAAAAATGTTGAATATAATATAAAGTAACCTTCGGAAGGAAATAATTCCCAGCATCTGAAAAATATTAAAATAACCTTAAATCACGTTTATTTAAGATTATTCACTGTTAAAAACACGTTGCACAATATTTAATCCATAAAAACCTGTTTTATATTAAAATCAAAAGTTTATCTTGTTAAATTAACACACTCAAAATATTATGTAGTTAAATTCAAACGAAAATTCATTTTAAACAAATTAAAATTCATTTAGAAAATGGATCATTTACAATTCATTTAAAACAAATGATTTTTACATTCATTTTTTAATTTTTTATTTATTGAACAGCATATTCGTTAAAATTGAATAGTTTTTACTTTTAAAAAATATATTTCCACCGACAAAAATCAAACTACATAAAAAAATAAAAACGAAAAAGCATTATTTTTTGGTAGTTTGTTTTTTTAATAACAAACATAAATGTTGAAAAATTAAATTATTCGTAAAATAACTATATTTTTATTCAATTTTAACAGTACCGAAAACGAATTTAATAACCTACAATCAGTTACTGTAATAATTTTATGAGTGCATGCATTCATACTTAAGTATGTACATTTTGTTATTTTCATGTTTAAAATATGTTATAAAAAAGAAGACAATTCCCGTATTCTTTTAATAAAAATTATTTAGTTAAATATAACATCAAGTTTTCAAAGTAGAGTAATGACGAAAACCATATCGGGCGATTCTGCTGATGTTTCTGTTAACAAAGGAGAATACAAAAGAAGTGCAACTTGTGTTGTTACAGGGGTAAGTGTTTTCAATTATTCTTAAATAAATGCATATGTTGTCTCTGAAGCTTCTTCACACTGTAGTGTGATATCTCCAACCAATTTGATTCTACATGAAATTCACGTTGTTTGAAATAACTTTTATTCAACGTGTTCGGATTGGTATTTCAATATAAATGACATTTTACTCTAACTTTACTGCAATGTTAAATTAACATGAATTATAGTTATTTTAAAAGAAAAATAGTTTATTCGCAAGTTATTGGAAAATTAGGTTAAATTAACATGAAAAACGTATGAACAAAATCACCACCGAATAATTTTAAAGCATATGTTTGTTTTCGACGTTTTTAACTTGATTTTTTTCTGTGTGTTCAAACTTAAACATGAATGAACGTTGACCGTGAACTTTTCGTTACTCTGGGAAAAATGTAGCAAACTTCTGGGGATTTTTCTTGCAAATTTTTGAAGTTTTTTATTATTTCAGAAATCAGCATCTTAAAAAAGGTGGAAAAACACGACGAAATAATCCAGGCACTATCTTGAGTTTTAGATAAATTTTTAAAATGCTTTACTGCCTGTTTTTAGAAAACGTAAGCAAGTGAGTGAGTGAGAAATTGATTGAAAACAACAATAAAAAGAGAATATTTGCTTTTGTTTTCAATATAATTTCCCACTCACTCACTTGCTTACGTTTTCTAAAAACAGACAGTTAAACAAAATTAAAAAATTCATACGCCCATCCCTTATAATTTTTGTTTAACTTAAATAAATACAGTCGCAGTTAAAACCGTGGTTACAAACAAGTGCTCGCAAATAAACCAAACATTATTTAGTGTACAGTACAGTACACACACCCAGAAACGATATCTATTTTTTTAGTGTTTGTGTATTAGCTCACAACCTTTAATATAGTTCATAACTATTTTCACGGAAGTAATAAATATAATGAAGTGTAGTGGTTTTCGGATATAAAACAGAACAATTGTAGTGATTCGGTAGACATGTTTTTTGTTTTGTAGTGTTTTTTTTTTATTAATGCAGCGCTTCTTACTATTATTTTTGTTTGCCTGGCAATCATGTTGTTTATATGATTTGTTTTTTTTTTTTTTTTTAACACATTTATGTTTATTAGTGGTATTCACACCGAACTTGTTAATTTGTTACTCGGTAGTTTGTTAATTTGTTAAAGTTACCAACTGTGAACGACCCCCTTTTTAAAACTTTGTTAGTCTGGTAACTTTCGTAGTAAAACAACTGATTTATTGTTCTGACACAATTTATTATTCTGGAAAAAATAAAACATGCCATGAGAAAGTGTAAAAAAACAATTGTCAACCATTTAATTACTCATGCTTTGACACAAATAACGTTTACTGACGGTAAGTAGTGAGTTACCAACTAACAACTATTTTATCAGGGGTGCCGTGTCGTTAATTTGTTAAATGTTAATACGGTAGCGCGTTAAATATACAAAAACAAAATGCGTGTAAAAAAGTAACGATTAACGACTAACAAACTAACAAGCTCGGTGTGAATTCAGCTATTGTTTTTGTAAAAATCTGTTGTGCTTACCAGCCAAAAGAGCACACCTGAAAAAAACGGACAATAATGTGCTGAACCGAACACAATGAAGTCTGTGGATTTTAACGAAAAACCGAATGCAACAAAATGTTCTCATCTTAATGCTGAGTTGGATAAGTACAGTAATATTATTGTATATTAAGACCACAAAAAGCATAACGTTATTTTTTTAAGGTATTTACTACACAAACACTATTAGCATTTGTTTTTCCATATTAGTACCGTACCAAACACTAAAGAACAGTTAATAAGTTTTTCGTCTTTCGTACACTGGTACAAACCTTTTTTTTTAAATCTCCTGTAAATTTTTTAACGTTTGTTTTTCCTGGAAAATGCTTTGAAAATCTTCCTTTAAAAAACTAGGTATCCTTTAACAAAAAGGATTTAAATTTGTAATTATTTCTCTGCAAAAATCTATGTTTAATCTCTTGGAAAAAATTTTCCTAATGAACTTTTTAAACCAACCTGCCTGCAAAGAACCCCTTGCTTTTCTTCCCCTTCATCTTGAACAATAATTTTCTGTTACTTTTGTATATGTATTTTCCTCTTTTTTTCTGTATTCTTCCCCATATAAAAGTAATTATGGTCTAGTTAATGCGAACTTCTAATTACTTGTTAAAGGCTGCTGTAGTGAAGTACGAGTGCAATTACAAGTATTTTAGTCTGAGTGTGTAAGTATTTATTTAAAGAAATTAAATTATATCCCCAAACCATATTAAGAGAAAAACGTTCATTTACAAATTCTGTAAAATAATTGTGTATTCTGTAAAAATAAAAAATGGAATTAGCTTTGTTACAGCAGGATTAAGCCGGCAAGGACATGTTAATGCAATTAGTGCAAAATAAATGTTGGGTGTGTAAATTAAAAAAGCGGGTTTAGTGTGGAAATTTTGAGTTTTTTTTTTTTTTTTTGTGAAACTCTGGTACAATATATCTAAATTAATTCAATTTACAGACCATTATTATCTATTAACTTTTGTCACCCTTTTGGCAGAATATGAATACTGAGCCAAAAGATATTCATATGAGATTGTTTTATCCCAAAAAAAAACTTTCAACAATGCCCATTGTTATATCAAACATTTTATCAGTTTGAATTGTTATTATGTTTTCTTATTCTAAAGATGCAAGTTATTAATTTTTCTTTACCTTTATTATAGTCTTGGCTGATATTTATCTAATGCTATTCATTAACAAACCCATTTTCCAGCAATGCCCGTTTTTATTTTAAGAATGACATCAGTTTGAATCAAAATTATGTTATCTTAATCTAAAGGTGTGCATTTTTATAATCTTGACATAGTCTTCACTAATGCCTTGAATATTGTACAAATTTATTGAATGTAAAGATCAGCGTAACCTATAACCTTTTCCAATTCTTCTGGCAGTACATGATTAGCAAGCTAAAATTTGATCTTTTGATGTTTTTTAATCCCAACATTTTTTTCAACAACGTCCGTTTTTGTTTTAAAAATGTTTTCAGTTCAAATCAAAATTAAAAATATAATTTATTATAAAGCTGTAAGTTTCCCTCAATTAAAATTATAGACTTGGCCAAAGTTTTGTTTTCTATTTTTTATCCTGCAGTTCCTACAAGGAACATCAAGCCACAACAAAGTATGTCCAACCATCTCTTTTATTTGAAATATGTTTTATTTTGCTTCATCTGTGTCTTCAAATTCTTATTTGGGTATCCAGCTGTCTGCTCCAAGTATGAGCCGGCCATCCACTACGTCGTGATTTTCCAGCCGATGTGAGGAGGCTTTCTTAGCGCATGGCCGATTCAGTGATTCAAAGATACGCCAGAATATACGTTGATTCTTTACAAATACTTGGATGCTATTGATGTGTTTGGTTGCAGCTTTTCAAGATTCACTGCTGTACAACTTCACGTAGGAATTAAAGATTCTGAGTTTGGTGTTGGTTGATAGCTGGGTGGATCGCCATAAAGGACTTTGCATAAAAAAAGCCCGTCTTGCCTTGTCCAATCTGGTTTTGACATACTGAGATGAGCCGGCGGATATTGAAATAGTGAAACCCAAATAACAGAAAGAAGTTTTGTTAGTTTTTAAGACTTTTATATTATCTTGACTTTTGCCTTGACTTAAGACTTGGCTAAAGTCGTTATGGTCATGTCAGGCTAACGCTTCACGCGTCATATGGCCCAGCGGGGCTGGTAATGATGATGAGATGCTCGATAACACGCGATCTCTGGAAACGGCCCTACGGGTCTATACTGATGGTTTCAGGATGGGTAATAGAGTAGATGGAAGTTTCTTCATCGGGGAATAGGATTAGGGTCTCTTTTAGGCTGCCAGATGGCAGTGTCTGCTGCAGGCGGAAATTTCTGCCACAAGGCGGGCGGCAAACTGGCTGTGGTACTATATTATCGAGGGATATATGTATATTTATTGACAGCAAGGCTGCCATTTCAGCTCTGGCTGGTGTCTTCACGACATCTATGTTAACAGTGGAATGCCGGAGGTCTCTTAATGAGATCGCGGAACATTCCACGGTACCAGGGCACAGTGGATGCCTGGGTAACCAAACTTCGGACGATTTGGCCAAACGGGGCTGTCTCTTGGACGACATGTTTGTCGACGGCCTGATTGGCGTTTCAATGGCCCGGGAAGATGGCAGGGGTAGAATACCTGCATGATGGCCAGGACTCTATGGCCTGGCTATGACGCGGCGAGAACGCGCGTGCTACTTGGTCTCGGGTTATAGGGACTCATGCTAGGAGAATGGGCCTTGATCACAATGACTACTGCAGAAGTTGTCATGATGAGGAGGAGGAGACGGTGTTTCACTTTCTCTGCCAATGCAGAGGTAGGTTTAGGCATTTTGGGAGGCTGGAAATGCCATGTCTGGACGATGCGTCTAATATGGGACTGAAGTCAATCTCTCTGTTCTGCAGAGAGTCGAGGTAGTTCGAGGCTGCAGTGACTTCTGAGGAATAGTCTGGTTGACACTGACTGACTCTTGTCACTGGCTAAAGGTATCGCAAAGGGACCGCCATATGGACCAAAGTGAGCCGTCGTCATGACGGCTGCCATTGAACCTAACCTTATCTAACCATAGTCTTGAGAAAATTATCAAATTTTTACCAAAAATCTATTTTCTATTTTAAAAAACCGCTTGTATAATTTATATAAACATTTGTTTTTTTTTGTTTTTTTTTTTTTTTGCCACAAATCTTTTCTTTTGCAAATTCTCGCATTAAATCCTCTTATTGACATGTTAACTTTTACACATTTTTACCGTCTCCATTTTGACCACTTTAGTTTCCTTTATTTGTATTAATTGATCCTTATTAGTTGTCATTTTACGTAACAACAATGTCGGAGACAAGGCAACAACACATTAATTTTTGTTCAATTTTGTTCAATCATTAATTTGCGTTGTAAATTGAAATACAAATAACAGCCAGTTACTGACCTTTAACCAAATCCCAACAATGTTCCTTGTCTTTGAAATGTATTAAAATTTATAACCAAAGTTCAAAATATTTACTCCTTTAAGCTCAAACAGAGAAGCAGACGGATGGGCAGACGGAAGGACAGTCGGTCTTGGGTATTTGTCATTTATTCTAAGCATTTGTTTGTATGAGAGCCTTATCCTTGTTCGTAAGTTTGTGTTAGTTAGAATAAATGGATTTTGTAATTTGCATAAATTGTTTTTAAGTAGAATAATTTTATTACTTATTATAAAGACATGGACATGAGACATAAGGACATTGTCCTAGACATGGTATGGGATCCTGCATTTAACTTCGAGGTTTATTATTTTAGTTAAATGTCCTGCTGAGGAGGCGAGTCTCATATAAAATGTAAACAGCAGACATTAACTTTTCTTTCTTACAGGAATTTCAATGAAAACATGTGCAGGAGTTCACGCACAAATTCTCAAATATGTTGTAATTTTATTTCAAAAGTTTTTTTTTAAGGAAAGGATAATAGTATTTAAAGACATAGAAGTATAAGAAGTACTCATGAGCTAGAGAGTTTAACTTTGGATTGTAAAGTTTTACAAACAATTTCTTAAGTAATTTACAGTACTTGTTTCTTTAGTTTAGTATAAAAATGGTGCTAATCTTTCACTTAATATGTTAATGACACAATTTATTTATTGTCTTAGAACTTATATTGTGAATTAAAATTACATTTTTACTTATGTAAGAAAGTTTTTGCTTAATTTATAAGGAAAATTAAATGTTTTGCAATTCGATGATAATTTTTTTTTTTTTTTTTTTTTCGTGGGCGGTCTAATGTTAAGTATATCATCAAGTCCTTTTAAATCTACTCTTTAGTCTAAAGTATAAATTATTCTATAAAATAGTCTATAGACAAATCTATAGTTTAGTTTTTAGTCTAGTCAATATAGGCTGGGTTTTTGAGATGTGGATTTAGTTTAAAATTAGTTTACCGCAGTCACAAACTCGCACGTTTCCGACGAAATGTGATTATATTTTTATTAATTCATTAAAGACCAACATTTTAAGCAAAAAAAAAACTGTTCCGTCAAAATTTCGTATACAAACTCGCGCATGGCGTCTCAATCTGTTTTCAGATTAACTTAACCGGGTTTAACTGAGATTTCAAACACCTAGCCATAGTGTAGTCAATAGTTTAGCTTATATTCAATCGAGACTTTGGTATTCCCTCTTATTAACCCTATAAATGAATCTGTAGACTATACGTTCACCAATCCAACAAGCTCACAAACTTGTCTACAGTTAAACCTAAATTGTTTTTTGTTGTTTTTGGACATATCACATTATCGGCTAGTGGGCCCATGAAAACTCTACTTACACCACCAAGGGACTACATTTAATCAGGGCTGTTAATTTTAATCAGTATCACTTAGGGTATTCATTTAATCGACCTTTTGCTTTAATCGGTTAATCGCTCGATTAATTAACCGAGGTTTTGGTTTAACCGGTTAATAATCGGTTAATTTAGTTTTTTAACGGTTAACCGATTAATAAAGTTTTTTTTATAAATTAAGTAATTTCAATATATAAAAATGCATTAATTGCTTATTATTTGGAGTTTATAAATAAAAAAAAAACAATAAAATACCAAACATAACAATTCTTGAACTAAAACGAGCATTTTCCAATTAATGCACAAGGTGTGGTATCAAGTCATATCGTCATAATATCCTAAATAAAAAAGTAAATATTTCAAACAAAATGAAAATTGTAATGCTGTGTTCATTGATTTGTCACAACTGTATATTTCAATTCAAAACATAAGCAGTAGCAAACCTGCTAACTCACTTTCAGCACATTTTACAGGAGAGAAAAAAAACTTTTTATTTTTCCTATTTGAAGCTTGACAGAAAATTAAAATTACAGTCAGTTTTACACACTTCAAGACTTAAATAGAAGAAAAACTACATGCTGGTCGACGAGGCGTATCTTTCTCTACCACACGTCATCAAAATCTCAATTTAATCTCAATTTTAATTTCATTAGTTATTTCAATATTTAAAGGAGATCTTATAAAATAATCTTTAAAAAAAAAAGTTATTTATTTTAAATGTTTAGGATTAAAGCGACTCTTTTCTTTCGTTTAACAAAATTTGACTTGGAAAATATTATTTCACTTATCGTAGATGAATGTCTAATTTCTCAGTCCTTTTCCAGGATTTCTCTAAACATATAAAATACTCCATTATGCCATTAAAGTTGTTTTTAATTTTTAACACTTCTAATTGTTTCGGTTAATTCTGTTAAAAGACTGATATGAGAAGAAACAAATAACTAAACACATCCCAAAAAAGTACGTAAAACAAAAAAAGGTGTTGGCAATCAAATATTTAACCCATTTTTCGCCACATTCATGTTGATCGATGATGAAGATAAAAAAACATTGAAAAATATTGTAATTTTAGTCATCGGTCGGCGGAAAATAGGTTAAAATGAAGATAACTGAACACCTTCTTTGTTTGTATTAAAAAAATATTTTCTAAACAAATACATTTTGTATATGAGACGAAGCAAGTAATTAAAAACACAAAAAAAAAATATGTTATAATACTACAAAATATTGAAAATTTTGTTACTTCGGTTAATCGGTTAATCGACTGAAATTAACCGGTTTAATCGTTAATCGAAAAAAGCCAATTTGAAATTAACCCATTAGTTAATCGGGTAGTAATTAATCGGTTAACCGGTTGACGGTTAACCGAATGAATACCCTAGTATCACTCCTACATCCTTTCAACTTTTCTTATCATTATCAGCACCCGTTGATTGACGACTAAAGTGAGAGGCGGACTGTACCACCAGGCATGCTTAAGGTATACCTGAATAGCACTTTAACACCGGTGCGTCTCAGGAAGTAGGTGACAACCAGGTCAGCCTGTTGACTTAGCTGGCAGGCCCACCATCAGGATAGGGGGTGTTTGGTTAATACCCTGTTACTACTCGAAATTTAATTGTATTGCAGTAAGTCTGTAAAGGGGAGGTGCTTTAATACCATGTGAGATAAGGCCATCATGGGCTTATCTCACATGGTTTTCAATAGGGGGATAAAGCCTTTTGTTTTTTTTTTTCATTTGAATCGGATATAAAGCCATCATGGCCTTAGCTCACATTAGCAATATTCGAAAATGGCTTTATCTCTCATTTCAGTTCCGGAGACACTAAAGTTAAGTATTGAAATTTGGCTTCGCATACTAAAGTTTTTCTGCGTGGCGGCCTGCGGCCGTACTTAGGGATTTTTCCCTCCAGTAGGACGCGGCAGGTGGCTTCGCTGAATAAAGTTTTCCTGCGTGCGTCACAAGAATAAAAAAAATGGTTTTCAATGATAACTAAGTATTTTCCCTTTTACAGAATGTTTACACCATGCAGAACAATATTCTGAAAAAATATGGCTTTATCTCTCATTTGCGTGAAAAAATATGGCAATATCTCTCATTTCGTAAAATTTTAAATATGACCTTACCTCTCAATGATTGGGCAATAAGGCCAATATGGCTTTATCTCCCATTCAATTGAGCAATAAAGCCTTCATGGCCTTATATCACATGGTTTAAAAGCACCCCGTTTGTAAGTAATAAGTCCATTGTGTTGTTTATTAATTAAACTTTTAAGGCTAACAGTTTAAAAGTACAGTCAAATCCCGATAATTCGCAATAAACTGTCGGTCCCTTGAAAAAATCTCGTTAATTCGTAAAATTTCCATACATTATAATTCGTAATTTTTTTTTCAAATAAAATCGTCTTTACCTCTTGTAAATGGTAATTGTTTGCTAAAACTTTGTAATAAAAACAACAGAAACATGGAAAGAATGACTTTTTGTTTACCGCTATTTTTTTTTTGCGTGGGTTTTTTCTTTTGATTTTCTTAAGATCAGTTGATACATGAATAATTTTTATATATTTTATTATTAATACGATTTCCGTATGACGTGCTAAATTCCCAGTTTTTCATATTTGATAAATACACTGAAATTTATTGTTGAGGTAAAGCTAGCCTTTATGCGCATTTCACTGGTTGCTTCGGCCAGCTCATTAGGAAACTTTTTCCCAAGATTTTTGAAAATCCAAAAATATTAAACAAATAAAACCCTAAAGCAAATAAGAATTATAAACACTCCAAGTCTTACTTGTAACAATATCAAAGCTTAAACAAAACACCAACAATAAACAGTCTTTTGTCTTTTATGTTTTAGTAAATAAATTCAAAAACCCCGTTAATTCGTATTTATTTTATATTAACCCCGTTAAATCGAAACCCCGCTAAATCGAAAACCCCTATAATTCGTAAGAAATGGCCGGTCCCATGCGATTACAAATTATCGGGATTCTACTGTATTACAATTTTATTATTTTTTCGAAAAAAAAAATGGTTTTAAGCGGCCCATACACTTGCAATATTATTGTATATGATTTTCGCCATATTATTTCCATTTTGTCCTATATTATGCAATAAGTCGCACAATGGTTTCATTCATTCAATAAAAAGGTGAACATAACCTATATGAATAACATAAACAGCATTGCACAATGTTGCCAACACATTTCACATTCATTTTGTTGTGCAATAAAACACAAAAGTCTTTTGATTGTTGCCAATAAGTATATTGTGCCACCTTCGAAAATCATATACACATTGGTGATATAATAGCACAATACGTAAAATTTAACAATTTTATTGCAAGTGTATGAGCCGCTTTAATCTAATAATTTCATTTAAATAAATCATTGCATCATAAATTGTTCTATAAAAATAGATTCTCGTTTTCATTGTGTTCCATTATCATGTCCAAAAATTTTATTTTATTTTATTCTTTTTTGTTCTCTATAATATTGATACGCTTATTGGCAATATTTAAACTATCAAAAAAATAAAATAAATTTAGAAATGGTAAAAGAATTTCAATTACCGGAAGTTTTTGCACCAAATATCCTCCTTTTACTTTTGCAACTCGTACTTTTTTAGTTTTTGTTCCTCATGTTTCAAACATTTATGCTTGAAGAACCTTTTCAAAACAAATTTTCGACAAATTGATATTTCTCTTTTGTTATCTATATGGTGTTTTTTTTTTTTTTTTTTGTTCTAACATTTTTCCCTAGAACAATTTTTAAAATAATAAAAAGAATAAAACAAAAGCATATGAAACCTCATAATATTTAAAATACAAGAATATTGAATGTTTGTGTGGCTGTGTTTAACCCGAAACTGCCAAATGCAATTGTTTTTAATGCCTTTTTGCCCAACACATAACTTATTGTTTTTGGCTAAATACCAAAATATATACACTAATACAGCAACACTCATACAGATATAATCACAGATACAAATACCACTACATTTAAATTCGAGCAAGGCAAGACAAACCTTTTTATTTTTACCGAAATTTTTTTTAAAGGAAAAAAGTTGCAACAAAAAAAAAAAACTTTTGCATATTGATATAAGCCAACAAAATTTATATGTATGAATTTAGTTTATTTAAAAGAACAACAACAATTTTAGCAACACAAAAACAAAACAAAAAAGTTTGCAAAAAGTCGAAACAACAAAACCACCTGCTTTTTTTCTAACAAGAAAAACAGAATTTTTAAATACAATCGAGAAAGAAAAAAGTTAAACAGAACGTTAAAGAAAAACTAAATTCCCTTTTAAAATATTCAACAAAGGAAGCCACGGCTAAAACGACTAGAGCAAAAAGGGTTAAGTCGTCGCTGCCTTCGCTGGCAATTGCATGCTTGTCAAGTACATTTAGTAAATTCTTTTTGAAGGCGTGTTCTTTTCCCCGCTCGTTTTTGTTTTTTTTTTTTTTTCTTTCTTTTGTGGTTTTTATTTTTTGCTTTTGAGGATAAAATAAGGCTGAAAAAAGCTGTCAAAATTTTAATATTCTTTTTCAATTTATGGCCACAATCAGCTTAAGGTTTGTGCATTTTGATTTTGCTCTAATTTTTTGTAACAACATCTAAAAAAACTTCGATAAACGATTTGATTTTGCTTTAATTTTTTGTAACGAAATCTAAAAAAACTACGATAAACGATTTTACTAAGAAAGAGATACTTAAGACAACAAATTAACTTAAGACTAGTGTCTAATGACTCGTCCAGATACTACAGACATTTAAGCGAAAAACCATAAAAAATATATACCGAACAATAACTGAAAACACATCCGAAAAATCGAAAAGGAAAAAGAAAAGAAAATTGTTAAAAGCAATTTATGAAGTAAATTATATTTTAACCCGATTTCTAGCCGGGCACAAAGATTATAGCAGCTAAAGATGATGGGACGTTAAAGAAGATTAAATATTCAAATTTTAAGACAGGGTTGTATTTTTTCAAAATATGTACTTAAAACTTGTGTGATAGTGTATAACTAAATTTATAGCGATTGACCGCAATATAATACCAATTGGTAGTTCCGCGGGGATCTGGGACTTCAATGGATTCGCACTAGCGAATCGGGAATATTTTTTTTTTAATACGTAGATTTTACACCGCCAGTGTACAAAAGAAATAGAAGTTATGGTGGGGCGTCACAAAGCCATAGGACATAAAGCCATATGGCGTTAAGTCCCATTCCATTGAGACATAAGGGCATATGCCATTAAGTCTCATTGTAATGGGACTTAACGCCATAAATTTTTTTTCCGAAAATGAGACATAAAGCCATATTTTTGATTTTCTCCTCTATGGTATAAAAAAACCGGCTTCGCTAACTAAAGTTTCTGTTCATAGCCGGCCTTCGGCCGGGGCGAGAGGATTTTCTCCTCTATGGAATAACAAACACCGACTTCGCTAACTAAAGCTTCTCTGCGTATTCGGCCTTGTTATACCATAAAGGAGAAAATTTTTGCGCCCGCCCAAAGGCCGGCTATACAGAGAAGCTTTAGTAAGCGAAGCCGGTGTTTGTTATACCATGGAGGAAAAAATCCTTGCGCCCGGCCGAAGCCGGCTATGCAGAGAAGCTTTAGTTAGCGAAGCCGGTCTTTGTTATACCATAGAGGAAAAATCCATGCGCCCGGCAGAAGGCCATTATGGCTTTATGTCCTATGGCCTTGTGACACCCCACCAGAAGTTATACTAAACGAGACACAATTAGACTAGACCAAACAAGATTCAACAAGAATAACTAAGGCTAAGAAGAAAATGGTAAACGCGGTCATAAGCTCACTTATTTTTAAGCGGCTGCTGCACGGTCGCAGGCCCTTGAAGTAAAATCAAAAGCAAGGAAAGCCTTTTCTGTGTTTAGGTTGGGCGCTTTACGCAGTTGCTGCTTCTTTTGCAAAACTTCTGAGGAAGCAGCTTACGTTATTCCAAGAATGATTCCTATAGATATCCTACACCAATGCATGGGTCAATTGAGAGCAATCGATAGAGGTGAATTATTACCTTGCGCAGTTAATATCTGGAGAGGAAGGATACAGAAGTTATCTGCACAGGTTTGAACTACACAAGTCAGCGTTATGTTTTAAATGTACGTTTAGCAAACGAAGTCTTCGTTCGAAAATAAATGAAGCGGCAGTTAACTATATACTAAAATAGGGCTTACGTATTGACTTAAAACCAAACTGCAAACTAAATTACGGACTTAACAATAGACTTAACTATTGACTTAACTTTGGACTTAGACTATTATATAGACTAAACTCAAAACCCAACTATAGACTAAACTTTAAAATTAAATTGTGCAGTCAACTTAAGACTAATAAATAGTCAAAGTTATTATTGGGAATACACAATTTTTAATTCATAAGATTTTGTTTGTCGTGCTTAATTCCTAATTTTTATTTGTGATAAAAACACTCAAATTTATTGTTGATGGGATAAACTATTCCTATGCGCATTTCACTGGTTATTTAGACCAGATCGTCAGGAAACTTCATCCAAAGATTTTTGAAAAACTAAAGATATTGAACCAAATAAAACTGTTAAGCGTATAAGAATTATAAGCAACAGTTCTACTTGTAACAATATCTAAGTTTAAACAAAAAACAGTGAGTTTATCTTTTCTACATTCCCCACTCAATTGATTGGAATTCTCCCAACATTAATTGAAGTCGTAAAAAAAGCATGTTTCCAGCTTAGTTTTTTAAGCCGTGCACTTGCCAGTTTAGTTTTTTTAGGCCGTGCACTTGCCAGTTTATTATCAAAGTCATTTTTTGAGATATTGTTTATATAGTTTGAAATATTGATTAAGTTAGGCTTGAGTTCATCAAATTTAATTTTCATTAAATTATTTTTACTGAAGGAAGAAATTTTACAACATGAAAATTAATTAAAATTGTTATTGATAATTTTTCGTTCTTGACTGCAGCTGGGGCTCGAACCCAGGCTTTTACGGACAGGTTACCCTTACATGTTTCGATCGCAACCACTCAATCTCTTCAGAGAGATTTGCCGTTTAACACTCACAGCCATCGAAGACTGCTGGCAATCAATATTCAAACATCAATCTTAAAACCAATTTGTATTCAACCTTTGGTAGATCGAAATTTGCTTTGAATGATAATCTATTTTATTTGTTTTATATGTTTTTCCTTACTTCTGTTTTTCCGTACTTTTGTCAAGAATTCTTCTTGAAGTCCAAAGTACATTTCTTGTTTGTTTTTCATTTTTTTTTTGTCTTTCTTTTTCTTGTTAACCTTTTTCAGCACAACTTGAAGGAAAAATGTAAACATAGAGCTCTTGCCCCAGCTTTAACAATAATTAGTATTGTGGTTATTTTGTTGAACTATTTACGGTTGAATACAATTTGGTTTAAAGATTGATGTTTGACTATTGACTGCCAGCAGTCGTCGATGGCTGTGCGTGTTAAACGGCAAATCCCTCCGAAGAGATTGAGTGATTGCGATCGAAACATGTAAGGGTAACCTGTCCGTAAAAGCCTGGGTTCGAGCCCGAGTTGCAGTCAAGAATGAAAAATTATCAATAACAATTTTAATTAATTTTCATGTTTTCAATAATTAAATGAAAATTTAATTTGATGAACTTTAGCCTTATTAAAAAAATTAAAAACCATAAATAGTTTAACAAAATAACCACCCTACTAATTATTTTTCAATTTATTTACATGTTTCTTCCTTTTCTTCGGTTTTTGTCAAGAATTTGTTTTGAATACCTGAGTACATTTGCTTATTATATTTTTTGCCCACTTTCGTCGACATTTTTTTTTTTTGTACAACTTGCAGTACAAATGTAAACATGTAGAGCTTGTGCGATAGCTATTTTTAGAACAATTGGAATTTTTTTTTTAGTTGAACTGTCGATTTTTAAATTAAAATTTTGATATTTTGTTAGGCTTGAGTTCATCAAATTTAATTTTCATTTAATTTTTCATTTTTCATTTATTTATTTATTTCATTTGATTTATTTATTGATCACAACCCAGTACAAAGATAAATCTTATATTGAAGCACTGGATCACAGGAGTTGGTATACAAACGTATTAATAGTAATTAAAAAAATATAAAAAAAGTATATATAAAATTAAAACTTATATACATATAAAAAAAGTAGGATTTAACATAAAATAAAATTTAACATAAAATAAGATTTATAATTTAAACAATGTAGAAGTTTAATTTCTATAGCAAATATTGTTATTTTCGTTGAAAATATTCAAAGATATATTTTTTGAATTGCGTTGCATTTTCAATTCTTTGCAAATGCAAGGGTAACTGATTCCAAATTCTAATTGTATTGATATAAAAATGTTGTTTCGACAATTCTGTCCTGTAACGTTGTTGCTTGATGCGATTACCCCTATTTGACCTGAGAAAAATAATTCTATCATATAGATATTTTGGTTGACGTGTGTATATAATTTTATGTAGGTATATTAGAGATCTGCATTGTAATAAAAACTCAAAGGACACTCCAAAGACTTGCTTGGCATAATGTGATATACTATCGAACCGTCGAAGACCATATATATAACGTGTTATGCTATTAAAAGCCACTCTAAGTTTACGCATACTGGTAGAATCACAGTTTGTGAAGAGTTCACAACCATACAACAGAGTTGGTACCAAATACGTCTTAGCTAAAAGCATTCTAATTTCAATGGGTATAAACGACTGAGTACTCCATAAATTTCTTAACATACCGTACACTTTGGCCGTAGCAACATTAACATGGTCACTCCACTCTAGCTTATCGTTTAGAATGACACCAAGGTTTTTAGTCGAAGTCACCCTTACAATTCTCGAGCCACCTAATATCAAATCTGGAACAAGTGGTAAAGTCATTGTCCTTTTCGTAACCAACAAACATTTCGATTTGCTTGGATTTAGGCACAGCCCATTCGAAGTGGCCCAGTCATGAACGTTCCTTAAGTCCCTATTAATTTTCCGAACGCAGTCATCAATTTCGGAGGTTTTGCAGCTGATGTAAAGCTGTACATCATCAGCATACATCTGTACATTACAATATTCCAACTGAGTTGGCAGGTCATTAGCATAAATAGAATACAACAGAGGCCCTAAAATAGAGCCCTGTGGCACACCTCTTGTCAAGACGATACTACTCGATATTTTACCCCCATAAAAGACTGACTGTGACCTTTGGTTCAAATATGATGCTACTAATTTGGTAGCTGTTGACGAAAAATTGAGAAAATTTTTTAATTTAGAAATAAGAATGTCCGTATTTACGGTGTCAAATGCCTTCGAATGATCTAGTAAAATTAAAAAAGCAACTTCACCGTTATCAATTTGTGACCTAATGTCTTCGGTCACATCAATTAAAGCAGACACACAGCTGTGAAAAGGACGAAAACCTGATTGCCTACTGGTGAGCAGGTTATTATTATTCAAAAATATACTAAGTTGGTTGTGCATTATTCGCTCAAAAATCTTAGACAGAAAAGGAAGTATGGCTATTGGACGGAATTCGTTATCAGTTTTCGGTATAGGAACAATTTTCGCATGCTTCCAAATTGCTGGATATGAAGACTTTGTTATAATTGTACAAAAGAGATTCGTTATATATGGCAAGATTGTGGGAAAGATTATTTTTATAAACTTGGGATGCACGCCGTCATAGCTTATTGCGTTAGACTTTATACTGAGAAAACTTTCATATACCTCAGACTGAGTGACACAGTTAAAATTGAATATTGTAGAAGTATCTCCCATGGGATAATTTACGTAAGGGTTAACGTTTGCAACAGGCACTGGTAAATCTACAAATTTACGATTTATGGCATCAATATCTACATCTTCAGCAGCAGTATGATAGTCAAACGTATCACCAACAACTCCAATGGCACGAATTTCCCTCCACCTACTCTTGCTGTCCAAACAGCGAATTAATAGTCTAAACTAAGACTTAACTACCTATCGACTTAACTTTTTACCATGTTAAAGACTAAACTATAGACTTAAATATAAATTATCTAAAAAAAACTTAGACTCAACTGCAGATTTAACTATTGACTCGAACTTTGACTTTAGTACAGATTCAACTTAGGACGCAGCTAATAACTGAATATCTGACACAATTTTGTACCTAACTTTAAAAAATATAGACTGTAATATAAAGACTAACCTTAGCCTAATGAAAGATTCCAAAACTTTTTGAGGAAATTTGTGTTGAATAAATTAGAATCAATAAAAAAGGCGATTTACAATTTTTGGTTATTTAGGACCTTTTTCGTTTTGGTTAACGATATGTTATTACAAAGGGATTATAAAAAGGAAAATTAAATGAATTTATTAAACTGGCAACATTGCTTATACGTTCTAGTAACAAAAAATAAGATGAGAGCGAGAACTGTAAAACAAAAGGCATTTCAATAAACAACCTTTTTGTGTTAACAGTTCGAACCAATTTGTTTTGTCAAAGTTATTTACGGGAATACAAAATGTATTATTAAGATTTTCGTATGACGTGCTTAATTCCCAATTTTTCATATTTGGTAAATACACTGAAATTTATTGTACTCAGGATCCTTCAAATATAAAACAAAACTTTTATATTTAAATACATGTGGTGTTTATTTTCTTCTGGTTTATTGAAAGTCAATATATGATAACTTTTGGTTTTAAATAATTCATTTATTCACAATTTCATTTATTGTTATTTTAATATTAGTTTAGTTTATAAGTTACACTTCAATAAGTTTTATGTAATACAAAAATAGTTTATAAGTAATAGTTTAATTTAATTACAAGTAATATTAGTTTAATCACTTCTATGACACTCGTTGTTGCGACCACTTCTGTTCTCTATGCTGTCTACTTCTACTCTGATCTTTTCCTCGAACTTTCTGTCAATGTTCCCTTCGTTTGTCACAAGTACAGGGTTACCGTATCCTATCAATGTCCCAATCCCACATACATATTACTTTAAACTTAAAATATATCACAGCTCAAGTAATGGCAACAATATAACTCGCATTTATGTTGTTCGCAAGGCGAATTCATCCCAGGTAATCTCGGTACTACAACAAGTACAACTCGTACAAAAACCACAAGCAATTTGTTTTTGTAAAATCATTGTACAATGTCAAAAACAGAAATAAAACAAAACAGAAACAAAGATAATAAAAGAGAATAAACAAAATTTTGACATCCAATAGTGATTTTAGCTAATATCAGCAGGGCTTTTAAGACCACCTGTAATAAATTCGCCTTGGTTGTTCGTGTTGTTAGTGTTTTGCTAGAAATTGTTGACATTTCGAGCTGTAATCACTAACAATGCAATTCAAAAGACCACTTTTGTTTTATTGTAGTAGTGCCACAAGCTGTAGTTGAATTTGCCTTGATATGAATCAAAATCTGTTCACAAGTAGCATGAATAAAATAACAGTTTGTTATCAGATTTCTCCAATTTACACGAGCATGATCTTCAGTGAATGAACATTACTTCGAAACTAGTCCAGGCTTTTGACTGTATTTGGATTAAATTGAATGATTTCAACTTTATTGTGGTTCTGTTTAAACTTGCAATATGTGAAAGGTATCCATCCTCTTGTATTGTTTTAGTCCTTTTACGCAATATTTTTTTTAGGAAATAATTTTTGCTTTTTTATATGTATAAATACTTTTATTTCCAAAAAAAAAAAAAAAATAACCCAACACAGCTGCTAAATTAAGGCACATATGAAATGGCATTAAAATCAACAAGAAAAGAAAAAAAGTAGTAGTAACTATTAGTTAAAAAGATGCCCTGCTTGCTAATGGCTTTCACTAAACAAAAAAAGTTGTTACAGTATAAAAAGGATACAAAGTGTTGTTGGCTGTACTTGGTGGGGTTTTCAATGGCTGGTTTGGGCTTAACTGTTAGTTTGTTAGCTGTAGCTTGCTTGATGCGTTTTTTTTTTTTTTTTTTTTTTTTTTGTTTGTTTTTGCTTTTGGTAGTTAAAGGCTTTTAAGTGTAATTGCCAGACCCCAAGTGTATAAAACGGGCATTATTTTTATGCATTTTTCTAAATGCTTTTAACAATATTACTTGGTT
Source organism: Pollenia angustigena (assembly GCA_930367215.1). Classification (NCBI taxonomy): domain Eukaryota; kingdom Metazoa; phylum Arthropoda; class Insecta; order Diptera; family Polleniidae; genus Pollenia; species Pollenia angustigena. Next base: position 10,969,731 of record OV884058.1, read on the forward strand.
TTATAAAAAAAAAACAAAATATTGTACACATAAACTGTTTTTTAGTTTAAAATAAAAATTATAGAAATTTTTGTTAATACTTAAAAAAGTGAAATTAAATGTATAGAAATTGTTAAAAAAAGTACTTACTGGCTATATGTTCGTTATGAAAGGCCAACATTGTTTTGTTTTATTAATATTTTTTTAATTCTTTTTCAACTTTCTTTTTTTTATTGATAATAGAGAAATTATTAATTTTTTTAACACAGATGTTACAAAATCTTTAGTTGTTGTCTAAGAGGCACCTTAACACCTGCAACGAGATGAAGAAATAAAAAAAAGTTATTAATTTAAAAAAAAAGTTTTTTAAAAGCAATAATTTATTTAATATTTAAAACAAAAAAAAAAACTTTCAAAGCTTTTTGTCTATTTTATTTACAATTTGTTGTCTTTGTTGCATTATCCTTTAGAATTTTTTTTCATGCTGTTTGAAAAATTTGTCTGGTTTTGTTTTGTGTCAACTTTGCCAACCTTTCTCTTGTTAAAAATTATTCTAAAACTTAAACTTTTATGCTGTTTTGAAAAATTTTCTGAGTTCAACAAACAATTTTCAAGAATTTATGGCAACAAACGTTCAACAAAACAATGGGAAAAAGAAAAACGCTAAAAATTAATCAAGTAAAATGAGATTTTCAAAAAAAAATTTAGTATTTAATAAATTCTATGCTTTAAATAAATTTATGGTAAATATTGGACGAGTGTGCAAGCCTACTGGTGTGATGGTTGCAGATTAAATTTTCGCTAGATACTCTGGCCTGGAAGGTATTAAATTAATTAAAATAAAAGTTGTTTATATATTTGCAACATACATAAGTATACAGTGAAACCTACTGTTGAGTTTAAAATAAGATCTGGTGTACACACATCATAAACAAGATTACAATCTTGCAAGGTCGCCAGAATGTTACTTTAAACTAAACATGTGGTACGCACATTTAAATAATAATACATACATACATGTGAGCGATCCTTTTTTGTTGTTGTAAACAACAGAGTTTTAATCTCCTATTGTTGTAATAAACAGTAATGCGTTTATAACGATAGTTTATTTTTTTGCTAATTTAGGCTGCATGTATGTGTTATTGTAATTTATAAAATCTAGTAGGTAGGAATATTTTTATTGTTTTAGTAATAAGAATTTTAGTATTTAAGGAAAAAATATTTGAAAATAAATTGAGTTCTATTTTATATTTCAAACGAATAAGTGTGTAAAATTCAATTCCTGCGGAAATTAACACCTACCAAAACCAAACACTCACCGTGTTTTTTTACGGTTATGAGAGATGTGCACTTAATGAAACAAAATCGTCTCTGGCAAAATTCTTTAAACGAGCAATAAATTCCCAATATTTATTTATAAACACACTGAAATTTATTGTTGAGGTAAAAGATAGTTCCTATGCGCATTTCAGTGGTTGCATAGGCCAGATCATCAGGAAATCTTCAAAGTCTTTGGAAAAGCTAAATATATTAAAATAAAACTGTTAAGTGAATGAGAATTACAAGCACTCAGGTTTTATTTGCCACAATATTCAAGCTTAGACAAAACACAAACAAAAAACAGTGAGTTTATCTTTTCCTAGATTCTCCTACAATTGGTTGGGTTTTCTCAACTCGAATTTTAGTTGTATGTTGGTAAACAGAACTAACCACATTTTTTATAATTCTTTATTATAAGAGTTTATGGAATCAGACATTTCTACAGAGAAAAAAACATGTTTAAATATGGTCACCTCCAACAGAACTATTTTTAAAGAAAATTTTAAACATATTATGGTTAATGTAACCATTTATTATCACCGACAACCATATTATGGTTGCATTAGTCCTCCATCAAGAAGCCACAACCATATTATGGTTGCCTCTAAATATGTTATGGTTAAATATGACAATAATTTGTTTTATAATTAACAATAGTATTTTCCTCTTTTCCAAGAGCAACATGCTATGGTTGAAAACCAACCGTGCTATTATAAGTGTTAAACATGTTTTAGTTATTTTTGACCATTACATGTTCGGAGGCGACCATAAAACGGTTGTGGCTTCTTAATGGAGGACTAATTCAACCATAATAAGGTTGTCGGTGACAATTATATTGTTAATTGAATCATAATATGTTTAAAATTTTCTTTAACACTAGTTTTGTTGTAGGTGACCATATTCAAACATGTTTTTTCTCTGGTTGTATTGAAATACAGTTATCATTACTGTAGACGCTTTCATCTACTTTTAAAAATCCATCAATGCCATTTGATTGGCCGAACAGTTCTTTTAAATTTGCCTACATTGCTAATGGGATATAATCCTCGGCATCAAAATCCGCTGCTTATAACAAACTGATGAGAATCCGGCTTTCTGTAGGCCATTTTGTGATTCCAAAGCAGAAATCAAGAGCTTAATAAATAATTTCCCCAAATAATCAGCAAGTTCTTTGCCATTCTTAATAATGTGTGTTACCAGTTAAGTTACCAGTATTATTGGCGTTAACACGAATTTGAACCAGAGAAACAAAAAGAAGAACTACTAATAAAATAAATGTCGTGTTGGTGTATTTCAATGCTTCTGTATGGATATTTTGAAAAAACTTTTGAAGATAGTCTCCGCGTGGGAATACATTTTGTATTACAAAACTAATGAACATCTTGGATCATGGCCGGTAATGGGAGGTTTCCATTATTGGAGGTCTTACTGTATCTTACTACCCAAATAAATAAAAGTTTAAAAAAAATCTAAGAATTTTGAGTATGAGTAACATTAATTACTATATCGCAAAATACTACTTATGCACCTTCCATCTACTGACTTCAATTGTCGGAAGTTGAAATCAAAACAAAAATTTCTTAATGTTTCATTCTCTTAAAAATTTGAACATATCGACAGCCTTAAAATACTTCGTGATAGTTGTTCAGAAATTGATCTAGGCCTTAAAATAACAAATTCCCTTTCTCTCCAAACAGTTGAAATACAAATTATTTTAATTTTTTCTGACTGGCCAAAAATTTGTGCTTGTTTTTGTATATTTGACAAGACATTTCCGTTTTAAGTTGTAAAGAAAAATGCTACTACTCGAAAACAGGAAGTCGATGAACAAGTTTCTGAAAGTTTGGCGAATAAAAAATAAATTATTTATTAAAAGCAAAGAGAAAAAAGGATGCAGATTAATAAATCAATATGCCAAAAATTATAAATTTCATATTGAGCTTTATTTATTATAAAATTACTTGAAAATTGGGGGTAAAACGAATTCAAAAAGTCTGCAAATTTTGTTGTCAAAATCTCAAAACGAAACATGTTAGAAAGTATAGTCGGTCAAACTCGAACATATGATACCCTACACAACAGTATTTAACAACAAATTTTTGAGAGTGTGGTGCCCATGGGCACTCCAGGACACGCCAAAAAAATTCTGTTATAAGGTTAAGATTCATTTAAAAGATCTTTGTACTACACACACACACCTAACTACCTACATGAGATTTGCTTACCTTTAAGTGATTAAGGGAAGGGGTTTTTTATAGGAGCTATGATGAATTTGGTCCTACCAGCGCAACATTGAGGCATGACACAGAGGTTATTGTCAAAAATTTGTATATCAATACCATCGTTTTGAAGGAAGTTATTTCATTTAAAGCTATTTCGGGTTTAAAATTTCTATGGGAGCTTTGGTCAACTATGAACCGATTCCAGTAAAATTTTGCAAGATGGTTAATTTTGATATAAAAAAGTTTGGACAAAATTAAATCGAAATACTAAATTAAGATTGTTTATGACCACGAGAGTATTTGGGAAAGATGCTCGTTTGGGGGCTATGTTAAATGATCGATTCATTATCACCATTTTAAATTTGTTTGGTCTTTGTGACAATTATATCCTACATACAAAATTATCTCCAAAATTATGACCTGTAATTTACGCACAAAGTACATATAGGCAGCCAGCCAGACAGAAGGACACCGTTTGATTGACTCAGAAAGTGATTCTTATTCGATCGGTATACTAAAGGGTGGTCTAACCATAATGCACGATTGTTATTCTGAGTCACGCCTCAACTTCAAGTTTTTTGTCCAACTTAATTTGACATTTCCTTGTTTCAGTGCTTCCCAAATTCCAGAATGGAGAGGTACACAATTGACCAGCGCGTTTTGATTGTTGACCAGCGCATTTAGATTGTTTGAAACAAAAATGGGCGTTCAAATCAAAATGCATTTCGAACACTTGGTGATTTTTTTGGACAGCATAATCGTCTCTTAACAAGCAGATTTTCCGCATTTGGGCAAATAAAAATCGATGAGTGATTGTTGAAAAGCCGATGCATTAACTATTTGGTACTGTTTGTGGTCTGGCGTTGTCATCGGGCCGCACTTCTTCGAAAATGAGCCTGGCCAAACAGTTACCGTGAATGATGTTCGCTCTCGCGAGATTATAACTGACTTCTTGTGGCCAGAATTTGAGGATATAGACCTGGACGATATGTGGTTCAAAAAGGATGTAGCCACAGAAATAATGGATCTTTTGCGCAAGAAATTGAATGGCCGTGTTATCTATACAGATATTTAAAAGAAAAAGTGTACGTCAATAAGCCAAGAGCAATTCAAAAGCTAAAGCATAAGATTATTCGGAACATTTGCGACATTAAAAATATGGACCATCGGATAGAGGTATGCCACCGAAGCCGTGGCGAGCTAATGGCCGATATTTTGTTTTACACATAATTGTTATAGATCCTTAGTAGTATATTTAGGATGGTCCTAATCCACTTTTTCCATACAAATTTGGGATCATCCATAGATGGGAGTATGTATACATTTCTAATAAGAATTGGTATAAATATGTTGTATTTGGATCCATAGAAAATATGATTCATGCCTGGATTTGAGTAAGTAGTTCTAATTGTGTAAGCAAAATCCGTCCGTCCGTCTGAATGGCTGGTTTAAAAATAAAATGATTTGTGTTTGCATCTTTAAAAAAAATTTTTTGTATGTAACAAATGAGAATAAGTTAAACCCGTGTTTCCATCCCTGGGATGAAACTTTTTTTTTTTAATTAAACCTTTTTAATTTTCGAATGTGGGATGATGCCTACGCTACGTTGGTTTGAGTCGGCATATATGATCGGTTGGTCGGTTTGCTACGGTCGAGTTTATTAAGGTCATTTATTCATCTTTCGCTATATGTGTGAATGTTAATGCAACACTAAAATGTTTAAGTCAATTTCTTATTGGAATCATCCCAGCACTACATTATATGTCTTATGAGATGACTGAGCCGTATATGTGTGTATATTAGACTACCTGATCCATTTTAATTAAATGGACTACTCCCTGGACTGGTTCCAATGTAATGCAAGCATGGACCATATCATTCTTAAAAATTGTTTGTAGTAAGACGACATGTCTTCGATTTTTTAACTACTTGTAATCCACAGCTGGGGTTATATGGTCCTGCCATAGCACATCGTAATGTTAAATAGACCATGTTTTTACCTACGTTGGGGTTACTTTTGGACTAGTCCTAGTCCCTTGTGGGGGGGGGGGGGGCTACCTTTTACACGCGTGTTTGTACTAGTCCTATCATTTACAGGGTTGCAATTTGCTAGCACCTCCACTTCTATTGTCTGTGTATGTGTGTGCGTGAATGTGGTTATCGTGGCTGTGTGTGTGTGTGTGTATATATGCGACTGTCGTGGTTGAGGTGCAGGGTCTTTGTTGGATGTTCGTAAAGAGTAGGGTGTGTGTAGATACAACCATGTCGAATGGTCTTTTTTATGTAATATGAAACTTTTTTATTTTTCAAATGAGTTGTACATACGTGACAAATTTAAGTTTCATAAAGTTTCAAAATTCTTGGAAATACAAAGAAATTTGAGTATTAGTTGAGCAGATGTGTAGGTGTTTAGAATTCTTAAAAAATCAAAACAAAAAAATAACTTAATAAATATTTTATAGAATCAGCTAATTGCTCCTTTTCACAATTATCTTTTTTATGTAATATAAAACCTTTTTATTTTTTCAAATGAATTCTACATTTATTCGTAATAAAAATTCATATCGAATTTCATCAAACAAATGTGCTATACAATTATTTAAGAGCCGTATATTTGAAGAGATTGTTGAATCTTCCTTTGATGCTAACCCTTCAACATATATGAGACTTTCATGTGGTAATACGTATAAATCCTAAATTTGGATTGGCTATACGAATTTCATCATTATTCTTAAACGATTGTAAATATGATGAGTAGCTATGATACTCCTTTTTGATGATTGAATTGTCGAATTGAGGTTTTTGTAAAACAACAATAAAATGATTCATTTTTTTAAATGTTTTAATCGAAATCCCAAGTTTTTTAAAAATTCTTGATTATTCTCGCTTAGACTAAGTCTTAAAGTTTTTTTTCAGCTTCTTGTTCCTTTGAACGTAAATGTGTGAATGATGACTCCTTATACAAATCACTTGTATTTTTATTACTATTGTTATTATTATTATTGAATATAATCATTCTTTTATACTGGTTTTAAATGTAATCGTATAGATATTTTCTCCTCACGAAAATTTATTAAATTTCCGTCTTGATCGATTACTTTTAAAACTAAAGTGTTTATACTTTTAGTGTTAACGGGTAAATATATAACATTAGCCGGTGTCTCTGTTATTTTATAGCCGGGACTGACAACAAGCGAAAACTGATGAAGGGTATGCGCAGATGTGCTATTTATATAGGATCCGTTAACAATATTACATTCAACTATAATATTGTTTATTTTTGTAATCTCTATAGTTTTATCTGAAAAATGTTCTTGATTCTTTTCCAAAATTTTCTTACTAAAACCCAATAGGGAACCGATTGATCGCTCCTTGTTAAAATAAATTGTATCGGTTGTACATTTTATAGACGTTTGTAAAGTATTATAATTAGCTTCAATAATAAGATTTCCTCTTGGATTAAGGGTGTTATATTTATCTATAATCAAATCAGCTATATCCGAGAATTCATATGATCCAACAGGTATAACTATTTCATAATCACCAATATGAAATCTATTGTTATCAACATTTGGTATAGAATGATATGTATCAAGACTAATTAATCCGCAAACGTAATTTCCATCAAGTTGAATGGGGGAAAATAGTTGGCAACTAGAAGTGAAGTATCACCATTTAATGTTAGCGTTATTGACATCTTAAAGTTCGGTGTATTAATAAATTAAAAATTTTTTAATGCTCTTTATATAGGAGACGAATCGTTTACATTTATCCAAGAGTTATGATCTGATGTAAATCCCAACCATTTAACATATAACATATTTCCTCTTCTTCTTAAAATCTTTTCAACCAAATACGTTTCTGGATATTTAGTTTTCATTAGTTCAAAATCATAAAAACCACCTTTAATATCATGTCCTTTATAATCTTTTAGTATATAAGTGGTAGGACTTGTGTATCTTACAGTTTTAACTTTAAAGATTTCTGTAGTCCAATTCGGTGTATAACCTTTTTCAAACACATGTTTATATTTACTTATTCGAACATTATCACCAACTTTAAACTTCGGTCTTTTAAACACTTTTAAATTGTTGTAGACTGTATCCAATAGTGATTTTTCATTTGATAAATTTACTTGATTTGTTGTCATTTTTATTGTTCTATGATAAGTATTATTATATTTATTAACAAGTTCTTGATAAATGTGTATCCATTTATATGTTCCTTGATAACTAAATTCTTCCAATTGCTTTAAGTCTTTGCAATATGATCTTCTAAGCCGCAAAATTTTAATTATATATCAGCAGGGGAGTGGTATACTCATAGAACGCCAATATTAAATATAACATATCTTAAAAACTGTTATATTGATAATTTTATAACTTGATAGGAGTCAACCTTATAGTTAATTATACCTTTGAAAATAAAAATAAAAAATTAATACCACTCGTGGGATACAAAATATAAAATATCGCGTAACTGAAGAACTATTATAGCTAGAGTCTTTAAACGTGGCTAAAGCCAATATTATAGTAAATTATAAATTTTAAAATAAAAATGGGCGAAAGAACAATTATCAATTCACAAAATCTGTTTTAAAAATTTTTTTATTAATTTTATTTCGATGAGGGTAGCAAAGCGCACCGGGTTTAAGCTAGTATGAAATAAAATAATGCAAGAATTTAAACTTAGAAAAAAAATATTTTTTAAAATCTGCTAATTGTTCCTTTTCATAATTGTCTTTTTCGTGTAATATGAAACCTTTTTATTTGTCGAATGAATTCTACATTTGTACGTGATAAATTTATTTTGTGTTTGTATGGAATTATGATTTTATAAAAAAAGAAACTATGTTTTTGAATTAGAAAATAAAACAAATAGTTTGATAGATGTTTATGTTTATGTTTTCATTTTATTAAAATTACAATATTTACATTTAGTTAAATTATATACATTATTATTATTATAATATTCCATGATTTCTTTAGCTTCTTCTATGACAGATTCTTTTGTGTTCTTAAAGCGGGGAACAGGAACAAGTATCTAGATCACACGTATTATTTTCATCTAACCAAGCATAATTATTGTAATGTTCTCCATATCGATTAGTTATTGTTTGAAATTTGTTTTCTATCCTCCTGATATGATTTAATGTTCATAATTTTATTTTTATGTTTATCAAAAATAACGTTAGAAATTTGTTTGAAAATTTTTTTTGTTAATTTATTTATTTAATGTGTTAATCTCTTTAATAATCATTGTTGGAGATGTTATTATATACTTATTTGTAATGTTTGTGAATAATCGTTAATATTGATTGTTCTTCCTTCTATTTATATCATTTTGACTACGTTCGAAGTGGACTTGTTTCAAAGTCACTATATCTATCATTATAGTATATATAGGATGATTTCATAGTATAATGAAATTTATAAAAATACTTGCTTACTAATATTAATACATTGAATCTAAAGTCATTTATACTTAATTTACTAGTTACACATTGCTTAACGCCCTTAATTCTTTTAATTTCCTTATCTTCTCTATCAATTTTCACTGAGTACACTTTAGCTCTTAACCCAATGAATTCCTTAATAATATTACCATTACACTCATCCTTCATCATCCCTAAAACTTTTTTATTAAGAAGTGGGATATTGTAGACATTATCTATCGGATATGCAGATGTATCAAAATGAGTATTTATGTCATTTTGATACATCTGTATAGATCATCTGTTTTAATGTCGTAAATAAAGGAATCAGTATCCATATAATTGAGTTTACTGTTTTCACGATATTTAGGCTTTATGTAATCATAATGAAAACTATACATTTTAAATTTAGATATTTCTAAGACTGAAAATCCAACATAAATATGTTTGTTGTATTCAGTTTTAATTCTATTCATTCGGATAGCATGCATATCTTCATGAATTTGAAGTGAACTATGAAAATTTGGTTTAGCTATAAGAGCTCGGGCTCCTAAACGTTTACCTCTATTCTCCCATTGACATACTATTTTAATGTCTTTCCTCTTATCAACATTTTCCATAGTTTTCCCGTATACTGCATTATTCAACAATTTAAAAAAATTTTGTTCAAATGAATTTTTTGCTAGTGTTCTGTGATGGTTATTTAAATCAATATATTTTTGTAACCAATTTGATTGGTCAAATTGAAGAATTCTATGTATTTTCTTTAAAACTAAACCATGTTGAATACATTGCTGAAGATTTCGATAATGTATTATGTAATTAGTTTTACAATTTAAATCAGTTATTAGTTTCTTTTGTTTCATGGTTTCAATTTTTTTATTCTCAGCACAAAATGGTAAATCATTATGATAGTCGTGTAATGTAGATGGATATTCTAGATCTACCTCTAATATATATCCTAATGGAGAATCTTCAGCTATATTATTAACGTTGAAATGGTTATAATTTTCAACCCATTTAAAATTTTTATAGGGGAGGTATTGTGACATTGCATAGCCATACAAGTTATTAACACCTAAATATATTAAGTAGTTTGATTCTTTGTTAGAATCGTAATTACTAATATATTTATTATTAGCAATTGAATGTCGATTAGAACATTGAACAATACCTCCCCTAATGCCCCGAAGGACAAAATTATATATATTAATATCAGTCAACAACTCCAATTCTATTGCAGTTGTTTTCAACATTGCATCCCAGGATAAACCTGGGATAGTATAATATTGACATGGATTTGATAATTTTATTCAATTATAAGTAAGATTTTATATAAAACAGATCGAAAGCAGATATAAAGCAGATCAAAAGCAGATGCAAAGCAGATCAAAAGCAGATACAAAGCAGATCAAAAGCAGATACAAAGCAGATCAAAAGCAGATACAAAGCAGATCAAAAGCAGATCAAAAGCAGATACAAAGCAGATCAAAAGCAGATACAAAGCAGATCAAAAGCAGATACAAAGCAGATCAAAAGCAGATATAAAGCAGATCGAAAACAGATCAAAAGCAGATCGAAACCAGATATAAAGCAGATCGAAAACCGATTTGTATTTGTATTTGTATTTATTTGGTGCCTTCTTATACAACAAGATACAGTATCTTATAAATTACAGTATTAGAATCCGATTAGTTATTAAATATTAAAAAAAAAAAAATTTTTTTCACAAAGTTTCGACTTAAACCTAAATACATATTAGAAAATCAAAAATTTATAACAAATTGAACATTCATAATTTTAGCATTAATAATAATAAATATTCTAAGATCAAAAGCAAATCGAAAGCAGATCAGAAGCGATATAAACCAGATCGTTTATAATTTAAAATATAAACACATGCATACAGCAATCATGAGTAAAAATAATGAATTGTTAAAAGATATTGTAGAAACCAGAGCGGTATTAAAGGAAAAATTACAAAATATTAAACTTAATGAAATAGAGAAAGTTAATATGTTAGAAGATACCTTTCAACCTATAACAAACATATAATCAAAAAACTTGTTAAGACAAAAAAAAACTTCTAGAACAGTACGATCGCCATCATATCAATCACTATATACATCATCTCCATCACTATATAGACCTAATTTAAATCAGGATAATGCTTCTAATGTTCTTTTTTATATGGATTATGGTGATGATGTAATTGATAATAACGAAGCTGGTTTTGCTGTTTTTAATGAAGAAAATAGACATAATTGCAATATGGATTATGATGATGATATTGATAATGTATCTAGTTTTGAGGTTAAATGAAGAAAATAAATCTAATAATGAAATGAATATTGATGATAATGATGATGACCATTACAATGAAGATAATAATGATAACAAAGTCCAATTCGTAAACAACTTAAAAAGATTAAGAACATTTAGCAGCAAACACATCTACTTTACATAATATAATTTTAAGCCTGTAAAATCTGAAAAAAGGAATTCCTAATATAATTTAAAAATAAAATAACACAACATAACATATTTGTTTTTATTTATTCATTTATTAAAAATAATTTAAATAATGAATTCTCTATTAATATAAATTAAGGGGAATAGGCTTAAAATAATACCTATCCCCCCTTTTTTTTATTCTTGTTAAGCTAAGAACTTGTTTTCTACAAATCGCGCAGTTCGTTGTAACGAACTGCGGATGTGTAAAGCATCTCACACAAAATTCATGTGTGCAGTCGAAAAATAGCATTTTTTTGCCTTGAACATGTTCGAGACAAACTGCACACATGAATTTTGCGTTATAAACAATTTCCAAAGGATTTACTGTTCTGTTTAATAATATTTGTTGTTGTTGATGCTGTTGTTGAAGTTGTTGTAGCTGTTGCTGTTTTTGTTGAATTTGATGTTGTTGTTGTTGTAGTTGATGTTGAAATTGTTGATATTGTTGTTGTTGAAGTTGTTGTTGTTGTTGAAGTTTTTGTTGAATTTTTTGATGATTGCGGTTGTTTTTTTCTATTGCCCTGCTTAACCTCCTCATTTCGCGATTTAAATCACGAAATGAGGAGGTGTGCAGATCCTGTGCACTCTGCACATTTTCCAACAACACGCTTACATCCGCAAACTCATTATCATCATCATCGTCATCAGATATTGCTATTGTTGGAGTTGGAGCTCGTGGTGGTGCTTGAGATTGCGCCGATACTCGCGATGATGATGGAAGAAACCATTGTGCTTCTTCATCATCATTATGTCCCATGTTACCCCTCGTCAAATTTATTAATTGACCCTCATTCCCTTGATAAGTATTATCAATGAAAAATTGATTTGATGGGAATGAGGGGAAGAAGCTATGTTGGAATAGCTCCGTGGTATCATTACTATTCTGTGAATAGAATGATAATAACGCTGGCGGGGGTGGTGGTGGTGGAGTAGAGGTGCTACCGTTCTCACTTGTGAAATTCATATTAAATAAAAATTAAAATCTTAATTACGCTTACACTGAAACTGAATTGTAATTGAATTTAAAGATTTAAAAAGTCTTGTATTTATACAAAACGATTTGCATTAACAAATGTATATATTTATATTCTTTAATTATAAAAACTATTTTTTTTTCGTAATAAGAACATTTGAATCCTAGCTATTATATAAAAAATTTATTTAGGTATTTTTTTTTTAGTTTAAATTCTTGCATTATTTTATTTCATATAAACAAAAATTACAAAAACAACACATCTACAGGGGGCAACATTAAGACGCTTAAAATGTCTTTTACTAATACAAATCACACTATTTGATACTTTTTTGATGACAATTTAAAGTAAGATATATAGGATTTCAAAATTCAGGATTTTGAGGAATTTACAAATTCGGGATTTGACTTATTTATATATATATATATATATATATATATATATAAATACATACATACATACATGCATACATACATACATACATACATACAATACATACATACATACATACATACATACATACATACATACATACATACATACATACATACATACATACATACATACATACATACATACATACATACATACATACATACATACATACATACATACATACATACATACATACATACATACATACATACATACATACATACATACATACATACATACATACATACATACATACATACATACATACATACATACATACATACATACATATATACATACATACATATTTTTGTATGATTCAAAAAAGTAAAATATCTATACACATATTGTTTTTACTATGTCAAATCCCGAATTTGTAAATTCCTCAAAATCCTGAATTTTGAAATCCTATATATTTTACTTTAAATTGTCATCAAAAAAGTATCAAATAGTGTGATTTGTATTAGTAAAAGACATTTTAAGCGTCTTAATGTTGCCCCCTGTAGATGTGTTGTTTTTGTAATTTTTGTTTATATGAAATAAAATAATGCAAGAATTTAAACTAAAAAAAAAATACCTAAATAAATTTTTTATATAATAGCTAGGATTCAAATGTTCTTATTACGAAAAAAAAATAGTTTTTATAATTAAAGAATATAAATATATACATTTGTTAATGCAAATCGTTTTGTATAAATACAAGACTTTTTAAATCTTTAAATTCAATTACAATTCAGTTTCAGTGTAAGCGTAATTAAGATTTTAATTTTTATTTAATATGAATTTCACAAGTGAGAACGGTAGCACCTCTACTCCACCACCACCACCCCCGCCAGCGTTATTATCATTCTATTCACAGAATAGTAATGATACCACGGAGCTATTCCAACATAGCTTCTTCCCCTCATTCCCATCAAATCAATTTTTCATTGATAATACTTATCAAGGGAATGAGGGTCAATTAATAAATTTGACGAGGGGTAACATGGGACATAATGATGATGAAGAAGCACAATGGTTTCTTCCATCATCATCGCGAGTATCGGCGCAATCTCAAGCACCACCACGAGCTCCAACTCCAACAATAGCAATATCTGATGGCGATGATGATGATAATGAGTTTGCGGATGTAAGCGTGTTGTTGGAAAATGTGCAGAGTGCACAGGATCTGCACACCTCCTCATTTCGTGATTTAAATCGCGAAATGAGGAGGTTAAGCAGGGCAATAGAAAAAAACAACCGCAATCATCAAAAAATTCAACAAAAACTTCAACAACAACAACAACTTCAACAACAACAATATCAACAATTTCAACATCAACTACAACAACAACAACATCAAATTCAACAAAAACAGCAACAGCTACAACAACTTCAACAACAGCATCAACAACAACAAATATTATTAAACAGAACAGTAAATCCTTTGGAAATTGTTTATAACGCAAAATTCATGTGTGCAGTTTGTCTCGAACATGTTCAAGGCAAAAAAATGCTATTTTTCGACTGCACACATGAATTTTGTGTGAGATGCTTTACACATCCGCAGTTCGTTACAACGAACTGCGCGATTTGTAGAAAACAAGTTCTTAGCTTAACAAGAATAAAAAAAAGGGGGGATAGGTATTATTTTAAGCCTATTCCCCTTAATTTATATTAATAGAGAATTCATTATTTAAATTATTTTTAATAAATGAATAAATAAAAACAAATATGTTATGTTGTGTTATTTTATTTTTAAATTATATTAGGAATTCCTTTTTTCAGATTTTACAGGCTTAAAATTATATTATGTAAAGTAGATGTGTTTGCTGCTAAATGTTCTTAATCTTTTTAAGTTGTTTACGAATTGGACTTTGTTATCATTATTATCTTCATTGTAATGGTCATCATCATTATCATCAATATTCATTTCATTATTAGATTTATTTTCTTCATTTAACCTCAAAACTAGATACATTATCAATATCATCATCATAATCCATATTGCAATTATGTCTATTTTCTTCATTAAAAACAGCAAAACCAGCTTCGTTATTATCAATTACATCATCACCATAATCCATATAAAAAAGAACATTAGAAGCATTATCCTGATTTAAATTAGGTCTATATAGTGATGGAGATGATGTATATAGTGATTGATATGATGGCGATCGTACTGTTCTAGAAGTTTTTTTTTGTCTTAACAAGTTTTTTGATTATATGTTTGTTATAGGTTGAAAGGTATCTTCTAACATATTAACTTTCTCTATTTCATTAAGTTTAATATTTTGTAATTTTTCCTTTAATACCGCTCTGGTTTCTACAATATCTTTTAACAATTCATTATTTTTACTCATGATTGCTGTATGCATGTGTTTATATTTTAAATTATAAACGATCTGGTTTATATCGCTTCTGATCTGCTTTCGATTTGCTTTTGATCTTAGAATATTTATTATTATTAATGCTAAAATTATGAATGTTCAATTTGTTATAAATTTTTGATTTTCTAATATGTATTTAGGTTTAAGTCGAAACTTTGTGAAAAAAAATTTTTTTTTTTTAATATTTAATAACTAATCGGATTCTAATACTGTAATTTATAAGATACTGTATCTTGTTGTATAAGAAGGCACCAAATAAATACAAATACAAATACAAATCGGTTTTCGATCTGCTTTATATCTGGTTTCGATCTGCTTTTGATCTGTTTTCGATCTGCTTTATATCTGCTTTTGATCTGCTTTGTATCTGCTTTTGATCTGCTTTGTATCTGCTTTTGATCTGCTTTGTATCTGCTTTTGATCTGCTTTTGATCTGCTTTGTATCTGCTTTTGATCTGCTTTGTATCTGCTTTTGATCTGCTTTGTATCTGCTTTTGATCTGCTTTGCATCTGCTTTTGATCTGCTTTATATCTGCTTTCGATCTGTTTTATATAAAATCTTACTTATAATTGAATAAAATTATTAAATCCATGTCAATATTATACTATCCCAGGTTTATCCTGGGATGCAATGTTGAAAACAACTGCAATAGAATTGGAGTTGTTGACTGATATTAATATATATAATTTTGTCCTTCGGGGCATTAGGGGAGGTATTGTTCAATGTTCTAATCGACATTCAATTGCTAATAATAAATATATTAGTAATTACGATTCTAACAAAGAATCAAACTACTTAATATATTTAGGTGTTAATAACTTGTATGGCTATGCAATGTCACAATACCTCCCCTATAAAAATTTTAAATGGGTTGAAAATTATAACCATTTCAACGTTAATAATATAGCTGAAGATTCTCCATTAGGATATATATTAGAGGTAGATCTAGAATATCCATCTACATTACACGACTATCATAATGATTTACCATTTTGTGCTGAGAATAAAAAAATTGAAACCATGAAACAAAAGAAACTAATAACTGATTTAAATTGTAAAACTAATTACATAATACATTATCGAAATCTTCAGCAATGTATTCAACATGGTTTAGTTTTAAAGAAAATACATAGAATTCTTCAATTTGACCAATCAAATTGGTTACAAAAATATATTGATTTAAATAACCATCACAGAACACTAGCAAAAAATTCATTTGAACAAAATTTTTTTAAATTGTTGAATAATGCAGTATACGGGAAAACTATGGAAAATGTTGATAAGAGGAAAGACATTAAAATAGTATGTCAATGGGAGAATAGAGGTAAACGTTTAGGAGCCCGAGCTCTTATAGCTAAACCAAATTTTCATAGTTCACTTCAAATTCATGAAGATATGCATGCTATCCGAATGAATAGAATTAAAACTGAATACAACAAACATATTTATGTTGGATTTTCAGTCTTAGAAATATCTAAATTTAAAATGTATAGTTTTCATTATGGTTACATAAAGCCTAAATATCGTGAAAACAGTAAACTCAATTATATGGATACTGATTCCTTTATTTACGACATTAAAACAGATGATCTATACAGATGTATCAAAATGACATAAATACTCATTTTGATACATCTGCATATCCGATAGATAATGTCTACAATATCCCACTTCTTAATAAAAAAGTTTTAGGGATGATGAAGGATGAGTGTAATGGTAATATTATTAAGGAATTCATTGGGTTAAGAGCTAAAGTGTACTCAGTGAAAATTGATAGAGAAGATAAGGAAATTAAAAGAATTAAGGGCGTTAAGCAATGTGTAACTAGTAAATTAAGTATAAATGACTTAAGATTCAATGTATTAATATTAGTAAGCAAGTATTTTTATAAATTTCATTATACTATGAAATCATCCTATATATACTATAATGATAGATATAGTGACTTTGAAACAAGTCCACTTCGAACGTAGTCAAAATGATATAAATAGAAGGAAGAACAATCAATATTAACGATTATTCACAAACATTACAAATAAGTATATAATAACATCTCCAACAATGATTATTAAAGAGATTAACACATTAAATAAATAAATTAACAAAAAAAATTTTCAAACAAATTTCTAACGTTATTTTTGATAAACATAAAAATAAAATTATGAACATTAAATCATATCAGGAGGATAGAAAACAAATTTCAACAATAACTAATCGATATGGAGAACATTACAATAATTATGCTTGGTTAGATGAAAATAATACGTGTGATCTAGATACTTGTTCCTGTTCCCCGCTTTAAGAACACAAAAGAATCTGTCATAGAAGAAGCTAAAGAAATCATGGAATATTATAATAATAATAATGTATATAATTTAACTAAATGTAAATATTGTAATTTTAATAAAATGAAAACATAAACATAAACATCTATCAAACTATTTGTTTTATTTTCTAATTCAAAAACATAGTTTCTTTTTTTATAAAATCATAATTCCATACAAACACAAAATAAATTTATCACGTACAAATGTAGAATTCATTCGACAAATAAAAAGGTTTCATATTACACGAAAAAGACAATTATGAAAAGGAACAATTAGCAGATTTTAAAAAATATTTTTTTTCTAAGTTTAAATTCTTGCATTATTTTATTTCATACTAGCTTAAACCCGGTGCGCTTTGCTACCCTCATCGAAATAAAATTAATAAAAAAATTTTTAAAACAGATTTTGTGAATTGATAATTTTTCTTTCGCCCATTTTTATTTTAAAATTTATAATTTACTATAATATTGGCTTTAGCCACGTTTAAAGACTCTAGCTATAATAGTTCTTCAGTTACGCGATATTTTATATTTTGTATCCCACGAGTGGTATTAATTTTTTATTTTTATTTTCAAAGGTATAATTAACTATAAGGTTGACTCCTATCAAGTTATAAAATTATCAATATAACAGTTTTTAAGATATGTTATATTTAATATTGGCGTTCTATGAGTATACCACTCCCCTGCTGATATATAATTAAAATTTTGCGGCTTAGAAGATCATATTGCAAAGACTTAAAGCAATTGAAAGAATTTAGTTATCAAGGAACATATAAATGGATACACATTTATCAAGAACTTGTTAATAAATATAATAATACTTATCATAGAACAATAAAAATGACAACAAATCAAGTAAATTTATCAAATGAAAAATCACTATTGGATACAGTCTACAACAATTTAAAAGTGTTTAAAAGACCGAAGTTTAAAGTTGGTGATAATGTTCGAATAAGTAAATATAAACATGTGTTTGAAAAAGGTTATACACCGAATTGGACTACAGAAATCTTTAAAGTTAAAACTGTAAGATACACAAGTCCTACCACTTATATACTAAAAGATTATAAAGGACATGATATTAAAGGTGGTTTTTATGATTTTGAACTAATGAAAACTAAATATCCAGAAACGTATTTGGTTGAAAAGATTTTAAGAAGAAGAGGAAATATGTTATATGTTAAATGGTTGGGATTTACATCAGATCATAACTCTTGGATAAATGTAAACGATTCGTCTCCTATATAAAGAGCATTAAAAAATTTTTAATTTATTAATACACCGAACTTTAAGATGTCAATAACGCTAACATTAAATGGTGATACTTCACTTCTAGTTGCCAACTATTTTCCCCCATTCAACTTGATGGAAATTACGTTTGCGGATTAATTAGTCTTGATACATATCATTCTATACCAAATGTTGATAACAATAGATTTCATATTGGTGATTATGAAATAGTTATACCTGTTGGATCATATGAATTCTCGGATATAGCTGATTTGATTATAGATAAATATAACACCCTTAATCCAAGAGGAAATCTTATTATTGAAGCTAATTATAATACTTTACAAACGTCTATAAAATGTACAACCGATACAATTTATTTTAACAAGGAGCGATCAATCGGTTCCCTATTGGGTTTTAGTAAGAAAATTTTGGAAAAGAATCAAGAACATTTTTCAGATAAAACTATAGAGATTACAAAAATAAACAATATTATAGTTGAATGTAATATTGTTAACGGATCCTATATAAATAGCACATCTGCGCATACCCTTCATCAGTTTTCGCTTGTTGTCAGTCCCGGCTATAAAATAACAGAGACACCGGCTAATGTTATATATTTACCCGTTAGCACTAAAAGTATAAACACTTTAGTTTTAAAAGTAATCGATCAAGACGGAAATTTAATAAATTTTCGTGAGGAGAAAATATCTATACGATTACATTTAAAACCAGTATAAAAGAATGATTATATTCAATAATAATAATAACAATAGTAATAAAAATACAAGTGATTTGTATCATTCACACATTTACGTTCAAAGGAACAAGAAGCTGAAAAAAAACTTTAAGACTTAGTCTAAGCGAGAATAATCAAGAATTTTTAAAAAACTTGGGATTTCGATTAAAACATTTAAAAAAATGAATCATTTTATTGTTGTTTTACAAAAACCTCAATTCGACAATTCAATCATCAAAAAGGAGTATCATAGCTACTCATCATATTTACAATCGTTTAAGAATAATGATGAAATTCGTATAGCCAATCCAAATTTAGGATTTATACGTATTACCACATGAAAGTCTCATATATGTTGAAGGGTTAGCATCAAAGGAAGATTCAACAATCTCTTCAAATATACGGCTCTTAAATAATTGTATAGCACATTTGTTTGATGAAATTCGATATGAATTTTTATTACGAATAAATGTAGAATTCATTTGAAAAAATAAAAAGGTTTTATATTACATAAAAAAGATAATTGTGAAAAGGAGCAATTAGCTGATTCTATAAAATATTTATTAAGTTATTTTTTTGTTTTGATTTTTTAAGAATTCTAAACACCTACACATCTGCTCAACTAATACTCAAATTTCTTTGTATTTCCAAGAATTTTGAAACTTTATGAAACTTAAATTTGTCACGTATGTACAACTCATTTGAAAAATAAAAAAGTTTCATATTACATAAAAAAGACCATTCGACATGGTTGTATCTACACACACCCTACTCTTTACGAACATCCAACAAAGACCCTGCACCTCAACCACGACAGTCGCATATATACACACACACACACAGCCACGATAACCACATTCACGCACACACATACACAGACAATAGAAGTGGAGGTGCTAGCAAATTGCAACCCTGTAAATGATAGGACTAGTACAAACACGCGTGTAAAAGGTAGCCCCCCCCCCCCACAAGGGACTAGGGCTAGTCCAAAAGTAACCCCAACGTAGGTAAAAACATGGTCTATTTAACATTACGATGTGCTATGGCAGGACCATATAACCCCAGCTGTGGATTACAAGTAGTTAAAAATCGAAGACATGTCGTCTTACTACAAACAATTTTTAAGAATGATATGGTCCATGCTTGCATTACATTGGAACCAGTCCAGGGAGTAGTCCATTTAATTAAAATGGATCAGGTAGTCTAATATACACACATATACGGCTCAGTCATCTCATAAGACATATAATGTAGTGCTGGGATGATTCCAATAAGAAATTGACTTAAACATTTTAGTGTTGCATTAACATTCACACATATAGCGAAAGATGAATAAATGACCTTAATTAACTCGACCGTAGCAAACCGACCAACCGATCATATATGCCGACTCAAACCAACGTAGCGTAGGCATCATCCCACATTCGAAAATTAAAAAGGTTTAATTAAAAAAAAAAAGTTTCATCCCAGGGATGGAAACACGGGTTTAACTTATTCTCATTTGTTACATACAAAAAATTTTTTTTAAAGATGCAAACACAAATCATTTTATTTTTAAACCAGCCATTCAGACGGACGGACGGATTTTGCTTACACAATTAGAACTACTTACTCAAATCCAGGCATGAATCATATTTTCTATGGATCCAAATACAACATATTTATACCAATTCTTATTAGAAATGTATACATACTCCCATCTATGGATGATCCCAAATTTGTATGGAAAAAGTGGATTAGGACCATCCTAAATATACTACTATCCTTCTATCAAATTTCAAAATATTAAGATCAGTCCTGGAAAACTTCTTGTTTTATTTACAATTAACATCTTGCGTTTTGGTTGGACCCTCCTTTAAAAAGTGGGTCTAGGTCCAACCATTACACTATTGTGAGGAAGGAAATAAAAATTTTCGCGCAGAATGACAAACTTCGTATAACCTTTTCTTAACTGTTTGTGGAGAGTATAAAAAAGCTTTCTCTTAGAAAAACATTCTCCTTTTTTAAAGCTTTTATTTAACTTACAATGTATGTATGTATGAAATTTTGTATACACGTTCAGTTTGGATGACAATGCATGGAAGACTGTATTACGTCATTCTGAATCCGATATGGCGGCCACGCACAACATGGCGGACTACTTATTTTAATGCACTTCTACAATATGGGTGTCAAATGAAAGGGCTTGCTAAGAATAACTCGAAAAACAAAGTGGTCTCTCTATATCCAATATGGCATGCACATACAACCTGACGGACTAGTTTTTTTAATTCACTTCTACACTATGGGTATCAAATGAAAGGGCTTGCTAAGAACAACTTGAAAAATAAAGTGGCCACTTTTAATCCAATATAGCGGGAGCACACAACATGGCGGACTAGTTATTTTTAATGCACTTCTACAATATGCGTATCAACTGAAAGTGCTTGCTAAGAATAACTCGAAAAATAAAGTGACGTCACTCTAGATACAATATGGCTTACTTAGTTTTTAATGCCTGCTGAGGATACGAATCCGAGTTTTAAAAAAACTAAAAGTAAAAATCTTTTTAAAAAAGTAGCTTGTATTTAAATGCGCTAAAAAATAAATTAAAAGTAAAAAACTTTTTTAAAAAACAAGCTTTTATTTAAATGCGCTAAAAAGAAAGAAAAAATAGTTTTTTGCTTTAAAACTTTAACTATCAGCCTATAATGCCATTACACAATTTATATGTTATAAAAGCTTGTCGCGAGATTTACTAGTGCAGTAAAACAAGTAAATTAATAACTTGATTTTAAATTGTCAAGCTAAGTGAATAGAATTACTTAAATTTTGCAACAAGCGTTTATATCATATACATTGTGTAATGATGGTATAGGTTGATAGTAAAAGTTTTAAAGCAAAAAACTATTAGTTTTTCTTTTTAGCGCATTTAAATAAAAGCTTGTTTTTTAAACAAGTTTTTTACTTTTAATTTATAAAGAAAAATGTTATCTTCTTAAATCACTATTTCTTTAAAAAAAAGTCTCTCTTTTCAGATTCCTTTTTAAAGATGGAACCAGTCCAGATTCTCTTTTTAAATAATGCTTTTTCAATGGAAAAGGTCTCACTTAGAGAGGCATTTTGTTCTGCTGAAACAATTTTAGTTTCTAAGTCCATTTTTAAATAAAAACTTTTGAAAGTTGTTTAAGTTTTTTTTTTTTTTGTGTAAAAAGAAGTGTAATTTGATTGGCAGAAGGAAAATTTAATTGCAATTGGTTTCTGTAGAGCTTTTACTGCTAAATACTTATACGCCAACTTCAGAAACTAGAGTACTTATTTTAATGAATTCGTACTTAAAATATATAAAAGAAATATGTACTTAATGTTTTTATAGGTATAACAATTTTGCTACCCTCTTATAAATGTTATTTCTTTTGATTTAATTTTAAGTTTTCACCATCCTGAATACACTTTTCTACATTTATTTATATGTGTTTTATTGCAAATGTTGTTGTTGTTGTTGCTAATAGAGCTGATGTTGTTGTTGTTGTACCTTTAGGGGTATTATAACAAATTTTAATCAAAAACTCATTTAGAGAAAACGATGTGTATAATACACTTACACTTTCGCACAAACTTATTTTATATAGTATTATTATTTTTTTTTTTTTTCTGTTTGAAAGGGCAAAGTGAGCTGGTGAGAAAGAGTGAAAGGGGAGGGCGGGGTCGGCTGTGCAAGTGGCAGGCAAATGTTTATATTTGTATGCATAATTTTGTAGAAATGTTTGAGTATGTATGAGTACTCACTTGTGTTGGCTGTTAAACACAATTTTTATTTTAGGTTAACAAGAAAATTTGATTTTATTTCAATTTCAGTTTTGAAATGAAAACCACAAAATTCATTAGCGAAAAATCCTTGTTGCGAAATAGCACTAGAGCAGAGGAAAAAATAGAAAAAAAAGGAATTTATAAATATTTCATATAAATGTTGGAATTAGTACATGTGTGGGAATGCTTTGCAGTTTAGATGAACATATTGTGTAAAGGATTTTTATTTTATTTTGGTTTTTTTTTCAAGAGAATAAATTGTACTTAATTTGAAGTTGGAGAACACGCGTTTTGAATTGATGGAGTTTTTCTAACTCAATTATATTTTAAACGAGATACCATCAATTTTATATTAGAATTTAAAATAAAATGTTCGTAAAACGCTTTTCTACAGGTTCTTTTGGTAAAAAAGTGTTGGCTTATTTAAGACTTAAGCTACGAGGTCTAGTCAATATGTCCGTGACTTTTTATATGCCTCCTAAGAGGCATCTGTCAGGTTTCTCTTTTCAAAATTTTAGTAAGCTGAGTCACTTATAACCTTTTTACACTGATCAATATTTAACATCTACCATCAAAGATGTAGAAAATCTGAAACACTCGTTTACATTGCTCACATCTAACATCAACCATCAAACAAAAATGTCACCATTTTTGCAAAAAAAAAAAAAAATTTTAAATAATAAATGTTTTTTTTTCTCACAAAAGTTGCAAAACTTAAAAAGAAAACAAAAAAATTTATTTGAAGTTTTGTTTCAAAATATAAAAAATACTTAACAACAAAACATTGCAATAAAAAATAAAACTTGACAAATGGTAACGCTGCTTTGAAAACCAACTTCTTTTTGTCAGTGATGCCACAATAATAATAGAACTTATTACCACTTTTCTAGTGATAACACTAAAATAATCGAAAGACATAGAATGGAATAAAATGAGAAAGGAATATCTTTTAAAGATGTTGAAATATGTTGGTTTTCAGCCTAATGTATTTCTTATGGAAAGATGTAAATTGTGGCAAATTGATGGTAGATGTTGATCAGTGTAAAAAGGCTATTAGTCTGTGTTATTGAAACCAGACTACCGAAAAATTACAAAACTGAATTTCGTGTGCTTATTAAGCCAAGGCTGAGCTTAACAAATACCATAAGAACTCTGCACCATCAATTCAATGGTAGAAAAGCGTGCTAGTGAATTTGGTTGTGGCCGTGGAAGCACGGAAGATATTGAATTTTCTGGACAAACAGTTATGGTCTCCATACTTGAAACAATTAAAAAAGTTCGGTACGATGTTGGCCGGTTGGAGATTAAATTTACGGGAGATTACGAATGCCATAGGCATCTTATGTGGATCAGAAGGGTGCTTACAAGAAATCAATGTTAGATTAGAAAAAGCGATTGACAAAATTTAAGCTCAATCGAATAACGCGAACACGTGCCTCATTGAGCATAAATTAAGAATGAAAAATTATCAATAAATTTTAATTAATTTCATGTTGTAAAATTCCTTTCTTCATAAAAATAATTTAATGAAAATTAAATTTGATGAACTTTAGCCTAATTAAAAATATTAAAAAATTTGGATTAAAAACCATAAATAGTTCAACAAAATAACCACAATACTGATTATTGGAAAAAAAACAATTCATTCATTCTAAGAACCTGAGTCGAGTCTAGTTTTATAAGAAATTTTTTTCCTATTAATTTTGATCTTGTTAGTTTTGTTCCTTATACCAATAGATAAAGAGATATTAAGCATTAATTAAGGACAAAGAAATACGAATTTTAGCGAAAAACCGCTGTTTTAACCTAATTTATGCTTAATGAGACACGTGTTGTCATTATCCGATCAGGCTTAAACTTTGTCAATCGGATTTTCTAGGCTATTGGCATATTTTAGAGGGAATCCCCAAAAGATAGCCCCTAAAAAAATTTACCATATACCTTGTAACCACCCCAGTGGATCAGTTGTTTCAATTTGTAATGATCACCTGGGTATGAGTTTTCCCCAAAATGGGTGCCGTGGTTGCTAGCAGTCAAATGTTGTCGTGTGACAACTTCGTAGGAGTGTTTGGCGTTGTTCAACTACAATAAGGAAACATTCCTGCGCCGTTTCGTAACCGTATGCATCAAGGTTTATTCCTAAAATTGCTTTGAAGGTTCAATGAACTTTCTGAAAAACATATTTACCTCCGTGTTCATAAACGATTATTAAATTTAACAAACTTTCATTAGAGGCCGTTACACACTATCCCACAAAGTCTTACGTATTTTATGAAAATGCTTCCCTGTTCTAGTAATTGTTTATAAATTTTCAAAACACAATAGCAACTTATCATGACACGGTTGCATTTTTATAAAATACGTAAGACTTTGTGGGATAGTGTGTAACGGCCTTAAGAAAAGTTTCATTAAAATTTGTTTTGTTAAACTTTATTTAATTTTTTTTATGAATTTATGCTCAAGAAGAAGGGTTGCTATATTGAAGACTAAAATTAAATTCCTTGAAATATTTTAAATTTGTATAAACATTACAAAAATACTATAAAAGGTTAAGAGTACTTGTATTCCGAAACTAGAGGTTCCGATTACAATCTAAAGAAGTTCGTCCTGTAAAATAATCCTTAGCTTAGACTGACTTTAATCGAAAAGTAGCAGCTTATTTTGAATATAAACCTATACTTCTTAATATTTTCCTTAAAAATATTTGAACCTTGTTTTTCTGTTGCCTACTTTAAGGTTTAATAAAAACTTCTTTAAAAAATTGCAAATATAATCAAGACTTTTTTTGCCTAGTCTTAGCATTTACAAACAAATTTCTAAGATCATTCTCATTTAAATTCATCGATTTTTTCATCAATACCTAATTGCAATTTTTTTTAATTGTTTATTTTAGACAACATTTCTTGCTTGCCAATATTTGTTGGTTTTTTAACCAAAAGAACAATGAAAAAGTTTTTTTTTTTTTTGTTATTTTTCTTTTAGTCAATACTTTGGTCAAAAAAGGCATACACAACCGTTATACTCTCTGGGTGAAGACAAAAGTTTACCTTAAGAAAAACCTCAAAATAAGAATAACAAATTAAGCAAATATTTTTGGACATAAAACCACTTTCTCACAGCACGTTCTGGAAGTCTGGTGCATAGAAAATCAATAGAAAGAAAGTATCGACTTGATACTGATGAGAAAAGAAATGCCTACCCCAATTTAAATCACAGAAAATATATAAAAGATTTTAAAAAGGCAGGCGCCAAATTACGGCATTCGAAATCGATCGATATGTAATTTGTAGTTCAAAATTTCTGGGCAAGGAATTACTTTTTAACAGATTTAAGAAATGTTTATGCCTGCAAATTATTGAAAATTTTAAAAATTTGTTTACTAAAGTATCGCTGTCATAAACAAATACGACCAATTTTTGTAAGTGTGTGAACGTCTAGAAGGAAAAATACAATTTCTTCACTATAGCGAAACTGCGGGTATAAAAAGTACTCTTAAAAATTAACAAAGGAATGGAAAATACACGCAGCAAGGAGAGTGGAATAATAGAAACATCCTTTACTTATTTTTTCAATGTTAGTTCGGGATATGTAAGTTTATTTTGTTTATTTATTTTATTGATAATCTTTCAACAACATTTCTTTGCAAAAACAACTCTTTGTATGGCAACGCCACATACGATACACGAGTAATCATCTCGAATTCTTTGTATGTGTACGTCCCATATGACACGCAAGTAAAGATAAAAAATTCTCGCAGACTGCATGAGGTAATTTTCAAATACTAGAAGTATAGGTGAAAAATTGTTGACAGTATTGAAAGATTTTGAAAGAATCAAGTACTGTCTGGGGAATAAAATAAAAATATAAAAACATAAAAATATAACGAATTTTTATTTTGTTATTAATTTATTTTTTATTTACGTGGACCTGCAGTGGACAACTAATAGTATTGAAAGATTTTAAAAGTAACAAGTACTGTCTGGTGTGTATTTCTTTAAATTTTTGTAGCCTCACAACACTATTTAAATTGTGCGACAAACATTTGCATTTATACCTGTAGTTGTTTCGAATACTAGGAGTATAGGCAAAAAATTTGTTACAATATTAAAAGATTTTGAAAGAAACAAGTACTGGCTGGAGTCTATTTCTTTGAATTCTTGTAGCCTCACAACACTTTATGAATATTGCGACGAACATTAGCATTTATCGTTGTGGTTGTACACAAACGTTTTATACACACATATGATTTTTTTGTGTGCTTAATGTTCAAATACATTTATGCAGGATTTTGATGATCCCTAAAAAATACCCATTTCTTTAATGTTTATCATAAATGAGAAATCTAAAATTTTTTATTCATGAATATGAAAAAGAAAAGATTTTTGCTAGAATTAATACATGTATTAGGTGATTTAGTTTTTTCGAGTTCACACATTAGTGAAAAGAAAGTAAACGCCGCTATATTTTCAATAAAATACACAAAAACACTTTGGCTGGTAAAGACAATGCCCACTTGGGTATTCGTGCTTTGTGCGTGTTAATCGCAGAAAACTTTAACATTATAAATTAGTGAAGTTGTTCCGGTTCTGTTCAATTATTTATGAAAAGTTTATAAAAATTAAGAAGCGAAATCATCTCACACATGTTATAACGAACAAAAGAATAACGGTTTATGAGTGAAAAAGACATCACAAATTTATATTTCTCATTTATGAGTAATGAAAATGAGCAACGAAATTTTAAAACGTGTATACGCACTCATGATTGAACGATAAGTAAATGTTTTAGCACTTCACTTTTTACAATCATGTTCATGAATACTTAAATAAAGAAATCAACCAAAAAGAATGATCCGATTTAAAAACATTTTCAACTAACAGATTAACAGATTTTGAAAAAAAATATCAACGCAAATATTTTTCGATGCCTAATCAATAAAACACGATTAGAGAAAAAGGTTCGTCTATGAAATTCGAGTATTAGGATATTTCTCAAAATAAATGACACAATTAAAAGAGAAGGTTTCAGATAAAAATTTCAAACCTAAAAACACTTTTTTGGGAATGTGATTTAAAAAAATTTTTTTTTTCAATTGATTTGTTTTACAGCATGTTTTTAAAGGCTGAAATAAGGAAAAAATAACTAGAATACTTTGCTTGAGTTGTTAAGCAAAGAAACAATAAACTAAGACATAAAGCATAGAAAATTAGTTTTCTATGTAAACTTAACTTAACTTTTCAAAAAAAACCCTGAACTATTGAGAAATTTATAAAATATTGTACTACAACACCACTTTCTACTTGATGCAAGCATTTTCCTTTTAATATTTTAATTGGTCTGCGAATACTTCAAAACTCCTAGTCCCAGGCGAAGGCCCCTTTTAGCTTTACCAATAAGAAAAAACAAAAAAATTTTAGAAACCTTTTTCTGAATGATCTAAAAAGGCAACTTTGTTTAAATAACAAACAAGAACAATATATTTTGACCAAAAACCCCCTAAAAGTATGCAAAGAGGAAGTAAATGTTTTACTACAAAAAGTTAAATGCTTTATGTTGTTTTCTCTTTGTACTGTTCATTCTGTGTTCTCTTAATGATGACATTGTAAATGCTTTAATGTTAATTGAAGGCCATGATTTTTTTTCTAAGGGGGGTTACGAAGAAACCCTCTTTTAAATGTTCTTTTTGTGATATACTAAATTTTACAGGTAAATGAAAAAAAAAATTTTTTTTTTCTGTTCAAAACTACGTATATAACAAGCAAGTAAACATAATGGTAATGACTTTAATTAATGGACTTTTCTTGTTTATTAAGAATGTTTTTTACTCTTCTTGCTGAAGAACTAATAGGAAAGTTCTTAAATAATTTATTCTTCAAATCAATTAATCAAAAGCTAATCAAATATTATTACTGGTTTTATGATTACTTAATGAATTTAATGAACAATTATGATAAAGTGATTTATTAAAAAGAAGAAGAAAAATAAAAAAAATAGTCAATTAAACTAATAGCTTTTCTTTAACTAAACACACAATAAAAACAATTAATTATTAAATGTTTAATTAATCCAACACTTAAAAAACAGTTCAAATCAAAAAGGATTCCCACTTTCATTAAATCGGGGGAAGTTTTTCTTCTAAGTATTTAAAAAGTGAACGAATAAAAAGAATTCATAAACGATTAATAAATTTAACCAACGTTTATTAAGCTAAATTTTCATAGATAAATATAAACTGTTTATCAAAGCGTTTCTATTGTTGAGGAGTAAGCTTTTATTTTTTAAAAAGTACCTCTTATTAAAACAGTATTAAAAAAACTAAAAAGGTACTTTTTACTCAAAATAAGTCTTTATGTTATAATAATAATAAGTTTTGGTTTAAAAAGCTTATTTTGGTTCAAAATCGGGCTTTCTTTTTTACACGAGGAACTTTTTCCTTTTTTTTTTTAAGTATAAATCTCTTGTTAAAAGTAATTTGTATAAATAAAAATACTTTTTTCTTTTAAAATGGTACCTTATAAGAGTCAGGGCCATAATTACTACTTGCCGTTAGTAAAAGGCAAGATTTTGTCGGACGTATTACAAGTTATTTTTTTATACCAACTTAACCTAAACCTTGACTTGCTAATTTAAGCTTAGCCCATACTGTCCCAAGCGATCTTCCAGTTATCAGATTTTAATAAAAATAAAAAAAGAGGGTATGTTGATACCCTCCTAAACAATAATATTAATAAATATTATTAATAATACTTAAAAAGTTAAATAAAACAAGTACAAACAGACTATTAAACTTTTTAAAATCTACTTTAATTTACAAAGGTGTATTGTCCTACTGTTCCAATAATGGAACGGTGCATTTATTAGAAAAAAACGAAACACAAAAAACTGAACATTTTGTTTTGTTTTATATTTATTTTATGTATCAACAATAAATTTATGAACACTTAATAAAATATTCGTTTACATTGTGACCAAACACAAAATAACTTACATTTTGCGTCGAGACCTTTTTTTTTATCAAAAAACTTAAACAAACAATACGCAACAAAACAAAAATTTAGTACGGAAAAAATAAGGGACCTTTAGTTTGTTAGGTGACCACCTCAGGTTAACCACAGCATACAAATAATTGGAACTGCATTCACACACAAAGAAACATGAATACTTAAAGTAACTGTTCCAAAATTGGAACACTAGGGTGATATGGGTTCCCTAGAGGGAAGCGAACTGACACCAAAGAAGTCCCGTGATAGGTCTTTGGTGGTAGAGACCGGTTCTAGTTTTAACACTTTCTATGAATAAGACCTATCACTTTTACATGGGGTTGTCATTGGAGGGGGTCAATTGACACCATTTGACCAGTCACAAATCTATTCTCAATGGACGTGTTTAGTGACAGTTACTAAAATGTAGTATTATTTCAATACGATGCGGTTGATGAAGATGTTGATAAACAAGACCATATTTTCGAAGCGTGTGATGAAGAATCGGAACTGATAGCGACAAAAAAGGTAACAAGTGAGTTTAAGTGGCGCAAAAAAGATATGGAACCTGTAGACACAGAATGGTGTACTTCTATTGAGCCAGGTGATATGTTATTAGAAACGCCTTTAGAATATTTCGAGAAATTTTTTGATGCAGAGCTAATACAGAAAATTTCTCATGAAACCAATATATATTGTATGCAAAAAACTGGGAATGATCTGCACTGCAAGCCTGAAGAAATCGAGCAATGCATTGGATGCTTGTTATACTTTGGTGTTTTAAAAATTTCACAATAAAGGTTGGCATGGACAAATGAAATGAGACTGCCATTAGTAGCGGATGTCATGTCAAGAAATAGATTTAAAAAACTATAACAGTTTCTTCATTTTAATCATAATAATTCTCAAAAACCTAAAAATAGTCCGGACTATGATAAGCTTCACAAAATTCGCCCATTAATTGACAAATTAAAGTCCATCTATGGAAGAATTCCTCAGGAAGAGTTTCAAGCAATTGACGAGCAAATAATTCCATTCAAAGGTGTGCAAGTGATTTTTCATTTATACATTTATACATACATATTTACATAGTAGATACATTTATTTTTTTTATTACTTTTAACAGGAAGGTCAGCATTTAAACAGTACTTACGAATGAAGCCATATAAATGGGGGTTTAAGGTCATTACAAGAGCAGGGTCATCAGGAATTATTTATGATTTCGAAATATATGTTGGAAGTGGCACATGCAAGGAAAATGGGTTAGGATTTTCAAGCGACATTGTCCTTCATTTGGTAAAAGGCATACCACGCCAAAAAAAATTTAAACAATTTTTCGACAACTGGTTCACGTCACTAAGTCTTATAGTTGCTTTAAAAGAGTATGGAATTTTATGTGTCGGGACAATTCGCAGCAACAGATGCGGAAAATGTGACCTTCATACTGAACAACAGTTGAAAAAGAAAGGGAGAGGAACTTTCGATCATAGAGTTGATACCACCCATAATATTACCACGGTTCGTTGGTATGATTCTCGAGCGGTTCAATTAGTCTCTAACTATATTTCTGTCAACCCAACAGATACATGTCGCCGGTGGAACAGCAATAGCATTTGAAGAAATACCTCGACCTGCTACCGTTGCTGAATACAATAAATTCATTGGAGGAGTTGATTTGGCAGATATGTTGCTAGAATTATATCGCATTAACCACAAGTCCACGAAATATTACACCCGAATTATATATTGGGCAATTGGAACTGCCGTTGTTAATAGCTGGCTCCTCTATAGGCGCAATATTAAAGTGGTAACTCCAGAAATGAAGCCAATGTCACTAATTAAGTTTCAAACATGTGTAGCTAAAGGCCTTATTCATAAAACAAAACATGGTATAAGAAAAAGAGGAAGACCATCATTAAACCCCCTGGACAGTACACCTTTAGGCTAGCCAATACCATCAACATCTCGGTATAAAGTAACACAAGAACCGGATAATAATATCAAGCTTGACGGCGCCGGACATTGGGTCACTTGGGAAGGACGAGGACGTTGCCGAAAATGTAAAAGTCATTTTCCATGCTCGAAGTGTCTAAAGTGTAAAGTTTATTTTTGTTGCAATGCAACCCGAAACTGTTTTCTAGCTTATCACACATAATTTTCTATTTATTATTTAGCTTATGTATAAGAACTTACTAAAATAATTTTAAACAAGGTTAAAACAAATACTGCATTTTTACAACGGTTGGTGCCCAATGTTGCATATATGCAACGTTAAAGAAAATCGGTCTATATAATTTATATCACCCAAAGTTTAGAATATGTTGCAAATTAAAGCCTAACAGCAAAGAAAAAAATAATTTTAAATTTTTACAACGGCTAAACAAAATTTGGGCATCAAAGGGTTAAACAAACAATACGCAACAAAACAAAAATTTAGTACTGAAAAAAATAAGGGACCTTTAGTTTGTTAGGTGACCACCTCAGGGTTACCACAACATACAAATAATTGGAACGGCATTCACACAAAAAAAATATGAATACTAAAAGTAACTGTTCCAAAAATTGAACACTAGGGTGATATGGGTTCCCTAGAGGGAAGCGAACTGACACCAAAGTAGTCCCGTGATAGGTCTTTGGTGGTAGAGACCGGTTCTAGTTTTATCACTTTCTATGAATAAGACCTATCACTTTTACATGGGGTTGTCATTGGAGGGGGTCAATTGACACCATTTGACCAGTCACAAATCTATTCTCAATGGACGTGTTTAGTGACAGTTACTAAAATGTAGTATTATTTCAATACGATGTAGTATTATTTAAATAAAACAAGTCCTAGAATTAAATTCAAGAGCCAAATTTTAGAAAGTCCAAAAAAAATGTATCACACCACCGGTGAAGACTGTGCTGTAATTCATTATTTTTTCTACCTTTTTGCTCTTCATAAACCTTCTTTTTGTACCTGTTCTATTTTCACAGCACCCAGGGCCAGTATGTTGGACCAATTGACACAAATTTCCCGCAGGGTAAGACCAAAGTTGTAATAGTGAAAAACTTTTTATGCGTGGAAATAACCTACCTTTAACTATCGGCAAGTTGTAATAAGGCCCTAAGTGTTTTATATACATACATTTACATTTTTTGTTAAAAGTGGTGCCTTTTTAAACTGCTTATAATTGCTTTAAGGATAAAAAAAAATATTCAAGAAACTAAAAGAAAATAAATTTTTTTGGGGGAACTTTAATTGATTTATTATTAATTTATCTGAATTTTTGCATTCAGGGCGATATTTTTTTTTAAATACGTTTAATTTGAGAAGTTTTAAAAACTTTTTTTTTTTGAGGGGAAAAAATACCTGGCAACACTGGTCTATTCAAAAATGTGCATTTTTGTATAAAAAAATTAATTTTTGTTAGAAAAAACTCATGCTAGTGAAGAAAGGTACTTTTAATTGGTACCTTTTCTTAAGCGTGTTGCAATTAGTTTATAAAAATACTTTTTATTTACAAAAATGTGCCATTAGTAAAAACTATTATCACAAAATGTTCAACAAAAATGCACTGCTCGAAATATTCTTAATGATGGCAGACACACTCAAGGGAAAGAGGGACTCATCCGGTAAGAAGAAAGCTTAACATCTTCATATGTAAAAGGAAACCCTAATGGAAAAAATTTTCGTCCGGCACTGGCAAAACATAGTAAAGGTACTATTTAAAAGTACTTTTCTTATTTAAAAGTTATTTCTATTGTAAAAATTTGCATATTTTTTTTGTCAAAATGGTACTTTTTTCAATAAAAAAAGGTACATTTTATTAGAAGAAAGTACTTTTTTGTTCATAAAGTAAGTTTTTGCTTTAATTTCTGGAAGGATTTTTATTATTTTCCAAAGTCTACTATTTTGTTTAATACCTTAAATCGATTTTCTATTACCCGAAATTGCCTTTTCCCTACATGTGTTTGCAAAAACTCCTGAAACCAATTCTTTTAACAAATTTTTTTTTTGTTTTTTTAAGGGAATGTTTAACAACATTTATTTACCCAAGAATTTGCCTTATAAAGGCATGATTGATGTTAAATTTTTTTTTTTAACAATAATTCCACTAGTTCTAGTGAAATTTTTTCCTTCTTTGCAGCCTCTAGTCATTTTTAGCTGCGAAAAGAGCCAGCACATCATGAAGTGTCTGGCAAACAAGGCCTGTATTTGGAAAAGACATGAATAAAAGGTAATGATGATTATATATGAGCAGTCGTCGGCTAGAGCAGCTCGAGGTTGAAAGAAGAGGGGGAGAAAACGGCAAAATGAAATAAAAGAAATCAGTGATTCTATTGTAAACTTGTGTACACAAATACAAATGTCATAATTTCCTTCTTTTTTTTTTGTTGTACTACTAATGGAGGCAACACAAACAGGCAGTTATGGATGTAGCCACCAGCTAGACCTTTAGCAGCCATATTTCTTTTTATTACAAACTACAACACAAATTTTTTGCTATAAAAATGTCTTCATCACCATCACTTTTATGGTACGAAAGTAGATGTGTTTTACAGGAGTTGTTATCCTTTATTTCTCGTTTTTGAATACTTTGCTTATAACGAAGAGTCTAGCTAGACATGTGTGAAGGTGGCAGGTAAAATAGAAATAGTGGCTTAAAAAGGCAGGCTAGTTGGGTAACAAGGCCTAAGGCTTGTTAAAGAAAACAAGAATAAAAGAAAATGTGTGATTTTTATGAATTTAACACTCAATTCTTATACAACAACATATACACACATATGTAAAAAGAAATATGCATGTGTGTGTATGTATAACAATTTTTGTATCTACAATTACTGCTGATTTGCTAGGACATTTGCATTGTTGTTTTCTTTGCCATCGAGGCGAAATTGATGATTTCCCCATTATGGTTTTCGTTTTTCTATATTATTGTTGTAGGCACTTCAAAAGATAATGTATTGTTTACAATTTCGTTTTAATATTTTCGTTTATTTTCCTTAAGGCTCAGTTAGGCAAACGTTGCTGTACCCGTAATGAAACGCACCGTACTGTAAGCACGTTGGTGCACTTATAGAACGTTTAAAAACGTGTCATATGTTTTCCCATACATAAACAAAAACCAATAGTATACATAAAACAGAACAAACAGTGATGAGAATCAAAAATGTTCAAATGGTGACCTTTGTGCAGAAAAGGTACCACGTGATTTAAATGGTATTAAAACAGTATTTTGTGTATTTTTAAAAAATTGTAGTAATTTAATATTTATACATATTTACAATTTACAATAAATAAATTTGTATTTTAGCATACATATATTGTAAATATGCATACATCAAACAAGGTTTTGATACCATTTAAAGTCTTTTATATGTTTCCCTTTTTCATTGTATGCCCATATGCATTTGTTTATTTTAAACATTTAAACATATGTATATTTGGAAATATGTTGTATTGTATGTTGTTTTGTCGCAATTCTATAGATATACTAAAAAAAGTACCAAAAAAAAGAGCAAAATTACCCGCATTCAATGTAACATACAAGCCGCCCATCACTGTCTTACAAATTTCACGTAACAACGGCATGAAATTAAATTTTATACAGATTGGTACGTTGCAACTACGGTACATTGCATTTCGGTAAGCTTTTGTATTGGTTTTCATATAACAAAAAGCGAACAGCTGATTGATACAGTACAGATACGGTACAGCAACGTTCGCCTAACTGAGCCTTTACTTTTGTAACTCGTAACGTAGAGTGACAAATAAAACATAATAATTGTATCTATTTTATTGACAAAAAGCTCATTTTAAACAAGCAGAAGTGTTCTTAAACATAAGGTAATTTTTTTTATCAATTTGGTTTTCGAAAAGACCTTTTTTTTAACGACACGTACCTTTAAAAGTACCTTAATTAAACAAAAAGTTGTTGACAAAAAGTAACTTTTTTTTTTTATAAAGCAAAAAGTACTTTTTTTTAACAAAAAGTAAATTTTTTTTAACAAAAAGTACCTTTTTTTAAACAAAAAGTACCTTTTTTCAACAAAAAGTAAATTTTTCAACAAAAAGAACCTTTTTTACTTAGAAAGTCCTTTTTTTAACAAAATGTATATATTTTTTTAACAATTTTTTTTTTTTTTGAAAAAAGCTCTTTTTCTTAAACATAACTACTTTTTTCAAAAACAAAAAGTTCGTTTTTTAATTAACAAAAAGTACTTTTTTTTTACAAAAAGTACCTTTTTTTTACAAAAAGTACCTTTTTTTAACAAAAAGTACCTTTTTCAACAAAAAGAACCTTTTTACTCAGAAAGTCGTTTGTTTTAACAAAAAGCTCTTTTTTTAACAAAATGTAAATTTTTTTAACAATTTTTTTTTTTTAAAAAGCTCTTTTTTTAAACATAACTACTATAAAAAAAAATACCATATATCAACAAAAATCACATTTTTAAAAAGTACATATTTTTGAACAGAAACGTAGCTTTTTAAAGCATAATATTTTTTATAAAACACAATAGTACCTTTTTAAACAAAAAATACGTTGTTGAACAAAAAGTACCTTTTTAATAAAAAAAACACATCTTTTATCGACCAGTAACTAGATCTATAAAAAATTGCTTCTTTTAACAAAATTATTCTTTTTTTTCTTATTAAAAAGGACATCTTTCCTAAAAGAAGGCACTGTGAAAAAAAAGTTTTTTTTTTGAGAATAAATAAGTTAATGAACAAAAAATATAATAGTTATATTAAGCAAATTTAATGCGATTTTGTGCGTCAAATTTTAATTATTACAGCTTTTATACAATAGTTATATTCCCTGAATATTTCGCATACTTTTTGGTTAAACCTTTGGGTAAACAAAATGTTCAATACAATACAAATAATTTATGAAAAAGAAATAATTCCCATATTCTATTTGTTAAAATATATTGTTTTATGTAAAAAAACTACTTTTTTATCGATAATTTTTTTTAAAAAAATTCTTTTTATATAAAACAATAACCCAGGTTCGAGTCCCAGCTCAGCCAAGAAAATTATCAATAAATATTAAAAAAAATTTCGTGTTGAAAAAATTTCTTCCTTCAGTTAAAATAATATAATGAAAATTAAATTTGATTAAATAAAAAATTAAAACAATAATATCTTACAACCTTTACTATTTTACTAAAATTAATATTTTTTAATCAAAACCACTTTCTATTAAATATAAAAGTGTCAATTAAATATTTTTTTTTTTTTTTTTTTTTTTGCAACCAAAAGTACCTTTTTAAGGTTAAATAAAGTCCATTTAATGGAAACAGTTGTAGTATTAACATAAAGAAAACTTTTGAACTAAAAGTTTTATATACTTACAAAAAAGTCGCATATGAACCAAAAATCCTGTTACTTACCAAAATTATTTGATTGACAAAAAGTACTTTTCTTTTTAACTAAAAGTTCAATTATAAATATAATAAAAGTAACTTTAGGCATGTCAGGGTTGTATTTTCTCCAAAATACTTCAAACTTGTATTATAGTGTAAAACGACAAGAAGTAAGTTAACGAACAAAAATAAAATTTTTAAACATATGTTCGTTTTTTAAACAAAAAGTACGTTGTTTTAGGTCTAACAACTTATTGTAGACAAATACACAATTTTATCTAAATTTTAAACAATTTTAAAAATTTCTTTTTAAATTTTTCTCAAATTTATTTCCCCTTTTAAAACGATAAATTTTTTTATTGAAATTTACTTTCCATTATTTCAGCTTTAGTTTGAAAGCTGTTTTGAAAAAAAGAATAAAACAAAAATACGAGAATTTAACATATTTTAACTTTTTTTTCGCATTTAACCTTTTTTGGTATGTTAAACTCGAAATAAATAGAAAAAAATGCATTATAAAAATATTAAAATGACACTTTTAGCCTCTTTTGGCCGTTGTATACAGCAACCAGGGAGTTTCTAACATCTGTGGAACTTTCACACACGTACATTCACTTACCAACATTAACACACACACACATATACATACTAAAACTACCCAACAAACACGGAGGTTTGATTTCAAATTGAGAATGATTTGAAATCAAACGTTTTCTCAAACGACAAACGTTTGATAATGATTTGAAAATCATTTGAAAATCATAGCATTCTCAACAAAAAGGGGAAATTATTTTCAAATTTAAAAATGCCTTTATTTTCAACTTGCTTTCAAACGTAATTCTCAAATGTTTTTCAAATGTGGATTATAATACAATGTGGAACATAAATAAAAATATTGTATTTTTTTAATTTAAATTCATTATTTATTTAAATAAAATGTGAGATAAACATTCGGCACCATAGCTTAAATATGAAATAATGTTCTTTCCGTCCTCTAATTCTTGCAAAGACGAAATAATTGGCACCTTTTTATTTTGAGGATTGTAGCACCGTGATCATTCAATGAACTTATAATTTCTTCCCTTTCCCGTTTTATTTTTTTTAATTCGTATTTTTAATCATTTTAATGACAAATAACTTTTATTTTTCACAAAAAATAAATCGTTCACTTGTAAAACACATTTAACCACGAAGTAAAAATTTTACTTTAATCGCCATTTTTAATGTTTACATTTATTTTTCGCTTAAGTATTGCCAAGTTTTATTTTTCGCTTAAGTATTGCCAAGTTTAGTTTTGATTTGAATTTAACATTTGATACCAATTTGACATCAAATTGAAAAAACATTTGAAGTCAAATGTTTATTTTCAAATCATTATCAATTTGAATTTAAATGTTAAATCAAACAATTGAAACACGTTTGAGAATTGTGTTTGATGTCAAATGATAAAGTCATTTCATATCAAAGGTTTGACTTCGTGTTTGTTGGGTAGTACATATTTTTATATTAAGCTGGAACTAAAATATGAAAATAAAGTTTATCTTTTTTCTTAAATGATTAAAAAAAAAGTGTGAGAATTTTTTTATATAAAAAATTTTTTTTCAACTTTTTGGTACGACATGGCAAAAATAAAGAAGCAACCGAATAAATTTGAAAAACATAAAAATGAAAAATGCATTAAAATGCAAATGCTATTGGGAGTAGAGATGATGATGTTGATGATGCTGGTGCTGGTGCTACAGCCTTTTTGTTCCTAAATTATTTTATATACAGGACATAAAACTTTTGACTTTTTGGTCAACATGTGTGCTGGCAAGTTGGGCTTTTTTTTTTAATAAAATTTAGCTCTAATGTTTTGTTTATAATCATCAAAATAAAATTAAAAAATAATGAAATTTTAAAACTTCTTTTAGTTGAGTGTGGAAATGTTAAAAAAAAATCACTTTATAAAGTACATTCGGTCAAGCCCGACCCTTATGAGACCCTACACCGCAGTATTTGAAAACAAATTTTCGAGATTGACCCCTATATAGGACCCATAGGTAATTAGGAACCTCTAAACGTGTTATGGTTAAATATGACAATAATTTGTTTGTAAATTAACATTAGTATTTTCCTCTCTTCCAAGAGCAATATGCTATGGTTTAAAAACAACCATAAATTTAAGTGCTAAACATATTTTAGTTGTTATTAACCATAACATGTTCCGAGACAACCATAATATGGTTATAACTTTTTGATGGTGGGCTTATTTAACCTTAATATGGTTTTCGGTGACAATAATATGGTGAAAAGAAACATAATCGGTCATGTTATAGAAATCGAAATGAAGTGATATTGAAAACGAACGAGATGTTAAGTTCAATTATTTACAAAATTATCGTAGTTTTTCCTGCTTTTAAGAATTGTTCTTGTAAAGCTAATTGGTACTCAAAAAAAATAAATTGATAAAATGGGGTATTATTATGAACTTAAGGGGTCGTTTTTAAAATTTGCTCGATTTCAAATCCACTTCACTTCATTTTCCAGATCATGCCCGAATGCGTTTAGAATTTTTTTATTTAAAGATGTTTTTTTACGGGGTTGTTTTAAAAATTTGCTCGATTTCAAATCAATTTCATTTAATTTTCTAGAACATGCCCCAATGTGTTTAAAATTTTTTTATTTAAACATGTTTTTTCTCTGGGTGTTGAATAACATACTCAGTATACTAAGTACATGATTATTGTAGCATTGTGAATCGCATGAACAGTCATTGTTAATCGTATGAACAGTCAGTATCCAGTCAGTATCCATCTGATACACTTAGAACTAACGATCCATTGTGATACCATGGAGTTCCAACCCGAACTTCTAACGAACTTTCAAATACTCTTCAGTTCAACGCCAGAGATGTCGTACAAACCGTCAAAGGTGGCGGATCGCATTTCGGCCAGCCGCCTTCTCGCCAGTGTAGGACTGTAACAGTGAAGTTTTCTACGTTCCCCTACTCGTCCTTTTCATCACAGCTGTGGCAGTAGTTATAGTTTCCGGCTCCTAGGCACTGTGAGTGCCAACTTATAAGACAGTGTTCGGTGACAATAAATACCAAAAGTGGAACCCATAAGGTAGTGCCAAGTCTAGCAAGCTTATCTGCCCGAATTTGCCCCAGTATATCTCCCTGGGACCCATATGATCCTGATGTCCAACTGCTCAGCCATCTCGTTTTGAGATGAGCGGCAGTCAAGTGCTGTTCTTGTTCTCAGGGAGAGGAAATCCACAGCAGTCGGTGAAGCAGCTAATAGTCTGAGCTAGTCTACAGCTTCCTCGATCGCATGTATCTCCGCCTGGAAAACGCTGCATTAATCCTGAAGTCTTAGCGATTAAATGAGGTTGATCTTCCTTGAGTGTACTCCAAAGCCCACTCCTTCTTGTGACTAAGAGCAAGTCGTGTGGGATCTTCTTCTACCCGGACCAATGTTTCCAAATGCATTCCGACTTCGTATCAGCGTTCTGTAGCGACGATCGTGAAACAAAACCGGGGAGGTGTGATCAATCTTTCGGTTCGAGATTTTCGTGTTCCGAACCCTGCAATATTTATTCAGAGTATGAGAAATCGTTAACTGTGACTATTTAACCTTTTTGGCAACTTGGCCAAAAAGGAATCAAGGTTATTTGGCATACCCTGTTTAAGAATTAGAGTGTTCGCTTCGATTAAGCCAACAATCGAAGCAAACGTAATTGAACTGCTCAAGGTCAAGACTATAAGGCGGAATAAAGTAAAACTTCCCAATTAAATAGCTTTTTTAAACTGATCTTGCAACATGTGGCCGAGCTTTGCTATGTGGCAATTG
The DNA here is from genome assembly GCA_930367215.1 of Pollenia angustigena. Lineage (NCBI taxonomy): Eukaryota > Metazoa > Arthropoda > Insecta > Diptera > Polleniidae > Pollenia > Pollenia angustigena. The sequence continues at coordinate 11,011,229 of OV884058.1, forward strand.
CTTCGAGAGCTAATTAGCTCTAAAAGAGTCTTCTCGATAGACAGTTCACCTCGAAAAATATCTTTTGAAAGACTCATTACATTAGGCGCCTTTTAGACGGTTATACTTGTTTTGTTAGTATGGTTGTCATCATACCATCATACTAGTGTAGTAACGAAAAAAGTGTATCAACAGATTTTGATATAAGTACTCTCTCGCTGCGTACCAAGTATGACCGCTTGATAGGCGCTTTAGAAAAGTGTCTTCAAAAGAGACTTTGCTTTGGAAAAATTATTTAGGGTGATAATTTTTTATATTTTCTTCAAATGCTCGAGGCTAAATACATCTTTTTGTTAATGTTACTTTAAGGATAGTGTTTTAACTTTAAGAATAGTGTATTTTCCTTTCTATCTTTTTTGTTAAATGTAACAAGAAATTTGAAAACCCCAAAACAAAAAACCGTTTTTTTTAAGATGACAAGAACACAACTGTTTTTATCATCGTCAATATATTTGATATTAAAGTTACAATACAATTTAACAAATCAATCAAAATAATGACAGAAAATAAAATGGAAAAAAAGAAAGAAAAAACCCGAAAAAAATTAAATGTTTTCGCCAAAAAATTTCTACATTTCCAACAAAAATTTGTTTTTTTTTTTGGGTACTATAAATGATAAAACATTAACAATAATCTTTTTTCCTTTCTTCCATTCTTCTCTGTATTTGTGATTTCTGTTGTATGTGTTCTTGTAAACCAAAGTAAGGGTGAGTGAGTGTGTGTGTGTGTGCTTGTTAGTGTGTTTGAAAAACATTGATCATTTTGTACACATCTATTATATGGGACAAGGACATTTTTTGATGAGTAAGCAACACAAAAAAAGGACTAAAATGAATGAAAAAAAAAACAAACAAAAAATGAATTTGAAACAGTTGATGCAAAATACTTAGGCAAAAAAAGAGAAAAAATTACTCTTCATAGAAATGACACCCAAATTCTTTATTTGTTTTGGAAAATATCCAAAAAAAATTCTTTTTTCTATATTAAAACACATGAAAAATATTGTGTAGCCTCTTTTTTATGTTGTTAAGTATCCAACATTAATTCTGTTATTATATTTTTTCATTTTATTTTTTTTTTGGAGTATATTTTTACAAAGTAAAATATGTAGCCGAAAAATAGTCAATAAGTTCTTTTGTGGAAGGAGAAAAATAGCTAAAATTTAAAAGGAAGTGGAAGTACAATTTTGGCCTTATTTTAAGGGTAATTGTGGTGCGTTTTTTTTTGTGTGAAATATGTGCAGCTATTTAACTGCAGTAAATCTTTGAAATATTTAATAAATTTTCTATTTTTCAGTTACAAGAGAAAAAAAAAGATTAAAATTATTTGTAATATTTGGCAGCAATTTGTAATAAAGTGATAAAATTTACTGGCAATAAAATAAATGCGGTTAAATAGAGGAGTGAAATCAAAGGAGGAGAATAAATGAAAGATTTATTTCTTATGGAAAAGAATGAATAATGGCACATGGAAAATTTGTCTACATAGACTGTAAATTCAATAACAGATTGGACTTAAAACTTGTTTACATATCAGACTGCAAAAAATTCAGAAACCGGCTTTGTAGACCAGTGAAATTTTCACAGATCAATTTTAAGTCGGATCAGTAACTTATCAGACTGTCAGCTAGCTTAATGATCAGTCTTTAAGAAAGTTTACGTGTCAGACTACAAACTAGTTTATATGCTGTACTAAAATTTGGTTTATTGATTGCATAACAGACCAGACTGACACCGAAGTTGTATTAATTAGCAGCCGAAGAAGAAAATAATTAATTTCCATTAGAGTGGGAGTAACTGAGATTAAATCTGCATCGGAAATAAAATAGCCGGCCAATTTGATTGATGAAAGGCTCAATCAAGGAGTATGCTTATAAAAAAGGCACTCAATATACAGCGCCTTTGGCAGGATTACGCCAAAATACGAGGGAGGAACTAGGTAAACCCGCATAATTTTAATATAAAGAGTAAAGATGGCTCTTCGACTATATAATACAGAACCCCCACAGGGGTTTAGGTATCATCTTAAGGATAATATTAAAACTTTTGGTGCTGCATCCTCGATGGTATAATAATGTGCAGGCATACCTGGGATCCGACAAAAATTCAAAATGATAGGCTCTTGAGGTCTTATTGGCTTCTTAAAAGTGAAGGCTCACAAGAGATCCTACTTGTTTAGTGGCAGGGGAGTTAATAGCCACCGGTGAGGAAGGCACCAGACTGTCAATTGGCGGAAGACCTCGGTGGCATACTGTCTTGCAAAGAGGTGTCTTAGTGCATAAAATAAGTTCTGTGAGTGGCACGTTTAGTGAGATGTTCAAAATGGGTATTTGAGCTGATATTGATGGAATGATAAAGATTAAGTAGTCTGTTAGTAAAGAGTGCATTAAGGCTGTCCAGACATCACCTAAGAAACCTAATAGCGGTTATAACTGGCCACTGGAATATGGTTAACACATCCAAAGGTTGGGACTCCCTTAAAATGACCTATGTAGGAGTTGCGGACGAGAAAGAGTACTCTGTCACTGCTCTGCTTTCGGAAACCTGACACTTGAGCTGTTTGGTCAAGGAATACTCAGAGACAAAACTGTCTTTCTGAAATTGATTAGAACAGGATCCATTCCTTCATTGAATCCAACGGATGGCTGGGTATCAACAGAATATCAACAGTCAAGTAACGTAAAAACATTGGGAGACGGTGTTACTTGTTAACACAACGGGAACATATTACTGGACCCACGTGAGCTGTGCTTAATGGTGGCTGCCAGTTGAACTTGACCTTACCTAGTAAAGAGTAACATCGAGGGAGTGGTTATAGACAAGTGAAGGCTCTGACATATAAAATATATGAAAGGTTGAGGAATCAAGGGGCATTGATGGTTGTTGGTTTTTTAATAATCTTGTGAGATGTGCTGGAGGAGTGCTTTCTTTTTGGGGTTTGCGTTGGAGATCACGTAATGGCTGTGGCTTATAATCAAAATTACCCTTGTTTTGAAGGGAAATTTCGGCCTGTGGCTGTTCTCCCTTTGTGATGTTGCTTTTCAACAGATGCTAATGTCTGTTCCTAAAGTAGCAGAGGTTAGATAGCTCTGTCTCCAAATCAAGGGTCGGGTGTATATTTATTGTTGGATTATAAACTCAAATTGTTACCTATGTATGTGTATGCTTGCGAAGTACACACGGGGGTGGTTTGTAAACGCATTGCTTGCCACCTAGTTGTTAAGATCCAAAATGAGTTAAGGCCATATGGCAGGTGCTCATGTTTATTGCTAACCCTTATATACAGTGCAGCTTTATGGAGAAGGTTCATAAAAAAAAACACAACAAAGCAATGATGTATTGTATTTTGTTCGACTGTTTAGTTTCTAGATGAAATATTTGTAATATATTTTGTTCGACTGCTTAGTCCCTAGATGAAATATTTGTAATATCCGAAATTATTCCACTGGATATTACAGCTGTTGAAATTTATAGAATATATGAAACGAGGAAAACAAGCATAGAGAAGAATAAAAGCGAAATACAAATCCTGGGATGGAATAAAACTATAAAGAAGGTGAGAGGATTCTTCAAAAGGCCAATATATGTATAGGTTTATTTGGGATAGGATCATTAATAAGAAAGAAGGGGAGGAAAACTAGCGGCTTACCCGGTTTTTGACAAAGCACTTTATGTTGGGACACGATCTCTTTAAACTGTCTAAAATACGGGGAGTTAAACAACATTGTCTGCGTTGTATCACATGCCTTAGCTATGGGAAATGCAGACGAGCACTTGGAATAAAGAAGACTTTGTATTATTCCAGAAAATAATTTTTTGGATAGGTAGGTTTCCAAGAAAAAATGGGATTTAGTATCGAGCTTTATAGGTGAATTAAATTTGCTGTTACAGAATAAAAAAGACACACACAAAGGGAACATAAGTAATTCTTAGAACTTGTTTTAATGCCGACAAGGCCATGCGTTCAATGCGTTTAAGCATCTGTAACAGAAGCAGAATCAGTGTTAAATTGTATTGAAAACTTACACAGCGGACGCTTAGAAAGCACATACGCATCGAGCACATTAATAAGTATTTCCTTCTACTTTTGAATACGTCAAGTGCATCTTGGAAAAAGTCAAAAAAGCGCAAAGCAGTTTAGTCAGTAGGCGAAGCACAACACTTAGTCGAATCTCACGTAACGAATTATATTTATTAAAATTTTTCAAGGACAACGCACCCTCACATAAAAACACAGACACGTAGAATACGGTGTTTTTGCATTCCCTAGACTTGGGGAAAGCAGACGTACAGTGGAGCATAAAGTAGGCTTTTCTGCTACACCAGAAAATATTTTGGAAGTTATGTTGGATTCAGAGGAAAAATTGCAGTTAGTATCAAGCTTTGCTGCTTCAAGTGAAAGAAGAGACTCGCACAGTAGAAAATGGATGAAACTTGGAAGTGCGCTTAAATACCGACCAGGACTGTCATGTATTACTGAAGACTACGAGTTAACAGTCAAGACTGTGAAATGGCTAATTATTCAGGCTGTAAACTGAATTTCAATTTAAGCTGGATTGTATTTCAGAACGTTAAAAGGTTACAGTAGAGACTGTAAACAAGCTTATTATACCGAAACCTACAATCCATACTGTGAAGTAGTTCACAGTCCATAGCACTGAAATGTGGTTGCAAACAGGCGAGGTTTTTACAGCTGAACTTTTTTTTAAAATTTCATCTTGATCTCGATTCCATCTTTTAAACTCCTTTAAAACCAGTCTCGCTTAAAATCAATTTTTCTTAAGACTTTGTGAGCGGTTTTATTTATAACACTTTTTAATTCCGATTCCTTCAGCACAATATACTTAAACATTATAAATTTGTACTTAATTACGAAAAACAATTTTAAAGAAGCCGTTTTTTATATTTTTAATATTTTTCTCACTACAGCTTTATTTTTATTATTTCCTTTTCTTACGTGTTAAAGGCATAATGCCGGATTCATATTTTAATATTTTTCTTCTTTTTTTTTTTTTTTTTTTTTTGAAGGTGCAAACGAACTTTAACGCATATGACATTATTTTTCCCTCCTTCCTTGAAACTAAAAAAAAAAAAAAAAAAAAAAATTTAAATGAATGAAATAAATATCTTAATAACGAATTTAAAACACCCTCCAACAAATTATGAAAAGTATACAAGGCTTTCAGAAGTCTTTTTGGAAACGACAACTAAATTTATGTTCAAAATTAAAACTTATAATTTTGTAGATATTGGAAAAATTTGCAATTACGATTAATTTTTTTTTTTTTTTTAATTTTGTCTCTTTATAAAGATTTTCCTAAAAGTACAATTTGAATTTATCGCTTAACACTCATATTGTAGGGTTTTGAAATAAAACTTGAAATGAAAAACTTTTTCGTTTAACTTTTTTCCTCCTTTTTTCTTTCTTCTACATGACTGCAAATAAGTGAAGATATGCAGACAGGTGGAAATAATAATATCCGTATATGAAAATATAAATTTTCATAAAAAAAAAGATTAAAATAAAATCAATAAAAGTTTAATAATAACAAAAAAAAAAAAAAAGGAAAATACCAGCATCAGCAGCAAATAAAAGAAGGAAAATTGGAAAAATAAAATGTGTAAATAAAAAAAGATTTTAAAAAGAAATTAAAGAAAACATTAAAACAGGGAATTAAGAACAAGTAAGAAACCCCAAATGTTGCAAATTAATAATTGTAAAGAATTCTTAATTATGCAAAGAATACATAGGCTTTGCAAAACAGCCTTTAAGATCTTTTTAAATTTAATCATTATTATTTGAATGTTTTAATCGTTTACATCTGTTAAGCAGGACTTGAATAACGGAAATTAATATTTTATATCCTGGAGTAAAATTAATACTTTATAAACTCTTACATATATAAAGGGTGATTTTGAATAAAACACAAACTATTTAGGAAATTATTGTAATTTTATTTTATTATGATATATTGGTATTACTCAATTATGTATGGAACAAAATATCCGATGGTCCAAATTTTCGATGAGGTTCTATGCAGTTAATGTGCCGAATTATCTCATCCTTTAGCTCTTGTATTGCTGCTGGCTTATTGACGTACACATTTTCTTTCAAATAACCCCAAAGAAAAAAGTCCAACGGTGTCAAGTCACATGATCTTGGCGGCCAACTGACATCGCCATTACGTGAGATAACACGGCCATTGAATTTGTTGCGCAAAAGAGCCATTGTTTCGTTAGCTGTGTGGCAAGTGGCACCTTCCTCCTGAAACCACATATCGTCCACATCCATATCTTCCAATTCGGGCCATAAAAAGTTCGTTATCATCTCACGATAGCGATCACCATTCACAGTAACTGCCTGACCGGCCTCATTTTGGAAAAAATACGACCCGATGATGCCGCCAGCCCATAAACCGCACCAAACAGTCACTCTTTGTGGGTGCATTGGTTTTTCGACAATCACTCTTAGATTCTCATTCGCCCAAATGCGGCAATTCTGTTTATTGACGAATCCACTGAGGTGAAAATGTGCTTCATCACTGAATCACGAAGTGCACGATATGCATTTTGATTTGAACGCCCATTTTCATAATAAGTCTGGATAACTTTAACACGTTGTTGGATTGTGTATCTCTCCATGGTTCAAATTGAGTAAGTCTAAAATATCAAATGTCAAATAAAATTCGGAAAAAAACTTGGCGTTTAGGTGTGGTTCACATTCAACATCGGCCCTTACAATTTAACCACCCTTTACAAGGTGGCACAAGAATCATCACCCATCAAAAGATGCTATTCATTTTGGTGGTAAATGTCAGTTCTGCTATGATCTTTGTTAACTACAAAAAAAAAACCCGCTGTACTCATCATGAACGCGGAATAATTGTATTGATTGGCTAAAGGCTGAATTTCCGGATTGTTTAATCTTTTGAGGATTTGCACTGGCCGGCAAGACTTTTGTATTTTAAATAATTTCTTTTCTCCGAATTTACAACTAGAGTTGACTTGGTTGTTGTTTAATTTTCATACATGGGTAATTCCAGGTCAAATCGGTCAACAGTGGGACCCGACCCCTTTTGATTTTAATGAAATTAAGTGAGAAGGTTCATTAAGGAATATATATGAACGAAAAAAAATTTTAAAATCTTTGTTTCGAAAGTTATGTCATATTCAAAATGTTATAATTTCGACGAATTAGCCGAATGTGTCAAACTTATTTCTCCAATATCTCGAAAAATATTTGATATACGAAAATGATTTTAAGGTCATTTTAAAGAGAATACTTGGGGCTACAAACAATATATTAAAAAAAAAAAAAAAAAAAAAAATAAGGGTATTCGAAATTGACTTGATATGTTCCTTGCTTAAAAAAATATTTCTTTTTTTTCCATTAAATCCATGCAATGCCAAATAGATAGGGAAAAGGTCCTAGCTTACCATGGCTTATACCTTAAAAATATGATGTGGGAACGTTTTTTAAGTTATACGCCCAATATTTAGGTGTTTTTATAGTTCGATTTTGCATTTATTCGTACGTCTTTATAAGACAAGTACAAACTTTTATATTCTCTCGCTGATCAGACTTAATGTTCAATCAAAGATTTTTATTAAAAAATAAATTAGATATAATGGTAGATCTTTAAGTAGTAGGAGAATGGCTTCTCTTAAAATTCGATTTTATATTCAACCTTAGTTCTTTCTATAACCCTAAAGGCGCCCGTACACGACATGTATTTCTCATCTGACATGTCAAATTTTCAAGTCACATGTAATTGTTCATATCTGTCAAAATTGCTGTTTTACATAAGGTTTATAATATTCGGTCACAAACGTACATGTAATTTGCTTCTGACATTGTCTGTTTTTTTTTCGCATTGTTATTGCAGAAACCATAGTAGTTCTCGGTTTCAAAATAGCTTGCTGCCGCCAGGAAAATATTTATTTGCGCCGTAAAATAATTTAGCCATCTTAACATTTTTTTCTTTTATTTTAAAGATACCAATTTAGAATTTTATAATGAAACGGTTTTTATGTATATATTTACATAAATTCTATTCAATGGTAAGATGAGCATACATATCTTGGTATTGTAAAATATTAACTTCAGCCGGCTAATGATTCCGTCAATAGTTGACGCCGCTGCCAGTTTCTTCCCGGCATAGATTTCTGATGTCAGATGGTTTGTCAGAAGAAAACAGAGCACGCTCTAATTGAAATTTTGTCAGATGACTTCGCGTCTGACTTTTACAGAAGCAAAGTTAAAAAGGTAACACACGACATGTATGTGTTTTGCAGTGGAAAATTTGACATGTCAGATGACAAAAACATGTCGTCTATACGCTCCTTAACTTTAGATTCGAAAGACCAACTGAATTTCGTCCTGAGTAAGTTTACTCCGTTGTTGCTTAAACATTTAAAGAAAGCATTAATTCTGTGTCTGTTAAGGATCAAAGTTTTCAAAAGTGCTTGTTAAATAATAATTTATTTGCGCTAAATTCCACCGTTTATCTACTACTTTAAGTACAATTAGTCTAGAATGAAGCACATCAACATGATCTTAATACATATTCACACTTATCCATTTATAAATGTAAATCCTTTGAAGCGGCATTTTCATAATATTCTTTTGAAAAACAACATTATTTTGTAAAAAAAAAAAACTTATAAGGCTAATTTTTCTATTTAGATAAAGAAAAATGCTTTTATGCATAAATATTATATTATTAAATAAAATAAATACACTTTACAAATAAAACACAAGGAAGCTAAATGAAATAATTATCTCTTTTACAAGAAGTATAAAGCTCTTTGAAGAATTTCCATTAATGTTTAATAATAAAAAACTTATGCTGTGCTTTTTAAAAAATACTAAGCCTACAAATATACTTTGTATTTTTTAAAAGAGCAAAATCTTTAAACAAAATTTAATCCAAAAGATTTATTTAATAAATTTGTAAAAAGTTACTTTTAACTCATAAAAATACTTCAAAATCATTTTAAAATAATATACATCTTTTATAATCTTTAAAGGTTTTCACAAAGGAGAAACCCTTAAAGTGTGCTTTACTTTTTAGAAAAAAATATTTTGAAAAGGCTTAAAGCTTTTTCTTTTGTATAAATAAAATTTAAATATAATATAATAACAAATATTACTAAGATTATAAACGAACTATTTAACCAGTAAAAGGTTAGCCTAAAAGTATACCTTACTTTTAAGAGTTAGAAAAAGAGTTCTTAAAAGTTTAAATATGTCTTATGCGGCTTAAGTTTTTTTAAATACTCTTATTTAAATCTTTTAGTTTCAATTACATACTATTTTCAAGAATTCAAACAAATTTTACATTTTTCTATAAAACCCTTAAGATATGCTTTACTTTTAACAAAATTCTTAAAGTAATTCTTTAAAAATCTCTTTTTATATTTTAATAAAATGCAAATAAAACATTTAATGTAATACTGATTTTTAAAACAATTTACATAAAATGCAATTCAATTTACTTAAACTATAAAAATGTCTTCCATAAACAAACAATTCCAAAAAAAAAGGAACTCGTTAAGCAAAATAACAAAAAAGTCTTACAAATAAAACTGACAATATGCCAATACTGGTAATTGTTGGAGAGAAAATTCAATAAAGATAAAAGAAAAAAGAGAAAATTATACTAGAGCTTAACAAACACTATTCATGTGTGTGTTTATTTGGCTCCTCTTCCCCCAAAAGCAGGCAATAAACTTTAGCAACTATAAATTTACATCTTCTAGTTAAAGCAACCAGACATATTCAAATACAATTTGTAGAAACACAAGAATTGAATACCAATGGCTTTATTTTAAAAGAAAATGGAAAGCGAAAGTCTGATTGATTTAAAGGTTTGAATGGATGGTTGGAAAAAATAACTTAAATATCTGTTTGTTAACTTATTTTGATTAAAAACAATTAATAGAATTGAAGAAAATATAGCTAATGATATATTACATTTTTCCAAAAAAAGAAATCATTTTAAAAAAATTTCTAATTCGAAATTCGAAAATTCTTTAGAAATAAATTTTAGTAATTCCTTTAAGTTTGTACCGGATTTTCTGTTTTTATTCTAAAAATTATCTTATTTCCTTTAAAACATTTTAAACGTTTATTTGTCCTTAAAATTTCATCGTAATGTTGGTGTTACTCTGCTTTAACAATTTCAACATCCGTTTTGGAGAAAATCTAGATATTTCCAATTGCTCCCATTTTACTCCCCAAATGACATTAGCATTGTGTGAGTGAGTGTGCATGGTTTTTTTAAGCTTTTTCTTCTAATACATATTCTATTATTTATATATTTGTACCAAAACTATCATTAAGTCAAAACTGCTTCTAAAAAAAATAACGGATCTATCACTGAGGAAAGTGATGATGAGTGTTTTTAATTTTTTTTCTTAAAGCTGCTACACATCATTGATTTTTCTAGTAATTCATCTTACATTTCACAGCAGCATTATTTCTTCCTTTTTTCATGGTAGCAGGAGTATTTTTTTTTTGGTTTTTTTTTTGTTGTTTTAGTTAATGGCTCTCAAGATGACATTAAAATTAGAGATAGTTGTGTATAACAAACCATCCCGAAACGATGAAAAAAGAACTACAGAAATAATAAAAAGAAATAAACAAACTTGTTCAAATAAATATTTTTCTTTAATTTTTCATAAAGTTAATTGAATTGTTTGGCAAATAACGAGATGTTATGTTTAAAAAGAAACAATTGTGACAAAAACAAATAATTTCATAAAAATCATTTAAATATGTGTAATACTAACCCATTAAGGCCCGAGCCATGATCCCGTTGAGCTTTAATAATGAAACTTTTAAAATTTGATTGCTTATACCTAAATATGAAAGAAAACAAATTTTGGACAAATCGGATACGTGGGAGCCCAGATAACCCCCGTTGCGAAAACGCAACGTAAGGCCTTAACGATATAAAAATTAAGCGCATTTGTAAAAATTTTATATTAAACTATTTTATTCACGTCTTTAGGAAAAAAAATTTAAAAAGATATTTATATACATTTTTTTTTTTAATTCAATTATGATATGCTCCAAAGCACTTTGGGTGCAATGCTACGTCACATTTCTCGCATTTGTAAATTGATCGGTCCATAATTAACCATAGGCCTCATATAAAGCCCACTCACGAAAAACACTTTGGTACGCCTAAAACCATAACAAATAATTCTATTGTAATAAATTTTGTTCTGTCACAGTTTTATATGACTAGAAATCACACTTTCAACTTTCGTAAAGATCGGTTCATAATTTACCACAGGTCCAATAAAACGCCCACTCCTGAAATATCTTAGCTGTCAGTCGATGGTATCAAATATTTGGCATAGCCGAATATATCACTCTAACTGGTTTTTCTTTAATATCCTCACGCAGAGAAAAAACATGTTTAAATATGGCCACCTCAAACAATACTATGTTAAAAGAAAATTTTAACCATATTATGTTTAATTTAACCATATTTTTGTCACCGACAACCATGTTATGGTTAAATTAGTCCCCTATCAAGAAGCCACAACCATATTATGGTTGCCTCTAAACATCTTATGGTTAAATATGACAATAATGTGTTTTTAAATTGACAATAGTATTTTCCTCTTTTTCAAGAGCAACATGCTATGGTTGAAAACCAACCATGCTATTATAAGTGTTCAACATATTTTAGTTATTATTAACCATAATGTGTTCGGAAGCAACCATATTATGGTTGTGGCTTCTTGATGGAGGACTATTTTTACCATAATATGGTTATCGTTGACAATAATATGGTTAAATTAATCATAATATGGTTAAAATTTTCTTTAAACATAGTGTTGTTGGAGGTGACCATATTTAAACATGTTTTTTCTCTGGGTGCTGGGAGAGGATAATTTCACATTACATGTTCGGTTTTCTCTCACTGTAGCTATTGAAGTATTCCTGCGGGAAATTTGTGTCAATTGTTCCAACAAACTGGTCCTGGGATTTGCGAAAATAGAACAAGTTCAAAAAGACTCAGAACTCATGACCAGTGAAAGGAGAACTAATCATCTAACTGGTATATAAAGAACAAGAAGGTAAAAAAGCAATGCATTACAGTACAGTCTTTCTAAAAGTTGGATCTTAAATTTAGTTCTGGGGACTTGTTTTATTGAAATAATACTACATTGTATCGAAATAATCTTACATTGTTATAACAAACACTAAACAAGTTCATTGAGAATAGATGTTAGTCTGCTCAAATGGTGTCAATTGACCAATGACAACCCCATGTAAAAGTGATAGGTCTTATTCATATAAAGTGTTAGAACTAGAAGCGGTCTCTACCACCAAAGACCCTCTAGGAAAATAACACACTTTGTGCATAAGAAAACAAAAAGAAATTGACATAGAGAATTTGCCTACTGCGTAATAATATCCTGCATTTTGAAAATTGGCCATTAGTTTAAAAGAGGTGAAAAAATTATCGAAAATTTCAAAACACATAAATAACAACAACTTTTTATTATGTTGTTTTAAATAGCAAGTGATTGTAATTATTAATAGGTTTTATTTGATAATTTTATGTTCTTTGTATATGGTTAAGGCCCAGTGTTGCGTTTTCGCATCACGGATATATCCAATCATAAAAAAAGTCTCAAATGTCTACGATGATTGGATTTTTGAGTAGAAATAATAATGTTCGTATGTTAGCTACCTCCTTCAGAATATAATATAATATAATATAATAAAGTATTATATTTTACTTTATTTTTTTCAAAAGTACCCAAAAAACAGGAAAAATTAAAAATTTAAATCAAAAATTTTTATAAAAAAAACTTATGTATGATACAAATCCAAAAACAGGTCGATTAGATATTAAGTTAAATTTTATTTCACTGTGCCCTATAACAATATCACGTAACAACAAAAAGCCTGAGGGGAGGTTTAAATGAACGTTGCGAAAACGCAACGCAGGGCCTTAATGGGTTAATTAAAGAAAAATATTAAGAAAGTAAAATCAAATGAAAAAAAGTGTAATACTCTGAATGTAGAATAGTCGTATAAGAGAATTATATTTTAATGGGGTTATAGTACAATATTAGCATATGTAGTTTAATTTATAATATCTAATGGTATAATAGTATAATATTATTATAGTATAATATTATAATGGTATAATAGTATAATATTATGTAATTAAATAATAGTACAATAGTATAATAATAGAATAGTATAATAGTAAAATAGTATAATAGTACAATAGTACAATAGTATAATAGTATAAAAGTATAATAGTATAATATTATAATCGTTCTTTGGTGCGACATATTGTCCATGGACATTATGTCCGTGGACACTATGACATGCCACCTTTTTATCCCGTTCTGTCATTGTCTCTGTTCTATACTTTAGCTTTCCTTATGATTTATGATTTATTTTTTAATTATTTTTTTTTTTTTTGCCATATTCCACAAACGAAAAGGGACAATTAAAAAGCCAAGACATAACAACATGAAGATTGTGTAATATGACCAATGTAAATGTATTTTAAGAGACTTTTTTTTAAGTAGAAAACGATTGTGAGAAACTACTGAATTTTGCAAAAAATTATTTATAAATATTTTATAATATTTTATAATTTATTTATATAAATATAAAAAACTGTAGTCCATCAGCGCCGGGGCTGGGGGTTCGATTTCCGCCAAGGACTCTGGTTTCTTTCCTGCATAACAAAGAGCTTCGCGGAATAGCCTAGGGAATTTAAAAGAAGGATGCGAAGAAATAAGCGCCATTCGAGCTCAAAATGGGTCAAAAAAGAAAAAAAAAATAAACAAAAAACACTCCATAACTACCACAGAGTCACCCATAAAATGTAGGACTGATCACGCTTTTATTTTTCCTCACTGTTATTTTTCCCGAACATGCCTACCCTTTGTCTCAATTTCTTAAGGAGGCTTCTATGCAAAGTTTAGAATTTTGTGAAAGTGAAAACATGTTGGCTCCTACAGTTCCTAGGAAACCCTCAGTTGGGTCTAATGTGTGACCCAGCCTGATTTATGCATTCCTTAAGGGGGCCTCCTTACCAAATTTTCAATACAGACTAGAAATATGTTGAAGAAAAAGTCCCATAACTGGCTATAAATCTCTCCTATGGGAGTAACATGTATTTAAGAGCATGGTAAGGCGTTTAAAGTTTTAAGAATTCTATTTTCGTAATTTATTATAAATTTTTTTTACCCAAAAACTTTTTTTCATTTTCATTCTCAATTTCATTGAATCCCAATTACTCCCTTTAGAAATTTCAAACATATTTTTCATATTGATTGGTCTCCCTGTACTTAATCATCAAAACAGAACCATTGATAGCTATCTTCAGTTAGACAGGCAGTGGGGCAGACGGATAGACGGACGGACGCATGCACGCTCAACTAGAACACGCATAAATTGCTTGGGTGTAGAGTATTCAAATTAAAGCAAAAAACCCCTGTGGTAGTTATTTTAGCATAAAATGATAAACTACGAGAAACGTTCATAATAAACCAAAACAATTCGAAAATTCTAATCACACACACACACACATATAAGCGCAAAAGGCAAACGCACAAAATTTTAGCCACATTTAGCCACCCATACAATGAAAATTCAAAAACAAGTTGAACACAAACAAACTTTAACATTCACACACAAACATATGTAGAAAAGCATATAAGCATTTTAGAAAATGCATGTTAAACATGCATATGCATGAAATTTACTTTTAAAAGCAGGCACGAAAAATAGGCAAAATTATAACCAAAAATGTTGTTGATTTTTTTCAACACACAAACTCGCATATTTATTCCATTTTTGGCCCAGCACAACACTTACTCACACTTGTAGGCCTACAACAACAACAACAAAAAATTTTGCTAGTGATGGCTATGCTGCAAGAGTGGCATTAGTGGTACGGAAAATGTGGCGGCGTCAAAGGCTCTTCTGAAAAAACCAGCCTATAAACGGAAGTACAAAATAAAGCTTATACATGAGATAAATTACCAAAGATAGCAATTCCTGCGGGGCGAGAAAATGAATAGAGAAGAGCAGGAAAAGTTAACGAAAATAACAGAAAGACAATGGAGAAAAAATATTGTTCTTTTTTTTTTTTTTTTTGGAAGACCGACTGTATTTTGCAGTTGAACTGATGTGTTTAGCACATAAAAATAACAGTTCGAGACCCACCTTTTAGTACACCGATCTAGTCAGAGTGACTTTTTGAATCGATCTTCAGATATCCGCATGTCTGTTTGTCTGTCCAAGTAAACATTTTGTGCAAAGTACAGGGTCCTGTACAAGGCGTATCTTTCTCTACCAAACGACATTAAAATCTCAATTTACTTAAAAAGTGGATTAAGCTTGTTTGCATACTAAGTATTGATCCAGGCGAATTCATACAAGTGACCGCAACAGAGACAGAGAGAGAGAGAGAGTTAAGCTGACTGTCTCTTTTCTTGTTTATATATGTTAAATGTTTTCTAAATGTCAAACTCCATACAATTAACAATTAACGACTACCATAATTGTCTCTTATGCGCTAACCTGAATGAATTTGCCTTTGTATTGATATACAATTTAACGACAATGACTTGTACATTAGCCACTATTTTAGTCATGTTTCTTTATGCTGGTAAGGCCAGAATTAAAAAAATTTTCCGTAAAACGATCCCCTGCAAAAATACTTTAAGTGAAAATAATCGATATCCATATATTCGTTAAAAAGAACTCTTATACAAATAATTTACCTCTTAAATTTATTTTGTTTTGTTGTCCATAGCTTCCAAATAGGGTACACTCTTGAAAATGCGTCTGTAAATATTGTGTTCTAGGGTATCATACGGTCGGGTTTGACCAACAATACTTTCTTACTTGTTTTTTTATTGTTGCTTTGTTCCTAACACCAGGGTAATGGTTGAACGTTTTTAGACAAAAGAGACATAAATTTTACTTTATGTGTTAAAATGCGAGGCTTGATAAATAAGTTAATATTTGTCTTTATTCTTTAGAAAAAACTATTAACAAAAATATCTTTTTTGGAAAATCTTTTGGAGGTAGCATTTTAGTACTAAGTCTGGGTTCATTTCTTAAAGAAAGCCTGAGTTTATGGGTGAGAGGTGAGAGAAGAAAAGCATGTTCTCTTCCCCTCTTACCAATTAACTAAGACTTTCTGCATGAAAACTTTCATAGTGTAAACCCATATTAAAAGCATTTTTATTACAATATTTTTGGTATTTTGTATATATTTTGTACTTTTTATTATTATTTTGTTATATGTCATTAATTTAATATGTGGCATCATACATTCATATAATCTTTAAAAAAAAAAATGACAAAAAAGCGTATCTGCCAGTTTTAATAATTTTGAACGTTAACGTTCGCATATAAAATTTCTATAAAAATACTCAGTCTTAAATATATTTTTCATATAAAATTCTATAATTCTACACCAGAGTATATGTTTTAGGCCCAACTATATATGGTTAAGTTAGCTTAAGCGATATTGAACTTAAGACAACTTTTTGGGTTAATTTTATGAAACTGGCACTTACCACAAGGTTCAAAACAGATCGCACTTTCCGTACGGAACAAAATATTTTTTATTTTATTTGCTTTTTTTAATTTTTGACAGTAGCTAAAGCCAGCTTATGCATATTTTATTTGGGCCTTTAAGTTGTTGAACAGGCAGTTAGTTTTTTTTTAATTTTTAAATTTTTTAGCTTTTCAGTACACATATTGTCGTTTATATGTGTGCTCTTAAAGCTCTTGTCAAACCTTTGTATACATGACTTTATCATTTAATATTAAGCAAAATTCTAAAACCTTTTATAATGGGTAATTTTAACCAGTGTTCGAAAATAAGCCGAAATTTATTTAGCGTTCGGCGCACAAAACCAGAAACGATATCTATTTTTTTAAGTGTTTCTGTTAACGAACACAAACCTTAATACCGATCGTTACTATTTTCAAGAAAGAGTCGAAGAGTTCTTCGTTAAAAAATAGAGCAAATGAAGTGATACAGTAGACAAACACTATATTTTAATGTTCTATAATGTTTTTTTTTTTTTTACATTGATAAAGAAATGAACAAACAAAAAAATTTATCAACGACCGCAGCAAGAACAGCTTGTGTGTGTATTGCGTATAATTTTTGTTTGTGTAAAATTATTTTGCTGGCTTTTTGGTTTTTTTTCGTTTATGTATTTTGTTTTGCAAAAATTGTTAGGTTTTTTTACCAGCCAAATGGGCGACTTGAATGAGCTTAACCAAACACAATGAAGTTGGTGGTTTTTAAAAAAAACCAAATGGAATTAAATGTTCTCATCTTTGTTCTTCGATTTTTTTTTTGCGTACGATAGACACTGACGTATCGAATGAAAACTCGATAAATGTTATGTCGAGTTACTCGATATCGAATGCTATTATTTCAAATTCAATACATTTCATTCGATATCGAGTTTCATAATACCAAAATAAATAATTTTGATCCATTAGGCTCGATATCATATGCGGTGAGAGCCCAGGCAACCGTTATTTTTTTTTAATGATTTACTACACAAACACTATTAGCGTTTGTGTTAAGGAGCGATATTTAGTGTTTATTTTCGAACACTGATTCAAACATTTGAATTCAAATTGGTAATCAAGGCGAATTCATACAAGGTGGTCTTATTTTGAAAACGTTTTACAGCGCTGTAAAATATTTTAACGTTGTGTCAAAAATTCAAACAAATATTTGATTTTGTTTTTATATTAGATTGTGTTTTTTTTAAATGTTTTAACTTAAAAAAGTTTTAAATTTTACAATTTTAATCGCAAATTATAGAATTTAGTTAAGATTCCCCAGAACCAACAGGACGGTATACCATTTTGACACAAGGTTAGTAATCAGCTGTTGCTTACGTAGCAAGATAAGTTGTTGGAAATGTTTGGAATATAAATTTTTGACAAACAAAGTTTTTCAGTAAAAAAAAACATAAAATTTAAAGAAATAAGAAATTTGTAAACAAAAATTATTTGTCATTTGTGTTCCACATTTGAAAAACATTTGCGAATAACATTTAAAAGCAAGATGAAAATAAAGAAATTGTTTCTCAATTTGAAAATAAATCCCCTTTTTTGTTTAGACTGCTTAGTTTTCAAATTGTTTTCAAATCATTTTAAAATCATTTTAAAATCATTTTAAAACGTTTGTTGTTTGAGCAAAGTTTTGATTTTAAATCATTTTTGGTTTTTTTTTTAATCTTCCTAAGCTAATCCCGCGAAGCTTTTCGCTTGTCTGCAGGAAAGAAACCAGAGTCTCTGGCGAGAATCAAACCCGCAACCCCGGCGCTGATAGACTAGCTCACTTCTAGCTAGCCTACCGGGGTGGGGGGGGGGGGGGGGGGAATCAAGTCGTCTCCGTGTTTCTTGGATACCTCTTGTTGTGAATTCTTTTGACCTAGAATTTTACTTTCGTTTACTCTTTAGCTTTTCTGTTTAGAAATTTCAAAAGCAGACTTTCTCTGCCTCACAGCCCTCGTTATTTTATTCGGAAAATTTCCTTTAAATTTATTGGTGATTTGATTGGATGTCTAGCGAGACCGCCACCATCACTACCACCAACAACGTCATCAGCACCTAACACTTTTTCACAACCATGCAATTTTTTGTGAATTCTTGCAAACCTTTTGTTGAAAATCAATTTAGTGTTGAAATGTTGCCAAAAAAAATAGGCAACAACTAAAACGCAGAAAACAAATCCAATTTCTTGTTGTTATTGTTGTTGTGCTAATCATACTTTAAAATTTACCAAAAAATAAAACGGATTTGAAATGAAACCTTGGATGCTGTAAAAGTCTGTGTGAGTTGTTAGAGTTATAAAACGGAAATGAAAATAACAGCAAAAAAAAAAACACCAACAGAAAATAATATTAAACACACCAACACATACATCCATATGTATGAACATGTGTATACAAGTCTGTAGGTGTGTGTGTGTGTGAGTGTATTCATGTATGTATTTAAACTCCAAAGCATTCATAATAAACATTTAAACGCACACAGACATTTAAACAACTATGAAAATAAAAAAATATCTAAAAATCCTTTCAGTGTTATTTTTTTCCTTGCAGTTCTAGTGCAATCCTGCTGTTAACACATAATTCCAAATTCCGGTGCCTGAAAATCCACCATATTTTAAAATCTACTTGTGTGTATTCATTTTGTGCCACACAATTTTAAGCGTAAATGAGTGTCTATTAAAGTAGATTTTCGCAAAAACGCATTAAATGTTCTAGTTTATGGTTTTACTAGAATATATACAAGACTTAGACAAAAGCAGAGCAAAGAATCCTGCAGCATAAAGTATGGAATAAAAATTTTATTGTAAAATATGGGTTAAACACTTGAAATAACGACATTACTTTTGTTTTTTTTTTTTTTTTGCTTTGTTAGAAAACCACCAGGCAAATTCTTCTGTTTTAAAACTGTAATCAACTATGGCCAAAAATTTTGGGTTGCTTTAAAGGGGGATTTAAGAAAAGTTTATTAAAGGAAATAGTAATTTAAAGAAGGAGATTTCAAATGATAAGGTAATAAAGAAAAAGTGTTAAAACTTGCTTAAAGGTAGTAAAAACTTGCTTCATTTATCATTAAAAAAAAACACTTTGACTTAAAACTAACATTTTTAATTAAAAGTCATTAAAAACTCTTAATCGTGATTTTAAAACACTTCTTAGTATTATTTTATTATGTGCTTAGCTTAAAAATGCTTTGGGATATATTTAACAAATGGTTTGTGTCTTGGATAATTTATACTGTAATTTAGGCCAGAACAGCCGGTGAAAAGCAACTGAACCAAAACTCTTTTGAAATCATAGGTTTCCAATATCTTCCCCCGCAGCCTAAATTGTATTAAAACGTGATTAAATTTTAACAAGCATTTCGGTTTTCTTTGTGAACAGATGAAAAGCAAACGCGAGTTTCCTCCACAACAACAATTTAAATGCAACTGATTTTCAACGCTTTTTAAACCAGGTTTAAAATTATTGCTTCATGTCCGTTCTCCAAAGGAGTCTATGGCATTAACTAAATTAAAGCTAAAAGTTTCAGTTTCATTGCAGTAGCCTTTTGCCGTCAGTTCTGGGCCTTACAGAACAAAAACTTAAAAAAATTCCCCTTTAGTTAAGAAAAGAGCGAAAGAAACTTTTTTTTTTTTCTTTAAAAATGCCGAATTTTCTGTTATCAAAGTCGCAGGAGGCTTTGATTTAACTCTTTAGTTTGAAAAAAGGGCAGCTGAAACTCAATGATTTCTCAACAAAATGTATCCAAAACATGTTCCATCGACTTGAACTTGCGAGGGGTGGTTTGTGCGACTCAGAAGTGATGACTTTGACATGGAAGACAAAAATCCCTTAAGGCCTGGAACAGAATAATGTAGTTGTAGAAGTATCTGAAGCTGACGAATGATCTGTAGCGCATAAAATTTCAAAATTTTGAATTTTGCGCTTCAACTGCAACGACTGAGAGAGTACTTTGAAACTGCTGTTTTTAACTTTTGAAAGCTTGCAGTGATTTTCGTAACGTTGTTCTGCTGCGACTATTCTGTTACTCACTTAAGTCAGCTGAAAAGATGGAGGATGATTAATTGGAGATATTACAGATAATTGTTAAACACAAGAAAAACTTGCAGACTTATTGAAATCCAGTTAAGTAGGAGTTTAACATTTTTTTAAAGCAGCAGGACTGCTTCTAAAGGAATAAAATTGGGTACTACAAGAGTTCAAGCCAGCTGAGATGTCAATTTTACATATCCTTTATTTAACGTCACAAAAATTAATCATTACTAGTTATGAAAACTCTATCCAATACGATAACCTGAGGTAATAGAGAACGTATCAATGCAAAGGGCGAATATTCATGACGTAAAAATAATGCTTTATATATGGAAAAGCGTACGAAGCGCTTAGACAGGTTGACAAAACATGTTAAAAATCGTTAAGAAAATGGTGGCTGGCACATTTTGACTCTCCTGTTTTTAAGTCCAGACTTCACTCCATTTAATTACCACTTGTTTGGATTGATCCAAAGCGAACTCACCGGAATACGCTTTTCTTTTAAACACAGTATCTTTTTTTATTTGTTAGGACCAGCATTCCGGGGCTCACCCCTACTAATGGATTGCATTCTGTTGCAACAACAAAATTAGGTTACGGGAAGGAGCATTAAGGGGTAAGTGCCTGTGAACATTTGACTTGAACTAATTCATGTTGAAAGTGAAAGGGAAGACTCCCGTAGGAAGGTTATGTCACAAACGATCAGTCCGGCCAAAAAACAAATTTTCCCTGTAATAAGTTATACCATGCACGGGCCTATTGACCACAAAAAGATGAGATCTTGAGGAATAACGTGTATTACTAACAAACGTGTGAGTTTTGGGAACCAGTTCCCTAATTTCAGAAGAAGAAATTGGCTTGAAACGTTCTAAGCTTAAAAATGTGAGCATTATTTTGGCTCGAATGCTGCCAGATAGAAGTGAAAAGGTATATTAAATATACTTATTTCGATTTCTAAACTTTTATAATAAATGCAGAGTTCTCGTGGTTTTATTAAACATTGGATACCAGAGTTTATAGAACTTTAAAATCTGAACTTAATTTAGCTCTTGTTTAATATTTTAATATGTTCTAAACAATGATTTTATTAAGCTTTTAAATAAAGACTATAAAGAAAAGCTGCTGTCTTGTCATGCAAAGTACTTAAGACAACATCCATAGTTGTTAGGCCGGCGATACACTTTCCAATTCAGACGTACGATTTGTCAAAAAAAAAGTAGGAAAGTGTGACTTAAAAATAATTGAGCGACAGATTTGTTTGACAAGTCTGTCCGACTTGCAAATGCTTATAAAAATTTTCATAAAATGATATTTTCCATTCAATCAGAGTTGCAGGTTCTTTTAAAGTAGCTGACACATTTGAGTTTGCATAATTTTTGTGGGTTAGTGTGGCAATGACAGCAGATTTGCAGATATATTTTTATGTCGGATAGATTTGATCAGATTTTCGTATGAATGAATCGAACGATTGTGTAGGATAGATAATCCTGGCCTTTAACAAGCGTTAGAAAGAATTATCCATACTGGGCTCCCTATTTGGGTCCCTGCTCCCAGAGATTATAACGGTAGCAAACAGGCATATGAGCTTACCAGAACTGGGTCTACTTTAGATATTTCCTTAGTTGTGCCATTTGCTTTCCAAAACAACTCAAAGCGAAATCTTGAGAACACTTATCATAAGTGCAGCAAACTAAATCCAAATAGCTGCAGGGCTACCAAGAAAACGGCCCACATACAACAGAAATTTTTCTATGCAACTTCTAAGCTACACCCGAAAAGATATTTCGAGATTGATCGGTAGACACGCTGGAGGACTCGGTCATCCTTTTAATTACAAAATTAATACTGCTGCAAAAATATTTAAAATGATAAGACAATATTTCATTTATTACACGGTGAGACAGTCTAAAAAACCTGGGACCGGATATCATTTTTCTTGTAGGGCTTGTCGAGTGAAACAAGATTCCAATAGTGAAATATACCGGACACCTCCAAAATCCGGATTTACGGGTAAAAAACCGGTTTTTGTGCCTTTGCGCACTTATAAGCCTGTAATTTTGTTGATAATGATCCGATTTTCAATTTCTTACTAGATTTGGAAAGAAGAAACTGAGATCTTTCGAACAATGTATAATTTATTTAAGAAAACTGGAGAAATTTGGATGTTATTGTCGAGCAAACACAAATTTTGTAGATTTTTCAAAAAAATTTCAAATTTAGTGACATTTTTATACATTATTTTCTTAAGAAACTATAATACTATTGAGTTTATTCAAAAAGTTCGTTTATTAACGATTACAACGCATATTTGGGTTTAAAAATAGATAAGTAATTGACTGAGTTATTTAACTTTTCATGAAAATAAACTTTTAAACATTTTATAAAAATTTTATTAATCAATTAATCAATGCTATCTTAAACACAAGAAACATTTGTAATGAATCGGATCATTATCAACAAAATTACAGGCTTATAAGTGCGCAAAGGCACAAAAACCGGTTTTTTACCCGTAAATCCGGATTTTGGAGGTGTACGGTATATTTCACTATTGGAATCTTGTTTGAGTCGACAAGCCCTACAAGAAAAATAATATCCGGTCCCAGGTTTTTCTATTTCATTCAATTTTGTAACACTGTGTTATGTGCTTGTGGAGCTTTTATACTATTGTTTTCTGAAATATCGCAGGTTAAACTCGACAATGTCTTAAAATACCTCAACTTAATGGGTCTTAACGTTAACCAAACAAAAGGTCTGATCTGAGATCGCTTTTCTTGATGGTCTGCGTGGTCAATCGACTCTACTTGTTGCATACTTAGTTTTCTCAGTACTACCTACCACCTTAAAACTAAAGTTGTCATCTTGGCTTTATAAAGAATTTAAAGAAAGTTTTTCAAAAATTTTGCAATAAAAGTGGTTTTATAAAACTTTAAAATTTACCGACCTCATGATCTTTGTACAATTACAAAAATCGTAGACGAAAGCTTATCTAACGGCCAAACAGAAAATTAAAAAAAAAACTTTTGTTATTAAGAAATATTTAATCCATTAAAATAAGTGCAAAAATCGCATTAAACTTAAGATGGTAATCTAGTTTTATATAACGTGCAAGCAAGGATCCTTAAATCTAAGGACTAAGAAATCCCATTTTCTTTTACTTTTCCTCCTTTTTAATACCCCTCTTGCAAATTAAATGTAACTACAACGCTTCATTTTTTATATAGAAAATGGCCACTAAGTGGAAATTGTTTCACTTCATACCGCACAAATATTTTGCCTTCCTTAACCAAAACCACTTGAAGTGCGGCATTCAAAGCACTCCTTCATTATGATTATAATGCCCAGCTACTTAAACGGCTTGTTAAGAAATTACTTTACATAAGGAAAAATTTAGAGAAAAAAATAAGGAGAAGTATTGCAAAAGGAAACAAAGGTAACAGAGAAAAAGCGACAAGAACAAAAACGAAGGGAAAGGAAAACTGAATTGAGAAGAGGAAAATCTTTAAGAGCTGTAGTAATAGAATTTCTTTGTTTCTAAATTTTTAACTTAAGAGCCTGCAGAGTAAAAATCTTCTTAACTTCTTTATTGTTATAGTATTGAGTAACCAGATAAGCTATTCAATTTTAAATTTAGCAGCATAAGAAAGCTTAAGCTGGGACAATAGTTTAAGGATTTTTTTTCTTTTATTTTTGTTTTGCTTCATCAATTTAGATTGGACAGGAAACAACAGATAATTAAAACTTAATTACTTTCTTTTCATTGATTGCTTTAATAGAGTCAGTTACAGATTGTTATTAACAACAAGCTAACATTAATGCAAATTTAAAGAAAATCTTCGAAATACTTTTTTCTACCACCGTAATTCAAGCCGCCCACCTTCTAACTTGAAAAGCAAATTAAAACACCAACAAAATACAAATTATGGTTTAACTAAATTAACCAAGCTAAAGCAACTTAAGCCATAAGGTCTTTGTAATGAAACAGAACAGAGACTCTGATAGGCATGATAATGTTACGTATGATTAATATTGATTTGCTATAACGATTATACGTTCTAGTTTCTTGATTGGAAACAATATTGCGTATGCTAAATATTTAATTCATTTAGACTAAGTATACGCCATAGTGATCTAACAAGCAAAATTAAATAAATAATTTTAAATGGGCCGATGGGGAACTCTAATACAAAGTCTGAGATCTGAATATAGAAACAAAAACTTTTTCAAATGCTGACTTGAAGTGAATATTAACGAAAGTTGTATTCTTCTTGTTGCAGCCTCAACTAATTTGAAAACTCTCAACTTTTGGTAAAATTTTTATTAATTTTTTTTTTTTTTAATTAACAAAATTTTGTTTGTCTCGCTTAATTCCCAGTTTTTATTTTTGATAAAAACACTGACATTTTTTGTTGATGGGATAAGCTATTCCTATGCGCATATCACTTATTGCTTAGGGCAGTTCATCAGGAAACTTCATCCAAAGATTTTAGAAAAGCTAAAGATATTAAACAGGTAAAACTGTTAAGCGAATAAGAATTACTATAAGCAAAAGTCTAACTTGTAACCATATCAAAATTTAAACAAAAACAACAACAATAAACAGTGAGTTTATCTTCGTTTTCGCAAGAAAATCAAAAAATAAAGCAAGTTGCCAGTTCAGTTGTTTTTAGGTCGTGCACTTGCCAGTTTATTATCAAAGTAATTTTTGGGAATACAAAATTTTTAATTACCAAAGCTTATCCCGTCATCAATAAATTTCAGTGTTTTTATCAAGCATAAAAATTGGGAATTAAGCACGACAAACAAAATCTTGTTTATTCAAAATTTTTTATTCCCAAAAAAGTACTTAGATAATTTTTTTTTTTTTTTTTTATTTGTATGCCCTGCATTACAGGATGAAAGGGTATAAGTTGGATAAGATAAACGTGAGTTGGTGTCCTGAGCCCACTGTGTCCTTTGCAATGGCTTAAAATAGGCGCCTAACACTGCCCCCTTGTGAGAGCGCAATCAACACATACAGGAAACACCCCTTAATGTGAAGCTGCAATATTTAATATTCGCTGCTGTCAAGAAAGCCACTTCTGTTGCAATTAACTAGGTAGATCCAAAACCTTCCCAAACTCCCCTCAAGGTGGAAAATAAGCCTTAAGAGCCGACTTTTTTTAATCCCCCCTTTCCCGACATTGTTCTTAAACCACAACAACCATGTGGCCTTCGAAGGTGCAGGCTGGAGCCGAAGCTTTAGCGGCCTCCGACTACCTTGGCACCGACTTCGATCTTTGGTCAGCCAGGATCTTAAAATATATGTTGATTTTGAACCCAGCCGATGTAACACTAAAAGGTAAAAAACATTCCCTTCAAACCCGCTGTTGGGAAGCCTATAAAATATTTAGCGCACACTAAATAATAAAGAGGCACAACTCAAAATTTATCAAATTAATTTTTTTTTATAAACCAGCTAAAAAATTTAATCTATAGTGACAACGAAATTTTTGTTTGCGTCACTGTCTTCATTATTGATTAATTTTTTTTTATTTATTTTTTCTTCTTTAACATTTGTGAAACACATCTGGAGTAAAAACTTGCAAAAATATTTTTGAAGCTAGTTTTCTGCCTTGTGATGATTTAGGCCCTAAATTTGTAAAACGCACACGCAACGCCAACAATTATATTGAAAGCAAAAACAATATCGAAAATATTTCATAATTTTGTTGTTGTTTTCTATAGAAATGTATATCGAATTTTTAAATTTTAAACGCTGCATATCTTGTGGCGTTGATAATTTTAAAACGCAATATGTATTACTGTAGAAAGCAACAATAAAATTTTAAAAAATTTTTGACATTGTTTTTGCTTTCAATGTTATTTTTGGGATTGCGTTGCGTTTTAAAAATTTAGGGCCCTAGTGTGCGATATATTCTGGTGTATCTAATGAGTAGCGAAGTTGATTTAACGATGTCTGTCTGTATTTGGGTGTAATTTTTAAATCGGTTTTCCGAAGTTAGTGCTCCGGTAGGCTAGCTTGTAGAGAGGTAGTCTATCAATGCGGGGGTTGCGGGTTCGATTCCCGCTAGAGACTCGGGGCTTCTGCAGACAAGCGTAGAGCTTCGCGGGATAAGCTAAGGAAAAAAGACCCCAGATATGATGGGGACTAATTTACTTTAATCTATGTAGCATTTTAAAGTTTTTTAAAGTAAAAGATTGCCTTTGAAATTCAACTATATCGGTCTTTAAATGAATGCGTTAAGAGAAAAATGCCACGAATGCTTCTAAATTTTAACCATAAATCTTAAATTCCAACCTATAAACTTCGCTTTTCGAAGTCCCCTTCTGATTATTGAACTTAAAATTTTCTCTTTCATCGTAAACAAACGTACGAGAATGTTAGAAATGAAAATAAACCAAATTGGTCTATAAATGATTTAGTTCTGTAAAAATAACTACCTCGTTTCCAACGCCACATGAGCTAAGAGCACAATATTTGCCTTAAATAAGTTTTATATATTGAAAATCAACAAAATCAACAACGGTCCATTATTCTACCTGGCCCCCATGAAGTTCCGTCCGATTTCGATATTTCATTTAATGGTAAAATCAGAATTCTGCTTAGTAAACTAAGTTGACATCGTTTTCCAATCATCAGATTCGAGTTCATTTAATACTAGTAAGACGTTACAAACTAAAGGCCTGCATTAAAAATTTTGAATCTTTATGCTGTGCCGATTTTTTAATGATTTCAACATAATTTATTCATAAAGGCGAAAATTAAATGATTCCAAGGAAACTAGATGCTTAACCCTAGATGGTTATAATTCGTCGAAGCTCATTTATTCTTAATCATATAACTTTTTTTATTTATATTTAATTCCGCTCTTTTTTTCGACAACGTTTGCTGATGACGTAAGCCTTAAAACGTTAATTTGAAATCATAAAAAAAGTCAAAATATCTATCGAATTTTGAGAGAGAAATAGATTTTTTTTTTTTTTTAATTTTTGTTTATTTTTTTAATTAAAAAATCGGTAATTCGACGAAGAGTAACCTTAATGTACTAAAATAAAGACTACAATTCCAGGGTTAATATTCTGATAATTGATATTTTTTGGACATTTGCCTTTTCGGGCTAATACCATAATGTTTCGTCTTTAGTCTTGACAATTTTTTTACTAAAATTTAAAAGACCATGTCCTTCTCATCTTAACTGCGAACTTCAATATAAGAGCGTATGATTTAAATTAATGTTTAAATATTAATCATACGCCGTAGGCTTTATAAAGTTTAAACGGAAATCAATAGTTTGCCAAAACTTTTTACAACAAAACACCTTTCAATAAACTTAAAATTACCTAAAGCTTTAGTTTGAGCAAAAAACAAAAGTAAAAATCATTTTAACTAAATTCTTACACAAATAATGTGTTGATGCCATTACAATCAGATCACCAAGAGACAAAAATTTATTTAATTTGTTTTTTTCCTTGCCTACTACTAGATTTTATTTTACCCTCAAGTCTAGTAAACTAACAGCAAGATGCTTTAAATTAGATAAAGTATGGAGAAAAAAAACTACTTGAAAACCAATTTTGCTTCTACTTAAATATCCTTCGTGTCCTTAACTATAGAAAAATAAAGAAAAAAGCCCCTAAACGTTCTCTATGAAAACGTTTACTACAAAAATAATCTTTTCCGGGGGTTTTGTAGTAAAAGGAGAATAGCAAAAAGTTAAAAAAAAAATATTAAACTTAACGAAAATTAAAGTAATTTTAATGAAAGTGATTTTCGATAAAATCAAAATATTGAAGAATAAAAAAATAAAGGGCACGTCAGAAAAAAAATTCCACAGAGCTCTGGCTAAAAAGCGAGCAACGACATCATGAAATGCATATAAAATAAAAATAAAAACGAAAATCAAATTTCTGTTTTTATAGTTCCAAAAAAAAAAAAATAATAATAATAAAAAAAGATTTTGTTCTTATGAATGTATTAGTGTGTAAAAAGAGTCCTTCTAAACGTAGAGAAGAGCCAAACCTAAATTAAATTCAAACAATTTGTGGCAAAACACAAAGTGGAAATGTAGAGCAATAGGAAAAGTTAACAACAACAGCAAAATAAAACCTTTAAAAACAAACGAAAAATGTTGCAAGTAGAAAAAAAAGCAGCAAACCAACACAAAAATTGGTGGTAGAGAAGTCATTTAAAACAGGCAAAAACTAAAAATTAGAGAATAAAAATTCAAAATTAAACTTTACTTTTTGCTAAAACTAGAAACTTTTTCTTTTTTTTTTGTGCTTGTGTTTGTATGCCATCGCCACCAAAGCAAAACCA
This sequence comes from Pollenia angustigena, assembly GCA_930367215.1. Taxonomy (NCBI): domain Eukaryota; kingdom Metazoa; phylum Arthropoda; class Insecta; order Diptera; family Polleniidae; genus Pollenia; species Pollenia angustigena. The sequence goes on from OV884058.1 coordinate 11,040,212, forward strand.
AAACAAAAGCCTATACTACACTTTTTTTGGCAGCCATTTTGCAGCAAAAGAACATTTCCGGCTGCCACACCACTGCACTTACACACTATCACTCTTTTGATATCTCTCTCTTTCACTCTCTCTCCCAGGCTCATGCTTACACATACACAGCAAATGAATTTAATTAATTAGTTAAGGAAATGTTATAATATTATAAGTACGAAAAAAACAGAAAATAACTGCACAAATAAACAAAATATCATGAAGAGTTCGTACTTTGAAGAATTTTAAAAGAAAACTTGAAAAAAATTTATGAATTTTTTCATAAAGAATCAAAAGAAAATGTATGTTTAAGTTTTTAATTTGGTTTAAACTAGTTAAATTTATAAGCCTGTATTCATAAAAATATTTCAAATTTAATAAAGGTTTACAAAACAAATTTTCCATGAAAATATTTCTTAATAATCGTTTGTTAAAATTAATAAACATTTATGAAATTTTGTATTAAAAAATTCCTTTAATTTTAAAAATATTCAGCTAAATAGGAAAATTTCAAAGATGTCTAGAAATCTAGAAATCTGTACAGCGGAATTATGATTCAATATGCAATGCAAAATTTTGCGCTGGTAGGTCTAGAATTGACTAAAGGTTCCATTTAAACCCGGCCCTAAAACACTTTAAGACAAAAACAAGTAAGAGTGCAATATTCGGCTATTGCGAATCTTATATACCCTTCACCATGGTGCAATCAGAACCAAAAGCTATTTTATAAATGCCGTTCTCTAGATGCAAACTTCTCCAACCCTGCCTACTTCTCCAACCCATGTTTGTTGTTGTTAATTGATAACCAAAATGCCTGTACCTAATTTGGAAACATTTGCTCTTTCCATTCTCCAGATATATAGAAAAACAACCGGACATCGTTTAGTTAACTTTGCTGTGCATTAGAGAGTACCACCTTAGAAGGAAAAAGGGCGCCATAAACCCTCTAATATAACGTATTTTTGCAAGGAGGTTTTTTTTAACGAACAATTTCGTTATGTCTTAGGCATTTGATTAAGCTTTTGCTAAGGAAGAAATTCGATAATTCCAGCAGAAAAATGTGTATACCCACACCACAATAGTGAAGAGGGTATAATGTTTTTGTGCTGATGTATGTAACACTTTAAAATATTGGTCCCAGACCCACCTTAAAGTACACCGATCTACTCAGAATCACTTTCTGAGTTGATCTAACGATGTCCGTCCGGCTGGTTGGCAGGCATGCTGTGCTGTCCATGTAATCTTGTGCGAAAAGTACAGGTCGCAATTTTAGAGATAATTTAATAACATTTAGCACATCGGTTGTTTAATAGAATTTGGCAAATGGATTCTTATTGGCACAAGGATCAAGCCTTTCAAAAATGGGCTGAATCGCAGTAACACGAGGGTAGATAAGGGGCAATTTCTGCCTCTCAGAAACTACCAAACCGATTTTAATGAAATTTTAAACATAGATAGATCCCAATTCATAAAGCCATACACTCTCGAAAGTTTGTTTGTTCGGGCTTGACCGACTATACTTTCTTACTTGTTTCAATTTAGTAAGAAAATTTCAGCTGGCCTAAAACCATTATTACTTTGCTCAGGAAGAATTTCTATAATTCCTGCAGAACAGTCGGCAGTCTGGGATTTTATCAGAGACGGTGCAAGCAATAAATTATTAAAATCTGTCTACAACTTTTGATTTTATTCACAAAAGATGAAAAATGTTAATTAAACTTCAGAATTTTTTCATAAAACGCCATATTTGTATCGGAGCCCCCCTAAGGAGTGGCGATAAAGGGCAAGTGTGTCTTGAGAAAATATTAAGGACAAAAACTTATTGAGGTCGATCATACATTATATCCCACGAGAGGCGACTCCTGGACAGTTATTTGACTTTTTCTACCAAATTTATGACTTTACATGTTTTTGTTTTAAATGTTATTTTCTATAAGAACGTTAACGTTTGAAATCGATGAACAGTCTGTTATTAAGCCCGCATACTTGTAGTTTGTTTTGGGGTCCATTTTTACCCATTGGTAACAAACAAGGTGCACTCTCGAAAATATGTGTGTAAATACTGTACGGTATAGGGTATCTTATGGCCGGGCTTGACCCACGATATCTCTTTACTTGTCATACACTCCATCACCACGATTGGTGAATGAGGTAATAGTAAATTTGTCATTCCGTGTGAAAATTTTTTAGTATTATTTTTTTTGTCTTTTTTCTAAGCTAATCCTGCTAATCTCAAATGAATTTAAAAAACTGCAACAAAATCAAAAAACTTTTGATTCCGTACGAAATGTGCGATCAGTTTCGCACTCTGCTTAAGCAAATGACTTAAAACTTAACAAAAAGTTTCCGTTAGTTCAATAATTTACATGTATTCGCACATTTGCTTAATCTAACGTGCTAAACATTATGGTTAGGCCTTTATAAACCCAAATGTGGAACAACCACCCGAAAAACTTTATTTTAAAAACTAGCAAGAATTGGTGACAGAATTAACCTGGAAATCATTCTGTTTTTTACTTTGTGATGGTCGGTTTATAATTTAACAAAGGTCCCATATCTGTGGTTTTCATATGCAACCGCGTGTGTCTATTTTTTCCATTTTGAAATGTTGATGCCGTATTGCTTAATTTTAAGCGCTCTTTACATTTTTTAAAAAATTTTTAAAAACAGATACACATATTTCGATGTTTTAACTCAATTACAAAGTTCAAAAGGTGCAATACCAAGCCCATAGGTTGATCAAGAATGGTTTTTTCGGCTCTCCTGAAAAATTTTATTTTAAGACATACGCGGTTGCCCATGAAAACCACAGATATAACGAATCATATATAGGTAGATGTTAATATTGGTATGACTTAGTTTTATACGTAAAGCAATATTTCGTAAAGATCGGTCCTTAATTTACCATATATGCCATATCAAGCGGCCTTCTGTAAAGCGTTTTAAGACGCATTACATTCTAAAAAATGTATATCGTTAGCTAAAATGCAAAAAAAAACGTAACTTACAAAAATATAATTTTACAGGAGAAGCAAAAAACTTTGTAAAGTGAAAACTATAAACATGTCATAAGTCGTCCATGGAATTCTTCAACCAATTTTCAAAGAAAACCATTTCATTATATTTTCTTAGAAAAAAAAAAAAAATGTGTAATTACGTCGTTTTGCATACATCAAACAAAAAAACTTGTAGTTACGTCCCTTTGTTTTTTGTTAATAAAAGCGCAATTTATGATCGCAGAAGTGTAAAATTTTGTCAAGACATGTAGTTTTATAGCATTCATAATGATCAATCAAAAACTCGATTTTGAATTTTTTGTTAGTTACGTCTTTTTGCATTTTAGCTAACGATATGCTTGTTGTGATGAACGACCTATAATATACGGTAGCTCCAATAAAAGACCGCCTTTTGAAATCACTTTTATACGCCTAATAATATTTCTAAAACAAATTTTATTTATAATCCAAATTTTTTTAATATTTTTAATTAGGCTTAAGTTCATGAAATTTAATTTTTATTAAATTATTTTTGTGAAGAAAGGAATTTTACAACATGAAAATTAATTAAAATTGTTATTGATAATCTTTCATTCTTGACGTAGCTCGGGCTCGAACCCTGGCCGGCAGGTTACCATGACATGTTTCGATCGCAACCACTCGATCTCCTCAGATGGATTTGCCGTCTTACACTCGCAGCCATCGACGACTGCTGACGTCACTAGTCAAACATCAATCCTTAAACCAAATTGTATTTTAACATTTGGTAGATCGAAATTTGCTTTCCTGAATGAAAGATTATCAATAACAATTTTAATTAATTTTCATGTTGTAAAATTCCTTTCTTCACAAAAATAATTTAATAAAAATTAAATTTCATGAACTTAAGCCTAATTAAAAATATTAAAAAAATTTGGATTAAAAACCATAAATAGTTCAACAAAATAACCACAATACTAATTATTGTTAAAGCTAAGGCACGAGCTCTATGTGTACATTTGTCCTTCAAGTTGTGCTGAAAAAGGTCAACAGAAAAGAGAAAGACAAAGTGAAAAAACAAAAAATGTACTTGGACTTCAAGAAAAATTCTTGACGAAAGTACGAAAAAACAGAAGTAAAGGAAAAAACATGTAAAATCAATTAAAGTGGATAATCATTCAGGAAAGCAAATTTCGATCTACCAAATGTTAAAATACAATTTGGTTTAAGGATTGATGTTTGACTAGTGACGTCAGCAGTCGTCGATGGCTGCGAGTGTAAGACGGCAAATCCAACCTGCCGGCCAGGGTTCGAGCCCGAGCCACGTCAAGAATGAAAGATTATCAATAACAATTTTAATTAATTTTCATGTTGTAAAATTCCTTTCTTCACAAAAATAATTTAATAAAAATTAAATTTCATGAACTTAAGCCTAATTAAAAATATTAAAACAAAAAATTTGGATTAAAAACCATAAATAGTTCAACAAAATAACCACAATACTAATTATCAAATTTAATTTAAATAAGGCAACGAACTATCAAACTGCGAGGTCAGGCTTTTTTAAGATTGGCTGATATTTTATAGATACTAGTAAACTCTCGGTGGAGCGTATTAAATATTCAGCATTGCCGAACATAACATTCCTACCTGTTTAAGTTTATTTTCAATTAAAGATTTCCTTAAATTATTTGAATACTTTCTGGGAATAAATTTAATTCTGATTTAAATTTTCAAGATAATTCTAAAAATTCTTAATATAAAATTTGTCTTGATGGATATAAATTTTTTATTTTTTTTTTTTTTGTTTTGTCTTTAATCCTTGAAAAACATTTTTTCTATATGCAATATTTCAAACCATAATTTTTTTTTTTTAATCATCTCAAGAATCATTTCTAGAAAAAGAAAACTAATTTAGAGAATAAAAACCACTACAACAACAAAAGAAAAATGGGAAAAATAACAACAACATTTTGCTTTTATGGTTAAAGAAAAAAACAGAAACCAAGAAGAACATGAGAATTACTTAAAGTTTAAGTAAAATACAAAGCCATTTACTCAAACAACAACCACAAAAAACAACAACATAAATGTTAAATAAATGTAAACGAATATGAGTAAATATTAACAACAACATTTGAAAAACAACATTGTTGAGTTGTAGTTGTTAGAAGAAGCAAAAAAAAAGCCACAAGTAAACGAAAATAGCATTTAATTTAACCAATATCCGGTTACCGCACATACACACACACACATTCCGATACACATATAAACATAAACACATTAAAGCTATTACACACACACATTCCAAAATAGCTCTTAACTCAAGAGCTTGTGTTCAAAAAAAAAAAATAAAAATATCCTTTAGATTTAGACTAAAACATAAACATTTAAATATATCTACTCTTTACGGTTTCTATCTCCTTCACATTTCAGTACGAGTATCTGGTTTAAATACATGATTTCTGTTGTAGTTGTATCTGTTCTTGTGGCTGTTGTTGTTGTTGTTGTTGTCTATAGAAAAACCTTGGTCAATAATGAATGAATAAATAAATAATGTAGTAAATACATGGTTATTTTTCTTGTTTTTGCATGATATTAACTCTGGTTTAGATGAATAAAATTTTCTATTAAAACAGTCTTTACAAATACTTTTAGCAATACCAGACAGGAGGCGGGGAGTTGCCAGAGAAAATGAAATCATGTAATAACAATGTGTAATATCCTGTGATAAAATATCTTTATTGTATGAAATAAATAGTTTAATATAAATAAAAGCAAACAACAACTACAACAGCAACACAAATACTTATCAAATGCTGGTTATAGCAAATATGAATAAATGCCAGGATTTGTCTGTTTTACTTCCACAATTAACACCACATTTGGTTTTCTCGTAGATATTGTGAAAAACTGTCTTAATTTGTTAAAAAGTTTTAGAAGTTAAATGAACTTTGGATATGAAGGGAAGGTTGGCCAAAAATATAAATTTGTAAAGAAATTAGAGAATTGAAAGAAATCATTCAAAGTTCAGTGAAACGCGTTGTTCAATTTAAATTTGTTTCTTATATCGGGAACAAGGCTTAAGCAAAGTCTGGCTTTCAATTTTAATAGTATCTACATATAAATCGGAAAAGGTAGAACACTTTCGTCCTCTATTTGTCAAGTTTTGAACAAAAAAATACACCGTTTGAAAGGTATTTACTTACGGATATATATTTTATTAAAAAATGATGGGGTAAAAATGGATAAAAGCGGGTAAATTTTGTAACCTCATGTCTACAAAACTAAAAGCGATACAAAATAAATGTAATACTTATCGTTGTACATTAGAAAAATAAGGGGACGGGTATCTGGTACTTTTTTGGAATTCGGCCCTTTTGGGACTTCTTTCTCAGCCCATCTATAAAAATTAATAAACATAAAATAAAGATAATACCAAATTCGCAACAAATAAAAATCTGGTACTTTACCCAAATTCGAACGCTTAAGGGATGGAAATTGTACCTTATTTTGATATTTTTTCAAACAATTTGTTTCCATGTATTGCCATTTACTTATTTAATTATGGGCTTCAACTTATATTTAAAAAATATTTGACACTTTAATGGGGGTGAAAAAGTATCAAAAGAGGGGAAAGACGGTAAATTTAATTTCTTTCTTTTACTTTTGTGGTACTGCGTGTGGTAGTTTTATAACTGTCTATAATATTGAATTTAGAAACATTAAATTATATGTGAAGGATTCTGAGTGAATGTATAATAAAAACTCTTGGTACTTTTTTGTACTTCAAGTTGTTCTTTTTGAATTTTCTTAAATATTGGGACTAGATATTTAAAATTAAACATGCAAAGTCCTGAGTACACAGAAAAGAATTTTGCACCAGTATACGCATAAAAAAATAAAATAAGTTCTAATTAAAAATTTAATCAAGTGAATTAAACATTTAATCAAGTGAATTAAACGTTTAATTAAGTGAATTAAACGTTTAAACAAGTGAAAAATACTGTTGCAAAATTTTTTTCTGTGTAAATGAGAATTTTAAACAGCGATAGTTTTGTTATTTTTTCGTTGAGTTTTTAAATCTCAATCATGATTTCTTAAATGCTTAATTTAAATTCCTTAAAATAAGAATCTGAATCATGCTTTATAAAATACTCAATTTAAAATATTGCTTATTTTGACCAAATTTTTAAAAATTGTGGGTTCATTTTATTTCCTTTTAGCACGGTTTTGTCTTCGTAAGACTTTAAATTATAAAATTTATAAAATTTGATGAGAAATCGTCACAAAAATATACAATATTTCGCTAGAAATTCCAAATATGTCAAAATTTGACCTTTGACCTTCATGATTTTAGGGTTAATGCTTGTTGATTTCAGCAAAACTTTTAGAAAATATTTAAAAAAATCTGGACTATTACATTTTGTATAAATTAAACTTAAAATTCATAACAGCAAGGACATTGGTCTCATTCGCCAAATTATTGCAAAAAAAATAGTGTTTCCCGAAATTCGCAAAATATAAATCGCAGGTATGGAAAGTCTATGAGAAGTATTGACATAATTTGTTCATACTTTTATTTCTTATTTTATCCTCAATATATCCCAATGTGATGAACAAAAAATTCTGCAATTTGCTAAACAAAATTTATAAAATTTTGAAAATAGAATTTTGAAACTGCCATTAAAAAAATTATTTTTTTGTTGGTCATACCTGCGATTAGCTTAACGCTATCCTACAAAGACAAAAACTCATATACAAGAATAAAGAGGCATATTTAAAGTAAAATTTAGCTCTTATTCTAATAAATATTTCTTAAAAAAAAATTAATTTTGTTTCCACATTTCTTGTTCAAGTGGCCTGAGGCTGAGGTTAATAGGGGTATAAAAAGATAAGCAATCTCTTTCTGTAAGAAACAATTTGGTGAAAAATCTGTCCTTTAAAGTGAATTATTGAGTTATTTTTATTTTTGTTTTTCTATTTATGTAATTACTTAAAACAAATTTTATTCAGTTGTTAAGAATTACAGAAACTGTAATTGTAACATTTATATTTCTAACCAGCGTTCGAAAATAAACAGAACATTATTTAGCCCAGGAACGATTTTTTTAGTGTTTGTGTAGACGAACATAACCCTTAATACCGTTCGTAACTATTTCCAAGAAAGAGTCGAACATAATATAGTGTTCTGTTCTTCATTAAAAAACAAAACAATTGTAGTAATACAGTAGGCAAACACTATATTTTAATGTTCTATGATACTTTTTTTACATTGATAAAAAATGAACAAACAAAAAATTAAGCAGTGACCGTAGTACGAACAGCTTGTGTGTGTATGGTATATTAGTTTATTTTTGTGTACAGTTTTTTTACGTATGTGAATTTTGTTTTTGTAAACAATTTCTGTTTTTTTACCAGCCCAAAGAGCGCTATGTACAACAGAAACTAATGAACACTAATGAGCTGAACCAAACACAATGAAGTTTGTGGTTTTTTGATAAACCGAAAGGAATTAAATGTCCAACTTTTATGTTGAGTTTGATAAAAACAGTATTATTTTTGTGTTCGAAAGATGACAAACAGGGAAGCGTTTTTTTTTAATGATTTACTACACAAACACTACAACCGCTTGTGTTTTTCCCAAATCTACCGAACCGAACACTAAGGAGCGATATTTAGTGTTTATTTTTGAACACTGTTTCACACATTTGAAACATCTGATTTGTTTGAATTGTTTCCAAATGTTTTTTTTTTTTTTTTTTGCTAAGTGAGTAAATGAAAGATTTTCAATTTGTAACCCAACTTTAAATATCTGACTTTAATTTATTTGTTAGAAAGTCATATCTAGTGCTAAGTCGGGCTTTTTTTGTTCTAAAATTTTCACAATCAAAAACATGAACAAATTTGAAAACGTAAACACTCTGGTAAAAATAGTTTTCGAGTTTACTTAATACATATTGAGGTATTTTTTAAGTTTTTCAGAAGCTTTTAAAGTAGCTATATTAGTATTGTTTTTATCAAGTAGCATCAAAACTAATGCTTTTTAAAAGTTTTAGGTTTCGAATAATTGTTAATGTATTATTAAGGCCTTTTTTGGGAATAAAAAAATCCTGTGTTTATTTTAAAAGATAAGAAGTGTTTTAAGTTTTACTGGTGTACCTTCTCCTTTTTACCAGTCATATCGAATTTATAACAATAGTATTTATTACCATTATTTAGTTTAGTTTTTGGTTTTACAGATAAGCTTTTATTGTTACTTTTATAAAACTTATGGCAAAAAAAAAAGTTCTTATTTGTTTAAATATGTGCAGTTATTTCTTTTTCCAATTTATCTAAAGTTATAAATTCTAAAGAAAAATAAAATTTAAATATTTATTTAGAATACTAAACACAATCAACCAACAAAACCAATAGCAATATTGTAAAAAACTAAATAAAGAAATAAATAGAAAAAGGAGATAATCATTAATTCATAAAATCGGTAAAAATTTCGAACATACACACATTAAGGTAGATAATAATAAAGCCATGCAAACATATTAGTACACACGCATTCGCATATAAAAACACTCATATGTACATATACAGGGAATACACGTAGCTATAAACACGTAAGTTTAAGGACACATCTGGAAAAATACAGGGCCTTTACATTGTACAAATTTTAAAACGATTTCAATTTCCTTATCTAAAGATCTTTTTAATTGTTTGGATTCCATTCTAATTAAGTTTTTGCCTTTTATAAGAAAATTCTCATGTCCTTAACTTTTTTTTATATAAAATGTCCTTAAACAGGGTAGTTAACGCGTATTTCGATTTGATAATTTACAAGTTTGAATAACTTGTACAGCTAATGACGATTTTCGTACTCGTTTCAAATCATGACAGCGTTCTACTTATCAAAAAATGTGAATGTTGACGACAAGTAATTGTTCGTTATAGAGAGTTGCTGTTTAAAATCGATTCTTTGACTTTGATTAAGTACACAAAACTTCCGTTCATTCGCAGCAAATCGTACGAAAATCGTAATACACAGTGCAAACTGTGTAAAGCCGTAAATCCCCCAGATATTCTTTATAAAATCTGGCAGATGATTCTTTAATTAATAGATCAGAAAACGACCAGGGAATTTCTTTCAAATATCATGTTCAAGATCTTATAAAATCCTTTGAATGCCTTGAAAGTAAAACTTATTAAAAGACCCTTTTTTGAATGGTATTGAAAGTAAATAGAAATACATAATTTAAAAAAATGTACCAGATAAAATAATAAAGAGAATTAGAAACCTTCCTTTAAGCCTCTTTTTCCCCTGGGCAGTATATGGTACCTAATTTTTTGTTTGTTATTGGTAAAAACGTGTTTGTAAGCTATGTTTTCAATGTATGTGTATCTAAATGTTTATAGCCTTGTGCTTTCTGTTTGCGAATAATTAAATTTAACCCAAGACTGAAAGAAACCCCGCAACAACATTTTATTACTTTTTCGCCAATTTGATAAAACACAGTTGAAAATTAAATAATAAAAATAAAGGTTTATAATAATTTTTTTTCGTTTTTATAGCCTCACGCACCACAAGTGATAAATTGAGGTAAAATAAATTATCATTCCATATGAAGCACGTGTAATTCTTGGTTGTCCGTCTGTCTGTCATAAGTTTTGTATTAAATTATTTAGTAAATGGTTTTTTATCATAAGTCGACTATAGTTTCTTTTATAGCGCTTCAATCGTGAAAGAACTTTATCTGTGATTCTGCACATTTATCATTAAAAGTCGATTTTTCATACAAATAAATAACGCTCCAATCGAGAAAAGGTCGTTTATTTGTAATCCATCACATTTTTTATCAAAAGTCAGTTTTGGACGAATGTTGGCCTCAAACGAACCAGTTGTCTTCGGTTACACGGATTCATGGATATTCATCTTTGACGTTGATTCAGCTATTTGGCAATGCTACACAACTACAAGCAGTTTCTGCGATTTTGCCTTTGAGAGAAAGAAGAAGAAAGGTATTAAATCAACCAATAGTTACATTGTACGACTACAAACGGAGTTTCAAGAAAGAATTAAGGAAAATATCTGCAGCAAATGTTTCATAATATGAACGAGGACTAAAGCAGCTTTTCGGCCATTCAAAATCGCTCTCTAAAGTCTATCGTCTTTAATTTATGCTGTGGATCAAACCTGCTGATTGCAAATGTTTTTAAATTACTAGTTATTTGCTGCTCAATGATCTTCAAGGTGTTTCTTGGGTTTCGCAACAATTTTTGTACAGTCATTTTTCGAATTTTTCATTTTCAAACCATTCAAAACTTCACTTCAAAACTTCTGAGCAATCAGTGTGGTAGAGCTTAACAGTGTTTCAAAAATGTAATAGTTAAAGCGAAATTTACCGCAAATGAAGTTTTTTTGGCACGAAAAGCGACCTTTTTAAAGAAAATAAAACTTTATTATTTGCACTGCTTTCTTTAATAACTAAGCCCGAGCTTAAAGACGTCAGTGGAAAAGCAACTAGCTTTTCTAAATGCATTCTACAAAGCAACCGTGTAGAATTTTGCAACGTTATCTATTCCAAAGTGCACCAAAAAAGTTATCGATGCGTTTACAATAAGCAAACTGGGAATCTTTAAATTTGATGATACATTTTAGAATTTGACTGGAAAGTTGTATGATGTTGTGACTCAGCCTAATTGAGAGTAACTGATATTTGTTTGCATTCCAAAATGCCATACAAGTAACTAAAGACGCAAATCATGTGTTTTAAACGCCTAATATCACAAAATATTTAAATGATACTATTAATTTGCTAACTGGTGCAAAGTTCATTAATTTTTTATTAGTAACACAAATTTTTTATTTTTTTCTGTGTTGGGAATCCCGCTTAATTTAAACAAGTTGGCACAAAAGTTGACCCAGATATTATTAAACTTTTTTTTACTAAATAAAAAAAAATTAGTTTTGCTTTTTCGTAGAATGATATCAGTCAAGTGGCTGCCGGCAGAATAAAGACATTACGGGCCAAATTTATGGCATTTTGTAGCACTCTTGTCAGAACTTTCAGCGAATAGGTTCCCGCGGTGCTAAAGGATATTTTCTTCGAGGACTTCAAAAGTCTGAGACTTGTTGACATAGACTCGTGACTCTTAGGAACTCAATAAAAAGATGTCTATAATGATTTAATCGGGGGATCTTGTCGGCCAGTTTAAATCACCAAAACGGAAAATTAGACGATCCGAAAATGCAACCCTAAAAATTCGGCTGTTGTGGTTCCACATGTTCTCGAGTCTCATTTCGTCCAGTTTATGTAGAAAAAAGTCTCTGAATCTATAACACTCGCCTTTTACATGTTAGTGCCATCAGCGTAAACAGCACAACATACGTTAACTTTGAGCAGGTGCAATGGCTCGTCGTGTGTTATACGCGGTTTTCCGGTACACCAGAAGCCATCAATAAGCTTATCTAATTACACTAGCCAACAAGGTTTTGGACTGAAGCAACAAAATATCTTCCCTATGGTAATTTGGTGGGATGAATTCGAATCTGTTATTGGTTTTTCTCTATCACGTCACGTTTTCGAGATACAAAAAAAAAATATAAAACAAATCACTAGTTTATTTAAAAATCAATGAATTTTCAAAAGTGAATTAGCCCATTAACAATAAACTTCAGTTTGTCAATAGTATGAAATGGGAATTTAGCACATTATAACGAAACCTTGATAATTAATTTTTGAATCCCAAGAAAAACTTTGCTGAATGACGTTATTTGAACGTCGTTTGTATTTTGTTGGTTCGATTTCATTTATTAGAGTCCAGCAATAGTCTACCAGCATGCTTTTGTCTCCAAATTCTTGATAAATTCTTTCAATTTTCATAAAATCTTGGTGAGCATGCTCCCCTTGTTCGCGCTCACTGCACTAGAAAAAATCTAAATGCAAATTAAGAATATGCAAAACGGTGTCAACGGTTTGTTCAAGTTTCTGACTGCAAAACCAAAATATTGTAAATATGCATATTTTAATGATCCTGATATTGCATATCCTTTTTTTCAATCAAATATTCACCACACACAAAGCAAAAATAGCTTGAATCAGTAACACACGATCTCCCTGACATACTTAAACGCTACTTTTATGAAGATTTATAATGAATGTGGGCTTCTGTCAAATAAATAATTGTGAAATTGTAGTGTTAGTATTGATTCTTTTACAGTATTACCAGCATGCGATAAAAAGTGAATAAGATGTGATAGCCCAATTCGATATGCCAGATTCGAATTCAGCACACCCAGATTAGTTTAAAAACATGATTTGTTTCTGCAGTAAATTTTTTTCCAAATTTGTAAACAAGTGTTATTCACACATCTTGTAGTAAATTGATATTGTTGTAAATTTTTAAACAATTCATTTCTAATTTATTTTTAAATTTTGTGATGAACAATCCTTAATTTACTAAAGATCCTAAGTAAGGCCCACTTTCGAAAAGTACTTTAATCAGAATATTCATATAATCATGAAATTGAGCACAAATCGTTATAATAACACAAAATTTAAACACAATCAGCCTTAAATAGACTATAGGTCTAACATAAAGTTAAAGTGATGTATTAAAAAAAAAAAAAATCTTATTGGAATTCCCGAAAAAAATATCAACGGCTTGTCACATTCTTGTTTGTTTTACCTTTTTTTTAAATCATTTAAATAATGTTCGTTTTGCTTATTAATAATTTTCTTGAAAGATTTTTATTATGTACATATTTTTTGTGGCTTTAAAAAAAAACATTAAATATGTATTTCAAAAGCACAAAAGGATCCTTTGTTTAATAAAAACTTTTAAATTCTTTTCAAAGGACTTAATTTAGCTAATCAAAAAATCACAAAATCTTTCTTTTTAACTCTAGCATAAGACTTTTTATTTTTAATCCCTTTAAAATGGTATTGGAGTTTTAACTTATTTTCATTTCATGATAAAATTGCCCTTTCACATCCTTTTTTTACAAAATTGTATTATAAAAAAAACAAACTACAAACACACTTATGTTTGCTCATTCATACGTTATGAAACTAAAGTTGTCATGTCAAAGGATATGACATTTGTTTGCTTAAATGTCAAAGAAAATTGTCATTTTTGTGAAATGGCAGATGTTGATAATTTGCTTAAACACAAAATTTTTATACAAATAAATACAAAACATAAACATGTGTACAGTAAAAAAACAAATACATATGGACATATCTTTTGTAACAAATACGTAGAAATAAAATTTTGAATATATATTTTTATTCCAATGAAGAAAAGGAAAAAAACCCATTTATTTGCTTCAACAATTATTTAAACTAATGAAACATGTAAAAGAACAAAACGTATTTCTACCCTTTAAAAAGTTCTGCATAAAAAATAAATCATATTTTAAGGGCAATTTATTAAATGAAAAGTTATTTGACAAGAAAATAAGTATAATTATATTGTTTAAGGACTTTCATTAGATAAAAGCACTAACAACATTAAACAAATTTTAAATTTTAAGTCCACTTAATTTCAGGCAAGAGAATATTACGACTATTTCTTTTCTGAAAATAATTCTTTGCCCACTTTTTTTTTATATATTTAAGATTTTCACCTGCTGTTCCTCTTAACTGTATGAAAAATTAATAAATAATAATGGATTAATTTTTTAAGCAACTTTCTGAGGTTTGTTTTTGTTAATAGTTCATATTTATTTTTTATTTGACTGGCGAAACAATATTAAAAAAAAATTTTTTTTTTCTTAACTTACAAAACCTTTTAACATAGACCAAAAGTTCTTCTGCTTGAAATCTACTTAAACTTAATGAACTTCTTGCAAAATTATATATATAATTATACTAAATTACCATTTTCCCTAAATAAACTTAATTAATTTCCAATCAGTGTTTAGTTTAGAACTTTCATAAAATTTTTCTTTAACTTTCTATTGCTATTTATTGCAAATTTAATTATAAAATATTCTAATGTACCATTTTAATTAAACCTATAACATAATGAATAAGTCGTTTGTTCGTTCCTTCGTTTAAACTCTACAAAAGCCAAAAATATCCATACATAAGTAATTTATAATAAAATTGTTATAAATGAAAATTAGTGTACAACATTTCGAACTATTCTATAACAATTACTAACAAAATTCTATTAAAAGGAATGATATTCGTACAAGAATCTTTTTCAAGTAAAAAACTAAAGGCAAAAACGTATAAAAGGAGTAAGAGTAGAGTTAGTGAAGTGTAAGGGTAGAGTCAGAGTTAGAATTAGAGTAGAGTTAGAGTAGACTTAGAATAGAGTTAGAGTAAAGTAAGGGTAGAATCAGGGTAATAATTAGAGTAGAGTTGGAGTAGAGTTGGAGTAGAGTTAGAGTAGAGTTAGAGTTAGAGTAGAGTTAGAGTAGAGTTAGAGTAGAGATAGAGTAGAGTTAGAGTATAGTTAGGGTAGAGTTAGAGTAGAGTTATAGTAGAGTTAGAGTAGAGTTAGAGTAGAGTTAGAGTAGAGTTAGAGTAGAGTTAGAGTGGAGTTAGAGTAGAGTTAGAGTAGAGTTAGAGTAGAGTTAGAGCAGAGTTAGAGTAGAGTTAGAGTAGAGTTAGAGTAGAGTTAGAGTAGAGTTAGAGTAGAGTTAGAGTAGAGTTAGAGTAAAGTTAGAGTAGAGTTAGAGTAGAGTTAGAGTAGAGTTAGAGAAGAGTTAGAGTAGAGTTAGAGTTAGAGTAGAGTTTGATTACACTTAGAGTAGAGTTAGACAAGAATTAGAGTAGAATTAGAGTAGAGTTAAAGAAGAGTTAGGGTAGAGTTAGAGTAGAGTTAGATTAGACTTAGAGAAGAGTTAGGCTAGAATTAGAGTAGAATTGGAGAAGAGTTAGAGTCGAGTTAGAGTAGAGTTAGAGTAGAGTTGGAGTAGAGTTAGAGTAGAGTTAGAGGTAGAGTAGAGTTAGAGTAGAGTTAGAGTAGAGTTAGAGTAGAGATAGAGTAGAGTTAGAGTAGAGTTAGAGTAGAGTTAGAGTAGAGTTAGAATAGAGTTAGAGTAGAGTTAGAGTAGAGTTAGAGTAGAGTTAGAGTAGAGTTAGAGTAGAGTTAGAGTAGAGTTAGAGTAGAGTTAGAGTAGAGTTAGAGTAGAGTTAGAGTAGAGTTAGAGTAGAGTTAGAGTAGAGTTAGAGTAGAGTTAGAGTAGAGTTAGAGTAGAGTTAGAGTAGAGTTAGAGTAGAGTTAGAGTAGAGTTAGAGTAGAGTTAGAGTAGAGTTAGAGTAGAGTTAGAGTAGAGTTAGAGTAGAGTTAGAGTAGAGTTAGAGTAGAGTTAGAGTAGAGTTAGAGTAGAGTTAGAGTAGAGTTAGAGTAGAGTTAGAGTAGAGTTAGAGTAGAGTTAGAGTAGAGTTAGAGTAGAGTTAGAGTAGAGTTAGAGTAGAGTTAGAGTAGAGTTAGAGTAGAGTTAGAGTAGAGTTAGAGTAGAGTTAGAGTAGAGTTAGAGTAGAGTTAGAGTAGAGTTAGAGTAGAGTTAGAGTAGAGTTAGAGTAGAGTTAGAGTAGAGTTAGAGTAGAGTTAGAGTAGAGTTAGAGTAGAGTAGAGTTAGAGTAGAGTTAGAGTAGAATTAGAGTAGAGTTAGAGTAGAGTTAGAGTAGAGTTAGAGTAGAGTTAGAGTAGAGTTAGAGTAGAGTTAGAGTAGAGTTATAGTAGAGTTAGAGTAGAGTTAGAGTAGAGTAGAGTTAGAGTAGAGTTAGAGTAGAGTTAGAGTAGAGTTGGAGTAGAGTTAGAGTAGAGTTAGAGTAGAGTTAGAGTAGGGTTAGAGTAGAGTTAGAGTAGAGTTAGAGTAGAATTAGAGTAGAGTTAGATTAGAGTTAGAGTAGAGTTAGAGTAGAGTTACACTGAAAGAAAAATGCTTCATATATTTAATGAATCATTTTCATAAAAAAGTTTTCCTTGGGTAAATGAAAATTTTCATTGTCTAAATGGAATTTCATAGGTTTGATGAAGTATTTTCGTTAAAATCGCTTCATTAGATTTCGTAATTACGTTAAAAATTTTCATTGGATATATGAAAACAAAAAATTTTAATTGGGAACACAAAAAATCAATAGACAAACATAACTATATTCATAAATTAATACAAAATTATAGTTTCCTTAAAAAAATGTTTAATTGTTATTTAAAAAATGTAAGATTTAATAATTTCATACATCTAATGTTACATGTATGCCATTAAATTTATGAAATCAAAAATTTTTTTTATAAAAGCAACATATTTCAATAATTTCCTTCATAAATTTAAATTTTCATTATGACAATAAAAATGTCATTATAGTAATGAAACAGATACTTTCAATCCACTTTCAATCAACGTTGTTATTGTTATTATGGACAATTTAATCTCATATTTACGCTCTTAATTGAGAACAAAACATAGTTTTTTCATACAAAAACTACACTGCCCCTGTAGACTAGCTGGTAGTGAGCTAGTCTATCAGCACCGAGGTTGCATGTTCGAATCCCACCAGAGACAGAAAAAAAAATAAAAAATAAAATAAAATAAAGTAAAATAAAATAAGAAAAAAGAAAAAAAAGTAAAGTAATTAAAAAAAATAAAAAAATTTTACTTTATTGAAAGTATTAATCCAATGAATAATATTCATGGATCTGATGTAATGTTTCATTAAGTCCTTTTAATGAAACAGGTTTCATTGATCCAACGAAGCGCTGCATAGGTTCCTTTATAATGCAATTTTTCATGGGATTAATGTCAAAATTCGTTAGTATTGCGAAGAAAATTCTTTCAGTGTAGAGTAGAGTTAGAGTAGAGTTAGAGCAGAGTTAGAGTAGAGTTAGAGTAGAGTTAGAGTAGAGTTACAGCAGAATTAGAGTAGAGTTAGAGTAAAGTATGGGTAGAGTCAGAGTAGACTTAGAGTAGACTAAGAGTAGAGTTAGGGTAGAGTTAGAGTTAGAGGAGAGTCAGAGTAGAGTTAGAGTAGACTTAAAGCAGTAGAGAAAACTGCTACAGTATTTATAGGTTGAAATTAGTGTGCAGTCAATGTGGAGAAGAAACATCAAAAAGTTATAAAAGCTTTCTCTGATCAAAAAAACTCCATTTGTACAGGGTTATTCATTAAGTACTCTGGCAGTGTCATTTATTTAGCGATGTTTTGCAATATATAAATTTGAAGCGTTTTACAATCAAATAGCGCGTAAATATAGTTGACACTTACTACAAAAGTGATGGTTCAAACATTGCCACTTTTCGAGCATTACGAGGCGATTATGGCCGTCACAATAGACCTACTGTGCAAGAAAACTTATCTTTTTAGCAAGCCGATGCCACGAGCCACACAATACAACTGATATTGCCTTTATTGTATCAAGAACGCGTATTTCATCTTTTGGCGATGTTAATTGACCACCAAGTTCATGTGATTTGACGCCGTAAAGGCTTTTTTATGGCGCTACTCTAATATAATCTCCTAACGTTTGAGCATTTGCAAACCAACATATGTCAAGTTAAAGCTGAGATACTGCCCTAACTAACTCAAAATGATAGACTACTACAATCGATGTAGAGACCGTCATTTAAATGAGATGTTTTCTTATGAAATGACAAAGACCAAGGATTATAATAAAAATAATAATTTCATCGAATTCATAGCTATGTGAGTGTTTTATTTTAACTTACTTTTGCAACCAAAAACTGGATTTCCCGTTACCTCTTAATATTTCGATACATTCTGAAACCACCCTAAATACTTGAGCTGCCTTTATGTACTCTCTATAACTATATATTTGTGTTATAATCTCATAAAAGTTTGAGGTTATACAAATTAATTAACAAATGTTAAAATATATTTCCAACCATAACTTCTCACAAGCCTTCATACCAATATCTCTATTAAATATTATTAACTAAATGTTTGTGTATGTATTTTTATACATTAAAATGGTCTTATAAAGTTAATTGTGTTTATTTAGGTTGGACTATGGTCTTTGTTCCATGCATTAATAGACACAAAAGAAAAGGACTTCCAATATTTTCTCCTGAAAGGATGCTGAACCAAGCCAGCAATAGAAAAACAGAAGAAGAAACAATTATTATTATTATTGGTATGGGCGTAAATTACAAGAGCCCACACAGCAGACACAGTTTTATACAAATTACATTTTCTGGGTATTATTAACATTTTACTTTAGTTTAAATCTATGATTATATTAACAATTGTATAATAATATTAAAATAAATTGTTATTAAATGAGTTTATGTGAATGACTTTATATTGCTTTTAACGAAATTTCTAGTAAATACGTAAATGTGTTTAGCAACAAATATAGTGTTTGTGTGACTTTGGTTTTCTAATTTTATTGTGATTTAGCTTTGAACATGAAAATCGTTTTAAGTTAATTAGTTTTTCCCTAGAATATAGATTTACTTTGAAGCAATTAATAGGAGATGATTGATAAAGCTAAATAAATGGCAAACAAACTATTTCGACTTAAATTGTAAGTAATACAAATGAGAAAAGGACGAAGGCGGAAAAAGCTTTTAAGTTCAGTAAATTACTATTAGAGAAGAGGTAGTTTATATAAATTGTTGGAATAAAATTAGTGTAGAGTAAGAGATTGGCTAAGAGCTAGTGTTAGTTAAGTTTTAAGCTAGAGAAGAGTTTGATTCAGTAAATCTAGTTTTAAAAAATATATCTATTGAATTTGGTTGGTCCTTCGTAAATGGTTTGCTTCTAACAAGCTTGTTTAATATTTTTCCTTTCTACAACATTTATTCCATTAACAAATTTTATTTAATAATAAAATGATATTCCATCTCATTTCAGCCTTATTTTGGTTTTTTTCTCATCCATTCCTTTTTTCCCAAACATCACTTGACTGACTAGTGATTATTATTGTGATTGCAACAATTGTTATTGAGTACAGGCTTGTTTAAAATTAATGCTGCCAGTGCCGCTGCCACTACAGGCATTGATGTTGTTGTTTTTCCTTTTACTGTTGCCATTTTCAAGTACTCACAACAAATTTTTTTAGCTTTTGGCTGTGGTAAAGCACTCGTTATTATTGCATTCAATATCCTTCAACAATATTTTATAAAATCAGAACAACAAAAAAGTTTATAAATGAAACACACAATATTGTGTTGTAATGTTGCATGTTTTTAGTATGTTCAACATGTTTCAGCGGTGGAATGATTGTGGTTGTTTTGCAGAAAAAACAACATTTTATTTGTGGCAGTGCCAGAGTTGTATTATGAGAAAATATATATATTATATATTCTTTATTGTAATTTTATAGATATAATGTTGTTATTTTATTGTTAATAACTTCTTGTTTTAGTGTTGTAATTCAAACAACAGGACTAATTTTTTATGTGTGTGGATATTAACCACATAAAACATATACGAGCGGTAACTAGAATGAGTAAAGTGGCCTAATAGAAGGCCTTATTTAACAGACCCTTCGCGCCGCCTTCGATACTTATTTATTTTTTACACAGGTTTACATTGGGAGCAAGCCCTTTTACACTTCCTTTAATAAAAACTTATTTCCCTTCCCAAAGAAGGCAGTAAGGAAGGTCTCTAAAATAAAAAAACTGAACAACTCCCTTAATGAGGGAGTAGCGAATGTGTACTGAGTATTTTGGAAGGTCTTTCTAGAAGGCATACTTCTGAAGGCAGGATATCATACGAAGCGAATCTTTTAGAAAGAAGTATAGAGGCCTTCAAATAGGCCTGCCACTTGCGTTACTTTGAATATATTCCGCTGGGATTGTTTGAACAATTTGTAAGAGGTGTGTGTTTATGCTTTATTTATTTGTAGGCTGTAAAAAATTTAACTTATGATACTTAAGAGTTTAACAACAACTTCACATTTATTAAAAGCAACGAGTACTTTTAACTTGAATATTTCTTCGAACTACATACTTAAAAGTAGGCGTAATACAAATATTTAAGTATTTTAACGCCTGTAGAAAAACAGCGAATAGGAGTTGCCGGTGGCAAATTTTAAATTAAAAGAGAATATTGTTATATATTAAAATATTTGCAATCATAGCAAGCGACTAGTTTTTTAGTATGAGGTAAGTTTTAAAGCAACAAAGTTACAAAAAAAACTTAAATCGGAAGGTCTATAACTGAAATAAAACGAAACAAAAACTGAACTAGTACAGAAGTAAAGCCTAAATCCAAACTGAAATATCCCATCGGGAAATTTATGTCAATTGGTCCAACAGACTGGTCCTGGACAAAAGGAAAGAACTCATGACCAGTGAAAGGAGAAGGAATCATTTAACTGGTGTATGAAGAACAAAAAGGTAGAAAAAGTTAAGAATTACAGTGCAGTCTTCACCGGTGATGTTGACCTCCTCCAATAACAACCCCATGTAAAACGATAAGTCTTATTCATATAAAGTGTTCAACTAAAACCACAAAAAGTTCTATCGCGGGACTACTTTGGTGTCAGCACCCTTCCCTCTAGGGATTAAACACCAAAAGTTCTTCTACCAACAATGTATATAATTATGTATATTCTTTCTAGACTCTGAAACCTTCAAACCGACTTAGTTCAAACCACTTTCATTTCGTAAAGATGGTATCGGGTTATATATTTGTTTCAAAACTAAATACGGACACTAAAGGAGGTAGAGGGCGATTTCTGCCTGTATGAAACAATCTTAACGATTTAAATTAAATTTAAAACACCAGTAGATCCATATTTAGAAAGACGCAAAGCAGGTTGTATTTACAAAACTAGGACTACTAGGGGAGGTAGGGGGTAATATCTGCGTCTCCAAAACTATCAAACCGGTTATAATGAAAGCTAAAACGGAGATAGATTCTTATTTAAATGGACACATAAGCAATGCATTTTTTTGAAAACTAGTACCATACGGGGCAATGTCTTCCTCTCCAAAACGATTTAACGTATTTTAATGAAATGTAAAACATAGATAGACTCATATTTAGATAGATACATAAGCAATGTTTATTTTTTCAAAAATAGGACTAAGAGAGGAGAAGAGCTTAGTTGCACACGCCAAGTATTACCTGATGTTACACTATTATCCAGCTAGGGATTAAACGGTTTCAATTAATCACTTTCAACAGACTGTGTTCTTAATGCTTCGTTTCATGAAAACCCTGCAGTAGTAAGCTCACGTACGGTTGCGACGCGCCAAGTTTTTTTTTTGAAGACGACCACGGCGACAAGAGCACTGCAGCGCTGAAAACTTGCTGTCTTCACACGTCGCTTTTGGATAAACCCCAACTTTTCATCTGTATAGGAGTGGGTTTAACACATATGTTAAATATAAACTCGACTCTCAAGTAGAAACTATAATCTCAACCACAATCTCAACTAGAAGATTAAGATCCTCAACTGGAATTGAAACTATAATCTCAACTAGAACTCGAACTAGAGTTTTGACTATTTAGAAGCTTAACTAAATCACTAAATGAATTCCCAGCAAAAATCCGAACTAATATTTGAAAAAAAAAACAGAACTACAATAGAATTTTCATTTAAAAACTTCTTTCAAAAAAAAAAAAAAAAAAACAAAAAGGTACAACTTGTTAATGTTGTACAACAAGTACTACTACTCATACTAAAAGTCTGTAGCTATTGTTTTTATTGTTTGTAATAATGCTTGGTTTAACTAATATTTTTTCATGTTCAAACAAAAAGAACAACAACAAAAGTTGTTGTTGTACTTTAGTAGTAAAACAAGTTAAGGTTAACTTTTCAGTTGTAGTACAATTATACCTTTTAATGTTGCCAGCAATACAAACATAAACATCGACTAAAAACACTCTAGTTTCAGCAACAATAACTACCTAAACAGCTTGAATCATTTGAAGTAACAATTTTGGCTGCAACTTGCAATCATTATTGTTGTTAGATGAGAACATCGTCGTTATCGTCAACATTAACATCATTGTAGTCATCATCGTCAGCATTATTACTCACTGATTTGCTCACAGTGAGAGGTCAGTTTACTTTAGCCAACTCGGCTGCTGAAATGTTGTTTTAGTTATTTTTGCTGCATTTAAAGTTGATAGTAATGGCCATTTTACAATTTTACCTTTAGCTTTGATATACCTGAATCCCTTTTTACTTCATGTGTTTGATTTTGTTTTTATTTTTTTCTAGTATTTTAGTAACTTTGTATTATTTTGTGTATAATAAACAGTAAAAAGTTGTAAATCCTCACCTTTATGATGTTTGAAACACACCCACTTTTTTGTCTACTTTCTGAAAGTTGGTTGTTGTAAAATAAATGCACCCTTGCTAGTATTGGTTTATACATTTACACACATGTGTATATTCGTAGCTGGTGACCTGTGTGTTATATTGTTACTTTTTAGGAACAGGTATGTTTACATGCATAACGACACAAACATGCACTAGCAAATATTTTTGTGTAGAGAAATATTTTGCTAAAATATACTCTAAAATATCAAACAGTACACGCAGAAAATAAATATGTTTGGAGGTAAGCATATTCTAAAAGCAATATACTATGGTTGAATTTTAAAAGTGCTTATGTTTTCAGATAACAATTTTATACTTAAATTACCATAATATTTGCAAAATTAAACATGAACAATCATTTGCCCGAAATCAACCTTAGTATGGCCGAAATAATTTATAAGTTATTATTTTGTTAAATATTAACCATAAATTAGTCAAAACAAAAGATATTATGATGGAGGCATGGTATCTATAGTAGTTAAATTGCTTGCCTACAAAACCAAGCAGCCCAGGTTCGATACCTGACAGAGAACTAAACATTTTTATCATGGGTTTAAAGTTTTAAAATATGATTAGGCTTTAACAATTCCACCCTCCTTAACCACAAAGACTCAATCCAAG
This sequence comes from Pollenia angustigena, assembly GCA_930367215.1. Taxonomy (NCBI): domain Eukaryota; kingdom Metazoa; phylum Arthropoda; class Insecta; order Diptera; family Polleniidae; genus Pollenia; species Pollenia angustigena. The sequence goes on from OV884058.1 coordinate 11,064,079, forward strand.
AAGCGCCTTAATCGCCCCTCCCCCTGGCAATGAGGATTATGTCATGAAAAAGGTTAGGCAGCTACCACACCTGGGAAAAAAGGAAGGAATCAAAGATAAGCCAAGTTCCCCACCACTTCAACAAATACACGGAGGGCGTTGTTTCTAGGGAAAGACAGATGGCAGCCCCATTATCCTAGGACCTGCTACAACAGACCAATCATCCACAACCTATTTACGAAACTGAAACAAGGCAAAAAAACAATACAGAATGGAACGATACTCCAAGAACTACGACAAAGAAATCGTGCATGGGAAAACGCGAAACGAATAACCACAAATCGTGTAAAATGGAAATGCTTTGTTGAGGCCATCTGCTCTCAAATCTGTGGTTTTCATGAGCAACCGCGTATGTCTCAAAATAAAATTTTTCAGGAGAGCCGAAAAACCCATTCTAGAGCAAACTATTGGTTAGATATTGCACCTTTTGAACTTTGTAATTGAGTTAAAACATCGGAATGGGTCTATCTGTTTTTAAAAATTTTTAAAAAAATATAAAGTGCGCTTTAAATTAAGCAATATGGCATCAACAATTTAATATCGAAAAAATAGACATACGCGGTTGTCCATGAAAACCACAGAAATGGGGTAATGGATATGTAATTCAAACGTTTAAACCGTTGCTCGATTAATCGATAATTATTCGAATAATTTAAAATTACTAATTTTCGATAAACGAGTAATTTATGTCGATTAATCGATTAATCGAAAATTTGTATTCCACAGTATTCTTTTATTTCTTTTATGTAAAACACAAGCTGCTACGTTTTGAATAACCTTTAATTGTTACTTAACTAAGGAACATTTCCTTCGAGTAACAATTCTTAAAAATATTGTAAAATGACTGAAACCAAAGAGTATGGGAATAAATTACACAGTGTTACAAAATTGAATAAAATAGAAAAACCTGGGACCGGATATTATTTTTCTTATAGGGCTTGTTGAGTAAAACAAGATTCCAATAGTAAAATATGCCGGACACCTCCAAAATCAAGTTTTACGGTAAAAACCCGGTTTTTATACCTTTTCGCACTTATTAGCCTGTAATTTTGTTGATAATGATCCGATTTTCAATTCTTTACTAGATTTGGAAAGACGAAACTGAGATCTTTCGAATGATGTATAATTACTCTAAGAAAACCTGAGAAATTCGGGTGTTACTGTCGAGCAAACACAAATTTTGAAGATTTTTCAAAAAATCTTCAACTTTGGTGACGTTTTTATACATTATTTTATTTAGAACCAATAATACTATTGAATTTATTCAAAAAGTACGTTTATTTACGATTACAACGCATATTTGGGTTTAAAAATAGATAAGTAATTGACTGAGCTATTTAACTTTTCATGAAAATAAACTTTTACACATTTTATAAAAATCCAAATTTTTACTATTTTTAATCAGGCTTAAGTTCATCAAATTGAATTTTTCATTAAATTATTTTTATGAAGAAAGGAATTTTACATCATGAAAATTAATTAAAATTGTTATTGATAATTTCTCATTCAGTTTCTTCTTTCCAAATCTAGTAAGAAATTGAAAATCGGATCATTATCAACAAAATTACAGGCTTATAAGTGCGCAAAGGTACAAAACCCGGTTTTTTAACCGTAAAACCGGATTTTGGAGGTGTCCGGCATATTTCACTATTGGAATCTTGTTTTACTCGACAAGCCCTACAAGAAAAATGATATCCTGTCCCAGGTTTTTTGGACTGTCTCACCGTGTTATTTTTAAGAATGTTTAGTACAGACTTTTACCACAAAAATTTATATAAAGAATATGGTTTTTTGAGACGAATGAAAACAACCTACTACCAGACCTTAACAAGACTATTAAAATGGTTTAAAAATCAATAAGAAATTTAAGTGGTATAATGTAAGACCATCAATTTTTGGAGATGACAAGAAAAAGAACAGAGAAACAAGATATGCTTTATAACGCATTACTTTCATTAACTCCAACAATAAGTGAAAGAATCTTTTCTAAATCAAGTTTCACCAAAAAAAAAAAAAAAGAAAGAAATCGTTTGAAACATGTACGCTTAAACTCTTTTTGAAAGATTATTAGAAACTAGGCAAAATTAAAATTAGTCGAATAACCGAATAATATTAAATTGTTCGATTATTATTCGATTAAATTTTTATCTCGAACAATTATTCGCGCGATTAATCGATTAATACAAAACATCGATTAATTGTAATGAGAAAAAAACCACATTAGTGTCAGAATTAACAATATTATTATGATCAATTTTAATCATTTGAGAGTAATTTTAACCATCTTTCCAATTTGCTTATTTAGTTGTTTTACTTCTTTTACAAATCAAGATTCATTTTTTTTTTTTTTTTTATTTCTCTTACACTTCATTGCCCACTTTTAGAAGCAAGCTATCCTTTTATAAATTTTCCATTATCCAAATTATCATCAACACTCTGTCCCTTTTATTGGCTTGTGCTACTGGGTAAATGTTTTGTATTTATATCAATAATGAAAAGAAAAAGAATGTGAGAATTTTAAGCAAACCAAGCAAGTGATTGAAAAGTATTCAGCTACTGACAAAAAAAAAAACAGAACAACCATTTGTTGCTTTCGAACATTTAATTTTTAAAATTTATAATACAATGATAAAAAAAAATATGTTTATATGGTTGTTGCTTTATTAATGAAAATATTTTATTTTTAATTTGAAGTTGTAAGGGAGCTAAACACTTTATTGTTAAAGTGAAACAAAATTTAATTAATCGTTACATTAGTAATTTTAAAAACAACGATAGTATGTTTGTGGCCATTACGAGGACCCTAATATGTTTTTTATTTAACCATACTTCAGCCATATTTTTTCGGCGTCTACCAGCTCATATTGGTGTCAATTTTAGACTCAAGTTCAGGGTGCTTATTCTGGTAGAAGTGATGATCGAATTCTTCTTTGGTTCGAAAACAATGTTCTTTCTAATTCATTCAGTCGATACGGGACGAATCGCAATAATTTTGTCAGTGTTGCTAAAAATTTACTTGAGTTTTCACTAAGCTGAAAAAATAGTTTTGTTTCGTTTAGTAACGACTGAAAGAATAAGGGTATTCATTTCAATTTTTTTTTGGTTGGAAAAATGGAATATAGAAAAATTACACTTTTATTGACGTGAACGTGTTTTTTTTTTTTTTTTTGGGAAAAAGTACAAACTGTCAAAAAAAAATCTGTCAAATAATTCGTGGAAGTAATTGATATTTTTCAAGATGTTGAATAAAACTGTTAAAAGTTAGTTAACTGATTATTCAATTTAAAACGAAGTGAATGGTGTCATTTTTATTATAATATTCGACTACAAAATTACCTCAAAATGGCGATTGTCTGCCAAAAAGTCGATTATTTTATTAACTTAAGCTTCTGTCCATTTTTTGGAACCCATTTCTTTTTTTAATTCTTTTTTAATAACTTTTTTCATTGCACACAGTCTTAATATGAATTTTTCTTTTTAAAACAGTAAATGAGAAAGAAATTATCATTGAAATAATGTAGCTATAAAAAATAATTTTTAAAATCAGAGTTATACAATTCAAGAGTTTATAAAAAGAGATGCTACTTTTCGTACTTTGTATTAAAAATTACCAATTTTTTATGAATGGCAACATCATTTCGTTTGACGTTTAAAAGGGGAAAATTACATCTTTTTATCCTGGGGTCTAATCACCGCATACGATATCGAGCAAAATTGCTCGAAATCATTTATTTTGGTATCATTAAACTCGATATCGAATGAAATCTATTGAATTTGAAATAATAGCATACGATATCGGGTAACTCGAAATTACATTTATCGAGTTTTCATTCGATACGTCAGTGTCTATCATATGCAAAACAATTCGATAGTTTATTCGATACGATGGTATCGAATGCGGTGATTAAACCCCTAATTTTTCTACACTTGGTTATAGTTTGATAAAAATTTAACTTTTGGTGGAATTTTTTTTTTCTTGTGGTTGTTGTAACAAGAATTACATTTTTCCACTTTTCCATTTTTCCAACAAATTCATTTCCCTTAATTATAAACAAAATTGCTTTCAAATTAAAACAATATTCGATAACGACTGCCAGAAATTGACCCCAGATCCTAGTTTGATTTATGCTAAAACCCTACTTTCGATTAAAATTTAAATTTTAATTCAAGCTTTACTTTTTATTTCCTTAAGTTTAGTATTAGTTAAGTTCTTATTAAGCTTTAGTTCACTTCAATGCCAATTCTAGTTCAATTCTAGTTAAGATGCTAGTTAATCTTTTATCCATATTTAGCTTATGGCGATTTCTTTTCTGAGAAAAATTTGTTACTGTATATACACGTAACATTTTCTAATGTTATCTATAATCACTGGAAGTGTTACATGATGTGCAATTTCAATAGAACACAATTAGCTGCTTTTATTAACAACTATTACACTTTCATCATTAATGTACTTCATGAGCGATTTTTAAAGCTATTTGAGCGGTTTCTGCACGCTATTATGGCTTGGAAACAAATATTGACATCACTAATGGCTTAGCATTTTGATTTTAATGTGTAAATATATTTATATTTTGTTTTAAAGCTATTTTTATACAAAATTATACGCAGTATGAATTTTGACAAACAAAATAAAACATTGATTGTACAAATAAAGAATTACGTACCAAAGTTGAAAAACAGGGCAGTTTGAACACCTTAAGTTAAAGTAAGGGTAAAATATGCAACATGTTTTGCATGTTTTTCATCAACATATTCACAAACGAACTTGAAAATTTTTCACACAGTTGAATTTTTTGCACAAACGAACACAAAATTGTAGAACATGTAACATTAATGCAACATTTTTCTCAGAAAAGAAATCGCCATTCATTTTTTTAATATATTTTTTTTTCTTAAATTTGTTATCGCCCACTGTACTTTTGACGGTATGTACTGTATGTATGTGTCTGACTAACATTTTGCTATTATTACAATTGGTTACAAATTTTCTGTTATTATTGTTTTTATGTTGTTTAACAACAAATACATACATACATACAAGTCAATCTTGTCTATGTGGTAGTTTTTGGTATCGAATTTCTCTGTATTTTCCAGGGCCTGGGTTTAAGTTCAAAGTATAAATGCTGACTGATTACAGGACATTTTTAACCATAATTGCTGTTAAATGCAGGTTTATTACTTGAAAAATGTATGTTGAAAACAAACCTGTAACGAGAATGAAAAAAGTAAAAAAGAATTATTAAAAGGTTTAAGTAAATCAAAGAGGAGGATTCAAATAAATAAGGATTTAAGATTTTTAAAACTTTAATAAGTAGATGTTTTAAAGCATAAGTGAGGCATTGGCAATTAGATGTAAATTATACAAAATGTTTTATTAAATACAGTGTTTTCAAACTAACTATGCAAACGCTGACCCTTTAAGGAGATTATGCAAAACTTTTAATGATTTCTATAATTTTATTGATTACCCTGTTAACGTTAATATTTTAAAACGTAACATAATTTTCTTCTTGAATGTAAACCATTAGTTAGGTATCCTTATAAAATGTATATTATATTATTGGTCTGTAAGGATTTTAGTCCATAGACCGTGATTAAATAAATAAAATAAAAAATAAAATAAAAAGAAGATAAAATTTATTTTTATACAATTTTTAAATTTATTTAACAATAAACCAATTTGTTTTATTACTTATTAGCTGATTTATTTATTTTTTTTATCTTTTTGCAGTGATTTATATGCTGGCAGCATTTGTTACAGCTGTTTTAGTGTTTCAATATTTAAAAGCTCATTTATAAGTTCACAGAGTTCAAAGGAAAGAAAAAAATTCTTCATTTATAAAGAGATTATCGATGGCATATGCATGAATATGAAGGTAAGTCTACACATTTTATTAGAGTAAAAAACCCAGTAAACCAAAATTTATTAACTTTACTTTATAACAGATGCTGTAATATTGAGACATGATTTGAGTCTTAAACAGCTGTCATATTTTCTCATTTAGTCATTAAACAAAAAAATGTATACAAAATGTTTGTAATTTTTTGTCGTAGAAGTCCAATGTCGTCTTTACTAAAGGCTTATTTACACTATTATACTTTGTATAAATACATGTCAAAAACTCAAGTAATATGTAAAAGTCTGGTAGTGTGAATCCATATGTGATGAAAATGACAAGTATTATGAAATAAGGTTTGACTTCCCATATTACTTCATCGTTTTTTGAAAAATTTCTAAACAATAATACTTTTCATTGGATCAGGGCTGCATTTTATTTCATGTCTTAGTGTTTATCTTTTGTGTGATGGTGTGAACACAAACTATCGTGTTAAATTGGATATTTTGACAGTCGCAACAAAACTCATTAGATTTCGATCTCACAAAGTATTATGGAATACGTAAGACTTGAGAGATAGTGTAATCTAGCCTTAAGTATTATTTATAGAAAGTAATGGGCTATAACAGAATTTATCGCTTATTTGTACACGGGTTTTAAGCATGTTCGCTTTTGTTTATCCAAACTTGTGCAATTGCAGTTTGCAATTTTAAATAGCCGAAATCGTTTCGTGTATAAGCATTTGCTTTATTTGCATTTCCCGCATTTATGTATCACAATGTAACATTTTTTTAATAAATTGCATTAGAAAAATTCTCATATAAGCATCGCTTCAAACTTGAGTCATATACCATAAAAAACGCACACAACTTTTTTTTTATCAAATTTAAATTTACTAAACTTTGAATTTATTCATGCACTCTCGATGCTGTTAAAATATAATTTTACATGATGCTGATGAAATTAAGCTAGTTTTTCTAAATGTATTTCTCGTTTAAAAGCACCAAAAACCTGCAAAATACGGAATGCTTATAAGCAATAAATACTGTTAAAAAGTTATTTTCGGGAATACAAAACTTTTTATTATTTAGTTATGATGTGCTAAATTCCCAATTTTTATGCTTGATAAATAAACTGAAATTAATTGTTGGGGGATAAGCTAGTTCCTAAGCGCATTTCAACGTTTTCTTAGGCCAGATCATCAGGAAACCTTTTCCCAAGAAAACTTTAAAAAGCTAAAGCTTTTGGTTCAGAATAAATTTTCTGTCAGATCAAAGTATATTATGCAAATAAAACTATAAAGCGAATGAGAATTACGAGCACTTAAGTCTTATTTGCAACGATTTCAAAGCTTAAGCAAAATACCAGCAATAAACAGTGAGCTTATCTTTTCTTACATTCCTCTATAATTGGTTAGCTTTTTTCCGACTCAAAATATAGTTTTAAGTGGGTAAAAAGTAAAAACAAAGTAAAAAACAAATTTAGATTTGAAAAAAAAAATATCCAATGTGGATGAGATGGTTTGTGCGGTTCCTTAGGCAAACTCAAAAAAAAAAAAAAAATAATCAAGAGCTACTGGAGCAGCAATCTCAAAAGGTTTGCAAAAAGCATATTTAATCGAAAGCAAAAGAAATGGTTTATTATTCGAGTTTAAGCTGAAAATGATAATTTTGCAGGTCCAAAATATTAATTTACCGCCGTAAAATGAAGTTATTTTTGCTTGAAATCGTAAGCGAAACCAGATGCCAAATAAAAACCAAATCCGAATATCTAAAGCACCAAATAATTGCTCTCTTTTACGTGGGTTGAATAAGTGAACTGCTGAAATCAGGCTAGACGGTAACAAAGAAACGTCTATCGCACAATATTGTTTCGTTTAAAGCCATTATAAGTGGGAAAAAATCTTTAAACATGTGACCAGACATATTGTCATATCACATATCTTGCCCGGCAAGATGCTGCATGCAAAGTTACAAACTAATAAGAAAGTTATAGATATAGAAGGCAATAAGCATTGAAAATAGCTAAAAGCAAAGAAATTGGGCTTACACGAGTTGAAGACGATAATGACGATTTCGCATGGAGGAAATATTAATAAAACGCCAAAAAATATTTTTTACTTAATATTACGACAAATCAAGTGCAAGAAATCGTGGGGGAAGGCCTCGCACAAAGCCGTGAATTCACATTAAATCTTAACTGGTTTTATTTTCTATTAAGTTTTGTCGGTGTTCCACACACAACCATAGCGGTTGATGAGCAATTTGGAAAGTGTATGGTGCCTTTAAGATGACAATGTTCGGCCACATGAGCTAAGTGATAGATATAGGAACCAATAAGCACTTTTGAACAGCCACCGTATTCACTAAGTCAAATGTAGGCTTCTTGCGAATAGGGATGAAACGATACCTCTAAGGTATCGATACTTTTACTAGATATGGTATCGCTCGCAAAGTATGGATACCTACTCAGTATCGAAAAAAAAGTATCGATACTTACTTGTATCGCTTTATATGATAAAACAATAGAAAGAAGCACTTATATACTCTTTTATAAGTGTTTTAGTACTATAAAATACAATAAGAACTACGACCCATAAGAATTTTTGTGCAAAACAAAGTGTAAAAAGGTTAACACCTAGAACCAATTTTCTTTCAAAATATCTTTTATCTTGGAAACAAAATTTTATAGAACGTTCAGGATAACAACCTTCATTCACCTTTTATTGCAGAAATCAACAATATCACTATGAATTTATTTTAAATGTCAATATGTATTTTATTTTTAAATTGATAAATATAAAATAAAGGGTGGTAAAACGATAATCCACGTCAAGTTTTTTGCGCCACTTAATTTGACCTTTCTTTGTTTCAGTATTTGACAAATTCTACCATTGCGAGGTACACAATTGAGCAGCGCGTTAAGATTGATAAAGCCTTTTACGAAAATGGGCGTTCAATCGAAATGCATTTCGTGCACATCTTGATTTTTTTGGTAAGCATAATCAACCAAATTTTTTTATTTTTCCTAAGCTAGTCCCGCGAAGCTCTATGAGCCTCTGGCGGCGCAACCCCGGCGCTGATAGACTAGCTCGCGACCAGCTAGACTACCGGGGCACACATGTTTCCACAATCGGGAGAATTGTGCGTAATTTCAGCAAACCGGGTCTGTAGGAAATGGAAAAACAAATGTGCATGCTCGCCCAGTTAGTTCTGCGGCTGGCGGCGTTATCGGGCCGTACTTTTTCGAAAATGTGGTCCAATTACGGTGAATGGTGTTCGATATCGCGAGATGGTAACGAACTTCCTATAGCCAGAAATTGAGGAAATGGACCTGGACAATGTGTGGTTTAAAGGTGTTTACTGCTCAAACGGGTTCTTGATACCGTTACTGCTCCTCCAGCTTTGGAATATAATAAAAAATTAAAGATTAATTTCAATACCGATTACTTTTGACCGATACCGAGTATTTTTTTACCGATACTACTTGGTACTCGGTTGCTAAGTATCGATTACAAAAATACTTCGTACTTTTATAAAAGTATCGAATATGTACTTGTATTTACCCGTATCGTTTCATCCCTACTTGCGAAGCCAGTTATAGTGTTTGGTAAGAAAGCATAAATTTTGATTAGAATGGGTGCCCCAAAAAAGCTTCGGTCTATAAACTCCTTGTGTGAGATGGATGACTGAGCCGTTAAAAATCGGCTCTATAAGTCTCAGGGCTCTGCGTCTAATGAAGGGTATTACAGTAGTCATCGCGAGGCCCCTCTTTTTATGTCAATTAAATGTTTTATTCCTAAAAAAAAGTCTATAACACGCAACTTTGTAAAAAATCCTGTCACTCACATTTGGAACCTTATTTCTTAGTAGAGTAAGCACGATCCCGTCATAAAAAGTTCTGTTGCAAATAGTAGCTGCAAAGTTTTGTTTCATTTGCCATGTAGTCCTTATTTAGTTCGACTAACATTTGTTATGTTCGAGGCAAAACGCTTTTACTGGTATGCGGTTTACTTCAGTGCTCGGAAATCATATGTTGCCAGAAGTATGGAAAAAGGGCATGTATAGTGTTGGGGTAATTTCGCTAATACCTCTAAAAATTTGCCAAAAAAATAATAACGGACCTTTTAAAAAGTTAAAACAAATTCTTAAAGAAATCTTTTCAAGATTAATTATTCCTAGTTTCTTGTCCATATTATGAAACATTTGTTGCGATACATTTAAGTTTGTTAATGAAAGGGGGAAAGACGTATGAAAAAGTGTACTTTGTTTCGTGCAGAAGCAGTTTTTGTGAGTTTGTTTTAGAAAGAAAGAGAGAATGTTATTGTTAGAAAGAGAGAAGTCATACAAAATACTTAAATGCTGCAAAACAAAAGTTTTGTTTTATGGACACAAATACAGTTTCAAAAGAGAATTGAAGAAAGTTTCTGCTAAATATGTTTTTTCTAAAAGTTTCAAAATTTTAATAAAATTTAAATAAGAACTTAAATATTTGCTAGGTTTTCTTTTAAAACCCACATATTTGCCTAAAGTTGTTACGGTATACATGTGTATGACTTTTTGTTGATATTTGTGTTTTATTTATGATTTATCGTTACATCTGGTTACATTATCAATTTAATTTATTTTGTTTAACATGATTATTACATTATGATTTTGGTTATATACATTTTTTTTTTGTTTTTGTTGCAATATTTTACTTTTTGCTGAGTTTTTGTAATTTGGTTTGTACACACATGTATCAGTTTATTAGCAAAAACACAGATAAGAGACACACAGTCAAAATACAAACACCTAAAATTTTAACAGGGGTTTTGTATTAAAATTCATATTAATAACAAATTTATACAAGTATATAAACAAATAATTTACAAATAATTCAATTTTCTATAATTGTTTAAGTTTATACACGTATAACCATAATGGCTCGTTATTATTTCTATTATTATTTTTTTCTGGCTTTTGTTTTGTAGTTAAAATTATTATTATAATTTTATAGCTAACAAAAAAAAAATATTTACGAATTTATTATCAACATTGAATGGCTTCAAGGTATAATAAATAATTAATGGGCTATTTGGCAAAAATTTGTTGAAATTTATCCAAAAAATTTGAAAATTTTTCAATAAAACAAACAACAAAATAAATGACATGTAAATTGTTTTATTTTGAAATGCATATTAAACGAATTTTAAAATAAATTTGTTTTTTAATTATGTGTTGTAGTAAAAACTTTTGGATATAATTGAATCAACTTTGCTAAAGAAAATGAAAGATAAATTAGAATTAATGAAGAGTAAAATAAATTGTATTAATAAAACCCCAGGGCTTCAGAGAAACATAAATTATACCAAGAATACATTGGCTTGCTGAAATAAATGTGCAAAAGAAATGTTATCTTCTCATAGACTTTTCTTAAGAAACATTAAATTTTAAAGAGGCCAACATTTTTTTGGAATTTTTAAGACAAATTTAACGTATTGATTAAAATTAATTTTCAATTTCATAATTTCTTTCAATTTGGTTTTACATAAAATGTTTATAAACAAAGTTAAGCCATTATGTTGCCAGCAACATTACTTGTGTAAAATAAAATTTTGGATGGCAACTTGGTAAAAGAAATTTTTTCTTATCAACCTAATAAAAGTTGAAAAATTTGTGAGTAAAGCCTGGTAGTTTGTTCAACATTTCACGTGAAATGCTGTCAAAACTCATATGAAAAAAATTGTGCGCAATATCTATGGAATAATGTTAATAGAGTTGCACTCTGTTAATTTTGTGAAAAAGTTAAGAAATGTTTCTGGCAACGTTTTTTTCACAACTACGAAATAACACAAGCTGCACTTATTTCGCGTGGAATTTTAAAAGAAAAAGTTGTTACTTAATATTAACAGTTTGATAACAGTTTTTCATCCATATTTACTTTCTTTTTGATTTAATATTTTATTAAAAAATTATAATAAGTAAAATATATGTAGGGTACTTTAAAGGAATAAAAACGTCAAAATGTCCAATCTCGTAAGATAGTTAACACTGATACATGTCAAAATCTTTGTGTGAAATAATCAATGTTGCTCAAAATTTTTCACAAACTTGAACAGAGTAGTAGGCTTCCGTTTCTGCTAAATAAAAGAAACTTATAAGGGCAACATGTTTCTAGCAACAATTTTATAATACTTAAGCCTAGAACTCTGGATGAAAAATGTTAAGCAACATTGATTATTTCACACGAAAAGTTTGATATATAGCAATATTATCCAACACTTTTGTATGAGTTACAAACATACAATTTTGTTCTCTACATTATTCTTAGTTACTTTTTGCAAAGCTTGTTAAAGAAACCACTACACAAATAATAACAAAGCAAAATCGGCAAAAATATGATCAGCTGTTGTTTTAAATTCCGTGCAAGACATTAGAAGTTGCACCTCTTTCGCACGCAAAACTAAAATGCTGCTAGCAACATTTCGTATGTTTTCGCCATACAAACAGAGTATAACTCTATCAACATTTTTTCGACTGTATTTCACAGAAATTTTTTATATTGCAAATAACAACACTTCGCACGACATACTGAACAGAGTTCCAGAATTTATCGGAAGAAATCAAATATAGAAACAAATCGTTTCTAATAAAACAAGAATTCATTTTACCTTTTGTTAGCTAGATTTTTAAGCACTAAAGAAAATTATTCCGGCAATAACACACCAAAAGAATTACAAAAATTTAAACAACAATTTTTGTTAAGTTAAAAAAACTGTGAGATATTACAAAAAAATTATCTATATAACATGTTGCAAAAGGCTTTACTATACCAACATGTTTCTAGCACAAATTAATATTTTTCTATTTAGTTAAATTACTAAACTTGTATAATTTACCAAACAGATATTATTTGCAACATGTTGCTAACAAAAAATATTTTTGCATTCAACGGAATAAAAACGTACAGTGCCATGGCCACACATCAAACTGATTCATCAATTTGACGTATGTGTTGGTAATATTTCGAATTTCTTAGCAATGTCACATATCAAAGTTTTATCAACAAATTCAAGCAAATTTTTTTATTATTGGACAAGTTATATTTTTTTTTTTTTTTTTTTTTTGTTAAAAATTAGTTTTTTTATATGAAATTAATCTCCCATTGATTTTGCTAAACTGACGTCAAACCATACGTCTTAGTTTTTTATTATTTACACAATCGCAAAATTGTGAGCTTAATATTAATTAAAATTTTACTTATAGCATGTATTCATTGGAGAAATAATATAGGAAACATGCTGCAGCTAAAAAATTATTATATTCACCAAGTGAAAAAAAAAGCCTCAAAACAATCATTTCTGGTAACATGTTGCTAACTTAATTATTCAATTTATACTTTTGATATATTTGGCACACAATCTTTTAAAAATTATTTAAACTTTTAAAATAACAACATATAAAAACATTAACTACTTGTTGCTATAAATAAACAACAAAATATTAAGATGTAAAATATAAAAATAATTTGCTTTTTATATTTCACATCTTTATTTTTAATCCAAAATTTTGTTGACAACATGTTGCCATCAATATATATATATATGTATATTGTTAAATCTGAACAGATACTTTTAATTAGTATCGGGTATAAAACATAATAAATGACAAAACCTTAAAAGAAAATGTCATTAGCGACATGTTGCCTGCAAGCTTTTTTACTAAATTAAATTTTTCCAAATTTGAATAAATTGTTTAAATAAATATTTCTTTCTTTTATTAAATAAACACATTTTAAAGCATCAAATTGCATACGTACAGAGTATGAAGTTTTTCCCTAATTTACGCATTTAATTTTAAAAACAAACATGCTTAAATATGTAAACAATTTAGAAAAATCTTATTTAATATAGAAAGACTTTTCCTGAAAACATGTTGCATACACATAAGGTTCTTTTTTAGATCTATATATAACAGATAACTTTCTCGAAATATGCCGCTTTTTATAATCAACAAAAGAAGTTTTTAAAAAACGATATTTTTTATAAAAAACAATTTCTATAGCAACATGTTGCTGGCAAAATGAATGTATTTAATGTCATTTGAATATCTTTAAAATAAAACTTCTAAGAAATAAACATTATATAATTATTCTAAAACTTAGTTTAAAAACATATAATTAAAAAAGTTTTCTTTAGCAATATGTTGCTTAAAATCAAGTTAATTGTTTCGCCTAAAGCCTAGTACTCTGTTCGAACTTGCGAAAAATGTTGAGCAACATTGATTACTTCACACGAAAATTTTGTCATGTATCAATATTGTCTTTCTTGCGGTTTTTCAAAACTTTACGTTTTTATCACTAGCACTAAAAAAAAAATTGGTATTGCTAATTTTTTCACTATCACTAACTGCGATTGAATGCATAAAATCTGCACTCAATTCAAATATGTAGTTCAAAATTTGAACTTGCAATCAAAAAGCTGTACAAAAACATAATATCACTAAAATTTAAAAAAAAAAAATTAATTTTGTATATGCATGGGTTTCGGATGATATGCATAAGCAAACTAAATGAAATTCTGTCAATAACGGAATAATTTATATATTAAATTATGTGCAAATTTTTAATCAAATAAGTGAAGAACAAAAATTGTAATACATATACTAATGATTGCTTTTTTTAAATCTAACTATTTTTTTAGCGCAAAATGTTTTAACATTACAATCACTCATGTGTAGTGATTTTGCTAATTTTCAAATCATCACTCAATATCAACAAAATTATTGCAATTATTTTGAGCTAGTGCACTACAGAGAACAGCTTTATGCAATTGAAAAAAAATCGCATTTAATCAACAGCAACAAATACACTCGCTTGCGGTCATACAATGAAATTTCCTCAACCGCAAATATTCGCTGCTGGTTTGCAGTCATTCAAATAACGCACATCGTGCTTTGTTATTTATACAATCGTTAGCTTCGTTTTTTAATAAAGATGTTTTTGTGTTCGGTTCGAAAATGATTGTTTTGGTACAGAAAAAAAATACAAACAAAAAAGCCAGAAATCAAGCAATCTTACTCATGGATTTATTCAGCATTAACTATGTAGTACAAGAAAAAAAATTTAAATCAACCCTGCAAATAAAATTGGACCACCTGACCCATTTTGATAAAATGGACTACTCCATGGACTAG
Source organism: Pollenia angustigena (assembly GCA_930367215.1). Lineage (NCBI taxonomy): Eukaryota > Metazoa > Arthropoda > Insecta > Diptera > Polleniidae > Pollenia > Pollenia angustigena. Next base: position 11,079,134 of record OV884058.1, read on the forward strand.
TCCGATGTAATGCAAGCATGGACCATGTCATTGTTAAAAAGTGTTTGTAGTGAGACGACATGTCTTCGTTTATTAACGACATGCTTTCGTGTTTAAACGACTTCAAAACTAATCCTCTTGAGTATACCATGGAGTAGTTTTAAAACTACTCCTTACTGGTCCAAAGGTGGGTTATATACCATGGAGTAGTTTTAAAACTACTCCTTAGTGGTCCAAAGGTGGGTTATATGGTCCTCTCCTAGGACATCGTAATGTTAAATAGACCAGGTTTTTTCCATACGTTTGGGTTACTTGTGGACTAGTCCTGGTTCCTATTTGCAGGGAAACTAAACACACATACATATGTAGGTACACACAATTTCCATAGAAACAGACTTTTTTTCATTTTAAAAAGTACAGTAGTAGTAGTAGGTATGTACCCTGCAAATAAAATTGGACCACCTGACCCATTTTGATAAAATGGACTACTCCATGGACTAGTCCGATGTAATGCAAGCATGGACCATGCCATTGTTAAAAAGTGTTTGTAGTGAGACGACATGTCTTCGTTTTTTAACGACATGCTTTCGTTTTTAAACGACTTCAAAACTAATCCTCTTGAATATACCATGGAGTAGTTTTAAAACTACTCCTTACTGGTCCAAAGGTGGGTTATATACCATGGAGTAGTTTTAAAACTACTCCTTAGTGGTCCAAAGGTGGGTTATATGGTCCTCTCCTAGGACATCGTAATGTTAAATAGACCAGGTTTTTTCCATACGTTTGGGTTACTTGTGGACTAGTCCTGGTCCCTTGTGGACTACTCTTTACACGCGTGTTTGGACTGGTCCTATTATTTGCAGGGTACAATGTATTTTTGTTATTGTTGTTTTTATTGTTGTTAATTTGAAAAAAGCGTCTCATCGAGTGGTTTGTTGTTGTTGTTAATGTAAACAAAAGTATAACAATGTGTTCTTTTGAATTTACTCAGTTGTGTTATATTGCGTAAGCAACAAAAATGCAAATAAAGCACTTTCAATAAAAAACGAATAAATGCAAAAATAAAATGTGTACGAAAGGATGTAAAAATTACCAACGTTGAACTTTGTTTTGCATGTATAGAGTTATTGTAAATTTTAGCGTATGAATAAATCAACAAAAATAGTGAATTTTGAGGTTCTCTGGTGCACTACCCCCATCTATGTCAAAAACCATAAGTTTCGGAAATTATCATTAAAAAAAGTAAAACAAGTTTATTTAAAGTAAAAACAAAAAAAATTAATTTTATTATTAAGTTTTTCACTTTTCTACATTTTTCTTTCTGATGCGCTTGTTGTTATAGGCAAAATAAAAAATAACAAAAAATGATAAGCTGTTGCTTAAGATTCCGTGCGAAAAAGTGCAGCTTATACTATTTCGCACGGAATCTTAAGCAACAATAAAAATGTTCCTAGAAACATTTCGCATGTTTTTCTTAATATAAATAGAGTACAACTCTATCAACATTTTTTTCGTTTGTTTATCACAGAATTTTTTTATATTGATTTTTGAAATACTGAACAGAGTACCAGGCTTAAGGCATAGAATGATGGTTTTGATGAACTGTTAAAGCAGCTAAACAGCCTCTAAAAAAGTGTTCCCAATTAATATGTTATCAATACAAATAAACTCGTTAGAATTTTAGCAAGATGTTGCTGGCAAAAGAAAAAAAAATATGTTTATACAATTTAGTTTATAATGGGTGATTTTTTAAGAGCTATAGGAAAGTTTAAAACAAAAACACATAAAATTCAGAAAAATGCATAAAATCTTTATTTGAATCGATAGTACGGTCCATATAATTTAATGTTTGAAGATTATTTCATGCAAATGTTGACCGTAACTGCGCCTCAAATGGTCCATCCGCTTAGTCCAATTTTGGCATACTCTTTCCAACATTTCGGCCGGTATCTCATGAATAAATGCTTCAATGTTGCCTTCCAATGCGTCAATTGAAGCGGACATGTGTGTATAGACATAAGCATAATATTCCCACAAAAAATAGTCTAAAGGCGTTAAATCGCAGGATCTAGGCGGCCAATTGACCGGTCCCGAACGTGAAATAAAATGTTCAACGAACTCGCCTCTCAATAAGTTTATTGTTAAGCGTGCTGTGTGGCATGTGGCACTGTCTTGTTGAAACCACATGTCATGCAAGTCAACCTCTGCATTTTGGGCAAAAAAAAGTTGGATATCATCTCACGGTAGCGCTCACCATTCACAGTTACGTTACGATTCGCATTATCTTTGAAGAAGTACGCTCCAATGATGCCACCAGCCCATAAACCGCACCAAACTGTGAGTTTTTCTGGATGCATTGGTAGCTCTTGCAATGCTTCTGATCAGCCAGAATCTGATCACTCCAAAATCGACAATTCTGCTTATTAACGTACCCATTGAGCCAAAAATGAGCTTCGTCGCTGAACACAAGAAGCGCGCGTTGAACTTTCTAAACAGAGCACGCATTTTGATAATAAAATTCCATAATTTGCAAGCGTTGTTCGTTTGTAAGACGATTCATAGTTAAATTATAGACCAAACTGAAGATGTCTGTCGGTGAAACAAAACACAAAACGTGTGTCAGCTGTTTAAACCAGTGTTGCCAAAAAGATAATAGCTAAAAAATCACCCGAAAAAATACTTTATTATGTGTCCTACGATTTTAATTATATTTTTATACTCTTTATTATGTGACTGTCATATCAATTATGTTTTTGCGGCTGATATCCTAAATTACGTTTTTTAATCTTGAATTTAAGTTCTTCAATACTGGCAGTTGTGCAATATTATATTTGAAACGCTATACGGGATGAATGGAATCCTTAGCAACATGTTGCCGACTAATTAAATTATGTTTGCCCTCGTTAATAGATCTTGAGTTATCAACTATTTTATAAAAACTGCCATCATTTTTTACATATTGAAATTAGATGGCTTAGAATTTATACCAACATATTTCTTATATATTAAATTAAGTTTCTTCGTTGTTTAATCTGAAATACTAACATTAAAACCAACTCACATTTACAATATTAGTACGTTAAAAATGCTGTTCTAAATGAATAGAATAATTAGCAGTATGTTGCCAAATAATTCAATTACGTTTTGCCTTTTTGTAAAGATCTTTAATTTCAACGAATCTATTTAAGTGCCATCAATATTTATTGATTTTAGTGGTCAAACATGTAAAACGATATTTTACATGGTTAAGAATTTGTATCAACATGTTGCTGACTAAGAAAATTATACTTTCTGAGCTTTAAGAATCTAGAATTTCAAATACTTGAATGGCATGTAAAAAAAATATGTTTAATAACACTTTTATGGCAATACCCTGTTTTAGCATCACAACATTTAATAATTTTATTCAAATATTTCTCAGAATCATTATTAACTAGAATGCTTATTGGCATTTGTGACCAAAAGCAGAAAAATGGAAATAAATTTTCTGTTGACTATTCACTTTGCTAAAGAACGTGAGTTGCTAGATTTTACATATTTACTAGAATGTACGAAAATTGATATGTTCTTTCGCAATTACTACATGTGCATAAATGTAAGATTGTTATTATTCTGTGTCTGTATGAAAGATACAAATGTATGTATGTATGTTTTATTGTTCTTGGTATTTGCTGCTGCCAGCGAACTCTTGCTGTGCTTTAAGTATTATGAGACAGCAATTTACTCTACCAAATTGTAAATAAGATTTATGACTTTGTTTTTTTAATGTTGCTTTGCGCTCTTCCTGTTTTTTGTTAATGCATACGAAAAAGATTGTGTAAGTAAATGCGTGTTTTTTAGTTCTGTGTGAGTGTGTAAATTTATTTTGTTGTCTGTAAATGATAAATTAAATTTGTTGAACTGAATGGCGTATGAGTAATATTAATTAATGAAATTCGTCGAAAAAATCCCCAAAAGCATGCTATATTTTTCGAACAAGGTCTTGATTGTGCATGTGTGTGTGTTTAATGAGTAAGACTTAAGTAAAAACAATGAGTGAATTAAGATGGCTTGCAAAAAAAAAAACAAAAAAAAACATGGAGTTTGAAATCAATGTGAATGTATTATGTTAATGGCAAGCAGGAATTTTGCCAATCAAAGCAAAGTTTTTAAAAATAATTAAGAAAAAGAGAGAAAGCAGCAAAAAGATAAATTAAATGAGGGAAGTTTTGAAATTGAGGATAATAAATTAACATTAATTATGGGGTAAGAACTAAAAGAGGAGCAGTATAAATTAGAGAAATACTTTCAGAAAAGAAATATTACATTTTTAAAGTAGATCTCATGGTATTGTACAAATTTTGTATTGCTTTCACAAAATAGTTCTACATCTTTTTACCAGAAACCTTCGTGTGTTGTAGTTTTTAAAAACTATGAATTCGTCAATATAAAAAACTTGTCTAAGATTTTGCTTTACTTAAAACACATTTCCGTTTTACTAAGTTTTGGAATTTCTTTTAAAAATGTTATCTGAAGCAACTGCTTAAACCCAACAAACTTAAAATTTCTTTCGTCATTTGTCTCTCCCACATTTTAACCATGTTTACATAATTGCACATTGCTTAAAATTCATGAAGGGTTGGCTGAAAGTTTTGCACATGTATGTTTGCTAAAACTTTTTTTTATAGACTTTCAGCTCCTTAATTTTGCGTACCATGCCGACAGGCATCAATTTACGCCAACCGACAAACAACTTACAAACCTGTTTTTTAATCACACAGACGAAAACATCAAAAAGGTGTGAATGTATGTTGGGAATATAAACGACTAAGACGCCTAAAAAGATGCCACACAAAATTGTGGTTATTAAATTGTAAGATTAAATGGAGAAAACATAAAGGGACTTGTTATGCAAAGATTTATTTGCTAAATGACAGAAAGGTTTTGAAAAAAGGAGTTTAAAATCGCAAATTGATTTGAGGAAATTAAATAAATTAAGAAACATAAAACGACATATATTTTCAGGATGTTTGGAAATAAACATAATCAACTAAAATCTATGCTAAAAAAAACAATATAAAATAGGATTTGCTTTCAAAGGTTTTCTTGGGAGACAAAAAATTTCATTAATAAGACTTTGTTGAAGTTGCGAAAATTTAAAAAAAATGTCAAAACTGTTATACATTTTAAAATGATATTATAAAAATATTTTAAAATGATATTATAAAAAGTATACAAAATTTTTGAATGAGAATAAACTGATTTGCACATTCTTGGGAAAATTAAATGTTAAATAATGAATATTGTCCATTTAAAACAAATTGGGTTTGGTCAAGTTCCATTGGCAGCCGCAATCAAGCATAGTCTTTAAAAGCGTTTGTATATGCCACAATCTCGTAAGCGTCCTTTTTAACCTGTCTGCTAACATTATCTGTAAGCCAACAGGTCGACTAAATAAATGAATCAATCCAACCCAAATCAGTATCAGAGAGGCTGGTTTTAACCCTAAGAGTTTTCCGACCTAATAATCTAAATCTTATGTTTCCAAAAACTGGCAAATGACAGAAAATATGTGCCGTCGACTCCTCTTCTTTTCCGTCATTGCAATTGCTATAAAGGAAATAGAAAGGGAGCCCTATTCTCCGGGCATGTTTACCAATAGGCCATAGTCAGTTTAATCCACAATAAGGTTTCTTAAATTAACTCTAGACGACTTTTTAGTCCGTTTTCCTTCTTAAATGGCCCAGATTTTCCCGGCTTTCCAACAGTTAGTCTCATTAAGTCATCTTTGACCAGCGTTGGGTAAATTTATATAAAAAATAGCAAAATCTTTTAATTTAATATTTTGTATTCCCAAAAAGTAATTTTTGATAAAAAAATAAATGTGATAACTTCTGTACTGAAATTCTGTAACTTGTTAACGACAAAAAATTGTCGTTAAGTAGTCAAAATTCGTTAGCTAACGAAAATTGTCGTTAGAGCTATTCTGTAATGAAATTTTAACAATTTTTATCGGCAAAAAATGTCGGTTGCTAACGACACAAAAAAAGTTCTTGTTAAATAATAACGACAAAAAATGTACTGTTAACAGATTAAAAATATAGAGTAAAGTAGCCAATTTTTAACACAAAAAAAGTAAGAAAGTATAGTGGATCAAGTCCGACTCTACATTGCAGTATATGGACGATCATGTTTTCGCCAAAAAGAGTATGTTGTGAGGTTAATATTCACATAAGACATTTTTGTGCCAATATTATCTAAGTATCTAGTAGATACTATCTACTACCATTATTAGTGTATTCGTATGGGAGCTGGGTCAAATATGGACCGATTCAAAAAAAAATTTGTTCTGGTGATTTATGTAGGTTGCGACAAAATATTTTTGGATCTTATTCAACTCAAATGTCTATAAAACAAAATGGCTATTAATAGGCACAAACCCCTATTCCGGAAAAAAGTTTTTATGTGGGATACAAAAAGGCTTCGACATTGCGACAATAAACGCATATGTGCCAAATTTTATGAAATTATTTTTAAAATTGCGACCTGTAATATGCGCACAAAGTTATCTTGGATAGACTACCAGCCATCCTGATAGAAGTACGGGCTTCGTTAAATGTATTCTGATATTGATTCTGAGTCAATCGGTACACTAAAAGACAGGCCCAGAACCTTTATTTAAATGTGTTACACACATTCGTACAAACACATAATATCCTCTTCACATACAGTAGTGTAGGTATAAAAAGTAAGAGCAGAAATGTTGTGCTAGAGTGGCTCAGTCACCTGGAAATTTTTCCCTATGTATAGAAAGATTTAAATCCAACATATTTGTTTAGAAATATAATCAATATTTACGCGTTTTCATTCATGTTTTGTTAAAATAAATGCAATAAAGTAAATTTATTTTGCATTTTTTTATTAATTTTAAAAAATTTTCACTTTGACGTTCTTATATTTTTACCGATATTTGTCGTCAATATTTCTAAACAAAAATATTTGTTTATTTTAAATACAGAATAACAAATTCGTTAAAGTAACCGAGATTTCTCGTTAATTAACGATATCGGTAGTTAAATTAAAAAAGTTACAGAATTGAGGTACTGGCATTGAACAAATAAGAAATAAATAGGTACTGCATACTTAAAGGCCGTTATTTGAACAAATAAGTATTGGCATACGTTAAGGCCGTTATTTAAATAAATAAGCATTGCATACTTTAAGGATGTTATTGATTTATTTTTTGCTCAAAATAAAAAAACTAAAATTAGTTTTCAATGTAAATATACGATAGAAGTCTTCTTTTCGATTTAGGAAATAAGAATTCGTGGCATACTTAAGCATTTGAGACATTTTTATCAATGCCAAAAAGAAAGACGATTTTACTACGAATGTCTTCAGAAGTATCACATATTTCCTTATTATTATTTGTTGCCATATCGTGGGCGCATAGTGGCAAACTTGTTTCCATACTCATTTTAAAATGGACTAAAACAAATTTTACATTAGACATGTACTGACTAAACAATAATGTTTAAATAATATTTCCACCTTATAAAACTTTGAGAAAAAATTCGCTTTTTAGTTGTACATGGCAGCTTAATGCATTTCTTAACATAACTGTGGAAAGTAAAGCATATGTAAAGGCGGAAAGTTAATCTTAGAATTTTTTAAAAAATGTTTAAATAAAGAATTAAACATCATTCATAAGGCATATTAAATCTTAATACTCCGTAATTATCAATTAAAACCAAAATGATTTTTGAAACTATTAATTTAGCATTATTTAACTTATTTTGCAAATACCGCTTTTGATCAAGAAATTTTCATTGCTTAAATAAAAATTCAGACCCACCAACGTTTCAAAACCCAACCACTTGTTTTGCAAAATTAAATGCAAGTGTTTTTTGGAAAGAAAAAAAAAGTTTGAAGTACTGGCCAAATGTAAGGACTATTTACAATAAAAAAAATACGTTTTTTTTAAGCTTAAGCAAACAAAACCCAAATGAAAATTCAAAAAAGAAAAATAGAGGAACAGTAACAATAAAAAATAATGATGATGATGACCAAAGTTGAATGATACTTGAATTTAAACAAAGCAAAAACAGAATACTTTTTTTTCAATACTTCAAAAAACTTGATGAAAAAAATCAACATTAAAGCAGAAGTCCTTATCAGCATCATCATCTGAGTCCTGTAATGTTATTGTGGTTTTTAACTTTTTTTTTTTTTTTTTTGTTCTTTTCAGACTCAAAGTATTTAAATGGGCGAGTTTTGTTTAAATAAAACAAATTCTACTTTTTTCAGTATTTATTTTCTTCTTTTTTTTTTGTTAAACGCTTCACATCTTTTATGCATACAGTGCGTGTAAAATAAACATTTAAACACAGAACAAAAAAAAATTTAACGTTTACTCACTAAATACTCAATATATTTTTTTATACTTTCTCGCAAATACAAACCAAAATACACACCTACAATTTCAACTACATATTTATTTTCATTTAAGTTAAAGTGTCTGCAAAGCTTTGGATGTGTGTGTGTGTTTGTACTGATACCAAAAAAAAAAAAAAAATTGCAATTGACCACTACAAACAAATATTATACAAGAGTCTGACTATGAGTCTGGTAGTTATGAAACAAAAAATGTTTAAATTTAAAAAATAATAAAAAGATTCTTGTATAGAAAAAGTTTTTCAAGCCTACAAAAATAAAAGCAAACTTGGTAAAATAATGATACTTACTCCATTTACAAATGAAATGATTTTTTCAACACGTTAAGTATAAGTAAATATTAAAAAAGAAAAAACAATCGCAAATGAAAATTTAAAAAAAAAATCCTTCAAAAGAGTGTTAAACCAAATGAATATGAAATGTTGTTAAATTTCAATAAAAGCATGAACATCATGAAAATGATAGCACAAATAAAGGAAATGAATTGAAAAAATTAAAGAAAATGAGACAGATTCAGATCAATATTATTAAATCTTGCTTAAACAAAATTTTTTAAAACTTATTTTCGATTAAAAGTAGATTTCTAAAAAAAAGTTGTGATAATACTTGTCTTAAGAAAAATAAAAGTGTCACCCTTTCTGCTTATTCCGCCTAACACCTCCGTTTCGCCACATCAGCCACCCTTTTCGATGAAGCACCTTTTTTTATTGAATTTTGATAATTTCATAATTTTTCAACTTGTTAAAAATTTTCTGCTCTCCACATTTTTCGTTATATTTTTTTTTCACATTAGTTCACATTAGCTAACCAACACATTAAGCCCAGCTAAAGCGGATGGGTTCTTATGTGTTGGTTAACTAATGTGAACTTAAACTTTTTTGTATAAGGGGGATAATCTTCACATCCAGTTGGCGCTTGCTTTCCTCTTGCAACCTAAAATTAAAGTTAGTCGTACTTTAAACGAGAAGTTATCTGGCAATATGATACTGTACCTAAAATGATGGGCAGCAATGAGAGTGGACGGAGGTCATATTCGGATTATACCCATGTTCTGTAACTTTAGAGAGAACTTCTCGCATCGAAAAGATGTGAAACAATTGTAGGGGGATGTAAGAAAAGATAAACTCACTGTTTATTGTTGGTGTTTTGTTTGAGCTTTGATATTGTTATTCGCTTTAGGGTTTTATTTGTTTAATATTTTTGGCTTTTCTAAAATCTTTGGAAAAGGTTTCCTGATGAGTTGGCCTTTGCAACCAGTGAAATGCGCATAGAAGCTAGCTTTCCCTCAACAATATTTTAATGTGTATTTATCAAATACGAAAAATTGGGAATTTAGCACGCCATACGGAAATCGTATTAATAATAAACATTGTATTCCCGAAAATAACTTTGAAAATATTCAATCGTTTCTCGAAAAGTGAGAAAAATGTGTGCCTGTAACTCATTTCGAAAACTATCAAAAATGTTTACGACGGCAGCGAAAAAAAATTGTCGGCAATACCAAATAGTGTAAAGTGCGACTTTGTTTGTTGTTTACAAACGAGCTTTGAACAAATTCGTATATCTTATAAAAATGTTTAAAGCAAAATAATTAAACAATGGAAAAATGTGCCAAGAACAAAATGTTATTATTGTTCTTTGCATTTCGCATTTTTAATTGTTTTTTAGTGTTAAAATTTTTTCGGCCCATTTTTATTCGTGAGTTTTTTGGACAGTTCAAAGCGGGAACTTTTCTCACAAAAATGTTACAGACAAACTTTTTCAATAATTAGTATTGTGGTTATTTTGTTGAACTATTTATGGTTTTTAATCCAAATTTTAAATATTTTTAATTAGGCTTAAGTTCATGAAATTTAATTTTTCATTAAATTATTTCTATGAAGAAAGGAATTTTACAACATGAAAATTAATTAAAATTGTTATTGATAATCTTTCATTCTTGACGTGGCTGGGGCTCGAACCCCGGCCGGCAGGTTACCATGACATGTTTCGATTGCAACCACTCAATCTCCTCAGATGGATTTGCCGTCTTACACTCGCAGCCATCGACGACTGCTGACGCCAATAGTCAAACATCAATCCTAACATTTGGTAGATCGAAATTTGCTTTCCTGAATGATTATCCATTTTAATTGATTTTACATGTTTTTTTTTTTCTTACTTCTGTTTTTTCGTACTTTTGTCAAGAATTTTTCATGAAGTCCAAGTACATTTTTTGTATTTTCATTTTGTCTTTTTCTTTTCTGTTGGTTTTTTCAGCACAACTTGAAGGACAAATGTACAAATAGAGCTCGTTCCTTTCTTCATAGAAATAATTTAATGAAAAATTAAATTTCATGAACTTAAGCCTAATTAAAAATATTACAAACTTTTTCTGTAAATTGACTGTTTGTTTCAATATACGGAATCTTTGTTTCATTTCACACATTTCAATCGAAAATTTTCTCGACGAGACTTACAGAAAATGGGCACAGTTTTCAAAAGAATTTAGAGCCGTTTTAAGTGCAGACCAGTGTTATAAGTTTAACTTTAGTTCATTTTTTGTTTCGATCGTATTCGATATATAAAATTGGATTCTGTATCTTAATCTAAATCGGATTGTGGATCTTAAATCTAGTTCTAATTCTATATTTTTCTCCATTACACCCTTTGGGAGCATATGTGCTCCACAAAGCATCTCCATTCTATACGATTTGTTGCAGCTGTTTTTTTTTAAATCGGTTTTCGTTCCAACTTAGTAGATGTAAGCTCTAATTCTATTTTATATCCTATCTCGGATTTTTGTGTAGATTCTTGTTCAGATTTAAGTCAAGACACAGGAAAAAAGATTTTAATTCTGATTTAAGTTCAGATTCTTGTTAAATTTCTAATTCACTTTTTAATCTAGGTTCTAGTTTCGATTTACGTTCAGATTTATAGTTCAAAATCTAGTTTAAACTCTAGTTTGTATTCTAGTGAAGATCTTGTTCAGATTTTAGTATAGATTTTAGCTTAAATTTTATTTAAGATTTTAGTTTAGGCTCTCGATCAGTTTCTAGTTCAGTTTGTGTTTTTATTCCTCTTCGATTCTGGTTTAGTTTCTATTTCATATTCTTGTTAAGATTCCAGCTCGCATTAAAGGACGGAATCAATTTCAGACCTTAGTTTAGACTTTAGAAAAGATTATATAGTGCAAATTCTAGTTTCTATTATTATTCTGATTCTGGTTTAGATTCTAATTTTGACTGTAAATCATATTCTAATTCAGTTTGTATCTTAGATTCTAGTTGAAATTAAAGTTCATATTCTAGTTAAGATCCAATAGTTAAGATTTTAGTTAAGACTCTGGATCCGTTTCCAGTTAAGTTAAGATTTAAGTTTAATTTATAGTTAAGATTCTAGTTAAGACCCTGGATCCGGTTGCAGTTCAGCTAAGATTTAAGTTCGATTTATAGTTAAGACTCTGAATCCGATTCCGATTTTATTTCAGATCCAAGCTTCAAGCCTGCATCATATTCTTGTTCGGATTCTAATTCGAATTCTTGTTCTTACTCACATTCGGATTCTAGTTCAGACTGTGGATAATCACTAAGTTCATATTCTAGTTCGGATTCCTGTTTAGATTATAGTTTTGAGTCTAGTTCGGGTTCTAGTTTAGATTCTACTTCGGTTTTAGTTGAGGGGTCAACTTAGATTCTAGATCGAAATTTTAGTTTAGATTTTGGGTCAGAGTCTAGTTTAAATTTGAATTCTAAATCTAGTTAACATATTGTTCAGTTTATGTCGGGATTTCGAGTCTAGACTCTGTGGATCAGATTCTTATTCAGTCTGTTTTTAACATTCCACTTCGGATTTCAGTTCAGATTTTAACTCGGATGCCAGTTCAGACTCTTTATCAGATGGGCGCTTCCATTCTAGACAACTTTTAACATCAATTTTCAAATCACACTATTTGATACTTTTTTGATGCTAATTTAAAGTAAAATATCTGTATTTTATAATAATATAATTTTTTTAGATGTAAGCTTAAATATAAATTTGTTGTGCACTTCAAAGCATTAAGATTTATAGATTTGGCGCGAACAGAAAATTCATTGAATGTTGCATCCGTCATGGCTTAAAGAGCAAATTTCTTATTATTGGATTATATTTCTTTACGATGTTTGATTTGATAATCATCGTCTGATATCTCATCTTTCACAATAACAAAGAATAATACAGTAAAAGTTTAAAAATTAACAGAGTTTTGTTTCTAGAAATAACTTAATTGCAAATGTGTTTCTTTCTATAAGTAAAAGACGTTTAAAGCGTCTAAATGTTGCACCCGTCAGAATAGAATCGCCCAGATTATAGTAAAGTGTCTAGCTCATATTCGTGTTCAGATCTAGTTGGGATTCTTGTTCTGATTCTAGTTAAGATTCCATTCCGGATTCTAGTTAAGAGTTTAGTTTATATTCTGGATCAGTTTAGATTTGATTTAAGATTTGGAATCAGACTCTAGCTTAGATTCTAGTTCAATTCAAATTTAGTTTTAGCTAAGATATTTGTTTTGATTCCAGTTCAGATTGCAGTTTGAACACTAGTAAATATTTTAGTTGAAATTTTATTTCGGAGTCTAATTCAATAAATTGTTTTGGATTTGCGTATGAATATTATATAATAAAAAAAGGATATTAGCTCATAATCATACGTCTTAGTTGTTTATAATTAAAATTTTTGTAACATAACGCTTTATCCTTTATATATAATATTTTCATAACACCAACTTGTAATTATTATTAAATAAACTATTTCAAACGAAACCACATTTACTTTTTAAATCCCTTTAAGTATTGTAATCTTACGAACAATATTAATTTAATCAATAATTATTTAATATATTATTCCTTCAACAGATATTACTTTGTATAGAGAAGTTTTACATCAAATGTGGTTAAAATTCAATTTAAAACTTTAAACTTCAAACATGTTAAATATAAAACAACTTGCCTTTCTGTTTGATTTTCTGTAGAAGTCTTTATTATTAAAACTTTTTCAATTGTTAAACATGTTTGAGTGACAGTTTATGGTTTTGTTGAAAGAATATTTAAAAAAATCAAAAAGGATATACTCATCGTATGTTAACTAAACAAAGTGATTGACTCACATTTTATTTTGATTTTCTCTGTGTGTGATTTGTTGTTGGAAGTCGGAGCGTTTTTGTATTTGTTTAAGTTGTAGGTGTTAATGTTGGTGGTAAACTTAAAGAAGTGTATGTGTGTGTACCTAAATGACATACCCTTTGTAATTGGGAGGTTAACAATTTTTTTTTGTTTTAAGTTCGTTTTAAAAACTTTTACTAGCTGTCACAAAAAGTCTTCTTTAAACAAGGAAGTTTATTTGTTACATTTAAAAAGCAGCTGTTGAAATTATAATAGACCAATTGAACTTCAGTAAAAGTCTAAAAACCCTTAGCATATCATAATTAAATTTTCCGAAGGCATGAACTAATTTTGACCGTTAAATATTTTTAATTTACAGAAAAGGTTTATGTCTTACTTCTAGGTAGAAACAGAAGTAATGCAAATATCTTTTTTTTAAAAGGGGATTTGGACTTACAAATGTATGTATGTGAACAGCAAGGTGGCTCTTAAGGCCATGATGGACTGGTATGTGAACACCAAGCTAGTGGATGATAGTAGAAGGGAGAAATCTAAGGGGAGCATGTGTTGAGGCTGTGATGGGTATCGCGTCAATGCAACATCACCGGCAATGGAGGATCCTGACTGTTTGGAGGCGGCCAGGCCTCTCTAATAGGCAAGGAAATAGTTTCTTAGTCGGACTAATCGGGTCTGGGAGTACCGAATGGACTGCCAGGTGTCGCATACGCTGTTGTCGATGCTTAGGAAGTCTGATTCTAATACGCTTTTGAGCAGGAGTAGAATCTGCGTTAGTTGATTCTTAGATGAATTGAGGGATGTCCCGGGTTGTCGGCTCAAGAATCTTACGGGTTTCGTAATGGGAATGACCTGGCTACACAAAGTAGGGTAGATTTCTGTTTAATAGGGTTGTTCTATCTAGTTTGGTCCGATTTTTTACTCTTCCACTACTTTTTCTAATCTTTATATCTTCTATTTTTATCTAATTAGTATCGTATCACTAGATAAGGCGTCACAGCGGGCCATATTGGTCTCCTTAAACCTAAGCCAACTTTGGTGTAATATTTTGAAAATATCTGCAGCTTAAACCCTAAAAACGAATTTTTTTATTTCCTTTTCCAACTTAATACCTGGGCCCTGTTTCTCAAAACTACAAATTACAAATCTACAAGTAAAATACATTAAAAAAAGCAACAATTTTTGTTTATGTTTCAAATGTATTTTACTTATAGATGTGTAACTTGTAGTTTTGAGAAACAGGTCCCTGATATTAAGAGTTGTTCAGGTTTCACGTTTTAAGCTTTGAGGATTGACCGCAAAAAATTTGGCAAAATAATTGATACTCATAAATTTAATTTTTTTTTTCGTGAATTCTCTAGAAAGGATATATGTTTAACTTCTTAGCTACAACAAATTTTTGTTATAGCTTTTACATGTTTGTATTCAAAACAATAATCTACAAATTGTAATACAAAAAAAAACAGATGTTTTCTTAGCCTCAGGTATCTTTACAGCTTTACGACATAAAATAATTATAAGGATTTTTTTACTAGAATTGCGTTATCATTTTGATTTTTCTAACCTTTGTACCAAGCAAAAACAATGCCGAATGGATTAAAGAACCACTGATTAAGCAATTTCGAAAAAAAGGATATGATACCATCTTTTGAACTAAAGCAAATTTACTGTTGAAATATTGTGTGCTTAAAGAGCTTACTAAAGTACGTGTTGTAGTAAAATTTGTATCTCAATTATGTATTGAAATTATTATTTTTTACAACTTAAAATTTTTAATATATATTTTTTAAAAAGTTTTTTTTTTTAGATAATTATAAAAAATATGTTACAAGAAATCAAAAATATGTGCAAGAAAAAGTAATTTTAAAGCTTTTTATAAAAAGGATACATGGCAAGCTTTTAAATTAAAGCAGGTATATTCATAAAATTAACTGTGCTTAACATGCTCACAAAACTACGTGTTGTAGTAATTTTATTTTATTTTAATTTTAGTTATATATAAAACAAAGGTCCTTTGAATACTTACTTTGCTATACAAACACTACATTAATCACACTTTTCATGACTTTTGTTCCTTTTAAATTATTGGACACAAATATTTTCTTTGCAACCATTCGATGACCTTAATGAACACCATACAAATGCTCGAAGTAATACACAAGCACTCCAATATGCAATTAGTAAAAATATAACACTTAAATAGCAAAAATAAACTAGATTATGTGTCCCTTTTCTGTGTAAATATTAAACAAACATAAATATTTGTTGTAAAATTGTTACTATTCCATACACATACACCCCTCTTTTTCTTACTGCAATTCTCTTGCTGTCGCTCTCTATCATACATCTGAATGCAATTTGTTTTTGCAATTTTATTCATTAAAGGAATACAAACAGTGTTTATTTTTCTTTTTTTTTACCCTGACGAGCACTTTTACTAAATTTTTGTTAAAGTTCAGCATTTGTGAGTTTAAAATAAGTATGTGTAATTGTACACATTCACATATAAACACATACAAATGTTTGTTATATTGTATATGTTTACTATTTATGTGAAATTTTGTTGCTAAATGATGTATTTTATTTTAGCACGTAACAATGAAATTACATACAAAAAAATTTTAACTAAAACAGAACAAAAAAAAACAAACTTATATATGAGGGTCCTTAAAAAAAATGCTCACAAAATTTATTTATTTTCATTTGTAGAGAAACAAAAAAAATCTAAAATAACATCAGTTTTGTTCAAGCAAAACTAGTAATTAAGAGTTAAGCAATTGGTTTTACTAGGAGTGCAGTATGTGTGTGTGCTTGCAGTTTTAGGGCCAACATATAAAAGGCTTTAAAACTGTTTCCATAAAAAACTAAGTAATTAATTGTTGCATGTTAAATAAATTAAGAGGGTCTATAATTAACTTTAAAATGGCAGCATATAACAACTTTTTTCAAAAGAAAAAAATACACCTAAAATCTAAAAAGAAATTCAATTTAGAGTTAAATGGCTATTACATTTAAAATGTAATTGAAAAAGAGAGCTTAAACATGTTAATAATGGAAAATGTTAAATATTATTGCCACTTTATTAGCAAAATAAATGTTAACTGCAAACAAATTTTGTTATAGCAACTCGTAGATTAGTATACTTGACAATTATATAAAGATTGTTTTTATCTTCATTAGCTTAGAAATTCGTTTTATATGTATCCTTTTTTGTGAAGAAGTCTAAAATTATCAGGAATTTCTTATTTATATATACTAAATACTGTTTATAAGTTCTTAATATAAAACTTTACAAAAAACTAAAATTTTTTTAAAGAAAATTTAATTTTTTAAGAGTAAGTCAGCTATAGTTGTTAAATTTATTGTACTATAAGTCGTAGATTACGGTTTTTTACAGTTATACTAACTTTTATTATAATAACTTTATTCGTTTAAAAGCCAGCCATATATCCTTTTTTTGTAAAAATTAGAAAATGACCGCAACTAAAAAGTAACATGTATATATGATCAAGTTTTTCCACTTTCTTTAGAAAAAATGTTTTGAAATGTCGAAACTTTATTGTAAAAACTTTAAAAAGTTGTTGATAAAGGAACTTTATTCAGAAAATTTCAGTTTTATAATGAAAATAAATAAGTTACTACACAACTCGTAAAATGTTGTCTTTTTTAACCATACGAAAGTCTAAACAAAAATCTAGTTTATTTTCAATATGAGCCATATATCCTTTTTCTGTTAAAGTATAAATTAACAGCATGAATTAAAAATTTACATATGACTTATGTTATTTTTTTTATTGCATTTTCAGTATTTAATAAAAAATTTTTTTATTTTTTCTTTGAAGAATTGAATTACTTTTATGTTAAAGTATCACAATTTTAAAAACTTATTGCATTACAGCTTGCAAATCGGTGTTCTTTATAATTTCAACAAAATTGACTGAACCAATTCTTTTTATTCTAGTAGTCAGTCATATATCCTTTTTTCAAAATTTCCTTTTTTGAAAATTTTTATAAATGTTTTCTTATTTTTGATAAAATAAATAAGAACTTAAATAATATTCTTAAAAGTACTTAAAAATGGTAATATTTGTCCTTCATAATTCAAGCTATACAAAAATATCCTTGACATGTATCCTTTTACGACAAAAGTATATAAAATAAAATGATCATCATAATTTTGGACACAAACAAATTGTTTTAGTATCAGATAATCTTAACAAAAAAAGTTTTACCCTTTTCAGAAAAAAACAATTTATATAAATTTTTTCTAAGAATATGTTTAAGCTTAAAAATTAGTAGGCTACAACTCGTAGCATTATTTTGCTTATGAATAAACCGAATTTGGTTTGCTTAGATGTATAAATTAACAAAACCGTCATATATCCTTTTTTAGTGAAATTAAAAAATCATCAGAGGAATAAGTTTTTTCTTACTAAAATTAATTTTTTTCCTGTTGAACATATTATTCCCTTTTTTTTCATCTAATTATTTTAATATATTTTTTACTCAGATGTAACCAATTACAATCAAGATCAAGACTGTAATAAAATTATAAAAAAATGTATCAAGATATTTCTATGCATATATAATTTAATATGTATACGTTTTTGTAATAGCCAATGGCTTCTCAATTAAGAAAGATATAGTTTGCTTTTTTTATTTTAAAAACAACATTTTTATAATTTTTTTTGAAATGAGACTTTTTAAAAAATCTGCGAGTATTATTGCAAATTTAAAAAACGATCTTACTAAGACTCGTAGCTTAGTCCTCTTTATAAACAGCGAAAATTTCGTTTAATTAGCTTTCATATTTTGTCTTCTTGTCACATATCCTTTTCTTTCAAAAAATAGTTAAGCTACTACAAATACTTGTTTTGTTGTGGCTAATGCAATGTGTTGCTGTATATTTTTGAATTTTGAACTATACCAAAATAATAGTCATCTTATTTGGCGAAAGTTTACTTTTAAATTTGTTTAAAACTAAAGGTAAATTTCTGAAGAAATGCGTAGAAAATATATGAATATATGAAATTCAAGATTCTTATCTTAAACTGTTAAATAGCTTATGCTTTGATCTACTTAATAGTAAAGTCAAAGTTTTCCATTTTTAATTTAAACTTGATTAATGATTTATTTAAATGTTTGATTAAAAAAAAAAAAAAATTTTTATTAATTTAATAAGTATTGTGGTAATTTTGTTGAACTATTTACGGTTTTTAATCCAAATATTCAATATTTTTAATCAGGCTTAAGTTCATCAAATTTAATTTTCATTAAATTATTTTTATGAAGAAAGGAATTTTACAACATGAAAATCAATTAAAATTGTTATTGATAATCATTCATTCTTGACTGACCTGAGATTTGAACCCAGGCGGCTGGCCTGAGATTCGAACCCAGGCGGCTGGTTACCCTGACATGTTTCGATCGCTACCACTCGATCTCCTCAGAGGGTTTTGCCGTCTTACACTCGCAGCCATCGACGACTGCTGACGTCAATAGCCAAACATCAATCCTTAAACCAAATTGTATTTTAACCTTTGGTAGATCGAAATTTGCTTTTTTAATGATTATCCATTTTTAATTGATCTTACATGTTTTTCCTTTTACCTCTGTTTTTTCGTACTTTTGTACTTTGGACTTCAAGAAAAATTCTTGACAAAAAGTACGAAAAAAAAACAGAGGTAAAAGGAAAAACATGTAAGATCAATTAAAAATGGATAATCATTCAAAAAAGCAAATTTCGATCTACCAAAGGCTAAAATACAATTTGGTTTAAGGATTGATGTTTGACTATTGACGTCAGCAGTCGTCGATGGCAGCGAGTGTAAGACGGCAAAACCCTCTGAGGAGATCGAGTGGTAGCGATCGAAACATGTCAGGGTAACCAGCTGCCTGGGTTCGAATCTCAGGCCAGCCGCCTGGGTTCGAATCTCCGGCCAGCCGCCTGGGTTCAAATCTCAGGTCAGTCAAGAATGTATGATTATCAATAACAATTTTAATTGATTTTCATGTTGTAAAATTCCTTTCTTCATAAAAATAATTTAATGAAAATTAAATTTGATGAACTTAAGCCTGATTACAAATATTGAAAATTTTATTAATTTTTTTTTTAAAAACTCCATTAAAATTAAAAAATTATTTTACTACGACTCGTAGCTTAATCTTGTTTAAAAATGGAGCAAACTTGGTTTTGTAAGCAATCACGTTGTACATTCTTGCCGTATATCCTTTTTTGGTAGTGGTGTTTTATTTTTTAAATATTACTCATACATTATCATTTACATTATTTTCCATCTTTTTTTTTAATATTTTTTATGTTATTTAGGGCGAGATAACATTTACCAAAACAACTTTAATATATTTCTGATTTATCATTTTGTTCGTAAAATAAATATTTTTACATTTTTATCTAATTTTTTTTTTTTAACAAAATTAACTTTATTTCTATTTAGGTATTAAATTTTTTTTTTTTTTTTTTTCAATAAATTGCCTTATATTTTTCATAGAGCAATCTTATTTTTCAGTATTTTATATATATTTTTCGTTCTATTTGAAAATATATATTATTTTTTTATCACATTTATAACACTAGAGCTGTTCTATCACGCCTAAATGCTGATTACATCTTAAAGATATGCAAGTGATATGTACTTAAACAGGAATAGGAAAATTGCTGTTTGTGTAGCTGTGTGTTTGTATGGAGTGTATGTGTGTGGTTATATCTGTTGGTATGTACTTAGACACATTACTGTGGATTGACTAAACGTGCATAGACCTACTGACAATGCCAAGGAAAGAAACAAAAATGAGTAAGCATGATGAGACTGTAGAAAAACCTCTTAAAAGTGTTGAAGAGTATGGCTGTTAGGTTCTAAGGATGTTCGTAGGTGTCTATATGTTACTACATTAGGTGACGTTATAATGCTTAAAGTAGTTATTTCATTCCTGTTATTTTTAAGATGTTCAAAGATAAACGTTAACAATATCCTCCCCCTCCTACTGCTTCAGCTGCTGAATATGAAAAATAGCAACAAAACAACAGCTAACCTAATATAATTTCATATATTGTGATGATTTTCTTTTAGAATTTCATTTTGTTTATTATATAAAAAGTAAAGAACACAACATAACGAAAATATATATATGAAAGAAAGAAAAAAAAAGTTTTACATATTTGCTAGAGGATATGAAAATCGATATGGATGCTTTCAATAATGCAATAGAATTGGAAAAACACGAACGATCTGAAGAACGTAAATAAATATAAAATACAAATGGGAAAAATAAAAATATATAAACGTATACACTATTTACCCAACACATACTAAAGAATGTGTGAATAACGAATTATTATTAGGTTTAAATAAGGTGGAAAATGTTTGAGGCAAATCACAAGATAAGTCTAATGGAAAATGTTATCATTGAAAATAATAAGCGAAATTTAAATATTAAATAAATAAAAACTATAATTTAATAGTTCAAACAAAAAAAAAATTTTTTTAAATATATTTAATAAGAAAATTGTTTGGTTTAGAACAAGAATAAAAGAAAAATAAATGCTTAACATGTCGTGTAATAAAGACGTTCATTAAACTTAAAATTTAGTTGAGAGAATTTGCTTTTGTTAAAAAGCTGCTCATAGCTCCTTTTTAGAAAATATATGCTAAAATAGCAAATTTTTATTGAATTGCTTCATTTTTATGCTTCAAAGCGTATGCTAAGTTTTACAAGAAAAATCGAATGAAAATACAATTATTTAATGTTTTTTTTTTTTTTTTTGGTTTTTTGAGAAATTTTGGAAAACTAAATAAACTACAAGTTGTATAATAAAAACCTTTTTTAAAGCAAAAACCTTAAATGAAAAAATTAGCTTTAGCTTAAAAGTTGGCCGTATATCCTTTTTTCGCTCCTAAGTTATTTAACTGATTATCGGCCAATGTTGTGGAAATCAAAATCGAGTGAAATTTAAGTCGAGGAAGATTTTCAATTAATTTTTTCTCTTAATAAAACAAGCCTTTTTTCGGTTTTAAGAGAAGCTATAGTAAAGCTTAATGGCCCTAAAAGTATGAGGTTTTTAAAGTGAAAAATTTGTATAAACTTAATTAATTTCTCTAGAATTTGATATCCAGAACATGGCTCCATAACAGAAAAACAATTAAAAAAGTAGAAAATTTTTTATGATTTTCTCGTCCATCAATCAAATATACAGTTAAAGTTCGAGAGCAACTCAATAACTCCTTAAATTTTTAAATGATGCACAGGTTTTTGGACAAAAATTATTTTATTTTTCAATGCAATTTGCTTCTTTTCTTCTATCCCTTTTAAAAAATAATATTTGTCAGGTCATAAAGATAGGTATTTGCTTGTGAGATGATTTAATTGTTATAGTCAAATTTACTTTTGCCGAGCCATTTCTTCAGGTTTGGAAGCAAGAAATATTCACTTGGACTTGGACCAAAGAATAGGGCGGATGAGGTTGCAGTTGGTAGCCTCAATCATGGATTTTTGTCATTAAATCCTTAATGAGCAAATAAAATTCACTTTTTTCCATTTCCTCCTCAAATCGTCGCTTATTAAAATTTTGAAAGGACTGAACTTACAAATGCTTATTGACAGGAGCTGTGTTGCCCATTCAGTTAAGAGGAGGAACATTCAAAGGTCAAAAGTCACTTACTGAACCGTTCTCGTACACTACTCTTTAAAATAATTGTCTCTACTTTTTCAAACTTTGAAAACAAAATTTAAAAAAAAAAGTTGAATTTGTGAAAATAATTGATTACACATTTTGATAGACGAAACTTACAACGAACTTACAAAGTCAGGCTGTATACTCAGCTCAAAAACCATCAGCTTTCCTTTTAAAAGGTATTCAGTAAGTAAACCCGGCTGTCGCGTATCTTTCATTTTAAGGTTACACCCTCATGCTTTGTAATCTGTATTAATTTGAACTCCAAATTGCTCCAGAGGATGAAGACAGTTGACAAAACATTTAGGATTTATAAAACTTTAACACCGCCAGAATGTTCCCACAACAGTCGATGGTCAATACCAATAAATAAAGGTTAAAAGCTTTGTTGACAGCATCATTTGTAGCGAAAAACCAAAACCAGCAACAATAATTTTTTTGAAATTCCGGTCAAATACATCAGTTTTTAAGAAAACTTCTTATGATAAATTAGAATTTTTATTAACTTGAAAATTTTGTTCGTCCTTTTAATGGTATCTTCTCTCTTTGAAATTATTTTTCTTTATTTTAGATAAATTACGTATTTTAAAGTATTGCTGGGCAAACAAAAATACTTCGATATAACGAGTGTTTGATATGCTTTTAAAACAAAATTGAAACAAGACTACAGCAGAGCGAAAATACATTGATAAAGGACTAAAAGACGACTTAAAATAAAATAAAAATATTCTTTCTATAATAACGTTTGTTTGCAGTAGCAATAACAAAATCCACACATTTCGTACACACACAGTCATAGAGTTAGATTATTTTGACAGTTGTGCTTAAGATTTGCATGGACACCTGTTGCATGGCCTCATCTCGTGGTGGATGTCAACCACAATGCTGACAAACAATGATCTAACCAACCGCCCTCGAATATGAAGGCCATATAACACTCTGTTAGTCAATTTGAGAGCATTATCCAGCAAGATTATATACTCGCCCCTTTTTAAGGAGCTGGAGCAATCTTACCTCTGCGGCTTCTTGCAAAAATGCCAGAAGCTTCTGCTTAGTTGTAACAGCACCGAAGGAATATCTTTAGTTAAGCTGATCTTTCTAGCAAGTGGTAAAAAGTCAGCTTTTTAGCAGGATCTTCGCATTCCCGCGACCCCAACAACCACGTGATCCCCGAATGTACACTGCTGCCAGCAGACAGGCGTTACTTCTGTAAAAACGATTTCCCTAAAAGATAGTTGGCATTTCCCTTTAGAAGCATACATATCGAAACCATAATCAATAGTCAGTCCGATGCCGTGTTACAGGGAGTTACTGACTTTCATGGTACTAGACAGGATCTCTGGTCGGGTGCGCTCGCAAGAAACCGTAAAGATCTGTTGAGATCTATCAATTTTTGATTTTTGCCTAATCCCAAGTAATAACTGAACTCGATTATGCCCCCAAGGAGGTAACACAAAAAGAAGAAACATTCTTAAGAAGTTCCCTAAACCGATGGGGGAAGGTTTTTTTGACAGCTGAGTTAAATTTTTCTCTCTCACTGCCTCTCTCTCTCTCTCTCTCTTTCGATTCCAGTCAATTTCTATAGTTTCTGTATTTTTTGTTAAAACAATGAGGAGATAAAAAGAGAGCATCAAGCAGAATTTTGTTTTCTACATATATGAGTCAACAAATTGGAACTATCCCTTCACTGCTCTAGTGAACTGTTTTGTCTACTATTTTTTTATAATTTTTTTATGTACAATTTTTGCGTTTTAGGGAATATGCATTTGTTTAGTATTTTATTGGTTTAAAAATTTTGAATAAAAGTTTTTTCCAAATTATTTCCTGGTCGAAAATTTTTTCTTTTTATTTTAAAGTTATTTCTTAGCCACTTAACCTTTACCAAATTAATTGGTCTAAAATCGCGAAAATCGAGTGTTTAAAGAATTTTCGAGGTTTCTAAATTTAATATCCTTTTTGACCTTGAACTTTTGGTTAAGAGATCTGATTTCAAATTGGTTATGATTTTCACAAAATTTCGTATGTTTCTTTCCTTCAATGAAAATAAAATTTTTACAAAAAAAAAAAATCTATTTTAGAACACGTCTCAGGTTGATAATTTGCAGTAGATTTTGTACACAATTTACCTTAAAGAAAGCAGGCAGAAAAACATGCTTCAACTTTTTTATTATTGTATTTTTTTTTTTTTTTTTGTTTTTCCATTTTGTTAGTTTTCACTGTATCTTAACGTTTTTTCTTTCTTTATAAATATTTTCTAAAAGCTTTGGGTCATTGTTCTTTAAGGTCTCCTTTTTTCATTTCTGTCATGTATTCCTTAAATGTCCACAGGCTTTTAGTTACTACTTACTTTTATCCCATGACCTTTATTGTGAAAACCTGCTAAATGCATATAAGTACATATACAAGTCATTATAAGAGAATGAGGAGTTGTAGTTTTATTTGTTTAGATATCCATTTATGTAGGTATTGAATAAAGGGAAAGGGCTTGTTTATTTGTGTGATTATATATGTCCTTTAAGATATCCTTTACATAAAACTTATTCGGTATTCTTTTAAGGTTTTACGGTTTACTCCTCTATACAAAGCACGTGCTTTGGCTTTTTATCATGAAATAGAGAGAAAAAATATAAGGAAAAGAATTAAAATAAGAGTTCTAAAGCATTTGGTTATATGTATGTATGTGTATGAAAGTATGGGAAAATATTTCTGTTGTAGGTTGCTGTTGTATTTTTTCTCTATTTTTTCCAGCCTTAGACTTCACGTAGTTTTATGCTTGCTCAAGTCTAGTCAAGTCTTATTTTTTTAAATGTTTTTCTTCTATATAATACTAAGCAACATTTCATCTTTTAGCTTTTCTTCTTGTGATTCCTTAACATGTGTGTGTACAAACACACACACAGACATACATGTGTCCCACGGTTTTTACTACACTTATATATAAAATTGTTCCTATACATACGTCATCATTGACTAGTTTGTTATGAAATTATATTTGTTTGCACGACTGCTTAGTATAAATTTGTTTGTGTGTGTTACATTAAAATACACACACACACACACACACACACTCATGCACAAATAAAAATATGTATGCATAAATGTAAATGTTAAAGTTTCTTTAAACATTTTAACATTCTTCTCGATTATAAAAGAAGCTGTAGGGATTTTAATCTTAAAGACTAAAACTTTAAACATTTTAAAATTGTATATAAATAAAACTTGATGAAGTCATAGACGATATACATATACAACCACATAGACATAGAGAGGCCTTTTTCTAATAGAAACTGTCAGTTTTCGTTGCCATCTATTTGAGCATATTGATGTTATTTAAATTCTACTTTTAACCTTGAAATGTTTTTAAAGTGTTAAAAGATTTAGACAGACCTTTTATGGGGATGTGTCATTTTTACTACAAGTTTCTTTTTTGTAGTTTGATTTTTTGTTTTATAGTCTTTATAAAATAAAATTTTAAGCCTACTTTAAGGCTTAAAAAATCTTTCAAGTATTTTTGTTTGCATACAAACATAAAAATCTATAAAAAAAATATTGAAAGACAATAACAAATTGTACAAAACCGGCTATCAATCCCTGGGTTTTAGAAAAAGAATTTAATATTAATTTATTGCAGGATAACGCAATTGAAAATTAAAAATTTTTAAATGATTTGTTTTTAATTGATGAATATGCAAATATATTTTTTTTTTATTTGCTTTCCAGCTTTAAATAAAAATAAGAAAAAGAAATTCACTAAAAAAACAATTCTGAAAAAGGATATCAGACCTGGCTTCCTAACTAAAAGAGATTTGAAGAAAATATAATAGAAAATTTATAGGTGACTTAAACACGCAGGTTGTAGTATAAAAAATTCAAGAAAACATTTTATTATTTTGTATATTTATTTTTACTTTAAATAAACGTTTTTATATATTTTTTTTTTCTTAAATCTTTATGATAATTCATAATTTAAATTTTTTTAAAACTTATTTATTTAATTATTATTGCTTTTTAGGAAAATTTTAAATTTTTCAAGAAAAAGGATATATGACGAGTTTCTAAACTAAGGCTTATTCTATTACAGTTTAAAGACAATTTGTTAGAAGATTTTATTCCACGTATTGCAGTGTCAAAAGATGTGAAAAAATGTTTCTTGAGAAACTAAAAATGTTTTTATGGCAAAAATTTTGATAAAAAAAAAAATAAATTAAAGGGAACATTTTGCTTAGAAAATAAAAATTTGGCTTTTTAAAGGAAACTTTGGTTTAAAACAAATTTTATTTAAAATTTTTGTAAAAATACAGAGAAACCTCTCACAAAAAACACATACTATTGACGGGCACCTCCCTTAACTGGCCATGGTTTTTTTATTGTTAGGATCAACACTCCGTGGTCGGCCACTACAAATGCATTGCATTGTGTTGGAACTAGGAAAATAGGCTATGGGATGGAGGATAGCGGGAGTTGTGCTTGAGAACATTTGACTTGAAGTTATTCATGTTGAAACTGAACTTATTCATGTTGAAAGACCCACGCAGGAAGGAAAATGCACATACGAGCAGTCCTGCAGAAGGAATTATCGCTGTAATGCGTTCCACGATGCACCGTGCGAGTTTCGGGAACCAAATCTGTAATTTCTTCACAACACATACCATTGTTGTAACGATAAAATAGGACAATACGACCCAAGTTACGACGCTGCTCAAGGGAGTCAATAGAATTGGATATCCTACCCATTCATCAATGGGAACCCTAATTCGTTTTCCATACAAAATGTATTATTAAATTTTTTATTTTTTTCAGAGTATCTCTAACTGAGCTACCTAAACAAAAGCGGCAAGCGATTTTTTAAGCATGAAAATTCTATTTAAAATACAATTTCAATAGAATACTCCGACATAGCGATCTGTGAAAAAAGATTTACCAGCCGGGTGGGGTCTAATTCGCATTCCAAATGTTTGTTTCGTATAAATACTACTTATGCATAATAATATGCAATATAATTATTGATGTATTTTATTAAACATGGATATTAATCTTACAATACATGTATAATTGGCCTTATAGGCTTTCTTTGTATTGATTAAATAAATAAATATGTAAATAAATAAATAAATTGTATGCAAATGAGAAGATTTGACGTACAACAAACGCTTACCGCTCTTATGTACGGACAGAAGCGTTAAAATACACCAAAGAGATTTTTTTATTTTATTAGCAGTTTCTCTTTTTGCAACTCAAATTCATATTTGCTTGAAGATTTTGTCGCATTTCAACACATTGAAAGTTGTTTTGAATTTCAACAGCTCACATTGAACCGATCTAAGTTAAAGTCTACTCTAGATAGAGTTTTTCAATCACAAAAAACTTTACCGAAATGTTTCATTGTAAAATAAAATTAATTAAATAAAAAGCAGACCGGTTATGGGAGGTTTTACTGTTTATGTATTTCGATAAGGTTTTCATTTCCCCTAAAAATTTAAGGCTATAAAGTCCCTAATAAAATTTCAACATTTTACTGCCACCGTTGAAGGTTTTTACAACATTTAGCCCATTTTTGCTTTCCAGTTACATCCACCAACTTATAAGGCATATCCTTTTGATTTCGTTTGCTAGTCCTTTTTGTATTATTTGCCTTTTTCATCGTGTTGACCAGTTTTTTTTTTCATTATTTATTGTATTTATGCTTATGACACTGACCTTTTATTGTCAGTTCATATAAACATTTCGTTTCTTTTGTGTTTTCGTGGAATTTTTTTTTTTTTTGATTTTAGTTTGTGATAAATTTTATTATATTTTATTTGCTTTTCGAAATGGAATAAATTTAATTTGTATTAGGGTGGTTTCCAAAAAAAAGATTAATTTATTATACATAATAATATTTTAGGCTTAATAAAAGATTAAGCTTCTGAAAATATTCAGGAGTTTTGCTTTAAGGTTTGTTTAGTTTAGTTTTGTGAACCTCCTTATTATTTCCGATGAGTTTGCTACATTGTGCTTAACTGTCGTATTAATTTATTTTTTTTTTGTTTTTTATTGTTCATTCTGTTTTTTATTGTATTATTTTCATGTGATATTAACTAAAATATATTAAGCGTAAATCTAATTTTTTATATGAAATTACACAATTTTCTGTGTGTAGAGTTTTTTTTATTCAGTTATTTCTACTTTTAATTTTATTGTGTCCTGTTGAGGAGGGGATATTGTTGATGTTGGATCCATAAAATAAATAATCGAATGCTGGTATTTGGAGTATGACTAAGCGTTGTCACGCTGATGATGATGTTGATGTCTGAGTGGTTATTGTTCGTTTAAATAAATGAATAAAGGTCTGTGGATTTTTTTCTGTGTGAGTCTTTTTTCTATTTTTTATATTGAGTTGCTGTTCTGTCTATCATGTGGTTTTTATGTGGGTTCAACTACAGCTAGTATTTGATAGTATGTGTTATTACCACAAAAAGTCATTTAAACATATCAAAATGGGAATTTTTACACATGTTTTCCCTGTTCAGTATTTTTATTTTTGCTCTCTCCATTTAGCGAGGGGAGCAAGCCATTATGTGATATAAATTTAATAGAAAAATAATTGTTATTTAGTTTGGGGTTTAATTTAGTGGCATGTTGAAATTTAAACCAAAAGAAAAACGTATTGCAATTTTCCTGTTCTGTTGGGAATATTTTGCTTGTAAAAAATATAGCATATTTAAAAGGGTTAGGATAAACTTTATATTATGCCAAAGGCTTTAATCTGATTTTATTGTAAACTTCTTAAAGGTTTAAAATTATCAAAATGGAAACGAATAAAACTTGAAATTTTTGATTTAAAAATCATTTCGATCTTAAAGTTTTAAAAGTTATAATTTTTTTTTTTTTTTTTTTTGGGGGGGGGGGGGGAGTAATGACTTTAAAAAAATCTAGAGGTACATTTAATGGTTTAGTGTCTATAACAAGACTTCCATGTTTTATTTAAATAACGACTGAAATTTTAAAACTACACCCAGAGAAAAAACATGTTTAAATGTGGTCACCTCCAACAATACTATTTTTAAAGAAAATTTTAAACATATTATGATTTATTTAACAATATTATTGTCACCGACAACCATATTATGGTTGAATTAGTCCTCCATTAAGGAGCCACAACCATATTATGGTTGCCTCCGAACATGTTATGGTCAAAAATAACTAAAACATGTTTAACACTTATAATACCATGTTGCTCTTGGAGAAGAGGAAAATGCTATTGTTAATTTTAAAGCAAATTATTGTCATATTTAACCATAACACGTTTAGAGGCAACCATAATATGGTTGTGGCTTCTTGATGGATGACTCATTCAACCATAATATGGTTGTAGGTGACAATAATATGGTTATATTAACCATAATATGGTTAAAATTTTCTTTAAAAATAGTTTTGTTGGAGGTGACCATATTTAAACATATTTTTTTCTGCGTGTAGAAATCACTCTTTTGCTGTAACATCGTCTTAACTCAAAAATATTAGTTTTACATAAAACGATTTGAATGCTTTAAATTTACAGACAAAATAATAGAAAAGGGAATTTTTTTTCAAAGTTTTTTACGGGAATACAAAATTTACTATAAAGATTTTTTTATGACGTGCTAAATTCCCAATTTTCCCTCAACAATAAATTTCGGTGTATTTATCAAATATGGAAAATTGGGAATTTAGCACGTCATACAAAAATCTTAATAGTAAATTTTTTTTTTCCCGTAAATAACTTTGATAATATACTTGCATGTGCCCGTGCAGAAAACTGAATTGCCAAATTGGTTTTTTTTTTTTGTTGTTTTCTTGCGAAGACAATAGAATGAAGCAATTTGTTTTTTAATTTTGTTTTTTTCTTTTTACCCACTTACAACTACAATTCGAGTCGGATAGAACCCAACCAATTGTAGGGGGATGTAAGAAAAGATAAACTCACTGTTTATTGTTGGTGTTTTGTTTAAGCTTTGATATTGTTACAAGTAAGATTTTGAGTGTTTAAAATTCTTATTCGCTTTAGGGTTTTATTTGTATAATATTTTTAGCTTTTCCAAAATCTTTGGAAAAGGTTTCCTGATGATCTGGCCTAAGCAACCAGTGAAATGCGCATAGAGGCTAGCTTTCCCTCAACAATAAATTTCGGTGTTTTTATCAAATATGGAAAATTGGGAATTTAGCACGTCATACAAAAATCTTAATAGTAATTTTTTTATTTTGTCAAGGGTTGAGTTAAAAATATCTTAATAAGAAATACTGACGATATCATTATAAGAACGAATTACAATATCATTATAAGAACGACCCAGCAAAAACTTACATGGCAAAGTAATGAGTTAAAAAGCTAATATAACGACTCTTCACTACTTATACATTGGCATTTTAACTCATTATTTTAACACGGTGATGTCATTGGAGGCAACTACTTACCACCCTCGCTTACAAATAGGGAGTTAAATAAGTCATTACCACATTCGCTTACAAATAGGGACTTAAATAAGTTATTACTCCGATGTCACCAAAATTACAACTAACATGTCATGACTTCAAAAAAAAATTTTTTTTATTTTTTAATTTTTTTAATTATTTTTTTTATATTTTTTCTTATTTTATTTTACTTTACTTTATGTTTTTTTTTTTTCTATTTTTTCTTATTTTATTTTTTATTTTTTTTCTGTCTCTGGCGGGATTCGACCGCGCAACCTCGGTGCTGATAGACTAGCTCACTACCAGCTAGTCTACCGGGGCAGTGTAGTTTTTGTATAAAAAAACGATGTTTTTTACTCAATTAAGAGCGTAAATATGAGATTACTAATAGGGAGTTAAATAAGTCATTACCACATTCGCTTACAAATAGGGACTTAAATAACTTATTACTCCGATGTCACCAAAATTACAACTAACATGTCATGACTATAAAATTTCAGTACGGCATAATTTTTCATATTCAAATTTATTACAAATTGTTTTTTATTTATAATAAAAAAAAAAAACAAATTGTAAGAACAAATATTTTAAATCAATTTGTATTAGATTTGAAAAAACTTCAACCGTAGATGCATTTTATTACGAATGAATTATAAATTTCGTTAATCAACTCATACACAAGTACTTAGGTATCAGATTATATGTCAGCCATTACCAAACTACTTCTATGTAATGCAGATGGTATGAAGTAGTCATTGAAAAGTAAGTTGTTCAGTAATGGCAAGTCATTACCAAGTTTTTGCTGGGGACTTACTATGCATGGGTGATATAAGGTAAAAATTTGCAATTTTTGATTTTTGACGTTGTTGCAGCTAATCTTTTTTAAAATATTCAAGCCTAAATTTCACACAAAATTACTTTTCTAAATTTACTTTAAAAATCTGCAGCAGGCGGAAAAATAGAATCACAATTATGTGCATGTGTTGAGGCAGCAAAACACGATGTTAAAATTTCGTGTAATTTAAAAAAGTTGCGTAGCGACACCTTACTCAACGATAACTGAATGGCAACTTATTTGATTCTCTGTGATAAAAAACAACAGCCGAATGTTTGTCATCGGCATTTACACGAATACTATTATAATGTACGAGTGGCGACATTTCTGCCGCAGAATTTTTTGGGCTATAATAGCGAATATAGGAATGTGAGTATTGGGCGCCACTGCTGTAAACTTAAATGTGATTAGTAAAGGCTTAGCTGTCTAACGAACTGTTATACTGCGATCACTTGTTGACATTTATGATCAGTATACTCAAAATCAGTCATATAAATATTTGTGCAAATTATAGACGAATTTGTGATTTTTTATGGTGTCCATAATCGTCTATTTGGCGAACTGTAGGTAGATTTCATACCACATACACTCCAAATGATACAATAACGCCAACAAATCGAAGGAATGTGTATGCTAAAAAGAATTAAGGAAAAAGCTCATAATTTATTGACTTGTCGACAGTACCAGAAACTGGCACTGTGCCCTTCAACTAGGTGGATAACTTTACGCAAATATCTTGGCTTACAACCGTAATAGATCCAGCTGTTTTGCAGGAATTAAATCAACGAGCTCATAATATGCGCCGTTCTTGCACCAATTAGGACCTACAGCAACTGTGATATCGATCGACATAAGCACCTGTACTATGGCCTAATCTCCTAGTGGATCTCAACCAAATGGTCTGTTGATATTTAGAACTAACCAAATGATCCTATGTAGGTAATGGATCTTATTGCACACACAGGTAGCAATTTCAAATGTATAACCCACCAAAAATTATACATCCATCCCTTGCCGGAGGTTACTATCGTCCACTGCTATTTATTAATCCAAGCAACTTCTATTGACTAGCAACAGCACCTAGGACTATCCACATACCGAACTTTCCCACAAGGGAGAAAAATCAGTCTTCCACGAGAAAGTAACCCTACCTGCGACTTTGGGTTCAAACCACAACCACTACGTGCTTTGCGATAGTATCTCTTCGTGCTTTATGATAGTATCTCTTCGTCAATAAAGCTGATCTTTGTTGAACTTGTTTGTGAGATCATGCACTCCTCCATTGGACATAGAACAATTTACTGAAAACCAACTCCCTATCAGAAAAGCAGCGTTTACGCAAAGAAGTCAGCAAGAATTTTTCGCAAGAAGTAGACTAACTAAATTTTGTTAAGTTTTTTTTTTTTTAACACGCAACAACGCATTACAGAAACAACCACCTGAATCTGTTATGACATTAACGACATCGCAAGCGATTTTCTATCCATTTAGGAAAGTGGGTTTTAGCTGTTGTTTTAACACCAGAAGCCAGTGACCATTTGGACATGTACAGTTCTGATAAGGGTCTGACAGTGGTCATTTTATAAGTCACATCGAAACTAAAGTTATCTGCCAAATGAATAAATCGTTCAGTATCCTTGAATCAGATCCGAGACATATTTCCGGTAACAATTGGGGTGCGAGTGCCCTCGCAAAACTACTAATACATACCCTCTCTTGATATAGAGCGATATCCACTGATAAGCAAAATACCCAAGAATTTTTGAAAATCTTCTGCCTTAAAAAAGAAATTGTGCGTTAAGGGCAAAATAAACCATACAAATTGCTTGGCAAACATGTAAAATGTTAAGTTTGTACAAATATTATATGCGGTTAATTGGTGTGCTTGCTGATTGGACAAACATTTGAAACATTTTTTTAGAAATATGAAAAATGCTAAATATTTGGCAGAGATGTTGAAGTTATCTCGAACTTTTTGTGGTGTCTAGTGCTTAATGCAATCATTTCAGCGAAAACTTTGCAGAGTAAAGACGTAGAAGAAGGAGAATTAAAATAATTTTCAACCGTAAATTCTAATTTTTAAAGCAGCATTTTTTCCCCCAAAACAGATCGTTGCCTAAACCACACTTTACTCTGAATTCTTGTTTTTTTTTTTTCTTTTTTAAAGGGTGGTCCAACCAAAATACTCGAAATTGATTGTGAGTCACACCTTAACTTCAAGTTGTTTGCCCAACTTAATTTGACATTAGTTTCAGTGTTTAGCAATTTCAACCATGGAGAGGTACACAATTGAGCTCAGCGTTAAGATTGTTTAAATTGTTTTACGAAAATGGGCGTTCAAATCACAATATATTTCGTGCACTTCGTGATTTTTTGGTTACTATAATCGACCAATTGTGTGCACAATCGGGAGAATTGTCCGCAAATTTCAGCAAACCAGGTCTGTAGGAAATGTGTTCGTTCTTTCGTCGGGCCAGCAGTTACCGTGAATGGTGTTCGCTATCCCGAGATGGTAATAGACTTCTTGTGGCCAGAAATTGAGGACCTGGACGATATGTTGTTCCTACAGGATTGTGCTACTCCCACACAGCCAACGAAACAATGGCTCTTTTGCGTGAGAACTTCAATGGCCGTGTTATCTCACGTCGTGGCGATGTCAATTGGCCGTCGCAATCAAGTGATTTGACTTCTTTCTTCGGGGATATTTTAAAGAAAAAGTGTACGTCAATAAGCCAAGAACAGTTTAAGAGCTAAAGGATGAGATAATTCGGAACATTTGCGACAATGAACTTCAAATATGTCTCAAAGTCATTGAAAATATTAACCATCAGCTAGAGGAATGCCACCGAAGCCGTGGCGAGCATTTGACCGATATTTTGTTTCACACATAATTGTCATAGATCCTTCTATTATAATAAAAAATATTAAGGTAATTCTCTGAAAACTTTTTGTTATATTTACAATTAGCATCATGCATTTGCATGCTTGACCATCCTTTTTAATTTTTGTTTTTAAATTTAACAGCGATAGTATTTTTTTTACAAAATCCTCTTTCTTGAAATTTTTTGTTTTATAAAATTTTCTATATAGAAAAAAAATTCGTTTTTTTTAAGCATTCTGTCTAAGTTTTAATGTTTTTAACGAATTTTTTTTCTAAATTTAAAATATTTTTGGTAGTTTTTCAAATCTTCTGCAAATAAATTTTTAGTTGGAAATTTACTTCTGGCTTTTGTATAAAATTTTCTTTTAAGAGCAGAATTTTTGATTTTATGATGTTACTAGAGAAAAAGGTTTTGCTTTAAAGATCGTTTTATTTTATGTCGCTTATAATTTGCATTAAAGAAATTTGTGTATTTTTTGAACGACATTTTCCCTTCAGCAAGAATTTTTTTTTGTTTAAGCAAATTTTTTATTCTCAAGAAATATCTTATCATTGTTTACGAAAATTTTAAATATTTTGAGGAGCTTCTTTTTAAGTATTTATGCGTAAAATGTTCTCCAAAGAATACAAAAAAAATCGGTTCAGAGAATTATTCGCTTTTTGTTTATCTAGTGAGAAAGTGCTTCCTCAATTTTCAAATAATTTTTTTCTATTTTATCGATTATTTTATCAATATTTACTGGGCTATTGTATTTAAAGTGGCAGCACTACTAAAAGCCAATAGACAACAACAGCCAACTGATTTGTTAAGATTTCTGTTTCTCTTTACTCAACCTCCACTCATTTCCTCGATTTCATACTCTCTCCTTAACTATTCAATATTTATATATTAATAGAGCATATTTTTTCTGAATCACAGATGACAACCAACACTGAGTGGTTGTACCTCTTGTGAAGCCAATATACAATTTAGACATACAAACACATGCACTTGTCGGT
The DNA here is from genome assembly GCA_930367215.1 of Pollenia angustigena. Lineage (NCBI taxonomy): Eukaryota > Metazoa > Arthropoda > Insecta > Diptera > Polleniidae > Pollenia > Pollenia angustigena. Next base: position 11,114,515 of record OV884058.1, read on the forward strand.
TTGTGAGTGTATGTATGCAAGTGTGCGCTTCCATTAATATGTATAGAAAGTAATATTAGCAAATGACATACTTAAATACCAATTTGTGTATGTATGATAGCAACATACAATGACAATAAGGTTGACTTAAGTTATTAAGTATGTGTAACACACAATAAAACAAGCCATCAGACACACGCACACACATACGTATGTGCAAGTGTTTTACAAATACATGTGCATAACAAACAATATTGCATAAGGGAAAAATCATGATGATGCTGCAGCTGTTTTTAAGGTGGAATAGGGGATCTAAGGATTGTTGCTGTTGAACGTAAATTTAAATGGAAATAAAAAAAGTGTGAGGACGAGGATAAGGATGAGTATGAGCCTGAGTTTTGAGAATAATGACGATGAAAATGATGATATTAGAGAAAATTACAATGATGATGCTAAAGATGTTATTGTTAGTTATTGCTGTTGATATTGATGTAGTTGAAAATGTTGTTGCTATTGTTACAACAACACACATAATGTTCAAATTTTAGGTTATAAATGTCAGGCACATACATACATATGTATTATTGATACCACATACAAGTACAATGCAGTAAGCTATACAGGAAGCACACGCGCACACACACACTAAAACATTAAACATGCATACAGTTAGCAAGAATAAACACACTTTTACATGTATTTAGGTATTGTTAAAATATGTCCTTACATTGAACCCAAACATACACAAATATGCATATGCTTATGTATGTATGTGTGATGTTAACATTACTTAGTGAATGAGTCATTTACTTTAAGTGGCAATATTTTTCAATATTTTGCTTACAACACACAAACACGCATGGTTATTTACAGATTCTTTTTCCCCTTCCTTCTGGGTTTATTTTCTTCTTCCATAACTCAAGCACTTTCATTATTATTGTTGTTTTTGCTTCTTAAGATCGCACCAAAGAAAAGAATAAACTTTTAAGTGGATTGTTTTTTAAATTTAAAAGAAAGAAATGTAAAGAAAAAAATTTAGATGGTATTAAATAAAATTAATATAAAAAAGTGTAGCATAGTTCGAGGGGAATTATTTCAGTGCGTAATTAATCTATTAGTACAGGAGTTTGTTGTGAATAAAAAAAAAGAAGTAGGAAAACAAATAACATTTTTACTGTTTTACATGTATATGCAAAGATTACTTGAAACTATACTGAAAGGAGAGTTAGAGTTAGAGTAAAATAAGAGTAAAGTTGGAGTTTAGTAAAAGCAGAGTTAAAGAAGAGTTAGAGTAGAGTTAAAGTAGAGTTAGAATAGAGTTAGAGTAGAGTTAGAGTAGAGTTAGAGTAGAGTTAGAGTTAGAGTAGAGTTAGTGTAGAGTTAGAGTAGAGTTAGAGTAGAGTTAGAGTAGAGTTAGAGTAGAGTTAGAGTAGAGTTAGAGTAGAGTAAGAGTCGAGTTAGAGTAGAGTTATAGTAGAGTTGAGTAGAGTTAGAGTTGAGTAGAGTAGGGTAGAGTAGAGTAGAGTAGAGTAGAGTAGAGTAGAGTAGAGTAGAGTAGAGTAGAGTAGAATAGAGTAGAGTAGAGTAGAGTAGAGTAGAGTAGAGTAGAGTAGAGTAGAGTAGAGTAGAGTAGAGTAGAGTAGAGTAGAGTAGAGTAGAGAAGAGTAGAGTAGAGTAGAGTAGAGTAGAGTAGAGTAGAGTAGAGTAGAGTAGAGTAGAGTAGAGTAGAGTAGAGTAGAGTAGAGTAGAGTAGAGTTAGAGTTAGAGTTAGAGTTAGAGTTAGAGTTAGAGTTAGAATTAGAGTTAGAGTTAGAGTTAGAGTTAGAGTTAGAGCAAAGAATATAAATCATATAGAATGCGCATCTCAAGGAAAACTAAAATATTTTTGAAAAAAAATGCAAGATGCGGGCGGGAAGACAAAAGGGAAAGAAGCAAAAACAAAGAGCGTAACAATGCATCGTTCTCTCGTTGTTTATGAGAACTTTTAATTCTCATTTATCAGCGTATATGTATGTGCGTGCACGAGTGTGTATGTATGTACATTGCCAAGTCAAGTCAAAAAAAAAACACATTAAGAAAATAAAACAAAAACCTAACAAAAGAATTTTTGTTTCTTGCAATTTTTGTACAAATAACCTTCGTAAAAGCAAATGTGACCGATTGTGTAATTGTAGGGTAAGAGTATGTGTTTTATTGTTGTACAGATAAAACTATATCGGTTCGCACCGAAATTCAGATGCAGTTTTTCTGTAAAATTAAAGATTTATAGGAATATAAAAATATGTAAAAACATAAACTGCCTTGTTCATAAAAAATATTTTATGTTTATTAAAGCGGCATGGTCACACAATGCTTTTGGGGTCTTTTGTCAAACCATGTTATATATTTATTTCATAGCTGTGCAGTATTAATATTCTTATTAAAGATATTTAAAAATAGATTAAAATAAAACATATTATTATTCCTTCTTAAGGAATTTTGTTTGGTTTTTATTTAATCATGTTGCTTGGAAATTAAAAAAATTTAGTTCTCATATATTCGGAATAAATTTAATTTATTTCTAACTTTATGTCTATTCACAAATGTAAAAAAATGATATTTACAAAAATTAAATTATTTCCAATTAAATTTTCAATCAACCAAAGCGATACAAATACATACATATTTAAAAAGAATTTAATGAGGATATCAACCACCCTAATATTTTAATAAATTAAATCATTCGTTTGATAAAACTTGTATTTTTCTTTTCTTGGAACTTCCTTTTTCTAAAGACCAAGAGCAAGGCGAATTGACTAGAAGGTGAGGTCAACTCTACAACTACAATGCTTCTGTGGTCGGGCTGTCAAAAATATTGCTAGTAAAAAAAACAGGTTTGTTTGCATAAAAAACTAGTTTGTATACAAACTTTCACAAATCGACCACCGAAAAAAAACACCATATGTTGACTTGACCCCACCTTCTAGTCAATTCGCCTTGACCAAGAGCAATGTTTTCGGAGGAGTACTAATTTAATTAATGTTCACAAACTGAGCAATATTAAATTTATTTAACAAACAATCAAGGAGAAATACCTATTTATAATTATGCCACTCCTTTATTTATAAATTCCATTAATATACATACACACATGGTAAGTACATAATTAAATAATCTAAAAAATGGAATTATAATTCGGTGCAAATCGATATAGTTTAGTTTTTACAAAAATAAAACACATACTGTTGCCCTACAATTACGCAATTGGTCGCATTCGCTCTTACGTAGGTTATTTGCACATAAATTGTTTTAAAACAAAACGAAATCAATTAAAAAAATACCAAAAACCGGTTTCAACGAAAAAAAAACACAAACACACACACACACTTTGGCTGGCAAAAACAGCAAACATGTGTATGTGTTAATGCTGCACATTTTGGATGCTCTCTTCAGTTCTCTAAGTGAAAACACAAACCAACAACAAATTGCCTTTGCAAAATTTGTGAGCGAAATTATATGAGACCGGGGCGTAATGATAAACCCCGCCATAAGAAATTTTGCTTCTACATGATGCGCAATCTATATGATTTATATTCTTTGGTTAGAGTTAGAGTTAGAGTTAGAGTTAGAGTTAGAGTTAGAGTTAGAGTTAGAGTTAGAGTTAGAGTTAAAGTTAGAGTTAGAGTTAGAGTTAGAGTTAGAGTTAGAGTTAGAGTTGAGTTAGAGTTGAGTTAGAGTAGAGACAGAGTAGACTTAGAGTAGAGTTAGAGTTAGAGTAGAGTAAGAGAAGAGTTAGAGTAGAGTTATAGTAGAGTTAGAGCAGAACTTGTTAACGCTAGGTAAAGTTAGAATAGTATAAGTATGTACTAGAGTAGGGAAAAAGTAGAATCCAATAATATTGTCTCCTTACAAAACAAAAACATAATAAATAAATGTTAAATATTCATTAAAATCTCATATTCCTTGCAACATTCATATTTCAATTTCTAAAAAGTTACTTAAAGTTATTAACCCACTTACATAAATGAAAATCTGTCGCAACTCAGCGAAAATAAAAAAAAAATATAGGCGGCTTATAAGAAAAATGGAATAAATAATTTTCATTTCTTTAAAACACATTTTCAAATTTTTTTTCTTTTTAATTTATAATAAATAAGAAAAAAGTGAAGCAACAGCAATATCCTTTCAAAAATACTTAACAATAGTCATCAGCATAATCATCACGAATGAATGATAGACTGAACGACTGACTGCCTGAATACGAATGAATAACATTATCATTATTATCGTGAATCAGGCTCATTATTAACAACATCTTTTGCATTTTTGCGTATGTATGTGAATTTTTGTAAAAATGTAAAGGATATTCACAGTAATCATATGCAATAATAATGAGTGTTTTCTTCACTTCCCTTTTGCAACCAAAAAACACTTTAAACAGTTACACATTTGTACAATTTTTTGTTTTTCATTTTCACTGTCTGTTTGATTGTATGTAGCTGTGTGTGTGCGTGTGTGTAAATATAAACGTAAGTTGTTTTTTTATTGTTATTATTATTTTCGTTGTTGTAGTTTTTGTTGTTTTCGTTTTTAATGCTGTTGCTGTAGTTAATAGTTACAAAAAAAAAGTGTAGAATAGAGTAGACAACAATTTTATTTCTCTTGAGTTTCCGCAATCTCAGCAGAAAAAAGAATTCTCTATAATGGCAATTAACTGTTTTGGCAGAGAAATCCACGACACTTTGAACACATTTTCATATGCAAACAAACTTATAAATGGTATCACTAACTTACACACTCACAGCTACATATTTACATAAAAATTGTGTAAATTAAATGCAGCGTCTGTATGTCTGGTAACAGTAGTTGTTGCTGTTATTGTTGCAGTAATTTCCTACGTACATTGACATGTATGTTCATGCATAAGCATGATTATTTCCCTTGTTTAAATTGTATTCGTAGACTTGCTATTAAAATAGTGTGTGTAGGGCTGTTTAAGTTGAAAGTAGTTAAAATTTGTTTGCTTTTTAACAGATCTGCCGCTGTATTTTTTTTCAATATGCAGACATATTTGTCGTTTTGTAACAGTTGTTTGTTTTATTGTGTTAACTGAGGAAAGAAGTTATAAATGATTTAATAAGTAAGTGATAAAATGTGTTTCTTTTTATTTTCATTTTCGATATTTGTTTTTTATTAAAGAGTCTACCTAGTGACACTTTTATAAATATTGAAAATTTTAATAAGTATTATTTAAGCAATCCCTATGAGTTTAAAAAAAACATACGAAAACAGTTAAATCCGTTTAAGAAAAAAAAGTATTTTGTATAAATATTATCTGAGAAAACCGCTTTATTTTATAACTAGTGTAGCTGCAGGCAAAAAAATCAATACTTGAGCCAAAAAAAATTACTACGTAATCCGGCTTTGGGAATGCAATAAGTTGTATCACAGCACTTGCAGGCGTTATTGAGGAGGATCTCAGGTCGAGTCTCGATCAAAATATGGTATCCTTCCTTATTCTTCTAGACCGTAACAAAACATATGAGACAGTTGTCCATCCAATCTTAATAAAGAAACTCGAAAAACTGTTCTATCTCCGCATGTAATTTACTATCTTCATACCGTACTAATTGATCTCAAGTCGTACAATTAAATGGTAAACTTTCCAACCCGCTTGATGTCAATAATGGCGTTCCACAAGCATCAATTCTTAGGCCCCTCCTATTTTGTTTATACATAAACGATTTACCAGACGTTACGATTAACACCCAAGTACACATGTATGCAGATGATGTACAACTTTATACCAGCACCAATGGGTCTGACATTCAATCATGTGTAAAAAACATTAACATTAATACTTTTCTGTACTTTACCTAAATTCTAACTCTACATCTGTTCTAAGTCTTCTTTTACTCTTTTATAGCTCGACTCTGACTCTAGTCCAAATCTACTCTAACTCTAATCTAACTCTACTCTACTCTAACTCTACTCTTACTCTACTCTAACTCTACTCTAACTCTACTCTACTCTAACTCTACTCTAACTCTACTTTAACTCTACTCTAACTCTTCTCTAACTCTACTCTAACTCTACTCTAACTCTACTCTAACTCTACTCTAACTCTACTCTAACTCTACTCTAACTCTACTCTAACTCTACTCTAACTCTACTCTAACTCTACTCTACTCTAACTCTGCTCTAACTCTACTCTAACTCTACTTTAACTCTACTCTAACTCTACTCTAACTCTACTCTAACTCTACTCTAACTCTACTCTAACTCTACTCTAACTCTAACTCTAACTCTACTCTAACTCTACTCTAACTCTACTCTAACTCTTCTCTAACTCTACTCTAACTCTACTCTTACTCTACTCTTACTCTACTCTAACTCAACTCTTACTCTCCTCTTAATCTACTCTAACTCTAGTCTAACTCTACTCTTACTCTACTTAAACTCTAGCTCTTCTCTAACTCTACTAAAACTATATTCTAACTCTAATATTGCTCTACTTTTACTCTACTCCAACTCTACTTAAAGTCTTATCCAATTTTAATCCACTTAAAACCTACTCTTACTTAACTTTTCTCTAACTCTTCTTCAACGATGTTCTAATTCTACCTTAACGCTGCTCTAACTCTACTCCAATTCAAATCTAAATTTATTTTGACTCTGTTCTTAGTATATCTCAACTCTGCTCTAACACTTCTTTAGGCTCAAGGGTTTTATAAAATCTGTGACAAAAACTAAGTGCCAATTGACGTATGAGTGATATAAAACTACTCAATAAATATGTACATCCACGCACCCAGTGTGTAATTTTTACAAAAATGGCCTATACACTTGCAATATATATGTTAAATTTTTTGTATTGTGCATCTACATCACCAATGTGTATCAGTGTAGTTCTTGTTTTGCTTAAAGGCTTTATTTTTCTTTTTATTACATGGTTGAGCCATATTTAAAATGAAACTATTATGCAACTTATTGCATTATATAGGGCAATATGGAATTAAAATGGCGATAAGGAGCGTTAAATAATGTATAAAAATATTGAATTGAAGCATGTATAAGTGTAAGATTGAAACCGTATAAGTTCGCTCCTGGAAATTAATGTATGTATGTTAGTTTTTCTTAATAATTTAATCTTTTTATTAAAATGTTGCCCTGATTACTGAAAATGTAAAGTTCTTGTCATATTAAGTTTTTTTTTTTCTTCTTCTTATTTTTATTGCCAACAACAATCTCTATTCCTTCTACTCTTGGAAACTTTTTGAGTAGCTCTTCTCCTGATTGACACAATTACTAGAAAGTTGTGTGAAAACAACTTCCTATGTTTTTTTCCTTAAATTAAACTTTTTAAGCTTTTTGCGTCAAGTTTTCAATATTAGCAAAAATTTTGTTATTTTTTAATTAGAAAACCTTGTTAAAAATGGCCAAAATTGTAAGATGTTTTCGTAAATATTGTAGATGTTTTTTTAGGTTTGTAAATGACAAACACGTGGCAGAAAAGAAATAAGAAAAAAAAAAATTATATAAAATCTTATTAAAAACAGGAGCTTTTTTTAAGAAGATAAAATTAGAATAACGCAGAAAAAATAAAAAAAAAACAACTTAAATAAAATAAAAAATAAGAAGAAAATTTCTTAAATTTAAAAAAAAAATGTAAACCAAAAAATTCATTTTGAAAACACTTAAGATGATTTCCGCAAACAGCTTAATGAAATTATGGAAATACGAAAATATTCGCTTTAAAAAAATTTAAAAATAAACAATATTGTTTTCAACTTTTAATTTCTATACCATACCAAATCTCTACTTCTACATCAGGAATTAAACAGCAAAGACTTAATTTAAGCCTCGTTGATATTAAATCTGAATTAATTTAGTCCACATATCTATAGTTTTGTAATCCATATGGACAATAGTTCATAAAATATTCTACATAATTAGTAAACATATATTATATATAATGCATAAAATAAGTTACACAATGCCTGGTATATCTATGTATTAGTAAGTATATGTGTGTGTGAGAGTACTTGCAAGTTAGTGTTAGTATATAAACAAATCTATTTAATAATGTGTTTATGCAGTTTGAATAGTGTTTATGTGCATTTACGTACTCAATACCACGACTAGTGGCTGCCAGTTCAGTATTTGTATGTGTTTAATGGTTTATAATGAGGTTGTTGTATTTTTTGTTGTGTATTTTTTTAAACTTTTTGTTCAAAATGTATTTGTTATGTTAATTAATTGTATAAATAATTTATAACTTGCTTTTTATAACAAAACTCAAAAAAATGCGGTTGAATAAAACAAAAAAACAAAAAAACAGCGTCTAAATTAACCATAGAGAAAACTGAGATGTAATAAATGAGATGATTTTTGGTTAAAAATGCAATAAAATAGTTTTTGGTATAAAATAAAATTGCTTGGAAACAGATTTGTAGTTGAATTTTTTAACTAATAAATTTTTTTCTCTTGATCAAAAAAACTGATTAACACACGACTTAAAGCCAACTGATAATAAAAGATGATTTTGCAAGCGCGAAATGCTGCTTAAAGGCAATAAAATAAAGTTATTATACCTTTCACCACAGATGAATAGAGTACACCAATACCCCGGTTTGCGTCGCTAATTGGAACCGGAAAAACTTGACGCAAACCGAAGCCCAATTTTCCATACATTTATATTGATTTTCATTTAATTAGTGCCGGGATTCATTTGATTTGATAGACATTATAACGGATAATTTTATTTATGATCTTCAAATAAAGTTAAAGCTCTCTTTTGAATAACCATTTGTTTTAAGGGCATGTATCGCTGATTTTGATCTTCAATCCAAAAAGTAAGAAGTGGCTTCATTTTTTTCATAAAGAGTTCTCATTTTTGTAACCTGTTTGTTTATGTTGTAACGATGTTCTTGTTTCAACAAATTTCTTAATTTTATCAGCGTTACTGGAACAGCAAATAGATTTTATTGTAGAAGGGTCTAGTTCAAAGTTTCTTCCAATATTAAGAGCCTTTTCGGCTGATTTATAACGCGTCAAAATGCTCAGTTTTTGTTCTAAGCTTATTTGCTTTTTTGACTCGTTGCTGCAAAATATCTAAATTTAACTTTACTTCAGCAAATGTAATTTGAAACATAGTTGCAATCAGCAGTCAACCTTCACATTCATATTTGCATTAGACTTAAACGCGGAATCAAATTTTTCTGTTTAAGCTTAGAACAAACATTTCTATATTAACGACGCAAATCGAAGCACTAGCGACGCAAATTCGAAGCCATGCGACGCAAAGAGAAACAAAACGACGCAACTTCGAAATCACAGAAATTAAAAAAGACGCTCTAGCTAACGTTTCTAGGTAGAGTATCCACAAGCCTCTGCCTCTTGAAGTAATCAAAGAGTACATCCGGCGATAAATTTCCGTATTCCAGTCAAGAGTTATGCAAAATGCAATAAGTCGGACCCGAATTGACATCTATTCTTGCGGCTGCCACTTGGCTCATATCATTTTTTCTACTTACTGGAAAAGGAAATTTATACAGCAAATAAACACAATAGAAAAGCAAATCTAAAGCTTTTCATTTCTTAAAAAAATACAATCAAAGAACATCAGATGTCTTTTGACCCACCATAAATAAGTTTGTTTTTATATAATATAAGAATATCTAAGTATATATCAACACCCAGCTAGAATCTGATATCATAATCGAATCTTTTAGCATATGAGCTAATCCTTCGGTCATAAGTTATACTCACGTTGTGAATGAATTACCTTGAATAATCATTTGTGATAAAATTTTCTGATAAGTTTTTGAGCATATAAATGAATCCATTTGTGAATCCTTTTTCAATCGCTCTAGAGATAAATAAGATTTATATTCAAAACATAAGAAAGTATTATCAAAGTTATTTTTGGGAAAACCAAATTTTTTATTTATTTTATTATGATGTACTAAATTCCCAATGTTTATTCTTGATAAATACAAAGAAATTTATTGCTGGAGGATAAGCTTGTTCCTATGCGCATTTCACTGGTTTCTTCGGCCAGAGCATCAGGAAACCTTTTTCTAAAGACTTTGAAAAAGCTAAAGATACTATACAAATAAAACTGTAAAGCGAATGATAATGATATTCGCCTAGAAAAAACACCAACAATAAACAGTGGGTTTTTCTTTTCTTATATTCCCCTACAATCGGTTCGCTTCCTTCGACTCGAACTGTAGTTGTAAGCAATCATTATTTGAACATATAAATGAATCATGATGTATGAAACCTTTTTCAATCGCTCAAGTGATAAATTAGTTTTAAATCACCAAAAGTAATCTTAAAAGACTCAGACTTAGGTGATTTATTTGTTTGAATGTTTGTTTGTGTGTTTGTCTGTCTGACTGCCTTCATTTCTGTTTGTTCTCCAAATACTCCTAAGCTACTAAGCCGATTATGCTTAAATATTCTCAGTATTTTCCTGAGTAGCCAGTTCTAAACTTTGTTATAAATAATTGTAAATTTTCAAGTGGGCGTGGCACCTCCCATACAAAGACAAAATAAATTAGCTTAAATATGAAGAACGATTAAAGTAAATGTTTTCAAGTTTGAAAGCCAAAAAGTGGGCAGGATTAAAGAGGGAGTGGTATCTCTCATACAAAGACAATATATTTTTTCTGCTCACCTGGAGTACGATAACTGTATTCGTTTCAATATTTGGTAAAAATAACTTCGATATTAATACACAAAACCTGCCAAAAATAAGGCTCAATAGTAGAATAGTAGGTGTGGCACCTCCCATACAGAGATAATATTGACAGGATACCTGGGGAACAGTTGCAGTGCAAGTATTAAAATTTTGTAAAAATAGCTTGGATGTTCATACACAACGTCTGTCAAAAACTAGACTCAGTTGAAAAAGTGGGTGTGGCACCTCCCATACAAAAAAAAATTTTATTAGAGTATATCTAGAGAACAGATACAATAAAATTTTTCAAATTTGGCTGAAACTGTTAGGTTTTCAAAACAAAAGATCTGGCAAAAAGTGGGCTGGATTGAAAAAGTACCCATGGCAGCTTCAATATAAACCAGTGATGCCAGCTCTTTACTACTAAAAATGGCTTTATTGTAAATAAAATATGGCTTAAAATAATTGCTAAATAGTGTAAAAAATTGGCTAAACAAGATTTTATTACAAAACAACGCATCAATATTAATAAAAAAAACTTTAAAAAATGTATTTCTAAACGGAAATTGCACACAAGACATTATTTTGTTTGTATTAATGCAGTTTAAGTAACAATAAACTGAACATAAGAAAAATCTTTGAATAACGAAAAGCTTATCAAAATATCAATCAAATTTGCTTTAAAACTTTAAAAACTTGAAGAAAATCTGGCTTAAAAAATCGCTAATGGCTAAGCCAGATTAAAAATGTCTAAATCTAGCTACTTAGGGCTAAAAAATCAGAGCAAGTTAAACTCTCTTTTTGGTTTAAAATGTGTTTAAACCAACAAATCTATAAATCACTAAACATATAAACCATCTTTAAACGCATAAAATTTGGCGTTTAAACTACCAATACAGACCATATGAATTTGATAAGATTTATCGTAGTGCTGACACATGTTATTTTTTAACCACATATAATACATGGGACACTGATTTACAGTTGTTGAGTTTAAACTATATATAAATTCAAGCTTAGTTTAACTAAACCAGCTTTTAAACCATCAGTGATTTATTAGCCATTAGTAGCTAATGTGGCAACACAGATATTAACACATTATAGATTTCTTTATGTCCGGAGAGCGATATCCGTAATAGTATCTTAATTTTGTACTAATCACTTTGCTAAAATGCACAAGATCTGTTTAAAAAAAAAATTGACTAATTTTATTTTGACAGGGGTAGCACCGGGCTAAGCTACAATAATTAATGAATATGCTTTGGCCGGGTTTTAGAGATTTTTCCGGCGAATGTGATTTTTTTTATTATTTCATTAAAGACTAGAATTTTAAGCAAATCTGTTTCGTCAAAATTTTGTAAACTAACTGAACAACCTAAACAAAAGCGGCAAGCGTTTTTTCAAACATGAAAATTTTATTTAAATACAATTTCAATAAAACAAACCGACATAGCGATCTGTCAAATCAGATTTATCATCCGGGTGGTTTCTAATTCGCATTCTAATAGTATGTTTCGTATAAATTGTAGGCAAATGAGAAGTTTTGACACACAAAAAACGCTTCCGCTCTTATTTAGGTAGCTCAGTTACAAAGTAATGACGGCACCAACCTGTTTTCAGATTAACTTAACCTAATTTAATTGAGATCTCACACACCAGCCTTAGAGCTAATAAATCAGAACAAGTTAAACTCTCTTTTTGGTTTAAAATGTGTTTAAACCAGTGATGACCAAGCCCAGAACGCATGCACACAAAGATATTATGTGCTTGTGTGCGGTCGCAGAGACCGATGATAGTTAAATGTTTTAAAACGAACAATGTTGCTATATACATGTGAATTAACGACCGTGCTGTGTGAAAAATACGATTATTGACTGCATCGCGAGGCTATGGAGTGGCTATCACTGGTTTAAACCAACAAATCTATAAATCAGTAAACATATAAACCATCTTTAAACGCATAAAATTGAGCGTTTAAACTACCAATACAGACCATAAGAATTTTACAAGATTTATTGTAGTGAGGCCACATGCTATTTTTATACCCTTCACCACAGGTGGAAAAGGGTACATATAAGTTTGTCATTCCGTTTGTAATTCCTACAATAGTGATCTTTGACCATATAAAGTATATATATTCTGGGTTCTTATGAGGAGAGAAGTTGATTTAACGATGTCCGTCCTTCTGTCCGTCTGACCGTCTTACGTTTGATATGAGTTTTCCGGAGACTCCAGACATGATAGCGACTAGGTTGTTTTACATTTATGTTACATATAGTCCACCATTTCTTGCTATTGAAATTCACCAAGATCGGTCAACAAACGGCTGAGATATGACAAAAAAAACACGACTGCCTCTAATTTTTTCCAAAAATCCCTTGTTGTTGTATTTTTATTACTTTTTTTCTGTATATCTGGAGAACGGCAAAAGCCACAGTTTCCAAATTAGGTACAAACATTTAAGTCATAAATACACACCATCCCACAAAATGTGGGCGAGATTGGAGAAGTGAGCCTGGTACCTCCCATACAAAAAATATCAAACATTTTATAAAAACCTGAATTTTTTGACTCTAATATGTCCTTTGTTTAGTAGTAGAATTTTTAGTAGAAAATATTTTCTGAAAGACTCGGAAAAATCGGTTCAGATACGAAAAAGTTATGACCAAAATATTAATTTTATTTTTTTAAATACCCATATTCGGGAACCATAGATATTTAAACCATGAATTTAAACAGCGTTCGTTCATGGTTCAGTTGTCTAGGGGGTGTGTTAAGTTAGAAACTGTGAGTTCCCTGGTTCGAATCTTGGTTTTTTAAAAAGAATTTTTTTTTTTAATATTTTTATGTTCTAAAAACGATTTTAAAAAAATATTTACCAGTTTTCGCTTTTTAAATTTCATTTATAATGAAGTTTTAAGTATTGTAAATATGTATGTATATGTAAAAATTATTTAATTGCTCTTGTATTCTGCTCGCACAATGGTGAAGGGTATATAAGATTCGGCACAGCCGAATATAGCACTCTTACTTGTTTTAACAACATTTAATACATGGGACACTGGTTGTAATTGTTGAGTTTTAACTACATATAAATTTAAGTTTAGTTCAACTAAACTAGCGTTTAAACATTCAATAATTTATTAGCCATTAGCCATTTACAATAAACCAGCAAAGTGTAGTTCAAAAACCAAATTAATGAAAATAACAACTCCCTGTCCAGTGACTCATATATGACACACAAGAGTATTTTACCATAATTATATGGTCACATGTACCGAACATAGTGGGCCTTCATGCGTTTTAAGAGAGCATTAGCGGAAATACATCCGGAATATGCTGAAAACAAATTTTTGCTAAAAATTTTTACTTATTAAAAAATAAAGATGAGGATCAGTGTTAAACACCAAAAGATCCTTCAAAATATTGTAACATTTGCTGCAATACCAAAAATCTTGGTAGCTCTAGGGTTAAACATTACTTTACTAAAACACACATACGCACTTATTGGGGTTCATTATTATTATTTTTTTTGTTTTTTTTTTTTGTTAATAATAATGCGGTAATGTTTATGTGTTTTAAAATATATTTTTTTCCATTCACTTTTTTCTGTACTCAAATGTGATATAAATTGCAAAACTTGTTTAAAAAGTTGTTATTGTTTTTAATTTTTTTTTTTTTTTTTTTTTGCCATTGTTTTGTAATTTTAATATTTAAAGTGTTAAAATTAATGTTAATGTCATTTTATTTATGCCGTATTTAACACGTTTTTAATATTTTTTTTACCGTTTAATGACATTTTTTTCTCTTTGCAGTAATTTTTTTTTTTAATTATTTTGTTTATTATTTACAAAATTCAAAAATATGTACTTGTTTTAATATTTATTTATTTTTTTTTTTTTTTTTTGTTTTTGTTAATGTTTTTACAAAATAAATTAGTTTTATATTAAATTAACACATTTTTTTAGGGACATGATTTTCCATAAAAAAACATTAACATCGAATGCAGACACTCTGCCCAGAGATATTTGTTACAACAAGGACATAAACATAAATTTATTTATGACAGTTATAATTTAACAAATAGAATTTTTAATGTTTCTGTTTTTATTTTCAGACATATTTTTTTTTTTTTTAATTTGTAAATGTCATTAAAATGCTGACAAACAGTATTAATACCACTAAATCTATGACACGTAATATTTTTTATTTGCAATAATTAAATTAGAAATCTGTTTTTACAGGGCAGTAACAAATTTTATTTATTAAGCTTAAAAAAAAACTCAACACAGATTTTGTTAAGCAAAAATTAACTAATTTTAAAATATTTAATAAATAAATCTAAAAATCAGAGTATACATTAAGGGGTTTAAACCAAACCTCCTCTTATATTTCTCTTAACTTTACTTAGTTTCTTTAAGGTTATTCCCCACATTCATGTTCAAACTCTATTAATTATATTTTTGCTCCATTTCCAGTTCATGGCAAATAATTCATAAATACGTTAAAGGTATTTTTGGAAAAAAAAATAATAATAATAATGAAGAAAAAAGCTTAATACCAGTATTTATATTTAAAAGTCTTGACGTTTTTTTAGTTTATTTTATTGTATAAACCTTCTTAGTGACAGCCTCTAATTATTTTTATAAAGTAATTTTAGTTTTTTTCTTCAAGTTCCTGCTTTCAAATAAGTAAATGGCAAAAGGGTTTTTCTTTAACAAATTTTCTAAATTATTAATTATAAAAGCAAACAAATTTATGTTGAACATGAACATATTTGTAAAGAATTTATGAAATAGGCAAAACAAAAGAGAAAACCACAAATTAAAATCAAAGTATACTTAAAGGGGTTAATGTAAAAGAATTAAGTAAAGCATTTGGTTTGATTGAATTTGGTTGAATAAAATTTCTTGACGTTTTTTTTTTTTTCTTTCTTTAATTTTAAGGAAAGGAACGAAAATCGATTATATTCATACCATAGACTATTTTCCCCGTTCTCAAGAAGTTTTACGTCGGTATATCTAAACTTGCCGTTTAGTCTTTCTATATATCTATCTTTATCTAGAAATTTCAATATTCGAACTTAAACCTTCTGCCTGTGTTCATAAAATGAAAATTATCCTTAATAAACGTTTGTTAAATTTAATAATCGCTTATGAATACGGCTGTTATTCTGTAATTATCTAAAGCGTAACCTTTAATGCTTATAATCTATAAGCTTAAGCTTATCGAACTCCAACTTGGCGATCGATTATTGATATTGCCATTGAAAGATCGGCCAGAATACAAAATGCAGTATTGCCAGGTAATTTTGGCTCTCATCAATCGATGACCAAATAAAACGTATGACTTTTGGTATCAGTTTTCATGTCGCATCTTAAAAGTAGGCATACACAGTTTCTGGGAGCCGGGCACTATGATTACTACCGAAGCTGCGATAATGAAAACGAGAAAGAGAAGGAGGTCGTAGAACACCCTCTCTGTCACTGCCCTGCACTAGCGAGAAGTATGGTATCCACCACTTTCGACGGATTGTATAAAATCTCTGGCGTTGAACTGGAGATCCTATTTAACTTTGTTAGAAGTTCGTGCAGGCTCTACGGTGGGGACTGTGTTTAGTGGAACTCCACCATGAATCATTGGGTCTTACTGTTTTAGATGAGTTATGACTGCCATTTCAACCTAACCTAGCTAAACAATTAACAGCATACAGATTTTGCGACAACGCTTATATATTCGCTCTTAAACTTGTTTAGCAATTTAGTAATTGAGAGAAAGCTTTAGCTACGCGAATAACAGCTTAAAGCTTCAGTTAGCTGACAGTAAACGTACAGACGTCACGGTTAAGCAACGTCTTACTGCTAACTATAATCGTTCTAATGCTTTACATACAACAAAATGAAGCAACTGATTTGGAACGTTACTGTTACTGTCAGCTCACTGGGACTCACTGGGGAAAAGAGCCATTGTTTCGTTAGCTGTGTGGCAAGTGGCACCGTCCTGTTGAAATCACATATCGTCCACGTCCATATCTTCTGATTCGGGCCATAAAAACTTCGTTATCTCACGATAGCGAACACCATTCACAGTAACTGCAAGACCGGCCTCATGTTGGAAAAAATATGGTCCGATCCAAACCGTCACTCTTTGTGGGTGCATTGGTTTTTAGACAATCACTTTTGGATTATCATTCACCCAAATGCAACAATTCTGCTTATTGATGAATCCACCGAGGTGAAAGTGATCCTCATTGCTGAATCACGAAGTGCACGGTATGCATTTTGATTTGAACGCCAATTTTCATAATAAGCCTAAATAAATACAATTGAGTTAGTCTGAAACTGAGAAAAGTCAAATGAAATGAGAAAAAACTTGACGTTTAGGTGTTGTTCACATTCAATATCGGCCCTTAACATTTAACAACCCAATAGAAAGATTTAGCTGAACACATTTTGCTTAAAAATAACTTGTGAATTAAGCAAAAATAAATAAAGATACGGATTAAAATTAAAGCATACTTTAAGGGTTGATGTAAAAAAGTTCAGTTAAGCATAAAAGCCTGGTAAAAAACTTCAATTAGGCAAAATTTTTAGAGATCTAAATGAAAATCGATGGTAATTAGTCTAATTAGTTTCTATTTACGTTCGCCGATATCTACGTCTATCAGTCGTTATCATGTTAGAGAATATCTCGAAACTCTTGGTGCAATATTTCCCAAATAGTAAGCCCATGACAGGTTTCCATGGTGTCCGCAAAGAATAATAGAAAAATATGGGGTTTTTGTGTATGCTTCTTGATATCATTCTCCCTCCATTCAAAAATTCCAAACGTTAACGTTAACATAGAATTCCATATGGGAAATATTTAAAGAACTTTATGTTTTTCATAGATATTTTTATGCGAATGCGGTCGCCTAAAATTCTGAAGGTATCCCGCTAGGATTGACGATAGAATGCCAGTATGCCAGCTTGAGAGCTGCAGGTTCAATTCTCTGGTTGGTTTTATAACAATTTAAGTGATTGGTAAAAGAGCCAAAGAAGACTTTGGATTTTAAGCTTAAACTTTTATAGATGAGTTCATAGTGGCATTGGCTAGCAAAACTCTTGTGAAGATGTTCCAGGTTAACTTAGACATTGACTGTTTTAGCATAACAAAAGACTGTAGAAAAAAACATAGTGCTATGGTTAACTCAAAACAGCAAAATATTGACGTTGGCCTTTTTAGCTAATGCAACAATAAAGATTTTTATATGTCCCCGCTGGCATAAGAGTTCTAGATCAATATCAAGAAAATGTTGACTTAAAGTAGCTGCATATAAAATTTCTTTGTTAAAAGAAGAGATATAAGCCAAATCAGTTCTTTATTTTATTTTTAAATATCTACCGAAATAAAGTTCTGCCACAGGAGAATATAGTTGTCAAAATATCGCTTAAATAATTCTGCCTACAAAATTTTTTCAATTCATTAAATGAGAGATTTATTTTATTTATTTATTAAATAATCATAAATGTATATGATAAATATAATTATATGTAGCTTTAGCAACTAGGCCTTAAGCTAAATCAAATGAGAGATATTGGTATATTATCCTGCTGTCTGTCGCGATATAAGCCACAAGGGATGAGCTAGAAAGACAAGATTTCTTCTAAAGAAAAAGTTTTGTTTGTACTAAAAATTAGCAAAATCGGTACATTCTTAGATGATCAGTCCGACAAAAAGCAAAATCACGAAAACCCCTTTAATTGGCTTAAACTCCTAGTGATATCGTGATCATGATTTTATGAAGATTGGTTTATAATTTTTAAAGATCCCGGAAACTTTCACGGTGAAGGGTATCAGAAATTCTTCAAAATTTCCCTTAAAAATATTTTTAATTTCTTAAAACTTAAACCTAAAGAAAAAACAAACTTTTCATTTTCCAATACCTTCTCTTACTTACACTTAATTGCCTAAGTTAAGCCTTTGATTTATTAAAACCCAAAATAAAAAAAAAACACTCAAATTCCTTTTTTTATCCTTCGTCCTTACCAGGTCCCAAAACAGCATCGACAAATATTTTTGTTAGTTAAAGCTAAAAAATTTTTAGGCCATAAATTTTCTATAATAAATAATAAAAAAAAAATATTTTTTTTTATATTTTTCCCTCCAGTTTATTATTTATTACAGAGACAATAGAAAAAAATCAAAGAATTTCTTTTTTCTTTAAAAACAAAAAAATAAAATAAATATAAAACAAATTTTTCTTTATTTATTATTTATTTGTATGTGGACCGAAATAAATAAATAAAAAAAATTTATGTTCTAAACAAAAAAAGGACTAAAATAAAAAAAAAAATAATAATGCATGAAGAGAAAAGTATAAATTCTTAGGAAAGTGATGTTTATTTTTATATTACCCGCATGTATTTACAACAAAAATAAAAACAAAAACAATGAATTGAGCAAATTTTAAAGGAAGAGAGAAAGAG
Organism: Pollenia angustigena; assembly: GCA_930367215.1. Taxonomy (NCBI): domain Eukaryota; kingdom Metazoa; phylum Arthropoda; class Insecta; order Diptera; family Polleniidae; genus Pollenia; species Pollenia angustigena. Next base: position 11,133,628 of record OV884058.1, read on the forward strand.
TAAGGCCGTCTACGAGAGAGACGGCTTAAAAGAAAAACAAAATTATATGTAGGTAAGGGTTTATTTCAAACTTTTGTTTCTTATAATTGTAGTTTTGTTGTTATTTCTGTAAAAAATAAGCACCGATGAAGGGAAAGGGTTTCTTTCTAAACAAGTGATAATATTAGACAAGACAATAGACAATACAATATTAACAAAAATATTGATTAGATATTAGGTGTATAACTTAAGAACACGGCATCTTAGTCTTGAATTTTTGTATAATATTGTCTTTCGTTAGGTTAGGTTAGGTTAGGTTAGGTTAAAGTGGCCGGTCACAAAGACCCCGCATAGACCAAATAGGTCCCTAGCGTTACCACGCTGTACGATAGTCCACAGAAGAATATCAGAAAAAGGTCATTCCGATGTAATGGCACTCAGAGTACGCCACACTCTCTTGACGAATGCCAGGAGTCTCATTAACCCAATTCCGGAGACCTCCCCAAGACCTTGGAGGTAATAATCTCCCAGAGAGTTCGCCCTGGAGCGCACGAGTGCCGGACAGTAGCAGACTAAATGCTCCACTGTCTCCTTTTCCCCTGGTACCCCACAGAATCTACAGTTGTCACTATTCAACCGCCCCGCCCTCCGGGCGTGTATCGCAGTCCAACAATGACCCGTCAAAAAGCCTACCAGAAGTCTACAGTCCCTTCTCGGCAGCGACAGAAGAATTTTCGTCGACTCTGGATCATAGGCTCTCCACATTACCCTGGAGACCCTGCACGTTCTGGTGTTTTCCTAAATCGCCTCTGATCTCCTCCGAATAGCAGAGTCCGTATCCCTCCTTATGTTTTGAATCGGAGCCGTAATGGCCATCACCCTTTCGTATGGTAAATGGACCCCCCGTTTCGCCAATTCGTCCGCCTCCTCGTTGCCTTCAATGCCCTGGTGGCCACGAACCCAATAGATGTGAACTCTATTATTCGCACAGAGTCCATCCATCGAGTCCTTACACTCCTGGACGATCGAAGAGTATGAATAAGTCAGCGGTTATCGCCCTGATCGCCGCCTGACTATCGATGAAAACATTTACGTGCGAGTTCCCAGTAATGGAATTACGTGCCAAATCAGCAGCCATTTTGGCCGCAAATATCTCCGCCTGGAATATGCTGCAGTAATCGGGAAGCTTATAAGATTCCCGAATGCCCAGTTCCCGGCAGAAGACTGCAGCTCCAACTCCGTCCTCCATTTTGGAACCGTCAGTGTAGAAACTGAAGGTCCAATGGTCAGATCGGAGTCCTGCCAACCAGCCGTCCTCCTCCAAGGTAACTCGTGGTTTCCTTCCAAATGTCAGCCTCGGAATGGTGTAGTCACTGCTACAATCTATTCCCCTTATAATACTATCATGACCATAAGGTCCGTATGCAAACTGTCCCGTCGCCCTTAAGCGGATCGCAGACTTCCTCGCTGTTCCTTCTGCCACTAGATGAATCGGTTGCAAGTCCAGGATCACATCCAGTGCCGCAGTCGGTGTACTACGCAAGGCACCGGTGATACTAAGTTCGGCGAGTCTCTGTACGCCCGTTAGCATATTCGATTTCTTATTCAATGCCGTCCACCATACAAGTATCCCGTAGAGTAAGATTGGTCTCGCCACCGATATGTAGACCCAATGTGTAAGAGCAGGGGTTAGACCCCACGTCTTGCCCAGCATTCCCTTACATGCGTAGAGCGCATTCGTTGCCTTTTTCACCCTCTCCTCCACATTCAATCTCCACGACAGTTTGCTATCCAGTATTACTCCCAGGTACTTTGTGTGGTTGTCTTTCGTTAGCTACACACAAAAAAAAAAAAAAATCAATGTTAAATTAACAGTGCGCAATGTCATAGTAAATTTCTGCAAAAGTATTGGCACTATTTAAAATTATCATTGTTTCATATTAATTTTAAACGAAAAATGTTAAAATAACATTGTTCAATAATGAATCTCTACAATCCTGTTATATTTGTTTTGTTTCGAAACAGTAACAACACTTCAAAAAGAAAAACATAAATTTTTTAATTTCATGTTTAAAATTACTTATAAAAAGAAAAAAATTCCCGTATTCTTTTTGTTAAAATTATTTAGTTAAATAGCACATCAAATTTTCAAAGTAGAATGATGACGAAAACCATATCGAGCTGTTGTCTTTTAATTATGAGTGCTTCTGTGAACAAAGCGGTTTCGCGGGTAAGTGTTTAGAATGTTTTTTAAATTAACGAATATGTTGTCTCTGAAGCTTCTTCTCACTGTTATTTCAAACTCAAACCATTTCGTTTCCACATGAAATTCACGTTGTTTCAACTTGAATGTTATTTCAATATGAATGTCTTTTTTCTCACACTTTACGGGAATGTTAAATTAGCATGAATTATAGTTATTTTAAAGAAAATAATGTTGTTCGCAAGTTATTTTAAAATTATGTTAAATTAACATGAAGTAACTATGAAGCAAAATCACAACCGAAAAATGTAAAATCAACTTTGCTTTCGAGGATTTCACATTAATTTTTTTCTGTGTGTATGACCCTATTCTATCGTTTGGGCAACAACATGATTCCGCGTCAAAAACAAATTAAACTCTGTTCGGAAATGAAACATATGTCTGTGGAAGCGTTTGGCATCGATCGAAACAAATGGCAGTCGGACGGAGCAAGACCAACCATACTATCATAAAGCTGTTCAGAGGCAACCATAATATGGTTGTGGTTTCTTGCTGAAGGACTTTTATAACCATAAGATTGTCGTCGGTGCCAACAATATAGTTAAATTAAGCATCATATGTTTACAAATTTTTTTTAAAATAATTTTGTTAGAGATGACCATATTTAAACAAGTTTTTTCTCTAGGTGTGGTGATGCAATGTGGGGATCTTTTGAGAACGTGCCCAAATCAGTTTCACTTGCGCTTTTTTTCTTTTTTTGTTTCAGTTGAGACTGGAAGTTGTTTTATTTCTGACCATAATCTGCTTTTAGACATAAAATTCAGCAAGACGATGCGTTTTATTCTGCATTCTGCAGTATCTGGGTATCTTTGCAGCCATATATCAGCATGGATTTCACGTTCGTACAAATATTTTAAGTTTTACTAGACGTGAAAGGGTTCGTCTGGATTTCAAGCGACCCACGGTTTAATAATGTGGTTATCAATATCATCTTTAGAGCCACCTTATTAGCAGAAGGAAGACACGTCCTCCAACTCGTGGTAGTTGGTTTGAAATTTTTCTTGTCTTGCTTCATTGACCACCAGTATTTTTGTCTTTTCGATATTTATCTTCTGACCAGCTTTTTCTGGAGTATCAGCTATCGTCAATATTGTGCGTCATAATACAGCTATAGTCTGCATAATCTATATCACATAAGCTTAAAATCAGACACTACCTTAGACCTCTGCCATCCTGCATTGTTACAGCCATTAAGGTGTGAAGGACAATGTTGAAGAGATGCGGTGATAAGACACAAACTTAACGTACTTCAAAGGCCTACTGAGATTTACTTGCTCAGTTTCCTTTCATGCAGGATTCGGCAAGCTGTCTGGTGATATAAACGCTTAATCAGGGTAATGAGCTTGGCTAGGATACCTTTGCACGACAATGCACTCCATTTGACGTTATGATCCAAAGTGTCAAAAGCTTTTTCAAAGTCTACGAAGCAGAAATATAGAAGGGAACGCCATTCAACTGATAATTCGGTTATAACTCTAATGGCCATTTTCTCATTAGGCAATTATCTTTTTTCCCAACGAAAAACTGCACATTAAAGAAATTTGGTTTTCTCAATGTCTCATTTGCTTCGATTTTATCGCAAAGCTAACCGGCACTCATCTGCCAATTATTTATTTTCCTTTTATTTGCCGTACAGATAAATTCAATCAGCTGACTCCCAAATTTTACATGTATTTTAAGTGGCGTTGCCAGCTGAAAACAATGTTTTTTGTCGGTATATTGAGAAACCCAAAATCGTTAACGGACAGTTTATCGGTCCAATAAATTTATGTTGACATTAAGTAACAGGCAGTTTGTCGATACATTGAGAAAATGGCCATAATACTATTGACATGATCTATACAAGACTTATGGGGTATAAAGCTTGCTTGTTAATTTGTCAGGGCTGGTGCAACTACGTCCGAGATTCGCTTTGTGATAATGTGCACGATTATTTTATTAACCATGCTATGCTTAGAAGTGTTATTCATCGCCACTCCAACTCGTTACAGCATTTTTTTTGTTTGGTTCCATTTCTAAACCATTATATAATAGAAGTTTCGGAACCAGCGAGCATTTTTTCCCTATTAAAGTGTTAATATTTTTCCAATATCAATTCCAGGCTGCCTCTTATTTTTGCTGTTTTCATCTCACCCATTATCTTTGCAGCACCCGTATCTTTTTTGCTCATTTTAAGATTATGAGTTGAACTGTTTCTTCTTCTGATCTGCAACCTCATATACCGCAGTCGTATGCAGCTAAAACCTGTTTAGATACTAATTAAAGTTTCCTTGGTTTCTCAGAAATTGAGTAACGTAGTAGCCAACATTTCCGTATATCCTCGCGACCTTCACTCGAATGTTTGGGATTAGGAAATACATCCATCTTTTAGTTTCTTTATGCGTCCAGTTGTCTGGCCATGTCAAAAGCTTTCTGGATTTTATATTCAGTTAAGGATAGCCTCTTTGCTAAAAAAAAAGGACTAAAGTAGAAACTAAATTAGAGAATAGTATATATACCAGCCTTTAGACTAGCTTAGTCCTTAGACTAGCTCTTTCACATTAACTTAATAACTAATAAACACTTTCATGCAACACCCTGTACGTAAGATCTTTTTTATTGCATTTCATGATGCTTTAGCTTACAAGTGTGCTTATAAAGGTCTAACTAACAATTTTATTTTTCATAGACATAAAAGCGCACACATGTTCTAGTGCGAGTGTTTAGCAATGCACCAACACATAAGTAAATATTTACGAGAGTGTGCAGGGCAAAGATAGTTGAAACCGAAAATACAAAACTACAACTACAAAAACATTAAAACTGATAATAAAAAAAAAAATAAATAAAAAACACTACAAAAAGCCGGATACCATGTGCCACTATAGAATAGAGACCTGCCTAATACACATACATACTTACTAATACACATACATACTAACATAAACACGTACTAACACACACAAATTCGCACACACTTGCACTCTTATAGTGCGGCACTTACACAGAGAACTACTTGCTATAAATTACAGAATAGTTAAGGAAAGGAGGGTGTATGTTGTTCATCTTCTTGCCTCTCTTATTCCCCACTTTTTATGATTTTCGTGTTTATTTCGCAAAAAGGGTTGACTTTTTTTTTGTTGATTTTATTTATTTATTTAGTTTTGTTGCTTTTTTTACTTATTTATTTATATAATTTTCCTTTTTCTGCATTCTTGCTTGTTTTTGGAAGATGTTTTTTCTTAACAAATTATTGTGTGTATGTAGTTGTATGTGTTTTACCCACATATGAAATAACTAAAATAAATGTAGGTGAAAACATACATAAATAATAAGCTGTGCTCTTAAGTTTTCTGTACATGTATATAATTTTTATTTTATTTAGTTCCTCTTAAGAGTTTTTCTTTAGTTAAGGGAAATGCCAAAACAAAAACATGTAAGAAAGTATAGTCGGTCGATTTGATAATCTACACCTGTATAAACAGAACAATTTTCGAGTGTACCCTATCTGGCAGCCATGGGCAAAAATGGACCCGCCACAAAACAAAATTATGTTATGAGTTTAAGATTCATATAGCCGAATATTATCTAGATATTAAAACCTGTATAATAGTTTTCGCCTTAAAAGGTTTTTAGAGTGATGGTTATATGGGACTTATAATTAATTCAGGACCCACTACCACCAAAATTTGCTATGGCATTGTCGCTATTTTAAAAGCTATAATCTCTCAGTGCCTTGTTTTCATATAACGAGCGGCTAAAAATAGAAATAGTTATTGTAAAAAGTTGAAATTTGGCACATCTGTTCAACTTCATAAAAGGCAAACATGAAGTTTAAAATAATTTAGTGCAAGGGTTTGCATCCTTTTCATATATGCTGAAATGAAAAAAATGTCTTTGAGTATAAAAAATAATTTAAGCTTCGTAAAACTTTGTATATTTATTGAATTTTTTACACTTAAAAGTTTGCCTAAGCATACTTTTTCAAAAATAATTAAAAAGTCCTAATTAAATTTCTTGCGCGAATCACATATTTCAAGCTTAAAATGCTTTTAAAATTTTGTTTGGCTTCGGAACAAGAACGTGAAAAATATCCTTCACAGTGCCGTCGATTGGTCAAAAATAAAAGGAGTTAACGAATGATGCTCTCGAACTTTATTTCCAGTTGATTTTTAAGAAATCTTTATTTTTATTATATTTTTTTAATTATTTAATTTTATTTTTCAATAAATTTAAAAAATATTGATTATTAATTTTTTGTATATATTTCTCTAAAGTGAGTACATTAGGGTGGCCGTTATTTTCTTTTTTTTGATTTCTTATATTCTCCCCCCCCAAATCGGTTCAGTTTTATGTAAAAAAAAATACAAAAAAATTTCGTAGCGATAAGTTGTGTTTTAGGGGGGGCGTCCGCCCCTCAAAGTTTGCCATCAAGCCATTTATTCAAATGTAATTTGTTTGCATATGACTATCTCTTAAAAACAACATTTTACAAGAACATGATATATGGCAATATTTTAGCTCTTCTAGTCAACAACATTAGCCTCGAAGAAAGTTTTTTGCTAAAATTAATATTTAAGAAAATAATTAAGAAAATAACAACAAAATTCCAAACATTTTATATACGTTTTATATATATAAAAGAGGGATTTAATGTCAAGTGAACTAATTTTGAAATCGATGTCTTTCGATTTGGATGAAATTTGCACCAACGTTAGTCCTATTGAATAGTAGTTTAGACACAAATTTTCAGCAAGATCGGTCAAAAAGTTTCTGAGTTTGGGGGGGTCAAAGTTTGAAATTTTGGCCATATAGGTGTTCTTTCACATCCATGTAACTTATTACCAATTGGGGTTAGCAAAATTTGTCCCAAGCAGCTTAGATAGTATTTGATCAATCTTTAAAAAAAAATTTTTTTTGTTTTTTTTTGGAATTTTTTAAAATTTTTTTTTTAAATTTACAACTTGGCAAAAAAAAAAAAAAAAAAAAGTTTTAAATATAAAAAAAATATGTTAAAAAATTTTTTAAAAAAACCAAAAAAATTTTTTTAAAAATATTGATTAAATAGCTATCTAAGCTGCTTGAGACAAATTTTGCTAACCCCAATTGGTAATAAGTTACATGGATGTGAAAGAACACCTGTATGGCCAAAATTTCAAACTTTGACCCTCCCAAACTCAGAAACTTTTTGACCGATCTTGTTGAAAATGTGTGTCTGGACTACTATTCAATGGGACTAACGGTGGTGCAAATTTCATCCAAATCGAAAGATTTCGATTTCAAAATTAGTTCACTTGACATTAAATCCCTCTTTTATATATCGCACCTTATCAACAAGAGGGTATCAACTCAAAATTTTTATTTTTTCACTTTTTGGAAAAACCGACACGTAACACTCATATCTACCCGCTGTTTAAATATCGTGCTATTTTGTCTTCTTTTTGGTAATGAAAAGTTCGGTTTAAAAATTCTTTTTCATATGAATGTAATGTAAAATTAAAAATAGTTTTGCTTCTACTGAACATTTTTAAATTTTAAGTTAATACCCTCTTGTTGATAAGGTGCGATATATAAAACGTATATAAAATGTTTGGAATTTTGTTGTTATTTTCTTAATTATTTTCTTAAATATTAATTTTAGCAAAAAACTTTCTTTGAGGCTAATGTTGTTGACTAGAAGAGCTAAAATATTGCCATATACCATGTTCTTGTAAAATGTTGTTTTTAAGAGATAGTCATATGCAAACAAATTACATTTGAATAAATGGCTTGATGGCAAACTTTGAGGGGCCGACGCCCCCCCTAAAACACAACTTATCGCTACGAAATTTTTTTTGTATTTTTTTTTACATAAAACTGAACCGATTTGGGGGGGGAGAATATAAGAAATCAAAAAAAAAAAGTTCTCCATACAACTAACGGCCACGCTAGAGTACATACTTAACTTCATTAGGGGAGTCCCCTTTTTCTCAGTTACACCACCAAGCTTTTTAAATTGTTTTTTAAAGAATAATTTTCAAATTTCTTTAATGGGTCTAAACTACAACATTAATTGCTTGGTGGCGCAACTTGACGCTTCTATGGAAGTGTCCATATTCTTCTTTTCTTTTATAATAAATTTTTTATTAGATTTAGTTAAAAATCATACGAGTTGTAAAAAATATAATGGAATTTTACTATACAACTTTCTGTTTCACAAAAAAAAAAAATAATTCGGTTTCAAGCCAATCGCGATTTTAAATTCTGTCAAAAGTTGTGATTTTGCAGAAAAATTATCTCTATTTTGTTTTTGTCTTTCCTATAAAGCCATTACAATTGTCATTAGTATTTGAAATTTAAAAAAACATTGCCATATCGAGTCATAACCGCAAAAAAACTTAAGCGACAAAAACAAAATTTTACAGGAGAAGGTTTTTTTAAATTTATTTCATAAACATTTTGTCGCTTACGATAAAATTTTTTTTGCTATAAAATCTTAACGGTACCTTATGTGACCATGACATTTTAGGAGATGATGCAAGTGTTGCCAATAAAGTAATTTATAAAAAAAAGGAAAGTTGAAAATGTTGTCGCTTAAGCTTTTTTGGCGGCAATGAATCGTTATTAAAATCATATCAGAATGAGTAATTTAGAACAAATTTGTTTATATAAATCGATGTAATTTACTTTTTTTACACTTAACATGACATGCCGTTTCTCCTTGTTTGTATAAAAATTATTGAACTTTCGTACAAAGTGTAAATTTGCCGGTCTATTAACTTGGACAAAAAATAGTGAGGTACGTTTTTCCAAAGTGAAATGAGTTTCGTGGGATTTTAAAGTCCATGTTAGAATAAAGGTGTTATCTTTTTGTTCAGAATACAGCTCAATTAATATATATAATATCAAATTTAACCCTTCTGCACTCCTTGGGTCAATTTGACCCAATTTTGGTTTTCAAACTTTCAAACGCAAAATTTGTCCCTTTAAATATAAGATATGGACGTGAAACTTCAATTTATCCATTACAGGGACAAAAATTATAAATTTAAATGAAAATAATAAAATTTTAGTTTTTCCTTCCCCCTCCAAAAAACACGATTTACACACATTTAATATCCTTTGGGTCAATATGACCCAACAAGCGATATTGCAAGTTTATTTCCACTTTAAAATTTGTTTTCTATTGAATTGAGTTCATCTTCATTCAGAAACATCGATCAATAATTTTTTCGGTCAAATAATCAATAGAATCGCTATTGTTTTTATTATACTTAAATATGAAATGCTGTTAACATTTTATTGTTGGGTCATATTGACCCAAAGGATCATAGGAAGGGCACATATCCAAGGGATGCAGAAGGGTTAAAAGAATATAGCCAGGAAATAAGAAGAAATTTTGTTATATTTCAATTTTTAAAAATATTGAAAACAAAATTTTTCATTGTAAATCGTTTCGTTTTTAAAATCGATTTCTATCTCATACCTGAATAATTTAATTTGATTATTTTAGCATTTTCTTAGTCAAAATATTCGTGTTTCAAGCATTCCATTTTATTATTTTTGGCCGCCTCACAACACTGTGCACCAAGTTTTATATCAAAACAAATATTTAAGAAAAAATATTAAATTAAAAGCTATTTTCGGGATTCTTATTTGTATAGGAAAATATGGACCGATTAATTTTTCTAAGATGATTTCGGTAAAAAAAAATGCTTTTGTGCCATATTTAATATAAATACACGCACAAAGACACTATTGGGCACACAGACTCTATTTCGGAAAGATGTTTTTATTGGGTGGATATGTAAAATTATGGACCGATTCTTTTAATTTACAACAGGCTTCGTCCTTATGACAATAAAAGTGTATTTTTTATTTCATCAAATAGCCGGACTGACGGATGGACACCCTAAGATCGATTCAGAAAGTTATTCTAAGTCAATCGGTTTATTTTAATGTTTATGTATTTCTTTGTTGCAAGATTTATAAGCGATTAATAATGTTTCATTTGACCAATACTTTTCTATGTTTGACACATCAGCACAAATGCATAATACCCTCCCCCACTATGTTGTTGTGGGTACATTTGACCAATACTTTTCTATGTTTGACACATCAGCACAAATGCATAATACCCGCCCCCACTATGTTGTTGTGGGTACACGCAGAAAAAGCACTTTTTTATATATGGCCACCTCCAACAAAAATATTTTTTAGGAAAACTTGTTAAGCATATTATAACACTGGTTTACAGCCAAAAAATACCAAGAACGCCACATGCCTAGATAAGTTAATTGGGCTACTGAACACGAAAATCGCTGTAATTTTTTTTCCTTTTGTTTTTCGGTGTATGGTCCCACTTAAGCCCTTGTGGAGCCCAACCGAAAAGTCCGATCGAAACAAGTGGCACATCGTTGGAAAGATAATCGAATACCTTTTCCGTCGATATGCTGAAAATTTATATCTGATAAGAAATGGCCTATTTTTCTTTTTTTTACAAATTTTTCATTTTGATTTCGTTTTTTTTTTCTACGTTATATTAAATATCTGGAATGTTTTATTTTTTAACCAAATAGTATATTTAATTACCAACATTTTAAGCGTAATTCGGATGAAAAATAAAGTTTTTATTAAGGATTTTGTGGAACGACAATATTTTTCCGTGTTTTTTTTAATCCATCAGTTTTAACGTATTTAAAAAAAAAAACCAAATTTTATATGAGATGAAAATATTGTCGTTCCACAAAATCCTTAATAAAAGCTTTATTTTTCATCCGATTTTTTTCAAATTAAACTGACTTGCAATCAATTAGATTAAACAGGTGTTTCACAGAAACAAAATTTGTACGAAAGTAAAAATAAAGCCGTGTTAACTTTCTCTAGAAAACGTAAAACGCAAAACCTTTTCGTTTTTTATTCATAAAAGCAAAACAAAAACGGTACGAATTGAAAAATGTGTAAATTTTCACTTTCGATTATCTTTTAGTAAGTCTATATTCGAGTCTAAAATCAAATCTAAACGCTAGTTTTAATTGTGAACTAAAGCCTTAATTAACGTCTAGATTATCGTTTAGTCCAAAGTTTATTCTAAAGTCGATTTTAGTGTCTAGTTCAAAGTCTAGATTATGTTCTGGTCTATACTTAAGTCTTGTAGTTAACTTTATGATTAAATTCTTCTCGGTGATATTTTGGTCTAGAATTTATAAAACAATTATTCTTGTTTTTGCTGTAACTACATTTCAAATCGGCATTTAACATTTTCTTTTTCTCGTTTACAAAACTAGAGAAAATATTTTTAAGTTTATATTGTGCAAAACACTCTAAGCATCATCATTTCTACATTGCCACATGTTGTTTGCCACCCAGACTTCTTAAACAAGATACAAGAAGACAAATCTAAAGAAAAATTTTAAATCAGACCAGCCATCATGTTTCTCATTGACATTCTATGTTTATATTTTTTTTTTTTTTTATAATTTGGTTTCGTTTTGCTTCCTCTTTCATTTTTTTTTTTTTTTTGTTAAATGTTTTGATTTTCGTTGCTTTTTTTGTATTTTTCAGTTTTTCCTCTTCTTTTCTTATATCAGCTTAGTTGTCATTTACGCCAGCATTGACTTTTTGTTGTGACTTTTAAGCTTTACTTTTCTCTAGAACACTTTACTTTTATTTGATGTCTTTTTTTTCTAGCAGGCTAAGTTTGTTTAAAAAATTTTGAAGGATACTTTTGGGCAGGTACTCTAATACTTTTTTTTAGCATATTCTGTAACAATTTTTAAGTGAAAGGAAAGTGTTTTTAAAGAAACGATATTTTGAAGAATTTAAAATTAAAAATATTAAAATAAGCTTTAACATTAACACAATCTAGTAAATAGAAAATTTTGCAGCCAGGCCCACGATGTCACACGTTAACGTTCGCATAGAAAATTACATTTAAAACAAAAACAATTTCTAGAATTTGTTTTTGTTTTAAATATAATTTTCTATGCGAACTTTAACGTGTGACATCATGGGCCTGGCTGTTAGTTTTTTTAAAATATTAAATCTTTATGTTTCCCTTAATAAATATAACTCCTTACAAACTTTTATAACCATCCATCCAACCACATCAGTCTATTAGTTTTCCCATAATTTTTTTTTTTTTTTATTTTCCTTAAATTGCCAAACTTTTACAATTTCATACACTATTAATTACACATTCGTTATTTTTTAAAATTGATTTCTTTTTTCCACATTTTTTTTCTTTTTGATGCCTCACACATACACATATACATACACACACGCGCACACATATACAATAAGATTTATGTATTTATAAGCAAAACAATTTCCAACACTTTTATATTGCTTCTACTTTTTATTAATAACCATCATAATTTATTAATAGAATTAACTTTGAGTTTTGAAACTTTTTAAATCTTTAGGACAAACTTTGCTAAGGAGAAACAGAAATTCAATTTTCCATGAATATAAAATGCAATGACACGCATGTTTGCTATCCAAAAACAAATTTTAACAAAGCCATACATATAAAAAGTATTCTACAGATTCACATACAAAAACCGGATGCTATATACACAGCTACCAACATGTGTATTTGCAGCATACATAATCCTTAACCCGGATAACAAATATAAACTTTTTTTAAAACAAATTTTTTTTATAAAAGTAATTGGCAAAATTAAAAAATTTTATTAAAAATTATTACAATTTTATTTTCTAGAGAAACATGTTGCTGAAACATTTAATGTTACATAAACATCCTTATTCACATGTTGCAAAAATATATATTTGGTTAAAATTAACTTTTTTTTAAATAACACTGTGTGGAAAAAAATAACAACAATTTTTAAAAAAGGCTGAATGTCCTTTTTATACCCTTCATCACAGGTAAAAAGGGTAAATATCTATAAGTTTGTTTTTTCGACATTAGGCCCTTTAAGTATATATGTGCTGGGTCCTTATGAAGCGAAGTTGTATTAACGATGTCTGTCTGTCCATCTGTCTGTTGAAATGGGTTTTCCGAAGACCCCAGATAAGATGGAAACTTGTTTGTTATACATTTCTATCACATTTGCTCCTTATAATTTTGGTATTAAAATTTAGCCAGATCGGTCCTTAAAAGGATGAGATATGCACAAAAACCGACTGCCTCATCAAAGTTTATTCATAAAATTCCCTATTCTTGTCGTTTTTTATACCCGTCATCGAAAGTAATAAGGTCTATTTTTATTCAACAAATACATACATCTGCAGCGAATTTGATTTTACGTTATCCGCCTGTCCGCGTGTTTTTCGGTATATCTGAAAAAGGGAAAGAGCCACAGTTTCCACATAAGGCCCGACAAAATGTGGGCGGAAATGGATTTATTATATCTAAAGAACGGTTGGAGGAAAAGTGTACACCACCAACGCCATACGCTATGAGGCGTTTAAAATTTTAAGATGGTTCATGAATTTCTGTAGAAAGCAGCAACAAAACTACAAAATATTTATGACTTTGTTTTTGTTTTCAATGGAATTCTTTGGAGTTGCGTTGCGATTTGCATTGAAAGTGGCAGGAATCGGTTAACGATTTGTCCATGTGTAACAAACACATTTTCGGATGATACAGCTATTCTCACTTCGCATATGTACCCGCAAGTTGCTTATCGTTAGCTTAATGATTATTTTAGTCAATTTAAAACGTTACGTTTAGACTCAGGAGAAAAAATTGCCTACCTGTCATCCCTAATAATGTAACAATACCCTTATCGGATTTTGTTACAAACCTTGGTACACCTTTGGACACACGACTGACTTGGCGTCGATATAAATAAATAACAGCCTCTTGACTTCACCGGTTAATAAGTGACAAATCTAAGCTTAGTCTGGACTAAATGTCATCCTGTATCCTGTTTTGGAACCGTTTTTTATTTTTATTCCCTAAGCTAATCTCGCGAAGCTCTACGCTGGTCTGCAGGAAAGCAACCAGAGTCTCTAGCGGGAATCGAACCCACAACCCCTGTGCTGATAGACTAGCTTTCTACTAGTTAGCCTACCGGGAATCTTTGGACATATGGTATCTATTAATGGGGAACGGCTAGATAGAACCATAACCAGAGCACCGCACAGTGGCCTGTTTTCATAAATTTTTATTCAAAAACTATAAATAGTGATCGTAGATTATTGAAATTAAGCACCCAGCATTATACAGTAGAATCCCGATAATTCGTAATCGCAAGGGACCGACCATTTCTTACGAATTACAATAGGGGTTTTCGATTTAGCGGGGTTTTGATTTAACGGGGTTAAAATTAAATAAATACGAATTAACGGGGTTTTTAAATTTATTTACTTAAACGATAAAAAAAAACATAAAAAACAATTGTTAAAAATAAAATATATAAAAATTATTCATGTAACAAACTGATCTTAAGAAAATAAACCCACACGCAAGCAAAAGCAAAAACCCACGCAAAAAAAATAGCGTAAGTAAAAAATCATTCTTTCCATATTTTGTTGTTTTTAGTACGAATTATAAGTGGTAGTTAGCAAACAATTACGATTTATAAGAGGTAAAGAAGATTTTATTTGAAAAAAAAATTACGAATTAGCGAGGAGACCAAAATGTATGGAAATTTTACGAATTAACGAGATTTTTTCAAGGGACTGACAGTTTATTACGAATTATCGGGAATTACGATTTATCGGGGTACGAATTATCAGGATTTTACTGTATTAACTAAATTAATAAAAAAAACTTATTTCATACGATAGCGTCCATGCCCTACGCCCCCAGCCATGTAACTCGAACCGATTTTTTTCGCATAAAACATTTTCTATCCAAGCAAAAGTCTCTAAAATCGTTAAATACACTTCCGGGAATTAAAAAAAAATGCAATTTAAATCACTTTTGTTCGCTTAAAATTTTTTCTATCAAATTCAGTACACACACTTTCTAGAATAAAACAACGCATGCCAAGTTTCAATAAAATCGGCAATACCTACGCCCATGAAACCAATACTTTTTAAGAATTTTTTATATATTATACTTCTCGTTTACTTCATCGCCACATTCCAAATCCGGCTTGCATAGCTCATATCTTAACCTTTAAGTCACCCTTGTGTGAAAAACCACACAAAAGGAATCATTTTTACACGATTAACAAAAAACTGGTTGATGTTCACTAAAGAAACTTCTTGACTTTGTTGGCAATATAAATTTAGTACTGAAAACACATTTTGCGATTAAAAAAAATTTTTTTTGTTAAGTAATATTTCAGAACTTACGTAAGTAACCCTCATGTGTGGTTTTCTACACATAGGTTGTTTCTATGTTATTTGCACTAAAGACAAAATTTCCGCTCGACAAGCATGAATATACTGCATGCAATGTATAGTTTATAAAGTGATACACAAAGCTTTGTATGGTTTGTTGTTGATCACCAACGGGATATATACATCATTAATGTTACGTGAATCATGACTTTAATTACTTACGTACTATGGCGGCACAGCTAAGTAGACAGACATTGCATATGTGTGTAAAACCACACACGAGGGTAACTAACGTAAATTTTTTGAGGGTAAAGATGTTTATAAAAAGGTCTGACAAAACCAGTAAGCGACGAATAATTTTAGTGTTTGAGGAAACTGTATTGAATTTCCTAGTAAACATTAACCTGTATTTCCTGTTGTCCTTGTTTCTTGCATCTTCCGCTGCTTTACTTAGCATACCGTTAGGAAGCTAACAGACCTTTTCTGATACATATTTGCATACCATCTGGATAAAATAATCAAGTTTATTAACTTGACATATATGCAATCTGTCATTAAAAGGATTAAGTAGGCGTTTTAAAAAAGCCTTTTCAACATCTTGAACTTGATCCAGTATAGAAAAAAAACAAAATTCCGAAACATGTTACTAAATTATTTAGTTTTATTTTATGATGCTTTTAACTCTTTTATTTCAATCAGGATCAGATAAGTTTTCAACATTTTCATAAAGAAAAAAAGTTTCCTTAATATGTTGCTGCAACATTTTACATCTCTATATTGTGCTTTTTGCTGATAAACTAAACTTGCGATCATATAAATTTAAAGAACTTTCTTTTTTGCCTGTCTACTTATTTGTTTTCATTAGGAAAATTGTTTATAATAAAACTTAATTTTAAGGAAATTTTTAAAAGTATTGTACCTTTCTCTAAAAAATAATTAAATAAAACCAAGGCAATATTTTATAAATAAAGAGAAAAAAAAAACAAAATACAAGAAGGTTACATCAAAAATTGTTTTTAACTTTTAACGAAGAACATGATAATGAAGACGATGCAGAAAAAAATGCAAATTAAAAACTTATCCAATTAATTTCGCTATCAAGTCAGAAAACAGGGGTAGAATGAAATATATTTATAAGAAAATGTTACTGCAGTTTTATGGAATTCTGTTACTTTTTTTTCTTTTTTTTTAATATGTATGTCAGTTTATGATTTTTTTATTTGATCATACAATGAGTAGAAAGAAAGCAGCTGCTGGAAAAAAGCACAGCAACGGATTGCCATAAAAATTTTTTTTTAAATATGCATAAAAATATTTAACGCTACATAAAATATAAAATTTTATTTTATTTATTTTTATAAGTTTACATTCCTCCTTAACTACTACCGCGATGACTACAAACTAGTGGTGTACTCGTTCTCATAGTTAAAAGAGTATGGAACATTTACAGAAAAAAAAATTACAGCCTCTGTAATAAAATGCTAGAAAACATATAAATACATCTTTAACCTTACAACAGGGAAATGTTTAAATAAGGGATTTGATTAAAGAAATTTGAAAATTAGTTAATGAAAGTAAACATATTTATCCGGCCACTAAACTTTTCAATAGTATAAAAGTGGAAAAGCTAAATTTTGTTTAGAAATGGAAATTCTTCTTAGACTTCAATAGTTTACTGTCTTAAAAATCTGTTAAAGTAATAGTTTTCTTTCTGTATTTTGGGTATAAACTGAAGATGTAGAAGTGAAAAATGTGAGAGGCAAGTCGGCAACAATAATAAAAATAATAACAAACAACAATAATAACAAATTACAAAGACGTTGTTGGCCCACTTGTTTTTCATAAAGAATCGTAAGTTTACATACAAACACACTAACTAAAAACTTACATTGACACACACACACACACACACACACACACACACACACACACACATGTGAACAAATGTTCACATAATGCAGGCATATCTGTCACACAATAAAAACCTACTACACGCAAATACACATTTTTATGAACACTGTTCGCTCTCTTAAAAAAATACCCGTTACCTACACACATGTTGTATAAGAGTACTTTTTTACGGCGATGAACATGTGTGTACAAATATGTGTGTCTGTGTGTTGTAGTAGTAGTAGTATGTAAACCAATTGTTTTGTAAATGTGGGTGGCAGACTCTTGCAATTTATTTTTCTTTTTTTTCTACTCTTTGCTCATTTTAGTTTTTCTTGTTTTTTACTTTTCATAAAAGATAAAAAGTTTTCTTCGTAATCTCATGCTCATACTCATATTCATTTAAATGCATGTGTTTTTTACCCCAATACACACATGCATACACTCATTTGCATGTATACACATGAACATCTTTGAAACATTAAAAAAAAAAAAAAACTAAACAAAACAAAATAAAAACCGTAGAAGTATGTAAAGAAGAAAAAAATAAAAAGCTTGTCATTGTGTTTGTATGTATTTAGTTTAATTTTTTGCGTTCTTTCTTGTCTGTTCCACAGCAAAAACAGGAGACAGTTAATATAGAGGAAAAAAATATAAATACAATTTTTTAAAAAATGTTGCATATTTTTAAGCGAAAAAGGCCTTAACTACGGCATCAAAAACAAAACGAGAACAAACTTTTATAAATTCCTATAGCATATTATTTTTTTTCATTAAGACAGAAGCCAATCTTTACTTTTATATGCATGAGTAACACTATGCGACAGTCAAAATCGGGATGGGATGAAACCAACGGGAAATGTTATATCGGTAAAAAAGAAGTTATACGTGTCCCGGCGTTTCGCTGGGTCACGTCTAGGAATCGAGATATATCGATTTGAAAAATGGGTTAAAAAACATCAAAATTTTTATAAAAACCTAAATCTTAGGGCTGACCAAAATTAAATTTTTTTTTAAATACCCCTTTCGGGAACCATAGATCTCGCCGAGTCCAAGCTTAATTACTCAAGTAAATGGTAAATTTCTAATTTAACACTTCGGTATATAAATCTGACAAATTGGTTAAAAAATGGCTGAGTTATAACCGAAATACTGAATCCCCAAAAATTACTTATATATACCCTTTTTACCTTGGGTGAAGGGTATAAAAAGAGTAATTTTTGTGGATTCAGTATTGCGGTTATAACCAGCTATGGGCAAATTCAATTTGAAAATTCAAAAAGAGCGAACGATGTGTATACATACACAAAAAATAAAGAGCATAAAACCAACAAATGCCAACGTAAACAAACCAATACAATGTCACAAATGCAAAGCTTTCAATGTAGTGGTGCCCATACCTGGTTATAACTCAGCCATTTTTTAACCGATTTGACAGATTTTTATACCGACGTGCTTAAGAAGAAGTTTACCATTTACTTGAGTTATAAAGCTTGGACTCGGGGAGATCTATGGTTTCCGCAAGTGGGTATTTAAAAAAAAAATTTATTTTGGTCATAACTTTTTTGTATCTGAACCGATTTTTCCGACTAAAAGTTTCCGATATTTTGGTATATAAGTCATATCCATAGGACGTATGGCAGCCCAAAAATTTATATTTATATTTATATATCTCGATTCCTAGACGTGACCCAGCGAAACGCTTTTCTTTTTTACCGATTTAAATTTCCCCGGTAGTTTGAACCCTTCCCGATCACTGACCCCTACCATTTATCGCACAGTGTAATTAATAATAAACAACATATCTATTTTTTGGATAAAAAAAAAAACAATTCCTAAAATAATATTATGTATTAATGCTAAGAATTTCGACAAAAGAAATAAATATTCAAAAATGAAAGCATGCTTTAGGGATTTTTATTTGCTATTAATATCGCACACTAAATCCTAAGCATGCACAACGCAAAATTTATCAAAATCGTTTTGTTTTCTAAACCAGTTCACAAATCAAATCTATAGCAAACACGAAAATTACGTTTGCGTCACTGTCTTCTTTGACATTTGTGAAACTCAATTTGATTAAAAAGTTGCATCCAGGTTGCACCTAAAATTATACTTTAATTAAAAAAAAAGAATTTTTTCTATTTAGAAACTTAACCAAAAATTAATCACCTTTTTCTTCTATTTGAAGCGATCCGTTTTAGCCATTTTTGGAGTAAAGCCATTATTCCATCAGTGTAGGACTTTTGGGGTTTCTGAGCGAAAAACTGATCCAATTGCGTTTTGTAGACCTCTACGGAATTTAAATTCACAGTATTAAAAGTGTTCTGCAGAGATCTAAACAAATGATAATCTAAAGGTGCACGGTTTGGTCTATATGGTGGAAGCATTGAAACTTTTGAGCCACGCGGTCTTAGGTTTTTCCGCGTCATCAAAAATGTGTGAGGTCTGGCGTTTGCATGGTGAAATACAAGGCGCCGGCTATTAAGCCATAGGCAATAAAGCCATATAAATTGTTTTGTTGTTTTTTCTCTGGGTGTACATATTAAAAATATAACAAAAACACTTTTGGGCACAAGGATTTTCTCCTCTATGGTATAACAAAAACCGGCTTCGCTAACTAAAGCACCTCTGCATAGCCGGACTTCGGCCGGCGCAGGGATTTTCTCCTCTATGGTATAACAAATACCGGCTTCGCTAACTAAAGCTTATCTGCGACGTCGGCCTTCGTTCGGAAACAAGGCAGATTTTAGAAGGTTTATTTAGCGCAGCCGGTCTTTGTTATACCATAGAGGAGAAATTCCTTGCGCTCGGCCGAAAGCCGACTATGAAGAGAAACTTAAGTTAGCGAAGCCAGTCTTTGTTATACCATAGAGGAGAAATTCCTTGCGCCCGGCTGAAGGCTGGCTATGCTTTGGAGTTTGTAAACATGTTGTGGCGGGCCCGCGACAGCCCGCCGGTCGCGCTCCCCCCTTCCACCTACTGTACCTTATTTTTTCAACACCTGCCAATGGCAACTCATTCTTTTGTCAATTTGTAACCCTAACAATTACACTGTTATGGCGTTATTTCCACTTGGGTTATTAAACGATTATGGTGTTATTGCACTTGGATGGTGGTAATAAAGGCATATGGCCTTATTTCTCAATGAATTGAGAAATGACTTTATTGCCTATGGCTTTATTGCACGTCGCCGAAATACAACACCTTTTCGGTTGATTAATTCGGGAGGTGCTTTAAAACCATGGTAGATAAGGCCAAGATGGCATTATTGCTCAATTGAATGGGAGATAAAGCCATAATGGCCCTGTTGCCCAATCATTGAGAGGTAAGGTCATATGTAAAATTTTGCGAAATGAGAGTTAAAGCCATAATTTTTCAGAAAATTGTTATGCATGGTGTAAATATTCTGTAAAAGGGAAAATCCTTAGTTATCATTGAAAAACATTTTTTTATTCTTGTGGTGCAAGCAGGAAAACTTTATTCAGCGAAGCCACCTGCCGCGTCCTACTGGAGGAAAAAATCCCTAAGCACGGCCACAGGCAATCACGCAGAAAAACTTTAGTATGCGAAGCCAGATTTCAATGCTTAACTTTAGTGTCTCCGGAACTGAAATGAGAGATAAAGCCATTTTATAATAATGGTAAAGTGAGCTAAGGCCATGATGACTTTATCTCCCATTCAAATAAAAAAAAATAAAAAAAAAAACAAAAAAGGCTTTATCTCCCTATTGAATGAGAGATAAAGCCATCATGGCCTTATCTACCAAGGTATTAAAGCACCCTCCATCAATTCTGGCCATTTTCATTGAATTGCTTTCTTCAACCTTCTTAATTGTTGACAGTAGAGAACAGAATCAATCGTTTGATCAGGTATTAAAAGCTCATAAAAATCAATTACCTTCTAATGTTCAGTAGCCTGCAACGCACATTTTTAAAAGTAGAAAACTTTTCACAAAAGAATGCGATCTTAAAATGCTACCGCTAAAACAATCTATAGTATTGCCTGAAGCAATTAATATTCCCAGAGATATTATTTTACAGCCATCTACCAAGAATTTTTAGCCGAACAACAATATATTAATCCAAAAAAATCCATATTCAAGTCTACGCCAAATAATAGGGAAATTTATAAGTAAAAAAAAAAATGGTCTATTGCCTCTTTTTGCACTTGATCTATTACAAAAATATATTGTATATGTATGTAGCATTTTTTCCTTAAATAAAAAAAGTGTCACATACTTTTTCGGTTTTGTAGTCATAGTTAATATTGTTGCTGTTCCCTTTTTTTAGTTTTTTTTAACTCCCCTGCATTGTATTTTTTTTTTTTTTTTTTTTTAATTTTTTTACACATTTAACAAATGCAAGTTTAAGATAAGGCCTACAAAATGTCAAAAATAAAAATAAAAAACATTTCATATCAAACATATGAGTTGGTTGAGTCATATTTTTTCACTTTTTTAAAACTTACTATCTGCTTCTGTAACTGAAATGTGATTAAATTCTTAAAAAGAATATTTTACGGGTTTTTTTCTACTTGCTGTAATTAAAAGAAATTTAAGGCTCAACGAAATTTATTTAAATGCAATAAAACGCAGAAATGTAAGTAAAAGTTTGTAAACAGATATTTTTTGAAAAGTTTGTTAACTCTAAATAAAAGGAAAAAGTAAAATCTATTGCTTGTTTGCCTGCACGTGTTACTTTCCTTCTTTTTTTTTTTTGTTTTTCTTTAAAGGAAAGTTATACAAAGACAAATTATTAAATGTTGTAATAAATTCGGTCAAGTGATTTTAAATTCTAAAAAGTTTAATCCTTTTTTTAAGCCTTAGACATTTTTCAAAAAAAAAAAATAACCCTCTTTAAAAATAAATTTTTTATAAGTTTTCCTTTTTATTTCTAACATTAAAAAGCAGTAAGTTTTCTTTATTGCCCTTTTCTAAAACATACGTGCCTAAATGTAGGCTATCATATTTTATCAATTAGGTTTATTAAAAAAGGTCTCTTAAAGTTTAATAAAAATTTAATAAATATAACAATTTGTTGCAACACTTGCTGACATTTATTATTCAAAAAGGTAAAAGTTCTCTTAATTCGATCCTTAAAAGTAGCCTTTACATGTTAAACCTGGGGTTAGGTTTAACATGTAAAGGCTACTTAGTATTTAAAGTATGCTTTAAAATTAAAAAATAAATAAATGTCGAAAAATGCTACATTTTATATGTTTTTCCTTTAAAAGAGGTTGATAAGATTTATTCTTAAGTAAAAATGTTACTTTATATTTTTATGTTTTAATGTTTTACTACTTAAAATCGAATTTTAAAAATTTTATAATAATTCCAAAGTATTCATAAATTTTTAAAGCAATATGTAACATTTTAATCTTAAAATATGCTACAATTTTGTTTAAATTAAAGTAAATTAATTGAATTAAGAATTATTATTTTTTGGTACTTTTTTACAAAACCTTTTTCTTCATTTATTGAAAAATACATATTAAATTTTGGGCTCATACAACAATATTAAAATTATTGATACTTTAATGGCCAGCAAATAAGTACCAAAAAGGGGAAATGCGGAAAATTGAGTTTCTTTCTTTTAGTTTTCCGTGCTGCATGTGGTAATTTTTGAATTTTCTATGATATTGAACCAATAAACATACGATTTTAGGTGCACGATCCTGAGTAAATGAAAACCTGAGATGAAGATCAAAAATGTTACAACTGTAAGGGGAAGCTTTCTGGTACTTTTTCTTTCTTCAATTGGTACCTTTTTTTAATTTTCCTTAATATTGGAACTAAAAACATAAATTAAAAACAGGCAATGTGGATGAGAATATGTCATCGGGAATATGTATGCCTGCAAAGTTTCATTTAATTGCATTGAGTATAAGGCGGTTAAATTAACGTTACAAGATTTGATTTTCCGAAGTGAAGCTAAAGAAAAGGTTTTAAAAAATTTTGCCCGCCCCCCCTAGATTTGATCCTAGCTACGCCCATGTATTCGTGTATTGTCATCGGGAATATGTATGCCTGCATAGTTTCATCCATTTGCATTGAGTATAAGGCGGGTAAATTAACGTTACAAGATTTGATTTTCCGAAGTGAAGCTAAAGAAAAGGTTTTAATAATAATAACTAGGGATGCGATTTCCATGCAAATGCATGTTTTTTGTCGATAGTCTTAGAACGATGTCGACCAATTTTCGTTTCGAATCATTAAATTTGCGTTAAAATGGCATCGATTTTTTTGCATATTGTTGCATATTTTGGTGAAAATGCATATTTTTGCATATTTAGGTTTTAAATGCATATTTTTGCATATTTTGACATTTTTGAGGGATCTTTTATTTTCCATATTATAAAAAAGATCTTAAAAAAAACTTTCTAAAAAATGTTTAATAATCAATAAATTCTTTTGGAGATTTGCTTTAAATACAAGATTTTTAAGATTTCGACAAAAGATGCTTCTATTTTAAACCGATGCAGCATATTACATCATTAAGACTTCCAATGGGTTACAAATTACTTGCTTGGCACATGGGTTATACTTTGTTGCAGAGAATTTAGAAGCCAATTCGATTTTATTGCAATTTTTAATTAAATGTATCCCTTGATTCACCTTCCACCTCAGCCAGTAGTAGCAAAATAATCAAAAGTAATCTAAAGTAATCTTCGAAAGTAGTCAAATTATTTTTCGATTACTTTTTATTATTTTATATTATTTTTTCGTAATTTTGATTAATCTTGATTATTTTTTGATTATCTGTAATCGTAATCAATTAGTAATCGTGCGAATCTGAAAATAATCGTAATATAATCATTACTTCACCTTTCAAAAAAAAAATAATCTAATTACTAATTATTATGATTAGTAATCATTACTTAACAGCTATGCCTTTAACTAAAGTCAAGCTGTAAAAATTACCCTAAGGGCTAATAAATCAGACCTAGTTAAACTCTCTTTTTGGTTTCAAATGTGTTTAAATCTTAATATTATTTTCAAACAAAAACGTTGCCAAAATAACATCAAGACTTTATATGTTGTTTTTATTTTTTCCCATAACTATACAGTCGAAATCTTAATTATGAGGGGTTGCTCACAGTAGTCATATTTTTTGTGTTATTATTTCAAGACATCTGATTTTCTGAAGTGCCCTTTGAATACTCCCTAAATGAAATACTTCTGTGTTAAATTGTTAGCTTGAGATTTCCTTTATTAACAAAAAGGTATTAGACATTTTTGCCTGTATTCATAAAAATATTTTAAATCAAATAAAGGTTAACAAAACAAATTTTCCTTAATAAACGTTTGTTAAATTAATTAATCATTTATAAATCGCGTATAATCAATCTCTCTACCAAATACCAACATAAAAAGATTGTTATTATGCACAAAGACTATTCCGGAAGGTAGTTTGTATGGTGGCTCTGTACAAATCTAAACCTATTCTCACCAATTTCAATAGGCTACATTCTTATTTTATTATTAAATTGAAATATGTGTACAAAATTTCATCAAATTATATTCAAACCTATACTCTGTGCTCAAAGTAACATGGACAGGCAACCAGCCAACGAACTGGGCGGACGGACATCGTTAGATCAACTCAGAATGTTATTCTGATTTTAACTTAATACTGAATACTTCAATATTTTTTTAATGTTTTATGTTTGAAAATCATTTATTTTTCCTTTAACCTACTTTAGCAACTGTTCCCGGAGCACATTTAAATTTGCCCCTTAAAGTATGCTTAAATATTTATAAGTTTTTAAATGTATGCTTTAAATTTACAAGGTTTTGCTTTTTTTTTTGACACACCTTTAATTATTAAATAAGTTATTCTGAAGATTATAATAATTTACCCCCAGAAGTAAGAATGTTTAAGAGTTTTTGACCCAAATTATTTCCCAAACAAAAAAAATAATAAGATGTTTAAAAGCAAGTTAAAACAAATTTTATTCTTTAAAAATTTTAACTAGTGAAAAAAAGACTTATTTACTTCTTATGTTATGCTATTTTTTTCTTTAACTTTTTTTGAGTAACTTTCTCTTAAATTCAGTTTTCTTTGTCCCTGAAAATTATGCTTTAATTTTTTACACAATTTATTTTTTTCCTTTATGTATGCTCTATAATTTACTGTAACCTTTGAAAACGTGTGCAATTTCCTTTTTTTATTATTATTTTCTATTTTATTTTTCTGAGCAATTCAAAAACCCACTTATATAAAACAGCCACCCAAAAAGTATGCTAAATATTTTATTTATGATTTATTTACAAGAAAATCTTTAGCTCTTTTTATTTATTTTTTTTTTTTACTGCTGAGAAGTTTATACCTTAAACCAATTTCTTGTTATTTAGTTTAAAGAAAAAAGAAAATAAACACAATTCCAAAAACTTGAAAATTCAAAAAAAAATAGAAAAAATATTCATTATAATTTTCTACTTTTTTTGCAATTTTCTATTGCTCTCTTTTAAAACGGATGACAAACTCTTTCACTTTGTATATATCATTATTTATTGTTGCTGTTGTTGTGTTTTTTAAGCAACTTAAAAGAATCTGTTGTAGAAGTTGTTGTCGTTACTTTTTTTCATTTCAACAATTTTTCTTAACAATTTTTGTTGAGCTTCTAGTACAAGTATTTTCTTTGCTCGAGTTTTGTATGTGACATTTTGTAAATGTTGCTTAGACTTTTCTTGTTTAGATGTTGCTACTTTTGCTTCTGCTGCTGTGTCGTTGTGTTGATGACATTTTCTACTTGATATTGTGGTTGTTTCTTGAGTTTTATAGTATATTTTTTATAAATAATTTTTTTTATTTTTTTGTACAATTTCACTCCTTGACGCTGCTTGGTTGGCTGGCAGTTTGAGTTGTTGGCGTTTTTCTTGATTTTTATTTAGTGTTTAATTTTTCCTCTGTCCCTGTCTTCGGCTGCTTTTAATTTTTTTTTTTTACTAACTCCGGCGTTTAGTTGTTGAGTTATACTTTTACTGGTTTTCATTTTCTCTTGTTCTTGTTGAGATACTAGAGTTCATTACCCCGCTCGTGGTTTTCTAAAAAAAAGTTCTAGTGTTTGTTTTGCTACTTCTTTTCTGTTTTTTTTTCGCCAATATTTATACTCCACTTATAAAATACTTAAAAAAAAAACCCCAAGCAAGGTTAGTTAGAGTCTACTTGTAGGCTTTAGGGGATAATGGCGGGGGAAAGGGGGTTAATAAACTAAAAGTTTCCTTTCAACTCTCACTAGTTCAATTTCTCTTTTTATTTTATTAATTGTTAAGAGTTTTCAAAAAATTTATATTAGACAACATTATAAAATTGTATATCAAGCATTAAAAATATCAAAATAAGCAGGCAGTCAATAACTGCCTAAAAACACACTCTAATTTTTGAAATCATTTTAAGAAATTTTTGTTGTTTGCAAAATCGTTTATTAAGAAAAATAAATAACAAAAAACATTTTGAAAAACCTTAAATAACACATTTAGTCAATGACAAATTTTTAAGAAAAATTACTGTAAGCCTACTTTTAGGTTGTTTTAAAAGTATCCCAAGGAATACCTTCTACAAACAAGATTATTTAAACAGCCATATCACTTTTGTGAATAAAATTATTTAAGAAAAAAATTAACAATTTCAATAAATACAAGCGTTCTATTGACATTAAAATTAAAAAAAAATAAAGCCTACTTCTAGGCTTTTTTATTAATTGTGCTGAGTATTAAACAACTTGCCGTTAGTTAAAGGCAGGATTTTGTCGGACGTATTCCCATAACCCGGATGAACTTGCCTTTGACATATTGCTGACTTTAGCTTAAATCAAAGTTGTAATAGTGAAAATTTGTTAATAAGTGATACAAAATCCTACCTTCACTATCGGCAAGCTTTAAGTTGTTATAATGGCCCTTTAAGATATTTAGGCATTTTCTTTGTTAAAGTCTTGAAAAATTATTAAAGTTGTCATTAAAATATAGGTACAGCTAGTTTTTTATTATAAAAACAGGCATAGTTTAAGGCTCTTACATGATTTACTTTAAACATTGACAATTCTTAAGAAAGAATATAGCAAAATTAATAAAACTTAAATAACTTTTTTTTAATTTCATACAAATAATTAAAGATTTTTAAGTTATATTATATTACTTGCATATATTTAAAGAATTCAAAGTCTACTTTTAGGCTTTTATATTCAAAACAGTAATTTTAAGCCCTATCTTTGTAAACACTTTTTTTTTAGTTCTTTATTTTATTAAATTTAAAAGCTATTGATGCTCGTAATTTCAATAAACACAAAGATTGTGGTCCAGCTTGTTTATATGACAGAAACTTAAGCCTACCTTTAGGCTGCTTTAACCAACACTTTTTAATTAGAGCAACAAAGGTATTTATAAGTTAAACATATTATTGATTTAATAAAAAGTATTGAGATCATTTAATTGAACTGTTTATGGTTTTTGATCCAAATTTTTATATTTCAATCAGGTAAAAGTTTATTAAATTTAATTTCCTTAAATTATTTTAATGAAGAAAGTAAATTTACAACATAAAATTAATTAAAATTTTATTAATAATTTTTGTATTCTTGACTGACCGGGGAATTGAACCCTCGTTCGCGGACAGTTTGATTTGACATGTTTCGATAGTAACCACACTATCTGTTCAGAAATCCTTGCCGCTTAACACTCACCGTCATTGACGACGGCTGGCAGCCAATAGTCAAACATCAATATTTTTTGTTGTAGTTGTTGCTTTGGACAGAGTGCTGAAATTATGAATGTTATTTTTGTCAAGCTAATAGGGCCTAATTTTTTTCAATTTCAATAAAATTAAATTTTTAATTACAATATTTTGTTCCCAACGTTTCGTCGATTGTCTGTCGACTTTTTCAAGGGATTGTCTATTTAAAAATTATTAAACAATAAAATAAGTACAATAAAGTAGTATAGACTCGGCCAATTCTGTGCAATTATACATTTTAGTCATAACAAATTTAAAATTCTGCTATTCAATAAATAAATAAATAAATTTAATTTTTATTTTTGTTTTTTCTTAACCCACTAACAACTACATTTAGAGTTGGAAAAAAAACCAGCCAATTGTAGCCGGGAATTTAAGAAAAGATTAACTCACTGTTTATTGTTGTTGTTTTGTTAAAGCTTTAATATCGTTGCAAGTAAATCTTGGTATTTGTAATTCTCATTCGCTTTACAGTTTTATTTTATTCTTTAACTTTGTCTGAATTCATACGGCTCATGTCTTATTGACAAGATTCTGCCTTTTTCTTCTTTGAACATGAATTGGCGTTCAAATGATTCATGTCATGTTGACGACATGTGCTTTTTTGATATTGAAAACAATAACAAAGTTAAACAACGAATGAAAAAGCAAAACGTAAAGACAGTACATGCATCTGTGTACTCGTTTCTTTTCCCCTCGTCCCTCTCGCCTATAAAGTAGCAGCCATGTCAATAAGACAAGAGCCGTATGAACACAGACTTTTCTAAAGTCTTTGGAAATAGGTTTCCTGATGATCTGGCCTATGCAACCACTGAAATACACATAGGAACTTTACAATAAATTTCAGTGTGTTTACCAAGTGTGCGAATTGGGAATCGACTCCCAAGAAAAACTTTGATAACAATTCTCATTTAATCAAAACGTATCAAATATTTCATAAAATTCTTAAAGTGTTTTTTTTTAATTTAATAGCAACAATAATAAAATCTTATGTACTACTTCCTTAAATGCAAAAAGTAAAGCCTGCTTTTAGGTAGCTATATATTTTTTTTTATATTAATTTATGCAATATAAAACACTTTATTAAATTTTGAATATAATTTTAGTACCAATAAGTACTATATATTGAGTATTTCCTATTTTCCATGCGAAAAATAAAGACTCCTTGTTTTACTTCGGTTAAAATTGTTAAAAACAAGTGCACACAAAAGTTAAAACAGCAAAAATACTTTTAAATTTTGTTTTTATATTTAATAATAAAAAAAATTAATTCCAATGTTATACAAAATTTGCCATTTTATCTGCATTTTCCTGCCCTGTTTACTGCTTGCCGTTTGTTTTATCCTGCCTGTGTACTAACAACAGTTGAAAAGAAAAATATCCTTTAATAGTTATTGTTAATTGTTATTATTACATTCCTGGACAAACAGTTTATGAATAATATTTCAAATTTAATCTTTAATTACAATTTATTTCATCTTTTTTGATAGCTGTGTACATAAAGTTTTATATTAAATTTTTATAAAGCCACCCACAGAAAAAGACAAGGATTGTACACATGGCCCTTTAAGGCAGAAAAGGGCATAAAATCATCAACCTTGCAAGAATTAAAAAAAAATAAAAAAATATTGCCAATAAATTTCCTTGTATTTTTAAAAAAAAAGGACTATTTCGACTAAGGTACTTTTTTGTAAAAGTAGCCTTTTGCAAAAGGTACTTTTTGATTTTTAGGCCTTTTTTGTTATTTTTTCACTTTTGAGCAACAAAAAAATGTTTCATTAAAAAGTATGAGGGAGTTTACACGGTGTCTATTCAGACATGTCTAACAAACACGTTTGTTTTATTTGTAGGCGATCGGGGTAGAGAAGAAGGAGGGGTTGCCAAACAGACATGAAATAGTTTTCATGTTTGTTTATATGAATTTCAATGTTTTTAATTTGTATGTATATGTATATTAGACTATTATACATGAAAACAGACATGTTTGGAAAGACATCGTGAAAAGGCAATAGTTTTTGGAAGCATGTTCAAAAGAGAATGTCAAAAACAGACATGTGTGAAAAGACTCCGTGTAAACTCCCTCTATGAAATTTTTTTATTTTTTCTTTTTTGTAAAAAAAACTTTTTGATCAAAGTTTATTTCCTAAAAGTCCTTTTAAGAAATAAATGGGCTTAAAAATTTTCATACAAATTTGCAAAAAAAAAAAACTATATTTGGTGGGAGTAATTCGTAATCACAGTTCGTTTTCTTCAACGTAACTTCGTTTTCGATATTAAAGATCTATTTATTAATAAGGTTTTAATAAATTGTTTGCAAAAAATAATGGATTGTTTTGAAAAGAAATGCTGATGACAGAGTTTTGTTGACCTTTTGCCCAAAGCAGCCCATACACGATTCAATTCGGTTGTCAACTGAGTCGGTTGTTCTCCAAATCAAAGCGTGTATGGCTTTGCCATTGTCGAGTTGGTTGAAGAAAAATCAAAAGTTTTTGACTACTAAGTCTTTCAATTCGATTGTACTGTGTGTGCTCGAGTCTATTGATTAGCTGTCAAAATTATTTTTTGAAGTTTTCTTTTGCAAAAAAAAGTTAAGTATTTTAAATCTTGTCTTTTATATCATTAAATTTTAAAATTAATTTGAAGTCTTTCATCTCAGTTGATGAAGTGTATGGCCGAGCATTAATTCAGGCAATTGAATTGAAAAGTGTATGGGGCGCATAAAAAACCCTTTAGTTTTCGAAATACAGGTACCTTTAGGTTTTATTTATGTTTAAAAAATTCATTTTTGTAAATTGCTACATTTTGCAAAAGAATATTTTTGAAAAATTTTACTTTTTTATTAGACGTTGTTATTTTTTAACAGGTATTTGAAAAAAAATTAAAAAGATACTCCTGTGCCCATGTTCTGTAACTCTCGCGTCGAGAAACTTTTCGATTGAAATGTGTGAAATGAAACAAAAATACCGTATATTGAAACAAACAGCTGTTTTTCTCACTAAACTGTGTCTGTAACTTTTTTTTGGCGAGTACAAACTGTCACGTAAGGAAATTACTCGCCAATTTACAGAAAAAGTGTGTCTGTAACATTTTGGTGAGAAAAGTTCTCGCTTTGAACTGTCAAATAAACTCACGAATATAAATGGAGCGAGAAAAATTTTTAACACCAAAAAACAATTAAAAATGCAAATAATACTAATAATATTTTGTTTTTGGGACATTTTTTCATGGTTTAATTATTTTGCTTTTAACATTTTTATAAAATATATAAATGTTTTCAAAGCGCTTTTGGAAGCAACACACATTAAAGTCGCACTTTACATTATTTGGTATAGCCGACGGTTGTATTTTCGCCGCCGCCGTTGAAAAATGTTCAATTTCAGTAATTTGTGGTCGCCGTCAACGATATGAGTTACTGGCGTTCTCAACATCTGCAATGGCACATCGGCTTCGAGTGCAATGTTATGGCATTTATAACGTAACGACGTAACCTCTTTTGATAGTTTTCGTCACAGACACAGCTTTTCCTCACTTTTCGAGAAACGATGGAATATTTTGTTTCACGTCTTTTCGACGCGATAAATTCTCACTAAAGTTACAGAACATGGGTACTGGTTAAATAAAATCCTTTTCGTTTAAAAATAACTTTTTATATAAAAAAAGAAAACGTTTTGTTAAAAAAGGCTTTTCTTTTTTTTATGGAAATTTTACATCTTGTTTATTAAAAAAAAGGCTGTTTTAGTTAAAAATTATGGTCATTTTAAAAAAAGGGTCCATATAGTGAAAACAAGTCCGTTTTGTTTTAAAGGGTCCTTTTTGTTTTAAAAGAGTCCTGTTTGTTTTAAAATGGTCTTTTTTGTTTTAAAATGGTAGTTTTTGTTTTAAAATGGTCCTTTTGGTTTTAAAATTGTCCTTTATGTTTAAGAAGGGTACTTTTTGTTTTAAAAGGTTTCGTTTTTTTAAAAAGAGGGTTCATTTTCTTAAAAAAGGTATTTGTTTGTTAAAAATAATGCTTTTCTTTGGTAATTTTTTGATAAGAAAGTATCTGTTTTTGTTAAAAAGAAGCATATTTTTGAAAACGGGCCATTCTATGATCGGCAGGATGGGGGTGAGGATCTGTCTTGTCGGATTTGTGTGGGTTCTGTGAGGACCCGGAGGAGCTGGAGACAGTTAAGCACATTCTGTGTCACTGTCCCAGGCTGCGAAACAACAGGCTGATGTGGCTAGGTAGTACATTCTTAGGACAATTGGTAGATTCCCGGGCCATGGGCCTGAGAATCTTACGGGATTCGTAATGGGAAAGGCCTGATTACGCAACAGGAGACTTGGTACAGGGTACATGTAGGGCAGATTTCTGTTTAATGGGATTGTTCTGTCTCTTTTGGTCTGATGATCTATCCACCACTACTTTTCTCTTCTTGGACTTTCACTCGTTATTTCTTCTTTTCTTCAGTATTCACTCACTAAGGCGTCACAATGGACCATATTGGTCTTTGGGTGAGGGTGTGAAGGTGACTTCACACGGGCCTTTCTGCCTAAGCTAACCTAATTGCCATGAAAAGGGTACTTAGATAAAACAAAGACTCCTTAATTTTTAATAAAGGTTCTTTGTTTAAACAGAGTCTTTTAAAAAAAGTACTTCTTTGTTAAGAAAAACTTAGTTTATATATACAGTAGAATCCCGATAATTCGTAATCGCAAGGGACCGGCCATTTCTTACGAATTATAGGGGTTTTCGATTTAGCGGGGTTTCGATTTAACGGGGTTAATATAAAATAAATACGAATTAGCGGGGTTTTTCAATTTATTTACTAAAACAATAAAAAAAACATAAAAGACAATTGTTAAAAATAAAATATAGAAAAATTATATATCAAAAATATTCATGTAAAAAACTGATCTTAAGAAAATAAACACACACACAAGCAAAAGAAAATAGCGGTAAACAAAAAATCATTCTTTCCATGTTTCTGTTGTTTTTATTACGAAGTTTTAGCAAACAATTACCATTTAAAAGAGGTAAAAACAAATTACGAATTATCGAGGGGACCAAACAATTTTTAAAAACTTTTAAACATATTATGTTTTTTATAACCAAATTATTGTCAGCTATAACAATGTTATGGTTAAATTTGGCCTCCATCAAAAAGCCCTTATCGTATTATTGTTCCCCCCAAAAATGTTATGATCAATAATAACTAAAATTTGTTAAGCACTTATAATAGAACGGTTGGTTTTCAACCATTGTATGTTGCTCTTGGAAAAGAGGAAAATACTATTGTAAATTTAAAAACAAATTATTGTCATACTTAACAATAACATTTTTAGAGGCAACCATAATATGGTTGTGGGTTCTTGATAGAGGACTAATTTAACCATATTCGTGTAAAATTAAAATTTTGAAAATTATTTTGTATTTAAAGTTTATAAGAATATACTCTTTTGTATACCTCATACTTTGAGGACCACTTATCGTTACCAAAACTACTTATAAACTTAGGAAAATCTACGTTGGTTGAAAGAAAAAAATTAATTGGAAATCTCAATCGATTTTCGTGATGACGAAATGTTAATAAAGAGTAAAAACACATGCTTCTTTTTCCTAAAAAAGATACTTTTTGGAAAAATATATTTTAAATTAAGTTTTTTCTTACATGTTTTCAAAATGTTATGGTTTTGTAAAAAAAAGAGGCCAACTTTTTTAAAAAGATACCCTTTTCTGTAGGACCACGGTGCCTTTAAACCAGTGATAACCAAGCCCCGAACGCACGCACACAAAGATATTATGTGCTTGTGTGCGGTCGCAGAGACTGATGATATGCTGATGTTTTGAAACGAACAAAGTTGTTGTATGCATGTGAATCGCCGACCATTTCTGTGGGAAAAATACGATTATTGACTGCCTTTTAGGCAATTCACAAATTCTTCTATTGCGGCAAATTGGTTGTATTTGCTTTAATTTTTTTAGTGTGACATTCATAATCTTAAAGTAAATACAACCAATATAAGGAAATAGAACACTTTGTGAATTGCTTTTAAGTTTTTCTGTAAAGAAGGGAACTTTTATAAAAACAGGAACTAAAAATGGTACTTTAACACTAAATATGCTTTATTGATGCAAATGTAAGAAAGTACTAATTTTTTACACTTTCAACCACTTCATACATCTATTGACTTTTAAGCCCCACTAGCATAAACTCCTTTTTTGCTTATTCTCTTAAACACATTCCCTTACATTTCTGTGCCATATTATTGCATATGGTAATTGCTATATTGAAAAAAAGTATAAAAATTTAAAAAAATGTTATGAAAAAAAAAACTGTGGTCCAAATCCCCTTTATTGTAAAGATTATAGTCAGTCAACAATAAAACAACAGCAGCAATTTGAAAAACAAAAATATTTTGACATTGTAATTTTTTTGTTTACTCGTGATTGAAAATCTTTTTGCTGCTCTTTAGCCATAGTTATTTTTGCTTTAACAAATTAATGTTTTTATAGCAGAAAAAAAAAACAAGCAAACGTTGGCCGAGTTAAATCAAGTTAAAGCAATTTTAACCAATATCAACATAATTTTGTGGCCACAAAAAAAAATATTGAAGGCGAAAAACAATTTATGTATATTGGAAAATAATAGTAAAATACTTTGGCTTTGAAGTGAAGCATGATTTTCTTTGATTTTGGGTTTAAAAAATATTGAAATTTTTCAGCAGAAGTAAAAAAGAAGCAGAGTATTAATTTGTGTGTTTAAGTTAAAGGGATTAAAAGATGAAAGTAATGAATATTAAAAAAAAAATGTTTGTCACTAAGCGAAACAAAAGTAAAACAAAATAACAAGGACCATAAAATGGAAAACGAATAAAACTGTTAGGGGTACAAAAAAAAATATAAATATCTGTAGTCACAACCCATAACAGCTAAACTCGAGTTAGGACGCAACTGCGTTATTAGTACCATCGTGGCTAAATCTATTTGCTATAAATTTTTAATTTTTGCGTCGGTTATAGGAAGGCAATTAACGCTAAAAAACTTTAAAGCTTAAGTTATTTTTCTTAATGACTGTTTTGGCATAACCGCCTAAGTCAGTTCAGGATTGCAACATTTATAAACATTATTTTTTCATTTTTGCCTTAATCGACTTAAGTCGTTATTCTTTAAACTTTATGAATTATTATATAAAAATTTGTGCACTGCAAGTTTTTTTTTATCTGGAATAATAGCCTAACTCAACTTTAACTTTTTGACTTTCTTTCGTTCAACAATTCATAAGAGCCTAAGTGTCTTTTTCGTTAATATCTTTTGACTACGAGAATAAACAACTATTAGATTCCAAAATATCTAAATAGCTTTTAAACTTTTTGAATTTTTCAAGCGGACATGAACTAGATTTTGATATTTAGTGATTTGTTATAAAAAGTGTTAAATGAACTTAGTCAAATCGGTACTTATATAAAGTTTTTTTGCCAGATCTAATTCTAGAGCTTTACTCCTATCTACTCTATTAATGCAATTTATAACGCAATTATGGCCCGCATGGATGACGGGCAAACCATGTCTCTACTATCAATGACCAAAAGAACGTATCACTTTTGGTATCTGTTATCGGAGTAAAATGTGCGCACGGCGTCTGGGAGCTAGAAACTATGAGTAATCGTAGCTGCAATGACGGAAATGGAGAGCAGGACATATAACACCTTTTCTGTCATTGTACTGCACTAGCAAAAAGGCGATTGGCCGAAATGGAATCCGTCACCTTTGACGGATTTTATGATATAGTCATAATGGATCGCATTTTGAGCTTCTGCTCAAGTTGGTTCTATAAGGGGTTTCTGTTTAGTGGAGATCTATGGTACCACAAAGGATCATAAGGTCTTAGTGTGTCATATACTTAACCTTACACAGAAAAAATAATTGCCGAATTATTTTCAAACAACGCTTGTTTGAAAATTTTTTTAATTTCTACAAATTTTTTTGCTGATTCAATTAAAATTTTTGTTTGATTTTTATTTAACCAACAAAAATGTTGACAACCATTCAAAAACATAATACACGCGTTATTGGTTTCAAGTTTTCATAATTTTGTATGAACTATTTAACGCTTTTTAATGTTGTCGTCTTTTTGCATTTTTTTATTTGATCGTAAGCCACACTTCTTTATGTAAAATATAAGATCTACAACAAAAAACACATGCAGTCTATTTTTGGACACTTTAAAAAAGTACAACAGTAAGAAAGAAGAAGAGGTTTGAAGCAAAAAAAAAATAGCAGGTAAAAAACGTTTCACTCTTTTTAAACAACAGAAACAACAACAACATTATAAGAAACAAAATAAATTTTTGGTTGGTTTAAAAAAAACCAAAATCCCGTATTCAATTTGTTCAAACTGTTTGCTTAAATACATCAAATACAAAAATGTAATGATGACGAAAAACATATCGAGTCGGTCTGTCGCCGTTTTTGGGTTACATTTCTTCTTCATTAGCAAAGGAAAGGATACAGCAACAGTGAGTGATGACGAAAAACATTGTGTGGAAAAAAAATAGAACTTCGTTCAAAAATTATTCCACCAAAAAAAATGTGTCTCAAAGCCAGCCGGCCGCTCTGCTCTCACTGCCATCATCTTCTAATACAGTGTCTGCTTGTGTGCGCATCATTGCTTGTGCAAAACCTGTTTTTTTTTTTTTTGATTTTGAAATTTAGTATATGAATTTCAGTAAACTTTTTGTTTGATTCAGTTAAATTATTTGTTTGAAAAAATCAGTGTTTTTTTTCAATAAACAAAATGCAAATAAATTGTTTGAATATGCGAATTTGTTTATAGGACCGATTTCAGACAAAAAATTGTTTGATTCTACAAATTTTTTGTTTGAATTGGAAAAATAATTTTTTCTGTGTACCTGTATTTCATTTATAATATACTTTGATATTTGTATACCCTTCACCACAGGTGAAAGGGGTATATGGGTATATAACTTTGCTATTCCGTTTGTAACTTCTACAATATTAATCTTGGATCCTATATATACATTCTGGGTCGTTATGAGTAGCGAAGTTGATTTGACTAAATCCGTATGTCCATCTGTCTGTTAAAATGGGTTTTCCGAAGAACATATGCTCCATTAAATTTTGCCACTGATCTTAATTAGTCCACAAATTGCATCTAATTTTACTTATATATGAAGAACGCCACGAGCCAAAGTTTCCCAATTAGGCACAAGCATCTTGGTTATCAATAAACAACAACAAAAACGTGGGTGGTATTGATGAAGTGGGTGTGGCACTACCCATAGAAGGACATATTAAATTTCTTTAAAACAAGAGCCAACATTTCCAAATTAGGTATAAGCATCTTGGTTAACAATAGACAGCATCCAACAAAATGTGGGCGGTAATGGAGAAGTGGGCGTAGCACAAAATAGTGCTATTTATATCTAAGGAGCTGTAAAAGAAAAATTTTCCAAAATTGGTACACATAGCTGGGTAATAAATATACAACATCTCTTAAAGTATGGGCGGGGTTAGAGAAGTGGGCGGAGCTAATCCCGTGAAAAGACATTATAGATTTCTGTATATCTGGAAAATGGCAAGAGCCAGATTTTCCAAATTAAGTTGAAGCATCTTGGTTATCAATACACCACTTCCGAAAATATTAGGGTGGATTGGAGAAGTAAACGTTAATTTTTATTATATCTAAAGATAACTGTTTGCTCTAACCACACCATGGTTAAGGTGTAAAATACAACAAAAACTTTGATAACACTTATGCATTGTGTGTTAAACAAAAAATATTATAAAAAAAATAATCCAGCAAATTGTCAAAGAGCGCAAAAAGATGAGAGTAGCCTAACTTTTCGCTTCGCTCTGCGTTAAAAGTACTTTATGTAACATATTTCGTGTAAGCATAAATATTTCATCTTAGATGTCAAAGCAAATCTCTAACGCAACGCAAAGCAAAAGTTATATCTGGCATGGCCTTAAGGCATTTAAGACTTGGGTTAGCCGAATAAAGTTCTCTTACTAGTTTTTTTACTGAGTCTGCCTTATGTTGGCTGAACAATAAGTAGTAAAACTAACAAATCATTCCTATTCTAAGAGATTTTGAATGCTCTGACGGGCCTTGTCCTAGCGGTAGAACGGCTCTTCGAAGCCTTGTTCGCGTTTGAAGTTGAGAAATTGCCTTGCAAGTACATTTGAATAATTTCACAGTCTTGTAATATAATTTTCATGAATTTACATAAATTGATATTTTACTAGTGGAACCACTTAATATTACATATCGCCCCCTTTTTAAAACAATAGCGTATGTACTCATACGCTTTTTTTTTTTTTATTGGATATTTAGAATCTCCATCATTGATTTTATGTCTGGTCAAAATTTCGTCAAATTCTACTTCCAAAAAGTGGGACAAAATGTCGTTGGAAAAAAATAGTGTATAATTTTTTATTAAAAATTGCCACTCCAAAGTTGTTAAAAGAATAAGAGTGTAAACGCATTATACTCCATTTTAGCCTATAGAAAAAAAATTCAATTTATGAAAACTTTAACTCAAAAAATAGCTTATAATAATATACACTATTGTTTGAGAAATGGTTTCATTCCGACCATCTAAGAAAGCTGCATGATCTTCAAAATTTGTGCAAGAAGAATGTCATTCCTCGTGGCTCGCAGTCATTTTTTTTTTTAACTTACAAGGTGGAAAGAAGCGAAATTGTTTAGATGAGCCAGATGCAGCACAGGAAGAGAAAGAAAGAAGACGAATGAATAGTTATCTTTTATTTACGCAATGTATACCTTAATTTGTCATAATTTTTTGTTTATAATAACCCAAATTGGAAAGTAATGAATATGTGTCACTGAATGAACAAAACTATGAATTAATCACTGTTTTATAATGTTACAAATTGATATTTTTGAGATCAAATATTTTAATAAAAATATCGTAAAATTTTTGAATAAAACAGCGTATACCATACAAAATAAAATAATGTATCAGATACATCATACGAATTCCTTAAAAATAAAATAGCCTATATGGATGACTTGCACTTTGAATGACATAATTATGGTCGTAAAGGATGCGTAGAATAAAAAAAAATTGGTCAATTTAAAGACAAGAAACGGTTTTATGTATTCGTCGAAAAATCCAATATGAAGAATTTTTGTTTACCGCGATAATGAGGTTTCAATAGACATCCGATTTGACAAAAACTTTAAACACGATTTTCTCAAAACCCCAAAAAATTATACGCTATTGTTTCATTAAGGGGACGATATGGTGGGATCAGAGCTGAAGCGAACCAAGTCAAAAAAGAAAATTCGAAATTATATATTGAGTTTGAGTAAGTAAATTGCCATTATTTACTGGAGCCACTGACTTGGGTTTATAACCGTTACCTTAGGAACGAAACTGTTTTTGCTTTACCCCATTACAGAACTGGATTGAGTTACATTTTGCGGAGATTTTCGCACCAGATTTGAAATACATATACGTGATATATGTTATGACTTGGTTCGGTTCAGCTCTGAGCCCTCCATATGTACTTCGGCTCTACCGTCATGGTTCTAAAAAATTTTGTTTTTCCCCTCTGTATAAGGTTTATAGTGGAAATGCTAGTCGTGCCCTATAATTGGTAAATATATGGGACAAAACGGTAACAAATCTTTTTTGTAAGATGACTTTACAGTAAAGTCTAAGTTAAGATTTGTTATTAATTTTACCCAGTGAAGTCTAGAGAATGTTAATCGACGCCAAGTACGTCGTCTGTCAAACTGAATACCAAGGAATGCAACAAAAAAGGAAAGGGGTATTTAAATAAAGTATGACAGATGGACAATTTTTAAATTATTTAATACAAAAATATTAATTTCGAAATATGAATTATATTAAAACATTTATGGCCATTAGGGTATAACTTTTTGCAATTTTTGCAAATATCAAAAATACCACCTCATATCCGTGTGGGGCATAAAAAAATATAAAAAAATATGGTGTCACTTTTCCTCTTTCGTGAAAAAAGTTTCCGCACCGAAAGCGTTGAAGTTTTGTTTTTATTTATTTATTTTCATCATTGAATCAGTTACTCTTGTCGTAAATGGCGGCATGAAATAATCCCCCAAAATATAACCCCCCAAAAAAGTAATGAAATTACCCCCCAAAGCGTGGGGCCTTATTTCATATGCAATAAAGCCCAATTTTGAAAATGAAATTAGCCCCCAACGAAATGAAATAACGCCCCAAACATAAATTAAATAATTCCCTAATTTTTGAGGGCTTATTTCATATGAAATAAAACCCCAATTTCTGAAATGAACTAAGAGCCCAATATATACAATACAATTTTACAGTTTTGCTTTAAAGAATCACGCGATAGATATCATGATATGATATACCAAACACAAGCTTCGCTAACAAAGGCTTTTCTGCATAGCTGGCCTTCGGCCGGGCGCAATGACTTTTTCCTCTATGGTATACCAAACACCGGCTTCGCTAGCTTAAGCTTCTCTGCACAGCACCAGGATTTTCTCCTCTATAATATAAAAATACCGACTCGACCCGGCTTCGCAGAGAAGCTTTAGTTAGCGAAGCCGGTGTTTGGTATACCAAAGAGGAAGAAGTCATTGCGCCCGGCCGGAGGCCGGCTATGCAGGGCAGCTTTATTTATCGAAGCCGGTGTTCTGCATACCTAAGTGGATAAATCCTTGCGCCCAAAAACGTTTTCATTATAAATTTTAAAATGAAATAATCCCTCAAAAAATATATTGGGGCTTTATTTCATAATGATTTTTTGGGGGATAATTTCATATGAAATAATTCCCCAATTAAAAAAATGAAATAAAACCCCAAACAAAATGAAACAACCCCCCGAAAATCGTTTTTGTTGTTCTCTGTACAAACTTTTGGGGGGTTATTTCATTATTTTTTTGGGGGATTATATTTTGGGGGGTTATTTCATGCCGCCGTCATAAATAAGTTCGTTTTTGTTTAAATTCATATATAATCTTCAACATTAAACCATTTTTCATAATTCTTATGCAAAATACAATGGGTTTCAATTTCCAAAAATAAAATTCACACATAATATGGAGTTTTAGGAATCGCTTACGGTGCGGAAACTTTTTTCACCGTATCAGCTTAAAAAACAGTTTTTTATTATCAGAACAAAGTTTCTCACATGGTGCTGTAGTGGTATTTTGCACTCAAAAAGAAGTTATAGCCCTAATGGCCATTTTCTCAATGTATCGACAAACTGCCTGTTACTGTCCGTTAACGATTTTGGGTTTCTCAATATACCGACAAAAAACAAAGTTTTCAACTGGCAACGCCACTCAAAATATATGTTAAAGATGGGAGTCAGCTGATTGAATTTATCTGTACGGCAAATAAAAGGAAAATAAATAATTGGCAGATGAGTGCCGGTTAGCTTTACAGTTTTTCGTTGGGAAAAAAGATAATCGCCTAATGAGAAAATGGCCATAAGAAATTTATAGATCTCTAAAAAGAAATTTAAAAATTAAAATTACGTCATTTATACATCAAAACTTTTTAAATATAAATTTTAAGAGGTTTTTTTTTCTTCTTGAAAACAACTTAAGTGAAAAAAGAAATTAGCACTTGTACAGAAACAGGCTCTTGAGCAAAAAATTGATTATTCTAACAATTTTTATAAACAATAATTAGTATTGTGGTTATTTTTATAAACTTTCTTACAAAATACTGAAGCATACTTTTAACTTATCAAAGTTGTTATTTTTTGTAGTATAGTTTACGGCTCAATATTGCAATTTTAAAATGTTTAACTAAACTGTTGCCGCTTTTAATTTAAATTATTCAATATATTTTTCGTGCTTAACTCGTCTTCATTTTTTTTAAGAATATATTTTAAAATTTTTTACAAAATGAATAAAATTCAAATTACTATTTAAAATATTGTTTATCGAA
This sequence comes from Pollenia angustigena, assembly GCA_930367215.1. Lineage (NCBI taxonomy): Eukaryota > Metazoa > Arthropoda > Insecta > Diptera > Polleniidae > Pollenia > Pollenia angustigena. Next base: position 11,175,646 of record OV884058.1, read on the forward strand.
AATCAGAAAAGGTCAAGTGTCGTAAAATTTAAACATGAAAATTTTTTTTTCAATTTTACATAACATTTTAAAGACTACCTTAAGTCGAAGAAGTGCTATTTAATAGCATTTACAAAAGTACAAGAAGCTTTGCAAATGCGAATTAAGATTTAATTAATGTACTTTGTTCTTAGAAAATTACTATTTTAAAGCGAATGAGAATTACAAACACTCAAGTCTTATTTGCCACGATATCAAAGCTTATACAAAACACCAATAATAAACAGTGAGTTTATCTTTTCTTACATTCCCCTGCAATTAATGGGCTTTTCCGACTCGAATTGTAATTGTAAGTGGGTAAAAAGAAAAAACAAAATTAAAAATTAATTGCTTCAATTTATTCTTTTAGCAAGAAAATCAAAATAAAATAACCTGTAGTTGAATTTTTATGCACGTGCTGCTGCAAATTTAATATCAAAGTTATTTTAGCGAACACAAGTTTTTTTGTTTTATGTGCTGTTTCCACATAACAAGTGATTGAACGTGTAGTAAAATTTATATGTAAAATACTCAAAAAGCTGGGTGCTTTTTATATAAATTTTACAACACGTTCAATCACTTGTGATGTGGAAACAGCACATTAGTGTAAATTTCCAAATGAAAATTGTTATATTTATTTCAAAAACAGACAGTAAAACTTTTTTGAGTTGTTTAGAAAAAAAACTCCAAGTTCAGTTATAATTAACTATCAGTTATAACTGTCAAAAACATGTTGTTAACTGTAAATTAAAATCATAATTAGATTTAACTGAACGGCAAATAAAGGAAAATTTATATTATTATTTTGCTAGGACTATTAAATTCTTTAAACTTGGTATCTTTGAAAAAAATTAAAAACTTTCCAATTTTTTAAAAAATGTATCGAACGCGTGTTTGGGCTTAAGGTTAGAAAACTGATGACTTTTATGAACACTGTGTAGCTCACATATTAAATTTAATTTTACTTAATTAAACTCAACGGATCGTTTATGCTAAAAGTCTTAATAAATTTCATAATTGTATAAAATTTACTTAATGTTATTTTATTTTGTTTTTAGGCGTAAAGTATATTAAATTAACTCATACATTGATATTATTTGACAAATTTTAAGACGCTTTTAAAATTTAACTTTGAAACTTTTTTTAAGCTCTGTAAAATTCACATAAAATTTTATTGCCTACTTTAAGGCAAGCGAATTGCTCTTAAAGTCTGTTTGTTTTCTAAACTCAAATTATAAACAACAATAAAATTTACATATTTATAGACTTTTGACTTACAAAAAAAAAAAAAAAATAATCTAAATTTAATTTCTTTTGTAGCCTATTTAATACCTTTTTTATTTCCAAAGTTGTCAACGAAGACTGGTTTTTTTTTTTTGAGTGCTAAAGCGACATTTATGAATAAAAAGGAATAAAACACCAGCTGGGTTTTGCTAAAAACGATTTAAGTAAAGTAAAATTTTTTTTTTAATTTATTGCCTTTGAAAAGAAATTGAATTTGATATTTTTAGATTATTTTTTTCTTCTTTTTAATTTTCTCTTCGGAAAACTTTAAAACTTAAGATATGCTTTTAAACTGAAACACTGGGTAAAGAAATTTTTGAGATTTTTTTTTTTTTTCAAAGGATTTTAGATTTTTTTGAATTTAACTTTTTAGCTTAATTTATGGTTATTTGTATTATCAAAGCTAATTTATTTTTAATATTGAATTTTTTTTTTTTTTTTGTTTGATAAAGCACTTTTATTTAATTTATTTTAAAATTTAAAGAAATTTATGTTATTAACCGATAATTTCTTACGATTTCAATACCGTTTTTTTTTTTAAAATTTCGATTTAAAAAACAATTTTTTTTTTTAATTTGTTAAGAAAAACTGAATTGCTTTTTAAATAAAATTCTTAAATATCAAATATTTTTCCTAAATTTTATGCACGTTTTTCCTACGAATTTCACTTCACCAAAATAACGCGTTTTTAAAAACGATTTTTTCAACAAATTCGCTTAAGACAACGTGTCTGTTTTTATGTTTGTATTCAAAAAATATGTGTGAATGCAACGACTTCAGCCACACAACTGAATAAGCGCCAACATGTATTGAAATTTTTTTGCACTTTCCCAACATGTTTTTAGACGGTTTTCGGTTTTTCCTTGGTATTTTCATACCAAAACACACATAGAAGACACACACAAACACGCACACACACAACACACTTACACATTCGCACTCTTGAAACAGCCAGCAGCCAGGATAGAAAGGACGAAAGTTCATACAAATGAAAATTCAAATAAAGCAGAAGCGAATAACAGAAATGAATTAAGACAAAAAAAAAAGTAACAACTCTTAGGAAGAGAAACAAACACTTACTTGCTCTCTTATATTTCAATAACAAAAGAGCTTCTCTATAGTGGGTGTTTTGAAAAAAGAGCAAAAGTGTTTAATGCTTTGTGTTTCTTCAAATGGAAAAGGTGAATGCATTAGTGACGTCATGAAAAAAGCTTTTAATTTTTATTTTATTTCTTGTTCTTTAACATGTGTGTATTTTAGTGTAAGTGTGTTGAGTTAAAAATGTCGGTGTGCAAGTGTGAGTGTTTTGACAAAAGAAATTGTAAGAGCATCGTTATTAAATACAACTATTTAGGACTTTAAATTGACTTAAACGCAAAAACTAAAACGAAATATGTTAAAGAATTTTAAGCGAGACATAAATAATATTTTTATTTTATGTCTTCTATGAAAAGTTTCAGTAATAATTTAAGGTATAAAGTGAAACTATGTATACACAAAATAAAAGGAAACTTATAGAAATCTCAATTTTAAGGATGAATTTATGGTTTTTATAACTAAATAAATATTTTGTAAAAAATTTAAAAGGTCACAACATCAGAGGACATAACATATTCTGCCAAAGATGAATGGATGTCAACAACAAGCAGTGTTTGAAAAAGAGATCTAGACATAAGCTGCATCACAAAAATACTTGGAAAAGAAGAATGGGAGAAATTGATCTAGCTCAATTGGTGAATGAACGAGAAGAGGCTACTATAGCAAGAACAGAAGCATGAGTAAATACTTCCGGATCCCGGATCTCTTTACATACTCTCTCTCTAGGCTGAGATCATGGCTATTACGAAAAGTTTTCGGTGGTTGAAGGAAATTTATATTAAAACTTTCACACTTATTTTTACGGCTTGTCAAGCGTTCATCAAAATTCTGTAAAACGTCAAGGTTAAATGCCGGGCTGCACTACGATACAAGGAACAGCTTAACTCTTATTGTAATTGTGCAAGTTTGGAGATAATGTGGGTTGTAAGCCACTAAGGCTTTAGTCTTATTGATGCTTAGGAAAAATAATAATAAACCGATTTGGCCCATCATCAATGCCATCAGTCTTTGATCAAATAAAGTATTAAGGAAAAATTTTGTGGAATTCATGCTGGAAGTCGTGATAAGGAAAACTCCTATGTTAAAACTATTTTTACTAAATTTCGTCTTCTAAAGTACTCTATGGCGAACTCTATAGTGCTTTACACAGAGACAGATAGAAAGACGGAGCAATATCACTAGATCGCCTTATAAATTTACAGGAACAAAGAACATTACGTCAATCTTGGGGGTACGATGATAATTTCAATGTGTTTTAAACGAAATCAAAAAAAAAAAATAAATAAACCCTCAACCTTTTTTCTGGTGGAGGTTATAAAGAGAAACTTCAAAAAAATTTGTCGATGAAAAATGTAGAATAAAATTAAACTTTCTTTAGATAAGAAGGATCAAATGTTCATTTATTGTTTTAGCTAACAGGATAAACTTTATTTTACCAAAATAAATTTCGATTTTTATCAAAAAGGTTTTAGAATAAAAACTAAACAAAAAAATTTCTATATAATTTTAGAACAATAATTTTTATCAATATGTACCGTGTTTAATAAAAAGAAATTTAATCAAAAGTTTGTAATTTGTAAAACACTTCACCTCAATTAAAAAATGTTTTCATGCAAATTTTTGAAAATTTAAACAACGCAAGGTGAAGTGATTTACAAAATAACCCCCTTATAATTTCCCTTAAATAATTTATTCAATAAGTGAAGCACAGCCGCGAATAACGTTTTAAGTTACAAAATAATTATTTTTCAGAAGAGCAAAAAACGTTTTTAACAGTCATGATTATTAATTTTTTATTTCTTTTTTAGATTATGTATTAAAATTAATGAAAATAAAAATTTTTGTGCAAAATATCAACAAATTTAAAATTTTAATTACATGCAAATTTACAGTTTATAACTTTTTTTTAGTGGAAAAACGTTTCATATCCACAATCACAATGTCATTTAAAACGATCTTCCACTACGCAAAGCATTATGACTGGTGGCTTTTAAAACATTATTCCACGATTCAAAACCATTTACTTTGTATCATTTGTAAGTAACTAACAACGTTCTTCCACTAGCTGACTCTTTGTATGTCATTTTTAAGGACTTTAAGTTGCATAATTTTAGGTGATTTGAGGTTTAAACAGTGTACGAGAGTAATGTTAACGGTTATCTGCAAAAAAAAAACAGTTTTTACAAAAAGTGGCTTTTACAACGTTATTCGCGGCTTTGCGTCAAGTATATAAACAAACAATTTTATAAAAAATAGCTGTTTGAAAATTAATTAATCTAGAAGCCTAATAATAAAAAAGTTTCATTAAAATTTTTCTTATTTAAAAAATTTGGTTAACCAATTGATGAGAAAATTTCTTGTGGTAAAAGTTTTTTTTTCAAAAAAATTGTTAAGCTTTAAGTTTAATGGAAAAGGTTTTACTTAAAAATTGTCATGTGATTTTTAAACAAGAAATTTTTCTGTACAATTTTAAATAAAATAAATTTATTTAAAATTTGCAAAAAAACTATTAACTGCAAAGTTTACTAATGTAAAAGTTGATCAAAAAATGTTTAATTAAATTTTTTTTTTTTTTTTTTTTCAAAATAATCAGCCTTATTCCAGTTGCCGTTGTCGTAATCGCTCAAGTCGTTTTTGTACGAGATTAAAGTAACACACAAACAGTGTTCTTTAATATCTTACAAAAAACGACTTGATCGATTACCACAACGACAACCGGAATAAGGGTGAATATTAGTTAATGAGCATAATTTTCCAGAAAATGCTTTCTGACAATAAATAAAGTTTCTTTCAGAAAGTCTGAGTTTATTCGAGAGAGGCATGTTGAGCATTTCTCTTCCCCTCATCCAAATAAATAAACTAAAAAATGTTTAAAAAAAATATTTTATCCTCAAAAGATTTTGCTATTCGTGCTTAATTCCCAGTTTTTACACAGAAAAAAATAACAAAAGTTATTCAGTAATTAAAGAAAATTTGTTAAATCTTTTTAATATTTTTAACAATTTTTTTAATTAACATGTTTGTAAATTGTCATGTTAACAATTTTTTTTGTAGAAAATAAATGTGTATATCATAGGAAAAATATTTTGTGTCAAAAAGTAAAAAGCATAAAATAAAAAATTCTGCATTTTCCATTTTAAATCTTTAAAAGAATGAATGATGTGGCGCTTGTTCTGAAATTTTACCAATCAATACGGTCAGTTAACTTATTATTTAATTATTCATAAAGAAATTTTAACGGGTGTTCTATAAATTTTATTCTTCTAGATTCTAGTTTTGTGTTGATGTCAGAAACTTATAGTGCATTGCATAAAGGTCTATATTTGTTCCCTTATCTGTTATAATGGTTTTTGTGATGTAATTTTTAATGAATTTTTCGAAAATAAAAACAACTTTTAAATGCATCCTTAATTTCAATTTTGTTAGTAACAAACTATTTTGTTAATATGACAATTAAGTAATAAAAATTTATATTTAATTGTTAACAAATATTTTATTCAATATTACAAACTCATTGTTAAAAATATTTGTTGAATTTTAACAATTTTCATTAACAAAATAGTTTTTTGTATTTACAAATTCAGTTGTTGGCGCCTTTTCAATTAAAAAGTTAATTGTATTGACGAATATGATATTCAATATGACAACTGATTCGTCGTAATTTTTTTCTGTGTATTATTGATAAAAACACTTGAAATTTATTGTTGATGGGATAAGCTATTCCTATGCGCATTTCACTGGTTGCTTAGGCCAGATCATCAGGAAACTTCATCCATAAAGATTTTAGAAAAACTAAAGATATTTAATCAAATAAAACTGTTAAACGTATAAGACTTATAGCAACAGTTCTACTTGTAATAATATCAAAGTTTAAACAAAACACATCAACAATAAACAGTGTGAGATGAGATAACCCCACTGTTTATTGTTGATGTGTTTTGTTTAAACTTTGATATTATTACAAGTAGAACTGTTGCTAAAAGTCTTATACGTTTAACAGTTTTATTTGGTTTAATATCTTTAGTTTTTCTAAAATCATTATGGATGAAGTTTCCTGATGATAAATTTCAAGTGTTTTTATCAATAATGAAAACTGGGAATTAAGCACGAATAGCCAAATCTTTTGAAATTAAAATTTTGTATTCCCAAAAATTTAAATTACTTTTTGATAAAAAATATTTTATCAAAAAAATTTAGAAAAAAATTTTGAAGAAAAATATCTAAAAAGAAATTGGACCAAAAACATTTTTTTTTTTTTTTTTAATTTTAATAAAACTAAAAACTTTAACTGCAGTTTTTATAAAAATATTTTTTTAATTTTATACATAAATGTTTACAAAACAAATTTTCAATTAAAATTTTACTTAATAAACTTTTGTTAAAGTTATTAAGAAGTTTTTGAATACGGAGGTTAATCTTCCTAACGCGTCGTCAAAATCCAATTCATATAATTTCAGTTGTTTGTCCAAAAATTTAAAGACCAGAATTAGTCTTTATACATAATTCTGGCATTTATTAAATTTATGCATTAAATTTTCTAACACATCTCCATCATAATTCTTACTCGAAAAATATTTTTCAGCAATGTTTAAAAGAAATCAAATTTAATAAAAAAAAAAGCCAAAACAAACCGACATTATCAAACTAAAAGCTTTTAGAGAACCATTATAACAACCTCTAGCTCTTTGCTTAACAAAAGTCTCTCTTTTGCTAAAAAAAAAACTCTCTTTAACACAGCATTAGTTTTAAACATTTTGTCCCCTTTTATTCTCACCAGCAACCTGCCACAACAGTTTATTACTTGACTTCTTATCCTACCACCACTTATATTTACACATACAAAAACATCCTTACCAATTTTAAAAGTGTTAGAGTATGAGTGTATAAAGTAAAAACCAACAACTACTTGCACACAGCGACACTTAATACCACGACAGTTAATCGTTAGACTTTGACAGCATAAAGTTGTAGGCGCAAGCAAAAAAAAAAAATAATTGAGACCAAAAAAAATGCACTGTTAGTGGTAGGCTGGAGATTGGACACAACAAAAACTCTATTTAACAAAAAAAGTAAAAAACAGAAAGAAAAATGTGCAAAATGAAATGTAGCAGGCAATGGGAAACTAGTGTAAAAGGAAAAATCACAAGAATAAGTATAAAATGCCGCATACTGTTTACTTGGAAGAAAGATTGTTTTTTGTTTCTATTTTGAGTTTTGCTAGTTTTGCGAATGGTGGCAACATAAAGAGACACACATACAACCAGAGAAATAGGAATATTTTGTTGCTTTTGGGCCTGCTGATAAATTTCAGCTTTTTATGCCTTGCGCTTGCGTTGGCTGGTGATGTGAAGTGGCATTTTGAAAAAAAAAAAAAAAAGTTAACAAACACACCATATATTATAAAAGATAAAAGAGGTTCGGCTGAGAAGGACTTTCAAAATTTCAAGCAGATTTTAGTTGAAGAAAAGTTATTTAAATAGAGTGGACTCTAGTCTTGACTCTTCTCTAGTCTAGTTAGGTCTCTAAACTAGTCTCTTAGTAAAACTCTAGGTTATTCTCAAGTCTAAACTAGTCTCTAGAGAAAAATGAAGTTCGGTTGAGATGGGTTTTAAGAACTAAAAGCGATCTAAATTGGATAGAAATTGTTTAAATAATGACTAGTGTAGCCTCTATTCTAGTCTCTTGTCTAGTCTATTATCTAGTCTTGTCTAGTCTCTTCTTTTATCTTTTCTCCAGTGTCTAGTCTCGTTTCTTGACTAGTTTCAAGTTTAGTACCTAGAATGTTCTCTAGTCTAGTTTCTTGGTAAATCTCTAGCTTTATCTCTTGTCTAATCTGGCCTGTAGAAAAAAAGTGGGTTCGGTTAAGAAGGTGTTTAAAAACTAAAGGAGATCTAAATTGGATTCAAATAATTAAATTAATGCCTAGTGTATAGTGGCTATATTAATTAGTTGTCTAATCCCTTCTCTAGTCTAGTCACTTGACAAGGCTCTTATCTAGTCTCAGGTCTAGTCCCTTGACTAGTTTCTAGTCTAGTATGGTCTCTAGTCTAGTCTCTAGCTTAATCTCTAGCTTAATCTCTTGTCTAATCTGGCCTCTAGAGGTCAAGGAGTTTCGGTTGAGAAGGGCTTTAAGAACTAAGGAAAATATAAATTGGATACAAATAATTCAAATAATGCCTAGTATAGCCTCTATTCCAGTCTCTTGTCTAGGATCCACTCCAGTCTCTAGTCTAGTCACTTGACTAGTTTCAAGTCCAGGCTCTAGTATGATCTCTAGTCTAGTCTCTTGACTATTTTGCTGTCTATAGATAAAGTCTTTTGTGTAGAGTCTTGTCCAATTTCTTTTTTAGCGAAGTCACTTGAATCAAGTCTGCAATTGTGTGGAATCCTCAGGGAAACAGATGAAAGAAGCTGCCATTCAAAACAAATGCTGAAGTGAATTGAAGCTATTAGCTGTGGATAGACTTAAGTGGAAGCAATTTGTAATGGCACTATGAATCATATAGAATATAAGGGAAACAATAATAACCATCAATTGATTTGTCTCTAGCCTTGTCTTTAGTATGGACTCTAGTATTGTCTCTTGGCTCATCTCTAGTCCAGTCTTTGGGCTAAAAATTATCTTCTTGTCTGTCCTTTGAAGTTGACTTTAGACTAGTAATGTCTTTAATCTAATCTGATCTCTACAATTACGTTACTACTAATAAATTCTTTTATATTTAAATAGAATCCTTTTTTCCCACTGTTTTATATGAAACAAAGAGTATCCCTCTTAAATATAGTCTTATCTAGTTTAGTCTTTCAATTTGTATCTAGAATAGTATCAAGTTCAGCTCAAGACTTCTTTAGTATTGACCTTAGTCCTACTCTAATCTCTACAGTCTAGTTACTTCTCCTTAATTCTTATAAATTTTATTAAGTTCCTTTCTCTTCCAACCTCGTTGTTCTGAAACGAACAGCATCAACCTAAAATAGGCCTAAAACTATAGTCAAATGAACGGTAGACGAATAAGCAACAACAACAGCCACATCACATTATAAATGCCTTCAGTGCAACCACATTTATAACAAACACTATGAAGACCCCCACTATAACAACAACAACAACATTAACACAAACAAGTGTCTGTATGCTAAAACTAACATGAACGAATCACAAATACTAAAGGCAAGAAAAAGGAAAACAAATGCAACAAAACTTTTGAGAAAAAGAACAAATAAAAAACCTGCAACAACAAAATTAACAAAAAAAAAAAAAACTTAAACGATTTTTTGAAACTGAGCCAAAAACACGAGAATTGCATTTTTTTAGTATTAAAGGCAGAATTGCATAAAAGAAAGAGTGGCTGCAAAAGAAAACTCATAAAACTTTTGACATGTCAAAATTTAAATAAATTTTAATTTTAAAGAAGAAATGCTTAAAATATTTAAATTGTGTTAAGAGTTTTGGTTTTAACTGGAATTAATGGTAAGACAATCTGCTAAAAGTGTTTATCTTCAAGCCCACAACCCTTCGGAAAAAGCCTAAAACTAACAGCAACAACAAAATCTATGAAAGTGTGAGTAAATACATATGTACATATGTATGTACTGAGCAAAAGCACGTGCTTTTTTAGTTGTTGCCGGTATGTAAAACAAAGTTGCTGGTTATTATTGCTGTTGCTTAAACAATTACTTTTTATATACATTTGTTTGTGCATATGTGAAACATTGTACAACAACATTGTATATGTATATTATATACTGTAATATTAATATGAAAAGCATATAAAATAGTTTACATTATATACCAGTGCTAAATGAAAAAGTTAAAAGAAAATAAATATTAGTGCTCTGTAAGTACATATTTGTTAATAAAATGCACTAACAACAATCGTCCTGACTTGCACATGAGTTCAAAATTGCATGTGTTTGTATCTTTGTATGTATATAGACCTATGTATATGTGTATGTATAAAAGTAAAGCACGTGGTTTTTGTGAGTTTTAGTTTGTTATTATTTTTTTTCTCATCACCAGCCATTTGATTGGGTGGCGCTGGGTTAAACTAAACATAGCGATGGTTTGCTTTAAATGAGAAAGAGAGTGAGAGAGAGGCATTATATATATTTAAGTAAAACGCAAAGAGTGAGAGGATTTATTTTCTGCATTAAGTGTTTAAAGAAATAATAGAAACATTTAAAAAAAAAACTTAAATATATACATACATACATACATACATATATACATACATACATACATACATACATACATACATGCATACATACATACATACATACATTCATACATACATATGCAAGTCATGTTAAATAGTATATAAGTGAGAAAAGAAGGAAACTACACTTGAAATAGAAATAAGGAACAAGTAAACAATATAAGAAAAATAGAAAATGTTACAATAAATAAATAAATGAAATGAAATCTTTTTTGGGAAAGGGAAGTTGAAAAAAAGTTGGTTTTAATTTTTAAATTTTTCAATAAATATTTATTGAGGGATTGCGAAGAACAAAACGGATAACAGAAAAAAGTAATTAAAGTGAAACCATTTAAAATGATATAGAATATATGTATATAAAGAAATTACAAAAATAGCAATATTTATAAACTATAGTGTTTTACTACTTTGGTTTGACCAGTGTTCAAAAATAAACACTATATAGTGTTCTTTAGTGTTCGTTACGGTAGAAATATGGAAAACACAAACTCTCAGAGTGTTTGTGCAGTAAATATCTTAAAAGAAAACGTTTCTCTGTTTCTGATTTTCGTACACAATAAAAATACTGCACTTATTCACTAACTCAACTTACTCAACATAAAGGTAAGAACATTTTATTGCGTTCGGGTTTTCGTAAAAAAACACAAACTTTATTCTGTCCGGTTTATCACATTAATATTCGTTCGATTCAGTTGTGCTCAGTGGCCTTTTGGCTGGTAAACCAAACAAAAATAACAAGAATTTTTTTACAAAAACAAAATAGCTGTGTGTTTTGAACAAAACAAAAAGAGCAAACAGCCAACAAGTAATTTTTATAAAAACAAAATATGTACACAATACACGCTCTGGCTATTCGTGTTGTGCTCAAGCAATAACAAAAGTACTATGTAGTAAGAAGCATTGCTTATATTTTTTGTTCGCTCAAATATATAAAAAATTCAACACTAAGTGTTGGAACATAATAAAGTAGTTGTAGTAGTTGCTGAAACTGACGAATGCTCTGCTGCGCAACAAAGTTCAAAATTTCGAATTTTGCGTTTCAACTTCAATTGCAACGACTACTACAACTACGTATTCGGTTGACACTACTTTGGAACTGCCATTTTTAACTTTTGCCATTGCAGCGTTATTTGTACTACAGCGACTATTCTATTCCCCACTCAACGAACATTAAATTATGTATGTCCACAGAATCACTACAATAGTTCTGTTTCATAATGAAAAACGGAACACTACATAATTTTGCCATTTTCGTGAAAGAAGTTATGAACGCTATTAAGGATTGTGAACTTATACACAAACACTAAAGAGGTTGATATTGTTTTTCGAACACTGGTTTTAAATACAACGATAACTTTGGTATCACCTCTAGAGAGTAGAGAAAATTAATAATTTGCATAAGTTTAAAGACTGTAAAGCAAACAATACTCTATATTCTAGTCTCTAATCTAGATAAAGACATTAAAAACTAGAGAATAGAAGTGAATACAGCTAGAGACTAGCCTATAGAATAGCTGGACCAGACACTAGAATTGAAAATTAGCCCAAGACTTGACTAGAGGTAGACTAGAAACCAGGTTCTAGACTAGACAAGACACTTGACTAGAAACAAGACCGGTGCCAAGGCTAAGACGTAACTAAAGACAATACCAAAGTAGACTAGACTAGACTAGAGACTAAAGTAAAGTAGAGACTTGACTTGATACCAGACTAGAGGCTAGGCTACCTACTAAAGTAAAGATAGACTGAAAACTAAGCTAAAGACTATACTTGAGAAATGTCTTAAAGATTACAATATAGAAATCACTTAGAAATTACTTAGGATTAGATTTGAAACAAGAATAGCGGCTATATAAAAACTAGACTAGAGAATAAACAAGCGTCTTAAGACTACACTAAAGACTAGATAAGAAACTTGACTATAGATAGCTATCAGGTTTTTCAACAAGAACTTTGTTTTCTAAAACAAAATAAAACAAAAAATTTAGATGAATATGAGGCAAATTTTTATTGTATAACGAAGAGAAAAGTTCGGCAATTATGAATAAAAAATTAAATCTGGCAAATGTCCACCACGACCAAGCTGACAGAAGTCAACTCTTTAATCAAAGTTTTGGGCGATTCTATTCTGACGGTTGCAACATTTAGACGCTTAAAACGTCTTTTACTAATAGAAAGAAACACATTTGCAATTAAGTTATTTCTAGAAGGGGTAAAATTTTTTTAAATACTATTGTTATCTATTTACAAGAATTTTTATGAAACGATCAAATAGCCACGAGAGAGCTTTTAAGTGCATGACGGGTGCAACCAAATTGGCTAACTTTCATAAGATCATACAACAAAAACACAAAACTCTGTTAATTTTTAAACTTTTATTGTATTATTCTTTTTTATTGTGAAAGATGAAGTATCAGACGATGATTACCAAATCAAACATCGTAGAGAAATATAATCCAATAACACAGTACAACAGCCAATCTGGGGGGTGAGAAATTCCAAGTCAGGGTGATGGTACTAGGTCAGTATAGTAAAACCCTCAAAGGGTTTGGCGTTCGTATGTGTCAGTTTTTTTTTATGACATTTTAAATTTTTTCCTTATCTTGATGTTTTTTTGTTTAACATAACTCGAGAACCACTTGTCCGATTTTGCTAAAACAAACTCAGAAAAATTTAGAATTACAATAAGGGTATTCATTTCAGTTTTTTTATTTGTTGGAAAAATGGAAAAGTGGAAAAATGTAATTTTTGTTACAACAACCACAAGAAAAAAAATTCCACCAAAAGTTACATTTTTATCAGACTATAACCAAGTGTAAAAAAGTCAGGATAAAAAGATGTAATTTTCCGCTTTAAACGTCAAACGAAATGATGTTGCCATTCATAAAAAATTGCTAATTTTTTATACAAAGTACGAAAAATTGCATCTCTTTTTATAAACTCTTGAATTGTACAACTCTGATTTTAAAAATTATTTTTTATAGTTACAACATTTCTTTTTCATTTAATCTTTAAAAAAGAAAAAATTCATATTAAATATGTGTTCAATGAAAAAAGTTATTAAAAAAGAATTAAAAAAAAAGAAATGGGGTCAAAAAAAATTTACAGAAGATGAAGTAAATAAAATACTCGACTTTTTGGCAGACAATCGCCATTTTGAGTAACTTTTTGTAGTCGAATATTATGATGAAAATAACACCAATCACTTCGTTTTAAATTTAATAATCAATTTATTCACTTTTAACACTTTTGTTCGGCATCTTGAAAAATATCAATTACTTCCACGAATTATTTGACAGATTTTTTTTGACAGTTTGTAAAAAAAAAAAAACCCGTTCACGTCAATAAGAGTGTAATTTTTCTTTTTTCCACTTTTCCAACAAAAAAAAAATTGAAATGAATACCCTTAATTTCTTTAATCCGTTCATATAACGTTTTTCTTTATAATCAACAGTTTTGCCGGTAAAAATAAATTTGTGGAGAATTATAATTGATAAGTGCAAAAAAATGTTCAAGCCTGGATGTATGCAGCAGATTTTATCACAAACTTGCACTGCAATTTTTGACTTTTTTAAGCGATCGGTGAAAATCGTCGGACTTTTGTTTGTTATTTGAAAGAATGCACCCACATTCAGTGATGCCAATAGTAGGGGATTTCCCCTTTTCTAGGGATTTTTTTCGGAAAATTTCAACCGTAGGGAAAAGAGGACACAATTTTTTTATTTTAGGGCATATTTATTTATTTATTTATTTAATCAATGGATATTATCCTTACTGACTAATAACAATATTGACTTAAAATTAATGAATAACAATATGCATTTTAAAATATACTACAAATTTACAGAATATATGTAGTACATAAAAATTTACGAATAAAGAAAAACAATAAGAAAAATCAACAAATTGTGACATAGAATTAAATTGTCTACATAACCTCGAAAAAGGATCAGCAAACAAAAAGCAGATTATAATGACGCGTATTGCGACAGGCAATACGCGTCATTCTCTTCAGAAAATCACAACAAACATTACCATTAATAAGATTAACCATAAAAGAAACATTTAACATTGTACGACGACTTTTGAGCGATGGTAATTTTATTAATGCCAGTCTTCTAGCATGGGAAGGAAAGTTTGTCGAGTAACTCCAATGAAGATCACGCAAACAGAATAATAAAAATTGTTTTTGGACCGATTCAATACGAGAATTGTGAATGTTGTAAAATGGATCCCAAATGATTGACCCATATTCTAAGATTGGTCTAACGAGTGATACGTAAAGTTGCTTCGTTATGTATGGATCGGTGAATTTTTAACCCAGCGCTTAATAAAGCCAAGAACGCCTCGAGCTTTATAAACAGTTAATGTAATATGAGAAACAAAGATTAATTTAGGATCCAGTAAGACTCCAATATCAAGAAACGAATCAACCAACTCCAGTTGATGACCACCAAAAGCATAATTAACAGCAATACAGTTATTTCTATAAAAACGCATGCTTTTGCATTTCACAAGATTCAGCTCCATCATATTATGATTACACCATAAAAAGAAGTTATTAAGATCCGATTGAAGATAAAAATGATCCGAAAAAAAATCCCTAGAAAAGCGGAAATCCCCTACTGTTGGCATCACTGAATGTGGGTGTATTCTTTCAAATAACAAACAAAAGTCCGACGATTTTCACCGATCGCTTAAAAAAAGTCACAAAAATTGCAGTGCAGGTTTGTAATAAAATCTGCTGCATACATCCAGGCTTGAACATTTGTTTGCACTTAACAATTATAATTCTCCACAAATTTATTTTTACCGGCAAAACTGTTGATTATAAAGAAAAACGTTATATGAACGGATTAAAGAAATTGTAACTCTAGATTTTTTTGAGTTTGTTTTAGCAAAATCGGACAAGTGGTTCTCGAGTTATGTTAAACAAAAAAACATCAAGATAAGGAAAAAATTTAAAATGTCATAAAAAAAACTGACACATACGAACGCCAAACCCTTTGAGGGTTTTACTATACTGACCTAGTACCATCACCCTGACTTGGAATTTCTCACCCCCCAGACAATAATCCCAAAAATGGTCCATAGTGTAATAAGAAATTTGCTCTTTCAGCCATGACGGGTGCAGCATGCAATAAATTTTCTGTTGGCGCCAAATTTATGAATCTTAATGCTTCGAAGTGCACAACAAATTTATATTTAAGCTAACGTCTAAAAAAATTAAATTATTATAAAATATAGATATTTTACTTTAAATTGGCATTAAAAAAGTATCAAATAGTGTGTTTTAAAAATTGATGTTAAAAGTTGCCTAAATTAAATCGCCCTTTTTAATTACTTTTTGGCAAAATGGCGTGTCTACTTTGTTAATCACATCACGGAATTTGAGTTTTAAGGCTGCAAACGATTCGATTGGTTCCGTATAGACTCTGTCCTTAACACAGCCCCACAAAAATAATCCAGTGGTGTTAAATCACAAGATCTGGCTCGCCACTTAACAGCTGATGTTCGTGAAATTATGAGATCGGGAAATTTGGTTTGCAATAAATTGATCGTTTCATTGGCTGTGTGAATGTAACTTTAAGAGAACCACCATTTTCATAGTGGATTTTAATTATTTTAATGAGATTTTCGAGCGAAATTGAATTCACTGTAACAATTGCCAATGCATCTACTATGAATACGTCAAAAAACTAAATGTTAAAACTATAATGTTTTTGCTATTGCCCCAATCAAAAAACAAAGTTCTTGTTGAAAACCCCTGTATATACCAGACAAGAAACTAGATAGAACTTAAAACCAGACGTTTAGTAAAAGATTAACACATTATTCATCTCGTTCCATGTTAATCATATTCCAAAATTTTTCCAAGTTCAGTTGTAATTATCTAACTATCACTATAACTGTCAAAAACATATTGTTAACTGAAAGTTATACTAATAGTTAATTATAAATGAACTTGGTAAAATTGGCCGTTAAACGTGTACATTAGGGTGTCCCAAAATGTTTTTTTGTCAGAGGCTCAAGCATAATTTGAAAGCTTATAGGTTCCAGTATTTTTGAATTTTTTTTAGATTTTTAGGAAGAGGTTTAGAGGACGCGCAAATCAAGTCTTTGTTAAAAATCTGGTTTTTCGGTCTTTTTTGAAACTTGACTCATAACTTTGTCAATAACCACGTTCATTTAATTTTTTGACCGAATATTTCTAAAGAAAATTTCCCAAACTTTATTTCCATATGCAAAAACTTTAAGTTCCGGCAATATTTTTGTCCATTACGATTCCACATATTAAGTTCTTTTGTAATTTTTAAACAAATTCTGTAGAAAACGGTTTATTACTTTTCAAATTTATATGAAAGGTATAAAAACTAGTGACGCGATTTTGAATACCGATAAGTTCTAAACAATTAAGGAAAACAAAAATGGAATTTTGTCCTACAGTTTCCGAGTTACACTATTTTTATAGTTTGTACCTTAAAAATGGTGATACTTTTTTCGTTATAATTATTGTATATTTCCATTAATTTTTATAGTTACGTTTTAACTGTCATTAACTTCTCACATTTATTGATCTAAACCGTTACACGCTGTCATTTTCACTTTCTATTTTATGTGTGCTCCAGGAGCTTTCAATCGGGCTCGCTGGATAATGAAAATTATCTATTCTTGGAAAATATGCATTTTCCAAAACCAGTTGCATTCTTTTATAGACAATCAGCAGTTGATGCCTTGCTTGAATTTAGTTCATTTATTTTAAGAATAAATATCAAATATTGGTACCTCTGCCAGTGCCCTCGATACGCACCTCTCAATGATCTGAGCCTATTTAAGGAATTGGATAGTTATAAAATTATTAATAAAGCAGTTGCAAAAGCCTCGCTTTAACTTTTCTAGGTCATCAGTGGTACTTTTCTCCGAAATTGGATGCCCCAGCGTTTTTTGATGAACGTATCGACACCAAAACTTAGCACTTAATGACAAAAAAAACTTGCTGATACTCCATGCAGCGATTATGAAGTAGCAAATGTAACTTTAACAGAAGAAAACTTTAGAAATAAAGAAATTCAACAATTCATTTCAAAAGCCAGTCTAACTTTTTTTGAAGCTTGCAATATTTCAATCGATTTTTTAAAAATAGATCCACAGAATTGGAAAGCCAACAAGTCATTTCAAGAGGCAAATAAAAAAGTTCAACAATTACAAGTAGTAAATGATGTGGCAGAACGAGGTGTGGCTTTGGCTAATACTTATATTAATGTCACAACTTCTGAAACTGATTACCAGAATTTATTGCAAGGTATATAACTACATCGCAAGAACTGCAATAAATAATTTTTCACAGAGCAAAAGAAAAGTTTTTATTTTTTTGTTGATTGGGTAAGATTGGTGAACTGTCAAACAGCTTATAATAACAAATACTGGGTATAAAGAAAATAACGGGTATAACTCAGGAACGGTAAGAACAAATTTAAAAATTGTTTATTCATATTAATAAGAATTAATTTGTCTTTCAAACTGCATCATTAGTTTTTTTCGTTTTTATTTAAACTTAAAAAGTTGTAAAGCGTTATTACAAAATTTTTTTAAAAAATTACGAAAAATTGTAATTAAGGGTATCTTAATGAGTAAACTCATCACCAAAACTTATAATTTTTTCACACAGGAATAAAGCTTGTATATGTTTCTTTAAAACTGTTTCCTCAGCAGTGAAGAAACTCGTGGTATTAACCAAGTTATGATTAAAGTTCAAAAAAGGCCGAAAACTCCGTTTTTTTTTTTATGCGCGACCTCTAAACCTATTCCGAAAATTCTTAAAAAAAAAAAACCAAAAATACTTTACCCTATAATTTTAATTGAGCACCTATGAAAATCAGAAAGAAAAAAATTTTTGGGACACCCTAGCGTTCATCAGTTTTTATAACCCTAACGGCCAATTTATTTAAACATAAATTTATGTATAAAATTTGTTTTTCATGTCAAATAAAAATAAATAAATAAAAATTTTCTTCTAACCCACTTACAACTACAATTTGAGTCGGAAAGAACCCAACCAATTGTAGGGGGATGTAAGAAAAGATAAACTCTCTGTTTATTGTTGATGTTTTGTTTAAGCTTTTATATTGTTACAAGTAAGACTTAGGGCCATTATTACAACTTGAAGTTAGCTAAACTTAAGATTAAATTGACAGATAATAATGTGTTATCTGTCAAAAAGCGTCTGTTAACTGTCGGATAACAGCTAACGCCAAGTTATAATAATGGCCCTTAGAGTGTTTATAATTCTTATTCGCTTTAGGTTTTTATTTGTTTAATATTTTTGGCTTTTCTAAAATCTTTGGAGAAAAGGTTTCCTGATGAGCTGGTCTAAGCAACCAATGAAATGCGCATAGAAGCTAGCTTTCCCTCACCAATAAATTTCAGTGTATTTATCAAATATGAAAAATTGGGAATTTAGCACGTCATACGGAAATCGTATTAATAATAAAAATAAAATTAGGTGAAAAACTTTATTAAAATATGAGTTGATATTTTAATTGAATTGGTGAAAGTGGCAATAAGCCTAACTAGACGTATGAGTAATATTTAATTAAGTTTTAAATTGTATTACGTATATTCAACACGAAATGTTTCGTTTGTTGTTTAAAATTTTGCATTTTAAATAAATGCTTTCATTTTTAAAAATCCAATTAACAATATGTCATGTTAAGTTTTAGGAATTAAAAATTCCTTGAAAATTTTTTACTTTAATCAAATTTTAAATTCAGCATTTTTAAATAAAAAATAATGTCATTTGTTTGCCTTTATGAGATCTAATTCAATCTTTCCTTAATGCGCATCAAGCCTTTGTAACAAAATATCTTCTTAAAGCGACAACGTAAGGGAATCCTCATTTCTATCTGTTTGTTACATTACAAAAATTGTACTTTTACTTTTAACGAAGAATTTTACTTAAAACAAAAGATTAACCAACAAAATTTGATGTTTTTTTATAACGTTGCATGTTGGAAGGAGAGAAAGTAAAAGTTAAAACAAGTACTTAGAACAAAATTTACTGAAAATTACATCAAAATACGTAGAAAAATACAAAGAACACATACATAAAAGGAAAAAAGACTGTGAAGATGAAGTAGAATTTGAAATGCTTTTGAAGGCAGCTTCAATGAATGTATGTATGTGTGCTCAGTTTTGTATAGATATTTAGGGCCTATATATACATTAATTACGTATCCTTATGTCAAAAATAACACTGTGGGACAGAAACTTTAAATCATACTTAATTTTGGCTTAGTACTGAGACCATCGAGTAGCTTTTATTAAAAAAATATCTTTTATTAAAAAAAATCTCTTATAAAAAATATCATTTCATAAAAAATAGCGTTTATCACAAAAGTACCTTTTATCAAAAGTGTTCCATATATCAAAAAATTACCTTCTATCAAAATAGTACCTTTTATCAAAAACGTATACATTATTAAAAAAGTACCTTTTATCAAAAAAGTACCTTTTATCAAAAAAGTACCTTTTATCAAAAAAGTACCTTTTATCAAAAAAGTACCTTTTATCAAAAAAGTACCTTTTATCAAAAAAGTACCTTTTATCAAAAAAGTACCTTTTATCAAAAAAGTACCTTTTATCAAAAAAGTAAATTTAAATAAAAAAATGACCTTTCATCAAAAAGTACCTTTTAACAAAATGTATCATTTCTCAAAATGGTATGTTTGCAATAAATATTTTTTTTTAAGAACAATAGCTTTAATCAAAACAGTTTACCAAATACAGGGTGGCACATTACTGAATCAACTGAATAAATGTTTGGTTAAGTTTTTTTTTTTTTTGTGTTTTTAGAATTCAATTTAACGTGGAAAATTTATGATGGAAAGATTCAGCACAGAAGGCCGATTCTATTCTGACGGGTGCAACATTTAGACGCTTTGAACGTCTTTTACTAATAGAAAGAAACACATTTTCAATAAAGCTATTTCTAGAAGGGGTAAAATTTTTTTAAATACTATTGCTATCTATTTACATGAATTTATATGAAACGAGTAAATAGCCACGAGAGAGCTTTAAAGTACATGACGGTTGCAACCAAATTGGCCAACTTTCATAAGATCATAAAACAAAAACACAAAACTCTGTTAATTTTTAAACTTTTAATGTATTATTTCTTTTTTATTGTGAAAGACGAGATATCAGACGATGATTATCAAATCAAACATTGTAGAGAAATATAATCCAATAATAAGAAATTTGCTCTTTAAGCCATGACGGGTGCAACATGCAATGAATTTTCTGTTCGCGCCAAATTTATGAATCTTAATGCTTCGAAGTGCACAACAAATTTATGTTTAAGCTTACGTCTAAAAAAATTATATTATTAAAAAATATAGATATTTTACTTTAAATTGGCATCAAAAATGTATCAAAATGTGTGATTTAAAAATTGATGTTAAAAGTTGTCTAGAATAGAATCGCCCACAACAAAGAACCAAAGTTGTTAAATTTTATCTTAAAAGTTATCATTCGATTATTCTGAGGCAAATATCATATCGATAAATGGGTGATTTGACATGTTGTAACCTTAATGGTTCGCTCAAAAAAAAAAAAAAATTAGACACCTTAAATACAAGAATAATTATCGAACAACAAATACATCACATAAGCTATTTTTTTTTTCTCTTTTTATAAATTAATTGAATGTGCTTTTTTGAGAAAATTTTTAATTTATAAGGCTGTTTTGTAATAGTTCTTTTCCTTCAAACTGGGTGTGAGTGGGCATGGCACAAAATACCTATAAGATTTTATATCTGGTGAACATTAGCTAAAGTTTTCTAGTTTTGTACGAATGGCTGCCTCTTTCAAAAAGTGGGTGGGAGTGGATAAGAAAGCGTGGCACCTTCCATACACAGACATTATAAATAACTGTATATCTAACGAACGATAACAGCTAATGTTCCTAAGGCAACATTAGTGGAAGAGCATAAATAAGTGGGCATGGCACATAATAGAATCATGTATACCTGAAGAACGGTATACATATATAAAATAGTTTAAATTAGGTACAAATATAATAGTTATCAATTCACAACATCTGTCGAAAAGCGGGCTGAATTTAAGAAGTGGGAGGGTAAAGCTATTTAAAAGTGCTAGCTCAATAAGCGCATTCGAAAAAAGTTTTAATAAGAAAACTTTATATCAACAAAAAGTGCATTTTAACATTTTTTAAGACGAAAATTACAAAAAGTATCTTTGTACAAAAAGTACCAAAAAATAGTATATACTCATAATATTTTTGAATAAAAACAAAAATAGGTTTTATGTTCGCTCGAACCTTTAAAAAGATGTTTTTGTAGATTGCTCACGCAATATTTTTTTACTCCCATATTTCACTTACAGCTTAATTTACAACATGCTTAGGTTAAAATCTTTTATAACGTAATGTGTTTCTCACTCCCACACTTATTTCTCTTCTCAAATTTTCCAAGACATATACGAGTAGAAATAATAAAAATGTAACATTTGCTTACATTTTATAACAAAAATAGTACATGAATTACATTTAAACTCCTACTTCTTTATTTATAAAATTGTGTTTTTACTTTTTGAGTGTCATCCTGTTCCCTTCCATTCCTTGCGCTCTTCCATAGGCATATAATTTGTTTATATGCTTAACACGTTCAACTTGTTATCACATGCAAGCTTATCATAAATGTCTTCGTTTTGTTTTGCCTCTTTTTCACTCTCTCTCCCTCTATTTTTTTTTTTTTTTCTTTCTCTGTCTTCTTTTTGGAGTTGTGAGTTTTTTTTTTTTGATGATTTGCTGCAATATCTGGCAAACATAATTTTTTCATGTCTATACATATACATATTTGTTTTGTCTTGTTGTGTTGTGTTGTGTTTTTTTTTAATGTTTGTTGTTATTATAGTTGTTAGATGTTGGTAATATGTTACCTTGTGTCACGTGACATGTGTTTTTATAATGTTTATATTTATTTTTGTGTTATTGTTGAGTTTTATTAATGTTGTTGTTTTTATTGTTGTTTCTTCTAGTATTTCATTTTGTGATGATAAAGTTATAAACTCTTGTTATATGTTTTTGATAAGTTTAGCATTTTGTTTGGGAGAGTTGCCAGGTGGTATATTCTGTTGGTTATAAGAGGTATGAAAGCGACTAGTATAATATGTAAAAAAACGGAGATGTAGCAACTTTAAGCCCAAAGAATAATTTAAAAGTTATTTAAAGAATTTTGTAGCTTTTAGTTTACTTTCCGTTTATGCCCTTTTTCTCTGAATCCAAAACAGTTGAGAACACTTTCATCTTCAGCTTGTCAGTCGATTTTAAAAAAAAACACCATTTGAAGGGTTCATAACTATTTCTGTGGCTTGGTGCTAAAAGGGCCAATGTCAATACTTTGCTGTTTTGAGTTAATCGTTTCATTATGTGTATTATTTTACTCTCTTTATTTTCTGTATCAGCCAATGTCTAAAAAACCTCATTAAACTGTTCTGGGTTAACTTAGACATTGGCTGATACAGAAAAATAAAATACAGTAAAATAATACACATAATGAAACGATTTACTCAAAACAGCAAAATATTGACATTGGCCCTTTTAGCACCAAGCCACAGATTTAATTACAGAAGTGCAAGATATACATATATTTTATTAAAATTTGAGGGGGGAAAAAGGAGAAAAACGGGTAAATTCGGTAACCTCATACCTACAAAACTTAAAGAGATACAAAAAATTTAATACATATCACTGTTCATTAGAAAAAATAAGAGGTCAGCAGCCGTATTCTGTAATTCGCTTAGCTAAAGCTAAATCTCGATCGCTAAAATTGCGGCCAATTAAATTTGTATGGCATTGCCAAATTTAGCAATGCACGTTACAGAATTGCATTCGTAGCCAAAAACCGCTAAATCAATTTCTTAAATTTTTAGCGATAAAGATTAAGCTTTAGCGAATTACAGAATACGGCTGCTGGTGTCTGATACTTTTTTGCAATTCCGCCCGGGTACAACCTCTACCTTGGAACTTCTTTGTCCCCCATCTGTTTTTAAAACCAATAAACCTAAAACTTAAGATGATGCAAACAATTTTAACTTATCGTCGTTCGTATTGTGTTCTATAAGGTTACTTATAGAACACAATAATTTACGAACGACGTAATGTAAATACAAATATAAATTTGGTAATTTTTGAAATCCGAACATTTCAGGAGTGAAAATCGTATTCTTGGTACTTTTTTACAAAACATTTTTCTCCATTCACTTGCATACACAAACCTTTTAAATTCAGGGCTCCCACTTAAATATAAAAATTTTTCATACATCAATGGGGGAAAAAAGTATCTTAAAGGGAAATACGGGAAATTTAACTTGTTTCATTTACTTCGCCATGCTGCATGTGGTAATTTTTGAATTTTCTATAATACAAAATCCTAATATTAAAGGTTCAGGGTCCTGAGTGAATGATTACACTGTGCTACACTCGAAAAGCACTTCTGAAATGACCTAGTGTGCGTTAAAGGTGTTGGTGAGCATGTTACGAATCCGGGCTTAAAAGTTTCAATATACCTCCAAATTCCCGAGTTATGGACCAAAGAAATTTTTTTGAGGCTGCTACTTTTAAACATTTATAACTTTTTTATTTATTAACCGATTTTTTAAATTCAAACGGTTTTGGAAAGCAAAAGAATTGTTATTTTAAAATATATATACTTCTCAGACAATATTAGCACAAATATGAATAGATTTTTTCAATTATATTTTTAGTTTTTTTTAAACTTTTAAAATTTCTACGAGACTTTTTTCCGAATTTAGTTTAAAGGCAACAAATATATTAAAGACAGTATTTTTCTGAGTAAAATGAGACGTCATTTGTTAAAATCGGTTGAGAAATGAGGAAGTTATAGTACTTTTTATGAGGAGCTATTATAACAAAAAAACAATTAAAATTCCTAAAAAAATACTATTTTTTTTCTTTTGTAAATACAATACAAATCGCTCATTTTAAACAAGTAAATTTGAATTAATAGGTACAAAAAAACTAAAAAAATTTTTCTCTTGATGTGAGTGAGTGTGAGTCAATATCCCCTCACGGACCCATCACTAAAATAAACATTATTGAAAGTACTTTTTAAAAATACCGTTAGTTTTTTTGATAATTGCAAAACTTCTGTTTTTTAGTTAGTGTTTTTAAAGTCGAATTAGAAAAAACTGGTTTTTTTAAATTAAAGTATTTTTTTTCAATAATATTGTGCTTAAGTGAAGTTTGGCCACCTTTAGAATGTGTAATAAGCGTAATCTTTTTTGTTACATTTGTGGCTTATTTGTTGACAAAAAACATCGTATCGAATTGGTAAAAAATAAAGCTGTGGTAGAAGCTTATAATCTATATTTTAATCGGTCGTACGTAAGGAGTGCTTGGTATGAACCCCAATATGTTTGCTCAAAATGCTCATCGACACTCAAAAAATGGATGTCTAAAAAATGTGAACAGGGTTCAATATTCTCAGTCCCAATGATTTGGCACCGTCAGCATTTTCATAAACCAGAAGAGTGTTACTTTTGCCAAACAAATGTTGTTGGTCATCGCTATAAAACCCGTGATCGCATTCCATATCCTAATGTATCAACTGTATGTAAGCCAGTTCTAAGAGAAATTGATGTTGCAGAAACAAAAAGTATAGAAGTGGAAAGTGTTACTTCGCCCATTAATGAAATTTGTGATGGTGATGGAAATGACACACCATATGTGCCTTTGAAAGCAGTCTCTTCCGAACGTCATTTAATTACAAATGAAGATTTTCGTGATCTTGTGCGAGACTTAGGTTTATCTTGGAGACAAGCTGAAACTTTGGCTTCACGATTTAAACAATGGAATGCCTGCGAAAGTAATTTTCAAGGTACTTTTGGAAGAAAAAATATACAACTAGCGTCATTCGAACAAATTTTCAAACATGATGATAAATATAATAATCTTGTTTATTGCACCGATGTTGATGAGTTATTTGTTTGCCTCAGTCACGAGCATCGTTCAGAAGATTGGCGGCTATTCTTGGATGGTTCATGTAAAAGTATGTTTCTTATAAGTAACAATATTTTATTTTAATAGCCAATTTTAAAATCACGAATTTCTAGGTTTGAAAGCAGTTCTTTTACATAATGAAAACGAGTTACCATCAGTTCCCATAGCATATGCGACTGATATGAAAGAAACATATGCCACATTAGACAAAATTCTTAACGTAATTAATTACAGCAAACATCAGTGGCAAATCATCTCTGATTTAAAAGTATTAACAATTCTTTTTGGAATGCAGGGAGGTTTCACTAAGTATCCCTGTTATCTTTGTGAATGGAATAGTCGTGCAAAGGACCATTATAAATGTAAAGACTGGCCACCAAGAAAGTCATTTAAACTAAGCGAAAAAAATGTTATTAATATTCCACTAGTCCGGCCCGAGAAGATTATTTTGCCGCCATTACATTTAAAGCTGGGATATATGAAACAATTTGTGAAACGACTAGACCAAGAGAGTGAGGCTTTTTTGTACTTAAAGTCTCTATTTCCGAGACTAAGTGAAGCCAAAATAAAAGAAGGTGTATTTTATTTTCAATCATTTAAGAGACATTGACAATTTTTTTTATATTTTTATTTCTAGGCATTTTTGTTGGACCACAAATCCGAAAAATGTTTCTTGATGAAAATTTTACGAAATTGTTAAATGCAGTTGAAGAGAGAGCATGGATTAGTTTCAAGTCATTGTCGGAAAATTTTTTAGGTAATAAGAGAAGCGCTGCCTACGTTCATGTTGTTAGTGAGTTTCTGGATGCTTACGAAGAAATGGGGTGCAGAATGTCTTTAAAAATACATTTTCTGCATTCCCATTTAGATTTTTTTCCAAATAATCTAGGCCAATTAAGTGACGAACAAGGCGAACGTTTCCATCAAGAGTTATTAACAATTGAAAAGAGATTTGAAGGAAAAAGTCAAATCAGGATGTTAGCTAATTACTGCTGGTCACTAAAGCGAGAAACTGATGATTTGTATTTTAAACGTAAAAGATTAAGTAAACATTTTTAAAAAAAAATCATGTATAAATTGGTGATACAAATATATAATTCGTTATGTTTTATTAGATTAAAGTTATTTTATTAAATCATGCTAATCTAATCGAAACAGGTTTCCACTCTTTTGTTCGCAAAGGTACTATAACTTCCTCATTTCTCAACCGATTTTAACAAATGACGTCTTATTTTACTCAGAAAAATACTGTCTTTAATATATTTGTTGCCTTTAAACTAAATTCGGAAAAAAGTCTCGTAGAAATTTTAAAAGTTTAAAAAAAACTAAAAATTTTCCATATAATTGAAAAAATCTATTCATATTTGTGCTAATATTGTCTGAGAAGTATATATATTTAAAAATAACAATTCTTTTGCTTTCCAAAACCGTTTGAATTTAACAAATCGGTTAATAAATAAAAAAGTTATAAATGTTTAAAAGTAGCAGCCTCAAAAAAATTTCTTTGGTCCATAACTCGGGAATTTGGAGGTATATTGAAACTTTTAAAACCGGTTTTGTAATACACTCATCTAGACCTTTAACATACACTAGGTCACTTTGAAAGTGCTTGCAAAAAAGGAAATTTTGTAGCACCGTGTTATCTATAAGATGAAAAATTTTGGTAATTTTTGTTCTTCAGCTTGTACTTTTTAAAGTTTTGTTTAACATTGGACCTAGAATTATACATGGTCCTGAGTGAATAAGAATCTGTAAGGAGGAGCGTTTTGGTACTTTTTCCTTCTAAAACGGGTCCTTTTTTTGATTTTCGTTACATTGGACCATGGATTGCAATGTAATATTCAATGTCCTAATTGGAAGAGAATCTATAAGATAGAACTTTATGGTTCTTTTTTGTCCTTCACCCGGTTCTTTTAAAATTTTTATTAGTATTTGGACCTAGAAACATAAAATTAAGAATGCAATGCCCCGCCCGAGTCAATGAGAATCTGTAAGGAGATCTTTTTGGTACTTTTTTAACTTCTACTAGTATTTTTTAATTTTTTGTTAGTATTGGACCTAGAAAAATAAACATATTCATAGATAGAAAAAGTAAGAAAGGGAATGCATTCAAAATACTTTAAATGCTGCAAAAGAAAAGTTTTTTTTGTATGGAATCGAATAGAGTTTATAAAGAAACTTTAAAAAAAAGTTTCGCAGCATAGGTTTCATATCCTGATCGGGGACTAAGGGGCCAAATCACCCACACAAGCAGTTTGACAACAACATATTAATGTTCATATCCACACACATGCTGCATATTTTTTTCATATGTTGTGAAAACAAAATTCTGCTTACGCAGCGTTGGAATTCTTTTCCTTCTAAGTAACAAAGACCGCAATATATTTTCTTTTTATTATTGCCTGTTTTATATTTTTTAAAAAGCTAATTACGCAAAGTTTTGCTACTTTCCATATACACGCGTATGAAAAATACTCGTAGTACAAGTTTTGTACTAGAGAACCCAAATTTTGCAAAAATCGAAAATTGCTCGAAAATCTTGCTTCTTTCAGATCCTTTGTCTTAGTTTAAAGTCTTTTACTTCTTTTTTAATTTAAAGGGTAACTCTCTTTTCAACTTTGAAAGACATTTCGTGACCTCATAAATTTAAGTCAAACACAAAAATAGTAGCTGAACACTTTTGCAAAAAAACTAACAAAAATAAAACACTCAACCATATACATATAGAGAAAACTGTAAACGCTCTGGCGTTTATGTTAATAAGCAGGCATTTTTGTGTGCAACCTTCTTTTCTCATTTCCAATATCTTGCCCCAGTCTTTGTTCTATTTCCTTTAACTTTTTCGGTTTAGCCCTTTACAAAAAATTTCATATAAAAAATTTCTCTTAGACGTCTTGTTTTTCTGGCCTAATATTAGCAGTTTTTAGTCATATTTTGACACGTATTTAAGGTATTATTTATGCTTTCTTTTTTTTTGCGAAATTTTATACAAATAACAAAATAATAGTCAAAACAGGGCAATGAAATTTCTTAATAAAAATGTCAGCAAATTTTACATTGCTATAATTTTATAACCGTGATGATTATTTGTAGGATTAAAATTTTCTAAAAAAAAAAAAAAAAAAAACTGGTGAAAGAAGTTCTAACAAGGTGTTGTTTAGTTCAAGTAGAATTATTATTTGACATTTAAATGTCTTTATGAAATGTTTCGGTTTGTTAATCGCATATTTGCGTGTTGAAATTTATTTGAAAAAAGTTTTTATTTTCCTTTTTTCTATATTTCAGACGAGAAACAACGTCTTGCGTTTGCTTTTGAGAGATATATTTATATATAATTTGCTTATGGTTTTATTATAATATGCTACTGTGTTCAAGTTATTCAATTGAAGAAAAAGAAAGTGCTTAAGTAAAAAAGGGGTTAACAGACAATTTTGTTTAATAACAATTGAAATGAAAGTGGTTAAGGTTTTAAATCACAGTTTGCTTTGGCAATTTTTGTTTCTGCTTTATTTTTTCGGCTCTGGTATATTTTTTTAAAACTTCAAAATTTATCAAGGAATAAGTTATTTATCCGGTCCTTTACACACGCAAGTGCAAGCCAAAAAACACCAAATACTCGCAATTGTTCACTAATACAAATTTATAGATTTTAATAGTTTTTGTCAAGTATTTCATATTAACGCTTTTTCAGGGAAAATATGATATAAGTTAATTTTTTTCAAATTTTATGTTGTTCTTTTTAAAATTTTTTCAAATTGGTCATTATTTTCGATATTTAGTCATTCTTTTTTTTCTTATATTAGCGTTTTATAAACAAACTGATTCAGTTTATCAATAGTATGAATTGGGAATTAAGCACATTTAAACGAAACCTCACGCAGGGAAAAAACATGGTTGGCGATGGTTACGGCAACTACATTATGTTTATTGTAGCAATATATTGTTGTCGTACACAAATAATTGTTATTTGTATTTAATATTAACAATATTATAGTTACTGTAAACATATCAATGTTTATCGCAATTATGAATTTGAGTATTGTTGACCGAAAAATAATTATTTTTCCAACAACTAAATAATGATAACTTTGAAAACATATTAAAATTCTTTCAACCATAATATGATAACTTTCTATACGTGTAGTCATAGCATGCTTAAGATGCAAACAAAATATCTTTACTCTTATAATGTTAGAGCCATTAAGTGAGCGATTAAGCAATTTAAAGAAAAATTCCCTTAAAAAAAAAATAAGTCTAAAGAAATTAAAAAAAATAGTGCAAATGCAAAATATCATAGCTCTTTTGTGTCGCGTGAATTTTTAGCTATTATCTTTTTGGCAACACTGGCTTAAACAGCTGACGCACGTTTCGTGTTTTGTTTCACTGTCAAACATCTTCAGTTTGGTCTATAATTTTACCATGAATCGTCTTACAAACGAACAAGGCTTGCAAATTATTGAATTTTATTATCAAAATGCGTGCTCTGTTAAGAAAGTTCATCCACTTTTTTATCGAAAAATTGTCTTCAGCGACGAAGCTCATTTTTGGCTCAATGGGTACGTTAATAATCAGAATTGTCGATTTTGGAGTGAAGATCAGCCAGAATCATTGCAAGAGCAACAAATACATCCAGAAAAAGTCACAGTTTGGTGCGTTTTATGGGCTGGTGGCATCATTGGTCGAAACTTCTTCAAAGATGATGCGAATCGTAACGTAACTGTGAATGGTGAGCGCTACCGTGAGATGATATCCAACTTTTTTTTTGCTCAAAATGCAAGAACTTGACTTGCGTGACATGTGGTTTCAACAAGACGGTGCCACATGCCACACAGCACGCTTAACAGTGGACTTATTGAGAAGCGAGTTCGGTAAACATTTTATTTCACGTTCGGGACCTTTCAATTGGCCGCCTAGATCGTTCGATTTAACGCCTTTAGACTTTTTTTTTGGGCTATGTGATCGTGTCTACACACACATGCCTGCTTCAATTGACGCATGGGAAGACAAACATTGAAGCATTTATTCATGAGATACCAGCCGAAATGTTGGAAAGAGTATGCCAAAATTGGACTTAGCGGATGGACCATTTGAGGCGCAGTCACGGTCAACATTTGCATGAAATAATCTTCAAACGTTAAATTATATGGACCGTACTATCGATTCAAATACAGATTTCATGCTTTTTTTGAATTTTATGTGTGTTTTTTTTTAACTTTCCTATAGCTCTTAAAAAATAACCCTTTATAATCCAACAACAAAACACATAGAGATTTCGTTTGATTTCATAAAAGTGCTACGATTTTTTGCATTAGCTCTTCTGCAAGCCTGAACTCAGCTATTGTATTTGCATTTAGAAAAATTGTAAAGTGCCACAAAATAAAAAATCGATGAAAAAAAATTTAATTTATTTCTTATTGTTACGAAAGTTATGAAAGGTGTTGTGTCATAATATTATTACTTCTTTATTTGTTATGATTAACATGACAATAATATGAATACTTCTTAACTTTGTTTGACTAGCAGGATAATAATATGACTAAGGAAAATCTATTATGATGTAATATTAAGAATAAATTTGGTCATGATATGATTCAATAATAATCGTAATATGCTGACTACAATCATGAATCGTATCATAATATGTTGCTCTTAGAATATGTTTACCACAACCATGTTTTTTCTTTACGTGCTTGTTAATGATTTCATTCTTGTTTACCCATTTTTTTGCATACATTTTCAACTTTGCCAGTTTAAGGTTTTTTGCTATTTTTTTCATTTCTCCTTTTTTATTTGGGGGATTTTTTATTTTCTAATTTTAATCGCTTTTTTGTTTTTTCAATTAAGCGAATTTTTTCTAATCTTTTGGATTTTTTCGATATTTTATTCAAGAATTATAAATCATTAAAAATGTTTCCAAATCTCTACTGTAGTCTCGCTAACAGTCTGCACGAGATATTTTTCAAATACAAGGAGTATAGGCAAACACATGTTGACTGTGGTGAAAGGTTTTGAAAGAAACAAGTACTGTCTTTAGTGTTATTCTTTGATTTTGTGTACTTCCAAACACTATTTAAATTGTACGATGAACAGTCAACAACGAATACATGTTAATAATATGTGTTTAACCTTATTGAACTTAAGTAAACTTTTTATTAATTTTTTTGAAACTGTCTTTGCTTAAGCAAAGAGCGAAACTGATCGCAAGTTCCGTACGGAATCTTGTGTTTATTGATTTTGTTTTGTTTCTTTTTTAACTCATATCACGGTCTTTGAACAACATCTTAAGCTAGCTTATGCATATCTGTGACATTTTGACAAAACATCTTAAGTCAAATTTAAAAAGTTGAAAAAAATTTTGTTAATCATACGAATTTTGATTCAAAAAACATTTTTGTTAACGTTTTAAAATCTTGTATTTTAAACGAAATGTTTCTTTAATTTTGGTTTATTTTAGTATTAGTTTTTTCACCAAGTTTTTTTTTCAAAATTTTTTTGCTTTTTGTGGTTGGACCTTAACGCATAGCATTTGTCATTGTGGTTGTACACAAACGTTTCGTACACACAAATAATTTTTATTTTGTTTTAAAAACATCAATTAGGACTTTTCCTATCTGGCATTTTGTATCATTAGCGAATCTGTTAGGAATCAGCCTCAAGAGCAAAATAACCGAATATGAGCTCATTTTTCGATTGTAAATCACACTCTCGTTGGAAGAAAATGGTTCTCTTAGAGAACAATTTCTCATAAAATTTGCTGATTCCTTTTTGATCATATGAATGAAACATATGTGAATCCTTAATCAATCGCTCTAGTTATAAATCAAATTTAATGGTTCTCTTAGAGAAAAATTTCTCATAAAATTTGCTGATTCCTTCTTGATCATATGAATGAATCATATGTGAATCCTTAATCAATCGCTCTAGTGATAAATCAATTTCAAAGTTAAAATATTTAGATATCATTACTTGAACATATAAATGAATCATACATGAATCCTTTTTCAATTTTCGATTAAAAAAAAGGGATAAATCATTTTTTAATCATCAAAAGGTAAAACTCATTTAGGTGACTTTTAGAAAAAATTATAACCCAAATGCTACCTGTGTAATATGTAGTTTAAATTCTTCTTAAACTCTTTTTATATATGATAATTAAGATGATTTTTATATTTTTTGCAATGTATTTCCAAAATTGGGTACTTTAGATTGTAAATACTCTAAAAATTAAACACAAGTCGACATTCATTTGTAGTTTCTAACAAGATTATGCGTCTTTAGCTATACCTGCCTCTTGCCTTTAAGCCCTTGTGGAATTAAGGTGCAGCCATTTCCTTAGATTTTTTCGTTGATAGACCTCCAGTAGATCGCGTTTGACCAGAGTTCAATCTTGAATTTTGGAAATAAAGAGCTCTCTGAAAGTCAGAAGGGGCTCACCTTGTCTTATCCACCTTGAGATTAGGCTAGAGGGCATCATGTAAGCCCAATAATGAGATCTGCCTTAATATAAAATGTGTCTGTCATTTTAAGATTTGATCTCAGCCATTTAGGAATCGGTCTTAATGATTTTCTAAACCAAAGATCTTGAGTAAATATTTAAGAAATAATCAGTATTGGGGTTATTTTGTTGAACTATTTATGGTTTTCAATCCAAATTTTTAATATTTTTAATTAGGCTTAAGTTCATGAAATTTAATTTTTCATTAAATTATTTTTATGAAGAAAGGATTTTTACAACATGAAAATTAATTAAAATTGTTATTGATAATCTTTCATTCTTGACGTGGCTGGGGCTCGAACCCCGGCCGGCAGGTTACCATGACATGTTTCGATTGCAACCATTCAATCTCCTCAGATGGATTTGCCGTCTTACACTCGCAGCCATCGACGACTGCTGACGTCAATAGTCAAACATCAATCCTTAAACCAAATTGTATTCTAACATTTGGTAGATCGATATTTGCTTTCCTGAATGATTATCCATTTTAATTGATTTCACATGTTTTTTCCTTACTTCTGTTTTTTCGTACTTTTGTCAAGAATTTTTCTTGAAGTACAAGTACATGTTTTTGTTTTTTCATTTTGTCTTTTCCTTTCTGATTATTGTTTAAGCTAAGGCACGAGCTCTATGTGTGCATTTGTCCTTCAAGTTGTGCTGAAAAAGGTCAACAGAAAGAAAAAAGACAAAATGAAAAAACAAAAAAATGTACTTGGACTTCAAGAAAAATTCTTGACAAAAGTACGAAAAAACAGAAGTAAGGAAAAAACATGTGAAATCAATTAAAATGGATAATCATTCAGGAAAGCAAATTTCGATCTACCAAATGTTAGAATACAATTTGGTTTAAGGATTGATGTTTGACTATTGACGTCAGCAGTTGTCGATGGCTGCGAGTGTAAGACGGCAAATCCATCTGAGGAGATTAAGTGGTTGCAATCGAAACATGTCATGGTAACCTGCCGGCCGGGGTTCGAGCCCCAGCCACGTCAAGAATGAAAGATTATCAATAACAATTTTAATTAATTTTCATGTTGTAAAATTCCTTTCTTCATAAAAATAATTTAATGAAAAATTAAATTTCATGAACTTAAGCCTAATTAAAAATATTAAACATTTAAGAAATTTTTGAAACTTGCAACATTCTTCAGGAAATTATTTCAACAATTTTTTAAATTATTTTTTCTTTGGTTTTCAACATTGTTAAAATAACTTTTTTTTAAACAAACTTTAGATTTTTACGGTAGAATGGAATATCAGGACCAATTTCATATTTCGAGCACATTATCTGTCTGGCCCACAATGTCGATAGGCAAATTTCTTTCGTATATTTACGTTGAACACAAAAACAAATGTCAATTTTTTTTTTTTTTTTTTTTTTTTTTTCAATATAAATACGCGAAAGAGATTCTCTTATCAACATTGTGGGCAAGGCAGTAGCACTTTTATTTAAAATTGTTCCCTTTAAGTCCTTTTTCTTCTTTTTTTGCCAAAAGAACTCATAACTTAATAACTTAGTTTATGAGTTTTCCTCAACTACATTTAAAAGCATTTATTTATATTAATTTAAATACACCAGCATGAGTAATGTATGTCTGTGTAAAGAAATTTCAATGTGCATGTTTGCTTAAGTTTTTTATATGTGTGTATTTGATCCCAGCGGGAAAAAGAAGTATTATGGATGTCTTCTAGAAGGCCTCTGTACTCCTTTATTTTGGATATACAAGGCCTGCTCGCTGCATTCCATACTCATATCTTTTTAACACACGTTGTCATTACGTAGTAGGCCTTCCGCCCTCCCTTCTTTCGCAGTTACATAAGAATAGTAACGGGGTCAAAAAAAAAATATTTTGCTTGTGCAAAAAAAAAACAACAAATGTTCGTCCCTCTATTCGCCCTTCTCATAGAAGCGAATGTGCAATGTGTGTCTTATCTTTAATACGAAAGAGCCGAAATTTTAATGCAGGCCTGCTTTAACATTTTTTTGGTTCAATTACTATTCTTATCTTACAGCTCGGCCTCGGCTCTTTGGTAAAAAAGATAAGATACACCTTCCACACTCGCTTCTATTAGAAGGGAGTAGAGAAGGAGTTACATTTTTTGTATTGTTTTTTTTTTTTGCATAAGCAAAAGCAAAATAATTTTTTTTTTTTTTTTTTTTTGATCCCGTTAACATTTTTATGTACCAGCTAAAGAAACGAGAGCGGAAGGCCTACTCCACAATGAAAACGTGTGTAAAAAAGATATGAGTATGGAATGGAGCGAACAGGCCTTGTTTATCCAAAAGAAGGACTACAGAGGCCTTCTAGAAGGCATCCGTACTCCATCTTTTTCCCGCTGGGTTTATTTAAAAGTATTTTTGTGTGTGTGCAAGCTTAACATAAGAGTAGTAATCAATTTGTCATTAATTAATTTTGCGTGAAATATGTATCAAACTATTTTTCACCAACAAAAAAGTTTCTTTTTCAACTTTTTTTTTTTTTGCTGTAGTCATAAAAAGTTATTGTTTTTCTGTGTGTTTCCAGTTCTTTTTTTTGTTAAAATTTGTTGTTAAGGTGTTTAATAAATTTTCTTTTTCTTTTTCATTCATTTCAGTAATTTAATAAATTATTTTATGATTCACTGTTGGAAGTTAATTAATCACGTGTTTCCTGTAACAGCAAAAGAAATTCAACTGAAATTAATGAAATAGTTTTGGTAAGTAAAAAAACAAATGTGCAAATTTTTTTTTGTTTTTTATAGAAGTGTGAAGCAGGTAAAAAGACTTTTATCTAAGGGACAGCATTGCAGGGTGGGCAACCAAAGTTGCGTTATAAAAATACGATTTTTATCAAAAAGTAATTTAAATTTTTGGGAATACAAAATTTTAATTTCAAAAGTTTTTGTTATTCGTGCTTAATTCCCAGTTTTTATTCTTGATAAAAACACTTGAAATTTATTGTTGATGGGATAAGCTATTCCTATGCGCATTTCACTGGTTGCTTAGGCCAGATCAGCAGGAAACTTCATCCATAAAGATTTTAGAAAAACTAAAGATATTAAACCAAATAAAACTGTTAAACTTTTTTTTATTTTGTTTTTCTTAACCTACTTACAACTACAATTAATGTTGAGAGAATTTCAACTTATTGTAGCGGGAAATGTAAGATGAGATAAACCCACTGTTTATTGTTGATGTGTTTTGTTTAAACTTTGATATTATTACAAGTAGAACTGTTGCTATAAGTCTTATACGTTTAACAGTTTTATTTGGTTTAATATCTTTAGTTTTTCTAAAATCTTTATGGATGAAGTTTCCTGATGATCTGGCCTAAGCAACCAGTGAAATGCGCATAGGAATAGCTTATCCCATCAACAATAAATTTCAAGTGTTTTTATCAAGAATAAAAACTGGGAATTAAGCACGAATAACAAAAACTTTTGAAATTAATACGATTTTTATTTCTCACGAATAAAATTTCTAGGAAATTATATTATTTCCTTTGATAAGTCAAACTTTGTTTATTCTACAAATATTTTGTTTTTCTATATTGAGTTTTGAAATAATACTTTTAAATTATACCCACACCACAATAGAGGAGAGGGTATTATGCGTTTGTGCTGATGTGTGTAACACATGAAAATGTTGGTTCTAGATCCAAATTTTTGTATATCGATCGATTCAGAATCACCTTTTGGATCTATCTAATGATGTTCATCCGTCCATCTGATTGCTGGCTTTCCGACTATCTGTCCATGTAACCTTGTGCACAAAGTGCGGGACGCAACATACAAACTTCTTTCCGGAAAAGGGTCAAAAAGTATGTGATTGCAACATAAATCGTCTAATATAATGCACGATTTTAATTGTGAGTCACAACTTAATGTGAAATTTTATATTTATTAAGCAGCACGTTAAGATTGTTGAAGCCTTTAACGAAAATGGGCGTTCAAATCAAAAAGCATTTCGTACACTCCATCTTCAGCGACAAAGCACACTTTCACCACAGTGGATTCATAAAAAAGCAGAATTGCCGCATTTGGACAAATGAGCATCCACGAGTGATTGTTGAAAAGCCGATGCATCCACAAAGAGTGACTGTTTGGTGCGGTTTATGGACTGGCAGCGTTATGGGGCCGTACTTCTTCGAAAATGAGGTCGGCCTAGCAGTTACCGTGAATGGTGTTCGCTATAGCAAGATGATAACGGAATTATTGTGGCCAGGCATTGAGGATATTGACCTGGACGACATGTGGTTCCAACAGAAATCTAAGCAAAACTTTCCACAATTTTCTAAATTTTTACCCACCAAAAAGGCATATAAATGATCAAAGACACAAGCCATGTTTAAAAGAAACGTTATTTTTTATGAAGTTTTTTATCTTTGAATTATACACCCAATAATTATAATTTAATATTTAAATTAGTATTTGCAAATTTATGTTTCTGCTCACACCTTTAAATTACAAAATGTTTTTCTCTAATGTCCTTTTGTAAGAATAATCTTAAAATTCCAATAGCAGAGTTTTCTGTGTGTAACAAATTGTATGTTTAAGCAAATTTTTCTATAGTTTTGTTTATTTTGGCAGGTATTTGTTTTTCATTTGTTGTGAGTTTATTTCATTTTTATTTTTTTCAAATATTTTGCAATTAGTTATACACTTTTAGGGTCTGAAGTATGCATGTATGTTTTAATACTTTTACACATTTGCTAAACATGTTTTGCTATGATTTTGTTCCAAAACAATCACATATTTCATCATCCTTTTATTTTTAAGAGTGAGTTTGTTTATAAAACAACTATAAAATTCGTCTGCTAGTGGGCTTAACAAAGATTTTTTTCTACAATTTTTTTTTTTTTTTTTTTTGAGAATCTTCAAACAAGTCCGTAGTTACAGTTATTGTTTCATGTTTACTTTCTCTTTTGTTTTCTAATATTATTATTTTGTTAGGAAGGAAGTAGGAGAAGGTATTTTTCCTGTAGGTTTTACACTTGCATTGACACTTTGGCTTAACTAAGCCTAGAAGTTAGGCAACAGTTTTTGGCATTAGTTAGCCAAGCATAAAACTAACACACACACACACACGTAAATATTTACTATACAGTTAGTGTAGATTAAAGCATAACAATTCTTGATCTCATATTGAAGGCTTAAAAAGCTCTGACTAATTTTTTTTTTTTTTTTTTTTTTTTTTGAATACTCTGCAAAACGATTTTCCTAAGGACACACACATTCGCTTTTTAAATCCATTGCACATTGGCGTAAATATAAACATAAAACGTGTTTTCTTTTTAAAAATAAAAAAGGGAACATACACTTCTTTTCTTCTAGCCCTCCACTATAATTAATCACTTTAAAGCAGTGTTGCCAGGAATTTATTTTAAAAATAAACAAATCTACACGCCAATAAAAATGTCTCTCATCTTGGCATTGTACTGTCAGTAGATAGAGGAACAGTTAATATCTCAAGCTTGTCTAGTGCTTAAGAGTAAAAAATCTTAACAGGAGCACGTTTGACCAAAATCCTTTTTAAATTAGATTTTTATTTTAGCTAATACGGCCTAAAGTTTTTTTATGTAATTAAAAATGCATAAAATAAAAATCTAATTTAATGAATAATTACATTGGCCAAACAACAAAAATATATACAAAATCCTTTTTGTTACCACAGAAAACAGAAGCCCTTAGGATGTAGGATAGGCCCCTGTAATGTACAGCACAAGATGGTTGTTAATTGTGAACTAAAGTTATAATTATAGTTAGCAGTAAGTCAGTACGAAAGATCATGAATATTTTCTTAATATTGATGATATTTATGTCTTCATGTAATATAAGCGGGCTAATTGAACATTTTTTGCATTAGGGACATAACTCTTGGTCCCATATAAACCCAATCTTACAACATTTAGTGGAATTGTTTGTTTCTGCAAAGTCTTGTTCTGATCAAGACGATTATTTTGCTACCAAAATTTTCAGAAATGTTTTTTTATTAATTAAAATTTTTTTGTAGACGCATGTACTTACTAGAAGTAATCATAAAAAACAAGCAATTAAGTCACCTCTATAAGGCAACAAAATTTCGCATATATACCTCACTTAACAACGAAGCCTTCGATAAATCCTTCTTTTACAAAAATAAAATAACTATTGAAATAACTTCTATATAACATAACTATGATTTTTAATATGTAAACATGTTTAAGCAAATCCGTTTGAAAACTTTAAACTTTGAGTTTATTGACAATTTTAAGCAGGAAGTAGCCTCCCTTTTAAGCTGTGAACCCTAATAATGCCATCAAAATAGCGCTCTTAATTATAAAGCCATTCGTATATCCTTTTTTCAGCCGAACAAATTTATGAGTTGTATTTGTGTATACATAATCTAAATTCTAATTTTTTTTTTAGCTGATTTTCTTAAGCTAAAGCAATTGTTTTTAAATAAACATGAATGACAAAACACGCAGTAATATATCCTCTATAACAAAATCCAAAGAAAACAGCTCTCTTAAATTTTGAGCTTTCTATATATCCTTTTTTACAAATTATAAAAACAAAAATTAAAAATCTTCTGTTGTT
Organism: Pollenia angustigena; assembly: GCA_930367215.1. NCBI lineage: Eukaryota > Metazoa > Arthropoda > Insecta > Diptera > Polleniidae > Pollenia > Pollenia angustigena. The sequence continues at coordinate 11,215,352 of OV884058.1, forward strand.
ATTAATTTTAATGATTTGGGTAGTTATATAAATTTTTAATCAATTTACTTTAAAAACTTAAAATTTAAAGATAAATTTTTATTTCATTTTTAATCAGGAAGTGGCTTGATTTTTCAATTAATAATTACAACAAAACAGGCTGCTTAATCCACTCTGTAAACTTAAATAAAAATTACGAATAAAGCTCACTTAGTTCCAAAGTCATCCACATATCCTTTTTATAGCACTTACAAAAAAAAGGTTACAAAATTCGTATTACTGTAGTTTTGACAAGGATATGGCTATTTTTCAGTGCTATTGGCCCTTGAAATATTGACAGGTTTTCTGGGTAGTTTTTGTGCCTAAAAGCAGCTTGTCTTATAATGTCAATAAAGAATAAGGATAATTTTATTTTCCTTCAGCTTTCGAGGAAAGTACATGACTGGTAAACCCATTTCAATTTATTTAGAAACAACTGTTTATACATCTCTATTGTCCCATTGTGTCGTATATGTGTGAGTTTGTGTTTTGCGTATATTTTATTAATGTTGCGTATGTGTTTGTTTATTTGTTTGTTTTTTATTACTGTATTTTCTGCCTTTTATTGTTTGCTTTTGTTTTGTATACTTTTGTATATTGTTTACCTTAACTTTTGTTGTTATTGTTGCTTTTTTAGAATTTTTGATTTGTTGTTTATTTGTTTAAAGTTAAATTTGTGGCTTAATACAGCACAAAATTTTTGCTCAATGTAGTTTTTTTGCTTTTGTGGCCTTTCAAACTAAGAGGATTTAAAATTTTGCTTTAAATTAGCAAAAAAAAATATATAACAAATGTTTATTCAAGTTATTATTAAATTATAAATTTTTGTATAAATAAATATTTGTTAATTAATCTAAATATGAATAAAAAAAACTTTTTAAGCTTCTAAAAATTTCAGTAATTTTTGGCAGCAATTTTTTATGTTTATTAAGCATATTATTTTGTTAACATTTAAATAAATAAAGTTAAAAGTACAATAAATATATAAAAGGAATTTAAAATAAATTTAAAAAAAAAAATAAATTGATAGGAATGTTTAAACAAGTTAAAGATTAAAAATTATATTTTTTTTTAAATAGAAGCAAATATTTTTTTAGTAATTAATTATAACAATAACAGACCTTTTAGTCTTTTCTATAAATAATTAAAAAAATTGTGTATAAAGCCCTTAAGCCACCCATTTTGTACGTATGTTAATCTTTTTTTGGTAATAATAAAATTTCTGTTTAGAGAACTTCTATATTAAACAAATTTTATAATTGAAACTAGTTTTTCATTTTTTGCAAAAGTTGTTTAAACAAAAAATTTAAGAAAAAAATTACTTAATCAAAAAATACGCGTAAAGTCTCCACTAAAAGCCCACGCAAAATAATAATTGCAAGTATTATTATGTATTTTTTTTTTGTATTTATAGAAATTTTAAAGAATTTGCTTCGAAAATTTTTAACCCTAGAAAGATAACGTTATTTTTTTGTACTGAAAAGATAACGACACGTCTGAAAGACGTATGCTTGTTTCTATCCGTTAAAGGAAAATAATATTGATCAATTTTATTGTTGAAAACATTTATTTATTCTATTTCTTTTAAAAAAATACAATTTTTAAACAGAAAATTACAATAAAAATAAAATTAAAAAAAAATTCATTAGCATTATCAAAAATTAAATAGTTTTTAGAAAAGGACTTCAGTTCGGTTCTAAAAACTAAAATAAATATTTTCTTTGTACTTTGTGTAGATAATGTTATCTGGGGTCTAATCACCGCATACGATATCGAGCAAAATTGATCGAAATTATTTATTTTGGTGTCATGAAACTCGATATCAAATGAAATGTAATTTTAAGACCATATAAAATTTAGGGTTAAGTAAAATGATACATATAAACAAAGTAAATATGGGTAAATCCAAAGTGTTGAACGTGACAGTCGTACGCATCAAAAATGCAATAACATTTTAAACAACAAATATTTTTACGTTCTCTTAACCCTTAAATAATAGCACTAAGAAAGCACTGTTATCTATGCTTAAGTTTATGGAGGGTGCGATTCTAGGCCAAAGATAATGGCAAAAGAAGTAGCGGTTCGAACGTGAAAAAAATAGAAGTTGTTTTTGTGGCCATGTTTAAAAAGGCGTAATTCAGCGAAACCTGGCCCAATTTTTAAGTCAAACTACTTTCAAAATTTTACGTTGCAATGTAACATTAAAATGTCTTGGTTTGATTCCAAAGTCTTCTGTATTTTCTTTTTTTTAAGCCTAAATCTGGGTTGCTCTTTGAACTCTTCCTTAGATTACAGACCATGTAAGAAAATTTTCTTGGAATAATGGTTATCATATATCACCTCTTTTCAGGAAGATAATATTTAAGAAAACATACAATAAAACATTCTCAAAAATAAGAAATTACGTTTGCACAACTTTGCAGGCTGATTGTTCATCTAAGTGAACAAATTTATGGGTAAATTTTTAAAATTGGATAAATCTAAATATTTCTCTATAACAATATTGTAAAATAATCAGCTTTTAATAACATTAAAATTTTCCGTCACGGTCGACCTTTTGACGGATATGCCCATATGTGTTTTAAAATTTAAGGAATACAAACATAAACCAAAAACTAAAATTTTTAAGAAATTAATAGCAGCAAAACTTGTATTTTAGCCGCGTTTATAGGCACACCAAATTTTGTGAAAATTCCTGCTGTAGTTTGAAAGCCCGCCATATATCCTTTTGTAAGAAAAAACATTTTTACAAATTTACTGATTTTTTTCTATTTATTATGCCTGGTTTGCTTTTTATAAAAACAAAATTAAAATTTTATGTTCAATTTAAAAAAAAAAATATTTTTAAAAACAAAAACAAGTTTTTTTATAAAAAAAACAAGTTTTTTTTATAGAAAAACAAAAGTGTCTTTAAAACTAACTACAACAAAACTCGTAGTCTAGTCTTGTTTATAAGCTCACTTAGATTTCTGAGTGTAGGGGCTTCCGCTTAGAAGTTTCTTATATATCCTTTTATTAAAACTAGACACTTTTTTCCAAAACTGTTGCTGTTTTATTATAAACTTTTCTTATTTTTAGTGTTTGTTATTAAAATTTAGGGTTTTTATTATTAAATGAAATTTAACAGTTAAAACTTGTTGAAAAGTTTTTGAAAAACTAAATTTTTTATTGAAAACCTTAATTTGCTTGGTAAGCTTTGTTAAAAACTTACTTTATATCCTTTAATTTCAAAAAAGAAATTGCTTTCTTGAAAATTTTTGTATATTTTATGCTATCACTGGTTTTTTTAGCGTGCTTTCTATAAAACTCAAAAATATTTTCAATAAAATAACTATAACAAAATATGTCAATTAGGTCCTTTTCTAAGCACACCAACTTTCATGAAAATAAGTGCTTGAATTTTAAAGCTGGTCATATATCCTTTTTTTGGGATAATTAAATTTTGCAACAAAAATTAATTTTAATAAATCACTTCTACTATTTAAAGAGTTTATAACCAAAATGTTTTAAAAAATTAAAAGACTAGTTGCAATTTTGTTTACATTTAAATAATTGGCAAAAAAAGAAATTTCTTTCTTGAAAATTCTTGTATGTTTTATGTTATCACTGATTTTTTGCTTTTAAGCGTGTCTTTCTATAAAACTCAAAAATAGTTTCAATAAAATAACTATAACAAAATATGTCAATTAGGTCCTTTTCTAAGCACACCAAGTTTCATGAAAATAATTGCTTGAATTTCAAAGCTGGTCATATATACTTTTTTTGGAAAAATTAAATTTTAAAACCAAAATTAATTTTAACTAATCGCTTTTACTATTTAAGAGTTTAAATTTTAAATGTTTTAAAAAATTAAAAGACTAGTTGCAATTTTGTTTACATTTAAATAATTGGCAATTCTAAATCCTTTAATACCAAATGATTTCTCCTTTCAAGAATTATGCTATAATATTATCTTTAAAAAATTATTTTCCTACATCTTAAATTCCTTATTGTTGACTGGAAACACTAACAAAACCTTTTTTTCTTTATTTATATTAATATTACTTAATATGGCTAGCAGGACCTTCAAAATGCAACGTCAAGCAACAAAAAGTAACATGAAAATTATCACACAAATAATTAATAATGCATAATTTAACATAAAAAACACTGTAAGGGAAATGGCAAAAACCAAAAAGCTCTATTATCAAATAAGAATTTAAATGAATCTCTTTTTAAGTTTTAGACTTTATATAGTGTAATTCTTCTCCTCTTTTAACTAAAGACTAAACTAGCATTTGTTAGCTTAATCAAGCCTTAAATGGTTAATATACCCAAAATATTTGCAAGCTTGAAAAATAGGACAAAAAAATTCAAATGGCCATGATCATATACAGTAATGGCTTTTTATATATCCTTGTTGTGAATTTAGTGGCACGATAGCAATGTTGTTTCTGCACAGTAACAAAAAGGATATGGCAACACCCGCGCCAATTAGAATTAAAGTGTCTACAAGGACATCATATTAGACCACAAGATTGTTACGGTTGGATGAAAAAAAACTCCTACCTTTTTTAACATTTATTTTTTTCCTCTCTTTTTAAAAGTTTAAGTAAAAGTACATGAGAAGAAACAGCAACATTAAATTATTGTACAGTATAAATAAACTGGTGTTTACTACAATCCTGGCCTCAAGCTGTTTTTCTAATTGAACAATTTCTTTTTTATTTTAATGCTTAAGGAGTTTCAACAGGAAGCCCTGAAGTCAGATTAAATGATAGAAGTAAAAACCGATAAAATATTTAGAGGTAATAAATTTAAAAAAGCACTAAAATAAAACGAAAAATATTAAAATCTTCTAAAATTTAAAAATTCCTTTTTAAATGTTAAAATATTCATAATTTTTCCAAAAAAAAAATTCCATGCTCAAAATATTCTTTATCTTTTGACTTTTACACAATTTTTAATAAACAATTTTAATTTAATTTCAAATATTTTGGTAAAACATGTCACGTCAAGTGAAATATTTCTTTTCTTTTAAAAAAAAAAAAAAAAAAAAATTGACAAAAGCACAGAATACAAGTTTCCTTTAGTAACTTTCCAAGTGCACATTTCATTATTCATTGCAAAATAGCCAGGCAAGAGGAAACTGTAAAATACAGGCTCATTGATAATGCCACGAAATCGAAGCATCATAAAATAGTAACTGCCGCCAAACCACAACGTGCCTCAGTAATACTTCTGTGAAAAAAAAAAAGAAAAAAAATGTTGTTTCTTTTTCGGTAGTTGTTGGCATTTTAAATTTCAAGAAAACTACACAATATAGAAAAGTAATATTTTATTATTGTTCTAACCAATTGCACTTTGAAAAAAAGGAAAAAAATTTAAAAGTGATAAACAAAAGGAAGAGGAATTTGTTTTAAAGAAGTCAGGTAATGCTAAAGAAAATGAAAATTTTTTCAAAAAGGTACTTTTCGCTTCCTTAGTATTTTTTCAAAAAGGTACTTTTCTCTTCCTTCTTAGTACAAGACAAATTTTCTTCTAGAAAATATGTCTTAGTTATTTTCGTCTAGAAAATAAGTTTTAGTATAAGACAAATTTTCGTCTAGAAAATATGTTTTAGTATAAGACAAATTTTCGCCTAGAAGATAAGTCTTAATATAAGACAAATTTTCGCCTAGAAAATATGTCTTAGTATAAGACAAATTTTTGCTTAGAAAATATGTCTTAGTATAAGACAAATTTTCGCCTAGAAAAAATTTTCGTGTAGAATATGTCTTAGTATAAGACAAATTTTCGTCTAGAAAATGTGTCTTAGTATTACACAAATTTTCGTCTAGAAAATATGTCTTATTATAGGCAAATTTTTGCCTAGAGAATTTGTTTTAATTTTACATAAATTTACGCCTAGCAAATATGTCTTAATATAAGACAAATTTGTTTAAGTATAAGACAAATTTTCGTCTAGAAAGTATGTCTTAGTATAAGACAAATTTCCGTCCAGAAAGTGTGTCTTAGTATAAGAAAAATTTTTGTCTAGAAAGTATGTCTAAGTATAAGACAAATTTTCGTCTAGAAAGTATGTCTAAGTATAAGACAAATTTTCGTCTAGAAAGTATGTCTTAGTATAAGACAAATCTTCGTCTAAACACTATGTCTTAGTATAAGACAAATTTTCGTCCAGAAAATAAGTTTTAGTATAAGAGAAATTTTCGTCTAGAAAATATGTTTAAGTATAAGACAAACATTTCGTCTAGAAAATATGTCTCAGTATAAGACAAATTTTCGTCTAGAAAATATGTCGTTGTATAAGACACATTTTCGTCTAGAAAATATGTTTTATAAGACAAATTTTCATGTAGTAATAAGTATAAGACAAATTTTCGTCTAGAAAATATTTCTTGGTATAAGAAAAATTTTCGTCTTGAAAACATTTTTGTCTATAGAAAAAATGTCCTAGAAATAATTTTAGAGTAAAACAAAATTTTATTTAAAAACTTGCTTTAGAATAATAAAAAAATTTACTTTATATGGGAAAAAATGTTCAATTATAAAAGATTATATCAACCTTGTCATCATTTATGCCTTTTTCTTTTGAGTAGCTCCCAATAACAAACGATTTATTTATGATGTTCTCTTATAACCGTCACTTACATTTGAAAATTGTGTTTCTTTGCTGCAAATTTAGTTTATATCAAATGTAAAATTTAAGTTTTTTTGCCCCTCCTTCTTTTGTCCTGCTTAGAGTTTGAAGAGGTTCATATTAAGAGTGAATAATAATTCATTCAATGGATCTTTTAAGTTTCAAAAAGAAATGATAAAAACTTAATAAATTATTAAAATCAAGAAAGCAACAGATGTTTTATGCATGCTTTTCTTCGAGTCTCCTTCAAATTTTAGTGATGTCTTTTTTTGAGTACAAAGGAAGGAAGCTGCCAAAAATTATTTTATGTGTAAATCAAATCAAGCTTGTCGGTTGCATTTGTAGTGCAAATATTTATGACTTAATTTTATTATAATTTCTGAATAAGTTTGGAAAATGTTTGTTATATGAATTTTAATTTAAATAAAACTTTTGAAATGCCAATGAGCTATTTTTTTTTAAATAATAAGTAATTTGCATTGAATTTTGTTGGGAAAAACTTTAATGAAAATAATTTTATAGAATTTTTAAAATTAAGCCAAAAAAAATTAGGAATAGTTTATTATTTCTAACAAAGTCTGCGTTTTAAATCAAGAATCTTAGAAGTATTCCTTATCTATATGCTTTTTTATCCTTTTCCAGCCCTTTTTCACCACTTTAATCAACCCTTTGTTTTGATTTTTGAACAATATGCTTTTTTATTTAAATACTAAGCCTTAAAACTAAATAATTTCCATTACATTTTCCTTAAAGAGAACATTGTAAATTAAATTAAATTAAAACCTAAAATACTAAATTTTCATATAAAACTGCTAAGCCCGAGTTGTTTTCTTAGAGTCCTTAATTAACTCAACGTCTTATAAATTCAGCCATGGGCATAGCATACTGGCCATTTTTACTTAAATATTCTACAGAGTCGGAACATGGTTGACAGCCACAAGAGGCAGGGATTTCAAGTTCTTGTTCAATGGAATAGCCATCCTCACAGATAAGATGCACCGTGATCTGTTTAAAGGACTTAATATTGCAACAGTGGCAGATTTTATCCTGGGCCAAGGTAACTAAAAATAATTTAATAAAAATTAAAGACGAACTCTAAAATCAATCCTTAAAAATAAATCCTTACGTTTGTTGTATTTAGAGCCAGAGTTACAGGCACCACTGCATTCAGTAAAACCTTGAATGGGCTTTTTGTTAACACAGAACCCATGGATCGCGTTCGACACCTTCACCAAGTGTTGGGTTTCCGATTCAGCCAAAGAGACAGGCAAACAATTTGCTAAATAAAAAAAAATTGCAATTTTAACGAATTTCTTACATTCGAAATTTCTCAACTTACTTAAATCTTCCTTGTGTGGTTCTTCTTTGCAATATTTGCAGCAGCTATCTTTATTTTGGGCCAACAAATGCTCTTGACACTTGCGTACATCCGGGCAAGATTCTGTCATTGATTCTACTAACATTATATCATTCTTCTTACTGCATGTGTAGGAGGTGCAATTGTCCTCCGATTTCCATTGTTGCATGGGTTCAAACAATTCACCCTCGAAGACGCATTGGGTCTGTATACATTCTCCGCAACATTTGGTAATATCCGTTATGACATATTCGAAGCCAGAAGAACATTTATTATCACAAGTTTCTTGCAGTGTAGAAATTATTAAAGAGTCATTGGGACCATAAGTACATTGTTCATGTTTGCAAGGATCAGTAGGGTGTATCCATTTTTCGGACAATTTCTTGGTGAATTTCTTGTCAGGAGTATATTCTACAATGCAAACTTCTTTCGGTGGTCCACAGTAATATGTAGGGCAGCAATCCGTGGGTTCTTGTTTCATATAGACTTCATAGAATTCTTCAACACAAGATTCAGGTTTAACAGGGCAAGTGGATTGATCACACACCACTTTTTGTGTGGGACAGCAACCTTCTTCAATGTTGACTATTTTCTCGCCAGGTTTTAGGGGAGGAGGCACCAAAACATCACATTCTTCCTTGGGTTTGCATTCTATAAGAATACAATTTACACAATTGTCACAATATTTACTCTATACAAAATCTTTTTTCCTACTACTTACCACATATATACTGAGGGCAACCATCAGCTCCAGTTTTCTGTTTCTTGAACTGACCGGGACCACACACAGGCATGATGGGTTCTAAACAAGTCTTTGCAGGAGGCAATTTGGGTTCTGGTACACAAATATACCTGGGGCAGCACAAATCATCTGTTAACTTCTTCTGAGGCATGTAACCTTCAGCACAAATGTTCTCCTCTACTAGGCACTTACGTTCCACACACTGGGTCTTGCCACTCTTGTCACACAAGCACTCTGTGCAATTATCCCTTTGCCATCTTTCTCCAGGCATGCGCTCAAGATCTTCACATTTCACACACAGCTCCTCGCTGATACATTTGCCTTTTTCCATAACCTTGCCAGGAGGACAGAAACATCCCTCAAAGCGTTCGGCAGGAGAACAAAGCTCATCAGTACTGATGGTATTAACAAAAGTATTGGTATTCATATTAACAGCTTGGAAATCATTTAAAGTTTCCAGAGTATCACACGACTTAGCACAACCGCAAGCTTCATAAATCATATCGCTGGGGCAATCATAAGGACACAAGTCGGGAGAACGCCAACTTAAGCAAATGTCCTGAGCAGCACACTCCTTGGCATAGGCGGTTAAAGTTTCACAGGAACCCTTTTGGGTATTGCCAGGCTTGCACATGTCTTGTTGGCACGAGGATATATAAGGCAAAGGATCCACAATCATATTACATTTACCAAACAAATCATCGTTAAATAATACCATGCAAGGATCTTTTTCAGGTGGCAAGGGCAAGCACTCTTCCTCTACCTCAATTTCACTCAAACACTCATTAGGATCCAAGCCCAGTTTTGGTTCATCAGCCTTCCAAGAATTAATAATATCCACCAATTCCTTGCTTGGTTTCTTGCCTTTCTTCTTTGCGGCATTTTCTTGCAAATCATTATTAGGATTGCCATCACAATCACCACACAACCCCTCCATTTTACTGCCATACTTAATACTGGGTACACCAATGGAAAATATGAGGTCATCAAAAGCAGCCTTAAGCTCAACATGGGCTTCGGGCAGGTAGAGTATTAACTCTTTGCCAGGTATTTCCTTTAAATGTATCCAAGTATCTTTGTAGGGCATTTTCTTAACCTCAAAGCCATCCACAAAGGTTTGTAGAGCCTTAGGATTATTGGCCATACGTTGAATATGTATGACATGATCCCCGTTGAGAATATGAAGAGATTTGGCGCAACTAGAGTGTTCTGGTGCCGAGAGCTTACCCAATTTGTGACAGTCATCCATGCTGACGTAGACCTTGAATAGGGGAGAAGAGAAAACTGATTAGAATAAAAAAAAAATGAGAATAAAAGCTTAATTAAAAAGAGAAACACAATTTTTATGTGATATTTTATAACAGTATTTTACAAAAGCAAGAGCCTTCCTTAGTTTTGGAAGTGTTAAAAAACCGTCGGTCAAAGTCGATAAGGACAACAGCGAAATCGAAAGAATAGATTTGAAGCTAAACAAGATCATTTCTTTTCCTGCTTTCCTTTAAAGCCTTTCTTTCCTGGTTTTTTTGTTTATCGTCTCCAAAGTTTTTTTTTTCATTATTCTCTTCTTCAGACATTTTCTAACCGCTGAATCCAACTTTTGCCCTACTTCATCCTCTCTCTAAATTTGTCCATTTACTCACAGAAATTCAATGTCATAAATAACCAAAACACTTCATTTAAAATCCCAAAAAAAAAACCAACCTAGAGTTTGTTAGCTTCCTTTAATCTCTCCACTCACCTGGAACGTATGAACTCCGGGCAAAACAATATCCCTGGACAACAAATACGTACAATTACCATTGAAAGTAAATTTATTGCGATCGTAAGTGAAATATTTTGTTGAACCAATTGTATTGCACACACAATCCTTACACTCGGCAATAGGAACACAAGTCTCACCCTTGCGCACTGTACCCTCCGGACAATAACAACCAGAGAAACAGGCATCTTCAATAACTGGACAATCATCACTGTTCAGTGTATCACAAGATGGCTCACAACGTCGTTTGTAACAATCCGAATGTACCAAAGGAGCCGGACATGAAATTTCTGAACAGCAAAAAGAAAAACGACAAAAAAAAATTCAAACAAAAACCCACATGAATTTTCAGATTTTCAATTGCAAAAATGTTTTCAAGCTGAAAGCTGATGCACAAAACTTACCACATTGATGCACAGCCCTCCATGTAGCCAATTGTACATTTGGCTTAACTGTTAAGCATTTTTTAACAAAATCTTGCAAAATGTTACATTTGCATGTATTTGCATTACCATTGTTGGCCTTAAGGCATTCACAAGTGGTTTCCATGCATTTGCTAACGAATTGTTTATAATTGACCGACTTGCCACATTTAAGGAATGTTGGATGTCTGCGTTAAAGCACATGAAAAAAAAAGGAAGAGGATTTTGAGCAAGAAACTTTTTTCTGACAAAACTTTGTTGTTTTTAACATTAACATTACAGCATTACTTACTTAATGGTATTGCATAAGGCCAAAGCCTTCTTTTGTAAAGCCAATGGACAAGTTTGTGCATAACATTCATCCTTAGGTGTTTTCTTGTCAAACCAGCTGTCACCAAACTTCACAGTATTAGCGACTATTGTGCCATCTGGTGCTCTCTTATCGTTGCTGGCATTACCATCATAAAAACCACATAAACCATCAACAGTCTTAATGAATTTTGAAGACATGCCAATCTTAATGTAACCAATATCATCGTAAAGAACCCAGAAGCCACGTTTAGGTGAGACCACCAATACAGTATTACCCGGTTGGGACACTACAAAAGAGGCTTTGCAAATAGGAGAGTTGATCAATTGGGGTACAGTGTATTCAAAACCATTGAAATTGACACGCATATTAGGCATAATGGTAAGAACAGCATGCTTCTCCAAATCCTTAATCGTAATAGTTTTGCGACAGAATTTACGGGTCTCATCGGTACATTGGAGATGGACTTAAAGGAGTAAAATCAAGAAGAAGAATAAATTTAAAACACGAGTTCTCTTAATAATTTTAAGCAAGACAATAAAATTTATTTTCTACGACCTATCCCTTACCAGATATCACCCATGAAGAATTAACCAAATCTCTGGCCAAAATATGGGAACAAGTATCGTATTTAAACTCAGTACCATCGAAGGTGGTAAATGTTTTGCCGCTTATTTCACAAACATCATCTTTATTGGGTTTCAGAACACAGGCATATTTGGGACAGTCATTGGGCTTCGCTGAAGACATATCTAATTCAATCATATAGTTGGCAGGACACTTGGGTTCTGAACAGGTTACGGACTCATTCTTTTGCACCACCACCTCACGTATGGGTACACAAGTAAACTCCTCACAATCATCTTCCTGAACATAGTCAAAAGCATCTTGAGGTTTACCCAAATATTCCATGGATGAGGACACAACCTTGGTCTTGGTTATCTTGTTGCCGTCATTGCTAACAGTAACACGTTTGTTGAATCTAAAGATTGCCATTAAGGCACCAGAGGCAAAAGTATTTAAGATTCGGCTTAAACGTAAAATTCATAAAAAAAATCACTTACGTGGAGGTAAACATGCTAGACATTTTTCTTTGTTTCTTTTCCGTTATCTTCATTTTCATTTTGGGTGGACATTCGGGCACGGGACAAGTGATAATCTCAGCTTAAGTCAAAAGAAAACAAATATTACTTTTATTTTTAATGCACTTTTCTTTCAAAAATAAAAAACGTACTTTCATTTTTTTGTATTGTGGGTTGTGGTGTAACTACAAATTTGTCTTCACAGGTATCATCTTCATCATCAGCACAATCCCTAATACCGTTACACCACAAAACCTCGGGTATACAGTCGCCACTAGACGGACACAATTTTTGATGCTTAGGACAAGGTTCACATTTGCAATAACAGCCGGCAGCTACTACAGGTCTCAAGTCTTTGCTCTCACAAGGTGGACATTTTTTAGGTTTACAGCTGCTATGGCCACCCAGAATACAAACACACACCTCACAGACTTTGTTTTCGTATTTGGAACCAATGGGGTAGCTAAACAAAATGTACAATTTAGAAGCCGAATCTGCTTTTATTACAGAACTAGGAATTACCTAACGTAGTTCTCCACACAAGGACACAAATTGCTTTGCACACAAGTATTGCCATCCCAAAAAAGACCATTTTTACATTTGCAATTGCCATTGAAATCAGGAGTATCCGTAAGACCATCGCAGGCCAAACAAGCACCAGGCAAAGTTTTCTCTAATTCCACAATATTTTCTTTTTGAACAGCTAAAAAATTAAAGGATTATTAACAATTCTAATTCTTAAGCTGATAATACACCAACTGAGTTTAAAAAAGCAATGGACGTACTGGATTCTAAATTAAATAGTAGGAAGAACCCGTTTTTTATAGCTTTAAAAGCAGTTGGCTTAAGCTTAGCATTATCAAAACCACAACTTACGATAATTCTCAAAACATCCCAAAGGCTCAATGCGCATGTTTATATTCTCCTCCCATTTAGCTGGGGATAGTTTAATGTATTGTGTCAATATTGGAGTCTTGAAATAGCTTAACTGTTCCGTATCCTTGTCATTATTGGCAGGGAATATTTTCGGCTGACCATCCAAATTCAATACCTTATTCCATATAAGTTTATTCTTCGAGAACAAGACACGGTAACCAGTAACCCAACCATCGGGACCACCTTTTGTAATGAAGCCTGAAATATTTCTCGGCTCGAGGAAGTCAAATTCTATATATTCATTGGGAGTATTAACGACAGGTTTCCAACCTACAGGTGAGGATAATTTCAACAGATCTAGAAGTTTAGGTTTCTTGGCAGGTTTAGGCAATTGCCATATACTACTGGCCTTAACCTGGTTGGGGGACATATGGCCATTCTCCACACCCATTTTATCGGTACATTGTAATTCATCTACAATAATTATGGGGTGTTCAGTTGAGGGAGTGGTAATCTTAATTGGAGCTTGGGTTATCGTGGCCGGAGTTGTGGTGGTGATTTGAGGCAAACCACAGCCTAATAGTTCCACACGCATGGCTATGGAATTATGCCATTTAAGAGGATATAATCGCACCGACTTAGCTTCAATGGGGATTTTAAATAAAGCCTTAACTGGAGAGCGAGAATCCAAGGGGCCATTAAACAATTGAGGTTTATCAAATTCATCCACCAAATAATGATAAGCTTCGCCATCGTGGCTGTACAAGATCTTTTAAAGAAAATTATTTACATAAATTTTTCATTTTTAAGCCGAAACGCTAAAACTCACCTTGAACAGAGTAACGTAATTATCATAATCGGTATTTCCCGCAATAATCACACCATACAGTGGTTCTTGTTCTGGCAAAGTGACTTGTAAGTACTGCATTTGATCGTTTATCATAGGAGACCAGGCACCTGTTTTTTCCTTAGGATCCTTGACCAAACGGCCTTTCTGGGGTGAGTATTTCGGACTTAAGGTAGAGCTAGAAGTAAAAACAGTGTCTGGCAAAGGTTCTTCGCCCTCGATAATTGGCACCATGCTGAAAAATAAAAAATAAAATCAAAAAATTTCTTAATTTTGTTCTTAAGACAAAAACCTACAGATTAGGATCGCAATATTTGGGTGGTGTTACTGTAACAGGGAAGACCACAGTAACATTGTGAACCGACTCGGTTACATGGGTAATCGGGGCTTTAGTGGTTTCTTCGATTTTGTTGGGTACACAAGTATAAGCATTATCAATACACTGGCAAACTTCCCATTCGCCCAAGTAAGGCATATGAGGTTGTACATATTTCTCCGATTTGTCCATGCAAGGACATTGATCCGCGTCCACACAAGTGTTTTCATCACGCCAATATTTGCCCAAGGCCGGACAGTCAGGACGATTTTTATCCACACATCCAGGTTTGCAATGTTCTCCAGGTTCGCACAAACCACGCCATGTCAAACTCTTTTATTTAAAAAAAAATAATTCAATTAAAATACCTTTGGGTCCAAAAAACAAAACTTACCGTAGCATAATAATGACAGGTATGTTCACACTGATTGCCACAATCTGACATAACCTGACCCTCAGGACATTCCACAAGTTTTTCACTTTCCTTTTCACCACTCTTGCACACCGGTTTTATTTCTTGTACAGTGACTATATGATCACATATATTCATTATAGGATTAAACATCATGTGTTCGCCACAGGTCTTTTCCACATAATGCCAATCACCATTGATCTTAGGCTGGCAGTGCAAAAATTTATGACAATCTCCTGGAAATTCCTTATACTCGGCCATGACATTATCACACGTCTTACCAGTTTCAGGCTCCTCTGTGGGTCTGGGCGTAGTAACCTGTTCTTCTTCACACTCACAGAACACTCTCAGCTCATAGTCATGACATTGTCCTATACATGATAAGCCATCTTGCAAATTACAAAAAACATTTTCATCCATAAAGTCAGAAGACTCGTGCGAGCCTACCACACGGCATTCAATTTTCTTCATGTATTGCTTCTTACAAGAGCCAAAAACACGTTCATTGTAGTCGTAGCGAGGCAAACTTTCGTCATCATTAAGGCGGGCCACTTTGCCAGATGTATCATGATCCTCATCGAACCATCTAGTCCAGCCTTTGGCGCATTTAGGTTGTTCTTGATCTCCAGATACCAACGTAGTGCCTTCTATTATTGTCTTTTCAGTTGTTAGTTCTTGAGCACATTTAACGCCACTGCAAACTTCTTTCTTCTTGGAACATCTACAGGTGGCACATTCATCTTGGTAGGTTACGTCACCCTCGTAATAGGTCTTACCATCTTTAACCATGCAAATAGGCTTACATTCCGATTTGGGTACACATTCTTTGTAGGTATCATTTAGGTAAATCATGCCTTCATCACAGAGTTTAATGTGACAGCCTTCGATGCAGTTCTCATTTTTGCACATGTGCTCACCAAAGCTTTGATCCAAGAAATTGTCGCAAGTTTCCACAGCACAGGCAGGAGTACAGGATTTGTATTCGGAACAATGGGGGTCGCATTGCATAGCTAAAAAAGAGAGAGGGAGAAAATTGTTTATGAATTAATCATATAAATATGAAAAAGCAAATAAAACCAACGTTCTGGGATGATCTTGTTTACTACACAGAACACAAAGTAAAACTAAACATGAAGTAGATCTTGAACTAATACCATAACCACAAACTAAACTAGAACAAAGAGCTTAACTTTAACTGACCAAGAATTAAACTAAAACATTTACCTGATCTTGAGTCTGAACTAGAATTAAAGCTAGACACTGGAAAGATCCTATTACAAGAATTTGAGCCATAACCTACCTGTCCAAGTTCTAGTTCAGGGTCTTGTTCACATTCTAGTTTAGCTTGTAGTCTACTAAAGAGCTTTAAGTGGAGGTTTTAGACAAAGCTAAAGCTAACTGATCTAGAGCCTACACTCGAATTTGAGCTAGAGCTTACACAAGAAACTGAGCTTAAGCTTGATCTAGCACCTCCACTAGAACTTGAACTAGAAATTTAACTAAAACTTGATCAAGAGCCTTCACTAGAAGCTAAACTTAAGCTCAGACTAAAACCTTAACTAGAACTTAAACAAAACCCTGATCTAGAACCTGAACTAGAACTTGGACTAAATCATGAACTAGAACAAATTTGATATTAAACTTAATTGGAATCATACTAGAAGTTAACTTAAAATATAGCTAAAGTCGAACACATTTAAGTTTTAAGTGTAACAAAATGCTCACTTTTATATAACAACACAAACAAAATCAATTTTATTCAATTAACTTACTTCCCATAACCAAAACATAAAGCAGACTTTACCAAAAAAATCCTCTTTCCAAAAAGCTTCTACTGATTACCTCTTCGACACAAAATCCTATCTTAATGACAAATTTCCGACTACCCAAGGATACAACTGCCACACAAAAATCAATTTTATTAAAAAAAATTGCAACAAAAACAACCTAAAATCTGTAATAACCACATAACGATTATAAGATTATACAAATCAACTAATGTTCCATGGATACCCTGAAGTATAGAAGTCTTTAAGAATCTATTAAATTGAGAGACACACACAAGTATGAGTTTTAAATATCTTGAATGTGAGAATGTGTAAGTGTTTGCATGTGCAACAACCCCTTAACAAAATAAAGTAGCAACATACAAAACTGTCAAACAATGGCAACATATTGAACAATATTCCTTTTTTTTTTTTTTTTTTTGAGAAACAACAAAAATTTTCTCTTGAACTATAAGCTTTTACACATACACAACTACACACACACACTTTTTGATATCCTGAAATCCTTTTTTGAAATGAAAAAAAAGTTGTAAAAAAGGAAACTGCAATGAACAATGAGCACATGAAGTGTACGACAAGTATGTGACGATTTTCCATAATGAATAATTGAAAACAATAGTAGAACATGAACATCATCATCTTGGCAATCGACATCATAATGAAAAGGAGAAACAGTGACTTGATTGGAAAAAAACCAGAACTAAACTGCAGCCAAGAATTTAATTAGTTTTAACTCAAACAAAACCTGATCTAGAACCAAGGTGAATTCTGCCAACGGTGGTGGCGATACTAAAACAAGTTAATCGATATGTCGATCGAGCACTGCTCAGCTGTGCTTTCAAAGCCACCTGAAAAATTAATGCGCCTTGACTAGCACTTAAGGTACACTTTTAACTACAAAGAAAAAA
The DNA here is from genome assembly GCA_930367215.1 of Pollenia angustigena. Taxonomy (NCBI): domain Eukaryota; kingdom Metazoa; phylum Arthropoda; class Insecta; order Diptera; family Polleniidae; genus Pollenia; species Pollenia angustigena. The sequence goes on from OV884058.1 coordinate 11,232,810, forward strand.
AGAAAAATTTATTTCCACTAAAAAACTGGTGAAATCAATTAAAATATTAATTAAATTTGCCCCCGTAAACAAATTAATAGTTTCAATTAAATATCTTTTGATATTAACAACATTTTCTTCATTGTTGGTTTTAGTAAATGTTTAATTTACTTGTTTAAATTTTTAATTAAAACTGATTTTATTTCAGATTAATTTTTTTTTTTTTTTTTTTTGTATAACATGAATATAAAACCTAAACTAGATCCTGATCTTGAACATTAACTACTACTTAGACTAGAATATAACCTATAAGCTGAACTTACTTGAACCTAAATTGGAAAATAAACTTTAAATTAGACAAGAGACAGAACTATAACGAAGATCTAAATAAGAATCTGAACTAGGACCAAAAATTAATCTGGATCCTGACCAAGAATTAGAAATATAACATAAACTAGAACCTGAATTAGGGTATGATAAAGAACTTGAGCTAAAATCTGAATTGTAACACCCGCCTAGTCCTTTTTCATCTATGATGGGCCAGATTTTCCGGGTTTCCCCACGGGTGGTTTCATCAAGCCGTCTCTTACCGACAATAATACGAAACTTGTCTGCAATAAGCTGCTAACTCCTTGGGAGTGAAGCACTTGCATATATCATTTGCTGAATCGTTTTGATTCAAAGTCCGCCATACAGTTTTCATGTATGCCCCTGTGCCCGGGGACCCATTTAAGAGTAAGGACTGAATGTCGCGCTATCTCCTCCAGAGACATCCGGCATTCTTGGACAATTTTCAATGTAATGAACACATTCTCCAGGGATCTGATGACCGACTTGCTATCAGTAATGATTTGAATATCCCTGCCAGATATTTCACCATACCGAATGTATGTCGCGGCTGTGTAGATGGCCATTATTTCGACCTTAATGACACTACAGTGATCCGGCAGCCTTATAGGAATATTCCAGTTTAGCTGCTGAATCTGAATCACTTTTTCCCCGATCGAACCCCCTGTGCGACACATTAATAATGATGTTGCTACTACTCAGGACCAGGTTGTTGGATTAAGTTGAACACAATACGAGTACATATGTGTAAATGTTGCAGGTTGAAGTATTTTATATGTACGAGTATTAAGGATGTAAAGCAACATGTTTTTTTTCTACAACTGCCAAAGTCTGTCGTCGAGTACTTGAAAATATAAAAATGTATGTACGAGTATTTAAAATTGTACTTACGACAAAAATGTGGTGTACGCCATCTAATGTTTATGCCCTTTTGCGAACAGGCATGTGAATAGGCTGCTACCGCTGTACAAAGACATTCACAGTCACCACCTTGATCACAGGCACAGGTATCGAATATACAGCGTTTCAAATACTGTTCAACTGGCACTTCAGCATGACACTCCTGAAAAAAACAGCAGCAGCAACAAAAGAAATAAATGGCAAGAAATTAAAAAAAAATCAAAAAAAAATCAAAAAAAAAACAAGAAATAAGTTGTGAGTAGAAATGAAGAATTTTAATTACATTACAATCAAATGGTACAATTATACGAGGGTTTGTGGTACTCACACTCCATCCACAAGCTCAATGCAATACAATAGAAATTCATAAAATATGAATGAAATGTAAGTAGAAATAAAATTATTCAATAAAACCATGAATATTAAGTCCAATATAAATGAAGGAACGTGTTAACGTAGGAGGTGCAATTTAAATGCATACGATAGACAATGACGACGGCTGCACGTAAGGAAAGAAGGATGTCAGGAAGGAACATTAATAATTGCTTGACATTAGCAGCCATAATGGTCGAAGGATTATGGCGAATACATTAAGAAGAATAAAAAATTGCCCAGTTAACTTAGTTGAAGTATTAATGAAATACTTAAAAATTACTGAAGAATTAAAAAAAAGAAACTAAATTCGGTTGATTTAAAATTTGATCAAAAGTCCAAATTAACAAATTCTTTAAAGTTCTCTTAAAGTTCTTAAATAAGAACTTAAAAGTTTTTATATAAACTATTCTTTTTGAAAAAGTACTTTATTACTTCTAATTAAAAAAATTTATAACAGAACTTTACTAAGTGGGAAATATTTTTATTTAAAGTACTAAAAAGTGATTTTTCAGGGAAGTTTTTAAACATTATTTTTAAGAATAATAGAGCACAAAAAGAAAAGTGCCAAAAATACACTACTGAAAGTAAGCTTTTTAGAAATTCAAAAAAACAACGAAAATGAGTTTTAAAAAGTACTAAGAGTACTTTTAGAGAAGTGTTAAAAAGAGTTTGCCTGTAGAGCTTTAATATTTTCAAAATAATATACTAAAAAACAGTACAAAACGAACTGTTAAAAAATTCTATCTATCAAAGTACTTTTCAAAACTGTCAGAACAATTGCTTGAAAAAGCAATAAAAGCAATAAATGTTTGAAACGTACACAGAAAGAAAAAAGTCGTACTTAATTAAAGTTTTTTCTACATAATTTAGTACGAGTCGTGTTAAAAAATTTAAGTACGAATAACACTTAAAAGTACTTAAAACCATCCAAAATGGTATAACTTTCCAAAACCAATATGCGTGCATACGCTTGTTTTTGTAAAAGTTTGTTGTAGAAACGACAACAACACCACAAGAGAAAAGTATAGATTATTTTCATGTTAAAAAAGTAGAAAAAGAAAGAATAATTCCCATAGTCTATTTGTTAAAAGTATTTAGTTAAATACATCAAATTTTTAATGTAGAATGATTACGAAACCCATGTTGGGAAGGCTGCTGGTGTCATATAATTAAGAATTATTCTGTAAGCAACGGGCGGAATACAACAACAGAAAGAAAATAAACATGTTTGAAGGGTAAGCAAAATACTAATACTCTTACGGGTTCTGTGGGGTACGTGTTTAGGTTAGAATCAATTTAACCTCACTTTATGATTATTTCAAGTACGAAGCGGGATTAAAACATCTTAGAAATTCTTGAATCAAGCACAGTTTCCTTTAAATTTTGTGTCACTTTTAATTAAGTCAATCCTGTTTTCGCATTATTTTAAGTACGAGGTACTTGAATAATCCGTACTTAAATCCTGGTTTCTATACTTGATTTAAGGAAATCCGTGATAACCGTACTTTTGACACCACTTTGCCTTGATTTATGTACCGATGGATTGATTTGTTTTTTTATACCCTTCACCACAGGTGGTGAATAGGGTACATATAAGTTTGTAATTCCGTTTGTAATTTCTATAATATTGATTTAACGATGTCCGTCTGTCCGTTGAAATGGGTTTTCTGAAGACCCCATTTATGATGAGGTCCAGGTTATTATGCATTTATGTCACATATGGTCCGGAATTGTTTGCTATTGAAATTCAGCAAGATCGGTCCACAACCACGACTGCCTCAATTTTTTACTTTAAAGGTCCAATTAGACGTGACATTACCATACCAACACTGTATTACCAAAACGACATAAACATGCCATACAAACCAATTAAGTTTTGGTTTCTACGGTCATACAGTGGCTATGGTAATACAGTGTTGGTAATGTGGTTTTTTTGCTGTTTTTTTTTATACCCTTCACTACAAGTGGTGGATTTTATTTGTAATGTGTTTAGTTTTAAGCATACACATTAATGCATTAAAGAAACAAACTCATAGACTCAATATATATTAATTTAATTTAATTAGTAAATTCTTTAGTAAAAGTATTCGTAGCCGAGTTGTTAAGTTCTCTCCTGAGACTGATGATATTGCCAGTTCGAATCCCGAAAAAAAATTTTTCTTTTTTTTTTTATGTTTTAAAAAACGATTTTAAGATTATAAAACGAATTTCAAACATCGACTTTGGCAGAAGAGGAAACGGGCTTAGGTACATATATACATTTTTTGTTTTTTTATATTCTTCGGCATGACGAAATGAAAAGTTGGCGTTTATACCTATTTAAAGAACGTTATTTATGCATATAACTTTTTGTTCTTATCTCCTAATGCTGAAGGGTATATAAGATTCGGCATAGCCGAATATAGCACTCTTACTTGTTTTTTAGTGTATTTATTTTTTATTTTATAAAAAGTTCTAAAAAAAATAGTTTAATAAGAGTAAAAAAGTTAATATAGTGCTTTATTTGGCTGCGCCGACTCTTTAATACCCTTCACCATGGGGCGATAAGAACAGTAATTTATATTAATATTGTTCTTCAGATATAAATGAATCTCTTTGGTGCCAAGCGGCCACTTTTCCAATCCCGCGGATGTTGCATATTGTACCTTTTTTGGAAACTTTGGCTCTTGTCGTTCTCAAGATAATAAAAAATCTATAATGTATCTTTATTAGAAGTTCTACGTCCACAACTCCAATCCCGCCCATATTTTGTTGGATGTTTTGTATTGATAACCAATATTCTTGCACCTAGTTTGGATAATTTGACCCTTGCCGTTCTCTCTTTCTACAGAAATCTACAATGTCTTAGTATGGGAGGTGCCACGCCCACTTCTCTAAGCCCGCAAATTTTTAGAGAGGCTGTGTATTGAGAATCCAGCTTTGTAAACCAAAGTTGGACAAATTTTCTCCTACCGTTCTCCAGTTATAAATATATGAAATTTGTGACACGCCCACTCCTGCAATTTCAACCACTTTTTGCCAGATTTTATGCATTGACATCGAAGCTATTTGTACCTCATTTACAATCTATACTAGTGCATTTCTGCAAATATACAGAAATCTATTTTTTATTTACTGCCTATTTCACGATGTCACTCGAACGTTTACGTTCGCACAAATAACATATAAAACAAAAACAAATTTTAAAACTTTGTTTTTGTTTTATATTTTATTCGTGCGAACGTAAACGTTCGAGTGACATCGTGAAATAGGCAATTAAAGGAGAGGTACCACTCCCACTTTTAAAATTCCGCCCATTTTGAGAGGTTCTGTTTCGATAACTCAGCTTGTGTATCAAATTTGGAAAATTTTTCTCTTATCGTTCCTCTGATATAAATAAATCTATTTTCTGTCACGCCCACTTCTCCAATCTCACCCATTTTTTTGCAGATGTTGTCTATTGATAATCAAAATAATTGAACCAAATTTCAAAACTTTGGCTCTAGCCGTTTTCCAGAAATATGCTTATACTTAATTTGAAAACTTCGACTCTTGCCGTTCTCTAGATATACAGAAAAAAACACAACAAGGGAGTTATGGGTAAATAAGAGGCAGACGCAGTTTTCTACTCATATCACCATCATTTACTGATGGATCTGGCTGAATTTCAATAACAAACTTAGGCGCAGTAAATGTCACAGAAATATATAACAACCTTGTCCGCAGCTTTTCTGGGGTCTTTAGAAAATCCATTTCAACACTCAGTCAGACTTACATCAATAATTTCATTTCGCAACTTATAAGAACCTTGAATATATGACCTTTAAAGGCTCTAATATCAATATTCTATAAATTACAAATGGAAACTTATCTATACGCATACCATCTGTGGTGAAAGGATTAAAAAATATTTGTACAAAACTTTTTAGAAACGGACCAAAAATTTAAATTTTGAAGAAGTATACAGAAACTTATTTAAAAAAAAAGACATTTAACAGTTTAGTAAAAAAATACTTTTAGCAAAACAACTAAGCAGAACTTTATAGATAAGTATAAAAAAATAGAAAGGTACTTCGAAAGGATGTTTGAAAAAAAAATAAAAAAAAAATTTCAAATTACTACAAAATTTGTTTTCAGGAAAGTACCAAGAAAGAGTAATATCTTTTAAAAGGTACTTAAGCGTCAAGCAAAAAGTATTAAAGTGATTTAAATTAAATTACGAAAAAGTATTTTGCTTTATGAGATTTCCCCATATCTGTTCCCTGTTGTTTTTATATTTTACTCAAACCATCCTTCTTTTTTAAAAAAAAAACCCTACCTTAAAGAGATTGGATTTAAGTACGCCACATTTCAATTGTGCCCATGTTTCACGTTGTGGATGTTCTTTGCATGCATCGATGGGTTTTTTCGGCACTTCACAATACTTTTGCACCCGCCACGAATGACCAAATATTAATGGACTGGTCTCCAAAGCCTGTGAGGGTGTTTGCATGTCATCCATTGCATTGTCATTGTAATTGCCGCACAAACCACCAACTTTATTTTTCCATTCATTGCCAAGTTTAACATAGACACGTGTGCCCTCATCCCATTTGATTTGCAAATGCAAAGGTAAAACTTCAATGACAATAAAGACACCAGCTTTGTAGACATGGAAGGCACCATGCGTTTTGGAGTTAATATTAGCGCGTAATTCTAAAAGAGAGAGAGAAGGAATTAGGGATTTGGCTTAAAATGTTTTTTTAAGGAAAAACTTACTATTCATTGCAGATTTATTGGGATCCTCTAGATAGGAAGAATCTCCTGTTAAAGTTAAAGTATCCTGAACACTGCCGGTAAGAGAAATCTCCACAGATTTGGAGCAAGTAACACCCATCGTACCACATAAAACATTTTGTATGGTTATAGCAAAACCATCTCCATTAGTGGCCACACCTTTGGCCAAAACATAGTCACAGGCACCTTGAAAATCAAAGTCATGTTTATCGAATGTTGTAAAATGAGAATCACCCCAAACAGAACAAGTCGATTCACAGCCATTTGAAGAACATTTCCAATTTCCAGCTTGACAAACACTACACACATTAAAGGAGAAAAAAACAATCACGTTTTATATTGAATATCATTTCAGTTTACAACTGCCATGCAAAAAAAAAATTTTCTTGAAAATTTTTAAAACTCACCATGTATTGCAGTCTTCTTTAATTTTTTCGCCATCATTATAACTCTTGCCACCATGATGACATGAGCATTTCTCTGGCAATACGCACATCTTTAAAGCGGTATCATATACATAACCTTCCATACACTGGCAGCCAGGCACACACTCATCTAAATCTGATTTGTATTCATGCATATTTTTGCATGTTTTAGGTTCTTTGGCCACACACTTGGAGAACTCAGCGAAAGGACGATTGGCACATTCAGCTCTTAACTCGGAAGATGGTGGATATTTGACATCATCGCCAGCCTCGGCATCTTCACAATCCCATAAGCCATTTATGCAGGTGCATAAATCTAAATATTTAGATCCAGGGCGCACTTCCTTGTAGCCTGGTTTGAAAGCAATGCCATCGTAAGTGCAATGACATTTGCTTTGTGGCACACACTCATTGTGTTCGTCTAAGTACTGGCCATTGGGGCAACGACATCCTTCGACACACTCTTTTTTGCAAGTCTTTTTACTTTCCAAGTCTTCGCAAGAGTGGGCACAGCTGTCACCACACTCATCGTACACCTGGCCAATAGGGCATTTTACAGCTGGAATTTATAACAATTCTAAATAATGCTCCAAAGATTTTGTTCCTCTCAATCGAAACTTACCGCATTCCTTAACAGCCATTCTCCAGCCGGTCTTAATACCCTGACGCATGCACTCAGAACCATAGGCAGACAATATGGGGCAGAAACATTTGGATACGTCTCCCTCACAAGCACACACATCATACAAACAATCTTCATAATACTGTTCGGGTTCCACTGTCCAGTGACAGTCCTGGAATATATCTTCAGTAATCCAAGCACAATACTTCTCAGCATCAGCCTTTCTCTCGGGATGGGCAGTACAAGGATGGGGTGTTGAAGGTGTTTGAGCCAAATAATCACAAGTGTCCTTGGTACGCCATTTATCAGCAAAAGGTTCAACAGCAGTTTCTATATCACCTTCCGGGGTCAAGAAATCATCTTGGGTATTGGAGTTAAAGGTACCACAAAGCCCAGCAGTTTTCTCCCGATAACTAGGAGGAGCATCAATATAAACTCGAGAAACACCATCCCACCAAACCTTAATACCGCCAGGAAATTCCACAGTAATAAACGAAGAACTTGCATGCCTGATAAGCACTTCTCCGGCACCCAAAACTTTAGGAAATTTCAGTACCTCCTTGCCATTAATTTGGGTCAGCATTCCTTGCTCCAACTTTATGTTGGTGGGTACACCATTCTTCTGCACAAAGTTAATGGTTACAGATTTCGTACAAGAAGGATCATCGGCCGCAGCAAACTTAAGATTTTCCGAAATTTCACCAGAACAGGCCACATTTTCCGCTTCCACCGACATATCCGAGGTTTTCAACAAATAATACGAACACTTGCCCATAAAATCAAAACGTTTGCCATCAAATGTTTGGTAATGGGGATCTCCAATAGCTCCACAACGGGCACTGCACTTTTCATCGGTACACTTCCAATGGCCATTTTTGCAAGTGCAAGTATTGCACTGCTTTTTTATTGTCACCTCTGGCTTAAATTCCTTGCCGCCCATGCTGCAGGGACATAGTTCGGGATTAATGCAAACATCCTTGTATTGAACAGTACCCTCTGGGCAGAAGCAACCTTCATTACATTTTCCCTTAGTGGGCAAAACAGCTGACTCACAGGTGGGTTCGACATCAGGACCACAAGGCAAATAAACACGGCCATAACTGCAACTGATAGCTGAAATCAAAAAATGTAATTTTATTTAGGAATAATAAAATTAGTTTCCGAACTTACGACATATTTCCAAATTTCTCCAGCCATGCTCGAGTTTAACTCCCCTAAAAGCACACTCTTTGGCCAACATGGATAAAGCATCACAATTGCAGGTTTCAGGATGTTCCCGATTATTGCAGTTACAAAAGTCATCGACACAGGTCTTTAGCAAAGCTTCGAAGTTAAAGGATTTAACGCAATCTTCTAATTTCTCGTTGGCCAATAAACGTTCACACACATTCAAAGCCTTTTTGCGTTTATCTGGATCACAAGACTTTGAATCAAATTCCAATTCAGCACTATTTTCCATAACACACAAGTCAGAGGAATCTTCCACGCGCCAGGAATCCGTAAATGACTTAACAGTTTCTACTTTAACACCCGTCTTTGTAACAAGATCATTCTTATAGTCGCCATCGAGAGAACCACAGAGACCGCCAACACGATTCCAAAGACCGGGACCAGCATGAACTCCCAGATACTGATGACGATCCCAATCGATTTGCAAGCCAATGGATTCTAAATCAATTTGTAAATGTTGGGCCACTGGCACCACTTTCATGCCCATTACCTGAACAGGAATGGGTAGATTTTTGGTGGGGGTATATAGGCGTACAGTACCATCTAAGAAAAACGAAAAATTGTTAATAGATTTTCCGAAATTTTCAGACTTAAGTCAAACCTACTTTGATTTTCAAATGTATACAAAACCGATTGCCAATATATTTTCAAAGTGTGGGAGCAACCATAACCCGAACCATAAGGACAGGCCTTCAGAGTGATATCGAAGGTGGCATCTTGTTTGTCATTGATTAAAGTGTGGGAGCAGGAGAGAGGAGCTCTTTAAAGGATAATATCGTTTATTTTTTAGAAAAAAATTTGTAAAGGAAGTTTAACTGTAAAACATACTTGAATACCAAGCCATCAAAGGTCTTCATATTAATGCCACCCCAAGTGGTGCAGAAAGAAGGTTTGGGCGTTTGATCTAAAATAACATCCATATTTCCCGACATATACAGGGAGTAGCTGCTGGGTGAAATTATGACTTCTTCAGAGGACCACATTTCCTGGAAAAAGGTGAAATAGAAATTCAAGTTAGAAGATGCAAATAAAATGTATAAAACGAGCAAGAAGGATCGAAAGAAAGATAGAAAAGACAGAAAAATAGAAGAGGAAAGAAAATAAAGAAAAGAGGAGAGGAGAGAAGCAAACGAAAAAAGATGAAATGAAAGAAAACAAACCGAAAGAAAGGTAGAAATGAAAATAATTAAACGGGAAAAACGAATGAAGAAATAATGATATTTGGGTCCAGAAATAGCAGCTCAATATGACGAAGAAAGAATGTTTAAATAAGCAGAACAAAAAAAGAAGAAAATAGAAGTAATAGAAGAAATGAATCGAAAGAAATGAAAGAAAAAGAACAAGGGGAATTAAAAGAGCATTAAAAGAAATTTCACTTACGCTTCTGTAATCATGCTCCTTAAATTTCGCCAATATAGCCACAATTCTTTCATGGTCAGTCATATATTCATAACCATATGTACCACCACCATTAACAGAGATTTGTCCATGCTGTTGGCTGTAGTGAGCCGTCTTAGAGCCCTCACGTATCGTGTAGCCGGCAGCTGGAAAACCCCGATAAATTTATTTTGAAATTTTTTCAAATGCAAAACAAAAACTTACGATAAATACACTTCGGCAAAGGAGAGGGGAAGAATTCGCCCTCACTATATTTGCACTTGTACTCAATATCCAAACGACCATCTACTTTGAGGCCAGGAACTTCGGCACAGGCAAAAGTGCACTTGGCCAATTCACTATCATACGAACACTTGTAATTGCCATTAAAATTGGCCCGGGTAACATTACAAGACGAAACACTGTATTGGCAATGATCACCACGATATTTCATGGAACACTGGCAGACATTAAAGGAAATACATTGGCCGCCGTTTTCACAGGGTGGATCACAAATGGCTATGAAAGGAAATTAAAACTTATTTTTAATATGGTTTTTTGCTTAAAATAATTCTTAAAACGTACGTCCACAATCTGGCGCCTTGGGCAAACCGGTTTTCGTGTGAACCCATTGACCATTTTGACACTCGATATTGGTAATAGAGCTGCCATCGGGGAAACGGAAACCACGCATACACTCAGCATTACAAATGCTGGGAATTGATGAATATTTATTCACAAAGTTTTTAATTAATTTAGAGAAAACTTACTTATTTATACAAGTTATCTTAGAATTCTTGGGTATTGGCACTTTAGAGGCACAAACCGATTTCTTATACTGGCACAGAGGACCTGAGAAATTTTCCGGACATTTGCAAAGACCCGATTCTATACAAATGCCATTATTTTGACAGGGTGGATTACAAATAGGTTGGCAAGGTGGGACTTCCAAATATACAGAATCCCGTACAATCCAGTTCCTTTCGATACACACCAATTTAAGGGAAGTTTTGCCATCAGGGAAGTTATACATGGGCGGACAGCTTACTTCACATTGATTATTTTGGCAGGAGTATTGTACATTAGGGGGTAAAAGATAGGCTGGACACTTGCCATACATAGGCAATTGTTTGCGGGCGTTAATTAAAAAGTCCATGGTCTTTTGGGCGGTTGTTTGGCTGGAAAATTTTGAAGCAAAATTTCAAAAAAGTTATACGATTTTAATGGGGTACCCATACAAAATTTCCTTTTTATATGGTTCCAATGTTATTTTAATTTTTTTTTAGTACAGGTTAGTTTTTTAGTAAAAGTAGGCCGATTTCTTGTCACAAGTCGATTATATTTAGTAGGTTATTAAAAAAAAACTTTAGCATACTTTCGGGTTTTTGTTTTGCTAATCTATAGACCACATTTTTAGCAAATAAGCTGCCATAGTTTTAAGCTCTATTTAAATTTGCTTTTGCTTTTAATTTATTTTCTTTTATATCTAATTTTGAAAGTTTTATATGTATGTATAACCAAAAAAATATTAAAGTTTACCCATTATTCAAAACATTTTGTAAAAAACCGGGAGCATTAACTTTAAGGAGAGGTTGTTCCCTTCCATAACCATGATTGTGCCTACTTTAAAATAAAAGAATTTTTATTTGAACTTCATGAACATTAGGAAATAAAAATATTTATATAATTTGTTATTCACATACGATTATAAATTCAAAAATTTTAGTACTTTTTTAAGTTTTTTGAACCATTTTACAAACAGCAAGTTTACTTGTGCACTTTATCGATCTCTTATTCTTTTCTTATTTTAACTCAAGACTTGCACAAGAAAATTTGCTATTTAAATCTGTTAATTTGTTTTCAAATCAATCAATTAAAATTTAAGCTGTTGAAGCTTTCAACTTACCCAGTTTTAAAACCATAACCTCCTTTCGGTTCATAGCCACCATAAGTTCCATAGCCGGGAGAACCATGCCCCGAAGATCCATAACCACCATAGGTCCCTGAGGAACCATAGCCTCCAGGAGAGCCGTAGCCACCACCAGAGTCATAGGGAATTTTACCAGCAGTTTTAAAGCCGTAACCACTAAAAGCAAAAAATTAATTGTGTTTTTGATTGGCGACTTGTGATGTTTTATAAAAATTTTTTAATTTAAAAACAAAAATAAATAAAACGAATTTTTCACTTACGGATTTGATTGCGTTAAGGCGGCAGCCTGAGAATAAGGTCCCACCGCCGGTTCGGGCTTTTTAAAGAAACCAAAAATACCACGTTCATCGCGTTGCTTGTCATTAGCCTCATCTAAAACTTCCAAAGGTCTAAAAACGAAAATTGTAAATTTGGTTTTGACTAAATTAAATAAAGTTTTAAAAAATAGAAACTGGGAATTATTTCCTTCGGAAGCTTACTTTATATTATATTCAACATTTTTTTTCATTTTTCCAATTTATTCTATGTGCTCAATTTCAGTTATGTATTTTATAAAGCTTTTTTGTAATAGTTCTATTCCTTCAATTTTTCAGAAATGACCCTATACACTACCAGACTATTATATTGTATTTTCTTTTTACATTTTGCCTTAGCCTTCGTTTGGAAAGCAATGAGGTATATTGTATGTATAGAAAAATTTACAATTACAAAAAAGCTTTATAAAATACATAACCGAAATTTAGCTCATAGAATAAATTCGAAAAATGAAAAAAAATGTTGAATATAAAGTTTTAAAAAAAATTTATTTAATCTTTTTTAAGTTTTTTAGTTATTCGACCTTTTGTATTATAATTTGTAAAATAAATAATTTGTTCAAGCTCGATTTAAAGATTAAAAGCAGACCTTGAGCTTGAACAAATTATTTATTTTATAAATTTTATTCATATTAAAATATACGAATAATTGTTAATTTACACAAATAATCAAATGTTAACTGGTTTCTTATATCTGTATACCCATTGCGGAAAACCATAAGGGTACTTCCCACTTATTTTCTGTTTAAAGAACCGCGCATTAGTTAGTCGGGTTTCACATTATGAAAGTTTTCTTGCAAGTAGTCTGAGATTATTGGCGAGAAGGGAAGAGAACTTGCTTTTCATAGTGAGAATACAGACAGACTTTTTTGGCCCAAAATGACCGAAGGGGCTTGAAGGGGCATTCCGCGACGTGGCCGTTCTAAGACCACATGGCGGCCATCAACCCTTAAAAAGCTAACCACGTCACGATATACGTTGCACGGTGAAGTAAGGACAGCACAAAACAGAACCTAATTTTTTCCATTAATAGATTAATAATATAAAATATCATGGAATTATCTAAGGAAATTTCAAGCTATTTGTCACACATTAAGGTCAAGGAACACTATCGCTAAAACTACTCTAACATACAATACACAGGGTACTCCGCGACGTGGTCGTTCTAAAACCACTTGGCGGGCATCGACCCTAAAAGAGCTAACCACGTCATAATTTACGTGGGAAGGTGCAGTAAGGACGGCACAAGTCAGCACCAGCTGGAAATTTTTAATTGAAGCCGATTGCTTCTAAGATAGAGAATAGCGGATCATTAACGATAAAATTAACGATAGATTTAACAAATTTAACGGCAAATAATCAATTTAGGTAGAGTTTTCAATTTAATTCGTAGTACTGCTCTAGGCGGGAAAGCAGTTCGCGCGTCATTGTCATTATAGTTTATTTTAGGGGCATTTAGGCTATCCTTGTTTATCTCCCTTTTATGAGCTTTACATTTCATTCGCATTGCCTAATGGCTTTGTCGTCGTAAAACTCTACCGATTTACAGTTTTCTCGGATTTCATTTTTTTAAACCTGTTTGTCAGTTTGTACATTAAAATGGAGTGCCTATTATTATTTTCAATCGATTTCAGCCTTGACTTTTTTTATCCTATCGGGACCAAACACAATATTAAAAGTTTTTGTATACAAAAGAACTAAATTACACTGAAAGAATTTTCTTCGCAATACCAATGAATTTTGACATTAATCCCATGAAAAATTGCATTAAAAAGGAACCTATGCAGTGCTTCATTGGATCAATGAAACCTGTTTCATTAAAATGTATTTAATGAAGCATTACATTTTGATCTATTAATATTATTCATTGGAAGGATACTTTCAATGAAAATGATTCATTAAATATATGAAGCATTTTTCTTTCAGTGTAGGCCATTCATTCACTTTAGAATTCACTTTGAAAATTGCCATACAACGTTGAGCTCCTCTAATGGACACACATGCAGGTTCATACAAAAATTAAACAAAAACTGTTCAGTAGTCAATCTAGTCGATATCGTTCAGAAATCCCATTTGAATTGTATTGTAATTTGGCCCCAGCTAAGCCTGATGCATGTTAATCATCTGTTAGTTGTTCTGTATATACACTTTAAAGCAGGGCTGCTGAGTCGAAGTTGAGGTTTTTGTACCGGAGTCGGAGTCGAAGTACCTAAAAGAACTCGCGACTCCGACTCCAAAATTTTTCGGCATTAAAATTTTTTAAAAGTTTTCTAATATTTTCAAAAATATAAATTGGCAATGCAATGTCTTAAGTATTAATTTAAAATTTTTACAAAATAATTTTCTTGCTATATTTAACCATTTAAAAGGAATTGTATTAGACAAAGACCTTAAAGTCAAATAAGGACCAGTTTCTTAAACATTTAGCATCGACATAATAGTAGGAGTTGGAGTTGGAATCGGTGTCGGAGTCGGAGTAGGACTTTAAAAATTTCAGCGGTTGGCGTCGGTGTTAGAACTATTTTTTGACGACTCCACCGCCCTGCTTAAAAGGTTTATGGATTTTGGGAGATACTGATTTCGCTTGTTAAGGCCGACAAACCTCTCTTATACTCTTCACCGAAGTTAAAAGGGTATATATAAGTTTGTCATTCCGGTGGTAATTTCTACAATATTGATCTTAGACCCTAAAAAGCCTACATATTCTGCGTCCTTATGAGGTCATTTAAAGATGTCCGTCTTTCCGTGTGTCCGTTGAAATGGTATTTCCGAAGACCCCAGACATATTGGGGACTTGGAAGTTATATGTTTATGTCAGATATAATTCGGAACTGTTTGCTATTAAAATTCAGCCTGATCGGTCCACAAATTGCTGAGATATAGACAAAATTACCAAGACTGCCACTAATTTTACCCAAAAATCCCTTGGTGTTGTTTTTCATATTAATTTCAATGAATATCTAGACAACATATACAAGCATCTTGGTTATCAAAACACAACATCCGCCAAAGTATAGGCGGGATTGGACAAGTATGCGTGGCACTTCTCATACAAAGACATTTAAGATTTCTGTATATCTGGAGAACGGAAAGAGCCAAAGCTTCCCAATAGGGTACAAGCATCTTGGTTATCTATAGACAACATCCGACAAAATTTTGGCGATATTGGTCATGTTTTATATTTTTATTATTTTTATTTTTTAGTGTTGCACTTAATATAAAACAAATTCTAGTTTTAAATTAGCAGGAGTTTCTTTTTGATTAAAAAAAAAATTAAATTAATTAAGTATTTCAAATAATTTTTTAACAATTTTTTAAAGTAAAAAAAAATATTTATTTTAAAAAAAATTTTAGGATTTTTTTTTCCAGAAAAATATTAAAGGGCTTGCGAGTTTATATCGTTATTTCCATTAAAAAACGTTTTTTTATTTAATTAAATTAAATTTGTTTTAATCACAATTTCGGTTATCTTGCATTTTTACACAATTTTTATTTCAACTTTCATTTAAATTTTGCTTTGTAATTATCCTTTTTTTTAATCTTCATTAAATGTTGAATATTAACAAATTTGCAGTTAAACAAAAAATATCATTGTTCTTGCCATTTTTTGTTATTAAATTGAAATTTATTATAATTTTTTTTTTTATTAAAAATAATTTCTTTTGTTTAATTTAAATTTATTGAATGAAAAAAAATCACCATAAAACTCGCACATTTAAACAAAAACACACACTCACGCAAACACAAATAATTAAAAGGAACATTTAAAACAACACTCACTCTAGTTCTTCAGGCTCAACAATATCCTCAATTTCAGCTGTAGAAGCGAAACCTGCAATTAGCAGGACTAATAAATATAAATATAAATTAGCCATTTTCTGTTTTAATAAATGGCAATTATGTTTTCAATATATAAAAAGTATTTTATTTATTTTTCTTTAAAAGTTTTATTTTAAGATTTTTATTAAAATTTTTTCAACATGGTCCTTTTTTTAAAAAAACTTTTTTCTATTTTAAGGATAACAGGATACTAAAGTAATCCATAAAAATATAGTAT
Source organism: Pollenia angustigena (assembly GCA_930367215.1). NCBI lineage: Eukaryota > Metazoa > Arthropoda > Insecta > Diptera > Polleniidae > Pollenia > Pollenia angustigena. The sequence goes on from OV884058.1 coordinate 11,249,122, forward strand.
CCTGCAATTAGTCCTTTTTATAATTTTCACTACACTTTTTCTTCGAAAAAAAAACACTTGAAGCCGAACTTTTAAAACAAAATTTTAAACGCGTACTGTACCCTTTAAGTCCAGCGCAGAGCCTTTTATAGAAATGTTGAACTGGATAAAATTAAAAAATAATTGCTTTTGCTTTTATCGCTTTTTTTAATTATTCTAGTTGTAGATTTCATTTTTCTTTTCTTAAGAATTCAATGTCAGTGTGGATTGTATTTTTTTTTATTGCTTATCAAAATTCTTAGTTTTTGAGCTTGAACTACATTTAAATTTCTTTGAATTTTTTTTCACATTTTTTTTTTTTTTGTATACAAATGTATTTATTTATATTTTTGGTTTTTGCATTAATTTTATCTTGAGAAAAATTTTTTTTTTTTTTTCGTTTAATAAAAAGTATTAAGATTAACCAAAATACTTTTTTTTTAATTTTGCACAAATTTTTTTTTAATCACAACTTCCTTTTATTTTTTGCTACAAAATTTAGTTTTAGAATTTGGTTTTGAATTTAGAAAAATTAAATACAAAAAAAAACCTTAAGATTTTTATGCAAAAATTATAAAAAAATACCAAAAAATTGCAAGAAATTTGTATTTTAAATTAATAAAAAAAAACGAACTTATTTTTAGCTGAAAAAAAAAACAGAACTTAAAGATAAATGTAGTTAAGATATGAGTCAAAATAAGGTATTAAAAACCTACATTCACCAATTTTACCAATATTGAAAATTAATGGCCTGTTCAACAATCTCGACAGCAAATCGAAGCGATCGCCATCCATTCGCTCGATTTCGAATCGGATTGGGTTCAACCATTTCGACAGCTTTCGATCGCTTGCTCTTACGAGTGTTAACATTTGTTACTTACGTATTAAAAAAATAAAGTATTGCCATATAAAATATTTCTGTATTTTGTTGCTTTTTTGTTCAAAAGTATCAAAAATAACACTATTTTGCTTGATAACAAAAACAACCGCGTTTGAAATTTTATCAGCTGTATAAAAATGCCAAAAAATAAAAAAACCTTTTTTGTTGAAACCAAACTTTAATAAGTGTAAACAAAAGTTCAATTTAATTAAAAACAAAATATTGAAGTAAAAAATAAATAATACAAGCAAATAAATAAATAAGCGAATCAAATAAAACTTAAAAGAAAGTTAAATAAGAAGCAAGTCAATATTTTGATAGCATCAGCTTTATCCTTGGCATTTGTTTCATTTGACGCCAAAATTAACGACAGTTATTCCTCAACAACCGTCTTCCTCTTTAAAAAGGACCTCTATCCTTCTTCGTTTGGATGAAGTTTAACAACTTTTGTTGTTTTCCTCCAAAATTTGTAGTGTTTCAAATAATATTAAGGGATCTGTCTCTTCAATTTTGTGCAACCACCGTCGCAGCTTTAGAAACTCTTGGTGGTGATTCTAATATCTGCTGACTGAGTTTTAGCACTTTTAACTTTACCCGCCAATACCCTACAACTAGGTGCTGCAGCCTAGGACCAAACCAGCAATTATATGGTTTAGGGAAGTGAAATAGTTTTGTCTATAGGTACCGCCACAAGATTCTTGCAGGCTTTTGTTGTTTTCTGAAATTTTGTATGTCCTACATTTCAATTCTGCCCATGTCTGTAAATATATGTAATATTTTCAAAATCAATTCAAGCTATGGTTGTTTGTTTCTTTTAGTTAAAGTGTGGTTTACATTTTCCCACTTTGCAATAGAACGCGTGGACGGCTCAATGACGTTTAGTTTTAGGCCTATTATTTTCTATTACTCGTCTATCAAAAGCTTATTTACTCCAAACACTGGTGCACCTCTCGACAACTCAGGATTTTCCTCCATGTATTCGCCTAATGTAAGTAGTACATGGCACTCATTTATTTCTCTCAAATAGCGCTTTCGAGATATTTGCGAAAATCATGACTTTCTACAGTTGTTTTAGGTAGTTATTTTGAAAAATGGGAAGAATTGTTCATCTGAATTGTAAAAATTGTATCTCCTCTTTCAGCACATATTTATACTGTGTTGATCAGATAAAAATTTACTGTGTTACAGGCCTTTTGATTTAGAAGTTTTTTTTTATGTTTTTCAATATTAAACGTTATCATCAGTGAATTTTTATCCGATCAACACACTATAAAGAAAGGAGGATACACATAATTATTTGAAATTTTTGGATATATATAAAATGATTCCAGAAAAACACGATTTTCGCGAATATCTCGAAAACTCGCATTGAAATGGGTGCCATATTCGTGTTTAGTCGTCCAAATTAAGCTTAAGCAAAATCGCATTTTAAGGCTATTTTTTTCAATAAATAAAAATCAATAAAATGTTTTTATATAATTACCATTTGTTCTCCATTTTTATTTATAGTTTATTTAAGGCCCCTATTACGGTTTACAACTCAATTACTGTAAAATATTTCTTGTTTTTTATAAATTCCATGATTCGACAACAAAACAACAAGTGAGTGGTTTTGACATTTGTTTTCGTAATGTCGACAATACCTTCGATATTAATAAACCGCTTTTTGTATGAAAGTACTTACGTTTTCTTTCGAGTTGTCGTTTAAACGAATGTGCGTTTAGAATAAAGTTAGATGAACCCAAAACAGTTTTCGATCGCTTAGAATGCGATCGAAGTCGTTCTTTCGAAATAGTTGAACAGGCCATAAGTTATAATAGTTTTCGAAACGAAAATTTATGCAAGTGACAAATGTATTTACGTATGTATAGTTATAGTTTTTATATTATCGAATTTCCTTATGTATGAATAATTTTAAGGTTTATTATAACTTAAGGGTGGTCTAACCATAATGCACGATGTTAACTGTTAGTCACACCGTAACGTCAAATTTTTGTCCAACTTAATTTGACATGGAGAAGTGCAGCATTGAGCAGCGTGCTAAGATTGCTTAAGCCTTTAATGAAAATGGGCGGTCAAATAAAAAATACATTTTGTGCACATCTTGATTTTTTTGGTCAGCATAACCGATCAAATGTGTCCACAATCGGGATAATTGTGCGCCAATTATAGCAAACCGGCTCTGTAGGAAATGTGAAAACGCCTGTGCATGCATTCTTGGAGCGGTTAATGGCCAGGCGGCATCATCGGGCCTTGCTTCTTCGAAAATGAGGTATGGTGTTCTCTATCGCGAACTGATAACGGATTTCTTTTTGCCAGAAATATATAGTAGTTCCAAAAGAATGGCCATGTTAATTGGCCGTCACGATCATATGATTTGAAACCGTTGGCCTTCTCTCTTTGGTAATATTTAAAATAAAAAGTGTACGTCAATAAGCCAAGAACAATTCAAAGGCTAAAGGATTAGATAATTTGACACATTAAGGACATTAATACATTGAACCTCAATAATGTCTCAGAGCCATTGAAAATATGGGCCATAGGACAGAGGTATGCTACCGAAGCCGCGACGAGCATTTGTCTTACACATACTTGTCATAGATCCTTCTTTAATAATAAAAAGTATTCAGATAATTCTCTAAAAACTTTTTGTTTTATTTACTATAACATTGTGCATTATGGTTGGGCCACCCTGAATATTTAACCTTTTATTGCTTAGCAATAAAACGAATTTAGGCAATATAGCAATAATTCCATCAATATAAATAGCCGTTGTGTACTACGTCTTTACATATAAAACGAAAAATGTTAAAATAACAGTAATATTAATAAGAGAGTCTCTTTTTTGTAACATGCCTAAAATACTTTGTTCACATACAACAAGATAGCGCAAGATTTTTTTAATTGATACGTTTTTTGTCGTATATCCACAATTCTGCTACATACGATATTATAACGCATTAAATTTTTCGCAAAAGTTGATATACAACAAAATGGCTTCGTAATATCTCATTAACCATAAGAGATAGAGACGTGAGGATTGTGCAGATCGATAGATCTGTTAAATTTACCCGAGGAAACGGTCTTATCTCATTTTTTTCGATTTTGTGATATACGACAAGATAACTCCGGAACGACGATATGATTGCTATTTATTATATTTCTTTTTAAAATAATTGCCAAATATGGAGTATGGAAATTTCAGCTCCGTGCAATAACTCCCAGGTGCAATAAGTCCCAAGAAAAAAATGAAATTAGACCCAAAAATTTTTAATACAAATGTGGGAGTAATTTCATTATGAAATAGCTCCCAGCCCTCTCGGTTTTATTTCATTTTTTTGGAAGTTATTTCATTTTTTGCCTGGGAGTTATTTCATAATGAAATAAAATCCAAATGAAATAAGTCCCCGAAAAAATTAACGTGGAAGTTATTTCATTTTATTTTGGTTTTCGGTGTTATTTCATTTGCTGTGGTAGTTTTTTCATTTTCAATTATTTGCAATTTCTTAAAATTGTTTAAAATTTTAAACGGTATTTATAACGGGATATTTCAAACTATTTGAATATAATGACTTAAGTTTATCAAAGAAGAAAATTTTGCTAATTGCAATTGCAGTGTCTTATGATTACCGGCTATGCAGTAAAGCCTTAGTTAGCGAAGCCGGTGTTTGTTATACCATAGAGGAGAAAATCCTTGCGGCCGGCCGAAGGCCGGCTATGCAGAGAAGCTTTAGTTAGCGAAGCCGGTGTTTGTTATACCATAGAGGAGGTAATCCTTGTACTCGGCGTGCTTAAACTGCAGGCAGTTGCCATTGCAGGAGGTCAGGATATAATAAAATGCCCCATTTGTTGTCAAAATGTCGAGGACTCAATTATCAACTAAATTTGAACAACTTCGTCACATTTGGTAGTTAAACAGTAGATTTTGCGGAATTTAGCAACAACAAAATGCGTTAGGATCGAATAATAAGTTCTAAAATTATACATTTTCGTCACTTTAAAAAGTTGTTCAGATAATTGTAACAGTTATTATATTGCAACAACAGCAAAAACTAACATCACCCACGTAATTTTGACTTCTTCGCAACGATTTGCGGTTTAAAAGTGAATACCAAGTACAAAAGCAATTTGCCTAAGTTATGGCAGTTTTTACTTAAATTTCATTATGATCGGTGGTGAAATAGTAATGCTGTAAAAAATGTTAAATTTTAAATATTAAATAGTTATATTGTACTCAAAGTTAAGACCCCTGGATTCAAAAGTTACCGCACGTTCTAGTACACAAATTTATTAAATGAGTGCACAAAACAGCTCAAACTAACTCTTCGGGTACATTGGGTAAATTTTTAGTAAGTGAACTAAAAAAATTATTATTGTCTTTTTAAAGGATATTTGTGATTTTTTGAACTGTTTGTTTATTCAATGACTTTAATAAGTTTTGTTGAAAATTAGTGTTTTTATTTTTCTAGTGAAAATTAGTGAAAAAAAATTTATAAAATAATTTTTGCAAAGCATTAAAAAATATGCTAGTTATTTAATGATGAAACTTTTTTAAGGTTAGTGTTTGAACAAATTGGCGACTTTCTGTAAATTTCTTTAAAAAAAATTGTCCACGTTAGGTTTTAAACTTTCAAACATTAATGGAAAATGTTACCAATTTATTTAAATATATCAATTTATGTTAAAAATAGGTTTTTCAAGTCAAATTAAACAAAATTATATGAAAAACTATGTATATTTAAAAATGAATTTATATTTAAAAATAATTGGTGAAATTGGCCATAACAATTGGTTTGACTGTAGGTTTTTAATTATTTGTCAAAGTTTCAGCTCAGTTATTTTTTATTTTACTCTGACTCGTCTAACAAAAAAAAATGGAAGATAAATATGTAGTAGAATGGCCCACTTTTTATTATAAAAGGCAATAAAAAATAAATTAACTTCAAAAGAGTAGTTTTTAGAGCCAAAAGCGATACAACTAAATTCAATTGATATTCAACTACCAAAGCGCTCTAATTCGTCATAAAATATAGACGCTAAGTAGATTCTTAATGGAAATATTATCATAGTGGGACACTTCTTCCCGAACGATGTTACTACAATAAGAATTGAATAGCAAAAGCGATAGATTTTTGCTAGATTATTTTTGTGGGTCTTATTTCATTTCTTTTCGATGGACTGTTTTTGGAAGTTATTTCATTAATGTCGTTAGGAGTTATTTTATTATGAAATAACTCCCAAAAGTTGGGGTTTGTTTCATTTAAGACTTGGAAATTATTTCATTTTTTTTTTTTTGGGATTTATTTCTTTTTTCCAGTTTGGGACTTATTTCATTTATTTTGGAATTTAATTCATTGGGAGCTATTGCACTGGGACTTATTGCACCTGGGAGTTATTGCACGGAGCCGGAAATTTCTTATTTGAAATATTAAGAGTTTTTTTTAACTGTTTTCAACGACTTTGTTTGTTCAGTTTTTAACCAATTTTTTCTTTTTAAGACCATATAAAAATATAATCCAAAAAGCTTTACATACATATAGTTAATGTATATCTATTAGGGTATTCATTTAATCGACCTTTTGCTTTAATCGGTTAATCGCTAGATTAATTAACCGAGGTTTTGGTTTAATTGGTTAATAATCGGCTAATTTTGTTTTTGATCGGATAACCGATTAATAAAGTTTTTTTATAAATTAAGTAATTTCAATATATAAAAATGCCTTAATTGTTTATTGTTTATAACAATTCTTGAACCAAAACGAGCAAACAATTGTTTAAAATAAATATTGTTGTGTTTCAAACAAAATAAAAATGTTAATGCTGTGTTCATTGTTTCGTCATAACTGTACAGTAGAAATCTAAATTATAAGCGGTAGCCCATATCGTTGGCTTAATATGCAAACTTGCTAATTCAATTTCAGCACATTTTTCAGGAGAGACAAAAAACTTTTTTTATTTCATATGTACAGCTTAAGAGAAAAACCAAAAATATAGTTGATTTAACACACTGCAAGACTCAAATTGAAGAAAAACTTCATGCTGGTCGATGAGGAGTATCTTTCTCTACCACACGGCCTCAAAGTCTCAATTTACATAAAAAGTGGATTGAGCCGGTTGGCATATTAAGCCGACGATATATATTTCTTGTAATTATTTAAAGACATAAGACTTTATGACTACCTTGTGAATCATTTGGTCGAGTTATTTATAAAAAAATAAACTGAGATAATTTTTATTATTAATACGATCTTCGTATGACGTGCTAAATTCCCAGTTTTTCATATTTGATAAATACACTGAAATTTATTGTTGAGGGAAAGCAAGCCCCTTTTTAGTTATTTCAATAGTTAAAGGAGATCTTATAAAATAATCTTTTAGAAAAGTAATTTTGTTTAAATTTTTAGGATTAAAGCGATTCTTTTCATTAGTTTTGACAAAACTTGACTTGGAAAAAATTCTTTCACTTATCATAGATGAATATCAAATTTCTCAGTCCTTTTCCAGGATTTCTCTAAACCTTTAAAATACTCCATTATGCCATTGGAGTTTTTTTTTTAATTTTAACACTTCTAATTGCTTCGGTTAATTCAGCTTAAAGACTGATATGAGAAGATATGAAAAGAAACAAGTAACTAAACAAAAATATATAAAAAGTACGTGAAACAAAAAAAAAGGTGTTGGCAATCAAACATTTAACCCATTTTTCGCCACATTCCTGTTGATCGATGTTGAAGATAAAAAATCATTAAAAAACATTGTAATTTTAGTCGCCGGTCGGCGGAAATGGGTTAAAATGAAGATCACTTTTTTAAACACATACATTTTGTATATAAGACGAAACAAATAATTAAAAACACAAAAAAATATGTTATAATACTACAAAATATTGAAAATTTTGTTACATCGGTTAATCGGTTAATCGGTTAATCGACGGAAATTAACCGGTTTAATCGTTAATCGAAAAAAGCCAATTTGAAATTAGCCGATCAGTTAATCGGGTAGTAAACCGAATGAATACCCTAATATCTATCTATTCTTCTTCGATTTATATAAAACAGGATGTATACATGTATGTATGAATGTATGTATGTAACGTATGGACTCCAAAACGGCTGGACCGATTTAATGAAATTTTCAGGGAATCTTCAGAATATTCAGGCGGGTGACACTGTGAAGTCTGATTTCTTATTTTCGGTCTGCGGGCGGAGGGGCGTGGCAAAATCCAATTTCCAATTTGCATCACCAATGACATCTATATAGTTTGGACGGTTTTTTTCTTTAAAATGATCGCCATGGTCCAACTTAGATTTATACGAAAGAAAATTTTGCCCCGCCCACTTTTTTCGAATTACCTAAGATCAGAAAACGGCTCCATCGATTTGACAAATTTTTCTTTCAAATGTTTGTATTAATCCATTTTAACTTTTCATCGTAAGAAAAATTTACCACGCCTACTTTTACGCCCACTTTTTCTATTAAGCGCATAACTTGAGAACGGCTTGACCGATTGGGACGATTTTTTCTTTAAAATCATCGCCATGGTCCAACTTAGGTTTTAACGGGGAAAAAATGTTGCCCCGCCTACTTTAACGCCCACTTTTTTCGATTTACCCTAAATTAGAAAACGGCTCCATCGATTTGACTAATTTTTCTTTCAAATGTTCATATCTTTTTAACGGATTTTAAAAATCGAACGCAAACATTTTTCCTAATTTGGACAGGACAACGTCTGTCGGGTCAGCTAGTTATTTCATAAAGCTTTAGCACCTTTTTAATTGTGAATATGTTACACTTGGAAATCGCCACAGGACAGCAGGGGCAACTATGTTAGAAACCAACGATATAAACAGAAACAGAAATACAACAGAAATAAAAGCTCTTTTTTTTTGGTAAACTCAAAGCGTGTTGCTACTAATTCGTACATAACTTCTAACGCGCACCGATGCGCAGCATAATTTTTTTATTAAATTAACGCTTATCTTAATCTCTGCTCAATTGGGCCCAAGTGATAACTTGATGACCCCTTAAACTGAGAAAATCCATTTTTTTTTTTGCATTTCCCGAAAAACTTGAAAAATAAAAGCACTTCCAAAAAGAATAGTTTAACAAATCTCGGAGAGTTTATAGGGACAAATCTTCTCTATCTGACAATGGTTTAAATAAGATCCACACCTTCATTGAATCAGCCGGCTGGCTTAGTAAGAATGTTGGCAGCACGGTAACATAGGACTCGTAGGAGGGAGGGAATGGATCCACATGAGATGTGCGAAACTGTGCGGAACCTTACCTAACCTAGGCGTAAAGCCACTTTTGGCCTGATGACTATTTTTTTAATAGTTTAATAGTTTGATGACTATTTGCATAATAGTTCGAAATATTGTTAAAGGGTGGAATTTTATGTTCAAAGTTTGAGCAAATCGATTTATAAATTCGGCCCACAAAAAAAAATTCCAACATTAAAAGTTTACTTAATAAATTATCTCTTTTTTAATTAAATTTTTTTTAATTTCCCCCACATTTTTTTTTTTTTTTTTTTTTGTCCCCAGCTTATCTTAACATTTTACAATTTTGTAAAATTTCTGGTAAATTAAACAATTGCTGATGATTTGATTCAATATTCCATTACCATGCCATTAACAATTTTTGGTTTTACAAAAATCTACAATACCTACAAAACAAATAAAACTTTTACCGAAAAACAGTAATAGAATCTCTGTAAAATTGCATACCAACATTTGTTAACCATGAGATGGAAATAAAATTTAAAACAAAAAAAAATTCAATATGGATTACTTTTCATTTGAAAATGTTAAGCTGCTTGTATGCCATTTTGTCATTTAGATTTTATTCAAAACAACACGCACTCCTACGGATGCAAAACCCCATACAACTATCTACACACACACCCACATACACAAGCACTTTTAAAATAATATTAGAATTGCAAATGTTTAGCTTTTACCCAAAAATTTTAGACTAAAGTAATTGCAAAGAATTTAAAAACTCTGACTTGAGTAAAGTCAATTAAAATTTGTAATTTGTTAATGTATTTGAAAAATTACATATAAATTTAATTGATTATATACAATTACATTTCATTTCAATGGAAAAACGTTAGTAAAAATCGATTCCAACTACTTTTATCAAACAAATTACTGTTATAGGTAATTGTAATTGAAAAAAATCCAAATTTAAGTACAATTACAGGATGGATGTTATTAAAAAAGTACATAAAATTTTAGTTAAAAAAAATTTATTTCAAATTTGTTGATTACCATTACTTGTAAAATACTTGCAATTACTCGTAAATTTTAATTAAACGTATTGCATTGCATTTACACTTTGTTTGAAATGGAAAATTTTTCATTACATTTGCTAACAACTTGTAATTGAATATAAGCGATTCAAGTAAAATCTGAAAATCAATTGAAATTATAAAATGACTTAAAGCAACATAAATTTATAATTATAATAAGAAAAAACTGACTTATAGCAATTACTTTTTATTTGTAGTTAAACATTGTTACACTACAAACGTTCTTAACTATATTTATTTTGAATTTGTAATTGATTTTTTTTTTTTTTTCATTACAATAATATTTCAAAGAATAATTGCAATTGCATTTAGTCAAAAAAAAAATCAAGTGTCATAACACGAAATTGAAAGTTTTTTTTTGTAAAATTTCAACTTGGAACATATAAAGTTCCATTACTTGTAATTAAAAAGTTTTCATGAAAATTACATGTTATTTATAACTAAACGTATTCGATTTAACTTTTTCGTTTTAATGCACGTTTAAAATGAAAAAAAGTTTAGTAAAGTATCTCAATTACGTTACTTGTAATTGTAATTAGAAACACTTTAATTATGGGTAACATTTAATTGTAATCCAATAACGTTGTAATTTGTGGGTAAACGTTTTATATATAAATTACTTCTAAATCTCGATTACATTACTTGAAATAAAAAATGGTAGTTAAAATGTGATTAAAATATAATTGTAATAGAATTTATTTTTAGGATTTTAATACATTACTTATAAATGTTTTTAAAAATACGTTTTTTTACACATTTTATATAAATGTGGTTGTATCGAGTACCGAATAACAATAACATTACTTGTAATTGTTATAAGAAATACCTTAATTACAGATAACTTGTTTTAAAATTTGGTATCTAACAATAATTGAATGAATTCCTTAATCACACCTAAATACATTACATGTAATTGTATTAGCAAATATCTGAATTACACATTACATTTAAAAGTAATTGAAATTAAAATAAAATTCAGTGGATTACTTACAATTGGATTAAGTTTAATTCTTGATTTCAATCACATTATTTGTAGTTTTAATTGGCAATTACTCAATTATACATTACATGTAATTGCTATAGTAATTAAATTGTAATTGACCCTACCCAGGTCTGTTTTAAATGCAAATATTTTTCTTTTAATTTATTTTACGAAAATTGTATATACTATATTTGCTGTAATACAAAATCCAGTCGATTTACTTATAAAATTAAGGCCCATATCATAAACAAATTTTAGATTTTTATTATGGTTTTCAATATAAATATGCGAAAGAAATGTTCTTGTCGACATGGTGGGCCTGGCAGTAATTAATTTTTTTCCAATAAAAATATTCGGTCTATTATAAAATAAAGTATCCCTTATACCTTTTTGAACTGAAAGTTGGTTTAATAAATTTTAAAAACTAATTAAAACTTAAATTCAATTTGAGTGATTTGCTAAACAAACAGATTGACATTTTTTTTGCATTAAGGCTGTAACAGAAATATAATTATAAATTTAAAATTGTTTGTAACGTTTGTGTTTTGTTTGAGAGGAAAATAAAAATTTTTAAAGAGGATTAAACAAAAAGTAAAATGCCTATTTTTCTTTTCAAATGTTTTAAGGATATCAATATGGTCTACAGGTTAGTTTTGAGTAAATAATTTGAAATTTTAAGCACTAAAATATTTGTTGAATATCTATTCTAGTCTAATTCCCAATTAAAGTAAAATTCTGTTTCAAGTTGTCTCAATGCCTCGCTGTGCACTTAGTTTGTTATTCAGTTTGTAACACTAGCCCCACTTAGGCCTACCATACATGACATGTTAACCGGGGGTTAAAAGGTATATCGTTAGCTAAAATGCAAAATGGCATTCAACATCGAGTTTTTAATTGGTAATTATGAATGCCATTAAACCACATGCCTTGACAAAATTTAACACATCTGCGATCAAAAATGACGCTTTTATTAACAAAAAAAAAAACGAACGTATTTACAAGTCTGTTTATTTGATAAATGCCAAACGACGTAATTACACATTTTTTCTAATAAATTATAATGAAATCGTTTTCTTTAAAAATTGTTTGAAAAATTCCATTCTTATCAATGCATGTATTTCTGACATGTTTATAGTTTTCATTTTACAAAGTTTTTTGCTTTTCCTGTAAAATTATATTTTTATAAGTTACGCCTTATTGCATTTTGTTGTTGTTTTTGTTTAAGCTTTGATATTGTTATAAGTGAAACTGTTGTTTATAATTCTTATTCGCTTAACAGTTTAATTATACCCACACCACAATAGTGGAGAGGGTATTATGCATTTGTGCTGATGTGTAACGCCTTAAAATATTGGTCCTAGACCCACCTTAAAGTATACCGATCGTCTTAGAATCACTTTCTGAGTCGAACTAACGATGTCCGTCCGGCTGGCTGGCTGTCCATGTAACCTTGTGCGCAAAGTACAGGTCGCAATTTTGGAATGAAATTTGGGTCATAGGTTCTTATTGGCACAAGGACCAAGCCTATTGAAAATGGGCCGAATCGTAGGACCACGAGGGAAGATAGGGGGAAATTTCTTTCTCTCAGAAACTATCAAACCCATTTCAACGAAATTTAAAACATAGATAATACCATATCATGGAAACAGAATGTATGCATTTTTTTAAAAATAGGACCACGAAGGGAGATTGGGGCAATTTCTACCTCTCAAACCGATTTTAATGAAATTTAAAACATAGATAGATCCATGTCTATAGGGACACATTAGCTATACAGTTTTTCAAAAATAGGACCACAAGGGGAGGTAGGGGGCAATTTCTGCCTCTCACAAACTTTCAAACCAATTTTCATGAAGTTTATAAGCATAGATAAATCCATATTTATATAGACACATAAGCATGATGTGTTTTTAAATACTGTAGTGTAGGGTATCATATGGTCGGGCTTGACCGACTGTACTTTCTTACTTGTTTTTATAATATCTTTAGTTTTTCTCAAATCTTTGGAGGAAGTTTTCTGATGATCTGGCCTAAGGAACCATAAAGAATGCGCATAGGAATAGCTTATCCTTTCAACAATAAATTTCAGCTCATCAATAGTATGAAATGGGAATTTAGCACATTTCTTGTTAATTAATTTCTTGGCTCATAAAAAAAAAACATTTTTAACGAAATAAAAATTTGTCATTCCGTTGGCAATTTCTACTACAATATTGATCTTAGACCCCATGAAGTATATATATTCTAAAAAGCAAAGTTGAGTTAATTATGGAATATCACATATATTCCATAATTGTTTGCTACTAAAATTTTGCCTGACCGGTCCACAAATGGCTGAGATATGGGCAATTAACCACGACTGCCTCTTATTTTACCTATAAATCCATTTTTTTTTTGTTTTTTTTTTGGTATATCTGGTGGGAAGAGCCAAAGATTCCAATTTAGGTACAAGCATCTGGGTTATGAAAACACAATATACGACAAAAGGTTTCCGGGATTAGAGAATTGGGCGTCATAGATTTATTTTTATCTAAAGAAAGGTATTTAGATAACTCTCTGTTCTTAGCGCAACCATGGTAAAGGGTATATACGATTCGGCTTAGCCGAATATAGCACTCTTCCTTATTTACAACTGACTTGTCAAATTTCCAATTGCAAAATACGCACATGTCGTATGTTAACCTTAAAACATTGCTAATGTAAAAGTCAAACGCAAAGTCGTCCCCAATCTCGAAAGTGACTTACGTGTATAAAACGTGAAAGTGAATTAAACAAGAAGAGCGATTAACAATACAGTTAAATGTATTCGTTTCATTAAATAATATTGTGACTTTTGAAACAAATTATATTTATATTTTTTTTTTTTTTCTTTGATACAAATTTAGAAAAAATCTCGAAAAGCAAAGTTCTCAAAGAAATGTTTGGTTTTATCATACAAATTGCAATAAAAAAAATATAATATTTAATCTTTTTTTATTTGGTTTTATTTATTTAGTATAAAAAAAAATGTTTTTCTAAAAACACTCTCCCATTGAATAGTCAAGACTCCCAAGAAATTTAAAAATGTTTTTTGTAGTTTTAATTGTTATTAAAATTTAAGAACAGAAAATATAAGTAAGAATGTACAGTTGGTCAAGTGCGACCATATGATACCCCTCACCATTGTGTATACAGACACATTTTTAAGACTTTACCCTATTTGCTTTATTTTCCTCCATAGCCTTTCGTTGGATATTGTTTGGTGCCAGAATATTCTTAAAATTCTACGCAAACATCGGGTTAAAAAAAACGTGCAAGGAATTCACATCCCGGGGGCTGAGTTCAAAAGTTGAAAATGCTAAGTTGGTTTTTTTGATAAGTGAGGAGACCGCCGTATGGGATTTAAGAGGCCAAATAACCGCTTAAGAGCTTATGCTATTTTGAACGTCATCACCAGAACCACAAGTAGCGGAAAATGTACACCCAAGTAGTTGAATTTGGAAGTCTATTAGTTCTTTTCTATTTATGAAGAACGTTCTGTTTTTTGAAGAGTTTTAAGGCATTTTCTTGGGCTTTGCTATATTGATCTTTTTACCAGATTTGTCAGCTTCGGTTTGTACGGCTGCGACCTTTGCTCCCATTTCGTTGTAGTTGGGAGAAAGTAAGCAGCTATCATCTGCATCATCGAGATATTCCTTATCTGAACACCCCATGAAATTACTCTTTTCTCACGGGTTGCACTTCTCATTTTGTCCAAATCTATGTTGGATACCTGATCTTGTGGTAGAATATAGCCTTGCCTTATGGCAGTACTTAAGGTAAACTTATCACAGATGCAGCCTTCAATCAACACCCTGCAACTAACATTAACGTAGAGGGCTTTTATCAACGATATAATTTTCGTTGGAGTGCCCTAACATGCGAGTTCATTCCAGATAACGGGAGGTGAGAGGATATCAAATACCTTCTCAAAGTCTATGAGGGAATCTCCACTCAACTGACTGTTCTATTATAATCCTTAGACTGTTCACAGGCTGTATACAGGATTTTTGGAGTAGAGTTTGCTCAGATCCTTTTGTTTTTAATATGTTATATTTTGTCTTTCTTATGCAACCCACGCACTGTTAGACTAGCTCACTAACAGCTAGCCTACCTGGGCACCAAATATAACTTTGTTCGCTATATTGATAAGTGTGATATCACGTCAGTTCCTACATTGAGATAAATCTCCTTTTTTAGGATATTCATAATGAGCCCTTCCTTCAAATAATCGCATAACTAATAAGCCCTCCAGAATATTACTTTTACAGATTATTCGACTGCATCTTTGTGGTCGCAAGGATCGTGCTGCATTTTTCCTCCATTTGACAACATTGTAGAGTAATAATGTACCCACTGCTCTATCTGGACTTTTTTCGACGTTTTTTTGTCTTCCACTTCAGCTTGCTTTTTGAGAGATGATTTGTGTTGTATTCAAACTATTTGTTCTAAATTTGGAAACTTTAATTGTTACCATTCTGTAAATGTCTGATCTTAAAGGGTAGTGTATAAAGTGCTTTACAGTGCTGCTATCTACGTGGTGGTATTGACATTACTATGTTGCCCTATTGCCATCTTCGTAGGAGAAGTAACGTGTTTTATTTTTCAGGCGTGAATTTTTTGCTGTCTTTGTATGAGGAATTTGTATCACTAAATTTTTCCTTCCATATGACCACATATACACATATAAACATGTCCTTACGACATTCAAAACGAAGCAGTCTACCATCTAGACATTCAGCCTGTATTTAGTAGCACAAACATCTCTAGATCATTTTTAAAAGTAATTCTAAGCTGAGCGGTATAGTAAAAGATGTCTTTGTATTACAAATATCAATTTAAATCCATAATACCCTTTTTTGGGGTGTAGGGTATAAAAACGATAAAAACTTATACGTTATTAATAAATTTTAAAAACAAATAGTTTTAGATTTAAAAGTCTTTGAACAAAAATAAAAACATGTGCCGGTCACACTTAACCCAATTTTTTTTTTTTTTTTTTAAGAAAACAGATAAGAAAAGTAGTGAAATGATTGTAAATAAAATATTTACAATTGTTTGATTAAAAAAAAAAAAAAATCATTCATAAAAAATTCCAAAACCCCTTGAACTTGTAAAAAACCAAGATTAAGTTTTTTTAGAGAAATTTTTATAAATAATTAATTAGAAATCTTTTAAATTTCAATATAAAAAATATTATTTTTTTTTCTTTAATAAAACTACGCTTCTAATTTCATTTCAAAATAAAAATTTCCATATTTCCATAATTGTGATTAAAACAAAAAAATAGTTAAAACAAAAAGCTTAAAAACCTCTTGGAAAAAGTTTTGTTTTTTATTCGTTTTGGAATATAATTTTTTTTTTTTTTTTTTTGTCTTGTAAAATTTCCTTATAATTTATTTAGTGAAGTGTAGTATACATTTCACAAAATGCTCTTCAGCATATTATTCATCTTGGAAAAAGAAATTAAGAAGTTGTGAAAAAATCACAAAAAATCCAAAATGCGAAAAAGAACAAGTTAGAAAAATATAATCGGCAAAGGCGAATTTTTGATACCCTTCATCAAAAACAGCGTTTAAAAAGCTGCAGTTAAGATAGTAAAAGTCATAATATTGTGCTGTAACTTCGACATCTTCATTTGTCATTGGACAAAATAACTGTTGCCTTTACTTCTGATTCATTAAATGAAAACAGTCGCAGTGAAGGCAAAAGCAAAAAACGAAGTGTTGTACACAACAAAGAACATCGGCAGTCAACATGTTCGGAAGGGTTTGGTTTGACCGACTGAAACAACTTTTCGTTTTTTGCTTTTGCCTTCACTGCGACTGTTTTCATTTAATGAATCAGAAGTAAAAGCAACGGTTTATTTTTGTCTAATGAAAAATCAGAAAGTGGAAGAAAAAGCAATTTTTTGATTTTGACTGCAGCTTTTTAAACCCTGATCAAAAATTAAAAAAAAGACTTAACTTTTCATTAAAGCTCTGACTAATTTTTGAAGAAACCTTCAAAATTATATTGATTAGTTTTTTATTGTTGCCAGGGATGCCAATCTCGATTCCGTGAATCGCGAGACGAAAACCGCACAGCTCTGCAAAAAAAGTTTTAAGACAATAAATTGAAGGCATTAGTAAGATTATTGTCAAACGCAGTAGGAACTTGCAATGTAAGTTAGAGCCAGGCGAGCAGCAGGATTCATTTTAAAGCAAGCAAATTGGTTACTCAACGAGTTGGAGCAAAAAGGCTGGAGGTTCGTTCACATTTCGTTTCGTTACTACTAGAGCCCTTCGGCTTGTGTTTATTTTCACATAACTTACAGGAAAAAAACGTAAATTAACACCAAAATGTTTTCTTCCTTTTAAGAGTTTCGAAACTGAGTGTGGTTTCAACAGTCGGACAGACGAAACTTTTCCATCACTTCCAAAAATAACTCAAGAATCCCAAATAAATTTAATGTATACTTATCGTTTTTACTAAGCGTATGAAAAACTTAATATACCCTTACACAAAACTTCGTGTGGTGGAGGGTATAAAAAGAAAAAACCCTTAGCAAACTTTAGATATAAATGTATGAGTAAAGAGAGTACGTGTCAGTAAAACTTGTCTTACTAATATGCAAAATAATGTCATAATTAAGGATTTACATTTTACGACGCATCACTAGCTAAAAAAAATACACACTTACACACGATAACAAAAAGCACAAAGGCAGTTAATAGAGAATTTTCGAAAAAGGGGCAAAATGTTTAACGAAAAAAGGTTGCATGGGCATACGGGTTAAGAACTCTTGAAGATTAAAAATAGTAGTTGCGGCTGCCCTTTGTTTCGCCTTAGCTAAGGCGTTGGTCCTATCCTTAAGTTCCTACTTCACATGACTTTACAACAACCCCGCCACCATCATCCCCTGAAATTTATTTAAAAAAAGGATAAAAAATACACGACTTTTTTCAGCCAAAATCTAAAAGAATTCTTCTAGCCAATAGCTATTCTAGTAAATGAAAAATCTCCTTAGGCTTAAGAGCTTATTCCAATCTTAAGATCTCGCCTTTTCCCCCTTTCCTCCTCCCCGCTTGTGTGCTATCAAACATTACCCCATGTTTTCTCCCTGGCAAATGAAAAACTTTTTTAACATGCCTTAATAGTCAAAGCTTTTTAAAGTTCATTTGTGTTCAACACAAGAGGATCTGGGGTTGTAAACTAACTACAACTACTTCTGCTATCAAAAAATAAGCGACAACAGCAGCTACAAACACTAACACATACTACGCTCGCCCTCCAACAGAATAACCAAATAGAAAAATTCACTAACTGGTGGCTTTACTGAGTACAACAAATACCCGACAAAAACAACAACATATAGAAAAGGAAAAAACAAACAAAAAAAATAAGACTATAGCAAGTTTTATGAAGCACAAGTGGTTAAATCAGCAGTAGCAGTAGTTTTAGCAGCAGCACAAGTAGCATATCAATCACATGCTACAAAAACAACAATTACTACAAGTACTAGAAATAGCATAAAAAAGGAACTGGTAAACTTTTTTAGTTCTTGCTTTTTTTTTTTTTTGTTATACATATTAAGAGCGCAAGAAATGACACTGCAGGCATGAATACTAATTTAGCGCTGCATCACATTAACAACATCCGCTCAAAGTAATACAATCTAAAATCTACTAGAAAAACAACAACACTAAAACTACCACTTCTCGACTCAGAGAGATGTAAGAAAAAAAATATTAAACTTTATTATTCTTTTACCAAAAAAAAAAAAAAAAGAGAAACACATAATGGAGTAAAAAGTTTTTTAACAAATAATTTTGAATAATTCGTGCACAGAAAATTTATTAAAATTTAACGAAGAAAAATATAATTTCCAGAGGCAAATTTTTAACAAAAGGAAACAAATATTTTTTTAATAGGAAATTTATTCTTTCCCAGAGAGGATTTATTTTACTACAGAAATTATTCTCTCTTCGGAGAGAAATTTAACTAAAATAAAAAATGTCACTCACTTTTTATAAAGAAATTTTTGATCGCAGTATCTAGGTTTTCTCTTTCCGGAGAGAAATTTAGTACTATACAGAAAATGCTTTCTGTAAAGAAACATTTTACACTATAGATAACTTTTTCTTACAAGAAAAAAATGTTTACTACAGAAAGCTTTTGCTCTCCAGAGAATCTAATTTTTTTTAGAAAAATGTTTTTTTATCAAAAAGTAATTTCAATTTTTGGGAATACAAAATTTTAATTTCAAAAGATTTTGCCATTCGTGCTTAATTCCCAGTTTTTATTATTGATTAAAACATTTATTGTTGATGGGATAAGCTATTCCTATGCGCATTTCACTGGTTGCTTAGGCCAGATCAGTGATGTTAACTTTTATTTTTTCATTACCGTACGGCCCTCTAAAAATTACCGTTTTTGAGAAGAAATTACCGTACGCAAAGGTTTTTTTCAATTTAAACATTCACAGCAGTATTCAAAAACAATTTATTTAAATTTTAAATGTGTTTTATGAAAACATTTTAATGAAAATCTTTGTTTAAAACATATTTTAAACCAAAATTATTTTTCATCAATACGAAAGTATGATGCTTTTACTTTCGTATTGATGAAAAATAATTTTCGTTTAAAATATGTTTTAAACAAAGATTTTCATTAAAATGTTTTCATAAAACACATTTAAAATTTAAATAAATTGTTTTTGAATACTGCTGTGAATGTTTAAATTGAAAACTAAAAAAACTAAAATTTAAACGTTACTGACAGACTTATTCATCATCGCACAGACTAAACGACTGAAGCTAAAAAGTTTAAATTTGAATCGGAGTTGGAATCGTTTAACTAAGAAAATAAAATTCGAATATCGCAAGAGAATATTAACTCAAAATTTTTTTCTTTTACGTTTTGGATTTACACGCAATATCCATATCTACCCGCTGTAAAATATAGTGCTATTTTGTCATCTTCTTATGATGAAACGATTGGTTTAAAAGTTCTTTTTCATATGCCTTTAATACAAAATTAAAACATAATAGTTTTGCTTCAACTGAAAAGTTTTACTGCCGTATTCATAAAAAATTAAAATGGATTTGAAATTCATTTTAAGAAAAATTTGTATGAAACATTTGCCTTAAAATACATTTCAAACTTATTTTATTTTTTATGCATACGGGGGTTAATATTTAAGCTTCGTTCAGACGGTGGTCAGATCTTACAATGTTGTCACTAAATTTGCCTAAAAAGTATTGCAACTGTGTTAACATTGTAAGCTCATTTTCATTTGGCAGATGTGTAAAATTAATGCATCTGACAATGGCGCCATTGTGAGAAAAAGGACTACATTGTAAGATCTGACCACCATCTTTACGAAGCTTTACTATAGTTAAATGCATCACATTACGGCTACTTTAAATGCTTAAAAAATTGTTGATTTTGAAACAAACAAAAAGTTTAAAATAAAATTAATAATATAACTAAAATGAGTTATTTAATTTTTCATATTTTACACTTATAACTGTAACCTAAGCATTTGCAGAAACATAACATTCTTAATTTTTTGTATAACATTCATCTATTTATAAAACTGGTTGAAAATCACCTCTTAAAAGTTAAAATCATAAAGTAAGTATGTTTATAAATATCAAAAAACCCAAATCTTGATATTACCGTATTTTAAATGAAATTACCTTGCTACCTTTTGGGGCTCAAAATTACCGTAAAAAAGGGTAATTACCGTACGGTAAACATCACTGGGCCAGATCATCAGGAAACTTCATCCATAAAGATTTTAGAAAAACTAAAGATATTAAACCAAATAAAACTGTTAAACGTATAAGACTTATAGCAACAGTCCTACTTGTAATAATATCAAAGTTTAAACAAAACACATCAACAATAAACAGTGGGTTTATCTCATCTTACATTCCCCACTACAATTAGTTGAAATTATCTAAACATTAATTGTAGTTGTAAGTAGGTTAAGAAAAACTTACAAAAGATGTTGTCAATTAAGTGTTTTTTAGGCCGTGCACTTGCCTGTTTATTATCAAAAAGTAATTTCAATTTTTGGGAATACAAAATTTTAATTTCAAAAGATTTTTCCATTCGTGCTTAATGTTTTTTTTTTTCAGATAGAAAATGTTAATTTTAAAAACATTAAATTTTTTAAAAAGAAATATTCTCTTGATATAGAAAAAGATTTTACCATACAAAAAACTATCACTGCATAAAGAAATTATTTACTATAGAAAATGTTCTCTCTTTCTCTTTAAAAACGTGATTTTTTTTTAATATAGAAAATATTCTCTTTATAACAAACAAGATTTTAATATAGAAAAAAATTTCTCTGCATAGAGGAATTATTTGCTGTGGAAAATTTTTTTTAAGAACAAATATTTCTCTTTTTAAATTTTTTTGTTTGTTTTGTTATAATGGGTGATTTTTTAGCTATTATCTTTTTGGCAACACTGGTTTAAACAGCTGACGCACGTTTCGTGTTTTGTTTCACTGTCAAACATCTTCAGTTTGGTCTATAATTTAAACATGAATCGTCTTACAAACGAACAACGCTTGCAAATTATTGAATTTTATTATCAAAATGCGTGCTCTGTTAAGAAAGTTCACTGCGCGCTTCTTGTGTTCAGCGACGAAGCTCGTTTTTGGCTCAATGGGTACGTTAATAAGCAGAATTGTCGATTTTGGAGTGAAGATCAGCCAGAAGCATTGCAAGAGCTACCAATGCATCCAGAAAAAGTCACAGTTTGGTGCGGCTTATGGGCTGGTGGCATCATTGGACCGTACTTCATCAAAGATGATGCGAATCGTAACGTAACTGTGAATGGTGAGCGCTACCGTGAGATGATATTCAACTTTTTTTTGGACAATAGTTTGTTTATAAATCAACAATAGTATTTTCCTCTTTTCAAAGAGCAAAATGCTATGGTTGAAAACCGACCATGCTATTATAAGTGTTAAACATATTTTAATTATTTTTAACCATAACATGTTCAGAGGCAACCAAAATATGGTTGTGATTTCTTGATGGAGGACTAATTCAACCATAATATGATTGACGCAGACAATAATATGGTTAAAGTAAACATAATATGTTTAAAATTTACTTTAAATATAGATTTGTTGGAGTTGACCATATTTAAACATGTTTTTTCTCTGGGTTTATTAATTGTTCAAGCGAACATTCCAAAACGCTCAAATAACAAACGGCAAACCCCTCTGAAGAGATTGAGTAGTTGCAATCGAAATATGTAAGGGTAACCTGTCCGTGAAAGCCTGGGTTCGAGCCCCGCGGCAGTCAAGAATGAAAAATTATCAATAAATTTTAACTAATTTCATGTTTTAAAATTCCTTTCTTCATAAAAATAATTTAATAAAAATTTAATTTGATGAGTCTTAAGCTAAGTTCCCACTATCGGCGCAATGTACCAATTTTTGTCTTTTGCACAATGTGGAGCAATCAAATTGTTTAATATGTACCGATTTTTATCGGACACTTGTGTGCCGATCACAGTTGCCAATCAGCGCCGATACAAGGGATGGCAAAACGAATTTTTTTAACGTGCACCAACTGGCTACTAAAATTTTACTTTTTTGAGCTTAATTGTACCAAAATTACATTTGTTTTATCTATTATTTATGTATTAAAAAGTTGAATAGCACATTTGTACTGTTAAATGAAAGAAAACAATTCGCTTTAACGAAAACATTGCTGTTGTATCGATGTTGCCATCCCTGCTTTGTAAACATCTGTTTACAGAACAACAATTACAAAAAAAAAAACAAGTGCAGTAAGTTTGAATAAAATTGAATACATTTTTAATTTTATATTAATATATTATTTAAAATTGCTAGGAAACTAATAAAGGAATATTCAAACGGAGAATTTTGCGAATTTTAAAAGTAAAATTTTGTCGCCAACAAACAAATAAACCAAAACATATGATTAAATTGGCCCAAATAACACGATAGTGTGACCGCATTGTACCCATTATTGTCGCAATTGAGTTTTGGCCGATATGAACCGAAAAAATTCTCACAATGTGCGACGATAATGGGCCCACTCAAGAATAAATTGTGCAATGTTTTTTAATATGCGCCGATACAGCACAATAAAAATCGTCACAGATTGTGCTATTTGAGCCGATAGTGGGATCTTAGCTTTAGCCTAATTAAAATATCAAAATATGGATTAAAAACCGGAAACAGTTCAACAAAATAACCACAATACTAATTATTGCTAAAATTTATAAATACAAACAAACTTTCTTTATAACACATTTTTTTTTTTTTTTTTTTTTTATTCCCTATGCTAATCCCCGCGAAGCTTGACGCTTGTCTGCAGGAAAGAAACCAGAGTCTCTGGCGGGAATCGAACCCGCAACCCCGGGGTTGATAGACTAGCTCACTACTAGCTAGCCTACCGGGGCACGTTAACATCTTTTTCGACTTCAAGCTGTGGTTGTTACAACCATTGAAGTCAACCGCAAGGTTTATGTGTCCTCAATATTGACGTAGACCTTCTAAAATGACTTCTGTATAGATACCCTTTCGAAAATCACGTTAATACGTTGACATGTCGGTATTTGTATTGACTTCAGCCGAAATTACTTTTACATAAATCCTTAACAAACAGTGACATAATTTCCATAATTCCAATTTCGCTATCTAAATTATGTTTTCTCCAAAAACAATTTATATACACAGTTCGTCAAAATTCACTCGTTTATTTCCTAATACAGTCGAACTTCTCTATCGTGAACTTTTCTACAATAAAGCTATCCCTGTTATGAAATTATTTTTGAAGCACTGCTTTTTTGTATAAATTTTGGTGTAATTTGATCTGCTTATAATCAATTTCCATACAGTGAATTTTTCTTTACAATGAACAAATTTTTCAAATAAAAGCTTTACTCTCATGCCTTTCTGTCTCCATTTAATTAATTATTTTTTTAGGGAATTCTTAGAGATGAAAATAAGAACAACCCCGTGTCTTGTGAACAAAAAATGTCGTTCGGATGTGGCATTTCTTTTAAAGAGTATGTTATAAGAATTTAATTTAGTTGAAAAAGATATATTTATAAAAAGTTTGGAGCTCTTCCCAGCCTTTAGCAAGTATTTAAAAAGGCAATGCAGTTATTCTTGCAATATCGTAGTCAAGACTACACGCAAAAGGCTTTAAACCTGCCATTCTGATGATGCAATGCTCGAATGAATAACCGCCGATTGAAAAAGCTTAATCCAAACTAAAACGTTTTTTATTTTATTTTAATAAAAGTAAATATTATTTCTGTATAATGAATTTTCTATATAATGAAGTGATTTTTGGTCCCATGCAGATTCATTATAGGAAAGTTCGACTGTATTTTTTTTTTTTTTTTTTAATTCCCTAAGCTAATCCCGCGAAGCTTTACTCTTGTCTGCAGGAACCAGAGTCTCTGGCGGGAATCGAACCCGCAACCCCGGCGCTGATAGACTAGCTCACTACCAGCTAGACTACCGGGGCAGGATACATTAGGTATCTATTCCAATTTAGACCATCTTTTGTAAAAAATAGTTAATAAACTTGCGAAAGGTGTAGGGTATCATATTTGTTTTACTTCTTAGATATCCTATGAGCGCTTTAATTTTTTTGCTATTTAAAAAAGTAAATCTATCAATAATCGTGTTTAAAAACCAGAAAAATCATCTAGTTTTTTGCGATTCATTTCATCTTTTAATTATTTACAGCAAAACTCTAGAGCGTATGATTAATATAAATTGAATAAAATAAATTAAGTTTCTCTGAATTTTTCTACACAGACAATTTTAAATGGCTAACATTTTAATTAATTTTTTTGTCTTCTCTGCCAAAAAAAAAACGCTTTCAAATGATTTCATTTTTTTTTTTTTAATTTTTTACACAAATTGATTTTCTAGGTTTAAAATAAATTAAAAACAAAAAAAAAAGTTAAATATTCATACAGTTTTAGTTTAAAATAAAATTGAAATTAATTCACGTGAAAATAACTAAAAACAGCCACTACAAACTAAATATATTTTGACATTTGCCTGTCATTTTCATTATTTAAACATAACAATTTGAATAGACATTTGAAATCTACAAAACCAACAAAAAATTAAAAAAAAACAACTCTGACTTTTTGTGTATTTAGTTTTAATAAAGAGAGACTGATGGAACTAAAAAAAAAAGAAAGCAGAATAAATAGAATAGAAGTTTATTTTAAACAGTAACTTATCATGGAACCAGTGATTCAGATTCGGATTCACATTTTTGTAGTCATTTTTTCTGCTCCACCTACAATCAAACGAGCTCATTCTACCGTTGAATGGATGATGGTGACGAGCCACAAACAGTTGCTAGATTAACTGACAGTCAAACAATAGACATAAAAATACAACTCACACACACTAACACACCAACACATACATACTCATACGTATAGAGATAGCAAAAAAAACTAAAAAAGGAAAAGGAGGCATTCAGGCCGACAATGTTTTTTCATTTGAAAATTTTTGTTGCTGCTGGATATTTCAACTCTCTATTCTTCTCTTCATGCACAATGAATGGCAGACAATGTACAAATGTCAACAACATAAAAACGTTTGCAGTTAACTCAACTGACACAGTGAATGAAAATATTGTAAAAATACAAACACACTAACACATCCACGGCTAAGGCTATAGATTTAAGCAAACTTTAGAAAGATCATTGAGGTTCTAAAAGTTATTTAAATCGATAAATTGGTTTTTTTTTGCAATAAAAATCTTATCTTATCTTAACTCAGCTGATTTTGACAACTAAAGTTTTATTTTTAGTTGTTGTGATGCCGCTTAGAAAACGTTGAAGTGTACATAGCAAGTAAAGCCTAGATTACACTATCTCACAAGCCTTACGTATTCCATAATACTTTGTGAGATAGAAATCTAATGAGTTTTGTTGCGACTGTCAAAAAATCTAATGTAACATGACAGTTCGTGTTCACACCATCTCACAAAGTATAAACACTCACACATGAAATAAAATGCAACCCTGATCCAATGAAAAGTATTATTGTTTTGAAATTTTTCAAAAAACGATGAAGTCGTATGGGATGTCAAACTTTTTTCTTAATACTTGTCATTTTCGTGACACATTGCATTCACACTATCACACTTTGTCATATTACTTGAGTTTTTGACATGTATTAATACAAAGTATAATAGTGTAATCTAGCCTTAAGGTATATTAAAAGCATGCAATGGGTTGAGGTGAAAACTATTGGTGTGAATCTTTTTTAACCCTAGAAAGATAATCTGCGTAAATTTTACGCATGCACTTTCGAAATATTGATATTTATTTTTAATTAGCTTGAATAAGTTGCTGTGCATTTCAGAGATTTTATATGTACAAATATTTTAAATTTTGGTATTTTTATTAAAGACAAGTGGTAAAATGAAATCTATATTAGTTTGTTCTTAATTAATCAAAAACAACAACAATACAGCAGACTAAAATAATGCGTAAATTTTACGTATGATTATCTTTAACGTATGTCATGATATGATTATCTTTTAAGGGTTAAAAGAAGATAAATTTCTCTTAACAAAGAATTTTTTGCGCATAAACGTTTTCTTTATTAAGAGATTCCTTCCTTAATAAAAAATGCAATATTAATTATAGAGAATTTTTTGCCATAATTAAAAAAATGTCCTGCTTTACCCTTTAACGACCATAGGGAAACATACTGGCCCAGGGGATTTTGCATCATATAATTGTTCACGTAAGAGATAGAGTAAATATATTCAAAACGGATTTGTAGCGGTGGTAGGGACCTATCTGGCCCCATTTGCCCACTAGAAGGCCTCAAAGTTGGCCAAAAAGTCGCCTTACTTCAGGGGGTGCTGTGGGGAGACCGTGGGGCGCACCTGGCTAAAACTCGGGTATATTTTGGGAGCGCCACTTACCTTTCAAAAAAAAGTATGTGTTAACTTCAACCTGCCCACATTTACCCCAAATATGTTTGGCGAGTATGTTTGCCTGTGGGTTGAAACGGAAAAAAACGCACCTAAAAATAATCTAAATATTTTTTTTTTTTTTTTTAAATAGAAACTGGGAATTATTTCCTTCCGAAGGTTACTTTATATTATATTCAACATTTTTCATTTTTCGAATTTATTCTATGAGTTAAATTTCAGTTATGTATTTTATAAAGCTTTTTTGTAAGTCAATTGAACAAAATGCATCGTGTCTGTTTTTGTTTAAAGTTCAAAGTTTTTTTTGCGCTGATTTTTTGTTTGTTTTCATTCATTTATTATTCGAAGTCAATCAGAGCATACGTGTTTCGTGCATTACTATTTGAAAGTGTATTATTGTTGCATTTCGAGTCTTATTTTTGATTAAACAGTGTATTATTTTTTGGTTATTATAAATAAAAAAATTTAAATGAGTGGATCAGTCCGTGTCATTTCTTTTCTCTTTATCCGGACGAAATTGCGCAACTTTGGTTTGCGCCACCAGTGACAATGAGGAAGAAGCTGCTGCATATATGGATGAAGAGGACATCGTTTTTCTAGAAAATCGCGCTTTGGAAATCCAAGAGGATGAGCCCATAGAAGTTGTTATTGAAGGAATTAATCCTATATAATCTCTCGTTGGTCGTAAAGCGGTACAAGTTGCTGTAGCGGATGAGCCAATTGCATCGACTTCAAATGCTTCAGTAATACCAGAAAAGTCAGCACTTTAAATACGAGCAGAGAATACTTTCTGGTTCAGAGAGACACTTGCCTATAAAAACCCTTTTTCAGCGGATTTCAGGAGAATTGCATATATGAACATTCGCAAGTTCTAACACCCATTGTAAATGCACATGTGGAAATGCCGAGAGCGTGATGTGTTCAATGCTGTTTGTAATTTTCAAGGTAAGTTTTTATAATTGCAAGTTTTTATATTGCAATAGAAGTTACTTTTTTCTATACTTTTTTGGTTTCAGAAATGTGCATAATGATAGTGCAGCAGTCTAACCCAACAACCTAACTGTGGTGTGCAAAGTAAAGCGGAGTGTTGCAGGACAGGCAGGTAAAATTGAGATATATTGCCCTTTGGTTGTCCAGCATTACTACAAGGGAATGGGAGGTGTCGATCTCATGTACCAAAAAAAGGTTTACTATGAGTATGATCGCAGAAGCAAATAGCGGTTTTATTTTCGATTGTTCTTTAATATCTTCGAAATATGCGTCCATAATAGCTACGTGACTTATAGCAGCTTCGCTTTAGCAAAACAATTAATTAATTACTTCTGTGCAAGACCGCGCAGATTCCCGGAAGCAACCAGAAGTCTTTCTATAAAATGGAAAAACGTGAAAATTGGAAACGATGCCTTCGCTGTGCCAGCTATGGCAAATATAGCCTCACAAATGTATTGTGTACTTTATGCAATGTATTCCTTTACTTTACATCACGTAACTGTTTTTATTTATAAATTACTTTTTAAATAGTTTAAAAAAATATATAAAACATTATACTTTTCAATTAAATTTTTTGGATAAAAAATTCTCTTTCAGCCCACAGGCAACTATATTTGCCAAGCAAAATGAGGGGCAAGGAGAGGACCGGGGGGCCTGTTTTTTTTTGACGTTACTGATATTGGGCCATACATTATGAAACTAAGAATAAGAAAAAATAAAAAATCTCTTCTGCAGAAAAAGTCCGGTCCTCAAAGGGTTAAAAGAATAATATTTAAAAAAAAAATAAGAGGAAATTTTTTCCATAAAACAATTTTTTAAATAGGACTTCTTCTATTATATAAAATAATGTTTTTTTGAGAGAATTTTTGCTAATAAATCGAAGTTTTTTCAAGAAGAAATTTTCTTTATAAAAAATGTTTTTTTTTAATAATTTTCTACATTATAAAATTTATTTTACAAAAGAAACTGCTTCTAAAGTAAAAGAAGAAGTTTACCAGAGTAAAAAAATTTTTTAAAAAAGAGAATTGTGAAAATTGATTCTCGTTTGTCCTTTAAGGGCCATTATTACAACTTGAAGTTAGCTAAAGTTAAGATTAAATTGACAGATAATAATGTGTTATCTGTCAAAAAGCGTCTGTTAACTGTCGGATAACAGCTAACGCCAAGTTATAATAATGGCCCTAAAAAAGATTCTTATGATGAAAAAAATTATCTTTTTAAGAAGATTTTGCTGAATAAATAAATTTCTCTCTCAAACTATTTTTTTTTTTTTAAACAAAATAAGTCTCTCTTAAGGAAAATTTTTTTCAAATTAAAATTTTCTCTCTTAAGACTGGACTAGATTAGTTTCTGCATAAAAGATTCGCTGGGTGTCGTTTCTTGCATGGCACATTTAGGAAGGTGAACTCGCCGCTCTCTAAATTTTTTGTGTTAACAGAAAATTCCAAAATGTTTCAATATAAATTTAAGAAAATTCAATGCGCACAACTTGTTTATTTTTTGGCTCATACATACGAAATCACAACAACTTTTGACAATTTGGAATTATGCATACGCCTCGCTCTCTTAAATTCATAAGCCTTATGAATGTACCTTAATTGCTTTTTGATTCTTTTAGGCTTAATTATCATTACAACGATTTTTTTTTAAGAAAACAGGCATAATTTTGAATGTTTCGTTATAATGTGCTAAATACCCACTTCATACTATTGACAAACTGAAGTTTATTGTTGATGGGATAAGCTATTCCTATGCGTATTTCACTGGTTGCTTAGGCCAGATAGTCAGGAAACTTCATCCAAAGATTTTCGAAAAACTAAAGATATTATACAAATAAAACTGTAAAGCGAATAAGAATTATTAGCCCCAGTTTTGCTTGTAACAATATCAAAGCTTAAACAAAAACAACAACAATAAACAGTGAGTTTATCTTTTTTGGTTTATTTTTAATTGATTTCTAGATCTTCAACATCAAAATCTAAAGTGATGCCTGCTTCCCTAGATAAAAAAGTCATAACTGATGGTTTAAGCGCTGATGATTAAGGCGCTGGTTTAGTTAAACTATACCTGAATTTATATGTAGCTTAAACTTAACAACTATAAGTCAGTCTCCCATGTATTATATGTTGTTAAGAAAATAACATACGACAGCACTACGATAAATCTTATCAAATTCATATGGTCTGTATTGGTAGTTTAAACGCCCAATTTTATGCGCTTAAAGATGGTTTATATGTTTATTGTTTTAGAGATTTGTTGGTTTAAATACATTTTAAGCCAAAAAGAGAGTTTAACTTGCTCTGATTTTTGAGCCCTAAGAGTAACAAAAGAAAATCTAGCCTAAAAAAATCATGAAAGAAATCCAGACAAGTGACACACTTTTAGTTTAAAAGCATTCTTCGAGATTTTTGAGTTTAAATATTTATTTTTTTATTTGTTTTAATTAAAAGCCCTTTTTGGACTTTCCCTGGCCTTAGCAAATGAGTGTATAGATAGTAGGAAAATGTTTGCATGTGTTTGAGTGTTGTTGGTCTGAATGTGATGTTGTTGCCAGTGATAGTGGCGTTTCATTTCAATTCTTTTTTTTCTCAATTTCAATTCTGAATTTGATGTTTAAATTGTATGGCTGTGAGTTTGAACAATAACATCAGCAGCGACAAAAAAACAACAACAATAATAGAAACAACAACGAAACAAACCAAAACAACAATTACAATAACAACAAACAATGATTGCAAATGCATTCAAAATGAGAGGGAGAGGGCAAAGATGCAAATAAAAATACAGGCTGCATTTGAATTATAACGGAAACGGAAATGAGTTCACACAAACAAAATCAAAAATAATAAAAGAAAACATGTCCCTTCTAAAAAAAACAAACAAACACACTACACATTAGCAAATTCATAGTTTTAGAAAAGAAAAAAAGGGAAAAGGACTGAAAAAATTTACTGAAAATAGAATATTTTCACTGTTTAACTGTAAAAAAAAAATCAAAATCTAGAAAATATTGCTGGGCAAAATGAAAAAAAAAATGAATATAAAATTGGGTTATAAATATTTAGCCTTTGATTGCTACAAATTAAAGGAAATTTGAAAATCAATAAAAAGATGGTGAAGGCAAAAAAGACAAATAAACAAACAAAAAAAATGAAATAGACAAGTAAAAAGGAAATTGAAGAAATTAGTGATAAAAATAACAAGAAAATATTTGATTAATTTAGATTTGACAAAAAAAAAGCAGAAATATAAAAACAGAAACTAAACTTTTTATTTTTCAAAGGAAAAGAAAATTGCCACAAATCAGAGTATTTATTTAAAGCAAATTTGATTAAACAGAGAAACTGGAAAGAATGAACAGATTTTGTATAGATTTTCAATTAAATTTTCTTTCTTTTTTAATTTAAAAGCAAAATCTAAATCATTTTTACGTAAACCTTAAATCAGCGCATCAAGCGTTTTTCATCTGTCAAAAACTCTCATGCCCATACAAGTTTAATAAAGCAAACCCAAATATCGCGGTGTCAACGCTTTGCAATTTGATTTTGACAGCGTGGTTTGTAGGGAAGTTGGCTGTTATTGTTAAAAGTAATGTCTATTAAGCTATTTTTTTTGGTCAATATGGCAATTGTTACTTAATTATACTCACAACACAATAGTAGAGAGGGTATTCCGCGTTTGTGCAGATGTGTGTAACAATATTGGCTCAGACCCACCTTTAAGTAAACTGATCCATCAAGAAACACATTCTTAGCCGATTTAAATTGCCATAAGTCTTTTGGAAATTGGTACATAAAAACGCAAAAAGTGTATAACAATTACGCTATTTTTTGTATTTATTTGCCGTTTTAAGCAATTAGATTAAATTAGTAAGATAAAAGTAAATAAAATATATTGCTTGGGATCTATCGAGAAAATTTCGATCAGTACCTTACCTTTTGTTTGAAAATTTTTAGCAATCTTTAAGTTGTGAATTGACACATACAGCCCTAACAAAATACTAACTGAAATTCGAAAAAAAATGTCACATACAAGCTTCAGTTCACTAAAACTACAAAAGTAAGTAAAACCTTGAACATAAACAAGTAAAACAAAAAAAACCAAAAATCTTAATAAATCTGTTAATTAAAATATTGAGATTTGTTTTTGCAGCGGAAATAAGCCGCTGAGTGATGTTTGAAAATCGCTAGATTTCCCGCTTACCACTAAAACGTGTTTAGCGGGAAAAACTCTAAGTTGGCAACAGTGGCTTTAATATCGTTGCAAACAGGACTTTTTGAGTGTTTGCAATTCTCATTCACTCTGCAGTTTTATTTGCTAATATATTTTTGGCTTTTCTTGAATTTTTTAGGAGAATGCTTCCGGATGATCTGGCCTAAGCAACCAGTGCAATGCGCTTATCCTACAACAATTAATTTCAGTGTTTTTTTTTCAAGAATAGAAATTGGGAATTAAGCACGACAAACAAATTCTTGTTAATTAAAAAAGTTTGTATTCCCAAAAATTTCTTTGATAATCTCATAACTTGTTATTTGTATTTTCTTCGTCTACTTCTTCTTTATTTGTAAAATCCGTTCTTCGAATATAAGTAATCATACAAATAAAATTTTGTGATTTTACATCTACTCACAAATGCTTAGTTTTCTGTTTTTCGCAACATTTTGGAGATTTTGTTTATCTTGACAGCCAGTCCATTTCTGAATATTTTTTAGTGAGAAAAGTTCTCTTCTTCCAAATAAAAAAGACGCTCGAAAGTCTTTTTTGTTCAAATTAATTATATTATATTTTGCACCGTTTTATAATAAGTTGGAATACCTGGGAAAATTAAAAAGTCTGGAAAAAGAAAAACTTTATTTTATATACAAAATTTGTGTTTTAATATAAAATAATACGTTATTTTAACAAAAGTATTTGTTAATACATAAATACGAAGGTGGCATGTCATAACGTCCAGTGTCATAGTGTCAACGGACAATGTCATAATGTCCGTGGGCATTAAGACACTTTGCAAATGGACATTGTGTCATTTTAAAACATGTCATAAGTAGTGCTGGAAAACAATCGATAGACTATCGATATTATCGATAAAATATCGAAAATATCGATAGGAAAAATATTAATATCGATATTATTATTATTTAAAATACAGCTATGAAGACATGTTACAGCAGCTATACACAACCAGTTTTTTGCCGCAAATTTTTACTTGCTATTATAAATTCGCGCTGAATTACAACAATGAATACAAACAACAAGAATGGCAAGTGGTATGGATTGCTTAGCAGTGCTAACTAAAGGCCTTTAAGTCGAAATTTGTACATGTTTATATAGGGACTGAAATGTCAAATATTTTTGTAATGTTGTAAAAAAAAATCCAAATCCAAATGCTATTGCATGCATAGGACAAAACAATGAAGGACCATTAGAGGATAAGTCGGCTAGATTGATTACCTTTTTGGGTTGAGAATCAAAACCAATTTAGAAAATTATTTAAAGTTGCTATAGAATATCTTATAGTCCCTGTTACTTCGGTTCCTTCAGGAAGTTACTTATCAATTTTAAAAAAACTGCCATCTAAAATAACGTGCGTATATAAATACGTCTCATACATTCAATAAAGTAATAAAAACAACGGACTGTAGCCTTATAAAAAAATATTTAAAGTTTTCTTGCACAAGTACAAACATTCAGTCGATAGTAATATCGATATATCGATAGTTAAATCTGAACTATCGATAAATATCGAAAGTTGAAAATATCGATAGTATTCCAGCACTAGTCATAAGGTCCATAATTACTAAAGAAGTTAAATACAAAAAAATATCTACATACACGCAGAGAAAAACCATGTTTTATTATGGTCATAACATACAAAACTATTTTTAAAGAAACTAATTTAAAAAATATGGTTGTCGGTGACAATTATTTGGTTAAATTAAAAATAATACGGTTAAATTTTTTTAAAAAATTGTTTTGTTGTTTTTTCTCTAGGTGTATATATTGAATATGTAACGAAAACAGTTTTGGGCACAAGGATTTACTCCTCTATGGTATAACAAATACCGACTGCGCTTACTTAAGCATCACGGCATAGCCGGCTTTCGGCCGGGTGCAAGAATTTTCTCCTCTATGGTATAACAAAAACCAGCTTCGCTAACTAAAGCTTCTCTGCACAGCCGGCCTTCGGCCAGGCACACGAATTTTCTCCTCTATGGTTTAACAAGTACCTACTTCGCTAAGTAAAGCTCCTAAAATCTGCCTTATTTTCGAACGAAGGCTGACTACGCAGGCACGCTTTAGTTTGCGAAGCCGTTATTTATTATAACAAAGAGAAGAAAATCCTTGCCCCCGGCGGACGGCCGGCTCTGAAGAGTAGCTTTAGTTGGCATGCTGGTATTGGTTATACCATAGAGGAGAAAACCCTTTCGCCCGGCCTAAGGCCGGCTATGCTTTCGAGTTTGTAAACATTTTGTGGACATTATGACATTCTACTTTACACTCCGTGGACGTTATGACACTGCTCTGAGGGACTCTATGACACTGGACGTTATGACATGCCACAATACGAAAAATATTCTAATTTATACCAAAACAACATTTATTAACAGTGCAAAATTTACTATTTTATACAAAAATAACGTTTATTCTCCTACTCTATTTCTTATCTATCTAAACGACCTCCTTTGTCAAACTTCCAACCCTATCTACTCTTTTGCAGATGACAGCAACCTTTGCCACTCGTTCTCATTCGAATGCAGACCAAGCGTATCCAAAGTCGCTGCTATGAGGTAGAATATGAATGATACGCTTGGCCGAGACCTTGACATAATCTCGGAATGGGGTCGTGCGAATAGGGTCGATTTTAATGCCCGAAAAACCCAATGTTGCGTTCTGACGCATAAACGTGTGACAAATCAAGGTGCCTCATCTGTATATATGGGTGGTATAATTATTGAGGAATCAGAATCTCTTGATGTTCTGGGCATAACGATACAATGTGATGTCCGATGGACAGAACATATATTCAAGGTTTCGAAAGAAGCATTTAAGTGCCTCGGTTTTCTAAGACGGTGTAGGATATACTTCACTCCATCCGATCTCCTTACTATTTATACCACCTATATCCGACCGCGTATGGAATACAACTCTCATGTGTGGGCCGGTGCTTCAAAGACTATTTTGGAGCTTCTTGACCGCATGCAGGAGAGGGCGAAGGGTCTCATTGGTGACAGTAGGGTACCAATTCTATTGACTCCCTTGGCACCGTCGCAATGTGGGTTGTATTTGTCTGTTTTGTCGTTACTACAATGGGATGTGTTCTGATGAAATTAGGGATCTGGTTCCTGAAACCGAAACTTATGTGGTCGATTGGCAGGTGAATCGTACAACGCATTACAGAGAGAATTCGTTTTTTTCCCGGACAGTTCATATGTGGAATAACCTTCCTGCAGAAGTCTTCCCTCTCACTTACAACATGATTAAGTTCAAATCGAATATTCACAAACACTACTCCCTCTATCCTCGTTCCCACAACTTATTTTCCTAGTTCCAACACAGTGCAATGCAAACACAGTGCAATGCATTAGTAGGGGTGATCCCCTGAGTGCTGGTCCTAACAGAAAAAAAAAAAAGTACTGTCTACGTTTTACAAGAATAAGAGCGATTTTTTTATTAAAAAAAAAACCGTCATAAACAAAACGAAAGTTGACTTTCTTATACATAATTTTTTACATAAATACATAATAAATTTACATAAATGTGTACGAAAAGATACCTTTATGTACCAAAACTTGTATTTATAAAGACAAATTTCCATTTGTTTTATATAAAAAAGTACTTTTGTAAAATATGAAATATATCATAAAAACACATGATTTTTAAACTCTTAAAAGTTAAATAGTTTATCCCAAACTTCCCACTTCTCTCTTTATGTATTTTTATTCAATAAGCAACAATATTTAATTGAATTTTCTCGCAAAAAAAGGAAAAAATTAATGAATTAAATTAAAATAAACAAATAGAGTATAAAATGATAAAACCCTTAAGTGTATATAATATTGAGGTACTTACTACAACTTAAACAAAAGGAAATTAATTTTAATAGATGATACTTTTTTAACATAAATTCAGTTTCATTTATTCCATTTATAGTCTTGATGAACAGCAAACACTCGGTATGCAGTGGCCAGCATCCATCCAACCATCCATTCAGTATTTGCAATTTCAATTAATGCTTAAAATTATCTATCGAAATGTAAGTGAATGAATGTACGAGATGTATGTGTAAATATATGAGTGTATGTGTTTATACCCTGCGAGGGAAAAAGGAATGAGTAAATAAGCCTAATAAAAGGCCTTATTCCTCAGACACCAGCACTTTACTTATTTATTTATTTATTTTACATTGGTTGTCATTGGGAGCAAGTCGTTACACACTCCCTTTTTTATAGGCATTCTTAAAGGATTTCTAATGAGGGACTTAAAAAATGGAATACGAAGAATATCTTCTGATTATTTGTGCGTTTTGTATAAATATATATAAAAAAACGCCAGGCTGGTTGAATTTGCTTCTTTCTATGAAGTCTCGTTGCGCCTACCTTATATACATAAATTCGCCTTAATTGTTTTTTTTCCAAAATCGTGTCGCATTAGCTTAATTAATAAACAAAAACAAAATTCAGCTGCAACGTAGAAACAAACAAAAAATAATCTTACCACGAGAATAACGAGACCAAAAAGATAATATAAAAATTGAATAACTTTTGTCTCTTTCCAAAGAAAGAATTCAGATATGTCACAAAAAAAAAATTAATTAAAACTAAACAGCTTCATTTCTTCCTTCTTAAAGAAAGGAGAAGTGAATGAATGTACACCGAATTTATTTATTTTTTATTTGTTTTTCAATTAAACCATTAATCAAAAATAAAAACAGTCTTAATTAAAAATTTAATCAAGTGAATTAAACGATTTCTTATATCAACAACATTTCTGCAGACAATTTTGTTAATATCAACAAATATTTAATTGATACTGTCAATTTGTTAACTGGTCCAAATTGTATTAATTCTTTAATTAATATCACAAATTTTTAATTGAAATCAATTTTTATTTTATTTTTATTGTGTGTAATATTTTGGAAGTCTCTCTAAAAGAAATTAATACATTCCAGAAGGCATATTGTTAAAGGCAGGATATCATAGGAAAGGACTCTCTTAGAAAGTAGTATAACCCCTTTTAAAGGTCTGCCACTTGGGGTCCTGTCAATATTAACCGCTGGTTACCTTTAATGACTTTTATTTACATACAAATACATTTATATTAAAAGTATAAAAGTGTTGTTTATATTTATATACATATACTACCACAAATTCTTATGAACAGATACAAGTACAACTGAGTAGGTGTTTTTGTGTGTGTTTAACCTAAAGGCTTTTAAGCATTTTACAATTTATTTCGCATATAAATTGCCACTCACATGTTAACAAAACAAAAACAACAACAAAAAACTACTCGAATAAATATGTTTGCATGTTTTTATATAGAAAATTTTCCTATACCGCCCCTGTAGGAAGTCAAACACATTTATAACTAACTTCAAACTGGTTTTTTTATAACCACATCTAGTTGATTAAGTGACTTTTTTCCTTGTCGACGACTCATTATTTTAACATGGGCCTGTCATAGGCAGTAGTGAATTGGCCATCTTTGCATGACTTTTTAACTGACTACTAACTAATTATTTTTCAACCTATTTGTAATTAATTAAAAGTATTGTCAGTTTAAAAATATATGTACATACATATGAACCTGCATACATATGTATATCTTTAAATATTTTGTTATAGAAATAATTATTTATGAAAATTTTGCATTAAACTGCCCTAAATGATGATGTATAATAGTCCTGAAATAAATACGCCACATAATTGCTAGTACATAAACAGATTTGGATTGATTCATTTTTTAATTATTTTTAAATGTTTTTATATATTTTTTTCATTTGACTTCATGGCATGCTTGTTTTACTTATTTTGATTTTATTTGTGTTTTACTTGTGCCTTTTTGGTTGATATCTGCATGAGATTTAAACCAATTTGTAGTCATTTCAAAAAAAGTTAATTTTTAGTTAGTGTTTTTTGCAACTGACTTTTTTATTTACTACAGGGGCCTCTCTACTTTTGGTTATTACATTCATACTTACGTAAACACATACACATGTTAAATTACACATACATTTGCAACTTGATCTTATATGTAAAAATCGGTATTTTTACATCTAGTAGCTGTTGATGTCGTTTTACTATAAACGTTCAAAATTTAAATGCAACTTGTGCAATATGAGTGGCAGGCAATGTGCCAAAGATTTTTTTTTTTTAAGCACATACTACTTTTTGTAATCTTATTTACGAGATATGAAAGGGTTTTTCAAAAAAAAAATAAACTTTAAAACCATTTACCAAAGGAAAAAAGGTTTTTATGTATAAGTTTGTAATTTCGTTTGTTATATTCTATAATATTGATCGTAAACCAAATTTAGTGCAGATATTTCTTAAATACAAAACAGATTAAGTATTAAAAATAATGCAAATCTGTTCATTACACTGCTTTACAAATTTTTAATTTGGAAAATTACCAAGAACGCCACGTGCCTAGATAAGTTAATTTTGACCTCCTGAACACGAAAAACGCTGTAATTTTTTTTTTCAAAAGTACAGTTTTTTAGATAACGGTACTTTTGTGTTTTTCGGTGTATGGTCCCACTCAAACCCTTGTGGAGCCCAACCGAAAGTCCGATCGAGATAAATGGCATATTGTTGGAAAGGTAATTGAATGCCTTTTCCGTCGATATGCTAAACATTTTTATCTGATAAGAATTGGCTGAGTTATGGCACCTCGAAATTTGCCTATTTTTCCGTTTTTTTAAAAATTTTTCATTTTTATTTCGTTTTTTTTCTACGTTCTGTTAAATATCTGGAATGTTTTATGTTTTAACCAAATAGTATATTTGATTACCAACGTTTTAAGCGCAATTTGAAAAAAATCGGATGAAAAATAAAGTTTTTATTATGGATTTTGTCGAACGACAAACACAAAAGTACCGTTATCTAAAAAACTGTACTTTTGAAAAAAAAAAATTACAGCGTTTTTCGTGTTCAGGAGGTCAAAATTAACTTATCTAGGCACGTGGCGTTCTTGGTAATTTTTGGCTGTAAACCAGTGTTATTCATCACCTGGCTCCAAAACAAGTGTCCTTGCGAGTTTTTGGTTTAAATAGTCTGAAAGCGATGAAACGTTTCCATTTTTTTTCTTGCACTTCCGGAAGGTAATAGGCAGAAAACTGGTGGGATAATTTGTACATACTTGTACTTATAAATGTTTATTTTATTTCATTACGATAAGGGTACCGAAGCAAACCGGGTGTAGCTAGTTTTTGATAATTTTATAATTGTTCATACAAAAATTAACTTTTTATACAAGCGGAAAAATAAGGATATATAAAACTATACTGTTTTTAATTTACAAATATAGAAAGAGTACTTTTATATAAACAAAAAGATGTTTTAATAAAAAAAAAATATTTCTTACCTGCAGGGATCGAAAATAACAGTTATATTGGAATTTTAAAACAAAAAAAGCATATAGAATTAAATGTCGAAAAACTGATCCAAGTATACCATATTGTTCCTAATGCACTTGTCAATGATAAAATATATTGGTTTTTATAATTTTGATTTTTATATTTTAGATCAAACTTAACAGTTATTTTTTGATTTTTATTTTTTTGAACAAAAATAACTGTTATTTTTTGATTTTTATTTTTTCGATCAAAAATAACAGTTATTTTTTGATTTTTATTTTTTTGAACAAACATAACAGTTCTTTTTAGATTTTTTTTTTTTCGAGCAAAAATAAAAGTTAGACGGCATTTACATTATGCAATTAACGCCGCAACTTGCCGCAACTTTCACATGCAACTTTTTGTTTGTTAGCAAGAGGTCTAGGGAAGAAAACGGGGTTGAAAAAGTTGAAAAAATGCTTGAATAAAATGTAAATGTAAATGTGAAAAAAGTTTCGTAGCAACTACTTTAAAAGAAAATAGAAAAAAAACTCGGCCTTAATTGCATAGATGTAAATGCCGTCATTCTCTAAATAAATGTACGTGATTTAATAATTTAGTTGCCTTTAAATTTTTATTTTAGTGTGTAATTATCATTGGAATTCCTTATGCACATTAAAATAATTATTAAAGTCATCTAAATTTATGAAAAAAGGCATAACTGTTACGGTCCCTGGTTACCTGTAAACTAATCATTTTTAAACGTAAAGGTACATTTTACAAAAAAAAGGTACTTTTTACAAAAAAGGGTACTTTTTACAAAAAAATTTACTGTATACAAAAAAGGTACCTTTTTCCCCAAAAGGTAATTATAAACCCAAAAGAAATAAATTTTACCAGAAAGTAATTTTATATAAAAAGCAAAAGGTACATTTTTGTGCTACAAGTTACTCATTTAACTAAGAGCTATTTTTAATCGAATTTACAAAAAAGGTTCTTTTTACAAAAAAGGTACTTTATACAAAAAAGGTACTTCATACAAAAAAGGTACTTTTTACAAGAATAGGTACTTCTTACAAAAAAAAGGTACTTTTTTTAAAAAATTTACCTTTTTCTCTAAAAGTAACCTTTTTCTCCAAAAGGTAATTTAAACCCAAAAGAAATAAATTTTAACAGAAAGTATTTTTATATAAAAAGCAAAAGGTTCATTTTTGTACTACAAATTACTCGTTTAACCAAGAGCTATTTTTAATCGAATAGAAAAAAACTGTTTTTATATACAACACCATACTTTTCACATTTGTCTTTTCAAGTTGTGCGGAAAATTTCAACGGAAAAAAGAAAGACAAAAAAGAAAAACATAAACATAAACAACAGAGAAATATACTTTGGACTTCAAGAAGAATTCTTGTCAAAAAGTATGAAACACTGAAGTAAGAAAGAACATGTAAATCAATTAAAAAAAGATAATCATTCACAAGAATTGCGATCCACCAAAGAAAACTGACATTTGCTTTAAAGATTTATATTTGACTATTGTCAAATCGACCGTGAACGTGTGTTTGATTCCCCGGTCAGTCAGGAATAAAAATGTATTATTAAAATTTTAATTCAATTCATGTAGTAAAATTCCTTTCTTCATAAATTGAATTAAATTAAAATAAAAATAATTAAATTAAAATTTAAAATTTGGATTATTTTATTAATTGAAGAATTGGTACCCCCCATTGGATGCCAATATTAAATATCGCATATCTTAGGAGCCGCTTCACGCATTTTGTTGAACTTTTGGTAGTAGGATCTTCTGAGCCCCAAAATTGAAACAAAATAGCAGCGGAGGAAGTGTTACTCCCCATAGGACGCCAATGTTTAATATCGGATATCTTAAAATCTGTTATAGTGAGAATGTTCAGACTTTGTAGAAGTCACACTTATGGTATACTACACTTTTGAAAATAAAAATAAAGCGGGTAGGCGCAGTGGGGAAATACCTTCCATAGGATGCATATATTAAATATCGCTCAACTGAAGAACTATTAAAGGGATAGTCTTCAAACGTGGTTAAAGCTACTATTATAGTAAACTATTAATTTCAATATAGAAATGGGCGGGGTAGCCAGAGGAGGAGCAGTACCCCTCATAGATAGCAATATAAATAAGAGCCGCTGCAAGCAATTTGTTAAACTTTTGGTAGTAGGATCTTCTGAGCCCCAAAATTGAAACAAAATAGCAGCGGGGGAAGTGTTACCCCCCATAGGACGCCAATGTTTAATATCGGATATCTTAGAAACTGTTATAGTTAGTTGTAGAAGTCACACTTATGGTATACTACACTTTTGAAAATAAAAATAAAGCGGGAAGGCGCAGGGAGAAAACCTTCCATAGGATGCATATATTAAATATCTCTCAACTGAAGAAGTGGTTAAAGCAGTGTAGCGCAGCGCACCGGGTTAGGCTAGTAAATTAAAATTAAACTAAACTAAATAAATAAATAGCTTTGATGGCAAAAATTAAATGGTTTAGTTTTATGGGTTTTAGCTTACGAGGTTTTGCTTATGAGATTTAGCTTGTGAAATAATTCACTAATTGATTTCTAAAATTTTTCTCATTACTGTTTGTTTGGATATGATTGAGCAGTAGGTTCCAAACACGGACAGAATTTATAAAAATTATCTTAAAATTATCTTATTTCCCCTGTTAGAGCTTGCAAAGGTTAATCTGTTGTAGAGATATGGAGGATTCTTCGTATATATTATTTTATGTACCATGTGCAATACCCTCATATCTAAAAGGTTTTTAAGTGTCATGCCATAAAGTTTATTTGTGAAATGGGATATACTGTCGTATTTTCTTAAACCAAAAACATATCTGATTATATTGTTATATGTTTTCTGTAACACATTTTTGCTACGAAAGTCGCAACTTGAGAACAACTGGCAGCCATATAAAAGTTGGGCATTAAGTATGTTTTGGAGATTAGTATTTAAATTTTTAAAGGTGTGAAGTATTGGGTAGGCCAAAGTTCACGTTACCTTAGTTAAATGTTTGATTCAGTTTTATTAATATGGTCGGACCAATCTAAATTATTATTGAATATAACTCCAAGATTTTTTGGCGAGCGTACACATTCAATTTTTACATTATTAAGCATAATGTCAATGTTGATATTAAAACGGATCGTTTTACGGTGAATGATAATGCATTTGGATTTGTGGGGATTTATTAGAAGTCTATTAGCGGTTGCCCATCAATAAGCACTATCTAAGTCCTTTTTTAATTTATGTACGTTATCTACAATATCTACTACAGAGCTGCCATCGGTATATAAGTGTAAGTTAGAAAATGATAAAGTTCGAGGAAGGTCGTTAACATACAACGAAATCAAAAGTGGTCCCAAAATTGATCCCTGTGGAACACCTTTGGTGACAGGGAGTGCAGACGAGTAACTACCGTTAATAATACTGATTGGTAACGATTACCAAGATATGATTTAAGTAGATTAATTGAGGTCCCTGATAGACCAAATAGCTTTTAAAGTTTGAGGTAAAGCAGAGAATGGTCAATTGCATCGAAAGCTTTGGAGTGATCCAAAAGCACTAGTATATTAACTTTCCCGATATCTACATCATATCGAATATCCTCACTCAGATTTAAATTAAAAAAGTTATTTGATCTTAAAAAAAAAAATTTTTTTTTCTAAAAAAAAGTCCCTTTACCGAAAGGCTCAATTTTAACACACTTTTTTCCATCACCCTTTCTTCCATATTCCTTTTCTATTTATAACATATGAGTATTTATATTCAAAACAGCCGCTTTTTTTTTTTGTTCTCTCTTTCCTAAATTTATAAAATAGTGCAGGTCCGCATGAATGGTATTACATTTCTTCTCACACACTTAAGCCTCCTTCAATGGAACAAAAAAATAAAACGAAAACAAATATTTTTTCTCTATTATACCAGCTCTAGTAAGAGCCCCAGCCTAAAAATATTTGCATTTGTTGTCTATACGATGTCCTCTCTCTCTCTATCTCTCTCTATAGTTCAAGTAGTTAGAAGTTAAGCCTAAAAATCGACATCGACATTCAACACTAAAGTGAACTTTTGGCTTTAGAGGCTCTTCTTTTATTCAAAGAGTATCTGTTTATGTGTATTGAATTATGTGTATAAATGTATACATGTATTTGTTAGCAAGTGTAGTTGTGTGTAGATGTGTTATAATATAGAGAAGGTAATACAACTTAATATTTAGCTAGTTTTTGTTAAAGTTAAGTTTAAATTTTTGAGAAAAGGGTTTGCAGAATAAAATGTAAAGTTGTTCCCTGAAAAATAGTTCAAAATTGTTTGGTTCATTCATAGTCAAACTATGACTTCAATTATGTTAAATTTATTAATCCAATCTTCGGTTTTAAGATAAATAAATCTTTGGCTTTAATTCAAAATTTGTTGGCCTGTGTTACTACCCAATAAAAAATTGAGCTTCGAGCGAAGCAGGTTTGTAAGGGAGAAATGTAAGAGTTTCGCTTACCATTGCGCTTACGGAAGACATGAATTTTATATGGCGAGTTCCCACTTTGAAGCAATACATTTTTGACACATAAAGCGCATTATTCAGCGCATAAAAAAATTGTTGGATGTAACGAACAGCTTCACACACTGAATGTTTTTTTACATTAATTTTTTAGTATTCTCCCTTACAAACCTGCTTCGTAGTAAGGGAATGCCGTAGCACTTGAAATTTTATTTATTTTTTATAAAAATTGTTAAGAGTTATTTCACTTACTTTACTGTATTTCTGTATGTCTTATTGCGTAGCGCATAATTGTGCGCTTATTTTTTTAAATGTACCATTAGTGCTTCGCAAAATGATAAAATTTTTTATTGGGTATCAATCTTTGGCTTCAGTAATAGACAATATTCGGCTGCGTTTTTAGCTAAATTCGGCATTAATTATAATCAATCTTTTCCTCGAATTATTGTCAATTTAAGCTTGAATCGTAGTTCTTGGTCTTGTCGTTAGTGAAGTCAGCTCAATCGTCTGGTATTTTGTACTCAACTTCTGACATCTATTGTAGGCTCTTGCCAATTTTGTAGTCAATCATTTTTTTCAGGCACTTTACCTTTTTTGCAAGGAATCAAAACCCCTTTTTCTATTTCAACCCCTACACATTTTTTTTTTTTTTTTTTTTTTTTT
Source organism: Pollenia angustigena (assembly GCA_930367215.1). Classification (NCBI taxonomy): domain Eukaryota; kingdom Metazoa; phylum Arthropoda; class Insecta; order Diptera; family Polleniidae; genus Pollenia; species Pollenia angustigena. The sequence goes on from OV884058.1 coordinate 11,294,040, forward strand.
TTTGTTTGCTGCTGCAAGTTTTCCTACTGTTACATTTACTAGCCATCGTTCCTTTTAGCGAACTTTTTTTCCCACAAACAAAGAACAAAAACTACTCTCCCCCAATATGTAAGTAACAAAATGTATATGTCTATGTTTGTGTGTTTGTTTGTTCATTTGTAGGTATAAAAATATTTGAATGTATGTCAAATATTTGGCTGTAAGCCAACAAAATTTTCAAGCATAAAATACAAAATATCCTGCGATTAGTTAGCAAGTAACCCAAGCCCAAACAAGCATCTGCCTAAAGACTTTAATAACAAACACACACGCAGACACACACATAGACAAAGAGAAAGAAAAAAATATAAATAAAACAGGACTTAAACCAACACACACAATATGACACAAGCACTACAAATACAAAAAAAAAGAAAAACTACAACATTTCAAATACAAACGATCAAAAAATATTATTTTGTAATACACTACACCAACAACAAGTACAACAACTGCACCAACATCAGCAACTTGTATACATGCATACATCCTTTAAATATTGCAAGAGTATGAGTAGCCTATTTTTAGGCTACAATAAGCAGCAAAATGTTGCCTGCCTTCCTGCTGCTCCTGTTCACCAGTTAAAAAAGTCATATTTTTGAAATGCATTCAAGCTGAATGTAGTAAACATTGAGGCTTGGTTGAGCCTTCTGCTAGATTTTGTTAAAAAATATATTTGTTTTTTTTAGCTCCTTTTTAGCTTTTTTCAGCCTTTGTTAACTGTTATTTTTGTTGTTGCATAAATACCAATGAAATTGAAGTGTTTTAACTTGTTATAGAATAAAGGATTTTTGTAGATTTTTGTTAAAGCCTTTTTGCTTTTTTCTCATTTTTGCAGCCTCTTTTTTCATGTGACAAAACATTTACAAATAAAAATGTTAACAATTTTTTAGAAAAACAACGATAAAAAAAATATGAAACAATTCTACTACTCCTATTACAAAACTAACAACAAGGTATTCGAAAATAAAATTGGTTTCTGAATTCAACAGCAAATAAAATTAATGTTGCTCATACGTTTAAAAATTAAACCAAATGTTTGTGAAATGACAGATCGTTTTTCGGGAAAGAAAAAAGCACAAACAATGAGAAAAATTATTTGTTATTAAAATAGCAAATTTAATAGCAAAAACTGTTCGCTATTAAGACTGAAGAAGAACTTAACCAAAACTGGAAAACTGGAACCGGAAATATTTACTTAACTTCACTAGAACCTGAACTATTGGGTATATAACCTACAAATACGTAATTCCCAACAGATGGAGTTCCTTTTATACATATTTTAAATCTTTATTAATTTCTCGTGTATGGCATTATAGAGGGTAAACAGCTATCATTTATTTTTACTTAGTCGTCTTTGTAAAAAAGTGCAACTGAAGCACGTTGATTGCTCACCAAAGCTTATCCCAAATCAATTTAATTGTTAGAGAGATGCTTTGTATGGTTCAAAAGAGTTGGTTTCCACACGGAAGACTAAAACAACCCAGTTTATGCAAAAAAGTTTAAATAAAAAACTTTTCGTAGCGGCAGGATTTTTTATCAAAAATCAAGGAAGTTGGGTGCCACTCAAGTGGAAATCGAGAGATGATTAACGCCATAAAAAAAGTTTTTTTTACTTCAAACATTACTGGGAATTAAACCCGAGACAACATTCTTAACTTCGACACAAGTCTGAGCTGAATATCGATGGCACTAAGGTAATACTCTGTATTTGGTGAAACCTGAATGTTACCATTTTAAATAAGCAACTGAAATCGGGTCAAACGATCACGGTAGACCTGAACCCAACAAGATTATTTTGTTAAAAGCGTGAACTGGCCGAAAGAAGCACGGAATTTGCGAGCTGGCATGAAGTCTTAGAAAATAGAGTCCAGAATTTACCCACTCCTTCACTTCAATTTATTTAAATCAATGCAGAACTATTGCAAGTAGAAGATTTGATTAACATGAGCCCCTGACATGTGGGTATAATTTCATCTGGATCTTAACCCCTGGGTGACAAGCAATGCGTTTCCCAACCGCCTCTATGTTTGAGAGCAACCAGCATACACAGGGAGCAATTTGAGTGTATAACTCGGCAGAATTATATACTAGACCCTTATTTAGCAACTGGAGCTACCTAACCTCTGATTGGCATATTAGCAGCATCTGGGTGATCCGCCATCAGGTCAAACTTTCCCACAAGAGATCAAAAACTGTCTTTTTAAGATCTCCCTTCCCGCGACTTTGGCTACAAACCACAATTACCACGAGATCCCCGAAGGGACCTAACCAAAAGTCAATCCGTAGCTGTGTCTCCGGGGGCTACTGACTCCCGTGATACCAAATAGGAGCTTTAGTTAACCTCGATCTTAAGAGATTTGTAAATTTTTTTCTCTGGCAAATTCCAGATATTGACTGCACCTGGTTTTCCCGGAGAATGTAAAACCAAAACGGGCGTGTATTTTTTTGTTTTCCCCATTTTGATTTATGTGTAAACGGTTTTTTTCAAGCATTTTCTGATATGGAAAAAACCATCAGGCCATTTAAAAATCCTGTAAAACTATTATTTTCCTAATTTTAAATTATTATTTAAAAAAAAATCTTAAAAATAATGGCACAAACATTTTCTTAATAAATTAGAAAAATGTAAAATTTTCTAATTTATCTTTAATTTCAATTATGTTTTATTAAACAAATATAACAACTACAAAGGATCTGTAAAAAACACACTCATACATACAGAAATAAATGTATAAAAAAAGACTGCTGCATGTTGCAAGATAAATGCAATAATTTAGTAATGATGCTGTTGCGATATACAACACAAACACATGTTAGAAGCAACTAAGCAACAATATACACAGAAACGTATTCACACAAATAAACTTTCATACAAACATACATTAAATTGCATACATAGACTAGCATACTTATCGCACTTGATCATGAAGAGGGTATTAACTGAAAAATCGACACGTAATATTCATATCTAGCCGCTGTTAAAATATCATGCTATTTTGTCTATTTTTTTTAATGAAATGGTTGGCTTAAAAGTTTTTTTTTCATATGCCCTTAAAATTAAGTTAAAACTTGCTTTTATTCTACTGAAAGTTTTTAAATTTTGAGTTAATACTTTATTAGTGATCAATTGCGATATGTAGACATACAGATTTTTGCTAAAACAATGTACTTACTTAGTTTTTTGTACTAAAAATGCATGTGAGTTTTTTCTTTTTTTTTTTGGCAAAATAATATAGAAAAGTTGTGCAAGCACACATTCATGCATTTCAGCGGCATTATAGAAAAAAAAATATTATTAAATACACATACAAAATATGGTGTAAATTGTTTTAAATTTGCCACATACTTTTACTTACAACATGCATTAAAACGACAACAACAATGGAAATAACAACATAAGTAAAAGCAACAACTAAATGCACAACTTTTTATACTCACTCGCTAGTACATGGAGAATTATATGATATTATCACTTCCACAACGAAAACTAGGCTTGTTTTTATCACATAGAAAAATAAAATAAAAGTTTTTAGTACAGTGGGTAATAAAATCAAATACATACTAGTTTAGGTTCTTATTAGGCTCCACTTAAGGCTCTAGAATCTAGATCAAGTTCAGGTTCGAATTTAGGTAAGGGATCAAATTCTATTTTTGGCTTTAGTTAAGGTTCTAGTCTAGGCTTTAAATCGAGATCTTGGTAAGGTTCTAATTAGGGTCCTAGTTCAAGTTTTAAGTTGAAGATATTGTTAAAGTTTTAGGTTAGGATCTAAATTAGGATCTAGGTTACATTATAGATCAGGTTCGAGTTCTGATTCTACTTTAGATTCTAGTTAACATCCCCGCTCAGGTTCTAGTCAACGTTTAACTAAGCATCTGGGTAAGGTTCTATTTCGTGATCTTAGTCTTGATCTAGGTTAGGTTCAAGCTTAAGTTCTAGCTCAGGTTCAAATTCATGATTTTAATCAGGATCTAGGTTAGGTTCTTGATCAGGCTAGAGTTTAGGTTCCAGCTTTAGTTCTAGTTCAGATTCTAGGTCAAGTCAAGGTTTGACTTAACATCTTGCTTATACTATGTTCACACTTGGGCTCTTACACGCGTTTAAGCAACTCGAACGTGATTAAGCTCTAATCACATCAAAATCGTGATGATTACCCATACATTGAAGTGATTTTTTAATCACTTTAAATTGACATGATTACAACTAAATCACTTCAATAATCACAAAGAATCCTCTGAACATACCTCAAACTGAGTATAATGTAAAATCGGCCAACATGAACGTGTACTACAGGCCACGATTTCTGCTTAATGTTTGCATTTTTTTCCTTAAATAATTCGTAAATTTTCACAATTTCATCATTAATATGTTTAAAATATTCTTCTCATAACTTTGTTAAAGTATTTTTATTCATTTTCACTACTTTTTAGAAATATAAATTGGTTTGTTGTGTTTTTTTTTCTTAATCATCTGTTATCTTAATCATCTCAAATTTAATGTGAACGGCTTTGATTATCTTTATCAACATTTTGCTTAAACGCTTTTAAAAACCCAAGTGTGAACATAGCATAATGCTCTATTCCAGGATCTTAATTACAATCTTGGTTGGGTACAAGTTTAAGTTCTAGGTCAGGTGCTAGTCAAGTTTTTATTTCAAGATCTTGCTTAGGTTCGAGTTCAAGATCTAAATCAAGATCAAGTTTAGGTTCCAGATCAGGACCTAGTTAAGCTTCTAGGATAAGCTCTAGTTCAGGTTCTAGTCAAGTATTTATTTTAAGTTCTCGTTTAGGCTACATTTAAAGATCTAAATTTGGATCTAGGTTAAGTTCTAGAACAGGTTCTAGTTTGGTACTACTTTTTTAGTTATTGCTTAGGTTTCAGGTTCTAGGCTTGGTTCAGGTTTGGGTCATAGTTTGTTATCTAGTCTAGGTTTTAAATTAGGATTTCGTCAATATTCTGGATCGGGATTAAGCTTAGGTTCTAGTTCAGTTTAAGTTAATTTTGCATATTTGCTCATTTACTGTTTTATTAAGACATGTATGTGATTGCATGCCATACGTTTGTCTGTATGTTTTAAAATTAGTTGTATTTATCTCTCTTGCTCCTCTCTTCTTTCCTCCTCAGTTTATACATATAAAGATATACAGTTGTGTCAGTGTTGCCGGAATTCAAATTTAATTTTTACACAGACAAAGAATCAATATTATTTAAAAGTTTGTAAATTTCACAAAACAAATTTTGTGTTTGATAAGAAGTTATGCTTTTTATTTACGAATATATAATGGGGTCTAATCACCGCATACGATATCGAGCAAAATTGATCGAAATTATTAATTTTGGTATCATGAAACTCGATATCGAATGAAATGTATTGAATTTGAAATAATAGCATTCGATATCGAATAACTCGACATAACATTTATCGAGTTTTCATTCGATACGTCAGTGTCTACCGTATGCAAAAAACATCGATAGTTTATTCGATACGATAGTATCGAATGCGGTGATTAGGCCCCTGGGTGGCCCAGAATGAGATTTATAACTTAAATGGTTTTTTTTATTAATGCGATTATTATTATAATCTTTTTTTAATCTATTGGGCAATTTTATTTTATTAGGTTTGGAAAATGCTAACCTGTGTGTGGCAGCCAAGTTTTTGAAAAGTTTTCGCCAAGTTTCTAGTGCAATGGCTGTGATATCATTTTGAATATTGGCTTTTAGTTAGAGGTTGGTTTTAAGCTTGTTTACATACTTATTTTCTTTAAATAATTAAAAAAATACTGTCAGGAGCTGTTAAATTCGGTTAAAATCATTTGTTCTCGAAATAATGTGTTCGCCGAATATGACCAAAGCTGCAAAACCAGAAAGTTGGGATGGTTTTTCACAGCTGGCCTGACGAAAATTTTCAACAACGTCCGGCATGCACCACAGTTGATTGAAACTCAAATACCAATATCATATTTAACAAATTATGGGCTAATTATAAACTGCATCAAACAGTACTCTAAAGTGGGAGTTATTGTCGCTGTTGAACTGCTTTTGAATTCTTCGAGGCACAAATTCTGCATTTTTTCGTATTGACGTAGGCAAATTAAGTACGGCAAAATCCGAGTTTGTTACAATATCCGAGTAAGAATTTTATGATTTAAAGCTTATAAAACGACTTTTCCATTCCTCAAAAACGTCTCACCACTACGAAACACTTTGGTAAATTATATTTATGTTGTTGCTCTTGCACAAACCAGTTCTTATGTGAAAATACAAACAATCTGAGAACAAAAAAAAAGTTGCAATAACCGAGTCACAAAATTTTGTAGAGCTGCGCGTGTAGATTCTACAATGTTAAAAATTTGGCACTTCCAATAGACGAGGAGTTGCTTTTATTCAGGGTTGCGCAACCCGAAGGTGCACTGTAGTCAGAAATGGGCTTTATCGCTTATTTTCAAATTTTTTAAATAAAGAAAAACAAGGCGAATTCATCATCGTACAAAAACCACAAGCAATTTGTTTTTGTAAAATCATTGTACAATGTCAAAAACAGAAATAAAACAAAACAGAAACAAAGATAATAAAAGAGAATAAACAACATTTTGACATCCAACAGTGATTTTAGCTAATATCAGCAGGGCTTTTAAGACCACCTGTAATAAATTCGCCTTGTAGAAAAAGAAATAATAATAATTAAACATGACATACTTTTTAAATAAAATGAAAAGCTTTGCTCGAAAAATTTACCGGTATCTAAAATAATGTTAAAGCGAAATTACACAAAAGTTTTATGATATAAAAGCAAGTCCAAGAAAAAATCTTTTGTCCCAATTTTAAATAATTACACCGAAACCGGCAACGCTGAGTTGCATGTGCATTTAAATACATTTGTTGTAGGGATTTGTTTTATGTTGTTGTTTTTCTTCTATTTCTGTGAATATTTTGCCATAACTTTTTTCTCATGTTGTTATTGTTTTAAAAAAAAAAAATATTAACATTATCATGTGTAAATGTACATGAGTGTTGTATGGTATGTCTGTTTAAGTGTACAACAGATGGTGGTGTTGTTGTTGTCGTTGTTTTCTAGTTATGAGCCTAAAAGTGGATAGTAAAATGTTACTGCGAAAAACAAAACGGAAGCTGTTTTAATTTTGGTTGTTTTTTTTTTTTTTTTGTTATTATTTTAAAAAAGTGTGTGTGTGTATATGGGTTGTATTATATTTTTTTTTCTATTGGTATGTGTATTTTTATGTAGTTTAAGTTTCTTTTGCATGTGTTAAATACATTATTTGTGGTTTGTTGTTATTGTTTTATTTTTATAAATGTTGTCTTGTTAAGTCTGCTTATTGTTGTTTGTTGTTAGTTTTTCACTAAATCATTAGACATGATAAAAATAGTGTTATAATTCATTCCGTTTGTTTTGCAGTTTTATTAGAGAATAAACAAAAAAAATCTACAATAAGAAAAGCAAATAAAAAAGTAAATTGAAAAAGAAATGTATACGTTTGTATGAATGTATGTATTTAGCTTTAAGAAAATTTTGAGAACAATACACATTTAAAGAATATTAATTCTTAAGGGAATAAGCAAAGATGGCTTATTTATTATAAAAAAAAAATTGTTTATATTTGTAAAGTCTTAGGAAAATATTTGTGATAAATTATTAAATTGCTTAAGTTTTCTTATTTTTTTTACAAGTTTTAATCAATTGGTTTACGAATGGAGAAAACACATTTTTCTATTTGGGCACCTCCAACAATACTATTTTAAACGAATAGTTTTTAAACATATTATGGCTACTTTTACCATATTACTGTCATTAGCAACCATATAATGATAAAAATTAATATTATGGTTTCCATATTATGATTGCCTTCGTACATGTTATGGTTGGTAATATCATATTTTCCACTAATAGAAGTATGGTTGTTTTAATAATAATGTTATGTTAATAATATGTTGCTTTTAGAAAATAAGAAAATTTTATTGTTAATATATAACCATACAATTATAAACGGCAAAGCAAATAATTGTTATTATTTACCAAGCCATGTCCAGAGATAATCATAATATGGTGGCGGATTTTTGAAGGAGGGATATATGGGATAATAAGTGTGGCTAAAGCAACCATACTATTTTTAAAATATTTAGTTTAAAATAGTTTTATTAAAGTTGTAGACTTGATTTTAATATTTTTTATTTGTAAAATTTTAGAAAAATAACACTACGTGACAGTTTTTTGACCAAATGAATTTGACACCTCATCTTTATGTAAAATTTCTGCTGAATCCGAATATGAAGTCAGAATTGTTAAAAGTAGAACAGTTCTTGAGATATTCCAAAATAACTGCTGTTTGTGTTTTCAAAAAAGATGACGTCACTGAAATGCCAATATCTTCAAAAGAAAAGACAGAGTTACAGGGGACAAAAGGTCAACCTTCATTGGAAATATGATGATTGTGTTCAATTTTGCTCTTTTCAAGTTATTTTTTTTAAACCAATGATTTAAAAATCTTAATGCTTTATTGCATGCGACAGTAGATTTTTTTAATATGAACATTTTGCGCCCAACAAGACATAGAAATTAAATAGTTTTAAGCTGTAGGGTAATTTTGTAAGTGCTATAGGAAAGTCTTAAAAAAAACACATAAAATTTAGAAAACTGCATGAAATCTTTATTTGAATCGATAGTACGGTCCATATTATTTAATAATTGAAGATTATTTCATGCAAATGTTGACCGTGACTGCGCCTCAAATGGTCCATTCGCTTAGTCCAATTTTGGCATACTCTTTCCAACATTTCGGCCGGTATCTCATGAATAAATGCTTCAATGTTGTCTTCCAATGCGTCAATTGAAGCGGGCATGTGTGTATAGACATAAAGGCGTTAAATCGCACGATCTAGGCGGCCAATTGACCGGTCCCGAACGTGAAATAAAATGTTTACCAAACTCGCCTCTCAATGAGTCCATTGTTAAGCGTGCTGTGTGGCTTGTGGCACCGTCTTGTTGAAACCACATGTCATGCAAGTCAAGCTCTTGCATTTTGGGCAAAAAAAAGTTGGATATCATCTCACGGTTGCCCTCACCATTCACAGTTACTACGTTACCATTCGCATCATCTTTGAAGAAGTACGGTCCAATGATGCCACCAGCCCATAAACCGCACCAAACTGTGACTTTTTCTGGATGCATTGGTAGCTCTTGCAATGCTTCTGGCTGATCTTCACTCCAAAATCGACAATTCTGCTTATTAACGTACCCATTGAGCCAAAAATGAGCTTCGTCGCTGAAATCAAGAAGCGCGCGATGAACTTTCTTAACAGAGCACGCATTTTGATAATAAAATTCAATAATTTGCAAGCGTTGTTCGTTTGAAAGGCGATTCATGGTTAAATTATAGACCAAACTGAAGATGTTTGACAGTGAAACAAAACACGAAACATTCGTCAGCTGTTTAAACCAGTGTTGCTAAAAAGATAATAGCTAAAAAATCACCCGATATTTTTAATATTTATTGCTAGTAAAAATTTAGCTTTTTATATTTATTTGTTGTGTTTTTCTTTGATTTGATACAAATCGAAAGGTGGGTTAATTCAATTGATCTTTTGTAACTTTGTCATTTTTGCACCGATCTGGATTCTATTGGGCACAAAATATTCGTGGCTGTAGGAAAAATCGCCCAAAGAAAAATGGCCCAAAAAAAATAATGAAAAATCGCCCAAATGAAGAATCGCCCAAAAGAACATGAAAAATTACCCAAAAAGTTAAATATGAAATTTTGCCCAATAAAAACGATAAAGGGCCCAAAAAAAATGAAAAATTACCCAAAAAGCAAAAACGAATTTTTTCTATGAAAAAAATGAAAAATTACCCAATAATAACGAAAAATAGCCCAAAAATGTTGGGTCACTTTTCATATGAATTCAGGCCCAATTTTACATGGAATATTTTTGGGCGATTTTTTATTATTTTTTTTTGTGCCATTTTTCTTTGGGCGATATTTCCTACAGCCAATTTTTATCATATTAAAATAGACTAATGTCGTAAGTGACTTAAAAAAAAACTTAAAAAAATGTTATTGTTTTGTAAAAAAAAATTACTTGAAAAGAGCCAAAAAAAAAATCATTAAATTTATAATAAAGTTTAAAATTTTATCCGCTATTACTCTGCCATTTATGGACTCATCATCGCAAACGACCCACGGTTATCTTAGAAATTTTATAACCTTTCACGAAAAAGAAAGATATACAAAATCCGTTTAAAATTTTTGAAGATATTGGCATTTCAGTCACATCATCTTTTATAAAAATACAAATAAAGGTTATTATGGAATAAAGCAGAAAGTGTTCTACTTTTCATTTCATTTAGATTCATTTGGTCACGACTTTGTTGAAATTTTGCCACGTATGGCCATTTTCTCATTAGGCGATTATCTTTTATCCCAACGAAAAACTGAACATTAAAGAAATTTGGTTTTCTCAATGTCTCATTTGCTTCGATTTAATCGCAAAGCTAACCGGCACTCATCTGTCAATTGTTTATTTTCCTTTTATTTGCCGTACAGATAAATTCAATCAGCTGACTCCAATCTTTTACATGTATTTTGAGTGGCATTGCCAGCTGAAAACTTTGTTTTTTGTCGGTATATTGAGAAACCCAAAATCGTTAACGGACAGTTTATCGGTCCAATAAATTTATGTTGACATTAAGTAGCAGAGAGTTTGTCGATACATTGAGAAAATGGCCAGTAGTGTAATAATTTTAAAACAATTTTTTTTAATATAAATTTTTCAAGAAACAAAGCAAAATTTTTAATATATTTGTTTTATAGGTTTTTTGCGATTAAGAGAAAATTTGTTAACATTTGGAGTTTTGGCTCAAGCTACTTAAGTTTTATCAATTTCTTCTTACAGTTTTTAACAAAAGTGTATATTTTTGAAAATTTGGTGTTCCCAAAAATTACTTTGATAATAAACTACACTGGCAAGATGCTTTATTTTTTGCAAAAACTACTAACAATTAATGTTGGGAGAATTCCAACCAATTGTAGTGGTGAATTTAATAAAAGATTAACTCACTGTTTATTGTTGTTGTTTTTTTTTTAAGCTTTGATATTATTACAAGTAAAACTGTTGCTTATAATTCTTATTCGCTTAACAGTTTTATTTGGTTTAATATCTTTAGTTTTTCTAAAATCTTTGGCGGAAGTTTTCTGATGATCTGGCCTAAGCAACCAGTGAAATGCGAATAGGAATGAATATCTTATCCCATCAACAAAAAGTTCAGTATTAAGATTTTTGTATGACGTGCTAAATTCCCAATTTTTTATATATTTGATAAATACACTGAAATTTTATTGTTGAGGGAAAGCTAGCCTCTATGCGCATTTCACTGGTTGCTTAGGTCAGATCATCAGGAAACCTTTTCCAAAAATTTTAGAAAAGCTAAAAATATTATACAAATAAGACCCTAAAGCGAATAAGAATAAGTTCAGTGTCTTTATCAAGAATAAAAATTGGGATTTAAGCACGACAAACAAAATCTTGTTAATTAAAAATTTTGTGTTCCCAAAAATTACTTTGATAACATTTTTTAAGTTAAAAAAATTACTAAAATTTGTTAAATATTTGCTTTTTAATAAAAGTTTGAATTTTGAAAAAAAAAAATTATAGAATTCTTTTTTTTTTTATTTAAAAACCCGATTAAAATTTAGAGTTCTGCGTTAAAATCTCCTGATTTTTTTCTTATTTTGTCATTGCTGTTTAAATAAAACCATTTTTTAGTTTTATTTTAATAAAGAAAACAAAAACTTTCTCTTTTAATTTTCTATTTACTTTTAAAGTGCCTAAAACTCTTTACTTTTTAAGAAATTTCAACAAATATACAATATATAAAACGAAATGTAAAAGCATTTTAAATTTATGACAAAATTTTTTAAAACTACCAAAAGTTTCCAAAAAAAAAAGTGACCAAAATATCCTTAAGGATTACATTAGCCAGACTTTAAAGCAGTCAGCAGTAAAAATGTTAAACAAAAACTGCAAAAAAAAAAGTTTACTGACCTTGAAAGTTTTTCAACATAAACACACAAATGTTTAAATATAAGAATTTATAAATCACTTTTTTAAGTCAAACAGAAAAACAGCTTAAAAGGGTCAGTTAAAAAACCTTTAAGAGCCCTTTGTCTGCTTTCTTCTCAAAAAAAATTTACATTATTTTCTTGTTTTTGAATATTTTAGAATGCAAACCAGTGGCGGGCAAGACACATAATGTTATATATGATATTTACTTTTGTTTGTAAGTGTTAAGCAGAAATTGTGTTATTTGCTTTATCAAAATGACAACAAAGCAAACAAAAAACCGAAATAAGTGTATAAGAGTTACAATGAGAACAGATAAACGTGTTTTGATGTCGCTCAAGCAGATCTGTTGCTACCCAATCAAACTTGCCAGGGAGTTAAGAAAATGCCCACTGCTGCTTTAAATTATGAACAATAAAAGAAACGGGCGGGGATGTAAATGTTTTACATAAATGTTTATTTTATGATTTTATGAAATGTAAATGTTGCTTTGTTTGTTTAAGTTTTGCATAAAATTTTGAAAACCTTGTGCCAGCTTTTATTAAACCAAAAAAACAAAATGTTTTAAAAGTCAAATAAGATTTTGCTTATTCTTTTTTCTTTAGCAAATAAGACTTTTTGAATTTGTGTGCAGTAAAACAATAGAAGCAGAGGTTCGCTTAACTGAATTCAAGCAGAAACCAACAAAAACTTGGAAAGGAAGTTACTTGAAATGTTTAATTTATAACTTCAAGATAGCCTGTATGTATTTACAGTCTGCATTCAAACGATGGTTCGACTCATTGTACTTAAGTTTTTAAACTTATCATGCTTATTCATGTTTTATTTCGAGCATATTTTTGCTGTTCTTGCAAAAGCCTCTTAAAATCATAAGCGCAAATTAATAAAATATTTACAAGATTCTTATTTATTTTTTTTTTAGTTTTCTTAGTAATTACAAATGACAACAATGTTTATTACATATACACATACAATAAAAAAATATATGTATAGAAATCTTGTTGAAAATAAACGGAATAATGGGAAATAAAGGATTTTTGCTAACAAATTATGTGTCAAAATAGGAAAAATTTAAATCATTTACAGTGAGCAAAAAAAACTTGTACACTTGCTAAATTAAAATAAAAACACAGAGATTAAAGTAAACCATAAGGAAGGGGATGCACTTAATCTACGAATCCAAGTGCAGACAGATTTACGTCCATCACTTCCAAAAACATATTTGGAAAATCACTTCCAATACATATTTGGAAGTAATGGACGTAAATCTGTATGGATAAAGTAAGGGGAAGTACTTAATCCACGAAATATTTTTCATACTGTTAAGCACGGTGGTGGCAATGCTATGGTTTGGGGGTGTATGAGTGCTAATGGAGTAGGTAACCTTGTGTGTATCGAGGAAATCATGAATAAAATAGTTTATTTAAATATCCTGAAAAAAATTTGCCATAATCCGCCCAAAAAATGGGTATAGGGAATGAGTTTTCATGCAATATAATGATCCAAAGCATTCGGCCGTTATTGTAAGGGGATGGTTGCTTTATAACACAAAACAAGTTTTGACTTATCCTCCCCAGAGCCAGGATTTAAATCCGATTGAGCATTTGTGGGCTCATATGAAAACAAAATTAAGAGATTACCACATATCCGGAAAATAATCCTTAAAAAACGCTCTCAAAGATATCTGGAGTTCTATTTCCTAAGAAGTTACAAAAAATCTAGTCCATTCGATGCCAAGAAGACTTCTTTCTGTTAAAGAAGATAAAGGACACCATACAAAATACTAAAAACTTAAATTTGTCCTGTACAACTTTTGTTTTTGTTTATGAGTTTTATCATATTTATGTTTTTGTTGTTTTTTTTAACGTTAAAATATACAAAATGAAAAAGAAGTTTTATTTATATTAAAATAAAGATCTTAAAATTTAATTAATGTGAAATAAAAGTTATAATATGGTTTTACTATAACCTCTGCGTTTTCTTTTATTTTATTTTAATTTAACAAGTGTACAAGTTTTTTTTTTTGGCTCACTGTATTTTTAAATTTAGCAACTTTTTTTCAAAAACTCTCTCTTCTTAAATTAAATTAAAACAAAACGAGGCGAATTCATACAGGGGGCAAGTTATGGCAGTAATGATCGAAAACTTTTTCGATTCGAAAACTATGTTATTTTAGTCGATTCTGAACGTATCGTTATTATTTTTTCAGTGTTGTGAACACTCAAATAAATGATTTACAACACTTAAGACATAATTTCGATCCGTTTAGTATGGACAGAATTTTTTTTTTTTTTTTTTTTTTTTTGTCATTTTTTTTTATTGAATCTTCATATATTAAATATGAACTAACAATAATTTATCAAATCTTAACCTAATACGTTATTTTATCTCCTGCCAGTGCCAGACAAAATTTTCTTCATCACGGGTTATGTTCACTTTTATAGGTGTTTATCGCTAATCTAATTGGGTAAGTGCTGCAGTGTCTCTTCTTCTTAAGCGAGTGTGGCCGCCATGATTTAAAATATTTCGAGCTAGTGGATTTGGGTGTTGTTCAAGCCTTTTTAAATATTTTATTGCATATTTTGTAATCATCGATTTCACTAATGGCACATTGAGATCCTTATGAATGTTTGAGTTTTTAACATACCAGGGAGCGGCTGTGATTATTCGAAGAAGTTTATTTTGGCGCCTTTGAATTTTGTCGATATTAGAGGCCGAGGCAGTGCCCCATAGTTGAATACCGTAGCACCAGATAGGCTTTAAGATAGAATTGTAAAGTAGAAGCTTGCAATCGAGACTAAGGACACAATTTCTTCCAATAAGCCAATGAATTTGAATGGCTTTTAGTTTCATTTGAGTTAATTTTGCCTCTATATGGCATTTCCACGTTAATCGCCGATCCAGATGTATACCGAGATATTTAACATGCGAATGTTGACGAATTATTTGATTATTGATTGTAATAGGGGGGCAAGATTCCCGGCGCAAAGTGAATGTTATATGTACGCATTTTTGCTCATTGACCATTATCCTCCATTGTCTTAACCATATTTCTAGTTGAAATATATGATGCTGTAAGTAACGCGATGCTTCATAACGATTTTCGTGGACGCTTAGAAAAGCTGTATCGTCTGCAAATGTTGAAGTTTGTGTGTAGTTGCTTGTTGGCATGTCCGAAGTATAAATTAAGTATAATAGGGGGCCCAGGATGCTGCCTTGTGGGACTCCAGCGGCAATAGGCTGAGGTGAACTTAAGAAATTTCCTTCTTTAATAATAAATTGACGACCGACTAAGTAGCTTTCTAGCAGCTTGTGTGTGTTTGCTGGTAAATTTTGCTTCAATTTGTGTAATAAGCCTTCATGCCAGACTTTGTCAGTATGGACAGAATGAATAAGAAATAAAATTGCTTTCGATTCGAAAAAGTATTCGATCACGACTGCCATAATTTGCCCCCAGGTGACCACTGAGAGAGCTATGCAGAAAGAGTTATGCTGGCTATCAATTTTAAGTAAGTGCTAAAGGTTTCAAATTAGGTTAAAGCATCTTGGTTATCACAACAAAATACCCGACCAAATGTGTGCGGGATTGGTAAAGTAGGCGTGGCACAAAATAGATTTATTTATATCTCTAGAGCGATAAGAGAAAAATTTCCAAATTTGGTACTTATAGCTGGGTTATCAACACACAACCCATACTCCCATAAAAATAAGAATAGAAATTTTGGTATTGGTTGTAAAACTTTTTCCAGCGATAACAAGAATGAGTAAAAACGGCTAATAGAACCCCTTATATAGCAGACACAAGTCCTCCTCGCCGCATTCTATACTTATTAATTTTTTACACAGGTTTTCATTGGGAGCAAGCCCTTCCACACTTCCTTTAATAACAACTTCGTTCCCCTCCCAAAGGAAGGTCATTAAAAAAAAAGAACTGAAAAAATTCCTTTCTACCTTTTTATAGAAGGCAGTAGCGAATGTGTACTGAATATTTTGGAAGGTCTTTCAAAAAGAAATTTAAACCTTCTAGAAGGCATACTTCTGAAGGCAAGATATCATACGAAGCGAACCTTTTAAAAAGGAGCAAAGAGGCCTTCAAAAAGTCCTAACAATTGCGGTCCTTCCAATATTTACCGCTGGGATTTTGTATTTCCGCATTGGTATTATTTTTAAGAAAATTTTGCCAAACAAATCTTTCAACTTTTCTTTTAAAATTTATTAAAATTCTTTTAAAATATCGTTTCCTTTTTCTTTAAAATATTAATTCTTTAAGTTTTACCTTAATTTGTTAGCCATTATCATAAACTTTGTATGTATCCCTTAATATCCGGCTGTGTTCTTATAATCTTGATCATTTTCTATAAAATATTATTTCAATAATCTGCTTAAAATTGCAGCTCATTAAAAAAACACACACACACATAACAATTGAAAAAACTTTTCATTATTAAAAAGATAATATTAATTTTTTGCCAAAAAGCAGGCAACACTTTCATATTCAATGACACTAAATATAATAAGAAAATATAACAAAAAAATAAGGAAAGAGTAAGTAAGAATGCAACAGAACAGTTGCCAAAAGTAAGACCAACACCAGCTTGTTAAAATTTCTTAAAATACATGTACGAACAAGTTAAAACTTACACACACACACACACACAAACAAACTTTTCTTTTTTTTTTCTCACACTCTCTTGTTTTAACTGTTCTTTAGGCTCTTTTGCATTTTTTTTATCATTTATTTGATTACATGTACGATGTGTTTGTAATTGTATCCTGAACCCTGAGAAATATTTGTTTTTATATTTTTGTGAACTTAAAATTGAACTGAAATTTTCATAAATAACCACAGGCGGCAAGCAATTGTGTATGTTGTATCCAGCCCATCATGCAACAAACATGATATGTGGCTTGCCAAATGAGATAAGAAACAAGACAATAACAAGCAAGCAATACTTGTTTAAACCCTCTTCCTTTCTCTCTCTCTCTCTCTCTCTCTCTCTCTCTAAAAGCCTGTTTATGAATTAAAGAAAAAAAGAGAATGTATGTGTGTGTGTATACCCTGCAATAAAAACTGGACCACCTGATTAATTTTGATAAAATAGACTACTCCATGGACTGGTCCGATGTAATGCAAGCATGGACCATGTCATTGTTAAAAACAGTGTTCGAAAATAAACACTAAATATCGTTCTTTAATGTTCGGTTCGGTAGATTTGTGGAAAACACAAACGCTAATAGTGTTTGAGTAGAAATTCATTAAAAAAAATAACGTTTCCCTGTTTGTCATCTTTCGAACACAAAAATAATGCTGTTTTCATCATACTCAACAAATGATGAGAACATTAAATTCCGTTCGGTTTTTTTTTGAAAATCCACGAACTTCAATGTGTTCGGTTCGGCTCGTTAATGTTCGTCGCTTTTTGCTGATAAAAAAAAAACCAAACATTTTTTACAAAAACAAAATGCACACACGAAAAAAACATTATAGGACATTAAAATATAATGTTTTTCTACAGTATCACTACAATTGTTCTGTTTTTTAACGAAGAACCGAACATTATATAATGTTCGGTTCTTTCTTGAAAATAGTTACGAACGGTATTAAGGTTTGTGTATGTTTACACAAACACTAAAAAAATAGATATCGTTCTTCGGTGTGTGAGCCGAACGCTAAATAATGTACTGTTTATTTTCGAACACTGGTTAAAAAGTGTTTGTAGTGAGAAGATATGCCTTCGTTTTTTAACGACATGCTTTCGTTTTTAAACGACTTCAAAACTAATCCTCTTGAGTATACCATGGAGTAGTTTTAAAACTACTCCATAGTAGTCCAAAGGTGGGTTATATGGTCCTGCCCTAGGACATCGTTATGTTTAATATACCCTGCTTTTTCCATACGTTTGGGTTACTTTTGGACTAGTCCTGGTCCCTTGTAGGCTACTCTTTACACGCGTGTTTGGACTGGTCCTATTATTTGCAGGGTATATAATCAATAACACACTGTGGCGTAAATTAAAAAACAATATTATACTTTTGCATGAGGACTTTTGATTTATGTTAATGATTATGCCTTGTTAAAGCACAGAATTAGGATCAACGTTGACTGTCTTGTGTGTAAGAATTTTTTTATCACTGATAACTGCTGCGTAAATATAAACTGATTTTAAACATTACTTTGATATTTTGATAACCCACCGCGCGGGTGCTGATCGGCACAGAATCACTTTCTGAATCGATCTTACTATGTACATCCGTCTCTCCGGATGGCTGGTTGTTTGTTCATGCAAAACTTGAGTGCAAAGTTACTTGTACTTTGAAGATAGTTTAATGAATGACGAGACCTGTTGAAACTTATGAGAATCGTTTTATAATTTCCAATAGCTCCAATACAAACTTCTTTCTAGAATATAGTCTTTGTGTCCTTAAACCATATTTTTATGTTGGTATGATAAAATTTAGTTCAAAAAAAATCTTATGCATGAAAAGTTTCATCAACATCATCCACGCCCATATACAAGTAAAAACATGAAAAACAGTAGCTTTGTTTCTTTACTTTTTGGTTAAAGTGCGTGAAAATGAGAGCAATCCTAAATTTCTCTCATAAAGAGACAAAATTACACAAAAGTTCGGGAACAGAAAAAAACAAATTTTAAGCACAAAATAAAAAGTCATTGTTTTGACAGTCCTTACAAAACGATAAAAGTTTATGCCACTTTTGAAAAATTTTATATTGTCTGTAGAAATAAACTAATTTTTTCCAAAAATTAAACAAAACTTTTACAATAACTTACATTATGTTTTCCTAATATTTCAACAAATAGAAACTGGGAAATATTTCCTTCCGAAGGTTACTTTATATTATATTCAACATTTTTCATTTTTCGAATTTATTCTATGAGCTAAATTTTAGTTATGTATTTTATAAAGCTTTTTTGTAAATACATTCAATTTATAAAGTATCACTATGCAGTGTTACACAAAGAATGCTGACGAAGGCCGTAGCGGGCCAGAAAATGCATTACATTCTGCTGGTGTCTAATAATTGTAAATTTTTCTGTACATAAAATATACCTCATTGCTTTCCAAAGGAAAGCTAAGGTAAAATTTAACAAGAAAATACAATATAATAGTCTGGTAGTGTATAAAGTCATTTCTGAAAAATTGAAGGAATAGAACTATTACAAAAAAGCTCTATAAAATACATAACTGAAATTTAGCTCATAGAATAAATTCGAAAAATGTTGAATCTAATATTCCAACATAAAGTTTTATATATAAGTACATTATTTTACTCCACAACACTTTTTCCAAAATTTGGTTCATGATTTTTTCCTTTGCATTTCATTGTTTTGTTTATTTTTTACAGCTGTTTGACAATTTACACAATTTGCACGAAGAAAAAGTCTGGGCTGTTTCGTGCAAGAAGAAGAAGAAGAATTTTATTCTCTCAAATCCGCTCTCATTTAGACAAATTAAAAGTACGGCCTCGCTTTTCGTGCAAATTGGGATCCCGAGGGATCCCAAAGTAGAGTACAGAAACAGAGCCAATGAGTCCAAAATAATCCAACATGTTATTCTTCAACTATAATTTCTTTAACTACATCATTTATTTCTAAATTATGTTTATGAGGTTGACGTGGCATGCCAGCAAATGATGCAAAACATTAGCCAAGCATAATTTTTGCTAACCCTGGAAGGTTGCTCTTTCTTTAAATATATTAAGGTTACTCTTCGTCGATTCGACGAACTATTTAAAAAAAAAAACTCTAGCTGAACTATTTTGAAAGTAAAACATATATAGTAAAAAAGCAGCGTAACACGATAGAACAACATATTTTCATTGAAAAATAATGAAAGCTTTGCGGCTGCAGTTTGAAAATTACAAAATATGTTAGGAATATTGTGTTTTAACTTCGTCAACTGTAAAGAGATTAATTGAAAATTCGTTTAAGTAGTTTTAACGTTTTATTTTTTAACCACTTTTTGTTAAACGTTGCGCCACTGTGATATATGCAAAAAAAACAATTACAGGAAATTAATGTGACAGCAAAGTAGAACAATTTTTTGTTTTTGTTTCTCATTTTTATTTAATAAGGAATGTTATGAGTATGATGCTTCTTACACACTTTTGTTGATACTTATTGTTATTGTTGTTAATATATATGTGTAAATATGTACATTTATCATATGAATATACATACATATATGTATAGATGGCTACTGGCATATATCCAAAGGCTTGCTTTTTCTAGCATTTTTCCCGTTTTAGTCTCCCAAAAGAAACAGACAGTGAAAATTGTAATGAAAAAAAAAAAGACAGACAAAAGCAACAATTTTCACAGCTTTCTTTTCTTTTTATTTGGTAACAGTTTTTTTTTAACTTATTCCTTCTGTTTCTTTTTATTTTATTTAATATTTCAGTGTTGAAAGAAATGTTTCCAGTTTTTGTTTGTTTGCCCAAATTTTGGTCTGATTGTGTTTCGATGATGGTGTGTGTGTGTGTGTGTGTCCGCGTGTTAGTGTAAGGATGATTGTTGTTTATATTAACTTGTAAACAATGTTAATAAACATGCATGAAAAGACATGCAAACTTTAAAGCAAAACTAACAAAAGAACAAAGAAAACAATAAAACAAAACAAAAAGCCAGCACAAAAATCACTAAAAGAAACAGACAAAATGAATCCTTAGGAATTAACCCTAAGTCCAGTCTTGGTCGAAAGTTTTGTGATCGCTTTTATTTGTTTTAAAAAATGGATTTTTTAAATTGAAAAACTAAATTTGCTTTAGTTCGAAAAATAAGCGTTTAATCGGAAAAAGAGTCAAAATCGGGCATGTTCTAGAAATTAAAATGAAGTGGATTTGAAATCGAGCAACTTTTAAAAACGACCCTGTACTGAAAGTTCATACAAATATTCCATTTTATCAATTTCATTTTGTGAGTACCAATAAGCTTTACAAGAACAACTCTTAAAATCAGGAAAAACTACGGTCATTTTGTAAATAATTTAACTTAAGATTTCGTTCTTTTTTAATTTCACTTTATTTCGATTTCTAAAACATGCCCATATATCTAATTTTTAGATGAAACCCCTAAATCGGCTCGAAATTCTTAAATGAGTATTGAATCGAAGAAAATATCAAAACATGTACGATCATGTTCCGGAAATCGAATTCGAATGAAATTAAAATCGATGAAGATTTCCAGTTAAGTTTTATTTTAAAAGGGCCGTATCTTTCCTAGATTTTAATCGAAGTTCTGGTAGAGATCAATGGTAGTTAAAGTATGAAATATACTTAAAAGAAAAATCCACCCATTTTACATTTAAAACATTGTTTGGTAATTACTTGCATACATACATACATATATTTGTTGATAATTGCTTATATTTGTTAAAAAAAAAAGCACTATAATCATCACAAGGTCGCATTACGAAAGATAAAATAGGTATTTCCATTTTATAAGGTAGTGGCTTTTGGCTCAGAAACACAATCCAAATTGTAGACATGCGATTTTATCCTGTTCATTCACATGCAAAACATCAAACAAAACAATATTTTTTACACATTTCCTTCATTTGATTTGTTTTTTGAGTTTTGAGCGCAACAAAAAAATAATGAGAAAACTCTTAAAAAGGCATTAAAGCCTACAGAAAGAAAAAAAATTACGAATAAAATAGCAAAAGGACATTTATTTTAACTAAATATGACACATTTTCAAACAAAAAAAAAAACATTTAAAATTTTTCATATTTTCTGTTTTTTTAAATTTCTACAAAAATTATCTCTTCTGTTTTTTCCACTATATTAGTTGTTGTTGTTGTTTTCAGTCGCAGTTTTTGCTTTTTTTTTAATGGGATTATATTTTCTGCAACATTAAATTGTTGCTTGCAACTACAAAAGCAAAACCATTTAGAGATTATGGTTTAAAATTAGAGACAACATACAGATTTTAAATGCCAACCTCAATTATAGTTGGACCAATTGTATTACTTTACTTTAGTTAACGTTACAGTTACAGCAATTACGCCATAAATTAATAATAATTAGACTAATGCCGGCAAATAACCAGAATTCCGCACACACAGCATGTGTCTCATTTTCTCTATTATAAGCCATTTATATTTTTTTTTTTTAATTTTTTGGAATTTTCTATTTGTAGATTATATTTTTTATATGTATGTACGACTTTGTTGAGGTTTTTAACGAGGATTTATAAAGTATTTATGAATGTAATGGAGTGTAATAGATAAAAAAAACTCGGTATTAAAATTGTGTTTTTAAGGGCGAATATTTAACTTAATACTTTTAAGCGTATTAATGCAAATAATAAGAACTATAAAATTGTTGCAAATCTTAAGATTTTTATAGTTTAGGGCAAGATAATTAGCCCAGACTATACACTCGATTGGACACATTAGGCAGAGGAGGACGGACTGCAGATTATTGAGTAAACTGAAAGCAGCCTTTGGACTGGACCGTAAGCTTAACCATGGACTATACAAAAGAGTAGACTTTAAATATACCATAGACGGGACTATAGACTGGTATATACACTGCACCAGCGCTTAAAAAACTGCAGTCAAAGTAGAAAAACATTTCTTCCACTTCTTCTCTTGTCATTGGCCAAAAAAAAACTGTTGCTTTTACTTCTGAATTATTAAATGTACGCAGTCGCTGTCAAATCAACTCAAAAAGTGAAAAGTTGTACACAAATATTCGTTTTTTATTCGACAGTTTTTGATTTCAACTGCAGTTTTTTAAGCCCTGGACTGCACTATAGATCAAAAGAATTAGAATATTAACGGGGCTATAGCTGGTATCAAAGACTTCCACCGGTGGTTGTAGGTATCCTCTAAAGGATATTTCAATGTAACATCCTCCGGGGTAATTCAGGTGGAGGATTCATGGGATCCGCAAGGATTCAAATTTGGCCAATCAATGAATAACAGCACATAGAGAAGCCCTCGAAAGGTATCATCGTACTTCCATGGAGTTTTTCGCAACAGAGATATGGTAGCGGGCTAGAGGAGCATGACAGTTTTCTGTAATGTCGATATCCTTTCCTCGGACATTCAAAATCTTAGCTGGGTCGTTCAGGTGTATGTATACCTAGGATGAGCCAACATCCGAAATGACAAGCCTCTTTGGGGTCTTATGATTTCATAGAGTCCGAAGCTGTACCACAGTTATTAACTGATGTTGGCTTGGAAATGAGTAGTCCCCGACCTGGCAAACCGGCCTTACTATTAGTGAGGTCTCCGTTAGTATGATTTCCAAGAAATTCCTCCTGAATCTTGAGGAAGATGGTCTTGTCCTTCTTTGAAGAAATTCTTTCTAAGGCCACGAGGTGGCTGTAGCTATACCCACATCGCGAGTAAAAAACAGAGTGTCATTGTTCACAAGGAAGCCCATGTGGAGTCTTTAAATCATTCTAACGAAAATTTTTTTGAATCAGATTGGCATTTGAGATTAGATAGCTTCAGCCCCTAAGCAAGGGGGAGCTTGTGATTTGGCAGTTATACTCTCAAATTGCAAACTTGGTAACTGCATATACAAATCACAACGTGGTTGTGGTCCACCGTGAAACTAGGCCATCGTTGTATCAAAGACTTAACTATTAATTTACAACAAACTGGACTGTAATCTGCCTATACAAAATTAATAGAATATCAACTAGGAAATCTACCAGACTTTAGACTGGACCATAGACTTTATGTTTATCATAGACTTAATTCTAATTTGGGCAAAAGACTCGACTTTAATTTCCACTAAAGACTAACTGTATTATGGAATATAGAATAGACTATAAATAGTTTAAAACTTGGACTAGACTTTTTGTTTTAGACTAAATTTCTGGTTAGACGATAGACTTAATTCTATTCGGGACTGTACACACAAATATAGAGAGTGTTTTAATAAGAATAACTGTAAAACTAGCTGTCGTACTACTTAAGCGGTTTTGACCATGCAAAGGCTCACACCAGAAAAAAATTGTCAAATCGTGGAAATTTATTTACAAAATTCGTGCTTCTTCAAATATACGGTACACATAATAGTCCATCTTCTGAGCTCATACTCAATACTATGGATCGATTCAAGACTACATTAGTTCTTTTGAATAACATTCACTCAAATCAAGCCCGTGCCGTGGGTACAGAAGGAGCCATCGCCGCTGATGAAGTAAGTGTGACAGAGGATTCAATTTCATCCATCCGGCCCCACTCTCAGCCACTCGGTGTCTGCCCGTCTACTACTTGGAACATTTTGAGGAAAGATTTGGCTTGCATCCATCTAAGATCCAACTGGTGCAAGAATTAAAATCCACGGAGCATCAATTGCGAATCAATTAGAGATTGAACCAGATTTTCATAGTCAAATCATCTTCAGCGATGAGGCTCATTTCTGTTTAAACGGGTATGTTAACAAGCAGAACTGTCGTTTTTGGAAAGAAAATAATCCTCATGAGACTCTTAAGACTCCAGAAATGGCTCCAACAAGATGGCGCAATATGTCATACAGATCGTGAAAACATTACTTTGTTCAGCCAAACGTTTGGTGACCGAATTATCTCCAGAAATTTACCTTAGAATTGGACACCTCGTTCTTGTGATTTGACATCTTTGGACTACTTGTGGGAGGGAGGTTAGTCAAATCTCCGGTCTATGCTGATAAACCAGCTATCGCTATATTGATAAAATAAAAATCGTTAACGAACAGTTATCGGTCTAATTAATTTATGTTGACATTAAGTAACAGACAGTCTAAGAACAACGTGTGAATGAAATGGGTACTAAATGTTGTCATTAAGTCAACGGTGCGTTATCGAAATATTAAAAACAATGTTGACAGTTTGTTGTTAGAATAAGACCAAATGGTGTCAAATGGACAACGAAGTGGCTTAAAAATCTTGACAACATCCGTTATCGAATTTATTAAAAACGTAGTTGATTATCTTTCGACAACGGCTGGTTTCAATTTAGGTATTTTTATACCGGATTTTTCCCTCTGTGTATAAAGTTTTAGAACTAGAACCGGTCTCTACCAACAAAGAACCTAAACTACCAATTAACCTATTTCTAGGGCTAGCTTAAAATACAATTGAAAACATAGTTTAGACTATAGTTTTAACTTTAATTTAAACTATACCTTCGACTATGGATTTGTCCATAGTTTGGACTTTAGGTTAGATATTAGTTTAGACTTAAGTTTAACCTCCAACTAAGTCTATAGGTTATACTATAGTTTTAACTGCAGTTTAGACTAAAGGTAAAACTCTACTTAAAGCTTTAGTCTATATAGTTTATACCGTAGCTTAGACCATCGGCAAGAATAGAGTCTAGCTTGGATTTAAGACTTAAGTTTAGATTAAATGCTGCAGCACACATTCCTTTTAAATTGTATTGATATTTAACAACAACAATTGTCATTATTATATTTTATCTTCCCAGGGGTAAATTGTCTACGTTTTTTATTTATCTTACAATTCATGCTCCTGCTGTTGCTGTTGCTGCAACTATATCCTTCACCTTTGGAGCGTGTTCAATTTACTTTCATGTTCCATTTTGTTGAATAATTTTACAATGCTGTTCAAGCAACAAATAAATGTGCACAAACACATCCTCTCTTAATAACTCTCCTAAAAACATACACATACAATTTAAAACGTAATATTTAAAGCAGCAGTTGTTTCATCATTGATAGACTTTGTTAGAGTTTGTGTGTGTTTAGAGAGAGAGAGAGAGAGAGAGAGTTATATGGAGTTTTGTAGGTGCAGCTGTTGCTCCTCATGCTTATTTAATACAAAGTTATTTTATTGAATATTCTTTTGCATTTGTATATGTTTTAATGCGAATCCTGTTGCATTATTTTTTTTTTTTTTTTTTTTTCTTAAAGTTTCTTTTTTCTATCTGCTGGTGCTAGTGCTGCTGATGGTTGCTGTTTTCTGATATTGGTTGAATCATTTTAACATTGACTGCACGTACTTTTTGAGATGTAAACTCACTCTGTATTATTTTATTTCATTTACAAAAATAACTTTCCAATACTTGGGTATACAATTTTTTTTCTATATCATTCTTTTGACTTATGTTGTTTTTTCTTCGCTTTTAAAACAAACATTTTGTTCATATTGCTAGATTTGTTTCTAGATGTTTGTTTATTTCTAGTATTTATTATAGTTGTTGTTATTTTTATAGATAGAAAAAAAGAACAGTTTACAGGATACTACTCATATTGAGTGCATTTATTATGCCATTTTTACAATATTGTTTTTTTTTTTTGTTATTGTTTTCAATTGCTTTATCTTTAGTGTTTTTTTATGTTTCGTTAGATTCCTTAAGAGACTTTTGGTCGGGGGGGTCTTTCTTTAAAACATTTATTGCAAAGTTATTGAAATCTAATTTGGTGTAGTTTTGGAAAGAAATTAATGTTGTTTAGAGTTAAAATATATGAAAGAAATTTCAAAAGAGAAACAGGAATTATTTTTATATTAAAGTAACAACACGTGGTTGTTATAAAACAACTTATTTAAATTGAATTTTATTTTTTTAACATTTTGAAGACTCAACTCTTAATGCATTGATAAACTAAATTAATTGAAAAAACAGACAAGCGGGCGGGGCGCCTGGCATTTTGACCTGATTCGGGAACGCTGAATACGTTTTTTTCATAAAAATTCATTAAAAAAATTGGAAAATGCTTCTGTTCTGTTCTGTTCTTCCGAACATTTCCAAAACGAAGTTGCAAACAAAACGAGCCATTAATGACTAAAATCTGTTAACAACTTTTGATTTTATTCACAAAAGACGAAAAATTTTAATTAAACTGAAGAATTACATAAAACGCCATATTTTATGGGTGCCCCCCTAAGGGGTGGAGATAATGAGAAAGTGTGTTTTTAAGAGAATGCTTAGGGCGAAAAACTAATGGAGGTCGGTAGTATATTTTATCTCCCCAGGGGCGACTCCTAGGCAGTTATGGGACTTTTTCTTAAATATATTTCTAGCCTGTCTTAAAAATTTTGTATGGGAGGCCCCTTAAAAAAATGGAGATAGTGGGTAATTTTGTGTACTCTCCACCATTACCGGTGATTTAACCACTATATTCAGCTCTGGGGTCACTAGCAGTTTTAGTGTTTCAAGCTTTAGACCACCGCTGTCTCAGTTCCTCAACACTGCCCGCTTAGTCTAATTGGAACTCTTTCAGGTGCGATAACAACTCTTCCTGTTTAAGGGCGTAGGCCCTAGAGGGTCTCCACATTGTCTGTGTTGGTCGGGTAAATAATGTATGTGTTTGTAAAAAGCTAAATAATGCAGTGTTCGAAAATAAACACTAAATATCGTTTCTTAATGTTCGGTTCGGTAGATTTTTGGAAAACTCAAACGCTAATAGTGTTTGTGTAGAAAATCATTAAAAAAAATAACGTTTCCCTGTTAGTCATCTTTCGAACACAAAAATATTACTGTTTTTATCAAACTCAACAAAAGATGTGGACATTTAATTCCGCTTGGTTTTTTTTTTGAAAATCCACAAACTTCAATGTGTTCGGTTTGGCTCGTTAATGTTCGTCCCTTTTGGCTGGTAAAAAAACCAAAAATTTTTTACAAAAACAAAATACCCACACGAAAAAAACATTATAGAACATTAAAATATAATGTTTGTCTACAGTATCACTACAATTGTTCTGTTTTTTAACGATGAACCGAAAATTATATAATGTTCGGTTCTTTCTTGAAAATAGTTACGAACGGTATTAAGGGTTGTGTATGTCTACACAATCACTACAAAAACAGATATCGTTCCTGGGTGTGTGAGCCGAACGTTAAATAATGAACTGTTTATTTTCGAACACTGAAATAATGTATAAACGATACATATAAAAAATTAGTTAATAAATAAACTAACAAAAAATTAGGGTTATTGGAATTATTTTAATTTTCTATCTAATAAATCGGGAAAACGGTTTATGCAACTGGTTGAACAAATATATTGATAAAGTCAATCAAATCTTTTGTTATGAACACCAATTATGTGTAAATTCTGTTACATCTATTATATATTCGGGTATAAGCATATTTTTGTTTTCTAATTATTATAATAACAACTAGCAATATTTGTGGTTATAGCTGATAGTGTACTTAAATTCAATTAGTTGCAATTTAGCAACGAAATTTTCAGTAATCGTAACCGAATTGTGAGATAGTACATTCAATCGACAAAAATCGTTTGGCGACAAATTCGTTTGTAATCACGAATTTGTTTTCTCTGTGTACACTATAATATTATTCGTGTTAATGCTTATAACGTACATTCGGCTGGTGTTTTGTGTACATTTCAAAAAGAATCAAACAAGTTGCGCCTCGGATATCGTTGAAGTCAAATCTCGTTACGCAACTTTTTATACCCACACCACAATAGTGGAGAGGGTATTCTTCATTTGTGCTGATGTGTGTAACGCCTTAAAATATTGGTCCTAGAATCTTCAAGTATACCGATCGAACTAACTATGTCCGTCCGGCTGGCTGGCAGGCTGGCTAGATCATAGATTCTTATTGGCACAAGGGCCAATTCTATTGAAAATGGGCCGAATCGTAGGACCACGAGGGAAGATAGGGGGAAATTTTTTCCTCTCAGAAACTATCAAACCGATTTTAATGAAATTTGAAACATAGGTAGGACCATATCTATATAGACACAAAAGGTATGCATTTTTAAAATATAGGGCCACGAAGGGAGATAGGGTAAATTGCTGCCTCTCCGATTTTAGTGAAATTTAAGCCATAGATAGATCCCTATCTATATGGACACATAAGCTATACAGTTTTTCAAAAATAGGACCAAAAGAGAAGGTAGGGGGCAATTTCCGTCTCTTACAAGCTTTCAAACCGATTTTAATGAAGTTTATAAACATAGATAAATCCATATTTATATGAATACATAATCATGATGTGTTTTGAAATACTGTGGTGTAGGGTATCATATGGTCGGGCTTGACCGAAAATATTTTCTTACTTGTTTACATTACAAAGCAGCCACACGATCAAGTTTTGCCTTTCAATTCCTTTCAGTTTGCAAAACACTCACACTTTTTAAATTGACCACGAGATGGCATTCAATTTCACCTTTTGTTTGGCAATTTTACTTTGAATTTAACAGCTGATTACATGTTTGTCAAAATAAATTGTTTTCTTGATGACATCTTAAAAGTAAAATGCTTTCACTTGCATGCAGCCTACGTCACAGCTGTCAATTTTTGCATATTTTGAAAAGCAGTATATGTAAAAGACTATCAAAAAAATCTTAATCGTGTTACTCAAAATTTGAACTTCGTGTTTTGCTGCTTCTACCACATTCACATAATTGTAATTTTGTATTTTAGGGCACCACTTTTACAGTCAACCAATATTTCCCACATTTTGGTGGTAATTTTATTTGAGGCGTATGATTTATATTAACTATGACTTATTTCATATATCGTTACTTTAATATAGAAAAGCCCTAACTAACATTTTCCTTACTTTACGGGAGAAGGAAAAAACTTAATAAAAACTTTAGTATTGTAGTTTTTTTTAAACGCAGTTTTTTATTAAATTGTTTAGAGAAATTAATAAAAAACTACGTTTAAAAAAAATCGCGGCTACAAGACCATAATTTTTATTAAGTTTTTTCCTTCTCCTGTAAAGTAAGGAAAATGTTAGTTAGGGCTTTTCTATATTAAAGTAACGATATAATCTCATTACTTACTGCCTGTTTTTAGAAAATTAAAACAAGTGAGTGACTGAGTGAGAAATTTTATTAAAGACAAAAATAAATTTTCGTTTTTTATTGTTGTTTTCAATATAATTTCTCACTCACTCACTTGTTTTAATTTTCTAAAAACAGGCAGTAAGACCCCCTTCACACTCGGCAAGTTACTTGCGCAACACTTAGTTTGTAGACGTCGGCGGTAAGGTCGGGGTAAGAAAAAAAAATTTTGTATAGACTTTGTTGTACTCGGAAAGTAAATTGCGCATCTAAAGGGTTCTAAGAAAATTAAAAAGATTTTAGAATTTGTCAAAATATTAATAAAATTGTTTTTTTAAATAATAAATTTAAATTATATTTAAAAATATATTTCACTGACCAATAAAAACTATAACGAAATTTAAAATAATTATATTTATCTCTTCGCTTTTTCCATTCTCTTTTTAACACCAACAAAACCATTCATTTTATTTAAAAAAAGAAAAACTTGATGATAGCCAACAAAAAGACCCTTCAAAAGTAGTTAAATAACTTCAACACAATGATCGACAAAACAATACCATAAAACTAACCATAAACTCTTTTATTTGTTTAAGAATAGGAATAAAAAATTAAATAAAACACGCTTCCTTTGTTATGCAAAACATGGCCTACGCATACCACAAACACTTGAATATAAAAAAAAAAATATTTAAAAAAAAAACAAAAAACCAAGAAAAATACTGAATGGAAAATATATTTTACATACTGAGAAATAAATGAAATAAAAAAAAGAAAACCATCCTTCACAATACCAACACCAAAATGCCTCAAAGATAAAAAAAAAACGTAGATAAAATCCATTATAAACGCACGTTTAAACTTTGGAACAACAACTACTTAGAAAAAAAGAAAAGGAACCATTTGATAAAGTGGAAAAAAACGCTAGAAAAATAAAAAAAAAACACTAAAAACTGTTTGTGTGCTTATAAATGGAATTGATGGAAATATATTCCGGCTAAACTTGGGGGAAAAAAATTTAAAGAAATTTATTATTGTGGGCCAAATTTTAAAGAAAAAAAACTAAAGGCTTTGTAAGAAGAAGTTGTATTTACTATTGTGATAATAAATGTTAAGTTTTCTTAAGAATGTTTTTTTTCATTAAAAGATTTTTCTTTAGATTTTCTTTTTAAAGTTTATGAAAAGATTTTAGTGGTCTTTTGTTTTTTTTTTTTTTTTTTTGGTATAAGGGCCTTAATTGTTTAATTGAAAAATACAAACGAGAAAAGGAAACGGAAACTCAGATCAAAAGGTGAATGTAATAAAAAAAACTAATGAAAAATATTATATATTTAATAAAAATGCTTAATTTAAAAAGGTAAATTTTATTGCAAAAAATAAATTTTTAATGGAATATGTGTAAATGTTCCCTGGTCTATAATCTATATATATAAAAATGAATTTGTGTTTGTACGTTTGTTTGCAGTCTATTGACGGCTTAACGGTTGCACCAATTTTCTTGAAATTTTCACAGAGTCTTCCTGTATGTCTGGAAGGAAACATAGGCTATATTTTGTATCGATATTGCAAGTAGGCGAGGTGTCACGCCCAATTAAAGGAGGAGTATTGAAAATAGTGTATCTCGAAAACTAATTCAGCTACAGTCTTCAAATTAAGTACGGTCAACTTTGACATCCACACGAACACTAGGATAAAAAATGCCCGGAATTTCAATAGTAGGCGTGACATCTCGCACATAAATTAAATACTAAAATTCGTTTACTGAAAAACGATATCAGTTAGAGTACCCAAATTTTGCAAGGGCAACTTTAACATCTATATGCTTATTTGGATAAGAAATGGATGCATTAGTAATGGTGGGCATGACACCTCCCATATGAATTAAATTCAAAAATTCTTATATCTGGGAAACGATGACAGTTAGACTACTAAAATTTGCAGGACCAACGCTGTCATCAATATGAACATTTGGATAGAAAACGGATGCATTAGCAATAGTGGGCGTGGCACCTCCCATATGCAATACTAAAATCCGAATATATGTGAAACTACAATAGCTAAAGTCATCAAATTTTGAACAGGCTACTTTAATATCCATATGAACATTTAGAGAAGAAATGGGTGTGCTAAAAAAAGTGGGCATGGCACTTTTCTCATGAATTAAATACCGCAATGTGTCTATTTGAAAAACAATAACAGCTAGAATTTTTGTAGGAGTAACATTGGTATCAATATAAATATTTTGGACAAAAATAGGCGGACTACCAATAGTAGGCGTGGCACTTCCTACATGCAGTAAATCTGTGAACTACAGTCACCAAATTTTGTACGAGTAACCTTAACACCAATATGAATATATAAGGCAGAAATGGGCGGATCACTAATTGTGGACGTGGCATCTTCTGTATGAATTATATAACTGCTACAGCTTACAAAATTTGCCAAAAGATGACGTTGTGCTTACCATATGAATTCAATAAGGGGACTGCAGTTTCCTATTCGCCTAGAATTTGCAATGACCATTAATAAAGCTCAAGGTCAGTCCCTGCAAGTTTGTGACATTAATCTAGAAAATCCATGTTTCTCACATGGACAGCTTTGCGTTACATGCTCGCGAGTGGGAAAACCCTCAGATATATATGTGTACGCACCAGGTGGGAAAACCAAAAAATCGTATATGAGCATTTCCAATCGACACTAAGGATTTGCAGATGTAAGCAAAAATAAGCGCTGGTGTGACGTTAAAAAAAACAGAAGTGGATTTTGACTTGCATTACAAAACTGAATAAGACTGCGAATTGGGCAAGACGTTTTGTATAAAACCTTTTTTAGTAAACTTTGGACTTATATAGATTTATTTTTCAAGCTATCATTACGATGGGGGTGGCAAAGCACACCGGGTATAAGCTACTCTATTATAAAGTCTAGTCTAGTGTTATCTAAAAATTGGTATATGTCAAACTACAGTACATAGTCTAAACTTTAGTCTAGTCTTCCGTCTTAACTAAAGTCCAGTTAATAATTTAATGTATAATCTAGTCTAAAGTCTATTCTTTTTTCTTTTTGTTCTACTATTATTATTAATCCCTTGAATTCCTTAAGGAAACATAGTACCTTAATAATTGATCTCCATCGAGTTCTGTCTAATTCTGCTCTTTTGGTTTTATTCCAGGCTGGGTTAACGGTTGGCAATTCGGGCTACACTTGTCTTCTCCACGTGTTCTTAGGACAACCTACTCTTCTAACTCCCTGAGGATTAAAGTCAACGGATTTTTTGTTGCTGTCATCTGGTGATTTTCGCAAGGTAAGACCTAACCATTTATGTATATTTACCTATTTTAAACTCGTGCTCAATTGGACGTTGTTGTGTTCTGCACTATAGTTTGAGGGAATCGCAGATTTAACTTTAATGTAGTCTTTAATATAAAATTTGTATAATCTAGCCTGAATTCTAGTCTAATCTTTAGTCTTGGCTGAGTTCCAAAACATCATAATACTGTGCAGTAGGGATATAACTTTTTGCAATTTTTGCAAATATCAAAAATACCACCTCATATCCGTGTGGGGCATAAAAAAATATAAAAAAATATGGTGTCGCTTTTCCTCTTTCGTGAAAAAAGTTTCCGCACCGAAAGCGTTGAAGTTTGGTTTTTATTTATTTATTTTCATCATTAAATCAGTTACTCTTGTCTTAAATAAGTTCGTTTTTTGTTTAAATTCATATATAATCTTCAACATTAAACCATTTTTCATAAGTCTAATGCAAAATCAAATGGGTTTCAATTTCAAAAAATAAAATTCGCACATAATATGGAGTTTAGGAATCGCTTTCGGTGCGGAAACTTTTTTCACCGAATCAGCTTAAAAAATAGTTTTTTATTATCAGAACAAAATTCCCCACATGGTGCTGGAGTGGTATTTTGCACTCAAAAAAAAGTTATTACCCTACTGTGCAGTTTAAGTCAAAAATGTATCATCTTATGTAATCTAATTATGCAGAGTTTATTTCAGCTGGTTTTAGACTTCATGTATTAAGCAGTGTGCTTGTCAAATTGCCCTCTACAAAATGCCATACATGTCGTGTAAAAATAAAAAAGAAATGGCTTCTGTAAATGTCATCTCTAATTTGCAGTGTAAAATTTTTCAGTTAGTGCATGTTCTGTTTTGAACTGACAAACAATCTGACGTTGCAGTGTTATAAAGCCAAAGGCAATAAAGCCATATGGGCTTTTTCAATATAATTTTTTTTTTTTTTTTGAAAAATTTATTCTTAAAATTTCGAGAAAAAAGGTCCAGAAAATTTTCGAAAAGTTTTAAAAATTAGAAAGTTTTACAAACATTTCCTAAAACTAGAAAATTTTTGATAAATTTCCTTAAACAAGTAAATTTTCGATAAGTTTCCTTAAAAAAGTACATCTTGAAACATATTCTAAAATTTCATTTTTAAAAAAATTTACTTAAAATTGTAAATTTTCGAAAACGTTGCTTGCAAATTAGCTCTAAATTTGGCGTAAATTTTCATTCGCTTTTTTGGGCCCATATTTCGAAGAGCCTAGAATTACATTAAACAAAACTATCTTATATGTACACACAAAAAAAGACTGTAATCCCAAAAGAAATTGATTTTGCTTCAAATAGAATTTACATTCGGATTGTGCCCAACAACATTCTGCATTTGTAACAAGAAGTCTGTTTCTTTTTTCACAAAGTGTAGATTCATTGTTCAAATACAAATTGTTTTACGACGACAGTTATATTATTTGCTTCAAAAAATAAATATTTTATGGCAACAAAAATTTTTATTTCCTGCAAATGCAAATCATTTACGTCAACAGCAATTTTCAATGTGCTGTTATTTCAGAGGAAAACCTTTAACGACAAAAGTTATTTTATTTGCAACAAATAATTTTGCTGCTGAAATACTTTAAATACTTTAAAAAAATACGGTAAAAAAAAAAATTGTTGGAAACTTTCTTGCGACAAAAGGTTTTCATTAACGCCATCAAGTTTTTGTTTACCCCAACAGCATAATCGTCAAATGCTCAAATTATTTGGCATCACAATATTTTTTTTTTTTGTGTGCATGAGTAATAACACAATTATAGCTTTATTTCACTTCTTATATGGAAATAAAGCCATAGTTGTGTTGAGTCATAACACAATTATGGCTTTATAAAGTTGTGTTAAGTCATAACACAATTATGGCTTTATTTCACTTCTTATATGGAAATAAAGCCATAATTGTGTTATTACTCATACATATAAGATATGTTTGTTTAATGTAATTCTAGGCTCTTCGAAATATTTAGAGCTATTTTTCATTATGCAATGTAACCCATTTCTTGAAATATGTCTCTAAAGTCATCATGTATTTTTTATGAATATTTACCCCGACTTTTAAAAATGCCGATAGCATATCCCGAATTTAGAAGCTTTAGTTAGCAAAGATAAAGTCTTTGTTGAAACATATAGGAGAAAATCGTTTTGCCCGACCGAAGGCCAGCTATGCAGGGGAGCTTTAGTTAGCGAAGCCGCTGATTATTATAACATCAAGGAGCAATCCTTGCGCTCGGCCAAAGGCAGGCTATGTGGCAAAACTTTAATTAAAAATTTATAAATTCAAATAAAGTATGACAGTGTTGTTTGAAACAAAATAAAAAAGCATGGTCTTGCTCATCGTTTTGCTTAAAGTGCCATCTAGGATATGCATAAACAAGCTTAAGCTACCGTCAAAAATTATCAAAAAGCCTCTCAAATTCCTTTAAAACAACAAAAACAAAATCAAAATAAAACAAAAAAAGCAAAAACCATGTCAAAAATTTATAAAAATTTTGTTGTTGCTTTCTACAGAAATACATATTGCGTTTTAAAACTATCAACGCCACAAGATATGCAGCGTTTAAAATTTAAAAATGCAATATACATTTCTCTATGGTTGTTCCACATGAAATATTTTCGATTTTGTTTTTGCTTTCAATATAATTTTTGGCGTTGCGTTTGCGTTTTACAAATTTAGCGCCTTAGTTCCGTACGGAATGTACGACCAGTATCGGACTTTGCTAAAGCAAATTGCAGTTTCATAAAATTTAACAAAAAACTTCATAAAGTTCAAATGGTCTTCATTCCAGTTAAAAAAGCTTCGAATAAACCTCGATCCAAATCTTGGTTTAATCAGTCGTGCAAATCAGCAGTCAGATCCAGAGAGGAAGCATTCAAAAATTGGCGTAAAAATAAAAACGCTGATACTGAATTGCTACACAAAATGGCAAGGTCTTCGTGTGCCAAAGTACTTAGACGGGAAAAAACTCTTCACGAGCAACGTCTTCGTACTGAAGTTCTTGCTGCTCCCCGGGGTAGTAAAAGCTTCTGGTCATTCGTTAAAAGAGTAAGGGTTAATGCTAGTTCTTCAATACCAACTCTTTTAAAGGATGGCCGATCATTCACATACCCGGTTGATTAGGCTAATTGTTTTACGAATTATTTGCTAATAATTCTGACCTACCAGCTAGCAATCAACCACTACCCGAACTCGAAAAAGTGTCCGAACTATGCCTAGAATATTTTTTCGGGCTCGAGCTGTTAAAAGGGTTCTTGCGGATCTCGACATAAACAAGTCTCCTGGGCCGGATGGTATACCTGCACTGGTCTTGAAGCAGTGCTCTTCGACGCTAGCTCGTCCCTTAGCAAATCTTTTCAGCACTTTATACCGTGCCGCGGAATTCCCAGTCTGCTGGAAAGTTGCTTACGTAACGCCAATTCCTTAAAAAGGAATGGCTAGTAACCCTGAAAATTACCGACCAATTGCAATTTGTTCGGCACATTCCAAAGTTATGGAGAGTATGTGGTAAATTACCATCTTGTCAAATATTTAGAGTCAAACTACCTACTAAGCGACCGCAAGTATGGCTTTCGTAGAGGTCGCTCTACTGGAGACTTACTAGCTCTGTTATCGGAAAAATGGGTCCGTTCTATTCACCATTTTGGCGAAAGTAAGGTAATTGCTTTAGATATTTCCAAGGCGTTTGACAGAGTCTGGCATGGTGCACTCTTGTCAAAACTTGCTGCATTTGGTGTCGGTGATAATTTCTCTCGATTTATATCGAGTTTTCTCAGAGATCGCACTATACGAGTTGTTAAAGATGGGGGTTCGTCAAACGAGTTCAAGATTCATTCAGGGGTGCCGCAAGGCTCCGTTCTTTCTCCTACTCTATTTCTTATCTTTCTAAAAGACCTCCTTTGTCGAACTTCCAACCCTATCTACTCTTTTGCAGATGACAGCAACCTTTGCCACTCGTTCTCATTCGAATGCAGACCAAGCGTATCCGATGTCGCTGCTATGAGGCAGAATATGAATGATACGCTTGGCCGAGACCTCGATTTTAATGCCCGAAAAACCCAATGTTGCGTGCACGCAGAGAAAAAATATGGTTGGGCATGGTTACGGCAACAACACTTTGTTTAATGTAACAATATATTGTTGTCGTACACAAATAATTGTTATTTTTATTTAATATCAACAATATTATAGTTACTGTTAACATATCAATGTTTATCGCAATTATGAATTTGAGTATTGTTGACCGAAAAAAAATTATTTTTCTAACAACTTAATTATGATAACTTTCTAAACATATTATATTTCTCCCAACCATATCATGATATTTAATAGTCATAACATGATAACTTTCTATACATTTATCATATTATGTTAAAGATGCAATCAAACTATTTTTACTCTAATC
This sequence comes from Pollenia angustigena, assembly GCA_930367215.1. Classification (NCBI taxonomy): domain Eukaryota; kingdom Metazoa; phylum Arthropoda; class Insecta; order Diptera; family Polleniidae; genus Pollenia; species Pollenia angustigena. Next base: position 11,331,637 of record OV884058.1, read on the forward strand.
ATATTATGTTAGCGCCATTTGTAAAATAATTTTGAAGAAGTTGTGTCGTTTTTTTTATTTGTGAGCGGTTAAACAATTAAAAGATAATATTCCATAAAAAAAATAAGTTTAAAGAAATTAAAAAAAAAATGCAAATGCAAAATATCATAGTTTTTTTGTAAAATCCAACAACAAAACACACAGAGATTTCGTTATATTTTATAAAAGTGCTACGATATGTCTGTGGTTTTCATGGACAACCGCTTATGTCTTAAAACAAATTGTTCAGGAAAGCCGAAAACCCATTCTAGATCAAACTATGGGCTAGGTATTGCACATTTTAAACTTTGTCATAACGTTACAAAATCGGAATTGATCCATCTTTTTTCAAAAAAATGTAAAGATCTTTCAAAATTAGGCAATATTGCATAAACAGCTTAAAATCGAAAAAATGGACACACGCGGTTGCCCATGAAAAACACTGATTTTTCATTTGCTCTTTTGCAAGCCTTATATTGAACTCCGCTATTTGATTAACATTAAGAAAAATTGTAAAAAGCCACAAAATAAAAAATCGATTCAAAAATATTTAAATTTATTTTGTATATTTATGACAGCTATGAAAGGTGCTGTATCATAATATGATTGCTTATAAATTTATTATGATTAACATGATGATAATATGATTACTTCTTAGCTTATTATGATTAACATGACAATAATATGATTAATTTCTTAGCTTATTATGATTAACATGACAATAATTTGATTACTTCTTAACTTAGTATGATTAACAGAATAATAATCTGATTAAGGGAAAAATATTATGATGTAATAGTACGAGTATATTTAGTCATAATATGATTCAATAATAATCTTAATATGGTGACTGCAATCATAATTCTTATCATAATATGTTGCTCATAGAATATGTTTACCACAACCATGTTTTTTCTTTGCGTGTGCTGACGCATAAACGCGCGACAAATCAAGGTGCCTCATCTATTTTTCGTTATTATTGGATGATTTTTCTTTTTTTAAATTTGGTGATTATTCATAATGAAAAATAGCCCATTTTTTCGGGCCATCTTTAATTTTTAAAATTTCTTACAAATCTTAAATTCTATTTGTCTAAATCCTTCATTATCATTATACGTCGAATTCCTACATGTTATTTGTAAAAATAACTATGACACTCCAAAAAGTGTCACGGTGTCCATGGACTTTATGACACTTTTAAGTGGCATAATGCTCATCAGAGCAGTGTCATAAAGTCCGTGGACGTAATGTCACTTTGTAGAGTGTCATAATGTTCACAACATGCTTACAAACTCGAAAGCATAGCAGGCCTTCGGCCGGGCGCAAGGATTTTCTCCTCTTTGATAAAACAAGTACCGGCTTCGCTAACTAAAGCTTCTGTGCACAGCCGGCCTTCGGCCGGGAGCAAGGATTTTCTTCTCTATGGTATAACAAAGACCGGCTTCGCTAACTAAAGCTACTCTGCGAAGTCGGCCTTCGTTCGGAAACAAAGAAGATTTTAGAAGCTTTACTTAGAGAAACCGGTACTTGGTATACCATAAAGGAAAAAATTCTTGCGCCCGCCCAAGTCCGTCTGCGCAGAGAAGCTTTAGTTAGCGAAGCAGGTCTTTGTTATACAATAGAGGAGATAATCCTTTGGCCCGGCCGAAGGCCGGCTATGCTGAGAAGCTTAAGTTAGCGAATCCGGTTTTTGTTATATCATAGAGTAGAAAATCCTTGGGCCCGGCAGAAGGCCGGCTATGCAGAGAAGCTTTAGTTAGCGAAGCCGGTTTTTGTTTTGGTAAAATAAGTTTCTTTAAAAATAGTTTTTTGCAAATTGGGTAATTTTTTTTTTTTTTTTTTTTTTTTTTGGAAAAAATTCGTTTTTGCTTTTTGGGTAATTTTTCATTTTTTTGGGCCCTTTTTCATATTTAACTGTTTGGGTAATTTTTCATGTTCTTTTGGGCGATTCTTCATTTGGGCGATTTTTCATTTTTTTTTTTTTTTGGGCCATTTTTCTTTGGGCAATATTTCCTACAGCCGTTCTGGGCATGAGGATACAATGTGATGTCCGATGGACAGAACATATATTCAAGGTGTCGAAAGAAGCATTCAAGTGCCTCGCACACAGAGAAAAAACATGATTAATTGGTGGTCAGTACGACCATTTTTGTTCATATTTGCCTAATATGTTTACCCCAATAAATTTAATATAGTCCTAATATAACTTGAACAAATATTTTTTGTCCTTAACATTTTTAAATTCACTATAATAATATAATATGACTAGATGACCCGTGCGAATATTTCGCACCGTAATTTTTATCAATGAAAATATTAATTTTTCAATTTTTAATTATTTTTCGTCATTAGTGTTAGAAATAAGCTTTAAAATGAGATATCATTCATTAAATTTGATGCGGTGGTATGGGAGATATTTGCAACCGACAAAAAAAAGTGCTTTAGAAATAATATAATATGATGTTTTGCACCTAAAAAGTCACTCTGATCCAGCTAAACATATTAAATTATGTGAAATGTTTGCTACTATAATATATATATTTTCAACTATTCAATTGAAATCAATAATATAAGTTGCACACAAAAGATATGTTTAGTACCATAATTTTTGTTTGCTATAAAACACATTCTCTAATTGAGCAAACATTTATTGTCAAAACAAACAATGTGTATTTTTAAAGAAAATAAAATGTTGTTAACGTAATTTTATGTCTGCGAGCATCAGTTAATCGGGAAACTTAAATTATACAAAATAATCAAAACTTTTTTCAGGTAGAAACAGGTAAGTTAAATACACTGAAAGAAAAATGCTTCATATATTTAATGAATCATTTTCATAAAAAAGTTTTCCTTGGGTAAATGAAAATTTTCATTGTCTAAATGGAATTTCATAGGTTTGATGAAGTATTTTCGTTAAAATCGCTTCATTAGATTTCGTAATTACGTTAAAAATTTTCATTGGATATATGAAAACTTAAGTTTGTCCAAGTTAAACAAAAAATTTGAATTGGGAACTTAAAAAAACAATATACAAACATAACTATATTCATAAATTAATACAAAATTATAGTTTCCTTAAAAAAATGTTTAATTGTTATTTAAAAAATGTCAGATTTAATAACTTCATACATCTAATGTTACATGTATGCCATTAAATTTATGAAATCAAAAAATTTTTTTATAAAAGCAACATATTTCAATAATTGCCTTCATAAATTTAAATTTTCATTATGACAATAAAAATGTCATTATAGTAATGAAACAAAAACTTTCAATCCACTTTCAATCAACGTTGTTATTGTTATTATGGACAATTTAATCTCATATTTACGGTCTTAATTGAGAAAAAAAACATAGATTTTTTATACAAAAACTACACTGCCCCGGTAGACTAGCTGGTAGTGAGCTAGTCTATCAGCACCGAGGTTACATGTTCGAATCCCACCAGAGACAGAAAAGAAATAAAAAATAAAATAAAGTAAAATAAAATAAGAAAAAAGAAAAAAAAATAAATAAAAAAAAATAAAAAAAAAAAAAAATTTTACTTTATTGAAAGTATTCATCCAATGAATAATATTCATGGATCTAATGTAATGTTTCATTAAGTCCTTTTAATGAAACAGGTTTCATTGATCCAACGAAGCGCTGCATAGGTTCCTTTATAATGCAATTTTTCGTGGGATTAATGTCAAAATTCGTTAGTATTGCGAAGAAAATTCTTTCAGTGTATATATATATAATTATAAAAATACATACATACATCTATGTATAAAAGATGTTTTTCTTGCAGCCAAAAATACCTACAAGATTGAAAACATTTGGGAGTCAGCTGATTGAATTTATCTGTACGGCAAATAAAAGGAAACTAAATAATTGGCAGATGAGTGAGAATAGAAGCAAATGAGACATTGATAAAACCAAGTTTCTTTAATGTGCTGTTTTTCGTTGGGAAAAAAGATAAACGCGTAATGAGAAAACGGCCATTAAATGTATGTATTTAATTTTATTTTTTAATATATTCTTTGCTGTTTATATAAAATAAAATAAAGAAACATCCCAATAAAAAATGGAGCTTCCAACGAAGCAGGTTTGTAAGGGAGAAACATAAGGGTTTCGCTTACCATTGCGCTTACGGAAGACATGAATTTTATATGGCGAGTTCCCACTTTGAAGCAATACATTTTTGACACATAAAGCGCATTATTCAGCGCACATAAATATTGTTAGATGTAACGATCATCTTTACACACTGAATGTTTTGATACAGTTATTTTTTAGTATTCTCCCTTACAAACCTGCTTCGTAGTAAGGGAATGCCGTAGCACTTGAAATGTTATTTTTTTTTTTTTAAAAGTTGTTGAGAGTTCTTTCACTTACTTTACTGCATTTCTGTATGTCTTATTGCGTAGCGCATAATTGTGCGCTTATTTTTTTAAATGTACCTTTAGTGCTTCGCAAAATGATAAAATTTTTTATTGGGATGGTTAGAAAGGTCGTTTGGGTTTTTCTTCTGAACATAATGATATGTTTGAGACAATAATAAGTTAAAAACATAAAGTCTGATCATATATTATTACATAAGACGTGTTTGACACAATCATAACCACAAACATTAATGATAGTTTGCGATTGTGATTGCATCAACCATGTTTTTTCTTTGCGTGCGGTTTACTAAGACGGTGTAAGATATACTTCACTCCATCTGATCTCCTTACTATTTATACCACCTATATATGACCGCGTATGGAATACAACTCTCATGTGTGGGCCGGTGCTTCAAAGTCTATTTTGGAGCTTCTCGACCGGGTGCAGGAGATGGCGAAGGTTCTCATTGGTGACAGTAGGGTATCCAATTCTATTGACTTCCTTGAGCACCGTCGCAATGTGGGTTGTATTTGGCTGTTTTATCGTTACTACAAGGGGATGTGTTCTGACGAAATTAGGGATCTGGTTCCCGAAACCCATAAGTTTGTTCGTAATACACGTTTTTCCTCAAGAGCCCATCCTTATGTGGTCGATTGGCAGGTGAATCGTACAACGCATTACAGAGAGAATTCGATTTTTCCCCGGACAGTTCGTATGTTGAATAACCTTCCTGCAGAAGTCTTCCCTCTCACTTACAACATGATTAAGTTCAAATCGAATGTTCACAAACACTACTCCCTCTATCCTCCTTCCCACAACCTATTTTCCTAGTTCCAACACAATGCACTGCATTAGTAGGGGTCATCCCCTGAGTGCTGGTCCTAACAGAAAAAAAAATGGTTTAACATATCGTCGGCTTAGAGTGTAAACCTGCTAACTCCCTTTTTTTTGTTTTTCTTTTTTGCTGCTTGAGAGGAAAACTAGAAATATTGTTGATTTGACACACTTCAGGACTCCAATTACAGAAAAACTACATGCTGGTCGACGAGGCATATCTTTCTCTACGATACGGCATTAAAATATCAATTTACTTAAAAAGTGGATTAAGCAGGTTTACACTTTAAGCCAACAATATATGATTTACATAAACCTCTCATTTTTAACATGTTTGTCTGGTGGAGAACCATAAATAACCAAACATGACGTGGTCGTGTGGGACCATATGAAACTCAGACTAGTGGTTTGTATAAAAATAATCTTGAGCGGATTCTGAAAACTCTCGCTTTCCTATACGAAGATTAAGGTCGACCGATAACTTAGGGATGAAGCTCCAAAAATTTTATAATGCCCTGGCAATATAACTTTGAATAGTTAACCAAAAACTTTTAGGATTTAAGTTAAAATAGAAAAAAAATTTAATTATTTAAGGGACATGCGTTTCTTTAAACCTTTAATAAGACAAGCCAACCTAGCGTTCTGTCAAATAAGATTTTTCAGCCGGATGGTGTTAAATTCGCATTCCAAAGAATTGTTTGATTAAGAGTGATTTTATTCTAAAGAAATTTTTCGTTTTCTTAAAGCTCGACTCTAGGAATTGAAACAACTTTGGATCGGAATTGTATTCTATGACATGGCTGATTATCTATAGTATAAAATGAGTCTATTTAAAGATCTCAATCAAAGTGCAAGGCGAATTCATATAAGGGTGGTGGCAATACTACAACAAGTTCTGCACCATTGTATGTTATTTGTTGCTTTCGTTAATCGATATGTCTAAAACACAATCAACTTTCGACATTTCACTCTCTCTAAGTAAGAAAAAAAGTTGCTCAGCTCTGTTTTCAACGCCACCTGAAAATTTAATTCGCATTTCCAAAGTATAAACTGGCTGATGAATTTTTTTTTTTAATTCCCTAAGCTAATCCCGCGAAGCTCTACGCTTGTCTGCAGGAAAGAAACCAGAGTATCTGGCGGGAAACAAACGGCAGCCCCGGCGCTGACAGACTAGCTCACTACCAGCTAGTCTACCGGGGCACTCAAAGAATATATAATATATTAAGAATATACAACTAAACTTTTCAATAATTTTAATAACTCCTTTCATTAACTGAGACACATGGCTCTGCAATCACACCTGTTTCAATTTCACAATTAAAGGGTTGTTTACAACCTTTCCACCCGAGAGATGAAGACCGCCGTTACGGCCTAACCTAAAATATATACTTCTACAAGAAGCATATTAAAACTCGGAGCTCTTGTTATCAATCAAATAAAGTCATTATCTTGAAGTGCTATCATATTATATTTCTCTAAATCTCTTAACTTAATTTCTATATTTACAAAACCTATTTAGGTTATACTACTTGTCTGTTCTATTTTAATCTCTTAATATAAATTTAATATGTGCCCTTAAAAAACCAAGAAAAAAAAACTGCAATAAGACTATTACATATTCCAATATTATTACAACTAACAAGCAAATCATTCAGCACTTAACATGCTCTTTAAATATGAACAAACTACCCATTCCAATATAATCAACAGAATGCAAAAAAAAAGAAATTCTAGTAAATAAAATCCCTGGCTCGGTACACAATTCAGGCAAAATGCTGAAATAATTTTAGGCTTGAGGTATATGAGCCAAAAAAAAAGAAAAAACTGAAAACGAACGAATTTCTTAATGCATATAGAAAAAGATGAGGCAAAAAAAAAATAGAAAACTAAACAAGAAGCTTGTTAAAAATTTAACATGCAGTAAATTGAGGAAATAATGTATTAAGGTCAGGATATGAAATTGCCAAAAAAAAAAAACCAAATAATAAAAATATAAGCATAAAATAAACAAAATATTCACATAGATAAGCTTTAATGACTAAATAAAGATTTCGATAGGTAGTTTTGATATATTTTAATTAATTAAAAGAGAAGGTTCGTGTATCTTATATTAGATAGTTAGGCCACAATTTATCTTTTTTCATCTACAGTCTTTATCATAATCTAGCCATTATCTGATCTATCTTCTTAAAAAGTATGAAAGTATACCCTACACCAATGGTTCCTTAATCCATGGTAACCGTCCTAGAGGTCCGCGTCAAGAGCCGAAAAAAGTGTTTATCAAATATATAAGTTTTTATTTTTATTCTTCATACTTTTTATGTTTTATATTATTTATTTTTTTGCTGCAAATTAGCGACATTAATAAAAACAACGTTATAAGTAAAAACTAGAAAATTTTGACTTAATGGTTGGTTGGTTTACTTGCTAGCACGCCTGAAAATTAGGCGTTACGCAAGTAGAGGCGAAAGTGACTCCGTTTTGACACCGTACAAATCGTCAAGAGTAGGAACCCCAGATCACCAGGGCAATACTGCGGTGGCTAGAGCCAGCCCGTTGCGTTGAGATATTTCACCAAATTGCCTAGAGTCCTTGTAGAAAATAATTCCCAAATTATCCATCTCATGTTGAATTAAACACTGGCAATCACATAGAAGATGAAATACTGTCTCCTCAGTTCCAGGGTCTCTGCTGCTGGGGCAGCATTCATTAAAAGTGAGACCGAGAATCCTAGTGTGCTTACCGATCGTGCAGTTACCAGTAAGCACGTATACCAGACTCGAAATGTCCCTGCAACTGAAGTAAAGAAGCAGCTCAAAGCGACTCATGTCGTATGTGGGTCACGTTACCTTACCATCTATCGTTAGCCATAACCAGATACACGCAGAGAAAAAACATGTTTAAATATGGTCACCTCCAACAATACTATGTTTAAAGAAAATTTTAACCATATTATGTTTAATTTAACCATATTTTTCTCACTGACAACCATGTTATGGTTAAATTAGTCCCCTATCAAGAAGCCACAACCATATTATGGTTGCCTCTAAACATGTTATGGTTAAATATGACAATAATTTGTTTTTAAATTGACAATAGCAACATGATATGGTTGAAAACCAACAATGCTATTATAAGTGTTAAACATATTTTAGTTATTATTAATCATAATGTGTTCGGAGGCAACCATATAATGGTTGTGGCTTCTTGATAAAGGACTATTTTTACCATAATATGGTTGTCGTTAACAATAATATGGTTAAATTAAACATAATATGGTTAAAATTTTCTTTAAACATATGGGGGATTCACAAGGTGTCATAAAGTCATATGTCTTAAAATAATAACATGAAAAAATACGACTGTTGTGAACAACCCCTCATAATTTAGTATGCTATTTTGAATTTAAATCAGCTGATTTAAAACAAATATAAAAATTAAATAATTACCTAACATCAAAATATTTTTTAATTCTTTTCCATGAATTAATAAATTAAGTTAGATTTTACCTGACTATTTTCCATTTTGCAGACGCAAATCAGAAATAAATTTTATTTCGTTTGTTTACCAAACAGGAGAGTAATAAGCCGATCTTATTTGACGCCGCAAGTGATTTGTTGCAAAAATTGCTAGCCGCAGGTCAAATTTTGATGTTAGCCGGATAAAATTATACCATCAACGGCGACAGCTACAAGAGCTAACGCGGTACGGCTCAGCCGCTCAGCTCTGGTCTCTTCTGATTAATTACGACAGCACAATAAACATAGCAAGCAACGTTCTATTAATTTAAGACACTTTTTGTTTACAAATAAACAACAATATTTTTAAACCATTGTAAAATGTTAGAACATTATGACAATATAACATGATAGCACACCTTGTGAATACCCCAATAGTTTTGTTGAAGGTGACCATATTTAAACATGTTTTTTCTCTGGGTGAAGGGTATGAACATTTCGCTTCTGATAGTTCCTACGAAATAGCAAAATCCTTACGCCACTCATATTCCTACTTTTTCCCCACCTTGACGGGAAAAAAAGTCTGTTTGGGGTATCACATAGTCCGTCGGGCTTTTCAGAAATGTTAGTTGCTTTTGTAAGATCCTTGCATGAACGTACGTCCTTGCCTTCCAAAATCCAGATACCGAGAGCATGACCGCACTATTGACGGATATGACCATTAGGAGCGATTCTGTTGCAATAAGGTGCAGTATAGTATTTAGCTCCTCTGAAGGACTAGTGCGTAGAGCGCCTGTTATTACAATGCAGGCTGAATTAATGTCACTAGTGTATACCAAATCATTATTATGAAGATATTGTAAACTCAACTCTTGAGAGAAGAATAAAATTTCCTTTTTTCATGATGTTGTGTGTAACTTTAAATTTGTGAGTTATGATAATGTTGCAGTAAATAAGCGATATGTAGATATGTATGTGCAGCCAGTGTTGAAATTTTCAATAACAAACATCTAAATATTAGTGCAAACTTTTACTCTTCACTGCTTAATATAAAGTACCCAGACTCTGCAATGGCTGTTATTGGCATCTCTATCACAAAACAGCTGATATTGTTTTTATTGCCAGTTCATGAATTTGGTGAGAACCCCTGCACTCTACCACAGTATAAACAGACAATTTTTCGAGAATGTATCATATCTGGGACCCATTAGCTATCATTGACACGGCGAAACAAAATTATGTTATGAGATTAAGATTCATAAGAGAGTTCTTTGCGCCAAAATTTATATTTGAGACCCAGGGTCACTAATCGAGGCACAAGAACAAAGTTATGATATAATCTATATGCCCTTATTACGGTTTACAACTCAACTCAGTTAAATTAATTGAAGACGCTGAGCATGTCATATTTTGCTGTCTAAGATTCGTGAATAAGCGAAATACCGAAAAAGTCATGGGAAAGAGGATAAACGTTAACAACATAACTATTGAACGTCTAACTTGATTGTCCCCCTTATCCCCCTTACTAAGTCGTAGTATAAAGTAAAATAAATTTAGATATATTAAAGAGGATTTTCACCTTCTTATTGAAAAAAAGACTCTTTTCCATTCTAGAAAATGTATTTTAGTCTCTATTCTAAGTGGAAAAATCCAGGGCTTAAAAAACTGCAGTAAAAACCAAAAACTGCCGAACAAAAAACGAAAATTTGTGTACAACTTTTCGCTTTTTGAGTTGGCAACAGTTTTTTTGGCCAATGACAAGTGGAAGAAGTGGAAGAAATGGCAGTTTTTCTTCTTTAACTGCAGTATTTTAAGCGCTGGAACAATCGATTTTTTATGACAACCAAAAATAATTTATTTTTATTCCGAAAACCAAACGTTCTTTAAGGAGCGACATGTTTTTTTCATCTGACATGTCAAATTTTCCACTGCAAAACACATACATGTCGTGTGTTACCTTTTTAACTTTGCTTCTGTAAAAGTCAGACGCAAAGTCATCTGACAAAATTTCAATTAGAGCGTGCTCTATTTTCTTCTGACAAACCATCTGACATCAGAAATCTATGCCGGGAAGAAACTGGCAGCGGCGTCAATTATTGACGGAATCATTAGCCGGCTGAAGTTAATATTTTACAATACTAAGATATGTATGCTCATCTCACCATTGAATATAATTTATGTAAATATATACATAAAACCCGTTTCATTTTAAAATTCTAAATTATTATCTTTAACATAAAAGAAAAAAATGTTAAGATGGCTAAATTATTTTACGGCGCAAATAAATATTTTCGTGGCGGCAGCAAGCTATTTTGAAACCGAGAACTACTTTGGTTTCTGCAATAACAATGAGAAAAAAAACAGAGACAATGTCAGAAGCAAATTACATGTACGTTTGTGACCGAATATTATAAACCTTATGTAAAACAGCAATTTTGACAGACATGAACAATTACATGTGACTTGAAAATTTGACATGTCAGATGACAAATACATGTCGTGTACGGGCGCCTTAAATGATTTGTTGAAATTTTTCAATATATATTTCAATTTGTCTTTAAGTTTGATTTTAATTTAAATAAAACCGTTTTCATATTTTTTTTGCTTAGCCAAATGATGTGCCTAAATCGTGAAGTTAGTTTAAGGTAAATTTTTTGCAAATAACACGCGAATTTAATATATTAAAACAAGTAAAGGTGATATTTTCGGCTGTGCCGAACCTTTGATGCCCTCCACCATGAGTAAGAATATATAAAACGATTGAGTTCCATTCTCTTTTGACTGCTGCAAGAGTCTTTCGCTCTTGCCACGGTTTGTTTCCAGCTGACGGCTCTAAGTGTGTCTTGGGCGTCCCCTCCGTCGGCTGCCTTGGGGATTCCAGCTAAAGACTAAATTCTATTAGAATAATATAATTCGTTCGGTCTTAGGCTCACTAAAGTCTTTTCCGAAAGTGGGACTTATATGAGGCCTATAGTAAATTATGGACCGATATTTACAAAATTTAATTATATGATTCTTAGGGCTAAAAAATCAGAGCAAGTTAAACTCTCTTTTTGGTTTAAAATGTGTTTAAACCAACAAATCTATAAATCACTAAACATATAAACCATCTTCAAACGCATAACATTGAGCGTTTAAACTACCAGCACAGACCATATGAATTTGATAAGATTTATTGTAGTGCTGTCACATGTTATTTTTTAACCACATATAATACATGGTACACTGATTTATAGTTGTTGAGTTTAAACTATATATAAATTCAAGTTAAGTTCAACTAAACCAGCGTTTAAACCATCAGTGGTTTATTAGCCATAAGGCGTATAAAACAAATCTGTGCAAAATTTTAAGGCAATCGGTGCATTCCGCGCCCAATTTGTTTAACTTTGTTTAACAGAAATATCTATGTTTTAGGGTGACTGTTCCACATTTACATTCATAACTCTCTCCTTACTAAGCCGCTTGGGCTGGTTTGCAATCCGAAACAGCTTAGTATAACTGGAAACAATTTGACACCCATTTGTTTCTTTTCTGTTGAGTCTTTCTGAAGCAAGCGTATTTTCAACAAACGGCAGTCAGATGGATATGGCTAAATCGACTAAGAAATTCTCAAGGACCTAAAATATATATACTTTGTAGTGTCTTAGATGTATACTAAAATAGTTTCACACGGGATGACAAACTTAGTATACCCTCTTCACAACTAGTTGTAGAGGATAAAACAAGGGGAAGTTTTTATATGCGTAGAAAGTATGCAAATAAAATATGCAGGAAAAAAAGCCTAAAATAAGTAAGAAATAAGGTTATAAATATGCAAAAAAAGGCAAAAGAAAAAAAACGTTGATATTGGTATATTTTTAATTATTTTTTTTTTAATTGCAAAAAAGAGGACTTTTTTTGGCAGTCATAGTCGAATGCTTTTTCGATTCGAAAGTAATTTTATTTCTTATTATTTTAGTCGATCGAATCGAAATTATTTTTTTAGCGTTGTAAAGCAGCTATTTGAGTTATCGCAACACTGAAAAGTAATTTTGGTTCGCTCAGTATCGACTGAAAGAATAAGAAATAAAATTGCTTTCAAATGGAAAAGTATACGATCATGACTGCCGCAATTATTCTCGAGGTTTTTTTTCGAGATATCGAACTAAAATTATCAGAAGAACATATTTGATCGAACATAACTGTTTAATATTTTCATTAAATAAAAGATCTTTCTAAATGTTTATGAAATTTGTAAGTAAAAAGCTTGAAAAACTTTCCCCGATTATAACCAAAAAAAAAAAAAAAAAACACAAAATAATAATAAACGACTAGCACTCATGATAAAGTTAAACATCATAAAAACTACTAAAAATCAACGTTAAAAACACTTTAAAATTTATTAAACAAGAATGCTAATAGATAAACAATAGTTAACATGCAAAGCATAAAAACATTTTGGTGCATACTTTTAGGCTGCTTTAAATAAAAAAACTTTTCCCCTTTTACCCGAGAAGTTGTGAAGTAGTTAAAAAATACTATTTCAAACAGCAAATATAAGTTATAAAGTTAAAGTAACATAAACTTAAGAGTTTATAAATTATAACATTTAAAATAAAAAAGAAGGAAAAAATCAAGTTTTATAACAATATTTTCTTGTTTTGTTTTTGTAAAAAAAAAATAACTGACGCCATTTAGGTCTCAGTTTTATATTTAAAATCCTTTTTCTAAAGGCAAACGTTCGAGTATAGAGTTTATTATAAATTTCCGTTTTGTTATGAAAGTAATTTTGAAGAAGGAAAAAAAGACCCACAATATAAACAATACAATAGTAAACCGGAAGTTGGTCATAATACAATGTGTTATTTGAAAATGCAATTGTTGAGTATTTGGGGTTGGAAAAATTATATGAAATGTTGGGACAAAAAAAAAAATAACACAAAAACATGCATATTAAAATGATGATGTTGTAGAAAATTAGAAACGCATGATTCGAGTTTTTTTTAATGATTCTTAATGGAAAAATAAAAACTAAACAAAACGACAACTTAATAAATTATGAAAATGGAGAAGAAAATTAAATCAAGTACATGTAAAGACTTTTTCAAAACCCTACAAAATTACAGTAAATGATATTTTCATTCGCAAAACATTTGGGAATGTTCTATAATTCGAAATGAAGTGGACTTAAAATCGAACAAATTTTGAAAACGAGCCTGAAAAGAAAATTCAAAAAATATTTCTTTTCATACTTTGAGGACTAATTACACTGTGTTATCTGAAAAAAACTGAATCCAATGGTGCTAACCGTTTTATGTAAGCTCTTGCTTTCGAGATATACGGTTATTTCGAAAATGGAGAAGGCTGCACAACATACATATATTCGCGTAACTCAAAAACGATTTAGTTTATTAAAATTACTAAAAAAAAAACTAAAATAAAAGATACAACTTTTGTAATATGCGCAGTCGTTTAAGAAACATCATTTTTGTTTATTAAAAATTCATAAAAAAAATTGGAAAATGCAGCTAGGCTTCTTATTTTTCCAGACGTATAAAAACGAAATTGCACACAAAACAAGCCATAAATAATTAAAATCTTTATCAACTTTTGATTTTATTCACAAAAGTCGACAAATTTTAATTAATTTAAGAATTTTATTGCGGAATTTCGGTTTTTTTAGTTTTTTCAACAAGCTAAAGCGATTTTGAGTTATGAGAACATATGTTTTGCAACCTCCTCCATTTTCGAAATAACGGTATATCTCGAAAAGCAGAGCTAACCTAAAAGAAAACGGCTAGCACCACTGGACTAAGCTTACCCGAATTAGGTTAAAACGACAAGTGACCAGCTTGTCTGGAAAAAGTGTCAATAAATATCACGGTGTTATCTTTACAAAAAAAAACTCTTCAAAACAGGAAAAACTACTGTCATTTTGTAAATATTTAATTAAAATCAAAATCTCATTCGACTTCAATTCCATTTTATTTTGATTTCTAGAACATGCCCGATTGTCTTCAGGAGCCATCGCTATGCTCGAACAAATTTCGCTCGTAAACACTGTTCTTGTCGATGTTTTGTTCTTATTTAGACAACGTTGTTCAAACATTTGTCCGCTTAACGATGTCTAACATCCATGACAGTATTGCCATATAAATAAGTGTCATCATCTATGTCATCTATATTGTTATTATTGCTACCCTGCAAATAAAAAGACCAGTCCAAACACGCTTGTAAAGAATAGCCCACAAGGGACTAGGACTAGTCCAAAAGTAACCCAAACGTATGGAAAAAACATGGTCTATTTAACATTACGATGTCCTAGGGGAGGACCATATAACCCAGCTTTGGACTACTAAGGAGTAGTTTTAAAACCACTCCATGGTATACTCAAGAGGATTAGTTTTGAAGTCGTTTAAAAACGAAACACTTTTTAACAATGACATGGTCCATGCTTTCATTACATCGGACCAGTCCATGGAGTAGTTTATTTTATTAAAATGGATCAGGTAGTCCAATATTATTTGCAGGGTATTTACACATATATGGGTTGCTATGAGATATATGTATTTTATCCACCTCAAATATAATGAATGAATTATACTGCCAACGTTTTGTTCTCCTAAACACAAATCACTGGCTCGTTAAGACGGGATGTTAGAATTATTTTGGCTTGTGCTTTAAAATTATATAGCTAAGCTTTCTTGCTCTCAAACTGTCAGGATGTTAATTTCTTTTGCACAACAACTTTTAGGTGCCTCATCCAAAGTCATCAGTCGACCTTAACCTTCCGCTACTGGGTATTATGGTGTTCACCAAAAATCAATCTGAGTTTGAATGGTACTTGAATAGTTATGTGTGGTACTTTACCTAGTCAAAGTTAAAAAGTAGGGTTAAACAAGATTACATTTTGTTCCTTTTTCTTGCCTGTATTCTTTGAAATTTTTAATTATTTGTATTTGTTGGTTGAAGTGTATTCTGAACGAACAAAAAATTAAGGCTATAATTTAGAAATCGATTTGTAAATTGACTGAAATTCATCACACCTTTTAAAACAAATCGGAATAGGTCACAATGTAATGAAAGCATGGACCGTGTCATTTCTTATTTTAATAAAACAAGCTTTTTATTTACTTAAATAATTGCCGTTATCAACGCTTAAGTTTTATAAACTTGTGTAACAAAGTTATTACTTTAAACAAAAAAGTTATTATTAAACAAAATCATATACTAATTAGTGTTAATCATACGCTCCGTATACTTTTTAAAGAAACTATGTATTGATTTAAACCAGCCCAGTGTAATTTAAACAAACATTAAGTACTTTTTTTACTTAAACCAGTAAAAGAAAATTCATATGATTAGTATTGTGGTTATTTTGTTGAACTATTTATAAGAATAATTTAATGAAAATTAAATTTCATGAACTTAAGCCTAATTAAAAATATTAAAAATTTGGATTAAAAACCATAAATAGTTCAACAAAATAACCACAATACTAATTATTGTTAAAGCTAAGGCACGAGCTCTATGTGTACATTTGTCCTTCAAGTTGTGCTGAAAAAGGTCAACAGAAAAGAGAAAGACAAAATGAAAAAACAAAAATGTACTTGGACTTCAAGAAAAATTCTTGACAAAAGTACGAAAAAACAGAAGTAAGGAAAAAACATGTAAAATCAATTAAAATGGATAATCATTCAGGAAAGCAAATTTCGATCTACCAAATGTTAAAATACAATTTGGTTTAAGGATTGATGTTTGACTATTGACGTCAGCAGTCGTCGATGGCTGCGAGTGTAAGACGGCAAATCCGGTGCAGTGAAATAACGCCGGGAGAAATAACACCGGTGGGTGTAATTTCCCGATGAAAAGGAAATAACGCCGGCCGGCCTTATTTCCTATTGCAAAAAGAAATAACGCCGGCTCCAAAGAGGAAATAACACCCCGGGGGTCTTACTTCTTTTTGCAAGAGGAAATAAAGCCAGCCGGCTTCTCCTATGCAGAGAAGCTTTAGTTAGCGAAGCCGGTATTTGTCATACCATAGAGGAGAAAATCCTTGCGCCCGGCCGAAGGCCGGCTATGCAGAGAAGCTTTAGTTAGCGAAGCCGGTGTTTGTTATACCATAGAAGAGAAAATCCTTGCGCCCGGCCGAAGGCCGGCTATGCAAAAAAGCTTAAGTTAGCATGAAGTTCTTGTTTGCGACATTGGTGTTTGTTATTGTTATCTTGCAAAAAGAAATAAAGTCTGCTTTAAAGAGGAAATAACACCCCGGGGGTCTTATTTCTTTTCGCAATAGGAAATAAGGCCGGCCGGCGTTATTTCCTTTTCATCGGGAAATTACACCCACCGGTGTTATTTCTCCCGGCGTTATTTCACTGCACCGGCAAATCCATCTGAGGAGATCGAGTGGTTGCGATCGAAACATGTCATGGTAACCTGCCGGCCAGGGTTCGAGCCCGAGCCACGTCAAGAATGAAAGATTATCAATAACAATTTTGATTGATTTTCATGTTGTAAAATTCCTTTCTTCATAAGAATAATTTAATGAAAATTAAATTTCATGAACTTAAGCCTAATTAAAAATATTAAAAATTTGGATTGAAAATTCATATGTATTTCATATTCATACTAATTAGTACTGCAGATAGGTTACTTGGTTTCAGATTTTTACATTTCCAAACAACCAAATAACAGATAACATAAGTTGTGTTTAAAATTTTCTCAACCGATATATATTTCTGGTTTAATTTTAATCAAAATGTGTAATTTTCGTTTCAATATTGTAAATAGTTTAAATTTTATAACGTTTTTCCCCCTCTCCTGTAAACTTTTGAAAACTGCAGATAGGTTATTTCGTCTTTAAGGTAACGATATACGTATGGAATGGAGCGAGCAGGCCTTGTGTATATATAAAAGAAGAAGTAGAGAGGCCTTATAGAAGGCATCCGTACTCCTTCTTTTTAGCAACGCTTCTCACTGTAAGTTTTGTTGTTGCTTATTAATTTGCACGGCCACATCACGAATAGCCCGTGTGTGTTTTGCATGCATACGTGTGTTGTTTTTGTAAAAAAATGTTACTGTCTTTGCCAGCTAAAAGGGCGCTGAGCACAACTGAAACGAACAAACATTAATGTGCTGAACAAAACACAACGAAGTTTGTGGTTATTACAAAAACCGAATGCAATGAAATGTTCTTATCTTTATTTTGAGTTGAGTAAGTACAGTACTATTGTTGTGTACGAAGATTACAAACAGAGAAACGTTTTTTTTTAAGGTATTAACTACACAAACACTATTGGCGTTTGTGTTTTCCATATTTATAGCGAACAGAGCACTAAAGAACAGTATATTATGTTAAATTTCGAATACTGATTAAAGCACAATTTTAAAAAAAATTGTTGGTAGTAAACCCATTCAAATCGCGGGACTACAAAGTATTCGATATAAATATGTGGCATTTTGACAAAACATCTTAAGTCAATTTTAAAAAGTGGAAAAAAATGTTGTTAATCGTTCAAATTTTAATTCAAAAAACATTTTTCTTTACGTTTTTAAAATTTTGTATTATAAACGAAATTTTTCTTTAATTTTGGTTTATTTTATTATTAAATAAAAATAATTTGTTCATCAAGTTTTTTTAAAAAACTTTTTTGCTATCTTATCTTGACTTAAGATGTTTTGTCAAATTGCCACACAAATTAGCTTTAAAATGTTTTAAACTTTAATAAATTAAAAAAAAAACACACACACACAGCCCCGTAGCGCATTTAAAATTCACCTAATATTTAGCATAACTCCATTCATTTTCTTTTAGTTTTAAATCTATTATTACAGTTGTATTTAATAATAAAAGTATTTCTCATTTGCTTGGATTTTTTTCTGCTGTTTTTCACCCTTTTTCTTTCAATTCAACTTAAAAATTCATTAAAGTCATGGGCCGTCCTTTCGTCCTTCGTTGATATGTTATATATTAAACGGAAATTCAACAATAGGAAAAATGTTGCGTTTTTAATGTCACTATGTGCATTTCCGTTTTGGCTTTTCTTTTTGCCATTTAATATAGTTTTGTTACTGATATTTCAAGCAAATGCACAAAAACATAAGGGCATTGCGATAATGTAAGGAAAAAGGGGAATATCAACTCAATAAGTAGATGTAAAGAATAAAACAACATTTGAAGTTATTTTAAGTTGTGTTTCCAGAAGAATTTCACATAAATTTTTAAATTTTCCAAAAATAAAAAGTACTAAAAATTTGCATGAAAATATTTATTTTTTAAAACTGATTATTATATTGTTACGAAATAAAAGTTAGATAAAGTAGTCTCTAGAATAGAGATCTCCACTGCACCTTGTTTTTTTTCTATTTATTTCGAGAATGCATTTTGCACTTTGAATCATGAAGTTACCTGGAATGCTCTCGAGCATAAAGGGGTCCTACCTTAACTCATTCAATTGATAACACTGTGCAACAAAATTTGTGTCATCGCCGCCAGCCTCAACACTTGCAAAATGCAATGTATGTAAAACGGGTTTTCGAAATTCTGGGCCTTGCATTTTTTTTAATATTTCGAAAACCCGTTTTACATACATTGCACGATTTTTGGTCTTAGAAGACCCCTAGTGAAATTTAATGCAGAAAATATTCGTCGAAGTGTAGAAGTAAAAAAAAGACAAAAATTACCTCTTAAAATGAGTGTTAGAGGGTTAATTTATTCTATTTTGACTTGTACCAAACGCCTTTTCAAGAAATTCAAAAATTTCAATGCCCGAAATTTCGTTTTAGATACATTGAACGAACTTTTGGTCTTAGAGGACACCTAGTGGAATTTGATGCAGAAAATATTCGTAGTAAATGTTAACCCTTAAAAGTGCTGTTTTAGTATACTGTTGTGAAGGAGTTAGGAAAAAGGATAAAAATTAGCCCTTAAAATGAGAGTTCGAGGGTTAATAAATTCTAAGAAAAGAATCGCCTTACGATTCTACTGCAGACATCTGAAATTATTTTTTAGCTCAGAAGTACATTTAGTATATTTTTTTTTGACTTTTCAAAAAATTCAAAAACTTTAGGGGCCCATATTTCGGGAGCCCGAGCTAATTTTTCAAAACCCTTTGGACGATTTGCTCTACTAGTAGTCTACTTTCATTTCGCGTTGCAAGTGTTGAGGCTGGTTTTTTTTTTGTTGCACAGTGTAATAAGTGTGAACGCAAGGGCAAGTTATCGAATTCTGCATAACTGCATAATGGCGTGCTAAGCCGTTGAATCGATAAATTAACATAGTGATGCATTACGCTATGATGGGTAGCAGAGGAAAGAAGTTAAGACCTTCTGCTACATTGGAGCTTTTATAAACCGAACTGGTGGATCTAGTAAAGACATCCTTAGCCGGATTATAAAAGCCACGCAATATTTTGGTTAGCTCAATAAGATAAGACGCCACGTAAATATAAACCTTTTAAACGCCAATGTAAAATCATTCTTGTTATGTGGTTGGGCAACTTGGAAATCTGCCTCTCGATTCAAATTCCAGGATGAACCAATTCCGATTTTTTTAACGTAATAACCACGTTCAAAATGTTCAATACCTAGTCCACAGTTTGACCTAAAATGGTTTTTCTGCACTCCTGAAAGATTTGATTTTGAGCCATACGCAGTTGCCCATGAAAACCACAGGTTTGTTCCTGTAATATTTTGTCCCCAATTTATATAAATCTTTTTAAAAACTCACATAATTGTCCACCCTTTTTACAATATAAAGACAATTTCATTACTTTTTACAAGTTCATAGTAAGTTATTTTTCGGCTTTATACATCTGAATTTTTTTTCTTATTTTTCTGCGTTTAAAACGTTAATGCTGCATATACAAACATATTGATATAAAACTCTTGATTTTTAATTGCATGCATGGATTTCTGCTTATATAAATGGAACATAAATGCATGTATGTACACATATAATATACAAAGATATGTATATATATATGAATGCATATAGAATGCATATGAGTGTAAACACATATGCATTCACATAAATATGCACAAAAATATGCTGTTGCATGTTTGTAGATAAAAAGACATTAGCATAAATTATAATTAAATTTATGCGACATCATACACAATTTAACATTTCATTTTTATTCATTCAAATACTCGTACTTGTACAACAACAAATGCAACCGCAACAACTATAATAACAATAAAAATACAAATATTTAAAAAAAAAATCAGAAAAATGCAAAAAAATTGTTTAATGTTGTTTTTTTATGTTGGGTTGTAAAAAAGTTATTTTATTTTAATTAGAAACTACTTTTTTATAACTTGAATAAATTAAGAGCAAAGAAATAATAAAAATTAAAAAAAAAATTGTAATACCCACATACTTAGGAAAAAAGAATTAACATTTTAACTTTATAACGACTAGTAAGGTAAATTGAATCCTTGATTTTTTAACACACACTTGAAAATCTTTAAAAAAAAACTCAAAAAGTTATTTTAAATTTTTTAAAGGTTTACAAAAGAAGTTTTGTTTAAAAATGTTTATTAAACGTTGAGTAAATTTAATAATTCAGGTACGTAATGGAAAACGATTTTGAAAACAGAACGATTTGAAACCGATATCGTTTTCAGTATCTGTAAAAATTGATTTCATATACATTTTGTATGTATATGTTAATTGAACTGTATTTTGATCAAATACTTAAGACAATAATTCAGAAATGAATTTTAAAATTGGTCGAAATTTATCACATCTTCTAAAAACGAAATCGGTCGATTTTCATCACGTACCCGATTGTTTTTGAAGTTAATAATATATGAGTAGGTGAGTTGCAAAACTCGTTCGTTACGAAATTAAAAAAAGAATGTGGGAATTTTTCTTTAATGTTTTACAAATTGTTTTATTATTTATTTTTGAATGTGCTTCTTTGAGTAAAATTTTAATTTATTAAGTATTTGTTTAGTAGTTCTAGTCCGCCAATACTTTTTGCTTAAGCCAAGAATAGCGAACTACATACATATCATGTTACCAAAAACTAAAAATCACTTTAAAAAACGTTTCCTTAAAAATGTTTTTAATTTATTAACTATAAATAAGGATCAATATCTTTGGATTGTCTGGCAGCCTCTGAGTCAGCTCCCACCGCACAAGCCATTAAAGCATTAACACTTTTTTCCTCCCCCGCCTTATAGATATAACCATTTGCCTTGTCAATATGATTGCGCAAGCGCAGCATACTCTGTGTGTTACGTGAGTCCAAAAGTTGAAAGGACACCAAAGCATAATCTTCCACCATAGAACAAATTGCAGCATTGAGCTTTTTATATTTTTTAAGGGAAGTCGTATCATCTAAAGCCTCTAATAAATACTTTAAATCCAAAACATCTGTATAAAAATCCAAGTTAAAATGTAAGTTATCTTCATGTTTTTTAAGTAAATCTGCTTTAGACAAGACATTAACATGAGGCAAACCCATGCGCAACATCATATTTAAGGCCAACAGCAAAGTGGAAACAAACTTTGCCGGTTCACTGCAATAATGAGAATCAATCAGATTAATGGTAACCAAATAATATCCTTCCTTTTCCAATCTTTCAAATATTTTAGACATAGAGGCATGATGTGTATACAATTCCACTTGACCGGGACAATCAAAGAAGAAATAATTACAAGAGACTGATTGTTTGCGCAAATTGGGTAAAAGCCAGTCGTCTAAATGTTCTTCTAAGAATTCGATACAATACATGAGTGCTCCATTGGGTCCCAATTGCATGCTGTCCATTACATCTTGTACGGTTATCAGCTCCATTACATCTATGTTAGCGTTGTATTCCATATTCTCATTGGCTGGATCCAAATTAACTATACCCACATTACGTCCCAAATCTTGGTAGAATTTAAAAGCATTTTGACAATAAGTTGTCTTTCCACTGCCGGGAGGTCCAACGATTAGTTGACCATAAAGAGGATTAGTAAATTTTAATTTTGCGCGTTGTAACATGATTAAATTATTTGTTTATATTAAAATTCGTTAAATTGCAAATTTTACTTTTAAAGTAAAAATGTAAACAAAGATTGCTAAGCAGCTGCGAGAGATCGGAAGTGTTCGGTATCAAAAAAAAAAAGCAAAAAGAAAATAAAGTGTTGTCATATTAAAAATTTACAAAATGTTAAATAAAAAATAACGACAATACTAATTATTTGTTCAATTTCACGCATTGTACAATTATATCGCCAATATGTATGTGATATTCGAAGGTGACACAATATATTGGCAAAAATCAAAAGACTTTTGATTTTTATTGCACAACGAAAAGAAAGTGAAATGTGTTTGCAACATTGTACAATGCTGTTTATGCTATTCCTATAGATTATGTTAATTTTTTTATTAAATGAATGAAACTATTATGCGACTTATTGCATAATATAGGACTAAATGGAAATAATATGGAGGATATCATATACAATAATATTGCAAGTGTATGGGCCGCTTTAAATCAAATATTTTTAATCATTTGTTATCTAAAAAACAGAAGTGTGTAAATCAGTTTTTATTTTTTTAAATAACTGAAATAATTTTTTATCAATGTATATAAAACAGCATGTCTGTATGTATGTATGTAACGTATGGACTCCAAAACGTCTGGGCCGATTTTGATGAAATTTTTAGGGAATCTTCAGAATATTCAAGTGGGTGACACTGTGAAGTCTGTTGCCCACCGAAAATTTTATTATTTTTGTTTTTGTTGCACAATTACCTTTAATTTGAGTACCCACACATACCATTTAGTGGGCGGGGCGGTTTTTTGGACCCAGGGGCCCCCACGGGCCTCAGCCCCCTTAAATATTAATTTTGGTATTTTTTTTTAATTCTGGATCGGGTGGCATATTTTTTATATTTTTTTTTTTCGTACGCCCCGTAAAGTGCACTTCAGCCATAATTTCTTTCGAATCGAAATACGCAGTAACACCCCAAATCATCAGGAAACCAATTTCAAAAGATTTTAGAAAAGCTAAAAATATTACACAAATAAAATTGTAAAGCAAATAAGAATTATAAACATTCAAATTTTATTTGTAATCATATCAAAGCAAATCATAAAGCTTGCTTATAAGTATGTATTTTGCTATCGAAAAGATACAAAAAACTAGTACTAATATCATGTACTGTTAGTATTTTACTAAGCTCTAATTTACATATAAATTTTTTTTACCAAGCAATTCGGCTCTGACAGCACTCTTATTAAATTATGTGCATACTCAGATTTGATACTTATTTGGTTTTACAAAGTTGAAGTTCTTAAAGATTTTCCAATTCCGACGTTTCTCTTGAAATTTTTTAACTGGAACTCTCAATTGTTTTCCCTTATAAGAAAGTATATTTTATTAATTTAGTTCTTTAATATTAACAAGTTTTCTCCACTTTATACAAAAAGGATTTCCATTAAAATAATTTAAACTCAAATAGATGTGTATATTTGTAAAGTTAAATTGTTTAAATCTTCAAAAACTAAACAAAAGCTCTATTTTCCAATAAAATATTTTTTTTAAGATAAAGTGAAATATGTTCTATTTAATTAAAATTTACATAGTTCTTAAAAATTTGTTTAACGGTTGAGAAAACACAAAAAAACAGCGCAATACCGCTGTTTTGGAAGTGTTCCGCAATTTGACGTACCGAGATGCCAACTTTTGTTTATATTCTATTTACCTCCTTTTATGGTCATTTATTTGCGGCGAATTTAACGTATCGTGAAAAATACAGTAACAAAAAATTTTATTTTATCTTCAGTCTACGGCGAGACGTTAAAGTGTATAAATTTAATAAGTGATTTTTTTTATATTGTTTAAAACTAATAAAAATAAGCAAATTAAATATATATTTTTACATAATTTATTGTTTTAAATAATTTTATACAAATTTTGTCCAAAAATTTATAACAAAAGCAATACAACTAAAATAAGTTAATCATGGCGCAGCAACAACAACCAGCATACGAAAATAGTAAGGAAAACAGTTTGTCTTTTATCTTGGTGTTAAACTTTTGCTATCTTTTTGAGAAATTTTGAATTAGTCATAATGTAAAAAAAAATCATAACTTAAAAATATATTTCTGGCTAGTATTTAACATGGCCATAAATAGAAATAATTTGTTTTTCAAAGTGTATGTGTGAAATTTACTTCTTTTTTGCATTTGTTATCTGATACTGAAGCCAGCCAGGCAAAAATACATTTGCACATTTTAACAAACATGTAGTACATACATACATAAAATTGTGCAGTCAAAGTGGCACTGCTGTGAAATTTTAGATAGCCGGCATTTTTTACTGCTCCCTGTTTACGTTGGCAGTAGCACAACAAGAAATACGAAAGAAAATTATTGGAAACTTCTTAATTTTCTTTTTTCTTATAAAACCCCTTTCCACTCTTTTAACCTGTAACCGCACCCAGAACTCAAATGGATTTGTACTTTTTGTGTTCTTTTTAATTGTAAGAAAAAAAAATAACCATTGTGTTTATTGAACATATGATTTTTATTTTAATATGTAAATTTGTTTTTAAAACAAATACTGTGTTTGTTTTTTTCTTGTTAATTCATAATTTGTCTTCTATTCCCGTAACTCTTATGTTCTCAATTATCTAAAACATTTTCCTTCTTTAATTTCCCAAACTTCCGTTACATTGTAATTCTAATTATTTTCATAATTTATGTTGTTGTTTATTTTAGAGTTTATTTATACCACTTTACCTCGCACTCAACGTGGCCAACCAATTGTTTTGGGTTCCGATCCAAAAGGAAAAAATTTCCTGTACACCAATGGCAATTCTGTTATTATACGTAATATAGAGGTAAGCATATGAATTTTTTTTTCAAAATTTCTTGTAATTAAATTTTGTGATTTTAAAATATGTATTAGTTTTCTATATAAAAAGATATTTTTATACCAGCTGCATTTGTTGCTGCTTTTTATCTTTGCGTTTTTATTGAACGTAGTATATTTCATAGTTTTCAACATTTGTGTTCTATTTTTCATTTATTTGTGTATATTATACTTGCTGTTTGTTCGTCCGTCCTCCTGCGTTATATATGTAGATATTTTGTAGACACCCACGCGTTTTGTCGGTGTTTTTTCCTCTTCTCTTGGATTTCTTCGTCATTATTAAAGTATAAAAAACTTTTGTCTCAAATCAATTTGACCATTAAATTTGTAAACAAAATTTCAAAATAACAAAAAAAGCCTTTAGACATTTTGGCCAGCAAAATCAAATAAGTTCTTAAAATAAAATGAAAATGTATTTAAAAATTTTTAAAAAAATGGTTTTGGAATAAATTGCATACAAATAAGAAATCAATTCAAATAATAAAATAATTTTTTCGGGATTGAATGCTTAAGTAAAAAGTGTATACCTACCTATACTAAATTTGTTTAATCCCGACTTTATAATAAAGAAGACTATAAACCAAGTTAGGACTTACCATAAGGCCATAACCATACAAACCAATTGGTTTTTGGTTTCTTCTAACGGCTATGGCATTAAGTTTATATCACGTACATAGTTAGACCTTAAGCTATACTCTTGATTAAAGGTCAGTCTATATACTCGATTATACTATAAACTAGAGATTTTCCTGAACAATAGACTCGACTTTAGAAAGAACCAAATACTATATAAAGAAGTTAACTATCGCCCTGTATACTTGACTTAAGGCTGTACTAGCGAGAAAAGCATAAAATAAACTTTTTTTTTAAGGCTAGTTAGTACCTATAAAAAGTATATTAATTTTATGCCTATTTAAGAGTATATCAATTTTTTAATAAATATCAGCTAATTATTTACCTAATTATTTTTATTCTAGAATCCCGCTATTGCTGATGTTTATACCGAACATTCGTGTGCTGTTAATGTAGCCAAATATTCACCAAGTGGTTTTTATATTGCATCGGGAGGTGAGTAATAAATCTAAGAAATAACAAAAATAAAAACTCATACTTATCAAGTGAAACAAGAAATAAAAAGACAAAATGTTTGTTTTACATTTAAAAACCTTACATACGTATTTTTCATAATAATTAGCCTATTTAAAATTTAGAGGACACTTAAAACTTGCCTAAATTTTCCAAAATATGTAATGGGAAACTCCATGTAGTAAAAACAATTAAAAGTGTTTAAATTAATTGCAATACGGCATAACCATGCACCAATATTCTTTGTTGTTATTCTAGCAGCGAAACCTGAAGAACAGGTGTTGCTTGGTCGGTGCTCCTTGAACTCCGAGTCGTTCCGTGACTTGAACCGATTATCTTGGGAACGTATCAATATTCGTTGTTGTTGTTGTTGTTACAACTCCACTTATATTGGTGTTGCTGGATTGTCAATCTTTGGTCGGGGCAATTGATGCTCCGAGTCGTTCCGGTATGCAGACCCAATGGTCACGGGAACGAACAATATTCGTTGTTGTTGTTGTTGAAACAGCGCGACCTGTAAATGTATGCAGGTACATGAATTTTTTTTTTATTCTTCAAGTTCCGCTGACTCATCTAGATCCAGACCTAATAACCGGGCTACCTCTACCGGGTGAGTCCAAATTCGGGCTGCAGATGAGTTCCCACAACAATCGGTTCTTCGCACCTCGAAGACCTCAGGGCTTCGACCAAGGATTTTCACCTCAGCTACACAAACAATATTCGTTTTTAAGTTTTGTGTCCCTTTGAAAATTCATACACGTTCATACGTTACGATTTCTTTTTTCGCAAGCCCCAAGCTAAAATTTGACGTTTAACTACAAAATTTAAATATTAAGTTTCAAAAATGTATAAGAATTATTTAAACCCATCATTAAAGTGTTGCTTGATATAACATTTCATGCTGCATAATTTACCCCGCAAGCGGGTCCATAAGGAAACTGCTTCTAGCTGGGTTGGGTTTGCACTACAGTTGAATAGGTGTCGTACGTCGTGTGGGCTTTTTCCACATGCAGGGCAAAGGTCAGGGATGGTGCTATTTATTCTTGACCATTACGAGTTTAGACGTGCGCACCATCCCGAACTCAAATGTGCCAATGTCACCCTCGTCCGTCGTGGAAAGTCCCGCTCTTCGTTTGCAACTGGTGGTGGACGACCTCCTAACACGATATTGTCTAGGTGGCTGTTCATCGCACCTTCCACCGACTCCCTGTGAACTGCATTCAGAGCTGCCCTGTATGAGGTGTATTCTGTCATAGAGTCCTGGTGTTGTTGGATTTCACTCTCATACCAGCGAAGATCTTTCCTGACATGTCTCGGGGGGAGACCTAACTCCATCAGACAGTGGTTCGGATGTCCCCACCGATGACATCCCAGAAGGGAGGAAAATATTTTTGTGCGGTCCGTTGCATAGTTTGAAAAAGATCTAAAACAAAATTATATTTTATGATTGTAAAATTTTTACACATTCGGGCAATTCACAAAGTTTTCTATTGTGTCATATTGGTTGTATACGCTATACTTTTATGAATATACGATTCATAAAAATATAGCAAAGACAACTAGTATGACACAATAGAACACTTTCTGAATTGCACAATTTTTTTTTATGCAAGTCTTCCAATTATGTTTTCTTTTTGTCCCTATATGTTATCATAAAATTAGCGTTTTGTGTATTTCAGTTGATAAGGAAATAATTAATTTTAACGCTTCCGATTAAGAAGTTTATTCTTATTTATTTTCCTAACCTTATCATTATTATATTATCAATACAAAAGTATACCTTTTAAAAGTATAACCTTTCAAAAGTTTTTCTTTTTTTTTTAAATTAAATAATTGTTAAATATATTTTTTGCCCGGCTCTTTCACTTTAATTTTTCTCGTTGTTTATTGCATACATTGAAAAAAATACGACTTACTAGTAACTGTTTTTAACCTCATTTGAAATGAAAGTTTATGTTTTTTTTTTTTCTTTTTTTTTATGTAACTAATAATGACTCATTTATTATCTCCCCTTAGTTTAAACAAAACTGTATAAAGTGAAGCTTTTCTTATTTTTAAGAGTGACTAAATCTTTAACATTGTTTCTGGATTTCCGCAATAGCTGTTTAACAATAGCACTAAGCAAGAAATGATTTTTTGTCTTGCAGCATGTGTCTTGCTGTAGTTATGTATACAAAACTATGATCAGCCAGGTGTGAAAGTAGGAATTAAAAGACTAGAATACGTTAAAGTGCTTTTTATTAAGCATATTGTAGAATGTTTTCTTAATAAAATAATTTTTAACAAACGTATGTATGTTAAAAATGCATAGGAGAGTTGTAATAGTTAACAATTTGGGAAATAAAATTAAATTCAACATTTTTTTAATTTTTCGAATTTATTCTATGAGCTAAATTTCAGTTATGTATTTTATAAAGCTTTTTTGTAATAGTTCTATTCCTACAATTTTTCAGAATTGACTTTATACACTACCAGACTATTATATTGTATTTTCTTTTTACATTTTACCTTAGCCTTCCGTTGGAAAGCAATGAGGTATATTGAATGTATGTATATTGATCCTATAAGGAGCATAGGGCCCCAAATCGTGTCCGTTTTTTCATGCTAAAGGTTGTCATCAGTAAATCAGATCTTTTTGGTTAAATATAGTTGAGGTTTCATTAATACGTGTTATTTAAGATGCGGTAGCTTATTAGGCTTCCGCATCCGATCCTGGTGCTGGGGCTGCCAGCAACCTCCAGGCAGGCAATTTGTAAAGTTTTTCAAAGGCAGAGATTATCCGCGTTCCTTCTACTTCCTGAGACGCCCTTAACGAGCCATCAGGATACTTTACAGAAACTAAGTTTCAGAAGTTCTTCCTACTGACCTGAGACGTCTTCCAACCATTCAGGTTACTTAGCCGCCTTCTCACTCTAGCTAGCCTCTGAACGGGTGTTCTAAAGCCATTGCCCGGGGAATACCTAGTAAAAACCGGAGGTAGTGAGCTGCTTTGACTGTGAAGCAAAGGAATCATCCTTGGACACTCCCACATGAGTGGCAATCAAGAACTTTCAACCTTTACTTGTCACAGTCCATTCCCCATAATACTTTTTAGCTTAAAAGAATTAGGTTTAAAATAGATAAAATAAATAAAAAACAATTTCCTAGAAGTCAAAACAAAAAGAAACGACAATTTTCACATTGAAATCAAAATGTAAAAAAATTTACCGTATACCTCATACACGTGTTTTTGTGATGGTGTTTTCGCTTATTTACTACTGCCCACAAACTGAACTTCTTGTATTCATTTTTTCAAAAATAAAAGGTAGCAAGGCAACCCTAAATACAAATGCTAAAGAGAGAAAAACATAAACTTTTTTTCAGTTGCTTAACCCTTCATCTTACTAATTAGTCTGGCCTGACCTTTTTCAATGCATTTTGAATAAAAAATCAAAACATGTGTAGCACGGAGGGTTAATAAATTTCAACGAAGAAGCTTGTTGTTGGTATTTGGACAAATTATGCAATTTTGTTGTGGTACATGGTAAAATATTAATTGTGTTGAGATCAAGCTGTGTTTATGAATGTTTTTTTTCTGCTTGTTTTAAAAATTCTTTCGTACAGGCATTTCTTTATTTCGTATAGGTATTTAATATAAATTTGTTAATTACAACATAGTTAATCAAAAAAATTGATTTTGAAGTTGTCACTAACGGCTTTTTCGATTTTAGGTGACTATATTTATGTATATATTTTTTACCGTTATTGAAAACTTGATGGATTATATGGTTATATGTATGTATGTCAGTTTTTTACTGAATTCCTTTTTTTGTATTTTTACATAGGTACAGTTTAAAGAACTTTCAAAAAATTTCGCTAAGTGTAAGCAAATTATTTACTCTCTATTATTCAATGTTCTCTATCTGCCCTTCGCTGCTCTAAACTTAGACTCTCTAAACTAGTATAACTATAAAGATCTGATAGAAAATATGTTTTTTTTTTTTATAATATATTTTAAGCAGCGCAAACAATTAAATCAAAAAAAAAAATCCCATACAAGATGCGACCAGTATAATGTATATATTAAAAAAATTTAACTCAATCATTAAAGTCAATTGTATATAATATTCGTCCCTTTCAATCTTAAAAGAATACCTAATTATAGTGAAAAATTGTAATTCCTACATAAGAGTTGAATGGGTGTATTGCATGTAATTTTTCATGGGTTCACTTATTTAAAATTTATTCGAATTTTGAAAGGCATTTTTAATTCATTCAAGTAGTTGAGTGCTAAAGAAGTCATGAAAATATCCCTTCTACTTGAACAACTTCCAAAGTTTTTTGCTGGGTAGTTAATGCTTGTACGAAATAAGCGTACATATAAGTCTTATATTTATATAAGGTTAATATTATTTAAAATAAAAAATAAACGGTATTTATATCGCAAATTAAATGTGCTACCTTTTGAAAAAAAAAAAAAAATAATTGAAATAGAAGGAAATAAAACTTTAGTTTGTCACGTTTTTTTCGTCAAATATTTGACAAGTAGCTTTACTTGTGATCTCATACTTGAAAACTTCTAAAACCCTTACAAAATGTTAAAAAGTAAAACAAAAAAATTTTAGCAAATAGAATAAGGGAATTATTTTTTTTTTTTTTTCATAAAATATTTTTATTACATAAAAAATTTTCGAATATGCTCGTATAAGTCAAACATTATTTTAAAAGAATTGTGTATTTAAAAGATGTGCATTTAAAAGATGATCTATAAAATTAACTTAAATTCGATAAAAGCGATTCTCCTTTTATTTTCAATCATTTCAAAGTTTAAAATCATAAATTTATCATCTTTAACCAAAATTTATTTCTTAAAATTTTAACTTAACACTAAAAAATATAAAATTTCTCTTTCTTCTTAATATTATAGACCAATCTGGTAAAATTCGCATTTGGGATACTGTTAACAAAGAACATTTATTGAAAAATGAATTCCAACCTATTGGTGGTCCCATTAAAGATATTGCCTGGTCCCAAGACAATCAACGTATTGTAATAGTTGGAGAGGGGCGTGAACGTTTTGGTCATGTATTTATGGCTGAGACTGGTACCTCCGTAGGAGAAATCAGTGGTCAATCGAAACCCATTAATTCTTGTGATTTTAGACCTGCAAGACCTTTCCGTATTGTGACAGGTTAGAATTTTTATATTAATCTAGTTATATCATTTAAAATTTTAAACATTCACTGTATTTAATAGGCAGCGAGGATAACACCATTGGTATTTTTGAGGGACCTCCCTTCAAATTCAAAATGACTAAACAGGAACACTCACGTTTCGTTCAAGCTGTACGCTATTCGCCCGATGGAAAATTCTTTGCATCAGCTGGTTTTGATGGCAAAGTATTTATATATGATGGTGCCACTTCGGATTTAATTGGTGAATTTGGTAGTCCTGCTCATAAGGGTGGTGTATATGCTGTAGCATGGAAACCTGATGGTACGCAATTATTAACCTGTTCGGGTGATAAAACTTGCCGTTTGTGGAATGTTGAGACTAGAGAAATGATAACGGAATTTGTTATGGGTACTACAGTAGATGACCAACAGGTGTCATGTCTTTGGCAAGGTGATCACCTTTTGACTGTATCCCTGTCCGGCCACATTAGCTATTTGGATATAAATGATCCCTCAAAACCTTTGCGTGTTGTTAAGGGTCATAATAAACCCATTACGGTCTTAGGTTTAAGTGATGATCGTAGCACTATTTATACTGGCAGTCATGATGGTGTTGTGACTAGTTGGAATTCGGGTAGTGGTGTCAACGATCGTGTCCAAGGCGTGGGTCACGGCAACCAGGTTTGTTGTCTCTTATGGTGTTTTCTTTTCTACAAAAAATGTGACATTTTATTTAAACAAAAATGCAATTGGGTGTGTGTTTCTTAAAAATTTTGCTCCCGTAAAGGGTTCCTTGCTTTATTCTAAAAAATTCACCCTTTTCGGGAGTACAATTTTTAAGAAACAGACACCGAATTGCATTTTTGTTTAAATAAAATGTCATACTTTTTTGTAGAAAAGAAAACAATTAGTTAAAGTCGCACTTTTTCTAATTTTTTATTTTATTTTTTTTTTTTTTTTAGATGAACGGTATCGCCGCCTGGGGTGATTTTGTATACACCTGTGGCATTGATGACAGTTTACGTCAATTTAGCATTGAATCTAATGCTTACACCGATTATGTGGTCAAATTAAATTGTCAACCCAGAGGTTTGGCTATTTTACGCAACGAAAACATTATTGCCTTGGCCTGTGTCAAGGAAATTACTTTGGTCCAAGATCAAAAGAAAGTCTTCTCTTTGCCCATTAAATATGAAGCCAGCAGTATTAATGCCAATCCTGATACCTTGGAAATTGCTGTGGGTGGCGATGACCAAAAATTGCATGTCTACTCTTTAAAGGGTACCAGCTTGGAACTGAAATGTGAACTGGAACATTTGGGTGCCGTAACAGACTGCTCATATTCACCAGACAATAAGTATTTAGTGGCTTGTGATGCACACCGCAAAGTAGTTTTATATTCAGTAGAAGAATATAAACCAGCTCATAATAAAGAATGGGGCTTCCACAATGCAAGAGTAAATACAGTAGCCTGGTCGCCAAACTCTCTGCTGGTGGCTAGTGGTTCTTTGGATACCACAATAATTATATGGTCGGTTAATAATCCCGCCAAGCATACCATTATTAAAAGTAAGTTTTATTTTTTCTTATTTTTTTTAACAAAAACTACAAATTTCCTTCTTATTTTTTTTAGACGCTCATCCTCAATCTCAAATTACTCGTTTAATATGGTTGGACAATAACACTGTGATCTCTACTGGTCAAGATTGTAATACCAAAGTCTGGCATATTGAGACTATTTGAGTTTAATTCAACATACTTTTAATATATGTATGAAACAAACACAACACAAATTATTAATTACTACTCATTTTCATGGCTTTTGAGGTTTTCTCTAAAAAAAAAAAGGGAAAAAGAACCGCATTTTAATTATACTCCTGTGAACGACTACCTATTATTATATCGTACTCCTGACCGCCTAATCCATTATTCTTCGTTTGCATTTGTTTTTAAGTTTACAAAGTATTCAAAACAACATACAAGTTTGTATTTTTTTCTCTTTATTAAATTATTTATAAAATGTTTGTTTTAATAATTTTGCTTTAATTTTTTATTATAGATTTTGTTTAGCTTTTTATAAATACACCTTTTTTTCTTATTCTAACTACGTTTTGTGGAAGCGTAATTTTATATCAAGAAACAAAATAAACAAACATATTTTGCAATAATATTTTTTGAAGAACGCTGTATTAAATGGTAAGAGATCAAAGTAGATTTTGTATGGCATATTCTTTTTTTGGGTTGTTAAGGTTTTTTATTATATTTTATAGATTAACAAATTATTATAATGCAAGACTTAAAAGCAAGCTGGATTGTCTAAATTTTAAATGCAAGATTACAATCAAGATACTTTAAACTAAAAATTCTGACTATTACACGAAAGTTAATAAAATTTTAACACAGGACTGCAATCAGGCACTAGTTTAGCTCATAATTCAAGATTTAAAAATAACTCAAAATCGAGCGGATCCCAATTTTATTTCAAATACTAACAAGACACATTTTCCAAATACAATAGCAAGTTTCAAAACACAGGTATGTATAATTTAATTTATTTTATATGTATAGATGAATAGAATTTTTTTTTTTTTTTTTTAACAAATACAAAAATTTTCGATCATTTTACATTTTCGAACTTACCAAACTTGAGAAACTATAGTCAGAATCTAATTTTTATTGTATTAAAAGAAAAACTTGATGAAAGAACAACTTTGGGATTTAATAAAATCAATTTTTTGATCATCTTTAAATTGTCTAAATTTATATTTTAACATGAGCGCCTTTGCCTGATTTTGCTGCTTTCAACTCAACTTCAGTTCAGTCGTCATTCGTAATCGACCAAAAAATTTAAAAAATTACAATAAATAAAAAAAACTTTAATTAATTAATTAATTAATTGACAACAACTTTTGTAAGTTGTTGTTTTTATTTGGTTTTTCTTAACCTACTTACAACTACAATTAATGTTGAGAGAATTTCAACTAATTGTAGTGGGGAATGTAAGATGAGATAAACCCACTGTTGTTTATTGTTGATGTGTTTTGTTTAAGCTTTGATATTGTTACAAGTAGAACTGTTGCTATAATTCTTACACGTTTAACAGTTTTATTTGGTTTAATAAATTTAGTTTTTCTAAAATCTTTATGGATGAAGTTTCCTGATGATCTGGCCTAAGCAACCAGTGAAATGCGCATAGGAATAGCTTATCCCATCAACAATAAATTTCAAGTGTTTTTGTCAAGAATAAAAACTGGGAATTTTTTTCTAGATATTTAATTGATTTGAGCTTACGAAATTCTTACATTAAAGGATTTGGGGCAAATCTCGAAATTTTTCACATTTTTTGGAGCTTAAACAATTTTAGCAAAAATGTCAATTGGTCTTTTAAAAATCCGAATAACAAACTAATTTGGTCTCTCTAAATAAGCGGTCACCACAAAGATAGACCAGAGTTCCCAGTTTTATTTTAGGCCTTATCCCCAATTTGCTATTTTTCATCCCCAAAATAGCCATTTTCTGATCCCCAAAAATCCCCACAGTTTCTTAAAAAAAAAAAAAAATATGTCAATGGAAAAATATGCATACATCGATTTATTTAAATAAATCCATTTGTGTAATATTATTAAAACTAATGTTATTTATTCTTTGAGTTCTACATATTTATGTATACATGTATAGTATGTAACAAGGGTTACGTAAAAAAGCAAAAGAAAAATAATTATGCGTCAATACATATTTATCATTTCCAAAACTAGGGAATCATAACCTTCTAATTCATAAGCCAATGCAATTTTGTTTTAAATGTTGTATGTTTAAAAAGTGCATTTGAGATTATCCAGCCCAATTATGAATAAAACTTCCCCGGGAGTTTTTTTCCTTTTCCCATTTTTACAATTGATTTAACATAGGAAAAATGGGAAAAGGGAGAAAACTCCCGGGGAATTTTTATTCATAATTGGGCTAATTGTATAAATTTGTCGCAGCAAGCTTCATTATTTTAAAGCGTGTATTTATTCTGCGAAGAGCTCCTAGTGACTCATATTGCATTCTGTTTCAAATATTGATTTTGGTTGTATTCACTACAGAAAAAAGCTAGTTCAACAGAAGTAACGCTAGTTGGTACAAAAAGCATATTTATAACTATTTCAACAAGTTCTTGAAATAGTTTTAAACCACAAAAAAGACTAAAATTTGTACCCACATCTTGACCAAGTCGGTCTTGCCATTGCAAAAATTAAATTAATAATAATAAATTATTCCCAAAAATCCCCAGCGAAAAAAGTGCTTTGCCCCAAAAAATCCCCAGGGGATTTTCACAAAATTTGTATCCCCAATTTCAAAATATAATCCCCAAAACTGGGAACACTGAGATAGACAGTTAAAAATGTGTATGTAGTGGTGAGTGCATATTGTGTGCAATGAAACACCAATTCTGGAAAAGAGAGGAAAATAAATTTACTCGTTTGAGACATTAACTATGAGTTTTGTTTTTGTTTTTTTAACCTTCGTGTTGTGTGTGTGAAATTCACGAAAAGTGCTCGGTTCCTGGGGGCATAGCGTGATGATCGTTGCTCTAAATATATTACACTTTTCAACTTTTTCAAATTTTTCAAATCTCCTAAAGTCAAGGTTATCAATCGAAATGAATTTCGGTATCAGTATTAAACAATTTGTGTTTTTTTCTGATATAGGTAAAGGCCACGATTCACTATCCAACACAATCGTACGACACGAAAACCTAACAAAATTCCATCCTACATAAAAAAGTGTCCGCAAAAACTGTTTTCAAAATAACGTTAGTAAAAATTTTTTTATATCAATTATAATATTATTAGGTTTAATTTGTTTGTTTTACACTATTATTTATCTTGAACTTTGTCACTAACAAAATAGCTTTCGAACAATTTCCTAACGCTCGTTTTCGTAATACGGAGTTGGAGTTTCGAAAGGGATTTTTATTGTTCCCCAGCAAAAAAAATGGAAGTGATACTTCATAAACGGCATCTTAATTACATCCAAAGTAGCTAATGCTACTTTTCAGCTTTAAAGAAGTAGTTTTGAAGTACAAATATGAAATAAGATTTTGAATAGCACCTTTGTTCTTAAATAATTGTATAGAATGTAGGATTGAACAAGGTATATTTAATGTACCTTGAGATTGAATTTCTAAAAAATATTTGTTTGTTGAGGAAATTAATTGAATTTTTTATTGGCGTTTCTAGAGCTTTATTTATTGTTCATTTATTCCTATTTTTATTTTACAAATTAATGTGATGTTTATAGAACACGAGCGCCTTACTTTTCCGTTCAACTTATATTTAAAACAAAAACAAATTTCTAAATTTTACTCGTCCGTTCAACTTACATTTAAAACAAAAACAAAAACAAAATTTAGACATTTGTTTTTGTTTTAAATATAAGTTGAACGGACGAGTAAGGCGATCGTGTTCTATAAACTACACATAATATTTTCATAAACAAAACAAACTTGTGTGTTTAAAACAGCTGTTATAGTGTTGTTTGTTACATGAGTTTTATTATACGGGTACTCATACTAAATTATATGTTAACTATTATTGAAATCAAAATTGAAGTTTATTTTATGTAACAAAATCGTTATTTTGTTTTATTAATTGTTTTATTTGTTAAAAAAATAATTTTATTTATTGATTTTATTGCCTTTAAAAAAATATTAAAGGTGCGATTAATTCTGCTACTATATTACGATCGCAATATAGAGTTTCCGTTACGAAAGCGACTTTTTATTTTCGAAAAGGTATTAACAACTTCCGTTCATTCGAAACAAATAGTACGAAAATCGTAATACACAGTAGAAATTGTTCGAACTCGTAAATTATTTCTTTCCAATCGAAATGTGCGGTAACCCCCCAGTAGTGCCACACCATCAAACAAAAAAGACGAAAACACATATGGCTCAGCTACTTTACAAGAAAATGCAACTCAGACCGCATAGAATCTATAATTTTATTAAGATTTGCAAGTCGGACAGGATCTGGCACTCAATTTAATTTTTAGGTCACACTTTGATAATAAATAAGCACACACAATTTTTTTTTTTTTTTACAAATCGTGCGACTGAATAGGAACAATGCTTGCAATAACTCGGACTAATACCCCAAATGCGATATTCTTACTTCTGCATTTTAAATAGTTCCGTTTTCCAAATTTGTTCGATTTTACAATTATTAGAATTCGATTTCTGGATCACTTATAAATATCAAACTATGAGAGAAAAGAGAAACATCCAAGTATTTTTATAGATCTCTGTAAAAAGTTTAATCATATAAAAAGTTATTTAAAAACGTTACATGCACGAGTGCGGTTTCAAACGGCCAAAATGTTCCAATTTCTTACAAAAATCGCTAAAATAAAAAATAACCTGGGCCCTATTCCACAAACCAACTTATCAACTTTTCACTTTGCACTTTGCAAATTTTTCGTCAATTTGCAAAACTTTTTGTTCCACAGAACTATTTAATTTGATAAGTGATAAGTTGAAATTGATAAGTGAAATTTGCAAAGTCTTTGCAATTTTTATATTCTATTTTCAATTTCTGTTCCACGTACGTTCTCTTGTGCAAAGTTATTATTGCAAAGTGTAATTTGCAAAGACTTTGCAAATAATTATGCTGTTTCGTTCCACAAAAACTGTAAATTCTATTTTTGCAAAGCAAATTTTGATAAGTTTGTCAAAAATTTGCAAGGTAAACGATCTCTTTGCAAATTTATATTGTTATAGCTAGTGAAGCTTTCAAAATGTTAAGACGCGAGGTTTTGTTCTACAATAGTGGAGACGTAGGCATAATAAGAAATTATAGGGCCCGAATTAATTTTTCGGGACTACAAAATTTTAATTGATTTAAGTTGATTTCCTTTTAAATAAAATTAAAGAAGAATTAGAGCACAATTAAAAGATTGGGCTTTTTTCAAAACTTCCTCCCAGGAAGCCTGTTTTAATAATTTGTTAACCTTTAAAATGAAATGTTAAAGCTTTCTTGCAATAGTCCTATTCCTTTAATAATTCACATACTTTATGCTTAAGCCATCCTTTGGTAAAAATTTAAGCTATAGGTATATACAGTAGGGTGGGTCGAAAATATTTTTTTTCTCTTATCGACTTCTAATAGCGTAAATATGTTGTATTTTTGCCTGCACTAGACCCGTGTAAAATATTATTAATTTATTTTTAAATTTAATTTATTTTGTTAAATTTTGATTATAACAACAAAAGCATTGTATTAAATTCAAAATGTTTTCTGCTTTTGCGCGGGCTGAAGATTTTTTTACTTTTTTTTTTGCAGTTTTTATTTGTTTTGACGTAAGACAAAAAAATATTGCTATTAGAATATGATTCGAGAACTTTTTTTTTTCTCATACATCAGTGACCCACTCTAATATACATATTATTAGGAATTATGAAATCTATACACTACTAGAATTTATTGTACCCTCATGTTACATACTTTTTTTAACTACCCTTTATTTAGCAATGAAGTAAATTTTGTGTATACATTTTTACAATTATAAGACACCAACAGAATGTGTATAGATATACTTAATACATTTAATGTATTATTTCTTTTTATAAGTTTATTTTATACCTATGTACATATGCATGTACATAGGTATCTATAGCTTCAATGTTAAGCAAAGGTTTGCATAAGCATAAATATGTGAACAAATGAAGGAATAAGACTATTACAAGGATGCTTTATAAATTGAAA
Organism: Pollenia angustigena; assembly: GCA_930367215.1. NCBI lineage: Eukaryota > Metazoa > Arthropoda > Insecta > Diptera > Polleniidae > Pollenia > Pollenia angustigena. Next base: position 11,371,154 of record OV884058.1, read on the forward strand.
TTTGATTCATTGAACACATTCGAAAATAAAATTGGTTAATATAATAAAAATAACTTTTAAAAAGAAATAATTCTCATATGCTATTTACATTAATTTTATAAAAAAAAAGTTACTAGAAAATAAAACATCTTTTTTTGTCTTAAATAACGTAACACTGCAAGTATATTTTCCATTTTTACTTTTTAGCTCATTTTAATAATTTATATTAAGCAATGCAAAGTGAAAAGTGATAAGACAGAAATGCAAAGATGATTAACTGCCGGTTTAACGATGTCGAACGTCATCGTTCGCATAGAAAATTATATTTAAAACAATAACAAAATTCGAAAATTTGTTTTTGTTTTAAATGTAATATTCTATGCGAACGTTAACGTTCGAAATCGTTGAACAGGCTGTAAATCCTTTGTGGAACACTTTGCAGATTCACTTTGCAAAAGAGCGCAAAGACTTTGCAAGAGAGCGCAAAGACTTTGCAAAGAGAGCAAAGTTTTTGCAAAGAGAGCAAAGTCTTTGCAAAAACTAGATAAGTGCAAAGTGAGATTTGCAAAGAATGTTGTGGAACAGAAACACTTATCACTTTGCAAAAAAATGCAATTTGATAAGCGCAAAGTGAAAAGTTGATAAGTTGTTTTGTGGAATAGGGCCCTGTTCTCACCAAATTGTTGTCTGTAAAAATTATAACAAAAAAAAAAAGGAAATTAAATACTTTAACGCCATTTTATATTTTCCAAACATTAAAATTTTTATTTATTAAACTTTTGTATTATCCATAAATTGATGTTTTTTTTTTAAATTTTAAAGAAAAAAGTATAAATTTGTCTTTTGTGTGCATAGTGTAGTTGTGTGTATAAAATTTGTCTTAAATTAAACTAAACTAACGAGTGTAGAAAAATGTGTACAATGTGAATATTAATAACTGCTTGTTCGACTGTTTCGAACGTCGTTAACGTTCGCATAGAAAACTTCTATAAAAAACACCCAGTTTTGAAAATATTTTTCATATAAAATTCTAAACGAACGTTTACGCTTAAAATTGTTGCACAGGCAGTAAATTTTATGTTTTTTTTTATATATAATTCATAAAACTTTAACGAACTAAAAAACTAAAAACATTAATACATACATAATGTTAAAACAAACAAAAAAGTAATATTTAAAAAAAAAAACTCATATAATCAATTTAAACTAATATAAGCCTCCAATAAGTTAAATTATTTATGTATAAAAGGAATATTTTCACAAGACATTTGCCCAATTTAAGGAAAGCGATTTTTAGTGAAACTGAAATCGAAGGAATTTTAAATTTCCGCGAAGGGTTTTTAGGTTTTACGGAGAAATCGAAACTGTTTTCAAAGTTGTTATTTGTTTATTATATTTTAGAAATTGTTTTATGTAATTTTATCAAACCGAAAACGAAAATTGTAAAAAGCAGCGTTATTTTTAAAGAGTGAAACATAAAGTTCAATTTTACGAAATTCTATTTCCAGAAATTGGGCGGTTAAAACAAAATTTCAGAAAAATTATTTTTTGATTTTGAAACTAATGGTCCAAAATGTATTAACAAAGTGACCTCAGTACTACAACAATGAAACAATAGAAAAAAAACCACAGGCATTTTGTTGCTAGAATTGAAACGGCAAATGTCAAAATGCCTTATTAAAAAAGTAAATAAACAAAAAAAAAGACACCAAACGCCACACACGAAGAAAATCACTGCAAACAGCTGCGCTTGTGAGGTCTCTTTATTAGTACATTTTGTAATGGTCTTTTTCTTTTTTTTTTTAAACAAATGTTGACTTTTTTCAAATATATCACAGTTGGGAATAGAGACGATAGGATGGTTTAAAATTAGGAATTTAGCTAAGTTTGTTTAACATTTTTTTAATTTGATTGTGTAAAAACTAAAAAGGTTTAATTACCCTCCACCAACACATGTAGTGAATGTGAGTACATATCAAGCCTTTGTTGCAATAGAGTCATAATTAAAAAAATAGATTTTTGAGCTAATCTATTTAATTCTTTAATTCCCGGTGGAACATAGGACCGCATTATAGCTAATAATGTGGAGTTAATCGTCATATAGTTTTTTCATATTGTGTTAAAATTTCATACAAATATTTTATATACTCAACTCTAGAGAGAAGAATTAAATTTTAAGGTGCTAGAAAATTCAAAGTTGAGTTATGACTCTATTGCAGCAAAAGCGGAAATATCTATTATATGTATGTAGATATGAACGGCTCGGAGCTGAAGTGAATCAAGTCATAAAAAAGAATATTCGAAAATATTTTGAGTTTGAGTAAGTAAACTGCAATTAATTTTTGGAGCTATTGACGTGGGCGTACTACCTTAGGAACAAAACACTTTTTGATTTAGTCCGTTAAAGAACTAGATAGAGTTTGACACTGCGGAGAACTTTGGACCAGTTTTCAAATATGTATATGTACTATATTTTATGCCTTGGTTCGGTTAAGCTCTGAGCGCTCAAAATATCGGTAAGTGTGCAACATTTGGAAATAATAACTGAGACTCTCTTAAACAAACATACATATTTTTTGGGTCTCTAAGTAGTTTTGAATGGGTTTCTTAGTATTTTTGAGTCCATTGAAACCATATTTAATTTTGAAGGACAAAATATATAAGTGCCAAATTGTTTTTAATGCGTTTAAAATGTGTTTTTTTTTTGCAAATTCAGTTTAGTAGGAAAAAAACTTCAAAATTTAGATGTAACCCTAAAACCTAGAAACTTCCGATTTCCTTATATTTTTGATTCTGGTTTTCTTACAAAAATGCTCTACATCTATAACCAAGAAATTTTGATCTATAAAGCCTCTATATTAAAATTATATGTGTTACTTTTTCATATCCGGGTCTTGGTAGAGGGTATCAAAAATTCGACACAGCCGAACTTTAACATTTCAACCTGTTTAAATTAATTTTATGGATCCAAATTAGGACTAATTCTGGATTCTGCTGTGCTATTATTTGTATTCGTAGAAGTTTGTAGGTCGTTAGGATTATTTGAGGGCGTTGTAGAAGTCGAGGTATTGGTTGGTATTTGTGAATTATTATTTAAATTTGATACAGAGCTCTCTGTGGTAGGACTATTTACAGCAGCATTTATATGAGTGGTTAAAACTGGGCTTACAGAATTATTATTAAATTCCTTATTGGTCACTTGATTTGCTGTACATGATTGTTGTTGTAGCTGTTGCTCATTAACTTGTTGTTGTCGTTGAGATGCATTGGCGGCAGCAGCAGCTAAATGAAATTGATTTGGCATAAACATTTGATAAGCTGTACTTAATTGAGCCGCTGTTAAAGTTGGACTATCATTACAATTTATATTTGTGCTTGAGATTTTAGGGGTAACTGCTCCTGCCGCGGGAAAATGGGCTAAAGTATTAGGAGATGTTGGTGTTACTTCTCCCGAAGAGGGCGAATTGGGGGTGAGATTTGCTGCATTTAATTGTGTTGCCAAGACCTTATTCGCCCGCTTTCTTCTAGCTTCTGTTTCACATGGCGAGGGTGCACCTGGGTGCCGATAGGAGACATGTTTACGCAAAGCATCCTTGCTGCGCGAGACATGCGAGCAAACGTTACAGGCATACCTTCAAAGAACGAACATTTAAAATTTTTTGTTACTGAAACTCTTTTGGACAAAAATAACTCACCTTACATTCTGATGAGTCTCCAGATGCACTCTCAAATTATATTGATTGCTCAATTGCTTGTGGCATATAAAACAAGTGGCATATAATTTTGAATTTGAGGGTGACTTCGTTTGTGCACTGGGTGCGGTATTGAGTTTTTCACTTGACATAATTCTGGCTGCTTCATTTTTAATATTTTCATTTGCTGCCTCCATACTTCGGGCGCATGACTGTGCGTACTTATCTAAATGTTGCTGTAGTTTTAGCTGATCTTCGGGAGATATATTGTAAGCTAACTGAGAGTGTAATGGGGCAGAAGTTTCTGTGCTAGAGGGTGGGGTAAAGAGTGAAGATTTTGTAGTTATTAAAGGTGAGGTATTAGAGCTATAATTATCCATTGATGTCTTAATGCTTAAAGGCGTTAAAGGGTTATGTAAATGTGTGTTTAAAGGAGAGCTTCGTGTTAGATCCTGATTTTTCTCGGTTTTAATAGCACAATCACTGACACTATTAACACCGGCTGTTCGTAGATTTTCCACTATTTTATCTATACGTTTAATGTCTTTTTGTTGCTGTACAGACATTTGATTTGGCGACAACTGTGGCTGACTTATGACAGGTTTTTTATCTAAACCTGTACACAAACGTTTGGCCAATTGAGCCTCCTCTTCAGAGTTAAGTAAAGAAGGCATTAAGTCTTTATTAGTTATACCCAAATTAGCTTGATAAAAATTACATTGTTGTTGATATTTAGCCAACAGTTCAGAAGTCTTATTTAAGGCAGTTTGGGAAAAGTTTAAAGGCTGATGCATTAAATTGGGATAGAATTGTAGAGATTTTAAAAAGAAATTCTCTAAAGGTGAAGGAAATTTTGTATTCAAACTCGGACTTAACAGAGGATTAAAAGTATTTGAGGATACATTTGTATTTAAACTAGTTGAAACAGGAACTTGAGGCAATGAAAAATTGCCGCAAGGTGATTGTGTGGGCAAAGGTGAAGGTGGTGTTAAAGATTTTTCTCTCTCTACTTTTCTGCTATCCAGTGTTTCTTTTTCTGTAGAAGATTTTGTAGTTTTCTGTAACTGAAAAAGCTTAAATTAATTAAATGAAAATGCTTAAATTAATTAAGCATTATTTTCATTGCTAACAAAACTTACATTATTATGAACATCAGCCAAGCCTTTAATGCCCAAAGTTTCGGCCAAACTTAAAAGCATAGGTATTTGCTCCTCATAAACATTGACCTCACCAGAATACATAAAAGTCAGCAATGCTACTATGGCATTGAAAGAGGCTCCTGGTATTATAATAACCGGATGATGAGTAGTTTCTAAAGTGCGAAAAATTTCCAAAAAGAAAGAACTGCAAGCACTTAAAACTACACGATGGGCTCTTAAAGTACGACCTTCGGCTGAGATGGTGACATCAGTTAAATGACTTTGATCAAGTAATATGGGCAGTGTACTTAAAATACTGGTCTGTAATAAAATAATAAATAGTTAATAAATTTCTCTGAACACCTTCTTAATTTTAATCATTAGTTTTTTGATTTTCCGCTTTAATGTTATAATTTTTTTTAGCAAAATAATACATTTACAGACATATACATTAGTGTGTCCCAAAAAAAATTTTTTTTGGGCTCGAACATAATTTAAATGCTTATAGGGTAAAGTATTTTTGTGATTTTTTTCAAATTTTTCAGGAGAGGTTTAAGGTCGAATCTTTGCCAAAAATCGTGTCTGCCGGCCTTTTTTTAAGTTTTCTTCATAACTTTGTCAAAAACCACGATTTTCTTCACTTTTAAGGAAATAATTTAAAAGGAAAATGTCCAAGCTTTAGTTTGGTGTACAAAGACTGTAAGTTTTTGCTCTGCATTTGCTCATTTATGCACCCTATATTAAAATTTGTTCGTCATTTTTCCAAAAAATTTGTAAATAACGCTTTATAACTTTTACAATTTTTATGAAAATAAAAGAAACCAACAATGCAGTTTGAAAGATCAATTTATTCTAAATAACTTACAGGGGTGTGATGGAAATCGAAAACGCAAAACGCAAGAATTTGGAAGTTGTTTTTAATACACTTTTAATCAAATTTTTATAATTTTTTTTATAAAATTCTGTTTAATAGATAAATATTTGTATAATATTTGCCATTATTTTATTAAAGAAATCTTGTTAAAAAATGACTTGTAAAATTCTTGCGTTTTGCGTTTTCGATTTCCATCACACCCCTGATTAAAAACAAATATTTTTGTACCCAGTGTATGATATTATTACTCTTACCCAACAAACAAATAAAACTCAAACGTTTTGCTTTGTTTAAAGTTTAATAAAATAAGTCTTAAGTAAATCATTAAACGTTTCTCTGTTTGTGATCTTCGAACACAAAAAAAAAAAATTATACCGTACTTATCCAACTCAACAATAAGATTTTTTTTTAACCACAAACTTCGTTATGTTTGTTTCAGCACATTAATGTTCGTTCGCTTCAGTTATTTTAAGCTCCCTTTTTTGGCTAGTAAAGAACACCAAAAAATTGTTACAAAAACAAAATACATATGGGCATTTCCATGAGAATGTCAACCAGGACTCAAAAAGTTAAAACGCTTGAAACTTTTTTCAAATATGGTAGAAAGGAAAAAAACACCCAAACTTTACTATGCCGGGGTACTTAAAGCTTATTACAATTTTAAAGCGAAAAATAAAAGTTTTAACTCACTTTCTCATTGATTCATTTTTAGTAACTGACAATTGACAATTTTTAATATTCTGCCGATAAATACAGATACCGGTTATATTGTTATTATACTTTAAAATTACCAAGCAAAAAAATACATGCAAAAGAAGTAGTAAATGCATGGGTTCCGCGAATAATGCTCTGGTTCTTTTTAGGTGAAACGTGCATGATTTTAACATTAGCGTGTCGTTGGCGAGCATGGGTTCACATTTAGGTAAACGGCTCGTCATTAAAAATATTGCTTAGAACCAATGAAAGTTCAGTGATTAGATCGGGGTTTTCATTGATCTGGAATATTAACTAAAATCAGTGTGAATGAAAAGCAATGAATCATTAAAGATTTGAATACGTATTTTCATTGGTGCTCGATATTAATTTTTATATGCATTATGGGAATGTATTATAAAAAACATTGTTACTTTTGTTTTCCCTATGGCGGGTAAATTTTACACAAATAAAATGCCTCTTGTTTTTTGTATTATTGCAGAGGTAAGCAGACCTATTGCATAGGCCTTAATAAATAAATAAATAAATATAACAAATTTAAATACATATAAATATTAAATGTATTTCCTACATAAGAGTTGAATGGGTGCATTGCATGTAATTTTTCATGGGTTCATTTATTTAAAATTTATTCGAATTTTGGAAGGCATTTTTAATTCATTCAAGTAGTTAAGTGCTCAAGAAGTCATGAAAATATCCCTTCTACTCGAACAACTTCCAAAGTTTTTTGCTGGGTAATGTTACAAAAACAATGAACAAGATCCATGACGAAAGAACAAATGTATAGTTCGATTAGCGGTATATTTTTGTGTTTGTTTTGGATGCTATTCTAATGTCACGTACGTGGTGCGAAAACATCATTTATCTTTGTCATATTAAATTGGTAAGTCTTAGGTATTTCAAAATAAAAGTTCAAAGCAAGATATTTGCTGCAAACAAATATTGATCGGAATTTTTTTTTTAAATTGGTATAATAAAAATTTTATAAGCTTTAAAAGCTCGTCACGTACGATATTTTAAGTACTAAAATGGAACTAAATGCATCATCTTATTATGTTGGTATTTAGTTTTCATTTGGTCAAACCTTATTTTATTACAATCAAAATCATCTTACACAATTTTTTTGGAATCGGTCCATATTTGACCATAGCTCCCATACAAGTGCTACACCCGAAAATAGCTTTAAGCGCCATAACTTCCTTATAAATGTTGGTATTTACATAAAAATTTCCGGCAATGACTATAGATGTCATGACAAAATGTTGTGCTGGTAGGTCCAAAATTAACCAAAGGTCCCATATAAACCCCCTTCCTTAAATCGGCTAGGGGCAAACAAATCTCATATTGATGGAGAGAACTTAACAATATTCGGCACAAATAACTTTTATTTAATTCTTAACCTCATAGCATTATTCTGTTCTGGCGGTCTTGATTGGCCACGGGCCCAAAGTAGGGTACACTCTCAAAAAAATTTTTTTTTAAATATTATAGTGTAGGGTATCATATGGACGGGCTTGACCGACTATACTTTCTTACTTGTTTGTTTTAAGTTTTTATATATGTAGATATAATTTTACATTAATATATTTCATGCCATGTCAATACTATAAGAGAAAAATCTGTCACATACGGTATGTCACGAACGATATTACATTTTGTTCATTATAAAACTATCAAAAAAAAATTTTTTTTTTCCAATTACGGATTATAAAGAAAAAATATGTGGTTTAATGTATGAAATTAAAAAAAAGGAGAAAAACCTCCCACAATTCGCAGATTTTCGTATTTTTTTACATTCACCCAAATATCACTTCCGTTTTATGTCACGTACGATATGCACTTATTTTGCCCGATATTTTGGACAACAAGGTTCCGAATTTGAATTTTTTTTTCATATATAGTAACCTCTAAATGAAACATAATGATACAAAAAATGTTCCAGTTAATACTATTTTTGCAAAATTTCTATCTCTCTGAAGGCGTACAATTGTCACGTACGATGACATGGAAATGCCCATATACGAAAAAAAGTCAGCAAAAATTTTAACACAAACAAAACATGTACATAAAACACCCACAGGCTATTCGTGCGGTGGTCGTTGCTAAATTTTTTTGTTTGCTCATTCCTTTATCTATGTAAAAAACAAACACTAGAGAACGTTAAAATATAAAGTATGTCTACAGAACCACTACAATTGTTTTGCTGTTTTTAAACGAAGAACAGAAAACTATATAATGTTCGTTACTTTCTTGAAAATAGTTATGAACGGTATTAAGGGTTGTGTTCGTCTACACAAACACTAAAAAATAGATACCGTTACTGCGTGTGTGAGCCAAACGCAAAATAATGTTGCGTTTATTTTTTAACACTAGTTAATATTAATTTTAGCGCAGAAAATTAACTTTTTTCTAAACAAAATAATAAAATTTAAAAAGTAACTGTTATTGTTTAAACAAAAAAAAAAAACTCAAAAAAATTTTTATTTTCTACGCATAAAATAAAACTCAAAAATGTTTTTTTTTCAGAGGAATAACTAACTAACAATCAAAAATAACTTTTATTTCTGATGAATAAATAAAACCCAAGAAAAAACTTATATTTCTGAGGAATATATAAAACTCAGAAAATAACTTTACAATGATAAAAAAGTAATTTTTGAAATAAAACTTATAACCGTTTCGGTCCCTGATTGTAATTAAATAAGAAGAATTCTGCCTAAGATTTGTTGTGTGTTTATTTCCAAATATTAATAAATCTCATTTCATTAAAACTGTCCAAATATTTTCTTACACTCATCTCAAAATATTGTAGAGCAAGAAGAATTTTTCATATTGCATCAACTTTTAGCATTTCAAATACATAGATTATTTTTTCTTATTCAATTATTTTTTACTTTTTGGTGCTAAAATTTTTTTGGCAAATTGCTTGCACAAAATTTTCATTTGTATTTTTTTCTACTTCAACAGTTTTGTTATTTTTTTTTTTTTTTATTTTACAGACAAAATTTTGGATTGTCGAACAAACAAACATACGGATTTTGTTAAAATGGATATGCAAAAAGTGAGAATATTTAAAATTTAAATAAAAATCCACATATTCGGCCATGTTCTAGGAGTTAAAATCGATTGGAATTGAAAATCACTCGTTTGTATTTTTCTTTATTATTCTTCTTTTAAAAGTTGTTCTGCTTAAGTTATTTGGTAAACCAAAAAATCGAAACTTTCTCAAACCAAAGGAAAAAAATCTCTCAAAATTCCGTACGTGTAAAATGCAACAACAAATTAAATACATTTCTTACTTGACACAATCATAGAGTTAAACTGGAAGTCCATACCACGCATTTTCGCCTCTACGCATTGCATGATTTTTATACATTACTTGCGTTCTACGTTTCAGGTAACATGCAACGCTTTTTATGTGGCAATACCACAAATACAATTTCATTTGTCAAAATCTGCTGACTTGTTCGAACGTTGCTTATAATGCTTAAGCTGGATGTCCACACCACGCGTTCTCGCCTCCACGCATTGCATGATTTTTAACCATCCATGCGTTCTTTGTTTCAAGTTACATGCAACGCTTTTTATGCGGCATCACCACAAGTAAAAATTTAATTTCATTTGTCAAAACCAGCTTATTTGTTTGAACGCTGCTTGTGACGCTTCCAAAAGTAGAAAGTAAACCTACTTTTTGCATTCAACGCCTCAATGCATCATCCTACGCTTTTGTGCATGTAACTTGTTACATATAACTACACAGGTTCTACTGACAGCGCGTAGGCAGCGCGCTGTTGACCTCCAGCTTAAGGGCTTTTTTGACAGCTGAGTTAGGTTTTTGCTCTCTTCCTATTCTAATTAACATTCTGTGGTATAAAGCCAAGGAACATTTAACTAGGTGAATTCGTCGCTCTCTTAACTTTTTATGTTTAAAGAAAATTTCAACTTGTCTATAAAAATATAGTTCATAACAAGGTCGTTTTCAAAGTTTGTTCGATAATTATGTATTTTATACAATTTTTTTATGTATTTTATCGATTTTTTATAAAATGTTCATTTAGCTTGTGCTTAAATCTTTGTAAATAGCTGTTCAATATCTAAAAACAACTTTTTATTCAATATTTAGAAATTATTGAATAAACAGTTTTACTACAACTTCAAATAACGCCCTTCTAATCAATACCCTTTTATTACATTATTTGTGCACATTGAATGAAGCTCATCCAAATTCAATGGTTTTTTATTTGAATTTTAAAAATAAAATTTTGTCCCATAAGTAATTTCCTAGTAAAAATCCACTGCTTATAGACACTATTATAGAATATTAGACGAAAAAAAAATACGAAAAATTATTTAGTATGTGTGTAAAAATAGTATTTTTGGATATTTTTTTTTCTTTAATAGCAAATGACATTTTTAAAACTTTTAGGAAAAAGCAAAAATATCCAGTCATTTGACAACGTTTTCTAGATATAACCCAGCGGTAAATATTGAAAGGACCGCAAGTGGCAGGCCTTTTTGAAGGCCTCTATACTCCTTTCTAAAAGATGCGCTTCGCATGATATCCTGCCTTCAGAAGTATGCCTTCTAGAAGGTATAAACTTCTTTTTAAAAGACCTTCTGAAATATTCAGTACATATTCGCTACTCCCTTCTTTGAGAAGGGAGAAAGGAAGGTGTTCAGTTTTATTTACTTTTTATTTTTAGTGACCTTCCTTACTCCCTTCTTTGAGAAGGGATCGAAGTTGTTTTTAAAGAAAGTGTGGAAGGCCTTGCGCCCAATTACAACCTGTGTAAAAAATAAATATGTACGGAATGCGGCGAGAAGGGATTCTGACTGCTGGGACTGCTAAATAAGGCCTTCTATTAGGCCTCTTTACTCATTATATTTACCGCTGGGAAAATACTACACATACAATCATATCAATACATGCATGGACATACATACATATTTGGTATACATTCGTATTAATACAATAAAATTTCGTTATATGTAAATGGAATATATAAATAAAAGATTTTAAAATGTAGTATAAATTTAATAGCTGGAAATTTTTTTGCGTACCTTTCACAACCGTTAAAAAGGCTTTAACTTATATCGCACACTTAAAATTTTAATTTTTCGGGTTTATATGCGGAAATTATGCACAATACATTTGTTTATCTATAAAAATATCCGTATTTTGTTATTGTTAACTGTTGCTAAAAAAACAGTTATGTTGTTCGTTATGTTTTAATTGGTATAAAGTGGCAATTCATAAAAGTCACTTATTTTTAGTTGTGTCAGAAAATATAATGCTAGAAGCTCCATACTGCTAAGTGCTAAATAGTCTTAATTCGAGTTGTGACACTTTTAATAAAATAAATCTTTGTTGGAGTTTATATTAATTAGACTTGTGTCAGGTTAGAATTTGGGAAAAGTGTCACAATTTGAAAATAATTCATCTAAAGTGACATTACTTAAAATAATTCGGTAACTTGTGCAAATAATACAACATCAAAAATGACACAACTAAAAATTTATCATTATCTAGTGTATAAATATTAAAAAAAAAAACTTATGATCTACATAATATGTATGAATTTTCTACTAAATGGTCCAACGATTTGTTTTTACTATTTTTTAGGTCAAAAACAGTTTTTTCCCGATTTCTGAAAAATTAATATGCTGTTTTCAGGTCACAGGCAATTGATTGTGTAGGAAACTCGCCCAGTTTTTTGAGTACTTTTCATATAAATTTTACTACATAATCAATTGCTTGTCACCTGGAAACAACACATACGTTTTTTTGAGTTGATTCACTTTTGAACTAGGTGTGCGATATCTTATATTGATCTTATTCTCAAGTGTAGTGCAGTTAATTTACCAATGTCCGTTTGTCCATGTGTTTGTTGAAATGGATTCTCCGAAGACCCTTTATATGATCGCGACATGGTTGTTATATATTTATATCATATATGTTTCGAAAAAGTGTTCTTTTAAAATTCAGCCAGAGAGATCCACAAAAGACTGATATATTGGCAAAAAGCACTGCTGCTTCTTGTTTTTACCCATCAAAATTTTTAAAGTCTCTAAAGAAACACTTTGAAAAATATTAATTAAAAAAAAACACAAACTTTTGGAACCCAGGAACAGTTAAAGGTATATAAAATTCAGGAATGTCGAACATAGCACTCATTGTTAAAAATAAAATTCCAAAATATTTTTATATGATTTTTGCTAAAACTATACATAATTTACGATATCAAGCCCTTACCGCAAAAAAAGCTTAATCGACAAAAACACAATTTTACAGGAGAATTTTTGTGTTGCCAATAAATTCATTTATTAAAAAACCCAAAATATAAAATTATGTCGCTTAAGCTATTTTTGCGGTAAAGGCTCGATATTAATTCCTTAGAAAACTTAAAATATAAATACATTTTTAAAGTACATATGTACATTAGACTGGTCGCAATTTTTTTTTTTTTTTTAATATGAGGTTTGGTGTAAGAAATCATGATCTTATTTTTCAGGTCAATCCGACGGTGCCTAGCCGTGCCGGGTGGGGCCCAAAGTTCCCCATATTATAAAAAAAAACATCTTTTCTATCAGATCTTTATAGTTATACTAGTTGAAAAGCCGAAAATCAAAAATATCAGGGGTGTGATGGAAATCGAAAACGCAAAACGCAAGAATTTTACAAGTCGTTTTTTAACAAGATTTCTGTAATAAAAGAATTTTATGGCAAATATTATACAAATATTTATCTATTAAACAGAATTTTATAAAAAAAAAATATAAAAATTTGATTAATTTTGCGTTTACGATTTCCATCACACCCCTGTATGGCTTCGTTACGATCTTCCGCAGAGAAAGTACTTCAAGTGTGCCAAATTTCAGCTTCCTATGTCATCAGATGGCTTCAGAAAGTTGCGGAAAGAATAGGACATACATGCAAACATCCTGACATACTAAGAAATTTTATATTGTATAGATAGATTAACATATGGTCGCGCAACTCAAAAATGCTTTAGCTTATTGAAAAACTAAAAAAACCCGAAATTCCGCAATAAAATTTACTTTAAGAAAGTTAAAACTTTTTTCTTTATGTTGGCTTTGGTTTTCGAGATATACCGTTATTTCCTAAATTAAGGAGGTTGCACAACATATGTTATATGAAATTCCGCAATAAAATTTACTTAAAGAAAGTTTAAACTTTTTTCTTTATGTTGGCTTTGGTTTTGGAGATATACCGTTATTTCGAAAATAAAGGAGGTTGCACAACATATGTTCGCGTAACTCAAAAACGCTTTAGTTTATTGAAAAACAAAAAAAAAACGAAATTCCGCAATAAAATTTACTTTAAGAAAGGTAAAACTTTTTTCTTATATATATATATATTTCTGAAAAAAAAAATTTTTTTTTATTAAAATTTCGGAATTTTTGTTTTTAAAAATTCATAAAAAATGCAGCTATGCTTCTAATTTTATGCAGGCATATAAAAAACAACATTGCAAACAAAACAAGCTATAAATGATTAAAATCTGTTAACAACTTTTGATTTTATGTATTCACAAAAGACGAAAAATTTTAATTAATTTAAGAATTTTATTAAACCGCCACATTTTTATAATATGGGGAACTTTGGGCCCCACCCGGCACGGCTAGGCACCGTCGGATTGACCTGAAAAATTAGATCATGATTTCTTACACAAAACCTCATATTTTAAGCAGCGCAAACAATTAAATTTAAAAAAAAAAATCCCATACAAGATGCGACCAGTCTAATGTACATACAAAACATAAATTTTTTTAAATACTTATTAAAATTAAAAAAAAATTATAATGTGTAAAATATTGATAATATTTTAGAATGTTGAAAAGTCGATATTAAATGTTGAAACAATCAATTTTTGTTATCACGCACACTTATTCTCGAATCTTATTTCCAAAGTCTGACAATCACGCACACTCACGGAATATTTTAAATTAAATTGTAATAAATATTTTTAGGTAACTGCCTGTTCATCTATTTTCGAACGAACACTTCGTTTGCTTAGCTTACATGTAAAACAAAAACAATATTTTATTATTTGTTTTCGTTTTAAATGCAAATTAAGCGATCGAAGTGTTCGTTCGAAAATAGATGAACAGGCAGTAAAAATGCTCAAAACGAATTCAGTTATATAAAAATACTAGCGGATACCCGGCATATGCTACATATTACGGTTCAAAAATATACAATTTTTGTTTCTTTGTTGAAAAAAAGGAGAGGTGGAAGTTGCCCCCGACCTTCCCTTTTAGTCCTTTTTTAAAAAATACATAGCTTATGTGTGTACCTAATAGGGATGTATCAATGTTTTAAAACGCATTAGAATCGGTTAGATAGTTTTATAGAGGCAGAAATTGCGCTCTACCTCCCCTAGTTATCCTTTTTTTTTTTAAAATGCATTGGTAATCCATATATCTATGTTTAAAATTTCATTGAAATCTATTTGATGGATTCGGAGAGGCAGGAATTGCGTTTAGTTCATGTTAAAGAAGAACATTAAATTGTTGCTTGATTTCACATTTCCTGCGTTATTGTTTACCCCAAAAGGGTCTCTACGCACCTTGTCTCAATTCTGTTTCATAAAATGGGTTAATTAAAAAACGACATTTGCAATGTAACTGAAAAAGTGGCTTATATCCTATACTCAACCATTTAAAAATTGACAAGGTGTTTTGATGACCCTATATGTCATGTCATGTCGCAAAGTCTAACCCCCATATTCATAAAATTTTTTATTGATTTACTAAAGGTTTATGGAACCAATTTTCATAGAAAATTCATTTCATAAACCTTTTATAAACCTGAAATGTTTTTTATGAATATGGGGGTTAATCTTTGCTAAACAGTCTAAAAGTCTTGTTTGTTTGGTTAACTTAATTGAAAAATTGATACACCTATACCGATATTAAAGTTTTTGTACCGGTATACCGTTACCGAAATAACATACCAATGCAGAAATCCGTTTTGGCTGGCAGCCTTGCAGGGGTGTTCTGGAAATCGAAAACGCAAAACGTAAGAATTTGAAACGTAATTTTTTGATAAGATTTCTGTAATAAAAGAATTTTATGACAGAGATTATACAAATATTTCTCTATTAAACAGAATTTTATAACAAACATTATAAAAATTAGATTAAAAGTGTATTAAAAACAACTTCCAAAATCTTGCGTTTTCGATTTCCACGAGCACTCTCTCACGTTTGATAAGTATTTAAAGTAATAACAAGCACGAGTGATTTATGCTTAAATCATGACATGACACGAAAAACTCACATCACGTGCACAGCTTTACAATTTTCTTTACTTACCTGATGGTTATGCCATCTTAAACAAAATTGTTGTTGATGATCATTATTATTTCCTTGTTGTTGCTGCTGTTGATCCTGTATTTTTTGTGATAATTGTTGATCGCGTGTGTGCTGCTGCTGTTGACGCAAGTTTGTTGATGTGTTCGTTGCATTATTATGTTCCATAATTTATTTTCAAAAGTATGTAGATATGTATGTTCATATAAATGTTCTTAAATGTTTTTGTTTTTAAAACATAAAAACCGCTTTATAATTAAAATCAAAAAATTAAATTCTCTATTTTTATTTTATTGGTTATAAAATTTGGCGCGCAAACATTTTTAAACGCTAAACAAAAACATAACCAACAACAAATTAAAAAAGAAAAGATAAATCATCAATGACATCAATAAAATGCCTTTTTATTTGTTTTGTTATTAGGTGTTTAATGAGCAGGCATGTATGCGTATTTGTGTTGGCTTGCATGTGCTCTTCTAAAATAAAAGTAATGATAACGAGAGCCAACAAAATATTTGGTCTCTTGTATAAACTGTTTATTGTTTTTTGTTTATCTTGTAAACAAACATGATGGGGATATGTTTCTGTTTTGTTTTACTTTTTTCCTTTTCTCGAAGAGCTAAATGAGATTGTGAGATAAATTGTTGAGGAGAATGAGTAATAAAAGTGATAAAACATCATTTATTAAGTATACGTCGTGTGGTAAAGTTAAATATCGTCCTTCGTTAATAATTGTGTTCTATATGGTTATATTTTACATACATACATATATAATAGAACACAATAATTTACGAACGACGATATGTGTTTATGAATGTATAATTGAAATTTGATTGATTTGTTTTTATAGTGTTAAAATGAAATAAAATTAGGGTTAATTGTTTGTAAAGTATTAAATTTTCAAGATTTTTTTTACAAGAATTTCATTTCAAGTTACATTATTTTATTTGTTTGTTCCATATGATTTATCTTGTCATTTTTATTTCAATTGTTAGTTAAATTTGTTTTTGTTAAATTTTTTATTTTAATCTCTTTGTCCACCAAAATCGTTTCTATTTGTTGGATTCATATTATTTTGTGTTGAAATACATACATTTTGTAATGCATGTGTATTTTAGATTTTTTTTCCGAGGGCTGCTATTTTTACCGGTTCAACCAACAACAACAATTATATGTATTAGCCAATTTTAATTTAGCGAATGCATTTTTGTTTTTCCTTCAGCAAAAATAAAAAATCTTTTCTAATGGCTACACAATAAGTCGTAAAATACTTGGAGACACCTCAATATTTTTTAAAATTTTTATATAAAAGGCGTAGACAAAAGGGGGAAAGGTTTTGTATAAAATTGTTTTAAAAGATTTTAGATTTCTATGGAATTCTTAAAACATCAATTTATTTATAAACAAATCAATAAAATTAATAAAGCAACATATCGTTGCCTAAAACGCAAAACGATCTAACAAAAAATTCCAAATCGACTTTTTTACAAATTCCGATGTTCTTTGCAATCACATGTTTTCTCGTTAATAATTGCTAATTTATTTGATTGCATTCAAAATCGGAAAATTTATTGAATGATTTCAAATTTAAATCTTAAAATCAATCAGATAAAATAGTTATGAATCAATGTTTTGAAATCAATTAATATATTAGGTGCGTTTGAGTACTGTTACAGTAAAATGCAGTAAATGAGTAAACTGAAAAAATTGCTCTCACAAAAAGCTGTTGCAAATGCGCGAAAGCAAAATTTGTAAAAATTCGTAAAATAAAGGCAACAGCTGATGGCAAATAATTGAAGTGTTGAAAAATGTTTACATTTTTAACTACTAAACTCGTTTTCTTATTGGTTCTCGATTAAATACTTTGTATAACACGAATATTTTTGGAAAAAAACAAACAAAATTTTTTATCTAATCTTTCATTCATATTTGTTTTTTTTTTTTTTTTTTATTTGATGTTGCTAATTTGTGTCTGGGTTATAAATAAATAATATTCTTGCTATTTATTACTTAAAAAACAAGTGCAGTTCTAAGTTACAACTCTAAAAAATTAATTTAACAAAGAAGTTTCAAAAGTTGGTATTTAGCCAAATACATAAATGCTTAAAAAAAAAGTTAAATTAATTATATATATTACTTTTTTGGTTTTGTTTCATTTTTATTTCCGGCGGCATGAAATAACCCCCCAAAATATAACACCCCAAAAAAATAATGAAATAACGTGGGGCCTTATTTCATATCCAATAAAGCCCCAATTTTGAAAATGAAATTAGCCCTCAACGAAATGAAATAACGCCCCAAACATAAATGAAATAATTCCCTAATTTTTGGGGGCTTATTTCATATGAAATAAAACCCCAATTTCTGAAATGAAATAAGAGCCCAATATATGAAATACAATTTTACGGTTTTGCTTTAAAGAATCACGCGATAGATATCATGATAAGATATACCAAACACAGCCAGGCGCAATGACTTTTTCCTCTATGGTATACCAAAGACCGGCTTAGCTAACTAAAGCTTCCTTGCGTAGCCGAGTCGAGTCGGTATTTTTATACTATAGAGGAGAAAATCCCGGCTCTATGCAGAGAAGCTTTAGTTTGCGACTAATAAACATAAGCGGAGTTAAGTGTTTGGTGCAAATAGTTTTGCGAAAATGCAAAATGTCGTAGCTTTTTTATGAAATCTAAGGGAAACTCTATTTTTTGTTGTTGGATTTAATTTAATTTATTTTTAATTTATTTATATTTATTTAATTATATTTATTACTTTTTTGGTTTTGTTTCATTTTTATTTCCGGCGGCATGAAATAACCCCCCAAAATATAACACCCCAAAAAAATAATGAAATAACCCACCAAAGCGTGGGGCCTTATTTCATATCCAATAAAGCCCCAATTTTGAAAATGAAATTAGCCCCCAACGAAATGAAATAACGCCCCAAACATAAATGAAATAATTCCCTAATTTTTGGGGGCTTATTTCATATTAAATAAAACCCCAATTTCTGAAATGAAATAAGAGCCCAATGTATGTAATACAATTTTACGGTTTTGCTTTAAAGAATCACGCGATAGATATCATGATATGATATACCAAACACAGCCGGGCGCAATGACTTTTTCCTCTATGGTATACCAAAGACCGGCTTCGCTAACTAAAGCTTCCTTGCGTAGCCGAGTCGAGTCGGTATTTTTATACTATAGAGGAGAAAATCCTGGCGCTATGCAGAGAAGCTTTAGTTTGCGACTAATAAACATAAGCGGAGTTAAGTGTTTGGTGCAAATAGTTTTGCGAAAATGCAAAATGTCGTAGCTTTTTTATGAAATCTAAGGGAAACTCTATTTTTTGTTGTTGGATTTAACAAAACAGCTATGATATTTTGCAAGACCATTTGCACCAAACACTGTTCTCCGCTACTGCGAATAGATTTTTGCACTTGTTCATTGAACGATTGCTTATGCCACATTGTAAATTTAGTATGATGATATTGACTAGTTTTTAAAAGATATAGGAAACCACTTCTGCAAAAGTTCTACATAGTAGGAGATGAATTCCTCTCAATTCAAGGTTATTTTGGAACAAACTCATAATATTTTAAAAGATTCGTCAACAAGATGGTTGTCACGTTAAGAAATAATCAACAGAATTTTGGAACAGTGGGTGCCCACCCCATTATTATTTCACTTAATTTACATGATGAATTTTATGACGTCCAATTTTAGACGTCATTTTTTGTTTGGTAGCAAGCGGTGTAGAGAAGAAATAGGAAGAGAAAACAGAAATCAAATCTATTTTTCTACCCCTCTTTCTTCTCTACACCGCTTGCTACCAAACAAAAAAATGACGTCCAAAATTGGACGTCATAAAATTCATCATGTAAATTGAGTGTTTTACTCCGAATTATTTTGAAGGAGATTTTACAAGCGCTAAATTAAATTTTATTTTATTCGGACTTTCTACTTCTTTCCTGTTTCTGCAGTACATATTGAAAATTGTAAACACAATGAATTCAGAAATGCAATCCGAAGATGTTCGTATGTACATATCCGTGAAAGCCTGGGTTCTAGCCCCGCGGCAGTCAAGAATGAAAAATTAGCAATATGAATTAATTTCATGTTGTAAAATTCCTTTCTTCATAAAAATAATTTAATGAAAATTAAATTTGGTGAACTGGAGCATAGGGCGCCTGATTTTAGCCTGATTAAAAATATCAAAATTTGGATTTAAAATCATAAACAGTTCAACAAAAATAACCACAATACTAATTATTGTTAATTACCAAAAACTTGAATTTTTTTATAGCAAAATTTACATCTAATGATTTTTGATAAAAATCTTATTTTAAATGTCCTATTTTTCGACTGGTGTTACTTTCATTTTTCCCTCCTTCTAAACCGTTACACCTTTGGAATTAAACAGCACACATGCTTGCTTACACATGTACTCTGTAAAATGGTATGTAAAATGTTAAGTAAGTATGTGTATGTGGCCCAAAGTGCATGTGTATCTTTTGTAAATGTATCATCATCACCATCTAATGAATAAAGGAATTTTTTTCATTCCAATATATTTTATTTTGCAAAATACTAGATTCAGCTGAAAGGTACAACTACTATACTTATTGCAATTAAATTTTTTTTTTTTTTCATTATTTTGAATTGTTGTTTAGCTGGCTGAATGGGTGACATTAGATGGATGCTTTTTAGCTGGTTTGCTTGGCTAGGTTTTTTTTTTGTTTCTTCTTTATTTAATTTTTTTTTCAATTTGGTATTGTTTTGTAGTTGTAAATTTTATTTATTTTTAAAAATTTGTGCTATTTCGTAAATATACATAATCACATTAGCCAAAATCACATTGACAAAAATGAACCAAAACTAAAAAAAAAAACAAAACTAGATAAGTCCCCCATCAAAAAGTAATACAAATCGACATTAACTGCAGATATTTAGATAAATATACAATTGCTTTTAGTCATTATTTGCTATAAAAAAGCTCAGCATTTCCAGTTTAGAAAAAAAATTAATCAAAATACTTTTTTATTATTAAACTATCTTTTATTTTCTTTGTTTATAATTTATAAGAAACTTTTGCCAACTTGTTCTATTTTTCTAAATTTTTTTTAGTATAAAATTGACTCATTTTCTCCAGGTTTCATATTTTTTGGGTTTACCAAAGTGTATTCGTTTTTAAAGATTTAAATTTGTTTTGTATCTTTAAAAATAGATTCATTCAATATTTTTTTTTTATTTTCTTTTATGTTTTTGGACAATGACAGGTTTTTTCTGTACTAAGATCTTTATGGATTTTTTTTTAGAATGACAGGTTTTTTCTGTACTAAGATCTTTATGGATTTTTTTTTAGAAAACAATTTATTTTTATGCCAGTGATACATTTTCCGGTACAAATAGGTTAAAATAAATTCTGAAATATTTTTAAGAACAAATTAAAAGCAATAAATAAAAAAATGTGCCAGTTGTAAAACAAGTTGTAAAATTTTTAAATATAAAAACAAGTAAAAAATTATTGTCGGTCGAGCATGATCATGTGATAGCCCACACCACAGTACATACATATATAAAGCACATTTTCGAGATTGTACCCTATTTGGGACCCGTGGACCCAGCATTACAAAATTATTTTGTGAGGTTAGGATTTATATAAGGGTTCTTAATATTATTTATTTAAATATCAACATTATGAAATTTGTTCGTCTTAAAGCGATTTTGAAGAGGGAATGTGGATCCTATGGTCAATTCAAACCTAACAGTACAAGACTTTTAAGGAAGCTTTGGCACTTAAAGCTATTTTCGGGTGTGGTTTTTGGTATGGGAGCTATGGTTTAATAAGGACCGATTTTAAAAAAATTGGTGAGACGATTTATGTTGCAATAAGATAATTTTGGACCAAACTTAATCTAAATAGCAACATGATGAGTTAGTTTATGGGAACTAAGATTGTTTCAGAAAGAAGTTTGTGTGGGGTCTAGTGAAATTTTAGACCGTTTCTCACAATTTTCAATAGACTTCGTCCTAATGACAATTGAAACGTATTTATGTACCGAATTTCATCAAATTATCTTGAAAATTGCGACCAAGGGGCAAATTACGGCATTCGTTATTAATCGAAATTACAATACAATTTAAATGAAAATTCCGATCGATATCGAATGACGTATTTATTTTGATCACAAGGTAACATAGACAGACAATCAGTCAGCCTCCCTGTTAGCTCTACAGAAAATTATTATATACACTAAAATGTAGTTCCAAACCGATATTTTTCTGCGTTATATACATCAGCACAAACTCAATACAATCTCCACTATTGTGGTGTGGGTATAAAAGCCCTTGTTTTAGTTAGAAAATAGTTCTCTTCCTTTGAAATTTTTTTAGCAAAGCTTGTTCTGTAATCAATTGTTTTTTCTGTTTCGGATTTAAAATATTATTTATGTATATTTATTCCTTTAACACTTGTGTGGAGCATAGCGCCGGATCTAAAATGGCTAAGAAAAACGTTGGATTTGGAATCTCATATTTTTTTCGATTTTTGATTTCAGCTTGATAAATATCGAAAAACCTTTCATAAAAACTTTGAAAGAGTATTTTAAAATATAATAATGTGTCAGTTTCAGTTAAAAGGGACCTAGGGATAAAAAAAATCGATTTTTACTTTTTTGGTGATTTTTAAAATAGACAATACGCTCTTTCTAATGCAGCAAACCGCAGTTTTCTAACTACATTACTTTTGTCATAAGTAAGCTTTAATATACACCAGGGATGATAAATGAGAAAGCCAGTATCGTACCAACGAGCTTTTGAAATTGTACTTTTTCGGTCCCAATAGTACTAAATCTTTTTTTTATGTTTAAAAACAAATATTAAATACAACAAAAGGTACTTAAAATTTATTTGTTCATTAATTATACATAATAATAAGGTGGGTAAAATTTTTTCGCGTCAAAATCACATCGCGATTCTTGTTCTATAAGTCGTTTCAAGAAACTTTGCCAAAGAAACCATAGGTCAAAAATAAATTTCGAGCCCCGGGTTTTTTAAAATAGTTAGATTTTCCAAAATATTCCAGAAAAGAGGCAAACAGGTTGTATTTGATCTAGCCAGACCTGTATCATGCGGTTTTTAGAGTCGAGAAATCCATTAATTTTTATTTTTGATAGCCGCCAGAGAACGTTTTCATACACTTTTTAGAATTTATCGTATTTTTTGTGGAAAATTAACGAATATTTCTCAAAATGCAATCTCGAATTTTAAACAAAAGCGTTTTAAGCGTTCTAAAAATATGTTCATACGAATTGCATTTCCAAATTTATTGTACTGCAGGAACAGAAAAGGAGTAGAAAGTCCGAATATAATAAAATTTAATTTAGCGCTTGTAAAATCTCCTTAAAAATAATTCGGAGTAAAATAATGGAGTGGGCTCCCACTATTCCAAAATTCTGTTGATTTCTTCTTGACGTGACAACCAACTTGTTGAAGAATATTTGAAAATATAATTAAAAGGAATTCGTCTCTTCTACTATGTAGAACTTTTGCAGAAGTGGTTTCCTATATCTTTTAAAAACTTGTCAATATCATTTGAAAACGGTTATATGCTGCCACTGATACTAAACTTAGAATGTAGCATAAGTTATTGTTCAATCAACAAGTGCAAAACTCTATTCACAGTAGCGGAGTTAAGTGTTTGGTGCAAATGGTCTTGTAAAAGAGCAAATGCGAAATATCATAGCTGTTTTGTTAAATCCAACAATAAATTCATTTGACAGTACATACGAATTGAAATACGTTTGAAAAATTTGGAAATAGTACCAAATGAGTCACGGTAGTACCAGCGTACTTTTTAGTTTTGAATTGTACCAAAAAAAGTACAATTGTACCAAATTTATCAACCCTGATATACACCTTTGATAAAAAAAAAAAGTTAATTTGTTCACTTCAAAATCGTTTTTCTCCAAAACTCATTTTTTGCCAAAAGGTCCCTTTTAACTGAAATTTATATTGAACATTTTTTTATCGATTAATTTTTCTAAGGAAAATACAAAGATTTAATAATTTTCTATAGAAAATTTTAAATATTGATACATTTTCTATTGAAAATTAAAAGTATTGAAAATATTTTTTAAAGAAAATAAAAAACACATTTTTTATTAAGAAATTTTAAAAAAATATCGAACAATTTTCTATTGCTTTTAAGTATTAATATACCCATAAATTTTTTGTAGAAAATTATAAAATGTTGAAACTTAAAAATATCGATCAAATGCAGATTGAAGTTTAAAATAATCAAAAGATATAAGCAAACAAAACTGCAGAGTTAATGAGAATTGCAAACACCCAAAAAGTCTTGTTTGCAACGATATAAAAGTTTAAACAAAATACCAACAATAGATAGTTTCTTACAAAAAAAAAAAATTTTTTTTTGGGAGTAAGTTTCCTGATGATCTGGCCTAAGCAACCAGTGAAATGCGCATTGAGACTATCTTTCCTCCAGCAATAAATTTCATTGTATTTATCAATTTTAAAAATTGGGAATAAGGCACTACAAAAAAAATCACATTAATTAAAAAATGTTGTATTCCGAAAAATTTCTTTGATAATTATCGAAAAATATTAAAAAGGCGATAAATTAAATACCTTCTTAAATTTTCTATTGAAAAGCATAAAAATATCAATAAATTATCTAAGAAAAATAAAAATATCGATAGTTTTTTTTTTTTAATTAAAAAGAAATATTGACAAATTTTCTATAGAAAATTAACTATCGATAAATGTTCTATCAAAGCAATAAAAATATCGGTAACGTTGTTTTGCCATATCAATTATTTCTTTCAGATGCTACAGTGGCTGCATGCCAAATTTTAAGAAAACAGGTTGATTAGTTAAGAAGATATAGGGAAGGGAGCTTTTACCCCTCCTGCTTCACTCCCTAAATAATAAAAACTATAGGCTATAGTACTTTCCAGCTCTAACACTATTTGGCTGCGAAATTTCAAGAAGATATTGGGAGGGGGAGCTTTTACTTACCCTTCTTGCCCTATTTCAAATCCTATTTCCTTTCAGATGTAACAGTGTCTGCATGCCAAATTTTAAGAAAACCCGCTCATTAGTTTAAAAGATATATGGAAGGGGAGCTTTTACCGCCCTTTATTGCCCTATCTCACGCCCTATTTCCTTTCAGATGTTACAGTGTCTGCATGCCAAATTTTTAGAAACCCGGTTGATTAGTTTAAAATATTGGTGAGGGGGATAATAAAAATTTGAGGCTATAGTTCTTTCCAGATGTTACACTATTTTCCTGCAAAATTTCAAGAAAATTGCTCGATTTGTTAAGCAGATATAGAAAGGGGGAGCTTTTACTCCTCTTGTCCCTTTTCACGCCCTATTCCCTATTTTCTTTCAGATGTAACATGCCAAATTTTAAGAAAACAGGTTGATTAGCTAAGCAGTTATAGGGAGGGGGAGCTTATTATATAAAATATACTCTACGACCTTTTCTCATACCTAACAAAAACACATACAAAATTTCATTAAAATCAGTCAAGCCGTTTCGAAGGAGTTCAAAATGGAGGGCATTTTGTTGATATTTGTATGGGAATATGTAGGAAAATCTAAATGCCATATCTTCGGAACCACTGGGTTCATGCAAGCTTTACATAAACCATCGACAGACTATCCCCAACGTACCCCAACGTTTTTGTTGAAATCGGTCTACCCGTTTTCGCAGTTAGTGGTGACATCAAAGTGTACACTTCTTTTTATATACATTGATTGATTAAAAATAAAAATATTTTAAATTCTAATACTTTTAATAAAAAAAAATATCAGGAATTGAAAAACGCATAACAGTATCTACTTTTTTCGCTCTAAGTAAACTCCGTTTCTTTAAGCCCGATAGAACTTACGTAATGGTTAGCTGTCAAATAAACTGTTCAACTGCGCTCACTATTTTAAATTTATAATCCGTATAGTCTGGTAAATCATCATGAATATATTCACGCTTGAACAACGCTATCAAAGTATCTAAATTTTCTTTGAAACTTGGTTATAGATGTTTTATCGAAAAATTTTGTACAGCGATTATGCTTATTTTTTGCTTAACGGCTTTGTTGATAAAAAAAAAATGTTCACATATGGATTATTACCGATCCACAACACACCTGCAGTGCAGACATGCTTACATGCAGCCGGCATCACCGGACGTTATTGCTTGAGAAATAAAGCCGAAGCTCGCTTTACGGTCAAAGAAGATCAGTATCGCACCATAATCAATGGTTTTTTTGTTTGAAAATATTTTTGACAATTATCCGGACGAGATGTGGTTTCAACAGACTGACGCTACTACGAATTTTAAAATCAAAATTTGGCGTTAAGTGGATTTCGAGAAGTCGACCTGTCTATTGACGTTCAAGAATGTGCGATTTGACACCTCAAGATTTTTTCCTGTAGGACTACGTTAAGTCACTGGTTTATACTGATAAATCATTAACAAATGACGCTTTGGAGGCCAACATGGTTTATACTGATAAATCATTAATAATTAGCGCCTTTAAGGCAAACATTGTTAGTGTAGCTAACATACGGCCAGCTAGGCTCAAAAAAATGGCAAAAAAATGGAAAAAGTGGCATTCTGGATGCTCCTCGTCAAGAACATCCCATACGCCCGATATCATTTTTAAATGTAAATGTATTGATATTTTTTATTAAAAATTATTTGTTTTTTCTTCTAATTTTTACAGTTTCAAGTAGATTCACAATTTACGGGCTAATTCCAAAAGAAAGTTTCATTGAATACATAATCATATACTTTAATACGGCTTTAATTTAAATTATGTAAATTTTTATTGTTTGGTTGTAATTAACATGTACATATGTCGCCTTTTTTTAAATGCTTTTAGAACGTTTTACAATTTTTGTATACAAAATTTAATTTTTACGTGGTTTTTTAATTTAAATTATTCAAATTTTTTTTTTATTCCATTAACTTAAAACACTTTAACATTTAATTTCAGTTAAAATTAACTATTACTATAACTGTCAATTAACACAATGTTAACTGTAAAATTTCAATTGGCCGTTAAAATATTTAATTTTTAAACTTTATATTAAATAGATTTTTATATTTTAAAAACTTTAATATGTTTTAACAAATATTTTATAAAATTTGTTTTTTCAATAAAAATTTTGCATAATGCTATTTATTTCTTCACGATTGTATGTTTTTAACTGTTTTCGACCGTTACCTAAAAAGAGTCGTAACAATAATTTATTTAAAACTTTTTTAAGATTTTCCGTTACGATTTTTCTTTTTGATATTTAAATCTTTAATTTTTTTTTCCTTTTGTTTTTTATCGCTTAATTCGAATTTTCTGCGTGTCCACCACCTTTGTATCGTGTTTGCTCACTTCTAGTTTGCCAAAATTTCTAGTTTGTCTGAGGTTGGAGATTTTTTCCTAAATGTCCAATACATTCGTGCCCCTTTAAAAAAAAATTCTGAAAAAAAATAAAATAAAAGAAATGACAAGTACAACAACCACGACAAAATCCTCTGATCATTATTTGTTTTTATTATGTAGAGTATTTTGGTAGTGCTTTCTTTTTGTCGAAAGAGACATTTGGACGTTCGGTAGGTCGGTCACACTTTCATTTCAATATTTATTATCTCTTGGTTTAATCTCTAATGCTAAATGAGAAACAAATCATTAAATACATACATAATTAAAAAAATCATAGACATTTTGTCGTTTTTCGTTGGATTTGTTAAAACTAATGAATTAAAAAAAAATACAAAATAACAGAATTATGTTTTTTCACAAGCCGACAATCTTATCAAAACCGGCCAGAAAAAATAAATGTTTTTATAAAAAACAAAAAGGAATAACTTGTCTGTAGAAAAATTGGTCAACATTTTTTAACTCCCTGCAAATAATAGGACCAGTCCAAACACGCGTGTAAAGAGTAGTCTACAAGGGACCAGGACTAGTCCAAAACTAACCCAAACGTATGGAAAAAACCTGGTCTATTTAACATTACGATGTACTAGGAGAGGACCATATAACTCACCTTTGGACCACTAAGGAGTAGTTTTAAAACTACTCCATGGTATACTCAAGAGGATTAGTTTTGAAGTCGTTTAAAAACGAAAGCACGTCGTTAAAAAACGAAGACATGTCGTCTGACTACAAACACTTTTAAACAATGACATGGTCCATGCTTCCATTACTTCGCACCAGTCCATGGAGTAGTCCATTTTATCAAAATGGATCAGGTGGTCCAATTTTATTTGCAGGGTTTTCCATAGAAAAGTTGTTAAAAAAAACTAACATACTTTTGTAAAAAATTACTCAAAATTTGGAAAATTAATAGAAAAATTGCATGTTTCGATTACGTATGGCGGCCGAACTTCAGTTGCGTAATGGTTACGTAACTGAAATAAAAATTTGAAATATCGGCCGCCGAAAAATGAACGCAAAGAAATGAAAATATGGTATTGAGTTTAATAAAAAAAGAAACATGATTACTTTTGCACATTTATTTTTCGATGACCAAGAAGAAGTAATCTAAGCATCTGTTGGGCAACACTTGATAGGCTTTTCTAATCCGCTAGAATCACTTTCTGTACTTACATACATATAAGCAAAATTTCTTGCTTCAGGGCATATTTTCGTCTTCTCAAAGTTGCTGTGAGTTATTTAGCTGATAGTATAGACTGAACTCAAATGATTCGGCCAACAGCAAAATCTCCTGTTAAAATTTAAAAGTTTCCTAAATGTACGTCAATTAAAATTTTTTTTTTTTTTTGACAATTGAGTCAAATTATTTTCCCGTGGTGGCTTTTATTAATTTTGTAAGCCAAAATAAGAATTATGTATCAAGCAAGGCGAATTTATTACAGGTGGTCTTAAAAGCCCTGCTGATATTAGCAAAAAGCACTGTTGGATGTCAACATTTTGTTTATTCTCTTTTATTATCTTTGTTTCTGTTTTGTTTTTTTTTTTCTGTTTTTGACATTGTAGGAGTTGTACTTGTTGTAGTACCGAGATTACCTGGGATGAATTCGCCTTGGTATCAAGTTAAACAAAAAATATTAATTTTTAGCTTTTGGAGCCTTTTACTCAAACTATTTATTCAGCAACTAAAGAAAAACTGTAAGCAGTTGCCTAAAAATTGATTATTTGGCAACTGAAATCGACATCAATTACCATCCGAATAAGTTTCGGTAACTAACAGCTCAACTAAAGCTCGGATGCCATACATAATCGCCCTATTAGAACCTGGTGAACTTTTTATTAAAAGAACGTTTTCTTCAACAAGTATTTTATATAGTGAAGATTTTTATACCCACGCCACAATAGTGGAGTGGGTATTGCGCATTTCTGCTGATGTGTGTAACGCCTTAAAATATTGGTCCTAGACCCACCTTAAAGTGTACCGATCGAATCACTTTCTGAGTCGAACTAACGATGTCCGTCCGGCTGGCTGGCAGGCTGGCTGGCTGTCCATGTAACCTTGTGCGCAAAGTACAGGTCGCAATTTTGGAGATCATTTGATAAAATTTGGGTCATAGGTTTTTATTGCCACAAAGACCAAGCCTATTGAAAATGGGCCGAATCGAAGGTCCATGAGGGAAGATAGGGGGAAATTGCATCCTCTCAGATACTATCAAATCGATTTTAATGAAATTTTAAACATAAATACACCATATCTATAAGGACACAAAAGGTATGCATTTTTTAAAAAATAGGACCACGAGGGAATATAGGGGCAATTTCTGCCTCTCAAACCGATTCTAATGAAATTTAAAACACAGATAGATCCATATCTGTATGGACACATAAGCTATACAGTTTTTCAAAAATTGGACCACAAGGGGAGGTAGGGGGATATTTCTGCCTCTCACAAACTTTCAAACCAATTTTCATGAAGTTTATAAACATAGATCAATCCTTATTTATATGGACACATAAGCATGATGTGTTTTTAAATACTGTGGTGTAGGGTATTATATGGTCGGGCTTGACCGATTATACTTTCTTACTTGTTTTATTCTAACTTAAAAACTAAAAATTTTTGGCTAACTTTTCATAGTTATTTATATCGCCAGTGTATCACAAAATTTTGGAACTTCATCCACAATCCATCGTATAACAAGGCGAGGCCTTCCAGAATTCGCTTCAGAGTATGTTGGTCTCTACTAGTAAATTGGTGAGTATTATACATATGTTTCTCCACCAAGTCACGTTG
Source organism: Pollenia angustigena (assembly GCA_930367215.1). Lineage (NCBI taxonomy): Eukaryota > Metazoa > Arthropoda > Insecta > Diptera > Polleniidae > Pollenia > Pollenia angustigena. The sequence continues at coordinate 11,401,144 of OV884058.1, forward strand.
AGTTATTAATGGTTTTCTACGATGGGATAGATTTATTTTGAATCCGGCAAAAACAGTAACTCAGACACCAAACCATTAGCCAATGCAAGATAAAACGTAAAATGAACGAAAAACAGACGAACAAAGTCGTCCTATTTGCCTTTAAGAAACAATGACAAAGGCTCGCGATCTGCTTCCCCAGAGCAGTTTTACGAATAATATAGAAAACTTGCCTAAACTTTGTCATGAAATGTTACCCAGAGTCTGGCTAACTGTTACATTTGATAGAAGGAAAAATTGTTTCTATTTTTTTATTCATTCAATCTTTTGCTCTCTCAGAAAATAATTAAACAATATTTTTACAAAGCCTACTTAAACTGTCTCATTTGCAGAAGGGTCTTGTGGAAAACTACACAACATTATTTTGGTAAAATAAAATTTTCTACTTGGAGGACGGCGGATTGTTATATGGAGGGAGGAGGTTTATGAAGATTTTTTTTTGGGTTTGTTTAGCTTTGGTTATTCATACTTTCTGGGTCTTATAAATGCGTTTTGTTTTTTTTTTTTTGCATTTTGCCTTAAAGAATTGTCACTTATTTATTTTAATTTCTTGTAAATTATTTTTTTCTATGTGCAATTTTATAATCGCATGTAAAAATTTAATTGAATGTTGTTGTTAAGTATGTTTTTTTCATACACTCGAAATTTATTTATTGTATTTTTAGGTCCGTGGAAAGTATATAATTTATTGTTGTCATTTATTTTAAGAATTTTAGCTTTAAGCATTTTTAGGCTTTTTTACACCCTGTCTATCGTATAAAATATAGTCGATATTTATGTACATAGGTTTGTAAAAATATTTTATTTTGTGGATTATTTTGGCTTTAAGTGTTGTATGTGTATACTTTGGGTATGTTACATGCATAAACACAATTTGTAAGGTACATATTTGTTTTTATTAGTCATAAGATGCACATGGATGGTCTGGTCAGGCAGTTAATGCGGATAGTAAAAATTTAATTAAAAAAAGTTACACAAGATTTAGAATAACGGTCTTAATTTGCTATAAAGAGTAATTTTGTTTTATATAAAAATTGTAAAATAATTTGGAACCTCTTTGTAAGCCGGACTTATTGGCAATTTTTTTTTTTTTTTTTTTTTTTAATTAGTCATACTTAGGCACTTATTACTTGTAGAAAAAATAGTCAAACTCTGGGAAACTTTTCTAGCAAAGAATTAGAAAGATCAGAAATTTTAGTAGGGAAAATTCAGCCAGACTCTCGGCAAGTATTTTGGAGAAAAGTTATTCAGACTCTAGGCAAGTTTCCTAGAAAAAAAAATTGCTAGACACAATGCAACTTTATCAGCTCTGAGCAAATTTTTTTTAAAAAGTGTTCGCAAAAATCTTAGACAGGGACATACCAGTTATTTTGAAATTATAAAACAAAAAAAGCTGATAGAAGTATGTGTCGGAAAACTGATTCAAGTTTACCCTATTGATCCTTATGAACTATTATATGATAAAATATTTAGATTTTTGAAATTTTGATTTTTATTTTTTCGAGCAAATATAACAGTTATTTTTTATGTTTGGATAGCAATTACAGTTATTTTTTGATATTTGTTTTTTCGAGCAAAAAAAAAGTTATTCTCTCAATTGTTGACTTTAATTATTTATTTGAATGTGCATTAATAATATTTAATGTGTTTAAATTAGGGATGAGATTTTTATGCACTAAAAAATCGAAAATAAGCGCATAAGATATGCACTAAAAACCCCAAAAAATATAAAATATATGCACTTAAAACATGAACATTTTGAATAAAGAAAGTTTGTTTTAAATTTTTTTTTTTAATAAATAAAAAATGCAGTCTATTGTTATTCAAGGGTGCAATTTATTTTAAAACTTAATTTAAATAACTATTTTAAATTTTTGTTTGCATAAACAGATATAAACTTTTTTCTATCAAAAGTAAACCTTTGTCTTTTCGGACGCCAAAAAATGGTGTGCATGTAAAATGATCTCTCAACGTCAACCGAAGTTATAGTAACATACTTGAAGGACGTAAATTCATTTGAAGGAAAATTCGTTTTCTAATTAAGATCTCACATTTGATTCAAGATCAAAAATAGTTGATATTTTTGAAATCCTATATTTTTTTGCAAAACGTTTTGTATTTTTTTTTATTTCTTGGGAAATTCTTCCTTCCACATTGGTATTTAACTTTCTACAATATCAGTTAATTTAAGCTGACTATTAGGTGAACTTAATCCCTCCAATTTAGTTAATGTTTCACCAATATATCCGTAGTTGGAAAATACAAATGTTAACGACTTTCGATGTTACTTAGATTTAAAATTTCTTTTACTTTTTTAATTTCATTTGCTGCAAGTTTTTTGAATAGTATTCTACAGCATCTAGCCAGGTTCCCCATCTTGTTAATACTGGCTGGTGAGGTAAAGGTGCCAAGGATAAATTTTTTGAATTGTAAATAATTGCAACTATGAAACCTAAAAATCAATATTATCGAATTGGCTTCTAATATCCTCTGCAACTCGGTGTAACCCATGTGCCAAGCAAGTAACGAACATGTAACAGTTTTGGGTAAAACATTTTAAGCCCATTGGCAGCCTTTACGATGTAAGGTGCTGCATCGGTTAAAAAGAGAATGATATTTTGCCTTGAAAAAACTTAATTTATTGATTTTAAATTTTTTTTGGAAGATTTTTTTGTGTTGATTTTTTTTTTTTTTTTTTTGTGAAAAACTATACCAAAATATGCAACAATATGCAAAAACAAATCAATGCCATTTTAACGCAAGTTTTATGATTCGGAAAGATAATTGGTCGACATCGTTCTTAGACTATCGACAAAAAACATGCAATTGCATGGAAATCGCATCCCTAGTTATAATAATTTTGTTAACTTTAATTATTTATTTTAATGTGCATAAGAAACCCCAAATGATGATCACTTGTTTAAATAAAAATATAAAGTTAACTAAACACGTACATTTCTTCAGAGAATAATCTTAAAAAAATAAAAATCAAAAAACTGACTTTTATGAAAAAAGGAATAACTGTTACGGTCCCTGCTCTTAGCTAATTTTCTAGTTTAAAATTGAAACAAATTTTCTTAGCCTCAAATTTTTTTTTCTATCAGAGGTGTTCTGGAAATCGAAAACGCAAAACGCAAGAATTTAAACGTCGATTTTTAATAAGATTTCTGTAATAAAAGAATTTTATGACAAATATTATACAAATGTTTCTCTATTAAATAGAATTTTATAATTAAAATAAGAAAAATTAAATTAAAGGTGTATTAAAAACAACTTCTAAATTCTTGCGTTTTCGATTTCCAAAAAAACCCTGTTAATAAAGCATTTTTCTTTAAATCGTGCGATGCACGCAAAAAATTATTTTCAAGTCAAAAGCTAAAAAAAAAACTTACCCTGCTAATTATAATTAAATAAGAAAGAAACATTAAAAATAATTTTTAGAGGTACAAGAAATATACAAAATTGTTTAATGTCTTGTAATTTCCCATTTGCCAAATACATACTACAGTTGTGGAATTTAAGTAGATCAATTTTGCAAAAAATAAAACATTTATTTACTAGACACATTTGTTGTTTTACATATTCACAATTGTCATAGATTTTATTGCGACAACGAAAATATTCTCACTCGTTTTAGGTTTTAATTTGATGAAATATTGTAATTAAATTAAATAAAAAACAATTTATAAAAAAATTTTAAACAATATATTAAAATGATTTTTCGAAGATAATCCGGTATTGTAATGGAACTCAGTTTTGAAAACGATACGATTGAAAACCGACAAAATAGTATGCAGTACTTTTCAGGGACTGTAACAGTTATGCCTTTTTTTCATAATAGTCAGATGAAAACAGTTATTTTTTGATTTTTATTTTTTGGAACAAAAATAACAGTTGTATATTGATTTTTATTTTTTCGAGCAAAAATAAAAGTTATTCTCTAAATAAATGTACGTTTAATGTTTAATAATTTACATGACTTTAATAATTATTTTAATGTGCATAAGGAATTCCAATGATAATTACACACTAAAATAAAAATTTTAAGTCAACTAAATTATTAAATCACGTACGTTTATTTAGAGAATAACTTTTCTTTTTGCTCGAAAAAATAAAAATCAATATATAACTGTTATTTTTGTTAAAAAAAATAAAAATCAAAAAATAACTGTTATTTTTGATCGAAAAAATAAATATCAAGAAATAACATTTATTTTTGTTCAAAAAAATAAAAATCAAAAAATAACTGTTAAGTTCGATCGAAAATATAAAAATCAATATATTTAATCATTGACAAGTGCATGAGGAACAATATGGTATACTTGAATCAGTTTTTCGACATTTATTTCTATATGGACATTTCCTGGGGTCACGAACGTACGCTTTAGATGTACAAATAATATAGAAAACAAAACTTTTCCTATCATTTTTTTTTTTTTTTTTGCAATTCGATAGCATTTGGGTAGCTCTTGTTTAGTACAAAAGATGGATTTCATCGAGTTTAAGTTTTCATAATAAGAGTTAAAAACGTGTGGTCACAAACGTACGCAAACTAGAAGTCAACTTCGGCTGACAGTAGTGAAATGTAAAAATCTGCGCAATGGAACGGAATATTCAAAAGTGATTAATTTATTTTAAAAGTGTATTAATGTAGGGCTCCATCCAGTATTTATAAAATAAAATATGTCTCTTGGTTTTTATTTATGCCCGTAATTTCTACAAATAGATATCTAGCTGTGTATAGATATCTATGGTTTTCATAATTTTAAAACGTATTTCTTACCTACGGGTAAAATTATAATGTATTTTACATCATCGATATTCGATAGTTTATTCGCGTAGGGAAAATTTTCATTGAAATAATCAAAATAGTGTTACAGGATAGGTTAACAAAACTGTTAGGTACGAACACGACTAGGTATCTGTTTGTTGAAATTACGGACATAAATTGGCTTATGTACCGGTCGCGAACGTACGATTTTTCCATATGTTTTTTTATTATTATCACCACGCATTTTCCCATAAATGTCTTCAAATTTCCTTAACAAAAAAACTTAACACTCCTAAGCAAATGATTGTAATTGAGAGATTATGAAGAAAGAGTGTAAACATAACATATTTCTTGCATGTAAAATCTATATATATAAAAAGAAGTGTACATTTTGATTGTCACTCCATAACGCGAGAAAGGCTCGACCGATTGCCATACAATTTTTAGGGAAGGTACAGGGAGGAGTGATGATGGTTAGTTGATTTTGAAATCCAAAATCGGTCTATCTGGAGGCGGAGGGGCGTGGCAAAATCCATAGCTTGAGAACGGCTTGACCGATTTGAACGATTTTTTCTTTAAAATGATCGCCATGGTCCAACTTAGGTTTTTACGGAAAGAAAATTTTGCCCCGCCTACTTTTACGCCCACTTTTTTCAATTTACCTAAAATCAGAAAACGGCTCCATCGAGTTGACTAATTTTTCTTTCAAATGTTCGTAGTAATCAACTTTAACTTTTCATCGAAAGAAAAATTTACCACGCCTACTTTTACGCCCACTTTTTCTATTAGGCACATAAGTTGAGAACGGCTTGACCGATTTAAACGATTTTTTCTTTAAAATGATTCCCATGGTTCAACTTAGGTTTTTACGGAAAGAAAAGTTTGCCCCGCCCACTTTTTTCGATTTACCTGAAATCAAAAACCGGCTCCATCGATTTGACTAATTTTTTTTATGAATCTTAATTGGTTGAGAGAACGCGCAATACTGGCACCAAAAAATGTACACGTCAATGAAATCAATTATCAGATTCAAGAAAAATTGCAAGGTGCAGTGACATCATATAAATCTGTTGATAGCGCAATGAATGCAGATGATGCATTGGAGCCACCTGGTATGCCACCGCATTGTTTGAATTTAAAGGTTGGCTCATCAATTATTTTACTACGGAATTTGAATGCACCAAAATTGTGCAATGGCACAAGATTGGCAGTAAAAAAATTGATGCCGAATTTAATTGAAACCACAATATTGACCGGAACAGCGAAAGGTGAAATTGTGCTCATACCACGTATTCCGCTGATTCCAACAGACATGCCATTTGAATTTAAGCGTTTGCAATTCCCAGTGCGTCTATCATTTGCCATGTCCATCAATAAGGCGCAAGGACAAACGCTTCAAATATGCGGATTAGATTTGGGGGAGCCGTGCTTTTCACATGGACAGCTATACGTGGCCTGCTCAAGAGTTGGAACTCCAAATTGTTTGTTTGTGCTCGCTTCAAATGGGCAAACGAAAAATATTGTATATCCAAATGTTTTGGATTAACATTAATAATTTTTAAATACAATGCATTCATTTCATAAAAAAAATCTAGAATATTTCATTTCTTTTTTTGGTTGGTTGCAACGAAGTGCATCGGGGTCCGCTAGTAAGTATATAAAAATGTCTTTAGAAGTAGAAAATACAGGAAATTATAAAATTTTCCAGTTTCCCGCACAATTTCCTCAAGTAAAACCGCTCAGATATGCTAGGAAACCGTTCTTTTATAAGAACATAGACTTTTTTTAATAATAAACAATAAAAGACGATGATAATCAACATTTTATTTTTTCATCCTGGTAGACCATCCTGGGGAAATGCCCATATGCTTTTTTTGTTTTAAAATTCCAATATAACTGTTATTTTCGGTCCCTGGTAGTTTTAGAAATTGATTTCTAATAAATTTTTCTCATATGGGCAAATCCTGCGTGACGAACGCTACATTCGCACGCGTTTTCTGATTGAAATACAGTAGAAGCTCAGAAATTCAAACTCTCAGAAATTAGAATTTCCAGAAATTCGAATCAGTATTTTCATAACATTTGACGCTCTAAAATAAGAATCCAAAATTCGAATTTCCGAGTGGTTTTTTTCTTTTTATTGTAAACACTTAAATTTTGACAATTTAGTTTTACCAAATACAAACTAAAAAGGGGAATCCCATTTAAAAAGATGATTTACAGATCTTGTAGATGTTGTTAGAGTTTAAAAGTCAGTTTTTTTGGTGTTTGTATTACACATACTAAATAAAGTCGAATTAACTGAATTGTTATTTTTTGTTATATTTCGTTAAGTTTTTTATAGTTTTTCTATTAAATAAACTAAAATTAAAAAAAAGAATAGTTTTTTTATGGTCAAATTTACCTAAATTTTTGTATAAAAAAACCGTCCAGAAATTCGAATAATTCGGAAATTCGAATGGCCCTAAAAACAAAGTGGTTCGAATTTCCGAGCGTGTACTGTATTAACATTTTTTGGTCTTTCAAAAAAGATAGCTTCAACTTTTATATAGTATTTAGTGACATTAATATGTACTTACAAATGGCGTATTCATAATTTCTTAGCAAGTATTTGTTGCGAAATAATTGATCACAAAGTTTTGTGACGCACGCTACAAAAAGTGGAAGTAACTTCAAAGGTTGAAGTGCGTTTTCCTAATTTTTAGCGAATTTGGCATGATAAGGTATACAAAATCTAATTCCTAAAAGAAAGATGACTACAACTGCCTGTTTAACGATATCGAACGGCATCGTTCGCATTGAAAATTACATTTAAAACAAAAACAAAAAACGAACACGTTCGAAATCCACGAACAGGCTGTAAGAGAATTCTAAACGCACTTATTCGCAGCCAAAAAATGTTGTGATTTTTTGACAAAAGCCGTGAACCCTTTGTGACGCACGCTACAGTTTTTCCAGAAGTATTTTATTATTATATTTTATTTATTTAAACAAAACAAATTATATTTTTATGAATTGCAATCACCTAAAATAATGCTAAATTCACGTATAACATTAAGGAGTCAGGAGTGGGGTAGGATTTGGTAAAAATTATTGCATTAATGATCATTGAAATACATATTTTTTAATATAAAAATGAAATTATACATATAGTCTTATATTCCATTAAAAAAAATTAATTTGAAAAATTTTTGGTTGGTGGACTGTTTCTGGGATTTGCCCATATATCCTCTAAATATTCTTTTAAATTGTATATTATATATGTTAATTAAAATGTATTTTGTACATAAAATGTAGACTATAATTTTGAAATGAATTTTAAAATTGCTCGAAATTCGTTACAACTTTTGAAAACGATCGTTTTGAACTCGATAGATTTTCATCACATACTTGAATATTTCATACAATTATTAATGGAAAATTTACACAAATTTTTGTCTCCCTTCGTGCATTTAACGTCTCACCCATCTTGGTAATGGTTTGACGTCGGTTAACTGAACTGTGCTACGGTTATTAGGGATTTCGACATTTACATTGTGATTTTAATAATTACTTAAAATTTATAATTTTATGGTGGAAAACCAATTGAAGAAGAATTGAAGTGCGCTAGTATATTTGTCGATATCGTTATGTATTAAATTACCTGATGACTTAATATAAAAATCTCTTTTAAAAATGATTAAATCTCTTTAAAATGTTGGTATAGATATAAAATTTTAAGAAAAAATTTATGGTTCGATTACGGATGGCAACTTATGGCGATTTCTTTTCTGAGAAAAATATGTTACAGTATATACATGTTACATTTTCTAATGTTACCTATAATCACTCGAAGTGTTACATGTTGTGCAATTTCAATAGAACGCAATTAGTGCTTTTAATTACAACTATTACACTTTCATCATTAATGTACTTAATGAGCGATTTTTAAAGCTATTTAAGCGGTTTCTGCAGGCTATTACGGGTTGGAAACAAATATTAACATCACTAATGGCTTATAAAAATAAAAACGATTATAATATAAATAGACTTTTTTTGATTTTAATGTGTAAATATTTTTATATATTGTTTTAAAACAAATTTTTTACAAAATTATGAGCAGTATGAATTATGACAAACAAAATAAAGCATTTGTTGTACAAAGAAAGTAGTAAGTACCAAAGCTGTAGAACAGAGTAGTATGAACACCTTAAGTAAAAGTAAGGGTAAAATATGCAACATGTTTTGCATGTTTTTCATCAACTTAGACGGCATTTACATCTATGCAATTAACGCCGAGTTTTTTTTCTATTTTCTTTTAAAGTAGTTTCTACGAAACTCTTTTCACATTTACATTTACATTTTTTTCAAGCATTTTTTCAACTTTTTCAACCCAGTTTTCTTCTCTACACCTCTTGCTAACAAACAAAAAGTTGCAAGCGAAAGTTGCGGCAAGTTGCGGCGTTAATTGCATAATGTAAATATGGTCATAATCACAAAAGAACTTGAAAATTTTTCCCACAGTTGTATTTTTTGTACAAACGAACACAAAAATGTAGAACAAGTAACATTAATGCAACATTTTTCTCAGAAAAGTAATCGCCATTAGCTTCAGTTCAGTTGCCAGCAACGAAATCAGGTAACGCCTCATGTTTAAATATACAAATTTCTATTATGTTATATTCTAACATGAGCAGTGTTGCCTGATTGCACTGCTAGGAACTCAACTTCGGTTCAGTTGCCATCCGTAATCGACCCATTAATTTTCTACAATCCTTTTTTAACTTCCTGGTGGTGTAGAGCATCATATAGTCGATCTCGTATTATTACATTATTACTTGAATTGTATGAATGCATTAAACTAACGACTGCGTAGTCAACGTTAAGAGTATCCAATCGTCTTTAACGAGTAGCTTTTGGTCTTTCTGTATAACTTTAAGATTGTTAAATATCTTTTTGAGGCCCTATACTCCTTATAGGATAATAGGAACATATGGGCGATTCTATTCAAGACAACTTTTAACATCAATTTTCAAATCACACTATTTGATACTTTTTTGATGCTAATTTAAAGTAAAATATCTATATTTTATAATAATATAATTTTTTTAGATGTAAGCTTAAATATAAATTTGTTGTGCACTTCGAAGCATTAAGATTCATAGATTTGGCGCGAACAGAAAATTCATTGCATGTTGCACCCGTCATGGCTTAAAGAGCAAATTTCTTATTATTGGATTATATTTCTCTACGATGTTTGATTTAATAATCATCGTCTGATATCTCATCTTTCACAATAAAAAAGAATAATACAATAAAAGTTTAAAAATTAACAGAGTTTTGTGTTTTTGTGGTATGATCTTATGAAAGTTGGCCAATTTGGTTGCACCCGTCATGCACTTTAAAGCTCTCTCGTGGCTATTTGATCGTTTCATATAAATTCTTGTAAATAGATAACAATAGTATATAAAAAAATGTTATCCCTTCTAGAAATAACTTAATTGCAAATGTGTTTCTTTCTATTAGTAAAAGACGTTTAAAGCGTCTAAATGTTGCACCCGTTAGAATAGGTGCGTTTGAGTACTTTTACAGTAAAATGCAGTAAATGAGTAAACTAAAAAATTTTCTCTCACAAAAAGCTGTTGTCCAAAAAAATACGCGAACGCAAAATTTTTAAAAATTCGTAATATAAAGGCAACAGCTGATGGCAAATGATTGAAGTGTTGAAAAATATTGACACTTTTGACTACTTAACTCGTTTTCCTATTAGTACTCGATTAAATAATTTTTATAACACCAACATTTTTGTAAAATACAAACAAACTATTTTATGTAATCTTTCATATTTGTTTGTTGTTTATTTTATTTGATTTTATTAATTTGTAGCGGGTTAAATTATTTAAAAGAACATGAACAATTTTTTTGCTATGGATTACTTAAGTACTTCACACTTTTACAACTCTAAAAAATTAACATAACAAAAAAAATTTCAAAAGTTATGTTATATTAACTGAATTATTTTCGACATTTGCTGAATTCTATTTAGCATCAGCCGAATTGTTTTCGGCATTAACTGAATTCAATTCACCATTATCTGTATACATCTGAAAAAATTAGTTCAAAACTTGTCAATATTTGTATTTTTAAATTTTATTAATTGGTTCTTTGTAGTTATTGTAAATATATTTTTCAAAATCCCGAAGACGTAACACAAGGGGGTTACAAGAATTGGATAATAAATAAAAATTAATACTTCTTTTTAAAAAATAATTGACCATAAGCTCGAAATAAATAGAAATAAAAATAATGGATGGTCGAATAATTTATAATCAGCCTTATCGTGGTTGGCGAATATAAAATACGCCTGTGACTGTTTGGTAATAGATTTAAGGAAATAAGTTCACGTTCTCTTTAGTCTATTACCAAACAGTCGCAGTCGTATTGGAAATCGCCGATTACGATAAGAGGGAATATTTAAATAAAGTACATTAAAAACTTATCCTTATCTATTTTTCTTTGGCATACTCAACCTTGATAAAACATAACACTCAACTGTGCTATAAGGAACACACATTTCCCATAGATAATCCGAAGCATGAGAGAAACTACATCTTAAAAAAATCAAGAATCTAGCAAGGCATTTGTAAAAATATTCGCAACGTTTTAAATGTGGATAATAGACATCTGTTTGACTGTCAGATTTAGGTTTGGATATAAAAAAATCAACATGTTCATAAATTGTGGTCAAAAATGTTGATAGTAGTAATTGTTGCATTGGTTGTGATATTGATTATACTTAAAGTTTTAGTTTAACTTTTAGCGACTTTAACATTATTAATATCCATACCAACTTCCTTACCTTGTTCTGTGTTCTCGTTGCTACCAGGGCAAATATTTTCCTAATCAATCTTACACTTGATAGAATTTTAATTAAAATTGGTTCTTTTGGAACAAGTTCGTTAAAAGAAAGTCATCTCATCTTTGCATTGTATATAAGAACAATAATCGTTATCTACCGGTGTATGAAAGTCTTAAGCATCATTTAGACTTTACTCAAAATGTTCGCTGATGTTACGGTAAATATTAAAACCCTGCACGAATGCATTTGAATGCCGTTTCAAAACATTCGTTTGTTTTTCAACTACTGATTGTCAATTGCTTTTTGCTTACGAACCAAATTCTGTATTGTAAAAATCACATAAAGCACGAAAAAAATATAAACACACAAATGCAAATGAATTTAAATTAGTGTGTTATAAACGACCAAATACGAAGTGTAAAGAGCACGAAATATACTCCACACAACAACGAAACAAACGAATAACACAAACTACACCAAATCACACGAATCGCACGAATCAAACGAATCACACCAAACAACAGTAACAAAATAAGTGATATAAATTATCTAATATTTTTACACTTTTTGTACACTTGTCGAAGTCACATCGACGACTGAATTGATGAGCTTAAAAATATGTGTTAGTAGTGGTATACACAATTGTGCAAAGAAATGGAACTCCCTGTTATAGACTCACAATTGTTGTGTGTTATGTTTTCTTTCACATCAAATTATACATTGCGTTGATTTTTTTTTTAAATCAAACCACTGCTTAACAACGAGTTGTTTGAAACCAACTACTGTTTAAAATTGATTCATGTTTTCATTGTGTATCATTCGAACTGATTAAAAAAAACACAGTATTTGACACAACAATAACTTGGTGTGGAGAACTGTGAAAAAGAAATAAATGCATTCGTGCAGGGCTTTAGTAAATATTATGGCCACAACAGAAAGGATTGTTTTTCGGAACATGTAACTTTACTTTAAATTAGTTTTTTAAGGTACATAATTTTTTGATTTTTTTTTTTGTTTGATTTTAAAATTTAGTTGGTTATTTATATTAGAAAATTTAGCACAAAAATAAATTTTAAATGTGTTACAAGTTCTAACAAGGTCATTTAGATGTTATCTTTAGTAAACTGCAGACTTATCGTACATAATGGCAATAAACTATAAAGTTTAATTCAATTTGTTATCTTGTGTACATTTTTATTCTGGTATGTGATGGAAAACGATTTTGAAAACCAAACGATTTGAAAACGATAATATAGTTTTCGGTATCTTTAAAAATTGATTTCTAATACATTTTCCTCCGTTTTCATTTATGTATTCTGTTAAATTCTTTATTAAATATATTATTTGAACTGTATTTTGAACAAAAAATAAAGACTTTACTTCAGAAATGGATTTTAAAATCGGTCGAAATTCATCACACCTGCTAAAAACTATCATTTTGAAAACGATCGTTTTTCATCACATACCTGATTGATTTATTAAAAATTGGGAAATTTATTAAACTTTTTATACATAATAAAACTAAAACTAAATTTTAGGCTTGCAACATGGGACGTTTCTCTTTGCCTTCCAAATTGTCATTGGTCAAAGCATAACCAGTGCCGCCCTGTAAAAAATAAAAGGAAATATTTAAAATGTGTATTATTTTAATGATTTTTTTAGTTCTAACCCTTTGCAAAGATATTATGTCCTTATCCTTAAGTTTTTGATTAGTCAAAGGATGTATCATGTCTTTTTTAATTAATTTTTCCACACATTCCATTGTAACAATATCGCCGCTGAAATATTTTATTTTTTTTTTTTTTTAATAAAAATTTGTTATCAGGCATGTTCTGAAAATCACTTTTTGTGAAAGTGATTTGAAATCACAAGAAAGGTGTTCTGGAAAGAAAACTTTTTTCATAATTGTGATTTTAAACTGGTCGGTTAAGTGGTCGCCGATCAAAGATTTCTTGCTTATACTCTAAACCACGTTAAAACTTTTGTGGTTTCCAAAACACCCTTAAATTACAATTGTGATTTTAAAATCACATGTGATTTGAAATTTTGTGATTTTCAGAACATGCCTGATACAGGCATTACTTTTTGTAACTTTGGGGTATTATCTTAGCATTTTTTAATTATGATTATCGTGAATTTTAAGAGTTTTAGCTATGTGTGTAGGGTATAACTAATTTTTTGATCGGTTTTTGTGATACTTTTGATCATTTGTTATAAATCAAAATTTTTTTTATTTACTGAATTTTATACTTAACATACGTTGGTCTCAAAACGGCACAGGGCACTGCGTTGCTCAAAATATCATGAGTCACTGGGCACATATATCTAGCCTCCTTGGCTATTAATGATTTTTTGTTATCACCGTCCTTAACTAGAGTAAATTTAACATCTATTAAATCCTTAGCTTTCAAAACCTTTTGCGAAACGGGACAATAAATTGTAGGGTCAGGTTTCTGGGCCTTAGCCAAACCAGCATTGGGACATTCCGAGGGTAACCAAAAGCTAGGCAATTTCTTTTCATAACCATTGGACATATTTGATATGGAACTCTCATCCTTGGCCTCTTTAGAAGTGGAAGGCTTTTCAACGGTACCATTAACAGGTTTACCGGACTTTACAAACTGCTCCACACATTCCTGTTGCTTGCGATTAAATTCTCGATTCACATCATTTTCCTCCACTTTTTTCAAACGTTCATATTCTTTCAACTTGCGGCTGTACTCATTTTTCTTGGTGATAATATACTGAAGTATGGCCTCTTTGTCAAACAGATAACCATCTTTAGTAACCACAGGATTACGGCAAGGTTGTAAGGTAAGAGAACAACAATCAAACGATTTTACAGAGTCTTTGCCCAAGCGCTGGGCATTTGTGCCGTATCCCGATTCGGCAGCATCTTTCTTCTTTTCGTTATAGGTGTAAACAGCACCGGCTGTACAATTTCTAGCATGTCGAGTCATTTTGGTTTATATTTTTGATTTTACTAAAAAAAATGTAAATGTTCGCTTTTTCAATATTATTTTTTCCAATGTTTACAATTTGGTAAACAGATGTTTCTGCTTTTAAAAAGAATGCTGCCAAGTTATTATAGAAACATGGTTGTATTCAGTGCTGCCACGACAATAACTTTTTTACAACTAAAATTTTTGAAAAAATACTAAATGTGAAATAATAAGGGTAATCACGATGGTTATTGTGCAAATTTGCAATTTGTAAATTTGCAGTGCATATTACTGCCCGTCTATACCAGTGAAAATTATTGCGACATATATTGCAGTAAATGTCAAAGTTATGTTATCTTTAATGTAGACAGCAATTTCTTGTACATATTTATTGCCGACAATTTATGTTGCAATAATTGTTAGTCCATTTTCGTTGACAATTATTGCCTACATAAAACGCCAAATTTGGTTATCAATTGAGAAAAAAGAAGCAAAAAAGAAAAATATAAAAGCAAATTGTGTGAGAAAGAAATTAAATTTGTGAAATGGTAGCAAATTATAATTGTAGTAAAAGAATTAAATTAATGAATTTAATAAACACTACAATAAAATTACAAAAATTATTTGTATTAATATAATTTTTTTCTTATTCGACCTTTATTATTTAATTTTATATTAATTTGTTTAAGTTTGAGTTCTTTTTTATATAAAAATATTAATATTTTTAATTAGGCTTAAGTTCATCAAATTTAATTTTATTAAATTATTTTTATGAAGAAAGGAATTTTACAACATGAAAATTAATTAAAATTTACTGATAATTTTTCATTCTTGACTCAATCTGGGCTCGAACCCAGGCGTTTTTACGGACAGGTTACCGTCCGTACTAATTAAAAATATTAATTTTAATTAGAATTGTGGTTATTTTGTTGAACTATTTATGGATTTTAATCCAAATTTTTTAATATTTTTAATTAGGCTTAAGTTCATCAAATTTAATTTTCATTGAATTATTTTTATGAAGAAAGGAATTTTACCACAGTCAAGAATGAAAGATTGTTAATAACAATTTTAATTAATTTTCATGTTGTAAAATTCCTTTCTTCATAAAAATAATTAAATTTGATGAACTTAAGCCTAATTAAAAATATTAATTTTATTAATTTTTTTTTTTTTTTTTGTTAATGTAAAATTAATATTTTCATATAAAAAAGAAATCAAGCTTAAACAAATTAATATACATTTTAATAATAAAGTCGAATAAGAAAGAATTTATATCAATAAAAAATAAGTTTTGCAAGAAAGCTCCAGTTTTCACACTGCACCTTCTTCCTTGATGTTTTTCAAATTCTGAGTTAACATAAATACGTTTTCCCATGCCTTTAACATAAGCTGAGCAATAAGCAATATTGCTTTGTTATTCTGCCGACGTTCTTGCCAACTGGCTGAGATATTTATCTTTAGTGTAGACCTAGGGTTATGATTGATCGTGAAATATGCTATTTTTCTAAAAATGTATTCTGGCAACACTAAAAACTTCTGGCAGCACTGTAAAAAATCTGCATTTGTTTACCAAAGTATATTTAGTGCCGGTTCACACACGTCAAGTTTGACTCGTCAAGTCTTGAGCTTTTAGGAGAGAAGGGTAGAGAGAATGGCATTACTTTTCCCCTCTCTCCTAAAAACTCAAGACTTGACGAGTAAAACTTGACGTGTGTGAACCGGCACTTATTACAAGTACATGCAAGTGATCAGCTGTTCAGTTGTTTTATTTTCGATATTGTCAAAATTTGCTTACGCTGGGTCTCCACGTAGCAATTTTTATAGCTAAGTACAAGCAATAACGTCGGCAGAACAATGACAAAACAATGGAGCAATAATTGCTGATTATATTGCTGGAGAACACTTGAAATTGCTTTGCCATAAATTTGCAATTTTCACCGCGAGTAGTTGTATAAAGTTTTGTGGCTGTATTTATAAAAAATGTTTTATGTTGTGTTTTGAAGTGGTTGTTAAATTTTCTTTTTTAAATTAATAAATTAAATTAATAAAATAATAAATTGTAATTTTCGTAGCTGTGTTTTGTATTACTTTTTTGTTTATTTGCGTATATAAAAAAAAAACCTAAAACTTGTATTGTTCTATTGAAAAAATAAAAATATACAAAAAACAAATTCGTCGTTTGCTTTTGTTGATATTGACGTTTATTTAAAAATATAATATATAAAAACTTTCTGTATTTTGTTGAAGTATTTTTTCACTTGGCGGGTTTTTCTTGATTGCTTTTTTAATAAATAAGCACACTAACAAATAAACAACCGTACAGAGAAATAAAATGTCAGATAAATTACAACTGATTTGACAGCAGATTGCTAAGCAATAATTGCTCAAGCAATCAGAAGAGCCATCATTGCGCAATGGATTGCCACTCATGGCAATTTGCGGTCTATACGTCGCAAATTTAATGGAGCAATCAAATTTAACGTTTGCCGCAATAAATATTGCTACGTGGAGACCCGGGGTTACATTTTAGTGCGCCATGATTTTTTTTGTTTTCTTTATGTTTGCATGTACTTGGTATAAATATTCTTTGTTGTTTACAATTATACACAAGGAAATTAAAACAAATGTTTTCTTTTTAATTAATTAATGAAAAACAAAATGAAAACAGGAACAACTTACAAAAGCACGTTGTCAATTAAGTGTTTTTTTAAGCCGTGCACTTGCCTGTTTATTATCAAAAAGTAATTTCTTTGGGAATACAAAATTTTTATTTCAAAAGATTTTGTTATTCGTGCTTAATTCCCAGTTTTTATTCTTGATAAAAACACTTGAAATTTATTGTTGATGGGATAAGCTATTCCTATGCGCATTTCACTGGTTGCTTAGGCCAGATCATCAGGAAACTTATTCCATAAAGATTTTAGAAAAACTAAAGATATTAAACCAAATAAAACTGTTAAATTTATAAGACTTATAGCAACAGTTCTACTTGTACGAATAACAAAATATTTTGAAATAAAAATTTTGTATTCCCAAAAATTGAAATTACTTTTTGATAATAAACAGGCAAGTGCACGGCCTAAAAAACACTTAATTGACAACATCTTTTATAAGTTGTTGTTGTTTTTATTTTGTTTTTCTTAACCTACTTACAACCAGTGTTGCCAGAACTTTAAGAGGTAAAATCAGCAAAAAACCATAATTTGTCATCAAAACATCTGGAAAATCTGCGTCAAGATTTAAAAATCTTCAATAAATCTTCAAAATTTTATTTCTTACATTTTGTATGTAGTTTATTTAGAAAACCATAAAATATAAACGTCCATGTTCTGGAATTTGAAATCGATGGTAAATATCTATAAGTGGTCCTCAAAGTATGAGGTATAAAAAAGGAAATATTTCTTTGAACTTTCAACACAGCAAAGTTTTAAAAATTGGTTATATTTTAATTTTACTCGAATGCGATTTTCAGAACATGGCTGATAATTTTTGGATATTTGTACATTAAAAACAAGTAAGAAAGTATAGTTGGTCAAGCCCGACCATATGATACTTTACACTACAGTATTTAAAAACACATCATGCTTATATGTCCATATAAATATGGATTTATCTATGTTTATAAACTTAATTAAAATCGGTTTGAAAGTTTGTGAGAGGCAGAAATTGCCCACTACCTCCCCTTGTGATCCTATTTTTGAAAAACTGTATAGCTTATGTGTCCATATAGATATGGATCTATCTATGTTTTAAATTTCATTAAAATCGGTTTGAGAGGCAGAAATTGCCCCTATCTCCCCTTGTGGTCCTATTTTTTAAAAAATACATCCCTTTTGTGTCCATGGTTCTATCTATGTTTTAAATTTCATTAAAATCGGTTTGATAGTTTCTGAGAGGAAGAAATTGCCCCCTATCTTCCCTCGTGGTCCTACGATTTGGCCCATTTTCAATAGGCTTGGTCCTTGTGCCAATAAGAACCTATATCAAATTATCTCCAAAATTGCGACCTGTACTTTGGGCACAAGGTTACATGGACAGCCAGCCAGCCTGCCAGCCAGCCGGACGGACATCGTTAGTTCGACTCAGAAAGTGATTCTGTGTCGATCCGTATACTTTAAGGGCGTTACACACATCAGCACAAATGCATAATACCATACCCTCTCCACTATTGTGGTGTGGGTATAAATATCTTTCCAACCTTCTTCTCAAGCTGAGTAGGGATTTATCACACCTTTGGTATCTTAAACAACAAATTAAAAGTTAATTTCTTGACATGTTATTTAAACTGTCAAGGGTCTTATTGAAATTACAAGAGATGAAATATTGCAACTATTAAAGATATTTATACTAGTGCTGGGATACTATCGATATTTTTCACTATCGATATCTATCGATAATTCAGATTTGAGAATCGATACTATCGATATTGCTATCAACTGAATGTTTGTACTTGAGCAGGAAAACTAACTAGTTTTTTATCAGGCTACAGTTCGTTGTTTTTATAACTTGATTGAACGTATGAGACGAATGTATGTTCGCACGTTATTTCAGACGGCAGTTCTTGAAAAATTGTGCTGCTGATAAGCACATTTCTGAAGGAACTGAAGTAGCAGGGACTTTAAGATATGTAATTGCAATTTTAAATTGTGTTTTAAATTGGTTTTAATTCTCAACCTAAAAGGAAATCCGTCTACCGGACTTTTCCTCTAATGGTATAATGACATTTGTATTTTAATTTTTTTTTTACAACATTACAAAAATATTCGACATTTTAGTCCCTATATAAAAATATAAAAATTTCGACATAAAGTCCTCAAATTAGCAGTAAAAAAGCACAGCAAAGCAATCCATACCCCCTGCCATTCTTGTTGTTTGTATTTATTGCTGTAATTCGGCTCGAAACTGTGTGTGTATAGCTGCTGTTACATGTCATCATAGCTATATTTTAAGTAATACTAATATCGATATTTTACCTATTGATATAGTAAGTCTATCGATAGTACTATCGACAGTGTCTGGGCGCTAATTTATGCGTTAGTACATATGAATATATGCGTACATATACATATTATTTCGTATAAAATCAGAAAACATAAGTCCGGCGATATAAATGTGTCAAGACAATGCTAATTTTTAATTTTTAAGTAATCTTTTGTGAATAAAATTCCTATTAATGAATCTTTTTCCAAACGGTTCTTCTATGAATGAAAAATATTTTTCGTTTATCAATGCAAGATTTGGAAGTAGTACAAACATAACTGACAATGTAAAGAAGTCTCCACAGAGATAAAAAATCTGCAATTTTAAACCAAAAATCTTCAAATCAGCATTTTGACAATTTTGGGAATAAAATCTGCCAAATGCAGAGAAATCTGCAATTCTGGCATCGCTGCTTACAACTACAATTAATGTTGAGAGAATTTCAACTAATTGTAGTGGGGAATGTAAGATGAGATAAACCCACTGTTTATTGTTGATGTGTTTTGTTTAAACTTTGATATTATTACAAGTAGAACTGTTGCTATAAGTCTTATACGTTTAACAGTATTATTTGGTTTAATATCTTTAGTTTTTCTAAAATCTTTATGGATGAAGTTTCCTGATGATCTGGCCTAAGCAACCAGTGAAATGCGCATAGGAATAGCTTATCCCATCAACAATAAATTTCAAGTGTTTTTATCAAGAATAAAAACTGGGAATTAAGCACGAATAACAAAATCTTTTGAAACAGAAATTTGTTTTATTTTCGTTTTTTCTTTACCCACTTACAACTACATTTAGAGTTGACAAAAAATCAACCAATTGTGGTCGGGATTGTAAGAAAAGATAAACTCACTGTTTATTGTTGTTGTTTTTATTTAAGCTTTGATATTGTTACATGTAAAACTGGGGCTTATAATTCTTATTCGCTTAACAGATTTATTTGTGTAATATCTTTAGTTTTTCTAAAATCTTTGGATGAAGTTTCCTGACGATCTGGCCTAAGCAACCAGTTAAATGCGTAAGGAATAGCTTATCTCATCAACAAAAAACTTTGATAACTAATACGCATTTGGCAGTGTAAATAAAACTGCACAGGCAAAATAAAATAAAGCAATTTGTTGGTAGATTTATTTCAGCTAGTCTACTTGAATATGAAGGTAATACCAGGCATCCTCTATATTCACTTCTTAAGCTGATAATAAGAAATTGTTTTCGCACTGACTCGATACGATCACTATGAATATTATAGATCGGGTCCTAAATAATGCTGCCGTATTCCAAAATTGGTCTGACGAGCGAAGTAAAAAGACTTTTTGTGGTTTAGGGATCGTTGAATTCCTTTGTCCATCTTTTAATAAAAACCAGAACACTGCGGGATTTATTAACAGTCATAGTTATATGTTGAATAAAGTTAAGTTTTTTGTCTAACAATATTCCCAAATCCATTATTTCACTAACAGGCTGTAAAGTACAGCCATCAAGAACGAAGGATTAAGCACACTTTTTTATACCCTCCAACACAATTAGTTGTGAAGAGCGTATATAAAGTTTGTCATTCCGTGTGAAACATTTTTATTATTCATCTCAGACCCCAAAAAGTACATATATTCTGGGTCCTTGAGTAATTCTAAGTCGATTTAGCCATGTCCGTCTGTCTGTTCGTCTGTTGAAAACACGCTCACTTTCGAAAAATTCAAAAGAACTAAACAAACTGGATGTCAAATTGCTTGTAGTTATCCTAAGCAGTTTGGGATTGAAATTCAGCAAAATCCGTTTAGTAGGATCAGAGCTATGAATCAAAATGTGGAACCACCACCTTAAAAAAATTGATAATTTTGTTACAAAAACTAACATAAATGGTGGAATAATGCACAGAATGACATAAGATTTTGCAAGAATTCGTCTTATTGAACTAAAAATCACGCTGTAAAATTTCGTGAAGATCGGTCCATAATTTACCCTAGGCCCCATATAAACCCTATTTCCGGAAAACAGTTTAGTACGCCTAAGACCATAATTAATGATGGTATCATAACAAAATTTGGCTCGTCACAGTTTTATTGGACAAGAAATGATACTGTTAAGTTTCGTGAAGATCGGTCCATAATTTACCCTAGGCCCCATATAAACCCTACTTCCAGAAAACAGTTAGGTACGCCTAAATCCGTAAAAAATAATGCTATCATAACAAAATTTGGAACATAAAAGTTTTATAGGACTGGAAATAAGACCGTGAAATTTCGTGAAGATCAGTTCATACTTTACCCTAGGCCCCATATAAACCTTACTCCCGGAAAACAGCTTAGTACGCCTAAAAACGTAAAAAATAATGCTATCATAACAAAATTTGGTACATCACAGTTTTATAGAACTAGAAATGACACTGTGAAATTTGGTGAAGATCGGTGCATAACTTACCATAGACCTCATTTAAAGCCCACTCTGGTAAAATAATTAAATACGCGGTAAACTTTCTTCCAATTTAGCTTCATATGGCCAGAAAAAATGTTATGCAATTTTGTGATATACGGTCCATAATTTACCTTAGATTCCATTTTAGCAACCTTTTGAAATTCACTGCAAACGCTTAAACTAGTTGCACCGCTGTATTGAAATTTATGTTTTTTAATGCCAGAAATCGTTCTGCAGAATTTGGGATGATTGGTTCATAGCTTACCATGGCTTTTATATAATTTGTTCTCCTGAAAATAATTTAAGTTTAGCTTAAACTGATATTCTACTCAAGCTTTTTAAAATTGATTCTGATTGTCGGTCAATAATTTTATATAGGTCTAAACCGCAACAAATTTTAATGCAGATGTCTGTTTTTACAAAGATTATAATAATAAATAGACATCATACGGATATTACTCCTAAAACATTCTAGATTCGGCACAGCCGAATATAGCACTCTAACTTAAGTTAAGTTTACACCATTTGTCAAAACTATCCAGGTCATTTTGTAGATGCTGTTGATCACAAGGATGTTTTACAGTCGAAAATAATTTTACGTCGTCGGCATACATCAATTTATTACAATGTTGAACTACTTCAGGCAAATCATTAATAAAAAGAAGGAACAAAATTGGACCAATGTGGCTTCCCTGAGGTACTCCAGATTTTACATTGATTTTTTCCGAAATTGCCGTATTAAATTTTACAGATTGAGTTCTACATGACAAATATGATTTGATCCAGCTCAGGAAGTTACTATTGAAACCCATTACGTCCAGTTTTTTCAACAATAGCGGATGATTACCTTTGTCGAAAGCCTTACTGGAATCAGTGTAAATAACGTCAGTGTGGTGTCCATTGGCAAAATCTCTATTAACTAAGGTTATTAAATGGAGAATGTTAGTCATAGTAGAGAATTCTTTCCGAAAGCCATGTTGACGTGGTGACAATAAGTCAGAAACTTGATGAGTGAGGCAATCCATTAAACATTTTCCAAAAAGTTTTGGAATATCACTTAGTTTTTCTATACCTCTGTAATTGTATATATCCGATTTATTTCCTGATTTAAACAATGGAATAATATATGAATCTTTCCAAACTTTCGGAAAGTAACCATAATTTAAAGAAGCGTTTAAGATGATAGATAAAGATGTCGTCAAAGCAGTTGTGCAATTTTTTAAAACACAACTTGGTATGCCATCTGGACCACTGAAAGATGATGACTTAGCGTTTTTCAAACAGCTTAGAATGTGAGAGGTAGTGATAGTAAAAGAAGATATATTTTGGTTAAAAATTATCTTGTAAGGGTAGACATTACTAGCATCATACAGAGCATCGGAATATGTAGAAGCAAAGAAGTCGGCAAACATATTGCTGATTTGTAATTTATCACTAGACTCGGAACTTATATATTTCATGACATTTGGAAATCCTGTGGATTTCCTTTTGGTATTAACAAACTTAAATAATGATTTGGGGTCGTGAACAAAGTTTCGCTTAACATTACGGAGATAAATCTTATACAGTTCTGTGTTAAGCAAATTATATTCTGCACGTGCAACTGCATATTTTTCATAGTAAAAAATAGCTCTTGTGGTTTTATTTTTTTTAAAGTATTTGTTTTTTAAATTCTTAAGAGACGAAAGCTGTTTAGTATTCCAGGGCGGGCCAGATTTGTTACGTGGTAAGTGCTTAGGAATGCATTCCTCCATATGACTAAGCTTAGTTTTATAAAAAGTATTTGTCAAATCGTCAACAGAATACGAAGAGCTATTCGAAGTAGTCAACAATTGAAGCCAGTTAGTGTTAAATAGACGATTGTTTAGTTCCATGTAATTTGCTCGTCGTGTAGAACATTAAAAGTTATTAATAAAAAATATGATAATTTTTTCGGATTGTTAAAAAAGTTCACGCAGGGATCGGAAATTTTAAAAAATATACACCTGATATTTGTATATATTACAATACGTATCATTTAAATACTATTTTGGAATTTATCCACTGGTTTAGATTTAAAACTTTTCCTACGGTTTACAATTCATCGCGGTTCAAAATTTCTTAGAAAGGTTTAGAAATTTGCTTCCCTGCGTTAGGTTTTTTTTCGCAAAACGACGGGAGACAGGTGTTTTCATTTCTAAAACATTCTTGCCCAATCCGTCGTAATATGCCAATAATTTGGTTATAGCCCTAGTATACATATGAGTAATCAAACCTCTACATTGTATTTTTTTAATTCATTGGGGTGTATTTTCTCTAAGTGGCGTTTAATATTGGCGGTAGTTTGTTTGCTTGGCAATGAACTCCCCATTGACATTTGTTTGGCGCAACATTTGCATTTAGCGCTTGCTCAATTTTTTTAAAAAAAAAACTCCAAAATGGATTGGATGACATTTTTATCTGGAACAATGTAAACTATAAAGTTTGGTTTGTGGTTCACCCAAAACTATAGATTATCTTACCATTCGCAGAATATAAATAGAGAATATTTTTTTGCCAAATAAAATTTTACCGTTTTTTTTTTTTTTGTATTTTTTACCGTCTTATAAAAATTACACATATAAAGACATTTGTATACACTTAAGTATTTTATTTAGTCAACGCTGTATTTTTTCATACTAATAATCATAGAGAAAAATAGATGTTTTGTTTTTTGGTATTATTTTCATAAACAATGATGCCAAATTATAATTTGAGATTATAATAAATATGTTATTTCATAAAAAAAGCTCTGTGTTCGTTAAAGTTCGGTAAAAATTTCGCCGAACATCATTTTTTGCCGAACTCCGTAACCGAACCCGAACGTTTGGTCGGACACTAGCTGGCACCATTGAATTCAGCGTATGTACTTAAATTAGATTCACCGGTAGGGTGCCAAGCTTGTTAAAAAATGTGTCGAATTCGAGTTAAGCATTATAAATACTTTTTAAACCAACGTATCTTTGAGATTCCTATTCATTAAAAAGCCATTATTTCCTTTAAAACATTTAAATATGTTTAATAATATATTTTTGTTAATGATATTTCCTTTTAATATAATGCTCCCTACAATAATATTATGTATTACTATTTTTCTTTTAATTTTACAAGATATCAAATGTACCTTTCTTATTACATTTATGCTCATTTCTTTTTTTATTAATAAAAACATTTCGTTTACCATTTAATTAATTTTTTTGTCATGTGTGTGTAATAATAAATGTTCTATGTTCAAATGATTTATCACAGAACATAAATGATAGTTTTTTAAACTAAACTGAGGAAGTTGTGATGTTTGTAGAGAAGACTAAATTTTTTTCTATAAATTAATATTATTATTATGATATTTTTGGCAAAAATTTATTAATTTTTATTCATTTGTATATATACGATTTTTATATTCGAAAATTTCTATAAAAAAGAAGCAAGTTGTAAAAATTATTAAATTTAAGTATAGTTTCCATAGTTTTAGAAAAATAGAGCATTATATAGAGATATGCTTACTAAAGTTAAGAAAAAATTTGTATGTGCATTATTTGTTTTGTTAAATCCAAATACATGTACTTATATATTTATTATTTTAATCATCATTTGGATAAATTTATATGTATTTTATTTTACAATCTTATTTCGTACGATTTATATGGTATAGATTAAGAACTAATTATTATAATTAATTTGAGCTTTACAATCTTAGATTGTTTAGTTAAAATTAGTACATATTTAATATTATTTATATTTTGAAAATAATTTGTTTTAAAAACAAGGTAAAGTGTTTTATTCAGCTGTGCCGAATCTTATATACCCTAAACCATAGTATCGAGAAGCCAATTGTTTCCCCAGTTTATATGGTATGGGCGCTACTGTGTCAAAATCTTTATTCTGGAAGTATATTTGTGTGACGCTCGACGAAATAATAGGTCGATTTCTCTGATTTTTGAAATTAAACAAATTCATATATAAAAAGATAATATTTGAGAAAAATTCAATTTACCTAGCTTGTTTTGTATCCTACCAAAACCCTTATTCAAGAGGACACTTTTATTAGCTGTTGCTTTCTACAGAAATTTATATTGCGTTTTAAAATTTTCAACGCCACAAGATATGCAGCGTTTGAAATTTAAAAATTCAATATTAATTTCAAAACAAAACTACAAAATATTTTTGATTTTGTTTTTGCTTTTAATTGTATAATTTTACACAATTAGGGCGTAAATAACGGACTGAGGCTTAATTCCAATATCAAACTCATTAACGACATGGGAGTACTGCTGCATTATACTGCAGTAAAATGTTACTGGTTACTGAAAAAATTTGCAGTAAGCAGTAAAATTTAATTAGAGACAGTCGTGGTTGTTCATATCTCAGCGATTTGTGGACCTATCTGGATGAATTTTCATAGCAATATACTCCGTACTGTATGTGATATATCTGAGGATTCGGAATACCCATTTCAACGACCAGACGGAGATCGTTAAATCAACCGCACTATTCATAAAGACCCAGAATATATACACTTTACAAGGTCTAATATTAATATTGTAGAATTTACACTATAGAATGACTCATTTTTTAGAAAAAATTTACCTATCATATTAGTGATAAAAATCGTGTTTGCTGGTCATTTTGACAGAAAAACCTTCCGCACCAAATGCAATTTCTAAAAATCCACACAGAATTTTTTTAATACATTAGTGGAATTTAAATCTAACAACAAAACACAAAGAGTTACCGTTAGATTTCTTAAAAGGGCTACGATATACTTTAGCCGTGTAAAATTGTGGCAATGGTAAATTAAATAGTTAATTTATTTTAATATAGAACAAATTTCAATTCGTTTGGTGCGGGAACTATTTTAAAAGCAGCAAAAAAGGAAAGATGGCGATTGTTAATATTTTTTTTAATGGACATTTTCGCTATGGCATGTAAAATTTGATATTTGCAAAAAAATTTAAAAATTAATTACCCTAATGTACACACATAGTATGTATATACCCTTTTCATCTGTGCTAAAGGGTATAATAAAATAAATGTATATATATGTATATACATATATATATATACATATATGTATATATATCGCACCTAATCATAACTGAAAATCTAAATTTTTGTAACTTTTTGAAAAAAATCGTTACGTAATATTCATATCTACCCGATGTAAAAATTTCATGATATTTTGTTTACTTTTTGGTAATGAACTGGTTAGTTTAAAAATTCTTTTTATATGCCTCTAATATTAAATTAAATTAAAAATTATAATCAAGTGCGATATACATACATATATAAATGTTTTTTTTTTTTTTGTAGTGTAAATGGAAGAAATTAAAAACTTTCTTTTCAAAATATTGAAATTTGAATAAATACATAATTATCAAACTTAAGCTCTGGCAACAATTAACAAATATTTGACTTACTACTATTTTTAAAACAATATTTGTTTAATTCTACATTAATTCTAAATTTTTTTAAGAAATAAATCTTGGCTGTTTACTTCACCTCACTTGAAAAATATTTTCATTAAGGTTTAAAAAAGTATTATATAAAAAAATTTTCCACACAAGATGAACGGATTCACAAATAAGCTCCTTGGTCAATACATTAAAACTGTTAAAAGAAAATAAAGGGTTGATGAATTTAGTGGTCACGTTAATTTCGGATTTGATCGTCAAATATTTGCTTATTGCGAACATACTTTCAGCTCACACACTGCGTTTCATTCATGACTAAACTATTGAGCTAGCTTAAATCTTTTATACACCATTTTATTTAACGTTTTGCAGGGAACCCTCAAAGAATTTTCATGTATTCGCGAAATTCAGTTTGTTAAAAATTTAAATTTTTTTAACTAGTCTGCCTTAAAATCGTCTTTTTTTTAAATTAAACCATATATGAACATAATTAAAGCATCTTAGAACATAAATAACCATAATATTTTACAAATATCAAATACTTTCGATTATCATTTAAGGTATTTACGTCAAAAGTTAAACATTTGCGAAAAAGCAAAATTGAAAAAAACTAAACAACAAGCACATATAGAAAAGCGGTGTTCTGTGTATAATGCAAATGGTCTTGCGAAAGTGCAAATGTAAAATATTGTGTCTTTTGTTTGCAATCCACAACAATACACAAAACTGCAGTTATCACATCATTGCTTTTGCACAATAGGAACACTGTATAGCTTTTTTGCAACGAGTATTTTTACATCCCTGAAACTCAAACTCCTGATTTCACGACCAGTAATTATGTATCATTTAACATCAAACACAATTCTCAAACGTTTTTCAAATGTTAGATTTAAACATTTAAATTCAAATTGATACTAATTTGAAAATAAACATTTGACATCAAATGTTCTATAAATTTGATGTCAAATTGGTATCAAATGTTAAATTCAAATCAAAACTAAACTTGGCAATACTAAAGCGAAAATAAATGTAAACACGCTAAAGTTCGGATATTTTAAGTTTGTTGTATGATCGCGGTACTACAATCTTCAAAATAAAAGAGAGCCAATTTCGTCTTTGCAAGAATTAAAGGACGGAAAGAACATTATTTCATTTTTTGGCTATGTCCAACAAACACGGAGGTTTGATTTCAAATTGAAAATGATTTGATATCAAACGTTTTCTCAAACGACAAACGTTTCTCAAACGACAAACGTTTGATAATGCTTTGAAAATCATAGCATTCTCAATAAAAAGGGGAAATTATTTTCAAATTGAAAAATGCCTTTATCAATCCACATTTGAAAAACATTTGAGAATTACGTTTGAAAGCAAGTTGAAAATAAAGGCATTTTTCAATTTGAAAATAATTTCTCCTTTTTTGTTGAGAATGCTCAAATGATTTTCAAATCATTATCTAACGTTTGTCTTTTGAGAAAACGTTTGATTTCAAGTCATTGTCAATTTGAAATCAAACCTCCGTGTTTGTTGTCTATGTGGTGGTTGTTATGTTTTTGCAATTTTGCTTTTTCGCAAGAGAGTGACTTTTGACGTATATACCTTTATTATCATTTTGTTTCGTTTAAACCTAAAAAAAAAACTCTGATAGTCATGTCACAAAATTTGTACAAAAGTATATTCGTTTCGTTGACTATAGTCTACACTTTAGAATAGAATATAGACTAAGCTTTAGCCTATGGGTAATTCCATGTCAAAACGACATGGATTTTAATGAAATTTGGTGAGAAGGTTTATTTTATCCTATAAGGAACACATATGTATGCCAGGTGCACGGCTGGTCTGTTTTTTGCAACTAGCACAGTGTACTTATTGCTCAAAATTACAATATTAAAATTCTATTTTAAGATTATTTTTTTAAAGGTTGCGAAAGAAAAAAAAATCATATCTTAAAAAAGAATAAACAACACCTCCTTCATAGTTTCAGAATTTTTAAAGAACAGTTCGAGGTATTATATAAAAAAAAATCAGCCAAATTAAATAAATAGGCTTTTGCCTTAGTCCGTTTTTAAAATTTAATATTTTGCAGATATTTCAATGTATGGTTTGTAGTCCCAAGTATTCTCTTTAAAATGACATAAAAATCATCTTCGTATGTCAAGTAGCTTTCGAGATATTGAAGAAATAAGCTCAACACATTCGGCTAATTCGGCGAAATTATGACATTTTGAATATGACATAACTTTTGAAAAAAAAAGTTTAACATTTTTTTCGTTCACATATGTATGTTCCTTATAAGATAAAAGGAACCTTCTCACCAAATTTCATTAAATCGGAAGGGGTCGTGTCCCACTCTTGGCCGTTTTGACATGGAATTACCCCTATAGTATATACTTTATTTTACAATATAAACTAGACCGTATACCATACAATGTTTATCGCTTAGATACATTACATGCATTCATCCATAAAAATGTAAGTACGTATCACAGCTGTACAAGATTGCAATCGATCAAAATTTCGATATTAATTCGATTGCAATACTTTAATTGCAATCAAAATAAAGTCAGAGTCAAAATCTTTGTTCCTTCAAATGAAACAAAGTCCTTACATACATAGAATGTATGTTAGTATGTATTATATGTATATTAAAATTTTTTTTAAAGCTATTAATTAAAATTGTATTGTGATGCTTAAATGCGGGATACTCAATAAGGGAAATGCTTATATACAATAGAATTTCGGTTATTATAAATACCAAACTATAATTGCGTAATTGGGGATGCATGAAAGCGTTACATGCTTATAACCAGTCTGATTACAAACGATTAACATGTTAATTTGGTTAACGATAGTCTTCACTATGTAATATACTTTAATATGTACATTAAGTTAGATTATATTCTATTCTATAGATTGTCTGTAGTCTGTACTATCGATAAGACTATAATCTACAGTTTAAATTGGACTTTAGTATATACTATAAATTAAATGAGATAGATTAGACTATAGTCTACACTTAAGATTAGGCTAAAGTCTACACTATAGATTTGACTATACAAAGTCAACACTATAGACTAGGTTTTAACGTTAAACGGGAATTTATTTTAGCACTTTAGTTTGACATGATTATTAAATCCAATAATGTTAATTTTTCTGTTGGCTTATATCAATATTTTGTCGTAGGACGGCGGTGGTGATTCTTCCAGTGTGTTTATTTCTTCTTTAGCTTTTGTCTCTGGCAGCAATATAGCTATGTGATATGGTGGTGGACCTGCCTGTGCATTTATATTTATGCTTTGTATTTGTTCCTGTTGAAACTCGTGCATACCCGTTATCACAGCTTCTTCTATCGAATTAACCATAGAACCCTGACCACCTACATCATCCATACTACAACGATCTCTGGTCTGATCTCGTGAATTTGAACGGGAAGAAGTCGTTGATGCAAATAGCACCCGGGGTACCTTACATATAGATACAAAACAAAATGCAAATACAAATGTGGCCGTTAGCAACCAGAATAGTCCCACTTCAAATTTAGTACCATGGTTATCGAAATACACTTTAATACCCACAATAAAGGCTATGGCTAAGACAAGCGAAGCAAAAATACCACATTTTAGGTGTAAAGGAAGAAATTGCAAATCGGTATTTTCTACAGAACGTGCAGTGCGACGTTGTCGGGAATGCTGTTGTTGCTGGTGAGGATGATGTTGATTGGTGGTTGTAATCGAAGAAGTTAAAGTAGAATTTGTATAAGTTGTTCGTAGATTGCCATTGTTATAGTCGCAAATCGCTGGTGACATTGTGGCAGACGTTATGGTTCTATTGTAGTTGCTGGCAATTCGGGGTGATGTTTGTTGTTGGTACAATTCAGCTGTTAGATTGGCAGTTTGATTGGGGCTATTGGAAAGGAATTTTATTTAATAAAAAAATGTATATTGCTTATTCTCTAAAATTTAAAAAGAAGAATATACAATTTTCAATCCACCCTCGTTATTGGTTATTATTGGTTTCCCTTTAATATTACATTTACATACCTTTGATGTATTCCATGTTCATTTAATGTATTTAAAGATGCATCTAAAGATTGTTGTAATTGAGTTGTGGTCGCTGCAGCAGCTGCTGCGGCGTTTGTAGTTGTTGCCATCAAATTGTTTTGAAAGTTGTCGGTGGTGATGGGTGTCGAATGTATCTGGGTCTGATGTTGCTGTAGGTGTGTTGTTGACGATGATATTGTAGTTGTTGGTGCAGCTTGTTGGTGTTGCTGTAAACTGGGTTGATATGTTCTAACAGACATATTACCAAATTGTGGATGTCGATAACGTTGAGCATGTTGGTGATGAGCTCCTGTGGTATTTATTGCTGCTGCTGCTGTTGTATTTGCGGTTGTAGCATTATTTAGGGAAGAAGTATTTAAATTATTACCGGTAGGCGAAATTAGATTTTGTGTAGTTCCGGCTAAATTTGAGTAATTGTTATTACTAGAATTGGGTAAAATACAGTTAGCGGATTGCTGCTGACGATTATTATTGTAATAATGATGAGATGTTATTACATTTGGTCTATTAACATTACGATTTGTTCCATGATTTAGGGCATTATTACTATTGTTGTTGTTACTGCTGGTTGTGTTACTGCTAGAATAATTTGCGGAACGATACTGGGCGTTATTGCTAGTAGTAGCAGCATGTGTATGATATTGAGCAGCCGATGCCTGTTGCTGTTGTTGTGATTGGTGGTGACTATGTTGTCGGTGGACTTGTATACCCGTATTGCTTGAAGCTAATAATGAAGAGTTGACCGCAGACGTAGAAGACGATGACGAAGATTTATGACCTCCACTACGTCTTGGTGGATGACCAAAACTTAAGCCCGAACCACCTGTATGCAGAGAGGCAGCCACCCGTGATCTACCAAAACCACACTGTGGCGAACGTTTGTCAATCCAAAAATGCATGGTGTTTCGTTATTTGTGTTATCTTTAATTACTTTATTTTATTTAAACACACCCAATAGTTCGATGAACTTAAGAGAAAGCCAGAAAATTTTTGAAACCGAATGAATATTTTTTCAATAAGAACAGAAAAGGTAAAAATACTGAAACAATCTCTTTAGATTTTCTTTGTTGAACACTTGAAGTCAAAATAACGATTTTTCGTATCCTTAAAAAAATGCATACACTCATCAATATACAGACATATCGTTACCTTAAACGGAAAAGCCTTTTGAAATTGATTCTGATGTATTGCATCAACACAAATGTCACCAAAAATTTTTAGAAACTTTTGACCAAAGTAAGCGATTTTAATAAAAAACACGTTCCTGTCTACAAAAAATTATATGATAACGCTTATATACCTAACTAACAGTTTGCATATATGTCATATTGTCAATTGTCAAAATAACTGATTGTTTATATAGTTTTTGCTTCTCCTGTAACAAATGTTAGATAGGGCCTTTTTGCCTTTTAAGGTAACGATACATGTATGTTAATATGTACTTACAAAAAATATATAGTTAGCAACACTTAGATATAAAGGGTGGTTAAATTGATGTTGATTTTGAATAAAACACAAACTATTTAGGAAATTATTGTAATTTTATTTTATTATGATATATTGGTATTACTCAATTATGTATGGAACAAAATATCGGCCAAATGGGCGCCGCGACCACGGCGGCACACCTCCATCCGATGGTCCAAATTTTCGATGACCCTGAGGCATAATGGAGGTTCTATGCCGTTAATGTGCCGAATTATCTCATCCTTTAGCTCTTGAATTGTTGCTGGCTTATCGACGTACACCTTTTCTTTCAAATAACCCCAAAGAAAGAAGTTCAACGGTGTCAAATCACATGATCTTGGCGGCCAATTGACATCGCCATTACGTGAGATAACACGGCCATTGAATTTGTTGCGCAAAAGAGCCATTGTTTCGTTAGCTGTGTGGCAAGTGGCACCGTCCTGCTGAAACCACATATCGTCCACATCCATATCTTCCAATTCGGGCCATAAAAAGTTCGGTATCATCTCACGATAGCGAACACCATTCACAGTAACTGCCTGACCGGCCTCATTTTGGAAAAAATACGGCCCGATGATGCCGCCAGCCCATAAACCGCACCAAACAGTCACTCTTTGTGGGTGCATTGGTTTTTCGACAATCACTCTTGGATTCTCATTCGCCCAAATGCGGCAATTCTGTTTATTGACGAATCCACTGAGGTGAAAATGTGCCTCATCACTGAAGATGATTTTCTTCGAAAATTGATCATCCACTGTTGCCATTTCTTGCCACCATTCTGCCCATTCACGACGTTTGGAATGGTCAAGAGGCTTTAGTTCTTGAGCCAATTGCACCTTGTAAGCGTGTAAATGCAAGTCTTTATGCATAATGTTCATCAACGACGAGCGTGAGAGGTGCAATTGTTGGGCACGACGACGAGTTGAGGTGGACGGCTCTTCAGCCACACTATCGCGAACAGCAGCAATATTTTCTGCAGTACGAGCTGTACGAGCATGCACTGGTGTTCTCACATCTTCTACAGAACCGGTTTGCTCGAATTTTTCCACGATTTTTGCGATTGTACGCACATTTGGACGATCAAATTGACCAAAAAAAGTGCACGATATACATTTTGATTTGAACGCCCATTTTCATAATAAGTCTGGATAACTTTAACACGTTGTTGGATTGTGTATCTCTCCATGGTTCAAATTGAGTAAGTCTGAAATAGAGAAATGTCAAATAAAATTCGGAAAAAAAACTTAGCGTTTAGGTGTGGTTCACATTCAACATCGGCCCTTACAATTTAACCACCCTTTAATTCACAAAACTTGATCTACACTTTAGACTACAAAATTTTCCGCACTATAGACTAGAATGAACCCATAAAGTCTGCACTATAGACTGGATTGTTTGTTTATCTAAACCAAAGTCAGCTAAAGCTTAAAAGAAGTTATATTGGTAGTGAACTACCAAGAAAACACAATTTATTTATACAAAAAAAAATTCTGTATTTATATTATCATGAAAGTTTAATATTATGTGTTTTAAATGCGATGAGCTTAACATATTGTGGTGCTTTGAACAAAGGTATTTTAGGTCAGAAAATATTTGCTCACAGAGATAGGTAGAGAGAAAAAAGAGAAACATTTTAAAGAATTTCTTTTAAGTTGCGAATATAATTTTCTGTGGAGCTTTAAATTCGCTTAGAGGTATTTTCAGTTCCTTTAGTTACATAATAGTTAAAAGGGGTTTCGAAAAGATCTAGAAATGGTTGTATATTTTAAAAATCCTTAAACCTGTCTTAGGTTAGGTTAGGTTCCATTGGCTTCCGTGATCAAGCACAGCTTACGTGGGTCAATTATTTAGTTCCCGTTGTGTAACAATATATTAATATTTTGTGATATTTGTTTGTTTGTCATGTATGAGAGAAGTTTCTGGAAAACTAGAAAATCATCTGACTGAGTTTTCATACCTTGAAAATTATTCATATTACTATGAAAAGAATAATTATGTCTTGTAATGACAAAGGTGCTTTTTTGTGAAATATTTTACATTTCGAAATGCTTGCTGGATAAGTATTGCTAGAAAAAACATAAAATAGTCCTCCGCGTGTGCAGTCGTCATCTTTTCATTGACGACTTTATAAAAGAGCGCAATAATATTTGTGAGTGGTCTCAGCAGAATATTGCTATTAATTTGCTGACCATGATTCAAATATACGATTATAGTCTACGTTAAAGACGAGATTAAATACTCCATGGACGGACCTCTTGTTAATTTTATTTTTTCTTTGCGGACTTTCAAACTTTTTTGGGTATCCAACGTTTATTTGACGTTTGAAGACAATACTATTATGGTCTCTATTGTTTTTGGTTAGTTAGTTGTATACCCACACCACGCCTTAAAATAGTGGTCCTAGACCCACCTTAAAGAATCACTTTCTGATTCGAACTAACGATATCCGTCCGCCTGGCTGGCTGGCTGTCCATGTAACCTTGTGCGCAAAGTACAGGTCGCAATTTTGGAGATAATTTGATAAAATTTGTGTCATAGGTTATAGGCACAAGGACCAAGCCTATTGAAAATGGGCCGAATCGTAGAACCACGGGGGAAGTTAGGGGGAAATTTTTTCCTCTCAGAAACTATCAAACCGATTTTAATTAAATTTAAAACATAGATAGAACCATATCTATATGGACACAAAATGTATAAATTTAAAAAAAAAATCGGACCACGAGGGGAGTTAGGGGCAATTTCTGCCTCTCAGACCGATTTTAATTAAATTTAAAACATAGATAGATCTATAGGGACACATTAGCTATATAGTTTTTAAAAAATAGGACCACAAGGGTAGGCAAGGGGCAATTTCTGCCTCTCACAAACTTTTAAACCGATTTTCATTAAGTTAATAAACATAGATAAATCCATATTTACATGGACACAAAATACTGTGGTGTAGGGTATCATATGGTCGGGCTTGACCGACTATACTTTCTTGTTTAATTTGTATTATTTTTTTACTATCATTTTGTCTTTGAGTTAGCCAATTTAGACAAATTTAACGCACCTATACACAATAATACTACATATACAAACATACGTACCTATACATATAAATAAATTAACCTGCCATTTTAAATTATAAAGAGAGCAAGGAACAACTACAAACACAACAACAAAAGCCATTTGAAGTAAAATTAAAATTTATGTTCAAGTAATGTTCTGTTGCTGTTATTTTTTATTCCAGCAAGGTCAATGAGCACTAACAAGCCAACCACGAGATTTTAAAAAAGCTCGTCACACAAATAAAATAATAAAATAAATATGCTTATTCAAAAAATCGTTTTAATATTAAATTATAAATTAAAAATATTAAATTATAAATTAAAAACTAAAACCAAAAGTCTTTAGATTTAAAGATTTACTTAACCAACACGTTTTCTAACATTGAACTAGCTAAAATCATTCTTTCAATAAAATTAAACAGACCTCTCCTAAAGAATTTTTAGTGACTGTGAACATCTTTATTCCCCAAATGTCTCAAAATAAAAAAACAGCATTTTTGGAACTTTTTTACTTTTAATGAGAATGGGACTAAAATGTACGTGTTTATATTAAAATTATTAATTTTTTCCTACTTAAATCTTAGTGATGGTGTGCTTATCTCTTGTCGCAGTTCAGAGGTCAAAGTTCTTTTAAAAGCAAGAGCAACATCAAAGAACAATGTCCTTAAATGCAAAAGTTATAAGACAATCGTAACTTAATACACGTTTTGGGGGTAGCTAATGATAATTTACGTAATACAGGTTTTTGGTGATATCCCCTATTCTCACAAGTCTATAGACTTTACTAAGCGTTGAGCAAAACACGTGCATTAAAGCATGTTTAGAAAATACAAAAATTTAAATTCCTGTTTTTAAAATACAAATTTTTTTTTTTTAAATTAATGAACAATTTACAGCTACTCCCACTATAAAAAGGATAACTCATCAAAATACATAGTTTTTATCTTTATAATGATTTATATTAGTAGGTATGAATTAAATTGCGATAATTTATTTCACATAATTCATATAAAATGAAGTATATTGAGGGAATATTTTTTAATTAAACAAAGGCTTTTACGTTGAGTTCCAAACATAGCAACATTAGACTTTTTCTTTGTGTTTCTTTTGAAGTGTGAGGACCCTATGTATGTTTATATCATAATCCGTTGGGTAACAGCCCCAGAGCCAAACTACTATATGTTCTTTTATGAACACTCGATTTTAAAATGTAAAGGGTATTATTTCTAAGCCTGACAGAACTTAAGAAGGGCTTAGATGTTAAGCAAATTGTCATGCTTAGTTTATGACATTTATGATTAGTATACTTTGTCAAATCATCATGAATAGATTAACATTAAAACTACGCCACCAAATAAAACAACTTTTGAATAAAGTACGGTTAATGTTTGGCTTAACAAGCTTGTTATTAACCAAAATTGCCACATATGAATTGAGACCAACCCACTGTAACTACTTCAAACATGACAACGATTGGACCAAACTTGATGTTTGGTTTTGCGGGTTTTTTCGTAGTTGCTTCGCGAATGTTTAGGGAAAAAGCAAAATCGACAAAACAGGATAAAAAATCGTACTTTTGGGGCTGTTTCTAAACAAGTTTTTTGTTTAAAGAAATGTTTTAACATAAAATAGGTATAGATGTAGAAAATTTCTGTAAATTTTTTATTGGATAAACCCTTTTCTTTAATTTAAATGTTACTCTGATATTCAAGTGAACAAAGTCAAGGGGAAAAGGTAGTATATTATAAAAAGAAAAGTAAAAAATTAGTGAAAAGAATGCAATAGTTTATGAATGAAAGTTCGGATTTTTATATAATATCAATAAAAAATCTTAAGTTCTAAACAAAATCTAAATAAAAAATAATTATTAAAAAAAACAGGATTTAAATTTTATTACAGTATTTATCGGATATAAGAACATCTCATATAAGAACAAAACGCTTATAAGAAACATTTTCAAAAACACCATGTCTTTTTTGTGATTTTTCTAACAAAAAAGGTTTCATATAAGTAAAACGCTTATAAGAAAAAAACTGATAAAAGAACATTTTTCTTAAACACCAAAATTACAAAATGTATAGAAAAACAATTTATATAAGAAACTTCCAACGGCCAAAATCCAATCTTTTAAAAAGTTAGTCACAAAGTTCAATATAAAAGTCCAATTGTTACAATTTCTTCAATATCAAAAAATCTGCAATTTGATAGCAAAAATCTGCAAATCTCACTTCGTAATTTTTGCAACGAAAAATCTTCAAAATGCAGAGAAATCTGCACTTCTGGCAACAGTGAACAAGAACAAAGTTTTTTTTGACTTTTAGTTTTAGATGAGCGAGCTGGTGCTCATGAGAAGGTTTGCGTTTTTTGCCAATAAAAACAAAAGTTAAAATTTTCAAAGAAATACAAAACGGTATAAAAAGAAGCGAAATTGCAAAAATATTATATTGGACTTTCAACGTTATCTAAAATAGTGAAAAACTCAAAAGACATAGAAAATAATTATTTAAAAGTTAGAAACGTTAACATGGGGTCTTCACCTGACAAATTTTTGTCATACCAAACGTCAAAGTTTGACGTTTATTATAACAAAAAATAGTCAGGTGAAGGCCTTATGTAACAAAAAAAAGAGACAGAAAACCAAAATATGAAAGTCTTATGGCCATAGCTACTTATATAAGAAATAAGTTTCTTATATAAAATAGTTGTATATAAGAAAGAAACGCTTATAAGAAACTTTTTTCCTGGATTTTTTAAGTTTCTTATATCCGATAAATACTGTAATTGCATTTATCCACTAAAATTATAAGTGCGAAAATCAAGTAAAAAGTCAAGTCTTGAACTTTTAGGAAAGAAGGGAAGAGAGAATGCCATTTCTTTTCCTCTCTCTCCTAAAAACTCAAGACATGAAGGCTAAAACTTAAAGAGCGCGAACCAGCACTAACAATAGAATTGTACCAATTAATTTCTGGTTCGAATGTCTCCCATAAGAACTACGTAATCACTATCTATTCAATTGTTTTAATGTTATTATGAGATTCTCAATGACAAGCACATGCTTAATGTCTACAGAACAAAGCATTGTATGGAGAATAATTAGACAGTAGTACTGGCGACGAAGTCAAAAGTGCATTAGTACATTTTCACTATCACATTTCCTTCAAGGTATTTTAAATACTGCCCATCCCTGAAAATACTTGAGAATAAACAGAGCTGTCAGACTTGGGGATTTATCCCCAAAGTTGGGGATTTCATGTGAGCAAAAAGGACAAAGAAAGCCATTTGGGGATTGGGGACTAAAAAAATTCGGGGATTTTTTGGGGATTTTACACTTTTTTAATATATTTTCTCTTCTTTTATTATTTACGCTTATTTTTCTTTGTTTCGTATATGAAATATGAAAAAAAGTAGTAAAACTTTTGTCATTCCCTTATATAGTGTAATAATAACATTTTTGTTAAGTGTGTAAAAGGTACTTTTTAAACTTTTGTTATTTTTCTTGAGTGAGTGTTAAAAAAAAGAATTCAAAAATAAAATCTAAAACCTTTGACATCACATAAAATTTTTTAATCCAAATTTTTAATATTTTTAATTAGGCTGAAGTTCATGAAATTTAATTTTTTATTAAATTATTTTTGTGAAGAAAGGAATTTTACAACATGAAAATTAATTAAAATTGTTATTGATAATCTTTCATTCTTTTAAAGACAATTGTCAGGCAAATGTGTTAACTTCTCCAAAAATAAATAAATATAAAAGACAATATAATAAAGTGTAGGAAAAAGAATGCTAGGCTATTGGTTAGTAGTTATGATGCATCGAAGTATTAAATAAATGACGGATATATGTATTTTAATTGTTGATTATAAGGATGGCTTAAACCGATTGAACAAGCTCCAAATTCTTATAAATTGTCTCATTCGTCTTCAATAACAGCATATTGTTTTGCTTGTAATTCCTCACTGGAATCGCATAAAAAGGATTTTAAAACACATACCGAAACCAGTCGCTACAAACAAAATAAAATAATTTTTTTGACTAAAAATTTTTACTGGGGATTTCTTATTAAAATTTTTCTTACTATTTTTAAAAACAAAATTAAAATTTGATCAGAAAAAAAAAACAAAAAAAATAATATTACCTTTTTAAGGTTTTTTTCAATTTGTGGATTTTTGGGGATATTTTTTTTAATTTTTTGGGGACAAGCAAAAAAAATTCCTGACAGCCCTGAGAATAAACGAAAAAACCAGACTATAGAGTTAAGACTAAACTTAAGCCTTAAGGTGGAAACATCTTCAGATACTTAAATTTTTACTACCGGCTGATTGCCACAGATTTAACAATATACCTTTTGCGCAATGTTTGTTATTTGTTTTCTATAAGATATCAACTTTTCTCTAATTTTTATTTAAATATGTGGTTTTTACGAGTTTCCTATATAGTGTATTCACAACAAATGGAAAAGGGTGTAATCTTATTACTTTTATTACAAACTAAACAGTACACTCACGGCTTCAGAAAAAGCGGTCAGTAAACAGTTTTAAATTTATAAAGTTTTTTGCTTCTCCTTTAACAAAATAATAAGAGCAGCTACGGCCTTTTGAATGTTAGGTGACGATATAGAAAATATAAACGCTTTAAAATTACACTCACGGGCAATTAATAAACACGCAATTGTCCTTAAGTCTTCCTTTGTAATTAAATAAAACTAAGCCCCAGTAAGCTATAAAGTAACTAAAAAACTTCGTTTAGGGTTTTCCCAGAGCTGAAAAATCTGTCCACATCGCTAATGTGACAACGATTGGGGGCGACCAGTAATATGGCTAGTAAATTAACAAAATCGGGGACAGTCGCTTGAACAGTAGAGAGACATTTGAGTAAAAAGTATGTTAAAAGTATGCTACATACTTACATACTATATGCATGTGCATTTGTTTATTTGTGCCTTTAAAGAGTTCATACATAGTATATACCACTTGCAAGTACAAATGAATGAAAATAAATATTTTTTCTTTAAATTCATATGTAAAAAGTATGTATGTATGTATGAATATATATACATATAAATATGTGTAGTGAGCCTTCTGTGTAAAATATATTAAGTATACGTTTGAGTGTATATGCATTTCTAAGTGTTACTGCTTGGCACAAGGATATTTTTATTTTATTATTGCATTTATTTTAATAAAATTATACAAATTTTAAAATATTTCTTACGATCTTTTGCTTAATCTGGTTTGTTAAGAAGCTAAAATTATTGTTAATACATAAAATTGGCTATTAATAAAATAAAACATATTGCTGTTTTTTAAAGATTTTTTTTTTTATTTTTGTGCTAAAAATGTCCTTGATTAATATTTCCAGTGCAATGACTTCATGGTTTTATTTTTTTACTAAATTTTTCATTTATGGCAGTTTGAATTTCACTTATTTCGATAAAAAAAAAGCCAACAACTTTCACTTGACAAATCACTTTAAGATATATTATAATTATTCTTATTTCATATTTTCACTTTCAATGAATTTAAAATTTTCCTTTTTTTATATGTTGTCCTGGCATTAAAATGGGAAACCAAGGACATAATGTTTAAACAGTTTATTATATGATTGATAAACGGCTTAGACCCATAAAATGACTATATATGTTTGGGAGCTCTTGAAATTGCACAAAAAATCGTTCTTTTACACAGTATAAAATAAAAGATGTATGTTTTAAGCACATTTTGTATTAATTTATTTGATAACAACTGTGTCTATATCATGCTGAAGGAAAACACTCAACTAAAAATTTATTATTTTTCTTTTCGGTATGTGCCATTTGCCTATGATACAAATTTGCTTTAAAATCCTTTAGAAAATTGAAAAAAGCAAAAGGAAAACACTAAATGAGAGAAAGTGTATATTTGTTAAGCTTGCTCATGCGTTTTGTTAACTATCAAGCTTGCAAACAATGTTGCCATATATGTATTATGGAAAAATATAAAAAATTGTAATCATCAAATAGTCTTGAATAAAAATCATATTTGTTAACTAATTTAGAACAAAATTCTAAGCCGACATAAAAAACCTTAAGGCCCGTTTTCACAACTTACCGATAGCTTAAAGTAGACTTGAAATGGCCTTATAAAAAGTGTTCATTTATTAAAACTTTACTTTAACCTAAAGTGAGCGATAAAGTTAATTAAGGTTCATCCTACCTGGTAGGTTAAAGTAAAGTTGCAACAGTGGAACACTTTTTATACGGCCGATAAAATCCTACCTTTAGCTATTGGTAAGTTGTGAAAACGGGCCTTAATATGTTTTAATAATTATAATAATGTAATTGAGAATCAGTAAACTTTTACTGTTTACGTAGTTCTTATGGGATCATATGGAGAAAATCGAACAGTGGTGCATTTCTATAATCGTGGTGCATTTCGCAACAACTTGCGCTGTTCAATTGTGCATTTATACAAACAGATTTTTTAGAGCTTTAAACGTCGTTTTCAATGTTTATAAATCACAAACAAACAATTTTAGCATTAATTTGAGCAAATTAGTCTTTTGGCTTTTTGTGCATTTTTAAAAACAAATTTCACATATTAATCACTAATTTCAACTTTTAATTCTATATTTTTAAATTTTCTTTTTTAATTTATTTTTGTATTGACGTTTCTTACAAACTGACATTAATTGTTTAAAATTGCACAAAACTGAAAAAGGTTCTTCATGATACCAGTCTCGCAAGTTTGCCCATTTGCACATATGCCAATTTTAAGCAATATCATGAAGACCCTTACTATGTTTGTACAAATCGCACTTATTCAACAATAGTGTATTAATTAAAAATTTTTATTTTTTTATATCTTTCCACTGTAAAAATATCTTGCTATTTTGTCTACTTTTTGGTAATTAAACGGTTGGCTTTAACATTTTTTTCATATGCCTTTAATATAAAATTCCTGCAGGGTTCCATAAATAATAAACATGTGTTTAAAAAAAAAAATTCAAGCATTTGCAAAAGCTTTTGACAATTCCGAAAAACCAAACTTTTTGAAATTTAGTCAATTACCTTTAGTACAGAAATCCAGCACCTCACACAATACACGTAAGTTTATTAATGAGTAATCTTTTTATAGGTTGTTTAAAAATTAATTCTTAAAAATAATAGTTTAAAATTCCCAAATAAATATTTAATTATGTCAAAAATTGCTAAATTTAAAGGGTTATGCAAAAATTTAGAGGGTTATTTTGTAAATCCCTTCACCATGCGCTAAAACATGTTTATACAAATTTTGTTTTAAATTTTCATAAATTTGTATGAAAATATTTTTTTAAATGAAGTAAAAGTGATTTACAAAATAACGCCCTTAGTTATTTAGGCCCTGAATTTGTAAAACGCAACGCAATCCCAAAAATAACATTGAAAGCAAAAA
This sequence comes from Pollenia angustigena, assembly GCA_930367215.1. Lineage (NCBI taxonomy): Eukaryota > Metazoa > Arthropoda > Insecta > Diptera > Polleniidae > Pollenia > Pollenia angustigena. The sequence goes on from OV884058.1 coordinate 11,444,551, forward strand.
CAATGTCAAAAAATTTTCAAAATTTTGTTGTTGCTTTCTACAGAAATACATATTGCGTTTAAAAATTATCAACGCCACAAGATATGCAGCGTTTAAAATTTAAAAATTCAATATTAATTTCTATAGAAAACAACAACAAAATTATGAAATATTTTCGATTTTGTTTTTGCTTTCAATATAATTTTTGGCGTTGCTTTTGCGTTTTACAAATTTAGGGCCTTAATCTTCTTAGATCCCTGAAGCAAAGAATTTCAGTTCAAAAAATTATCATTTGACGCCTGCTTTTTTTTTTTTTTTTTTTTTTTTTTTTTTTTTGTAAATTTGGAAAAACATAAGTTATAAAATTTTCAACCTGCAGACAAGCCAAGGCTTCGCTGGATAAGATATTATATTGAGTAGTGTTTACCGGCTATCAAGTATTTGGAAATTTTTTTGTGTACTTAATGCTTCAAAGTACCTAATCAATACTTTTAGAGTTTTCAAAAAAGTTCAATAGAAAATTTAACGGTTTTTTTAGATGCAGTTCTGTTTAAATACAATACCCTACAAGAACAATGACAGTCATTTGATGAATCATCTGATATTGGCCATATACGTTCAGAAATGTAGAGGGAAATCGCAAATTTATATGAAAACTTCAGAGGTCCATAACTCGGAAACTATGCGTTTCCGAGAATTTTGCCATTTTATTTTTTCTTCTTATTTTTCGATTTTTTATTACCCTATTTACTTTTTTTTTATTTGGAGCTGCGTTGGTAAACAGGACTTGTTCCATTATTATTGTTTTTATGTAATGACCAAAAGCACAGCGACCCAAATGATCTTTTGGTGTTGCCAAAATGTGAACTCAAGATTATATAAAGGCTACAAATAGAGCCACCCAATAAAAAATTTCTTGTTTTGCGAATCACTAATGTTACACAAAAAAGTAAGTGCACATTTATGCGCTACGCAGTAAGACATATGTATAAAGTTCCAGTTAAGTAAGTGAATGAATTCTTTACAAATTTTATAAAAAAAAAATAACATTCAAAGGGTCACGTTTGGAAGTCAATTTTTTATTAGGCAATTATTCTACACGGTAAGAGATTGTATGCTTCACCTGAAGTCATAAGACAACTCCAAAGATCTTTATAATGCTTGCTTATTTTTACTTACATGCCTACTTTCAGATTTTATTTTTCTCGCTCGTTTTGCGCTTTTACTAAGTGATTTAGTGCTGTTTGGAAAAGTGCCGATTTTTGGTACCTGAAAAATTACCATAATTATTATTTTGGTTGCTGTAATAATTTATTTTACCAAGTTCAGTTAAAACAAACGATTACTTAAACTTACAGTTACCAATATATTTGTAACATTTATGTATAATGGATAGTTAATTTTAACTTTATTTGAACTTTATGAAATTGGCCGTTTAATAAATATATTAATAAAATTAAATTAAACAGAAAAAACTTGTTAACTGTTTCAAATGCGTTAAAACTAGCGTTGCATTTAAAAACGGCCATGTTATTATATATTAACAAACAAAAATTATCTTATCACATACAAAAATAGAATTTTATTGCCCTCCAGCAAACAAAAGCGGTTTTTTCAACAACAAGCGTACGACGACTTTTGGCAATAGAAATGGCGTTGTTTTTTAATTTGACAGAAAGGAAACCCTCCCAAACATGATTCGTTTTCATCTTATCTTACATGTAAATTTGTAAATTTTATCAGTTATGTTTTGCGATTTTTTGTGTGTGTAAAATCCTCATACACTACGAAATTTTACAAAATTATTAAAAACTACTTGTATATTTTCAATATCGTACATCTCTTGTTAGCGATAAGCGTCATAAATATTTATATTTTTTTGCTAACATGAGCAAAATAGTTTAATGATAGGTCATTCCATATTAAAACAAATATATTATTTCTATTTATTGTAAAGTTTTTCATAAATTGTAAGAAATTAATATAAATTCTATTATCTTTAATAAGAATTCTTTTATATTAATTTTACAAAATAAGCAATCATTATTATCAGGGACCCCATAAATATGCAAATGCATGTTTTTCCTTGACAGAAACAATATATATTGATCCGTTTTAGAGCCTTTTATAAATTTTGGCATCGATTTGTTAGTGCATATTTTACCGTTCGCAGCATTTTTTTGCATAAATTAATTAAAAAAGCCTTTTTGCAGCATTTTTTATGTTTTTAGCGCATATTTTGCCTTGTTGATGCATATTTTGATACATATTAAATTTTTTTAGATGCCTACAAGAGCTTTGGCCGAAATTAAATTTTTTTTTTTTAATTCCATCTGTATACCCAACGTGTTGTTTAAATTTCTCCATAAATATTTAATTTTTACTCGAAAATTGTATGACAGCAGGTTGTGATTAAATATAAATGTTATTTTAAACTTTAAAATTTTGTATATGAACTAGCCGTTTGCTCCCGGCGCTGCTCGGGATTTTCTAAAAAAAAATTAAATATTGATGCATTTTTTTTAATAACTTGACCCCAAATTTTTGTTAAGTAAATAAATTTTGTGAATTTCAGCCAAATCAAACAAAAATAATTTATTGCCCAAGTTTGGTGTCAATCGGTGTAGCTGATCTTGAGTTTTAGGAGCACATACACGGCACAAACGTTATATATTATATAATACATACATATATAGATACCCAACAAACACGGAGTTGATTTCAAATTGAAAGTGATTTGAAATCAAACGTTTTGTCAAACGACAAACGTTTGATAATGATTTGAAAATCATAGCGTTCTCAACAAAAAAGGGAAATTATTTTCAAATTGAAAAATGCCTTTATTTTCAACTTGCTTTTAAACGTAATTCTCATATGTTTTTCAAATGTGGATTATAAAACAATGTGGAATATATATAAAAATATTTTATTTTTTTTAATTTAAATTTATTATTTATTTAAATAAACTGTGAGATAAACATTCGTCACCATAGCTAAAAGATGAAATAATGTTCTTTCCGCCCTCTAATTCTTGGAAAGACAAACTACTTGGCTCCCTTTTATTTTGAAGATTGTAGCACCACGATCGTTCAACAAACTTTCTTCACTTTCCCGTTTTATTTTCCTTTTTTCGTATTTTTAAGCATTGTAATTACTCACAAATAATTTTTATTTTTTACAAGAAATAAGCTATTCACTTTATATTAAAATGTATTTTAAATAGTAAAACACATGTAACCACAAAGTAAAAAATGTAACTTAAATCGCCATTTTTAATGATTACATTTATTTTTCGCTTTAGTATTGCCAAGATTATTTTTGATTTGAATTTAACATTTGACAAACATTTGACATCAAATTGATAAAACATTTGATATCAAATGTTTTTTTTCAAATCATATTCAATTTGAATTTAAATGTTAAATCAAACAATTGAAAAACGTTTGAGAATTGTGTTTGATGTCAAATGATAAAGTCATTTCATATAAAAGGTTTGACTTTATCATTTGGCATCAAACACAATTCTCAAACGTTTTTCAATTGTTTGATTTAACATTTAAATTCAAATTGATAATGATTTGAAAATAAACATTTGATATCAAATGTTTTATCAATTTGATGTCAAATGTTAAATTCAAATCAAAAATAAACTTGGCAATACTAAAGCGAAAAATAAATATTATCATTAAAAATGGCGATTAAAGTTACATTTTTTACTTTGTGGTTACATGTGTTTTACTATTAAAAATAAATTTTAATAAAAAGTGAACAGCTTATTTTTGTGAAAAATAAAAATTATTTGTGAGTAATTACAATGATTAAAAATACGAAAAAAAGAAAAATAAAAAGGGGTAAGTGAAGAAAGTTTGTTGAACGATCGCGGTGCTACATTCCTCAAAATAAAAGGGAGCCAAGTAGTTTGTCTTTCCAAGAATTAGAGGACGGAAAGAACATTATTTCATCTTTTAGCTATGGTGCCGAGTGTTTATTTCACTGTTTATTTAAATAAATAATAAATTTAAATTAAAAAAAATAAATATATGTATTTATATTCCACATTGTATTATAATCCACATTTGAAAAACATTTGAGAATTACGTTTGAAACCAAGTTGAAAATAAAGGCATTTTTCAATTTGAAAACAATTTCCCCTTTTTGTTGAGAACGCTATGATTTTCAAATGATTTTCAAATCATTATCAAACGTTTGTCGTTTGAGAAAACGTTTGATTTCAAATCATTTTCAATTTGAAATCAAACCTCCGTGTTTGTTCGGTAAGTCTGTGTTCATACGGCTCATGTCTTATTGACAAGATTGCTACTTTATAGGCGAGAGGGACGAGGGGAAAAGAAACGAGTACACAGATGCATGTACTGTCTTTACGTTTTGCTGTTTCATTCGTTGTTTAATTTTGTTATTGTTTTCAATATCAAAAAAGCACATGTCATTTGAACACCAATTCATGTTCAAAGAAGAAAAAGGAAGAATCTTGTCAATAAGACATGAACCGTATAAACTCAGACTAAGGAAAAAGCAATTATATACGTTTTTGTTTTAGAAATCTGAACCAATCTTTTAGTATACCGAATGATTTAGAATCACTTTTTGAAGTGATCTGACGATAACCATCCGTCCGTCTGGCTGGTTGCCTGTCCATGTTGATTTTGTGCCCAAAGTACAAGTTACAATCTTGTAGATAATTTGATCAAATAAATACATTTTAATTATACTAAGGCCGATTTCTATGTAAATGGTGAGAATCGATCTATAATTTTACTTACATATTCCCCATAAAAACTTCTTTCCAAACTAGAATCTTTGTGTCCGTAAACCATCTTATTGTGTTGGTATTTAGATTAAATTCGTCCCAAAAATGTTTTACTGTAAATTAAATTATTTTCGAATCAGTTCATATTTACCCGAAGCTTCCATCTATAAATAGCTTTAACTTCCTTTTAAATATTAACATTAATAAACAATTTATCTTGAGAATAACCTGCACAAATAACTGACAAATGAATTTTAACCTCTATAACTTTGTTTTTGTGAGCCAATGACTGCCCATTGTTTCCAAATTGAGTAAAATCTCGTCTGTAAATACTATAGTGTATAGGCTTTACCGATTATGATTTTAGGATTGTTTTTATTAAGAATATTTCGTTTTCAAATAAGCAATTTTTGAATTTTTTTGCGGCATATTTTTAACCATTTTCATGGCATATTTTTACTGCATATTTAATGCGCATAAAACGTGTCTTTAAGAGCATATTTCTGTTATATTTAAATATGTATGTCAGGGGTGTGCTGGAAATCGAAAACGCAAAACGCAAGCCTTTTACAAGTTGTTTTTTAACAAGATTTCTATAATAAAAGAATTTTATGTCAAATATTATAAAAATATTTCTCTATCAAATAGAATTTAATAACTAAAATAATAAAAAAATTTATTAAAGTGTATTAAACAGGCCTGTTCTGAAAATCACTTTAACTCAAATCACGTGATTTCAAATCACATGTGCCTACTAAAATCGCACGTGTGATATTTTAGCGTCCCGTTTTTATGTCTTTTGGTGTGATCTTTAATTGTAGAAAGCACACCGAGAAACACAACAACGGTATGACTTTCAAAACAACACAAAATCCCACGTGTGATTTCAAAAGCACGTGATTAGAAATCACGTGATTATCAGAAAAACAACTTCCAAATTCTTGCGTTTTACGTTTTTGATTTCCAGCACACCCCTGTATGTACTAGCAAAGCGCAAATGTAGCTAGTTGAACAAGACAAAAACAAATATTTTAGAAGAATAAAGGGTATACAACCTTTAAACCTATTAAATTTTCTATTGACTTCAGGTTCAGCTAGATGAATTAGTTTTAGATACTATATGGAGGAAGAAAGTATTTGTATAAACAAAATTAGGTTCAGCTGACTGAATAAAAAAAAAATTTATACTTTATTTATTTATTTAATAAGAGTTACAAATACAATTGGAAATTATATTTTAACTTAATTAACCAAGCAATAGTAAAGTAGTAGATTTAGCATTATGTGAGCTGTATTGAACTGTTCAGCTATTAGTTTTAAATATATAAAAATATAAAAGAAGAAAATAAGTACATTAAATATTTCATCATTATAATATTTGGATCAAATAAAAGGCTTTATTTCGTTTCAAAACATAAAAATCTAGCTAAATTATAATTTAATCAAAACATATATACAAAAAAATCTTTATGTTCATAAATCTCGATTCTTGAGACTTCTCAAAATAATCATTTTAAAATGAAGTGACTCACATTCTTTCGTTTGAAAAATTTATGTTGTTTCTATTATTTAATTCAAAAAACAACATTTGTTTCCTGTTTTTGTCAAAAAAGTAAAACTTTTAACCGATAAGATCACATTTTAATAGAATTTAATGTTCGGCAAGCCCAACCGATTGTATAAAAGTAACAGCTGCAAAATAATTACGGACAGTCTTGACAAAAAATTTTGTTCTCGACACTTTTTAAAATTAAAAAAAGTACTCCAAGTAAGTTTTAAAAGAATTTTTTTTTAAATTTCAGAATTATTTTTTATTTAAATAATTTATTTCAATTCTTAATAAATTCAGTGTATAAAAAACTATGTCTTTTACTTGCTGTTATTTTATGGAAATGTCAATTTATAATTGCCGCTCGTTCTGTCATTAATGGTAATATAAATGTGTGCGAAAATGCAACAGATCATATATTTGTACAAGATATTAAGGATTGCAGCAAATATTTTGTTTGTGTTAATGGTCAGGCTATACCGCAACAGTGTAATTCTAATCTATATTTTGATGCCAAAAGCCAAGCCTGTACTGCCTCTGGCCAGGCCTGTTTTCGATGTCCTCCAGGGCAAGTGTTAAATTTGCCGCTTAGCAAAACTTGTGACAAATATATTTTATGCTATTATGGTGAGGGCGTATTGCGGAAATGTGAAAATAATCAACAATTTAATTCAAAAACTGGGAAGTGTGATCTAGCCAAAAATGTGGATTGTGTTGAGAATCGTTGTTCTATTTATGTCTTAGATACCGACTTAATGTATGTTCCTAGTGCGTCCAGCTGTGAAAATTACTATATATGTATGTCAGGTCAGGCGAAATTGTTAAACTGCGCCGAAGGCTTATATTTTAGCACAAAATGTAATTGCTGTGATAGATCGGAAAATGTTAAATGTTTGGTAAGTATTTATTATTTTGTGAAAATACCTAGTATGTTTCGGTTAATTCCAAAACGTTAGTTGCAAAGCAACTCGCTTTCTTTTAATGCATTCAACAATACAACCGTGTAGAATAATTTTAATTAACTACTTCTTTAGAAGTATAGAAATAAATTTGCTGGCTTAGTTCTAGATTCTAATATATTTCGAATAATTTCCGAATTGACCATGGAACTGCTAAGATTCTGATTAAGTTTAAAATATGTTTATGTGTATGTCATTTTTTTATTGAAAATTTCAGATCGAAGATTACGGTTTGCCAAATAAAAATACTAAGCAGAAGCGAAACCATACCGACGACTTCGAGCCATTACATACCCCCACACTAATAGGCGAAACTGATATAGTTAAATGTCCTCCTATTGGGCGTTTTCTATATCAATATATAGAGGATCCTGCACGCTATTTTACCTGCATTAATGGCAAAGCTAAACTATATGCTTGTGCCAGTGGATTACAGTTCGACGATAAGCAAAAGCGCTGTGTTAGCCAGGAAAAACTTAAACAATTGAATACTGAAAGCACTGAAATCAACAGCACTGAACGTGAAATTGGTATCGAGAATTTTGTGCATTTAATTGAAGCAGAAGGCACGGAAAATCAAACTCCTGTTGTTTTAAATGAACCAGTTAATATTATATGTCCTTCACAGGGAGGCATAAAATTTGCACATAAAGAGAAAAATAAATTCTATTTATGCATTAATGGAATGGGCTCTATTTTAGCTTGTGCTCAGGGTAGTTACTTTGAAAGCGAAACGGAGGCTTGTCGTAGATCTTTTGATTTTGAAAATGAAATCAGCGAAACCACTACAGAAATGCAAAATTCAACAGAAACTATTATTAATTTTCAGTGTCCCTTGTCAGGCATCTTTGTATACCCTCATGTAGAAAATAATCTATATTATGTTTGTCTGGATGGAAAATCTATTGTCCTAACGTGTCCCGAAGATAAAATCTTTAATGCAAAGAAAAAAACCTGCCAAATGCCCACCCTAATTAAAGACGCTAAGGACCAACTACACAGTGTTCTCGATGAAATGGTTAACATCATATGTCCAGCCGCAGGAGTCTACAAATTTCCTCATGTTGAGAAAAGTAAATTTTACTTGTGCATTAATGGCATGGGATCCGTCTTTGCCTGTTCTAATGCTAGTATCTTTAACAGTAAAACGAGCGTATGTGAAAGAAAACTACTAACAGAAACGGTTTCTAATGAATTAAAAGAGAATAAAATAGAAATAGCTTTACTCGCTTCTAATACAAATGACGTTTCTAATATTCATTGTCCTATATATGGCACCTCTCTATATCCCGATAAAACATATAAACAGAGATATTTTGTTTGTCTCGATGGTTCATTAACAGAATTTACTTGTCCTAAAGGTTTAATCTTTGATTCGATGTTTAATGCTTGTCGCAAAGACTTCTCCGAAGTAAATGATAATGCATGTCCTGAAAATGGTACAATAAAGCTCCCCCACAAAGATCGTAATAAGTTTTATTTGTGCATTGATGGCTTGGCTACAACACATAGCTGTGCTCAAGGTGATTTTTTTGATGCTGAAACCAAAACTTGTCGCGAGACGTTCGCCTCTGAACATTTCAATTCTTAATTAACTTGAAGTTCTAAAGAACCTTTCCAATAAGAATAGAGGTCAATTGAAACTTCTACTAAAATCAACTAAACACCTCCGTGATCCCATAATAAAATTTGCACCTCTTAAGCGGCCCATACACTTGCAATATTATTCTATATGATATTCGCCGTATTATTTCCGTTTTGTCCTATATTATGCAATAAGTCGCACAATGGTTTCATTTATTTAATAAAAAGGTGAACATAACCTACCCTAAAAGAAACGAATGAGTGAGTAGTCACAATTTTCATTTTGGTGTTAAGAAAATGATAGAAAGAAATGACCGAAATAAATTTTTCGGTCACACTCTTTCATTTCTTTCCATCATTTTCTTAACACCAAAATGAAAAATGTGACTACTCGCTCATTCATTTCTTGTAGGGTATATTAATAACCTAAACAGGATTGTACAATGTTGCCAACACATTTCACTTTCTTTTCGTTGTGCAATAAAATTCAAAAGTCTTTTGATTATTGCCAATACATTGTGCTACCTTCGAATTTTACTTCTATCACATTGGCGATATAATTGTACAATACGTAAAATTGAACAATTTTATTGCAAGTGTATGAGCTGCTTTAAGAATATTCACTTCAAATTTTAAATCTAATATTAACGTTATTTTTAAGCATATTGGAAATACAAATTAAATAATATGTATTTTTTGTTTTTTTTTTATAAATAGACAAATATTGTTTATTTTAAGGTTGTATAAATTAAAAATTAAATAAAGTGGTTGTGGAAAATAAAATTGATCATTAATCTTTTTGGAATGAAAATAGATTATAAGGGGTGTTTTTTTAAAGGATAAAACTTTTTTTAAACGTAAAACACAACAAATTTAATGGAATGTAAACATTTTGGCTGTATTAACTCGCGAATTTCATGGCATTTAATGCTTTATATTAGTTTCTGGCATATGGCCTACCGGACTGCGCTTTTTGAACGCAACCTGTCGGTTCAATTTGGACAACTTTTTCGAGCATACCATCGGCAGCGGGATTAAAGGTGACTTATGAAGATTGTGCTCTCTCCAAAAACGACAATATTGCCCGTTAAGCTAGGAATAAGCCTCATCGCTTAAAATAATTTGGTGATCCTCTAGCTTTAATTTTTTGTACTAGTTGCATGTTATATGGATGTAGGCCAAGATCTTTCTTGAAAAATTTCAAAGTAGACGACAGGCAGAGACCAAATTGCTGAGAAAGGCGTTGGATCGATAAATTCTATTCCTGTGTCACACTAACGTCTACAGTGGCGATGGCTTCTTCTGTACGCACGGTACGGACTCGATTTGGATAAATATTATTCAAAAGATTAACCCCCATATTCATAAAAAATATTTTTGAATAATAAAAGGCTAATTTTTATAAGTAAACTGGCTTTCTTTTGTTTTATTAATATATCTTGTGAATTTCAGCCTAATCGTACCGTAAATAAGAGAAATTTAAATAATACGATAGGCTGTAGGAAATATCGCCCAAAGAAAAATCGCCCAAAAAAATAAATGAAAAATCGCCCAAAAAAATTGCATGTAAAATTGGGCCTGATTTCATATGAAAAATGGCCCAAAATTTTTGGGCTATTTATCGTTATTGTTGGGTGATTTTCGTTTTTTAAATTTGGGTGATTTTTCATTATGAAGCTTCGGCCGGGCGCAAGGATTTTCTCCTCTATGGTATAACAAAGACCGGCTTCGCTAACTAAAGCTTCTCTGTATAGCCGGCCTTCGGCCGGGCGCAAGGATTTTCTCCTCTATGGTATAACAAACACCGGCTTCGCTAGCTAAAGCTTCTCTGCGTAGTCGGCCTTGTTCGGAAACAAGGCAGTTTTTCGAAGCTTTACTTAGCGAAACCGGTTTTTGTTAGACCATAAAGGAGAAAATCCTTGCGCCCGGCCGAAGGCCGTCTATACAGAGAAGCTTTAGTTAGCGAAGCCGGTCTTTGTTATACCATAGAGGAGAAAATCCTTGCGCCCGGCCGAAGGCCGGCTATACAGAGAAGCTTTAGTTAGCGAAGCCAGTATTTGTTATACCATAGAAGATGAAATCCTTATTTTGGATATATATATTTAATATATACACCCGGAGTAAAAGCTATAAAAATATTTTATCCATATTATGTTTAATTTAACCAAATCATTGTCACCGACAACCATATTATGGTTAAATAAGTATCTTTAAAAAAATCACTTGAAATTTTAACGGTATTTTAAAAAAAAATGTACACATTTTTGATTATAAGTTAAGTTGCGGACGTTGCAAAGTGTAATAACGTCCTCGTCCTTGTCTTCGAAGGACATTATGACACTTTAAAAGTGTCCAAGGACACTACGACACTGGACGTTATGACATGTCACCTAAATTTATATGAATAATAAACACTTTTTTGTAAATTAGGTATTTTTTTTTTTTTTTTTTTTTTTGGGAAAAATTCGTTTTTGCTTTTTGGGTCATTTTTCATTTTCTTTTTGGGCCCTTTTTCGTTTTTTTGGGCAAAATTTCATATTTACCTTTTTGGGTCATTTTTCATGTTCGCTTGGGCGATTCTTCATTTGGGCGATTTTTCATTTTTTTTTTTTTGGGCCATTTTTCTTTGGGCGATATTTCCTACAGCCAATACGATAACATAGCCACCTATCGGGACTAAACTTAAGAGAAACCTGGCTCCAGGCTTAACTAATTTATTGTCCAAGTTTGGTGTCAATCGGTCCAGAGCTTATTGAGTTTTAGGAGCACATATACGGCACAAACGTTTTTATATATATAGAAGATAATATTTTTAATGAATATGGAGGTAAATGTGATCTTGATCCTGATCGATCAATAGTTTTGCGAATTGTGAACTTGACGAAATGCTCCCTTAGTTTGGCGAACAAAGCGTGAATTTTGGAAATAAATTTCCACGATTTTTAAATTTTGTTCTGGGGTAAATCGGCGGTTTGTTGTGCCAGTTCGATATGTGGCCATGCCGCTTTTATAATCAAAATAAGAATTTATCGATAAATAATAAACAAATTGGAATTTGTAATAATAATTTTGATTAATCAAAATGTTTGATTAATCCATTAATCAAAATTGTTCAAAATTTTAATAAATGCATTTTCGAATTTCATATCGATTTTTTGAGTCGAACAACTATTTTATTATAAAAATAAAATGATCCAGGTAGTGCCTCTTGTTTTTAAATGAAACTTAAGTCAATTTAAGTTTTATTAAGGCGGTTTTATACACTATGCACATATCAACAAGGCACATTTAACAAGGTATGTGCGTTTGCAAATTGTCAAAAGCTGTTTTAATTTCGTATATTTTTGGTATTATAAATTCTTCCTGCACTCTCGTGCTCGACATTCGTTGTTATATGTGCCATAGTACATTTTTATCAGTGGGCTTGTCAAATTTACCACTGAAAAATATATATGTATGTACACACAAAATACAGACAAGATTTTTTCAAAAATGCTGTAATTTTTTTTTTTTTTTTTATGGTAGATGTTAGATGTTAACAATGTAAACGAGTGTTTATGTTGATCAATGTAAAAAACCTTTTATATAACAAAAATTTGGTTTTTATGTTTTATCTACATGGTTTCGATAACAGCATAACATAGTATTAAGATAGTAACAAAATAATTTAACTTAAAATTTTGTGATACCCTCAGGTGGAAGTACATAAAACGCGTTAGTTCGTCCACGAGTATCGTGCGTTTAAAAACTTTAGCGCGTTTAAAATTGCAAGTTACACAACACGCGATACAAAAGCCATTCCTGTCAGCTGTTTTTTATTTGTTTACTTATTTATGCATTGACAACGGGTTCGAAAGTACATCAAGATTTTATTATTTTATTGAATTTATTCTTTTTATATAAATATTATATGTTTTTTAAGCTCTTCAATAAGTGTTTCTTTCATGATTCACAAATTTGTTAAATTTTTCTTTTTATTGTCAGCTGATTACTTGTCAAAAATACACAACGCGTTAAAAAAAGTTCAAAGTTAACCAACTTTCTGGCGCAAACGCGTCAAAATATTTTGCATGTAGCTTGTTCTATGAACACTAGTTTAACTTTTTTTGACAGAAATTTTAATCCAAATTAAAAACAAAGAGGACGGAACTTGTTTTTTCTGATTAGAGTTTCTTTTTCCCGCCCTTTTTTGGATTCCCCAGAAAGCGGTGTGTCATTTCATGTGAAACTTTTTTACTTAATATACATCTAATAAAGTATGTAAATGTATATTTTCTGATCTCTTCAGTAACTCTTAATTGTAAATTGTTTATAGTTTTTCTAGGCAGTTTGGGACTCAATTCTAACAGAATAGGTTTAAAAGGAAAAGAGTTATGCACGCAATTATGGAACAATCTCCCTAAATAATTTACAAAATTAAAATAATTTGCTTAATGTATCAATAAACTTCGTGAAGATCGGTCCAAAATTTACCTACGGCCCTTATATTAGGACAAGCATAATCTACTTTCATAACTCTCGAACTCACACCATTAGATTTTGTAAAGATCGAGTCTTAATTTATCATACGCCCCATATAAAACACACTCTCGGAAACCACTTTACTACGCATTAAGCCGCAAAATCTAATACTATTGTTGTAAAATTTAATCAACTATTTCATTTAAATTTTCCAATTTAAATTTTTTTAATTATAAGTGTTGATCGAACTTTTTTGATTACTCTAAATAGTTTATATAATTTTCTATATGCAGGCTTTCAAGGTCATTAATTTAATGTAGATACTTTATTACTTCGTTTTCAAAAATTTTCCTTAAGTGATAGAGAGTCCCAAGTTGGCATTAAGCTTTCGCGTCGCAATATCGAGAAGCCCCCATGGTGTTATGACATGTTATGCCAACGCAAACATACTTTTTGATACATTTCTCGAACTTTCGACGTAAAATACAGCTGGAAAATGTGAAAAAAGCATATTATATATAATTATAAAAATTCGCCCCATTATCAATAGGCTTGGTCCTTTTGCCAATTACATGGTTACATGGACAGCCGTTCGACTCAAATCACTTTTTAAGTCGATATAACGATGTTCCTCCGGCTGACTCGCCGGCTGGCTGTTCATGTAAACGCCATTTTGGAGATAACTTGATGAAATTTGGTACATAGGTTCTTATTGCCACAAGGACTAAGCCTATTGGGAAATTGATTGTCGCCAATTTTGCGATTGCTACTATGTCATCACAAAATGTTGTGCTGGTGGGTCTAAAACTTACCATTGGTACCACCAAAAAAAATTATGTTTCTAGAACGACTGCTCAGATTAAAAAAAGTTTTGTCTTGCATTAAATTTTATTGCCGAATTTAATTTCTTTAGTTTATTCAATAAATTAAACCGTTTTTGAGTTACGCGACAAGAGCTTACCTAAAAAAACGGCTAGCACTACTGCATTCAGCGTACCCGAATTAGGTTAACTCGCCAGTTGACCCGCTTGTCAGAAAAAAAGTGTACAATTCTAGCACAGTGTAATTAATTAAAACAACAATTTTGATTTAAATCATAATTTAGTCTTCTGAAGTTATTAGTGTTAAATGAGCAAAACGCAATTTTGATAGATTTTTAAAACAAACACTAAAATACAACGATAAAATATTTATTTCCTTTTTACACAGCTTTAAGGAAAGCTGTTAACATATTTAAAAAAATACGTGTTTTTTCTGTTGGGCTTGAAAAAATATTGACAAAACATATTGTTTTCTTGATTCTTGACCAGGATTGAAAATTCTTGTAAATCAAGAAAATTCAAGGCCGTCTGGCAAGCCTAGGATTATGTGAAATTATAAATCGATTCACACCGCTTTTAATAGGTTTGATCCTTGTGACAATAAAAACCTATATACAAAACTAAATTATCTCTTCAAAATTGCGACCTGTACTTTGCGCACAAGGTTTACATAGACAGCCAACCAACCGGACGGAGATCGATTCAAAAAGTAATTCTAAGTCGATCGATATACTAAAAGAAGAGAGAAGGGCCAATATTTTTTACCAGCCGAAAAAATGGAACTAAAAGCTTTATAATGTGTGTTATCATCGACTTCCTCAGAAACATTTTTTGTTATAAACAAATACATAAAATATGGATGTATTTTAAAAAAATCTGATAAAAATTTAATTATTTTAAATGCCAAATTAAATTTTGGTAATTAATGTTTTATATGTGTGAAGACATAGTAATGTTAAAAAATACTATATAAGATAAATACTTGCTAGCTTTCTATGGTTTCATTTTTAAAATTGCCAAGAGTAAGTTACTAAAGTTTTTTTTATAAAAGTATTAGTTGATACCGTTTTCTCTCTAGTGAAGCTTTTAATACTTGCTTTGGCTCTTTTTGTAACACGCTCAACTAGCCTTAATGTCGATGTTAATGTTTGTCGAGGGGCAGCTGATAATCTGTTTTTGCCGATTCTAAGCAATTGTTCAGCTTATTTTGTTTGCATGGATGAGACACCGCTAGTGAGAGTTTGCAAAAGAGGTTTTCTGTTTGATGCCAAATCCCAATCTTGTACTTATCCCTCAGAAGCTCAATGCATAAAAAATTGTACCTCGGCATTGTCATCATTCTGTTACGATCGCACTTGCACCAAATATGTTTTGTGCTATGCTGGTACTCCTGTTGTTCGTGAATGTTGTGATGGTCTTCAGTACAACGCTGAAACGGATCGTTGTGATTTTCCTCAATATGTCGATTGCGTAGATGATATGTGTACTATATTCAACAATCCCAAGGACATAACATTTCTTAGCAGCAAAGCCGCTTGTGATAAGTATTATGTATGTATGGATGGCATGGCTCTTGCAAGAAATTGTTCCAAAGGTCTGCAATTTAATCCTGAGTGTAATTGCTGTGATTTTAAATCAAAAGTTAATTGTACGGTAAGTTAAAGTACATAGATATTTTGTTGAAGGATTTGCTTATAAAAAATATTAAAGGTTTTCCTAAAATAAAGCTAAATTGGGTTTGCAATCCATTTTAAGGAAAAATTTTTATGAACAAGGTAGTTAATACATTCATAACCAACAAATAAATTTTAGATCCCCGCCCTACAACGTAATGTAACGCCTTTATCAAGAACTCCACCAAAAAAGGCTGATATTGAATGTCCCCAAGAAGGAATATATTTCTATGCTCATGCTCAGGAGGATAAATACTATTTCTGCATGAAGGGCCGTGGTGTTGTTATGGACTGTACTCCCGGTCTGGTGTATGATCCCAAAATGGAGACGTGTCGTGAAAAGAAAAATATTTTGAATAATTAAATTAAAGAGAAAATAATTTTAATTGGAAAATACCATGGTATAATAAGTAACAGGTATGTTCATTTTTATTTGATTTTTGACGCTTGTTTTAATTTTTTCCTTATTTTCTTTCGTTTGACGTTTTATGGGTTTTAAAATTGAGAACAAAATTTCTTATGACTATACCTTGTACTTATTCTACCATGGAAAATACAACTTTTTTCTTATTCTCTTAGTTATTGACATTGAATTGTGCTCCCAAAAAAAGTGTTGCTAATTAAAGTGTAGTTAAACAAATATTTTTCTGCCTTTTTATTTTACCCTGTGCATAAAAGCACATTCTTGAATATTTACTTTTTTTAAATTAATTTTTAAAATGTCTTCGTAGCAATTCCATTTAACAAAATTGTAAATACATGATAAAACTTTATTGTTTTGTGCTGGCTTAATTTTAACTTCATTTCTATTGTATTGTTTACTTGATTTTACATAATTAGAGGTTTTAAAAATATCACATACACAATTTATGGGCACTAGTTGGATATAATCCTTAATGCTTATTTATTTAATGGATAATTGTTATAAAAAAATACATGAATTGTCTTCTTTATACTACATTTCGAAAATATTCAGGCTCGATGTTTTGTATTCTTTAATTGTAACAAAAATTGTTCCTAAAAAATAAACTTTGCATAAAAATACCAGGAGCTTTTGTTTTTTCTTTTATACAACCACAACTTGAAATTTTTGGGTAAGTCAAAAAAAAATGTTGTGTTTATATTGTACGATTGTTTATGGTAAAGCAATTTCACATATTCTCCAGCAATATAATCAGCTTGTGCTTAGCAAAAAAAATTGCTACTTGGAGACACAGCGGTACAAGAGTTTATCAAATCGTTAGCCAGAGCTTGGAAAGTGTATTATGAATAAATTTTGTGCTAACTTTATGCCAACTTTTCGTTATGAATACGGCCAATTTTGTATGTGCTTAGTGCGCCCTTGGGTATATGAGCGGCCTATAAAATCGTCAAAAGTACATAAAATTTAAAATTGAATTAATAAGATTTTGTTTGTCGTGCTTAATTCCCAATTTTTATTCTTGATGAAAACACTGAAATCTATTGTTGGAAGATAAGCCTAGCTAAGGCCAAGGGCCTGATTCTGGTAGTCGCGATGGAGTACTTACTCGATTTGAAAGCAATTTAATATCTAATTATTTCAGTTAATACTGAACGAATCGGAATTATTTTTTCAGTGTTGTAAAGCATTCATTTGAGTTTCACAATACTGAACAAATAATCTCGATTCGTTCAGTATCGACTGAAAGAATTAGAAATAAAACTCCTTTCGAATCGAGAAAGTTCTAGATCCCGACTGCTAGAATTAGAACCCAGATCATTACACTTTTAAGATTTTCACTCTAGCGCGCAAATTATTTTTTCAGTGTTGTAAGCATTAATTTGAGTTTCACAATACTGAACAAATAATCTCGATTCGTTCAGTATCGACTGAAAGAATTAGAAATAAATCTCCTTTCGAATCGAGAAAGTACTAGATCACGACTGCTAGAATTAGGCCCAGATCATTACCCTTTTAAGATTTTCACTCTAGCGCGCAAATGCATAAATTTCGCTCAACATTTAAAAAACCACTAGTTTTACTTCACTGAAATAAAATTGTGCGAATACAGTTTTACGGAAAATATTTGTTATAAATAAATTTTCAGTATTTCAGCGTATTTCGAACGTTTGAGAGAGAAAATAAGTTTTGGAATAAATTTTACAAAATATTGAAGTAAATACGCAGTATATTAAAATTTAAAACAGGTAAAACGTAATTATTTTAATTTTTGTTTTGTTTTAAAAAAAATATAAAAAATTTGTAATTATAAATATTTTCCGTAAAATAAAATGAGGCTATTTTTAGATTTGAGTTTTATAATACTGTGTATTTTAGTAAAACTACTTGCTTATTGGTTTTATGTACGTACGAAAAAGGGACAAAAAATATAAAATCTCTAAATTTTTGAATAATGTAAAAATAAAAGAAAAAACAGCACACAGAAAATAGTTTAAAAAAAATATTGAAAATTTAGTGTAGTGTAAAAAAACCCGGTTAAGTGGAAAAAATTTTTTAAAAAAATTAAACTGCTTATACAATATATACCCACATACGAATCTACATACATATATGTATCTGTTCTAATAAATATTTATTTCAGAAATGGTTAATGAAACAAATAAACCTCAAGAAAGTCCCGAAAATGAACAATTGGGTCAACGTTTGGCCGCTTCGAATCAAGCTTTAGCCGATATGCAAGCGGAACATAATCAGCTGTTAGAGGAAATGGAACAGTTACGTAGACGGGCAGAAGACTTACAACATTTAAAAGAACAACAAGAACGTGAGGAAGAGGAAAGACGTTTACAATATCAGCAAACTGTAACAACAGCTGCAGAATCACTAGAAATGGTTAAAACTTATGAACAGCAAAAAGAAGAAAAAACAAATGACTGCGAAGATCCTGCTGAAGCTGATTATATAAAAGAAAAATTAGCTGAAATTGCTCGCCTCAAAGCACAATTTAAGCGCGTTCAACATATGATCAATACAACAGAATTAATTGAAAATCATATTAGTAAAAATGAAGTTTCCCAAAAAGATTTAGCAAAAGAAACAAATAAACCTAAAGCTAAAGAAGACAATAAAGTTAAACCTCAAACAACTTCTACAGCAACTCCTACTGCAGGGGTCACACCTATAGTTCCCGAGTTGACAGCTATGCCCCTAATGCCTACTATGGCCGATTTGGAAGCTGCCTCCACGGCCGATGAAAAAGAGCAACTTATTTTAACAATGTTGAATATGTTTCAGGATTTCTCCACAGATTTGAAATCACAAGCTGATAATTTAAGAGCGGAAAGGGAACGTATCAAGGAGTTGAAAGAAAGCATTATACGTGCCAAAAAATAAAAATATAAGAAAATTAAAGCTAAATAAAGCTTGCAAAGTTATTATATTTACTGTTAATATAAGGGAAGTACGATTAATCGGCTTATCAAAATTCCCTTGTTATTTTTTGTAATTGTCCTATTCCCTCAATAATAAAATAGTTTATAAAAAGAAAGAAAAATTCCCAGATGGTTTACCACATAAAGTGCTTTTAATGCACTCATTTGAATCTGATGCAAGGTCCGGCCATATTGCACAAGTTTCTTTCTTTTGTTAAACAAAGAAAAAAGTCAATTTATTTAAAATTTTCATTAATAAAAATTTCTCATTATTTGATTAACCAAAATAAAAATTGTTTGGTTCATCAATAATTTTATTAATAAAATAATTATTTATTCATAATTTTATTAATCGATTAATCGAAGATCCCTAGGTAATATTTTTTATTTTTAGAAATGTGTAAATAAAATGAACAATTTCTTAAATATGAAAAAAAAACTTTAAACAAATAAAAAAACAAGCTATATTCGGCTATGCCAAATCTTATTTACTAAAGCCCTGCACGAATGCATTTGAAAGCCGTTTCGAATCATTCGTTTGTTTTTCAACTCGTGATTGTCGATTGCATTTTGCTAACGAATCAAACTCTGTATTGTGAAAAACACATAAAGCACGAAAAGAATATAAACACACAAATGCAAATGAATTTAAATTTGTGTGTTATAAACGACCAAATACGAAGTGTAAAGAGCACGAAATTTACTCCATGAAACAACGAATCAAACGAATAACACAAACTACACCAACTCAAACGAATCGCACGAATCAAACGAATCAAACGATTCAAACCAAACAACAGTTACAAAATAGATGATAAGAATTATCTTTTTTTTATTATTAGGTATGACTAGTAAATTTGTATTGAGCAAAAAAAAACAAATGAAGATGCAAGATATTTTTATACAATGTTTAAGTTTTTATTTTAAATTATTTTATTCAAAAGTTACAAAAATATATTTTGAAATATTTTATTAAAAGTAAAAAAGAAATGAAAAGCTAAATTCAATTAATTGCAAAATTAAGATAAAAATAATATAATGAGCAAAATGGTTTAAAATATATATTAATTTGTACAGTTTAAAAGTTCATTTTGTATTTCAGTTGCTTCTATATTTGAATGAAGAAACATTATGGCATTTATAGAATCACCGTTTGAAGCAATGCTGCATCTTTTTTCAGAAATCAAATTCCGAGCTACTGAAAAAACTCTCTCTGAAGCTGCACTACTAGCAGGTGTTGCTAATATTTTACAGCTCACTTTGTAGAGAAGTGGAAATTCATTTTGATGTAAGTTCCACCATTGCAAAATGTTGAAATCTTCATTAATACTAACATTTAAGCTTTCATACATTAGCAATTCATTGGATACTGCATCAAGTTGTGTAGTATTTTCAGTCGGTGGTAAAAAATCAGAATATAATTCTATGAGATGGCTAGATATTGCTGTTTCACTTTCAAATCGATTTTCTGATTCATGTTGCTCTTGAAAGTGTTTTCTCATAATGTGCATGCATTTGTCTTTAATCGTGAATTTTTCTTCTTCACTAAATTGAACTAATTTGTTTAATGGAGGGAAAAGAAAAACAGCAATTTTATGGTAAATAGTTAGATTCCGAATTACTATGGAATCTATCAAAATTGCTAATTTTTCTTTAAACTCTTTAGTAATTTCTAAGTCGTTGATATCAGCATTGCATTTTTTCTTTAAGCGATGGATATAAATATAAACAAGGTGTATTGTCGGATACTTTTCCCCTTCTAACTTTTTTAAAGTTTCTTCGAAAGGTTCCAAAACTTTAATCAAAGCTGTTATATGGTTCAAATGAATATTATTCATTCTATTGAGCTCGTTTTTTTGTTGCAAAAGTTTAACTATTTCGGACCAATTTTTTTCAACAGAAACAAATAAATAGTAAATTGAATTCCAGCGGGTGGGTGAAAAGCTTTTAAGGGTTGTTTGTAAATTTACATTAAGACCAGAAATTTTAAAATATTTTACGAGTTTAGTACATAAACTACATAATTCTGAAACAGCAGCTACTTCTTTCATAGCTTTTTGAATAGTATTGTGCAGTAAATGGTCAATGCAAAATATGTGGTTATTGTTCCGAAAGGCAGCGACCATGTTTGCTCCTCGATCTGTGACAATAATGGCTTTGTCATCCAGATCTAAATCGAACTCATTAAGTATTTTTATTACCTTTCGACTGATATTATCATCTAAACATATATATATATCAAAGTTTATAATAAACCTATTTATAAATATATATTATCAAATAAATAAATATTACTTGTACATTGTTCACCATCCATAGAATTAATGCCAAGAAGTCTACTAAACATATGTCCATCTTTTATGTAGTGAATGGTCACAGCTATATATGTTCTTCTAATAAAGTTATCGGTCCAAAGGTCTGATGTAAGACCAAAACCAACACTCTTCACAGAATTAATGTCAGTCTTTATTTTTTCAAAATGTTTATTGTAAACATTCATTATATTTCGGGAAATTGTTGTTGAATGTGGCAAAAGACTTCGAACATCTACATGTTCGCCGAAATTTGCGCCAACCGATAGAAGAAACTTTGCAACTTTGTGAAAGCCAGTATCTTCTACTAGTTGGAATGGTCTGCAGTTCTCCACAATCCATTCTGTAAATATCAGAGTTCCATTTTGTTTTGTCCCTGCATTTACTTCTACTTTTTTGATGTTCTTATTATTAGATGTCAAATAACATTTATGTCGAACTAAATTAGATGTAGTTGCTCCATTATATTTATAAACATTTAAACATTTTCTGCAAGCAACAACGTCCTTTATTTCTTCCTCTGACATATTTTCAACTTTTCCGAATACTTCCCACACCTTACTTCTTCCTCTTTTTGAGCTTATTTTTAACTCGCCTCTTACAATTGAATTTCTAATAACAGGCGTACTTAATGAAGTATTTGAGATACTTGGGGAAGGATTTGAATTAAATGAATCGTTTGCTGACATCTATTTTAAATATGTTTGTATACATATGTATGTATGTACATAAATATAAAGAAAAATAAACGAATTAATAAAACTAGGTAGATAAATGTAGACAAAAAATTTAAAAAAATTAAATTTAAATAAGCCAAATATTTTTAACACTAAAAAAGTATTACGTATGGAGGTATGGATGTATATTAAATTACCTTTTCCTAATTTCTTTTTCCACTTTTGTGCATAGAAATGCATTTCCCTGGTCTATTTATTCAAAAAAAAAATAATCTAAATGAGAATTATAACGTGAAAAAGTTATTTTAGTAAACAGTTAGGATATTCATAGTGATAAGTAAAATAGTAATGGTATTCACGGTGTTGGGTTACTTATACTTCAAACATCTATGCATACATTTTAATTATATCATAACATTTTACAAAATACCAAATGCGCACCTGAGTTTGCCTGCAAAAATGTATAAAGTCATTATAACAGGTCAAAGTTTCGTTAAATAGTTACCATAAATAGGTAAGGTTAACTCTTTGGGCTCGGTCATATAATTGTAGCATAAAAAGTATGCAGTAAAAATAGTGCGAAACAATAAAGTTTCATTAATACATCAATGAAACACATCTTTCTACCCAAACATGTTACCTACTGTCACATTTGCTATTATGTATATAGGTTATTTACACTTAAATTGTAGCAAAACAATCCTTTTTTTAACTTGTTTTTTTTTACTTACTTAAGAAAAGTGTTTTCTAAGAAAAAATAGCCGAACCGACGCGATTGGTACAGAAACCAAAATATTTTTACAAGCACAAAATACCAACAAATTCTTGTGGCTATTTTTTTCTTAATAATTTCTGTATTTAGGTACGTCTTTTTATCGTAGGAAAAAGGAACCCTTTTACAGGTATCAAAGAATTTTTTTTTTGTCATCATAAAGTTTTTTTCTGTCAAGATGAAGCAAAATAACATAGCATCCGCTAGACATGTAACTTGTCGAAGTCACATCGACGACTGAATTGATGATCATAAAAATATGTGTTAGTAGTGGTACGCACAACTGGGCAAAGAAATGGAATTCCCTGTTATAGAGTCTATAGACTCACAATTGTTGTGTGTTATGTTTTGTTTCACATCGAATCATACATTGAGTTGATTTGTTTTTTAAAATCAAACTACTGCTTAACAACGAGTTGTTTGAAACGAGCTACTGTTAAAAGTTGATTCGGTTTTTCATTGTGTATCATTCGAATTGATTTTAAAAAAAGAACTCAGTATTTGACACAACAATGAGTTGGTGTGGAGAAATGTGAAAAAGAAACGAATGCATTCGTGCAGGGCTTTATTATTTACCCTTCACCAAGGTGCGATCAGAACAGAAAGTTATGTAAATAAATATATGTATATATATATATACATATGTATGTATATACATATATTGACTGGCTTGCATGTGTAGTTTGGGTCTAGTCTATTTTCACTTTGGCCGCCGTAGAAATGCTCTTCCATCATTGCCCCTAAAATTATATTTGGCCTCGTTAAAAAAAAGAACAGCCTTCCATTATGCTCTAAGCCAATTTATTGAATTGAATTGATTCTTTATTAGATAAGACAGTACAACAAGATCGGTGTCTTATATAACAATACTGTAGGATAAATGTTATACATTTGTGACACAATAAAATAAAATTAAATGAAAATCAAACATATAAATAAATAATAATTAACACAAATAAGTAAACAAATATAAAAAGAATATAAAAAATTAGTAAAATTTAAAAAGGTTTACATATCAAATTTCCTATGAAAATTTTCCTAAATGAACGTTTGATAAATTTAATAATCGTTTATGAATACGGGGTTAAAAATTAAAATAAAAAAAAAAAAAAGTTTGACTAATGACAAAAAAAAAGAAATAAAAAATAAATAAAGTTATTTAAATAATTTACCAACAATTTTAACAAAAATGTTTAAAAATGGCAGATTTGAATCTGTTTGCTTTGCTAATGAATTGAATGTGGGGAGGTAGTCGGTTCCACAGACGAATAGTAGAAACGTAAAAATGTCTAACTGAGATAAGGCAACGGTAGCGAATGGAGTTTATATTTTTTCCTATGTTAGATCTTGAAAAAGTTAATCTTCTGTATAAATATTCAGGTTGTTTAGTAAAAATCATCTTTTGTAGAAACAATAATGAACGAACTTTCAACAGGTTTTCGAGTGTTAAATTGTAGACTATTTTTGAGTTATCAGAGATACTATCAAGACGTCTACGGGCAAAAACATATCTAGCAATATTGTATAATGTAACATTCGCATACTGAGTCACAGTTTGAAAAGAGTTCGTAGGCATATAAAAGTTTTGTTCCATTCGTCAAATTTTAAACGAGCAGCGTGGTTTTTCATTGATATCGGAGGTTTTTACAGGGCGAAAGCTTCCATTTGCGGGTATTTTTTAAGCTCTCGTGCAATTAAATTATCCTGTGAAATTTCTTGATAGTTTTCGAAATTGTTGATTAATTTCTTGAATATTTATCACAAATTGCTTTTTGTTTTAATCCAGTGTTAAAACCATTTATTATTTTTGTTTTTAAATTTTTGCTAAGCTTGAATCTAGCCGTTTTTACTGAAAATGTGTTAATGATTTTTGCAATTTATGAGATAACAGTAAATTATTATGCGTTTTCCCATTAATTAATTTTGCTTTAGTCATTTTGTCTGCAGAAGTGTAAAAGTTTATATTAATATATAAAAAAGGACATATAAAAAGAATAAATAAATAAATTTTTTGAAAAGTTTCCAATGGATTGACAAGCACTTTATATATATAGTGAGCAAAAGTTTGTACTCTCGGTACTCTTTAACCTTTTGTACTTTTTCTCTTTTTGAACAAGTTTGTACAGCGATTTATGATGTAAAAACGGAAAAAGATTTACCTTTTAGTACTTGTAATGTAATAGTGTTTCGACAAAATCTTGTGGATTCTCCTCACTCCAAATGCAACAAGAATTGGGCTTCAACGGAAAATAAAATTTTAAATGGAAATTCAAAATCAATATCAATTTGTGCTTCAGCCCATTCGCCGAATTGCCGGCGCATACGATGGTCGTTTGGCTTTAATTCCTGCACAGGTTGAATCTTGAAATCTTTTAAGCCAAGATCCTTTCGTAAAATCTTCCATAAAGTGGAAGGACACAACCTCAGTTGCTGAGAACGGCGACGAATTTCTTGATTAAGATCATCTTCAATGCTCTCCTGTACAGCTTCTTCAGTGCGCGCTGTTCGGCGTCTCACGAGATGTACATTATCAGTAACGGTAAATGTGGTCCGAAAACGATCTATTGCTCTTCGAATTAGCCGCTCTGAAGTGCTGCCAACAACTGCATGATGTATACTTTTCTATAGTTTACAGTATTACATATTGGTAGCCCTGATGGTGTCCGTTATTAATTGTTTATTTAAAAGTGAAAGTTTGTGAAATTTGTGGAACATGGAGTACTTTTAAAACTAACCCACTTTAAAAGCTTTTTAAGATTTGACTAAGGCGGTAAGCTTATTTTATTAGGACAACGAGGGGCGGTTGGCGGTAATTTCTGCTTCTCCGAAACTATCTAACAGATCTTAATAAAATTTAAAACATAGATAGATCCATATTAATATGAACATACAAGCTATATACGTGGCTCAAAAATGTAGTCGGACACACATTAAAATAATATTTTTCTTAATATTTTCTATAATTAAATTAGCGAAAAGATCTAAATTGTGTTGTGTTATTATGATATGACGTTGTCCATTAAAATACAATATTTTTATAATTAAAATAGCTTGTTTCATTTATTCAATTTCATAAAAAATTGTAACAGTGTAAAATTAAGCGCCAAAAAATTAGTCGGACATATGGCAACACTTGCTATTAATGTAAAATCAACCGCCTCGATCAACTCTGTGGATCGCCATATTTAACCTGTTTACAGTATATTTAAACACGACTGATAGTTCTTACCCATAAAATTTGAAAAAAGTTCGTTTTTAAATTAAAATTTGTAAAAATGTCAAAACCAAAGCTATACACAACGGAAGAAATAAGAAGAGTTATTGTAAACAACTTTGAAAGAGGAAAAACTGTCCGAGAAATAGCTGACTTAGTTGGAAGGCCAAAGTCAACAGTCCATGATGTAATTAAAAGGTATAGAGAAACCAAATCAGTGGAAAATAAGCCAAAATCTGGAAGGCCAAAATTATTTACCAGTTCAGACGAGCGATGGATCATCCAACAAGTTAAAAAAAATCCTAAGGTTAGTGCTCCAAAGTTGGCTAATGAAATTTCTCAACGTATAAATAAAGACTGTAGCGCAGAAACAGTAAGATTAGTGATGCGAAAAAATGGTTACAATGGTAGAGTCGCGCGTAAGAAACCATTCATTAATCATGTTAATCGAGTTAAACGCACTAATTTTGCTAAAATGTACAAAAACATGGAAATTTCATTCTGGAACAGAGTATTATTTACAGATGAAAGTAAATTTAATTTATTTCGATCCGACGGACAATCCTATGTATGGCGAAAGGCCAATGAAGAACTTAAAGAAAAAAACCTAAGAGCAACTGTAAAGCATGGCGGAGGCTCTATTTTAGTATGGGGTTGCATGTCGGCATCTGGGGTTGGAGAGCTATGCATAATAGATGGCATTATGGACCAATATAAATATTTATCCATTTTGAAGCAAAACTTGGTGCCGAGTGTCGAAAAACTAGGTATAAAAGACACTTTTCAATTTTATCAGGATAATGATCCAAAACATAAAGCACATGCCGTGCGCATGTGGCTTTTGTATAATTGTCCACATGTGCTTGAAACGCCACCACAGTCTCCGGACATTAATGTTATAGAGCATTTATGGGCACATTTAGAAAACCAGCTAAAAAAATATACGATTTCCAGTAAAAACGATCTCATAAAGGCAATAAAAGACGAATGGGCGAAAATTGATCCTTCTGTTTGCAGAAACCTCGTAGAATCAATGCCGAGAAGATTAGAAGCAGTTATCAAAGCCAAAGGCCTTCCAACAAAATATTAAATAAGTTTTTATATATTTAAGAAAATAGCTTAAGAGAATTGTGTTCTTAATGTCCGACAACTTTTTTGGCGTATTATTTTAGAATATAAGAGAATTTCGTTATTTTTTGTTATAAATGAATTCTTAATAAACATCCACTTTTTGTTATGAAAACAATATATTAAACTGTTTATTATTTTAAACTAAAATTAATTCGACAATGTTTTAAATATGCAAAAATATTAAGTCTTTTTTATTTTGTATCAGTGTCCGACTTCTTTATTGAGCCACGTATATTTTTTAAAAAATAGGACCCCGAGGGTATTTTCTGCCTCTCCAAAACTATCTAACAGATCTTAATGATATTTAAAACATAGATAGATCCATATTTATATAGACACATAAGCTATGTATTTTTAAAAAAAAATAGGACAACGAGGGGAGATAGCGGGCAACTTATGCCTCTCCAAAATTATTTTTTTTCTCCTAAATTTCTTGATTATTTTCAATACTTTAAATTTATAATTTTTCTTATACTACATACATACACTGGATGAAATTTTTAAAGAAAAACTCTCTTTACGTTACAGAAAGGCGTCTAAGCAAGCGCTAAATGTATTAAACGGTGGTTAAACTCTTTCAGACGGGATGTATTTTACATATGTACTGTCACTTTTCTTTCCCATACGTAATTCCGTATGTATGTCAAAATTTCCATTTTACATACGATTCATAATTTTTGCTATCACACCTGCTTATGTTTTTCCTTATGACATAACCTATAAATGTAAACAAAAGCTGACTTTTGTTTACGTTTCAAAACAAACCAGCTGTTTTGTTTATGTTTGCCACAGGAAAATAGAGCGTGTTCTAATCGAAAAAGTTACATATGTATTTCCACACGTATTTTACACATGCAAAGTTCCATATGTATCACACGATGTGTACAACTTTTACAGATGGAAAATTTGACAATACATATGTAAAATGCATCCCGTCTGATGGCACCTTTATTAGCACAACATACAAATCAATACTTACATGCATACATAAAAAACCATATCTTCCATCTCGTGTCGTCTACCTATGCTATGTGTGTGAGACAGCGACAAGTGCAGAAGTGCAAATAAATTGTGCGGATGCGTAAAGGTTTTTTACATGCAAAAATAAAAATATCGTAGAGCCACTTGTCGCTGTCACGCGCTCATAGCATAGGTAGACGACACGAGATGGAAGATATAGTTTTGTATGTATGCATGTAAGTATTTATTTGTATGTTTTGCTAATAAGAAAGAGTGAAACAACCACTCAATACATATGTATTTATAGCGTTTGCTTAGGATACATGTACACGACATGTTTTTTACATCTGACTTGTCAACTTTTCATGTCACATGTTGCTGTGCATGTGTGTTACAATTGCTGTTTAACAAATTTTTTTTTTAATTATTGTGTTTGGCGTATTTAAAATACGCCTACGACTGTTTAGTTGTAGATTAAAGAAAACAATTTCACGTTCTCTTTAATCTATTACCAAATAGTCGTAGGCGCATTTTAAATACGCCAAACACAATAATTAAAAAAAAATTGTTAAATAGCAATTGTAACACACATGCACAGCAACATTTTGCCCCTCGTGGTCATAGTTTGAAAAAATACATAGCTACTGTGTCAAAATAAATAAAAATCTTTATATTTTTTAAATTTTATTGAAATCTATTTAATAGTTTCGGAGAGGCAGAAATTGCCCCCTATGTCCCTTTTAGTCATATATTTTAAAATATACATAGCTTATGTGTCTATGTAAATATGGATCTATCTATGTTTTAAATTTGATTAAGATCTGTTGGATATTTTTGGAGAGGACTAAATTGCCCCCTATCTCCCCTCGTTATCCTATTTTTTAAAAAATAAATAGCTCAAGTGTCTTTATAAATATAAATCTATCTATGTTTTAAATTTCATTAAAATCTGTCAGATTGCTTCGGAGAGAAGAAATTGCCCCTTCCCACCCCTCGTGGTCCTATTTTTCATAAAAATGTATAGCTTATGTGTAGTTTTACATAGTACTGCTGATGTTACGGACAAATTTATTTTAAATATCATCTATAATATGTACATTAGCCCGGGTCGACCTCCATACAAAAAAAAAAGTTGTGCCAGTCACCCACTAGAATGAAAGATATGGCAATGAAGTTTCTAAAACAGGAAAAAAAATTTTTGCCACGCCCCTAAATACAGCACTTTTGGTTTTTTATATGTAGCGCTGCCATTTGAAGTCCGATCTCATCATAACGCATATCGTTGTTCATGGCTTGATAGTGGCTTCATTTTTGTCTTTGGTGACTTTTCAATCCGACCTGAAATTCTGGGCGCCACTTATGCCATCTCGGATCCTTCCCCCAAATGTCCAATTTTTTTGACGGTTCAAGAAAGTCCTTATAAAACTACGTATGTATAGATTTTAATATGCTCACTTTTATGACCCACCCTAATGTACATAGTCCCATACCTGCCTAGTGATCAAAGCACAATTTTGCAAAAAAAATTTTTTTCATATTTACACAGAAGTGCCAAAAATACTGAAGGTATTTTTTTAAACATGGATATTTTATTTGTATGGCAGATATCCAAAACACATTCATGGGTATTGAATAACATCTGCATAATATTCATGTATTTTTGTTTACTGAATGTGGTTGCGTGAAGATATTGCCGTGCATAAGTATAAGTAATAACCATATACCACTTTTTGCAACGCACAACCATAGCTGTTGTTATTATTTGCGTTATAAATATGTGTATACACAATAACGAAAAGCGTGGGTAAAATACCTCTGTATATTATTTTTATGGGTACTTGTTGGCATTCTCTGGTGTGCTTACTGTATTTTTAAAAATTACATAGCTTATATTTGTGACTTATATAAATATAAAACTGAATTTATATGATATATTTTTTTTTTACTATATTTGTTATATATGAAATAAAAATGTTATATTAATAAATTTTAAATGTTAAAAATGGATTTTCAAATGTATCTTTTTGAAAACTAAAATTTATCCTTTTCGAAATTCCACTGGCAACACTCTTGGCAACTGTACACCAAACCAATTTGGTAGCTCCAACGTAAACCCAATCATCTGGCATCATTAGTTTTTCGACGAAATTGTCAGCCGGAATTTTTGCACATTAAATTGCATCCAATTTATTTTTAATTAAAACTTGTTAAAAAAAATCAATTGAATTAAGTAAATTTGATCGAAAACTATCAAAATTAATTTACTTTTCATAATAAATATGATATTATATTAAATGTAAAACGCTGAAAACAAACGGAAAATTCAGACACAGGGCGTGCAAAAAATCGATGAAAATTTTTTTCAAAACCTAAAAACATTTCAAGTTCTTAAAAAATTGTTAAAAACAACTATATATCATGGCTCCTGTGAAAAATCCTAACACAACAAATAAAATTTCTGCAAATAGCAATAATTCTCTTGGCCAGAACGGTATTTCCTCAACAGCAGCTGCCGTTGCTACAAATTCAGCTCATTCCATAAATTCTGCATCTAATTCACAACGCAAGCAAACTGGTACGGTGCCTAAAACGTCAACAAAATCATCGACAAATTCGAATACGGTGACCGGTAGTCAGAAACCTTTGTTACAGCCTTCTGGTGTTACCCAAATGGCAAATCGTTGCAGCCCTCTAAATATAGTAGCATCTATACAACAACAGCAGCAACAACATCATACACGTAACCAACAACAACATAAAAATACAGAAATTGTTGCACCCATAAGAAGGGAACTTAAAGATTTGAATGTAAGTTTTACAAATATGTTGATTTTATAAAAATATTTTTATTTTTTACTGGAACTACACCATTTCCGCTTAAGGCCTTATGTACATATGTATAACGACTGCAATATCTCTTTAATTTCTAATTATTTTAAAATGATATCTAAACGGTTCCGCCTGGCCGAAGTCTTGCAGGAAACTTCAACGTGAACAAAGACCGGCTTGCACGAAACTTATTAAGAGCTTTAAAATATTTTCATCCGGCCGAAGGCCGCCAATGCAGATGATCTATATTAAGCTAAGCCAGAGTTTGACATATCATAGAGTTTAAACACTTCCACTCGGCCGAAATGCCGCCAATGGAAAAAAATGTATTATATACCTACATAGGTACATTGATTACTTTAAATCATAATGAGTTCGCATTTATTATTGGAAAGTAGGTATACGCATAAAACTTGCTTAAAAAAAATTTAAAATATGCTTTAAAAATTAATAAAATATTCGTGTACATTAGCATGGCCGTTATTTTTTTTTTTTTTTTTTTATTTCTTATAACTATTCTCTCCCATCAAATCGGTTCAGTTTTATATACAAAAAAAAAAATAGAAAAAAATTCCATAGCGATAAGTTATGTTTAAGGAGGTGCGTCCGCCCATCAAAGTTGTCCTTCAAGCCCATTTATTCAAATGTAATTTTTTTGCATATGACTGTCATTTAAAAAAAAAATTATAGGAATATGATATAGCTCTTCTAGTCGACAACACTAGCCTCAGAGAAACTTTTTTGCTGAAATTAATATTAATAATTAATAATGAAGAAAATAACCAACAAATACCCAACATTATATATGGGCAAATTCCAGAAACAGTCCACCAACCAAAAATTTTTCAAATGAATTTTTTTTTAATCGATTACACTATGGAACATTTTTGGGATTATTGTCTGGGGGGTGAGAAATTCCAAGTCAGGGTGATGGTACTTGGTCAGTATAGTAAAACCCTCAAAGGGTTTGGCGTTCGTATGTGTCAGTTTTTTTTTATGACATTTTAAATTTTTTCCTTATCTTGATGTTTTTTTGTTTAACATAACTCGAGAACCACTTGTCCGATTTTGCTAAAACAAACTCAAAAAAATTTAGAATTACAATTTCTTTAATCCGTTCATATAACCTTTTTTCTTTATAATCAACAGTTTTGCCGGTAAAAATAAATTTGTGGAGAATTATAATTGATAAGTGCAAAAAAATGTTCAAGCCTGGATGTATGAAGCAGATTTTATCACAAACCTGCACTGCAATTTTTGTGACTTTTTTTAAGCGATCGGTGAAAATCGTCGGACTTTTGTTTGTTATTTGAAAGAATACACCCACATTCAGTGATGCCAACAGTAGGGGATTTCCCCTTTTCTAGGGATTTTTTTCGGATCATTTTTATCTTCAATCGGACCTTAATAACTTCATTTTATGGTGTAATCATAATATGATGGAGCTGATTCTTGTGAAATGCAAAAGCATGCGTTTTTATAGAAATAACTGTATTGCTTTTAATTATGCTTTTGGTGGTCATCAACTGGAGTTGGTTGATTCGTTTCTTGATATTGGAGTCTTACTGGATCCTAAATTAAACTTTGTTTCTCATATTACATTAATTGTTAATAAAGCTCGAGGCGTTCTTGGCTTTATTAAGCGCTGGGTTAAAAATTCACCGATCCATACATAACGAAGCAACTTTACGTATCACTCGTTAGACCAATCTTTGAATATGGGTCAATCATTTGGGATCCATTTTACAACATTCACAATTCTCGTATTGAATCGGTCCAAAAACAATTTTTATTATTCTGTTTACGTGATCTTCATTGGAGTTACTCGACAAACTTTCCTTCCTATGCTAGAAGACTGGCATTAATAAAATTACCATCGCTCAAAAGTCGTCGTACAATGTTTAATGTTTCTTTTATGGTTAATCTTATTAATGGTAATGTTTGTTGTGATTTTCTGTAGAGTCTGCTAAATTTAATATACCTTGTCGCAATACACGTCATTATAATCTGCTTTTTGTTAAATTTTTTTAGAGAAAATTACGCTATTGCTGATCCTTTTTCGAGGTTATGTAGACAATTTAATTCTATGTCAAAATTTGTTGATTTTTCTTATTGTTTTTTTTTATTCGTAAATTTTTATGTGCTACATATATTCTGTAAATTTGTAGTATATTTTAAAATGCATATTGTTATTCATTAATTTTAAGTCAATTTGTTATTAGTCAGTAAGGATAATATCCATTGATTAAATAAATAAATAAATAAATATGCCCTAAAATAAAAAATTGTGTCCTCTTTTCCCTACGGTTGAAATTTTCCGAAAAAAATCCCTAGAAAAGGGGAAATCCCCTACTGTTGGCATCACTGAATGTGGGTGTATTATTTCAAATAACAAACAAAAGTCCGACGATTTTCACCGATCGCTTAAAAAAAGTCACAAAAATTGCAGTGCAGGTTTGTGATAAAATCTGCTGCATACATCCAGGCTTGAACATTTTTTTGCACTTATCAATTATAATTCTCCACAAATTTATTTTTACCGGCAAAACTGTTGATTATAAAGAAAAACGTTATATGAACGGATTAAAGAAACTGTAATTCTAAATTTTTTTGAGTTTGTTTTAGCAAAATCGGACAAGTGGTTCTCGAGTTATGTTAAACAAAAAAACATCAAGATAAGGAAAAAATTAAAAATGTCATAAAAAAGAAACTGACACATACGAACGCCAAACCCTTTGAGGGTTTTACTATACTGACCTAGTACCATCACCCTGACTTGGAATTTTTCACCCCCCAGCTGTTGTACTGTGTTATAAGACTAGATTTATAATTTCATTAATGCAATAACTTTTACCAAATTGTACCCCACTGCTGATTTCTTAATGTTATACGTAAATTTTGCATTATTTTAGGTGATTTTTGTGCTTAAAGTAGCACTTACAGCAGACTTATCAAAATATAAATTTCGTTAAAAAAAAAAGTTGATATTCATAAGTTAAGAAATTAGTTTAACAAATAGAAACTGGGAATAATTTCCTTCCGAAGGTTACTTTATATTATATTCAACATTTTTCATTTTTCGAATTTACTGCCTGTTTATCGATTTCGAACGTCGACGTTCGCATAGCAAATTATATTTAAAACAAAATTCTAAAATTTGTTTTTGCTTTAAATGTAATTTTCTATGCGAACGTTATCGTTCGAAATCGATGAACTGGCTGTTAATGAGCTAAATTTCAGTTATGTAATTTATAAAGCTTTTTTGTAATAGTTCTATTCCTTCAATTTTTCAGAAATTACTTTATACACTACCAGACTATTATATTGTATTTTTTTTTTACATTTCACCTAAGCCTTCCTTTGGAAAGCAATGAGGTATATTATATATACAGAAAAATTTACAATTATTAGACACCAGCAGAATGTAATGCATTTTCTGGCCCGCTACGGCCTTCGTCAGCATTCTTTGTGTCTCACCGAATAGTGTTACTTTATAAATTGAATGTATTTAACTCAACAATTTTAACAAATAGAAACTGGGAATTATTTCCTTCCGAAGGTTACTTTGTATTATATTCAACATTTTTCATTTTTCGAATTTATTCTATGAGCTAAATTTCAGTTATGTATTTTATAAAGCTTTTTTGTAATAGTTCTATTCCTTCAATTTTTCAGAAATTACTTTATACACTACCAGACTATTATATTGTATTTTTTTTTTACATTTCACCTAAGCCTTCCTTTGGAAAGCAATGAGGTATATTATATATACAGAAAAATTTACAATAATTAGACACCAGCAGAATGTAATGCATTTTCTGGACCGCTACGGCCTTCGTCAGCATTCTTTGTGTCTCACCGAATAGTGTTACTTTATAAATTGAATGTATTTAACTCCACTATTTTAACAAATAGAAACTGGGAATTATTTCCTTCCGAAGGTTACTTTGTATTATATTCAACATTTTTCATTTTTCGAATTTATTCTATGAGCTAAATTTCAGTTATGTATTTTATAAAGCTTTTTTGTAATAGTTCTATTCCTTCAATTTTTCAGAAATTACTTTATACACTACCAGACTATTGTATTGTATTTTTTTTTTACATTTCACCTAAGCCTTCCTTTGGAAAGCAATGAGGTATATTATATATACAGAAAAATTTACAATTATTAGACACCAGCAGAATGTAATGCATTTTCTGGCCCGCTACGGCCTTCGTCAGCATTCTTTGTGTCTCACCGAATAGTGTTACTTTATAAATTGAATGTATTTAACTCAACTATTTTAACAAATAGAAACTGGGAATTATTTCCTTCCGAAGGTTACTTTGTATTATATTCAACATTTTTCATTTTTCGAATTTATTCTATGAGCTAAATTTCAGTTATGTATTTTATAAAGCTTTTTTTTA
This sequence comes from Pollenia angustigena, assembly GCA_930367215.1. Lineage (NCBI taxonomy): Eukaryota > Metazoa > Arthropoda > Insecta > Diptera > Polleniidae > Pollenia > Pollenia angustigena. Next base: position 11,480,007 of record OV884058.1, read on the forward strand.
ATAGTTCTATTCCTTCAATTTTTCAGAAATGACTTTATACACTACCAGACTATTATATTGTATTTTCTTTTTACATTTTACCTTAGCCTTCCTTTGGAAAGCAATAAGGTATATTATATATACAGAAAAATTTACAATTATTAGACATAAGCAGAATGTAATGCATTGTCTGGCCCGCTACGGCCTTCGTCAGCATTCTTTGTGTCTCACTGGATAGTGTTACTTTATAAATTGAATGTATTTAACTCAATTATTTTAACAAATAGAAACTGGGAATTATTTCCTTCCGAAGGTTACTTTGTATTATATTCAACATTTTTCATTTTTCGAATTTATTCTATGAGCTAAATTTCAGTTATGTATTTTATAAAGCTTTTTTGTAATAGTTCTATTCCTTCAATTTTTCAGAAATTACTTTATACACTACCAGACTATTATATTGTATTTTTTTTTTACATTTCACCTAAGCCTTCCTTTGGAAAGCAATGAGGTATATTATATATACAGAAAAATTTACAATTATTAGACACCAGCAGAATGTAATGCATTTTCTGGACCGCTACGGCCTTCGTCAGCATTCTTTGTGTCTCACCGAATAGTGTTACTTTATAAATTGAATGTATTTAACTCAACTATTTTAACAAATAGAAACTGGGAATTATTTCCTTCCGAAGGTTACTTTGTATTATATTCAACATTTTTCATTTTTCGAATTTATTCTATGAGCTAAATTTCAGTTATGTATTTTATAAAGCTTTTTTTTAATAGTTCTATTCCTTCAATTTTTCAGAAATGACTTTATACACTACCAGACTATTATATTGTATTTTCTTTTTACATTTTACCTTAGCCTTCCTTTGGAAAGCAATAAGGTATATTATATATACAGAAAAATTTACAATTATTAGACACAAGCTGAATGTAATGCATTGTCTGGCCCGCTACGGCCTTCGTCAGCATTCTTTGTGTCTCACTGGATAGTGTTACTTTATAAATTGAATGTATTTAACTCAACTATTTTAACAAATAGAAACTGGGAATTATTTCCTTCCGAAGGTTACTTTGTATTATATTCAACATTTTTCATTTTTCGAATTTATTCTATGAGCTAAATTTCAGTTATGTATTTTATAAAGCTTTTTTGTAATAGTTCTATTCCTTCAATTTTTCAGAAATGACTTTATACACTACCAGACTATTATATTGTATTTTCTTTTTACATTTTACCTTAGCCTGCTGGTGTCTAATAATTGTAAATTTGTTGTACATATAATATACCTCATTGCTTTCCAAAGGAAGGCTAAGGTAATTAGAAAATAAATATCGATAGTATCCCAGCACTACTGGAAAAACTGTAGCGTGCGTCACAAAGGTAGCGTGCGTCACAAAACTTTGTGATCAACTATTTCGCAACAAATACTTGCGAAGAAATTATGATATATGTCACTAAAAACTATATATAAGTTGAAGCTATCTTTTTTGAAAGACCAAAAATTGTTTATATTTCAATCAGAAAACGCGTGCGAATGTAGCGTTCGCCACGCAGGATTTGCCCATATATCAAAGTAGTTTTTTGTTTCGAATATTTAGGTCATAAAGAAATTATTAAATGATATTAAAAATTAAGTAAATTTGTTATAGAAAGTCTGGTAAAAAATATTGTTGCGGATTTTAGTTAACAAATAATCGGCCTTTTTGTTTATGGCGTTGCCGTTAACGAGTAAGTCGTTTTTTGTTATAGATGCAAGAACACAGGTTGTGTGTTACTATACTCAATTACAAAAAACGACTCACTCGTTAGCGACAATGCCTTACACAATAAGGCCGAATATGTGAATTTTCCAAAAATATGTACATATCGCTCATTTGCTGCAACACCGGCATAACTCAAAAAATTAAACTTTGTAGTTATAGATGCAAAGTTGTTCGCTTTGTTTTTCTTTATATTGTGTATTAAATTCATCTTTTTATCTTTTATTCTTTCCCAGTTTGAAGAGAATGTGCTCCTTTTTTTCTAAGTAGTTAGAGCAAATCAAAATCTTTAAATTATCTCGAAATGGATTTTTTTGAGTTATGCCGGTCTTGCAGAAAATGAGCGAAATATTGTAACTTATAAAGTCACATTGGAAAAAAAAAATAAAATTTTGTATATTATAAGTTTTAAAAAGATTTCAATTATTAAATGTAATGTATGTTTGTACTAGTGCTGGGAAACTATCGATAAACTATCGATAGACTATCGATATTATCGATAGTCTTAAAATATCGAAAATATCGATATGAAAAATTTAAATATCGATATTTTTATTATTTAAAATACAGCTATGAAGACATCTAACAGCAGCTATACACACACAGTTTTTTGCAGCAAATTTTTACTTGCTATTAATAATTCGCGCTGAATTACAGCAATGAATACAAACAACAAGAATGGCAAGTGGTATGGATTGCTTAGCAGTGCTTTTTACTGCTAATTAAAGGCCTTTAAGTCGAAATTTGTAGGGACTGAAATGTCAAATATTTTTGTAATGTTGTAAAAAATGCAAATCCAAATGTAATTTCAAGCACACGACAAAACAATGAACGACCATTAGAGGATAAGTCCGCTTGATTGATTACCTAATTGGGTTTAGAATTTAGAAAATGTTCAAAGTTGCAATGGAATATCTTATAGTCCCTGTTACTTAGGTTCCTTCAGAAAGGTACTTATCAATTTTTAAAAAACTGCCATCTTAAACAACGTTCGTATATACAAACGTCTCATACATTCAATAAACACCTAATTTTCACGATGATTTAAAAGACATGTCTTTTTTGTAGTTCTTTTTTAAAGAAACTTCCAAAAATATGTTTAATTTTCACAATGTTTCTTATTTTGTTTGATTTTTTTTTTTTATTTTCCTTATAAATGTATGAATGTATTGAATTTTTTTGAATTAAATTTGTTTATTTTTTTATATTTTAATAAGCAATTTTTATTTTGAAATAAAAATACAACATAAATTAAAAAACAAAATTAAGTGCAAAGAGGAATGTCAAAAAAACACAGAAAATACGTTTCATGTCTTTTTTTCTACCCTGCTTTCTTCTCTCCCCCGCTCGCTATCAAACAAAACAGACATGTTTCAAAAATAGGGGAAAAAATCATCATAAAAATTGGGTGAAAGAGATAAAAACAACGGACTGTAGCCTTATACAAAAATAATTAAAGTTTTCCTGCACAAGTACAAACTTTCAGTCGATAGTAATATCGATATATCGATAGTGAAATCTGAACTATCGATAAATATCGATAGTAGAAAATATCGATAGTATCCCAGCACTAGTATGTATACATTATAACTTAGCTGAAAATTAAGCAAACGCGTCACAATGTTAATAATAACAAACACAAATTTTTTGGATAAATTAAAACACCCGCATACTTACATATATGTAAATAAAATAAACAGTTACAGTTCATATAATAAAACAAAACAAACATGCATTGTAACCAAATTGTTCTTTAAATATTTCGAAAAAAATATCAATATGTCCTTTTAATTTATTTTATTCTTCCCTATGTATATACAACATATTATGTTATAAATATGTTACAAGATTTTTGGCCTAAAAGATTAAAAAAATTTCTCCAAAAAAATTGCTAAAATAAAATTCCACCAGACATAATCGAAAGCCATATCAAACGAATTATCCACTTAAAAGGCCGTAAAGAAATTGTAAATTTTGGCTAAAAATTTGATTTTTGTATTTCATAAAAGAGAACTGCTTAGTAATGCTTGACAGTCCGTCGGCAAATTCTTGCTGTCAAACTTCCTTAGTGCCATTCGTTATAGTAAAACCTATAACCCAGGGGTCAGGATTCACAATTACAGAAGGGGCTTGATATCGTGATCAAGAAAGTCATCGTCCTGATCTAGTTACATTTCGTTTAAGTGCGCCTCAACACTCACATATACTTTGTTTTATTTAAATGTTACTCTATCTTAGGCGCGGATTCATTGAGGGGGGGGGGGGGGGGGGGAATAAGGAAATTTCCCCCCCGTAAATTATAAAAATATGTTTTGTTAATTTCGATAATACAAGAATTCCCAATAATAATATTTTTTTTAATGTAAAAAATTTTTGGAAAACCCAGCAAGGTTTTTTTTTTGTATTTTTTTTATGGAATCTCTAACGAAATGTTCAATAAGTATTTTTTTATTTTTTTTTTTTTTTATTGAATCTCTAACGATTTTCAATAAGTATCCATATCTTAATCCTAATAGTTATTTATTAGATATTTCCAATGAAACATCTAGTTTACCGTATTCAAATACTTATTATTCTTCATTCAATCCCAGCAGGTGCCATCTATATCCAAATATTACAGTATTCCACGGATAATTACCTCGACAAAAATGCCAATAGTTTTGGGTAATTATGCGGGGTAAGCATTTAAACGAATATGCTCGTTGAGGTAATAATATGAGATTTCGTTTAAATACCTCAGTGAGGTAATTAGACGTATTTATTTACAAGTTAACTTAACTTTGATGTATGAAAAAATTTAAGAAAGGAATTTTTACATGTACCAGCTAAATCTTAAGAGATAGAAATAAAAACAATGGGATTTGTTGTCTTAAATTTTATCTGTAGTGCTTTTTAAAATGTCCTATCATATCCTACTACTACTCATGGAAGCCGTAAATATGCAATTGAATGGTTTTTCTTGTGCGACCAATGAATGCAGAAACAATATATTTATGCGCTTAGAGCTTTTAATGAATTTTGGTATCGATTTGTTTGTAAATAATTTCCATATTTTAACCATTGCTGCATTTTTATTGCACACATATTTTAAGTTTTTAAAACATATTTTAATACATGTTAAGCAAAAAAAAAAATTGCTTTAAATTCTGGTTAACAGATGAATTTTCTGTTGCTTTAATTTCGCCACCTACATTAAATTTTCACTGTACAGGTTATTTTGTTGAACTATTTATGGTTTTTAATCCAAATTCTTAATATTTTTAATTAGGCTTAAGTTCATGAAATTTAATTTTCATTAAATTATTTTTATGAAGAAAGGAATTTTAAAACATGAAAATTAATTAAAATTGTTATTGATAATCTTTCATTCTCGACGTGGCTCGGGCTCGAACCCTGGCCGGCAGGTTACCATGACATGTTTCGATCGCAACCACTCGATCTCCTCAGATGGATTTGCCGTCTTACACTCGCAGCCATCGACGACTGCTGACGTCAATAGTCAAACATCAATCCTTAAACCAAATTGTATTTTAACATTTGGTAGATCGAAATTTGCTTTCCTGAATGATTATCCATTTTAACTGATTTTACATGTTTTTTTTTCCTTACTTCTGTTTTTTCGTACTTTTGTCAAGAATTTTTCTTGAAGTCCAAGTACATTTTTTGTTTTTTCATTTTGTCTTTCTCTTTTCTGTTGACCTTTTTCGGCACAACTTGAAGGACAAATGTACACATAGAGCTCGTGCTCTATGTGTACATAGAAACAGAAGTAAAGAAAAAAAAACATGTAAAATCAGTTAAAATGGATAATCATTCAGGAAAGCAAATTTCGATCTACCAAATGTTAAAATACAATTTGGTTTAAGGATTGATGTTTGACTATTGACGTCAGCAGTCGTCGATGGCTGCGAGTGTAAGACGGCAAATCCATCTGAGGAGATCGAGTGGTTGCGATCGAAACATGTCATGGTAACCTGCCGGCCAGGGTTCGAGCCCGAGCCACGTCAAGAATGAAAGATTATCAATAACAATTTTAATTAATTTTCATGTTGTAAAATTCCTTTCTTCATAAAAATAATTTAATGAAAATTAAATTTCATGAACTTAAGCCTAATTAAAAATATTAAGAATTTGGATTAATTTTCACTGTACAATTTTAAGCCAAAGCAAGTTTTTGTTGAAGATAAATGATTTGCAACTTATAACATAGAAACCTAGACGCATCGTTTAGTAAACGATCGAATCAGAAACACTTGTTTAAGTAATCTTTTCGTGTCCGTCCGTCCGTCCATCTTGCTGGTTGTATGTCTATGTAAACCTTGTGCGAAAAGTAAAGGTAGCAGTTTTTAGATAATTTGATAAAATTGGGTTAATATGTTTAATTGTCATAAGAACAAAACATATGTAAATTGTAAGAATATAACTCTATATGAATCTTGACCTCATAACATAACTTTTAATGCAAATATTAATTTGTTGAATATTTTGCTTTTAATCAAGCCATATTTTGTTTTTTATTCATATTTTAAAAAAAAAAAATTAGTGCATATTTTCAAATTATTAACATGTAAAATTTGGTTGCATTACTTGCTGTGCTTTTGTCAAATAGTACTGAGGCAATTAAACGAATGAAATTTAGGTATAATTTTGTTTTGGGGATTAAATTTGTAAGGCAATTTTCCGAATCGAGTAATTAAGCGTATGGCAATTAAACGTGGATTTTTGTTTAAAAAATGGAAGAAAAAAAACGTGGATTTAAAACTCGAGGTAAATAAGCGTGAAAGGCATTTAAGCGTGGGGTAATTAACCGGGTTATACTGTAAACGTTTGACTTGATAATGCGTGCGGTTGAATTATTAAAAAGCCTTAGTATTTGCAATATTTATGTATGTATGTGTTATATGAATCAAAATTCTATTCGATCATTTTTGTCGGGGAAAAGCCAGATTTCCTTATCTTTAAGATATTTCAACATACAACAAAAAAGCAATAAAGTGCCATTAATACAAAAAGTTGTATCATTTGGTAAAGAAACGACAAAATTTTTTAAATATAACCATCCCATGCAAACAACAGTTTTAGCAAAGTATTTGGGAACCAAACTCTCTTCATTATGCGTCTTTGCAACAAGTGTACATACATCATATAGTAGAAGCTTTGGAAAAAAATATCTGAGTGGAAAGGTAGTATCTCTACCTTTATATTAAGGAACTCACTTAGTACTTCTAAATTTATTTGCTGAATATGCATATTAAGTGCGATATTGTAACACAGCCACTTAGTATCATTTTACATAAGCAAGATATATTTCTTCAAAAAAGATCAAGCTTTATCAAAATTTTAATCATGTGCCTTGAAGAGAAATAAAATAAAGCCGAAGAACAATTTAAAGCGATTTTTAAAAAAGTTAAGGTTATTTGCGTTCACATCGAGATTTCTATCGAAAAGACAAGATTTGAACGAAATAATCACATCCAAAATGTTGAGGATTACTACCGAGTTGTAGGTTGCATTCCTCTTATTGAATTTATTTTAGAAGATCTCATAACAACTTTCCCAATAGATATCCCAAATGTATTGAACATACCTAAACTCTACCTCAAAGTGTAATCAAGTCATATACAGATACAAAACGGCTCCGTGCAATAACTCCCAGGTGCAATAAGTCCCAAGAAAAAAATGAAATTAGACCCAAAAATTTTTCATACAAATGTGGGAGTAATTTCATTATGAAATAGCTCCCAGCCCTCTCGGTTTTATTTCATTTTTTTGGAAGTTATTTCACTTTTTGCCTGGGAGTTATTTCATAATGAAATAAAATCCAAATGAAATAAGTCCCCGAAAAAATTAACGTGGAAGTTATTTCATTTTATTTTGGTTTTCGGTGTTATTTCATTTGCTGTGGGAGTTATTTCATTTTTTGTGGGAGTTTTTTTATTTTCAATTATTTGCAATTTCTTAAAATTGTTTAAAATTTTAAACGGTATTTATAACGGGATATTTCAAACTATTTGAATACAATGACTTAAGTTTATCAAAGAAGAAAATTTTGCTAATTGCAGTGTCTTATGGTTACCGGCTAGTTAGCGAAGTCGGTGTTTGTTATACCATAGAGTATTAAATCCTTGCGCCCGGCCGAAGGCCTGCTATGCAGAGAATCTTTAGTTAGCGAAGCCGGTGTTTGTTATACCATAGAGTATAAAATTCTTGCGCCCGGCCGAAGGCCGGCTATGCACAGAAGCTTTAGTTAGCGAAGCCGGTGTTTGCTTTAGTTAGCGAAGCCGATGTTTGTTATACCATAGAGGAGGTAATCCTTGTACCTGGCGTGCTTAAACTGCAGGCAGTTGCTATTACAGGAGGTCAGGATATAATAAAATGCCCCATTTGTTGTCAAAATTTCGAGGACTCAATGTTAGTTTTTTGGTAACCTAATTTGTAAATATTCAAGTAAAACGAAAACATATATAATAAATTTAATTTTTTTTTTTGGGCCTTATTTCATTTCTTTTCGATGGACTGTTTTTGGAAGTTATTTCATTAATGTCTTTAGGAGTTATTTCATTATGAAATAACTCCCAAAAGTTGGGGTTTGTTTCATTTAAGACTTGGAAATTATTTCATTTTTTTTTTTGGGATTTATTTCTTTTTTCTAGTTTGGGACTTATTTCATTTATTTTGGGATTTAATTCATTGGGAGTTATTGCACTGGGACTTATTGCACCTGGGAGTTATTGCACGGAGCCTACAAAACTGTTAAAACCACAACTAGCTGATGAGCTGATTATATTTGATAAAAGATATAAACACCTACTAAGATCTTAACTTGAGCCTGATCTATCAGAAAACGTTGTAGATTCTTTAATAAACTGTGATGAAGATATCTACCCAAATCTAAGAAAAATATTTAAAATTTTCGTTTCAATGCTCGTCAGTAAAGCTACGAGCGGGAGGTCATTTCCTACCCTTCGTCGAATAAAAACATGGCTCGGATCAACGATGACAGAAGATAGACTGTACTGTCTAAATTTACCTCACAAGGAAATCATAAATTGCTTATTTAAAAAGATTAATGTATATTGAACTGATCTTATATTTTATTTAACCTTTTTGTTGAGTTTTTTTAATTAGGGTAATGACTTTTTTTGGACAAAATTTCTTCATCTCACCACGCGATGGGCAATTTAGTATTGATAATTAAAATAATTTTTTTAAGCCATTTTGGCCAAAAAAGTTTCTGCACCAAACGCAATTTCTAAAGCTCCTCAAAAACAAATTTTTTTTTTTTAATTTCCATACACATTATATATGGTACATTTATTGTTTATATATGGGCACTTCCAAGATTGTAAACGGGACATTCGCACACGTTTATATTGACAAAACTGTAAAAAACAACCTGATTTTCATTTTTTAAATTAATGATTCTTTTAACTCTCAATTAGCTCTTAATTTCCGCAAATGAAATTTTTCGCTTACGGTCGTAGTTTCCGAGATAATTGTAAAAAACCAGTGATTGTAAACGGGACAAAAAACGGAAGTGGGTTTTAAGGGGGATTCATTTTAAAATGTTGCGTACTAATGTGACCTAAAAATGGTTTCGATTTCAAAATAAAATATGAATTACATTCTTTTAAATAAATTGTTAAAGAAATTGTAAACGGGACATTGTAAACGGGACAATTTTTCCACCATGATTTAAAATTTTCTTATGTAGCTATTTATAATCCTTTATATAAGAAACTTAATAAAAAATGTTTTTCAGATCATAAATATGCCTTAGATTAGAGTATTGTTGTTCCAAATGCATATTTTCTAATATACACAAGTATGTGCTAAAAGTTGTAGTACTTCGTTTACCATTTTTCTTTTTTTTTCGAATCAATAAATTTATATGCATATATTAAAAAAATATAAGCAATTCTCTAAATAAATCTTGAAAAGAAAATTTTTTTTTTCCATTTTTTGTGGTTGACGTTTTTTTGGAAATAGCCATATGCTATATATTTTAGCCCCCATATTCATAAATGATTATAAAATTTAAGTTTATTAAAGAAAATTTTCACAGAAAATTTGGTTTTCAAGCCTTTATTAAATTTAAAATATTTGTATTAATACAGGCATAAAAACATAAAATAAGCAACTGTATAATGAAATAAATTTTAAGTTTAAAGTGCGAGTTGATTTACATAATGGAAAAATGTCTTGTGCAACTTTAATAGCTCGTTCCGCGCATATATTACTACGCTGCTGAAAACTATCACTGTTTCATATATCCGCCAAACAACTCTTCTATCACAACATCTATCATTTGCCGTTAAAATTAAGTTTATTAAAAAAACCGCGTAGTAGAGTCGCGATTTTTTTTGCGCCCTTTTTCCGTACAAATGGTAAGATCTTGTTATATTCATGAAATTATTAGAAAATACTTAAAATTTTGTAATTAAATGTTAATTTTGTATAGAAAGGAGAACAATTGAAATTCAAAACTGTATCGCGTTTGGTACGGAAACTTTCTTCACGATTGCGAAGAAGTAATACATATTGGCAAAAATTGCAAAAAGTACTTGCCCTAATATACATATTGTTTTTAATATACTTTTAAAAAATAATTTTTTTACTTTTTTGTATCATACAAAGTGTCATAATGTCCACAACTTAACTTATAATGAAAAATATTAAAATGTGTAAAATTTGTTTTGAAATGTCAAAATAAGTAAGTATAATGCCAAAAATTCTTACAATCAAGAATGTAAACAAATTTGGGATCATAGCCGGCCTTCGGGCGGCCGCAAGTATTTTCTTCTCTATGGTATAACAAATACCGGCTTCGCTTACTAAAGCTTCTCTGCACAGCCGGCCTTCGGCCGGGCGCAAGGATTTTCTCCTCTATGACATAACAAACACCGGCTTCGCTAAGTAAAGCTTCTAAAATCTGCCTTTTTTCCGAACGAAAGCCGACTATGCAGAGAAGCTTTAGTTAGCGAAGCTGGTGTTTGTTATACCATAGAGGAGAGAATCCTCGCACCCGGCCAAAGGCCGGCTGTGCACAGAAACTTTAGTTAGCGAAGCCGGTATTTGTTATAGCATAGAGCAGAAAATCCTTGCTCCCAAAAGTGTTTTCGTTATATATTTAATATATACACCCAGAAAAAAACCGCAAAACAATTTTTAAACATTTTTTTACCATATTATGTTTCATTTAACCAAATCATTGTCACCGACAACCATATTATGGTTAAATTAGTTTCTTTAAAAATGGCTTTGTTGGTTGGGACCATAATGAAACATGTTTTTCTCTGCATGTATGTATGCAGATCATTTTTTTGTATTTAACTTCTTTAGTTATTATGGACCTAATGACACTTTTGAAAGTGTCATAATGTCCATGGACACTATGACACTTTTTGGAGTGTCATAACGTCCATGGACACTATGACACTGGACGTTATGACATGCCACCGTTTCTGGATACAAAATAAAAGAAAAAAAATTAACTTATTTTTGCTTTTTTAACCTACTTATACCAGAGAACCAGAGAGATAGAGAATATTATTATTAAATTACTCGTTACACATATGTTTTCTTTTACTTTTGTTGTATTGCCCCTTTGTTTGCAAAAGAACTCTCAATTATAAGACATCAGCAGCATGCCCAAAACGTCTTTCATAATAACGTCACTTTGAAAATGAGATGTATGTATTTAACTTAATAATTTAAACAAATAGAATTTGGTAATCTTTGCTTCTAATATTACTTTTAAAACATGAAACAAAACCAGCAAATCGGTTTTTAACAAAGTCTACTGCATCATTTTGAGTTAGCCAAACGCTAGTGACAACAGTCACACACATACTATAGATCACAGAATACCAATGTGTCGGCGATTCTTAAAATTTTGCGATATATCGTTATCGGCGATATTTTATTGTCGATGCATCGATACTGTTTGTATTTTTTTTTTTTTTTTTTTTTTTTGTTATTTGAACGACTTTTTGCGACTTAGAGAAATAACACATTTAAAATCAAAACAGAATCAACGGAGATCAAGAATAGTCTAAAAATTTAGCGGCTGACTAAGCATTAGTTATAAATAAAAGATTTGAGGCCTAAGACAACAATCAAACCTATTCTTTCAGAAATGGTACAGAGTGCAATTCCACTCGAAATCGAAGAAAACATATTTGTTTATTTTATAGAAGGTGTATTTTGATAGTTTTTTTGGATTTTCTTATACATAAAACTCCCATTCCGTTCATGAAAACAAATATGGTTTCATTCCGAAAAATTTTTTCATCATTTTCTGAAGCACCAAAGGACGGAATGAATTCCGTTTCCGAACGTTACCGCAAGCAGTTTTTATGTAAACGCTTTACTAATATTTAATATTTGGTGATAAAAAAGTGTCTGTACGTGACACCGAAAAATAAAAAATCTGATGATATCTTCTATTTTAATGGTGTTTGTAAACCACCAATTTTTAATCACACAATATGGCTGATAATCAACCTTCAACTGTTGCTATCTGCATGAGGAATTTTCACAAAAAGAGTAAGGTGAAAGATCCTGACTGCACCACTAAGAAAGCCTAAAGGATATTTTGACTAACTAATCGGAAAAACAAGAAAATCCTTCGGAAAGTAGGTTTAAAGCTACAAGACTTAAGGAAAGAATAGATTGCAGAGCCAAAAAACAGTTTAAAGATCAAAATACTGCTAAACCTATAGCCATAAAGGTTTAATCAAAATGTATCTAAGCCCAAAATCTCTTCCTTAATCCCCTAGAGAGAAAATAGCGGTAGTAATTGAACTAGTGCGTAAAATTAACATTGCCTTAGCCGTTAGTCCAAACACAAGAATATCAGACGAAAGTTCGAAAATGTGAAAGCCTTTTACTACTATCCGGATATGTGTATACCTGTCCATGTGCAAACGTTTTTATCGTTGTAGAACTTTTTTTTTTTTTTTGCTTCTCAATTAGTTTAAAAAAGACTTACAACTACAATTCGAGTCGGAAAATAGCCAACCAATTGTAGGGGAATGTAAGAAAAGATAAACTCACTGTTTATTGTTGGTGTTTTGTTTAAGCTTTGATATTGGTACAAATAAGACTTATTCGCTTTTAGGGTTTTATTTGTATAATATTTTTGGCTTTTCTAAAATCTTTGGAAAAGGTTTCCTGATGAGCTGGCCTAAGCAACCAGTGAAATGCGCATAGGAATAGCTTATCCCATCAACAATAAATTTCAAGTGTTTTTATCAAGAATAAAAACTGGGAATTAAGCACGAATAACAAAATCTTTTGAAAACGAATTAATTTTAAATAAAAAGAATTTCGATTTCCAAAAGAGTTATTAGCAGAATTTCAAAATTTTGGTTTTAATTTTCATTCAGACCGAGTAGTTTGTGTAAAGTTCTCGAAAAGAGTTTATAAAAACGTATAAACGCGTATTATACATCGTTGGCGTTTTGGTTACTTTTAACCAAAATAGGTTACTTTTTTGAATGTGTACTTTTTTAATTTTGGTTACTTTTTTTCAAAACAAAAATTACCAACTTTTTTGTTTTCGTAGTTAATTTTAAAATAAAACTTAAACACTCGAGCTGTTACAGTTTACTAAAAAATCGATAATGAAAATTTACTTGTCTAAGGCTACCGTCTATTACACATTGTAAGTAGCGTTCCTCGCTCATAGCTGATCTATATTTAGTTTAATTATTTACCTTAATTAACCATAATTTTAAAAAACTTAAGCTTTAACAGTTCTTGTAATAAGCTAATGTAGATTCATACACTAATGGCACTTAGCCAGTTTGAAAACACCAAGTTTTTCTATAGGGCGTTCTTCTCTTTTGCTCCTACTCCGCTAATGCTATAATAATACAAAATACAATAAGATAAAAGCTGCAGCTATAATATTTTGTTCCTTAACAAAAGATTTAAGGAAATTCCTTTGTTTGGAGCGAGGGGTAAAGCATCCCCTGCTCTTACCGAGGAAAACTTTAAACCTTGTAATACCAAGAAAGTAAATAGCTTAAGCTTCTAGTTTTCGTAATAAACGACAAAAAAAGCTTTTGTTCTATGCCTTTTTAATGATCCAAAAGTTTAGAAGGTATAGCTTTAATTGTTTTTAAATAAAATATCAAAACACCTACTCTTTGAATAGGTTATGTGGTAACTTTCGTCCGACTTCTTCAAACTCAATTTTAATTCTGGTAATGCAGATTGAAACCTAGGCCCCTATTACGGTTTACAACTCAACTCAGTTGAGTTGTTATAAAGACAACTAGTTGTGGTCAGTTGTAATTTTTGTAATGTTTTTGTTCACCGCAATTTAGCAAAGTTGTAAGCTATAATACAAAAATTAAGAAATTATAACTCAACTGAGTTGAGTTGTAAACCGCAATAGGGGCCCTAATAAATACTCAGATAGTTTGAAAAGAAACATTATATTCTTGTTAAGTAAACGATAATAAATGTTAACTTTTTTTGGGGGGTTAGGTAGGTAGGTAGGTAGAAAGGCCGGTGTGAAGTCTCCTTCACACCTTCACCCAGAGACCAATATGGTCCATTGTGATGCCTTATTCAGAGATAGCCCTAGGGAGATAGAAAGTTAGTGAAATAAACAGAGAAAGCATAAGATAAATAGGAAAGAAGGTTTCGGACCAAACCCGAGAGAAATCCTACTCAACCAAATACGCCCAACGTGCGTCCAGCACCCAGCCTACTCTCGCGCCGCCAGGCAATCCCCATTACGAATCCTATCAGATTCTCGAGTCCGCAACCCGAGACATCCCCTAATTCGCCCAGGAATCTACTGCCCAGCCACCTCCGCCTGCTGCCCTGCAACCTGGGACAGTGGCACAAAATGTGCTCCACCGTCTCCAACTCCTCAGGGTCCTCACATAACCTGCACATATCCGACAAATCGGATCCCATCCTCACCGCCATCCTGCCTATCATACAGTGGCCCGTGATCATTCCTATCATGGTCCTAACGCAGACCCTACTCCTGCCCAGCAGCAAAACCGAATCGGACTTACTAAGCACCGGCCACAGCGTCCGTGATACCCGACAGTCCGTTCGGTTCCCCCAGGCCCGATTGGTCGCGCCCACAATCCATTCCCTGATACTTTCAAAATAGAATGCCATTGGAGGCCTAACCGCCTCCAAACAGTTAGGATCCTCCATCTCTGAGCCCTGTCTCGCCAACCCATCAGCAACCTCATTGCCGACTATGTCGCAGTGACCCGGCACCAAGCACAACCTTAGCAAATACTCCCCTAAGACTGCTCCAAGAGCCTTCCTACAATCATCAACCAGCTTGGAGTTCACATAACAGCCCCTTACGGCCATAAGAGCCGCCTGGCTTTCCACATATATAGTGACCTCCGAGCCCCTATTAATGTTGTTCCTTATCAGTTGCACGGCCCTCAAGACCCCCAGAACCTCCGCCTGAAAAACACTGCAGTCGTCAGGAAGCCTATATGACCTTCTGATGTTCAGGTCCTCAATGTAGACCCCCGCACCCGTGCCCCTCATCTTCGAGCCATCAGTGACAATAGCAAATCCACTAAATAATCTGCCCCTACCTGACCAGCTCTCCCTAGAAGGAACTATTACCTCCGGCAGCCGCCCAAAATCCACCTTAGTGCCCACATAATCAGTGGATCCGGGAGGTCCCAGGCAATAGCCACACGCCTCAATCTCACTCAGGATCCGTGAGTGACCCTGAGTGACATTCCCCATCAGTCCTAATTCCCTCAGTCTAAGAATACTCCTGGCCGCCATTCCCATCACATACTGCTCAATAGGCAGAAGATGTAGAATGACATCCAGGGCCGCCTGAGGAGTACTCCTCATGGCACCTGTCATGCCCATTGAAGCACACCTCTGAGCCTTAGAAAGAAGGTTCCTACGACTAGCCAATCTCAATGACTCCCACCAAACACAGCATCTATACGTAAGAATGGGTCTAACCACCGAAGTGTACAGCCATCCCACCACTGACGGCCGGAGTCCCCAACTCCTACCTATCGATGATTTGCAAGCATAGTAGGCATTGAGACCCCTCTTAAGTCTCTCCTGAGTATTCCTTCCCCATGACAGCTTGCTGTCCAGAAAAACTCCCAGATACTTAGCACTATCAGATAGTCTAAGCTCCACTCCTCCTAGTACCGGTAGCCTAAAATCCTCCACCCTGTACCTCCTAGTGAAAAGAACCAACTCCGTCTTCCCCGGATTAACTCCCAGTCCCTTATCACTCGCCCATGCCGACAGTTCGCCCAACGCCCCTTGCATGATGTCGCTAATTGTCGGCAGAAACTTGCCCGACACCAATATCACCACATCATCCGCGTAGGCTACGACCTTCTGACCCATTCTGTCAAAACGTCTCAGAACGACATTGACGGCCAAGAGCCACAATAAGGGTGAGAGAACTCCCCCCTGTGGGGTCCCCCTAGTCACCGATCTCCTCAAACGTTCGTTTCCCCAGTCCGAGTGAATAACCCTGCTGCTTAGCATCCTAGTTATCCATTCGACCAAGAACAACGGAACCCTCAGATCAAACAGTGCCTGCCTAATAGCCTCTATCCCCAAATTGTTAAAGGCGCCCTCTATATCCAGGAATGCCGCCAAGGTGTATTCCTTGTTTCGCAAACCCCGCTCCACATAACCCACCACATCATGCAACGCACTCTCAACAGATCTACCCTTAAGATAGGCGTGTTGAGCGCCGCTGATGATGCCGGCTTCAATCTTCGTCCTCCGATGTAGATCAATCAGTCTTTCCAACGTCTTCAAAAGAAAAGACGATGAGCTGATTGGTCTAAAATCCTTGGGTTTAGAGTGACCGGTTCTACCCGCCTTGGGAATAAAAACTACCCTGACCTCCCTCCACCCTCTAGGAATGTACCCGTTCAGCACACATACCCTAAACAGTTCCACCAACACCAGGAGTGATGATCTCCCGATATTCTATAACATCGCCGGAAAGATACCATCTGGTCCCGCCGATTTGTAGGACCCAAAGGTATTCACCGCCCATGTTACCTTATCCAAGGTGATCATATCTCCCACCGTCTCCCTTTCCCCACCGCCTGAGTCCGACCCAGAGAAGGGGTCACCACATACAACCTGTTCCCTCGACCCAGGATCCACACACCCCGGAAAGTGAGTCTCCATAAGCAGACAGAGAGATTCAGAGCCAGATTCCGTCCATGAGTCGTCCGGTCTCTGAATAAATCCAGGGACCACCGGGTCCTTGGATAAAATTCTCCTGAACCTAGACATTTCATTCACGGATTCAACTGACTCGCTAAACTTAATCCACGAGTCCCTTTTCGCCCTTCTAATATCTCTCATACCTCCCGTAACTCAGCCTGAAGTTACTCCAATCTTCCTCCTTACGCGTATACTTCGCCCTATTGAACAGCCCTATTGAACAGCCCTCTGTCGGTGGACCTTTGAGTCCTCAACTCGTCTGTCCACCATCTTGGCTTTGTACGCCTGCCCGGAAAGTTTAACGGACAGGATCGCTCATAGCTACTGGTCAATACCCCCGTAAAGGTGCTCACCAGCCGCTCCACACCGGTCGGAGTCGACCCCCAGTCCCTTGTAACTCTAAAGTTACTTTGAACCAATCCCGAAAAAGTGTCCCAATCCGTCCTTCTCGGATTCCTATACGACTATGGTCAGAAAAGGAAAAATCCAACGCCACCTTCCAGTCCTCCACTAATTCCCTGCAGTTCGTCAGTGTTATATCTATCACTGCCTCCCTATCTCTAGTTCTGAACGTCGGTGTATTCCCCCTGTTGCAGATAAAAAGATTGCTAGCAATAATAAAATCAAACATAGACTCACCTCTCTTGTTGATGTCGGCACTACCCCATAGGGTGTGGTGTGCATTGGCGTCACATCCCAGTACCAGTCTCAAGCCGCTTCTGCCTGAGTGCTCCACCAACTCTCGTACTTTTTCACCAGGTGGATCGACAGCTTCGTATGGCAAGTATGCCGATGCTAGTGCCAGGACTGATCTGTCCCTGGCCTCCCCTGTCACAACCGTGAGGTCTCCGTTACTGAAAGAATGAGAAAACATAAAATTGTGCTCAGTTCTTGCCAATATACAATTTCGTACCTTCTCCTCCGAGCGGGATACGAACAAGGTATACCCCGTGACCTTTAATCCAACTACCCGGTTTTTGTTAATCCAGGGCTCTTGGATTAAGGCCACGTCCACGTTGTTGTCAATGAGGTGGGTTGCCAATTCGGTTGAGGGCGTTTCACAGTGGTGCAAGTTTATCTGCACCACTTTCAGCCTCTTAGGATCTATCATCTTTAGGAAACCTAAATCTGACAGACCCTAACCCGAATACAGCAACCCCTCCCATTGATTTCAGCTTACTTAGAGACTCTCGGTCTACTGCGAACCGGAAGTCTCTACCTTGGTTCTCCTTACAACCCAGTGAAGCTACCATCTTCCACTGTCCTGTAAAGAGCCCGTTGTTCTGGTTGGCCAGTAACCCCAGTATGACCTCCACCGGTTTTATAGGTGGAGGAATCCATACCGTGACTACCGGCCTTTGTGGCAACTCAGACGCGAGTATTACGTCCAATCTGGCTTCAGGACAAGCGCTGCCACACCTGCCGACTGCAGCCTTTAAAAACTCAAAGGTCTTTAGATTGCCGCAACTGACAGTTTTGACACCTCTTATCCAGTCAGCCCCTTTGAACGATACTTCGTCCGGCCTTCCTTTAACGCTAAAGATTTCGTCAAGCAGTTTGTTGTCTAGCACCTGCCATTTCTCGACACTGATCCTTCCATCGGGATCCATACGATCAATGGCAGCTGCTAGAATACCGTCCTTACCTGACGACTCCCTTAGCTTCCTTGACGTGGAGGGTTGGTCCTCTCTGGAGCCAATCCTCTTAATGATCTCCTTTCGGGGATCCTTTTTTTTAGCCGCCGGGAAGACCTAACTCTTCCAACTTGTTCCGGCTTAGTCGAATCAAGTTACAAGACATTCACTACAGCCAGCATTTAAGCCACCACATCGCGGCAAGATAGTTATCCAGGTGGTGGTTTTGGGGGGTTAACTTTTTCCCTCCTCCCACCGAGTCAATATGAAACCTAGTAATGTAGATATATTAAAGTTTAACAGCTCATGCAGTTTTTTAAACAGGCGAAAATAAGAGTTAATGTTGTATCGGAGGTGTCACGTCCACTAAAAATTTCGAAAAATTGTATAAGTTATATATGTATGGTTAAAATGTTATAAAAATCAGTCTAGTGGCTTAGACGTCTATAAGGTACAAACAAACACAGGTTCTTTATATACACAAATATCTATAATTATTATATTAACTGAAGTACACATAAATTAGTATTTTTACAACATAAAAATTATGGTTAATTTTTTAAAATCTTGTAACGTTAATTTAACCGCCTTATACTCAATGGAAATGGATAAAACTTTGCAGGCATTGATATGAAACTTTGCACGCATACATATTCCCGATGACAATTCACGAATACATTGGCGAAGCCAGGATAAAATCTAGGGGGGGGGGGGGGGCTAAATTTTTTTTAATGTTCTTTTTTAAGAAAAGCGTTTCTTAAATTTTTTTTTTTAAATGTTCTTATTTTCGATTTTGGTTAAAAATTTTTTTTGGTCGTGGCAACACTAATACCAGCGTTAAAATAGATTGATTCTTATATGTCGAAATTAAAGAGATACATATTTGGAAAGACCAATCAATTATACATCATGTTGTTGTGTGTCTTAACCTAATTTTAAAACTCCTGTTCTGTATTTTGCTTTTAAAAATATGGTTATCGTAATTATATTGCATGTGTACATATTTTAAAAATAAATGCATTTTACCAGAATGGTCTACCAGGATAAAAAAATAGAATTTGATTATCATCGTCTTTTATTGTTTATTATTATAAAAAAGTCTTTGTTCTTATAAAAGAATGGCTTCATAGCATATCTCAGCTGTTTTACTTGAGGAAATTGGGCTGGAAACTGGAAAATTTTAGATTAAGCCTTTTTTACATACTTATTTTACATGCAATAAATATGTTATGTTTA
This sequence comes from Pollenia angustigena, assembly GCA_930367215.1. NCBI lineage: Eukaryota > Metazoa > Arthropoda > Insecta > Diptera > Polleniidae > Pollenia > Pollenia angustigena. Next base: position 11,499,851 of record OV884058.1, read on the forward strand.
CACTCTTTTTTCATAATCTCTCCATTACAATCAATTGTAAAAGGAGTATTAAGTTTTTTTGTTAAGAAAATTTGAACACATTTATGGGAAAATGCATGGTGATAATCATAAAAAAATATGGAAAAATTGTACGTTCGCGATCCGTACGTTCGCGACCGGTAAATAAGCCAATTAAACAAAAACCAAGAGAACTATACATTAATACACTTTTAAAATAAATTAATCACTTTTGAATATTCCGTTCCATTGCGCAGATTTTTACATTGCACTACTGTCAGCCAAAGTTGACTTCTATTTTGCGTACTTTCGTGACCACACGTTTATAACTTTTATTATGAAAACTTAAACTCGATGATCCATCTTTTGCACTAACATAGAGCTTCCCAAATGCTATCGAATCGAAAAAAAAATGCTAGGAAAAGTTTTGTTTCCTATATTATTTGTACATCAAAAGCGTACGAACGTACGTTCGTGACCCCAGGAAATGCCCATATACTAAAAATTCAATATTTCAGTTTTTTTTTTTTTTTTAAATTATAAAAATACTCTTATATTAAGAGCATTTTTAATTTTGTAAAGCATTCAAAACAAAAAAGGCAGAATCATAGTATGCATATAACGAAAAAACTCTGTGTAAAATTGCTTTCATTTTGCTTACTCAGTCAGTTGTACTTTTAATGTCGGCCGATAACGAACGAAACGAAATAAAATTATACGACCAAGCGAATTGAATTTTAAAAAAAATCTCTATATAGGCGGGCTAGTAATATATTTTATAATTTCTTTAATATTTGTATATTATTTAAAGGATTATTTATTAACTACCGTGGTAACAACTACAACAAACACAAATAATAATATTTTAAATAATAATCAACAACAACAGCAGCTGCAACAGTTACAAACAACAGCAGTGCATCAGCAGCAACAACAGCAACATCAAAGTAATACAAATACAACAGCTACTAATAGTGATTTTGGTAAGTTGAAATATTTATTTAAAATAATTTATATAAGAACTCTTGTAAATTTTAAAGAAGAAAAATGTGTTTAATGTTGAACAGTTTTCCTAAAAGATTTGTTAGTTTCGTTCTAGATGTATTTGTGTTGTGTGTATCTGAATTATATTGTACCTTTAGTATTTGAAATATTTGAATGATCTAAATTTAGAAATTTGTCGGTTTTTATTTTCTTATTTGTATTGTATACTACATCATTAATGTACATACATATGTATATATAATCAAAATTTCTTAGTCATACAAAGAATTACGTTCGAAATTTCTTAGTTTTGTATAAATTAAATAAAAGATACAATAAATGAATAAAAAAAAAACTATTTATTTAGTTAAATATACAATTACATTTTTTATAGTGTTTGACTTTTAAACTTGTAATTTCTATTTGTATTCAAAAACTTTTAGAAAGTTCGCAAGAAAATCAACAACGTTTTTGTTATCCTGTTCGACCAATACCACGACGAAATCAACATCAATCATCTCAACAACACAATAATCAACAAACACAAAGCGATTTTTTAAATTCTGCTCAAAATATCAATTCAAATCTAAATACCGCCATTGGTGTAGTTATACCAACAACACCTGGCCTACCCAACTCCTCAAATACAGCAACAACACAAACTTTATCTACAGTACAGCCGGTGGCGGCGAATACTAGCGCTAGCAATCTACACGAAAATGCATTGTTGGGACCACAATTTGAACAACATTTGCAATTATTAGTGGTGCAACGTTTGAAACAATTATTTGAAAATTCTCAGAGTCAACCCTTTTTAAATTTAACCACTAACTTTTTGCCCAACATACAAACGGCTTCATCGGCTAACTTAGCGAATGCAGTTTTAAATCATAATACAAGCGAATTCAATCAATTAGCACAACGTTTTCAGCAAACTTTAAGCTCTAACAACAATAATAATAATAAAATTAGTTTAGAAAACTCTTTACAAACTCAACAAAAGGTAAGAAAAATAACTTAAAGTTTTCATTTAAGACTAGGCTATATTAAACTAGTCTATAGTTTAGAAAACCATTTATTTTATTTTGCAATATTTTTCCCAAAAAAAAATTTTTTTAAGCGAAACTATCTTTACCAGAAAATTTGTTCACTTAAAAGTTTTCACCTAAAAGATTATAACTAAAAAAAGTTGCAAGTCACAAAAATGTTTCGCTAACAAGAAATTAACAAAAACATTTGTTTTTACTAATATTAATAATTTATCCCAAACCGTTTTCACCATTAGAGTTTTCACTAAAAACTAAAATTTAATTGTTTTTATTAAAAAAAAACATGCAGTAAGTTTTATTCGAATTGTTTTTTAGGCTTTTAAATCTAGTATAATGGTCCACGAAATAACACCAAATACTTCTGCTCGGGATGTAGTGGTCAATTCAACCAGTTTGGAAGATGTGCCTCTAAGTGAAGTATGTTTGAATTTACTTTTTGCAAATAGCAAATTATAAGTTAATTTTTTTTTTTTCAAATTTAGATAAGTGATCGTGCCCAATCCATACAATCCTTACACAGCAACATAGAAACCCCAACCCCTGATGCAACACCCTCCTACGAGGAGTTGCAGCAGCGCTTGGAAGCTTCTAATCGTAATATACAAAGCATGCAAGAACAGCAGCAACAATTGCTTAAACTACAAAATGCTGCCAAACAACATTTAAGTGACATGGAAAAATTACGGCAACAGGCCCAAACTTTAAGTTTTCCCTCCGGTTCTCAGCGGGCCTCTGATGCCAGCGAAGGTGCCCCAGACTATCAATCAATTGATCAGGTGCACTCTGATATGGCTTCCCTAGTAGGACGTATGAAAAATCTTACTACGTTTATACAAAATCAAAATGAATTGTCCTCTCTAATGGGTGACGATGGTCCGGAAATTTTAGCTGAGCAAGAACTTTTGCAAAGAAAACTGGAAGCTTTAAGAGCCCAACGTGACGAAATGCGTAATCTGGTTAGCGAATTACAAAATGTTAATCGTTCTGCTGAGGAGACAGCCAAAGAAGCTAGACAAAGACAGTATGAACAGGAAAAGGATATAGAAGAAAATGAACAGCAGCAAAGTTCACCCAAGTTACCTAGCATGAAAACAACAAATGTAGAACGTGAAAGAGATGTACCCATCGAATACAGTCGAAATGTACCAATCGAACTATTGCAGAATGCTCAAAGGCAGCAATCTACTACTTCAAATGGTCAAATACAATCAGAATCGGAAGCTGAACCGGATGTAGAAGAAGATGAAGAGCAACGTAAAATAGCCGCAGCTTTAATACAGCAAAAAGTAGCAGACATAGATGCCATGAAAGCTCAATTAAAGCGTTTAAAGGAAATGATGGAGACTGTCAATATCATAGAGGCTCATACAGCTAAAGACCCCAAACTTATAGGTCGCACTACACCACGAGAAGTACCTATGGCTTATGATCGTGAACGTACACCAGTGGCAGAACCCAGCATCTATCAGGATGAAAATAGCAATGATGAATTCATAGCTCGCAAAGTGCGTATGCTTAATGAAGTCACATCGGACTTAAGAGCTCAGGCTCAGTCCTTGCAGTCGGAAAAAGATCGCATACAAGCTTTGAAAAATGAAATCGAAAGACGTAAACAACAAGCCGCTGCAGCTGCCCAAATGGGTGAGGAAGCTTTAAAGAGAAATAGCCTAACGCCCACACCCGTGCCACACAATCACGAAAGCCGTTGGGATGATCATGAAAAGACTCAACAGGAAAGAGATCAATTAAGAGAGGAATATGAATTAAAGAAAAAGGAATTTGAATTATTGTGCAAACGCTTAGAACAAGAAGATCAACATCCAACACCCACCAGAAGACAAGACATTGTCTCCGAGGCTGATGATGAGGCTGAAGAAGATAACAATGATTCGGACTATGCAGCCAGCACTAAATTTATGCCAACCTCAACACCAGCTGCTCCCAAAGCTAATGAAACTGCAAGCAGAAATGTTAAAGATTCATTGAATTCAACAGGAGCCTCATCAAATGCAGCCACCCATATAGCCCAGGCGGCGAGCAGTACTCATGATGGAGCCTCTTTAGAGGCAGCTAGCATGCAGTCTGGTAGTTCAAGGTCATTTTCCATACCACCACCAATGTCAGCAATGGGCATGAATTTCCGTAAGATAATAATGGTTTTTTAATATTCTGACGAAATTAATTTTTTTTTTTTTTTTTCTAAAAATATTACCAAATATTTTTTGCAATAATTAGTATGATGGTTATTTTATTGAAATGTTTATGGTTTTTAATAGGGGTTAAAAAACTGCAGTCGAATCCAAAAACTGTCGAACAAAAACGAAAATATGTATGTGTACAACTTTTCGCTTTTTTAATTGGTTTGACAGCGGCTTTTTACATTTAATGAATCAGAAGTAAAAGCAACAGTTTTTTTACAATGTTTTTCTACTTGACTGCAGTTTTAAACTCTGGTTTTCATCCAAATTTTAATATATTAATAAACTTAGGGGGTAATTTTGTTGTTCACTTCACCTTGAACAACAAAATTACCCCCTTAATTTCATCAAATTTAATGTTAATTAAATTGTTTTATAGAAGATGTGAGTGCTAAACGGCAAAGATTTTTGAAGAGATAGTTTGGTTACTATCGAAACATATCAAATCAACCTTTCCGAAGGTTCAATCCCGCATTCAGTCTAGAATGAAAAATTATCAATAAATTTTAATTCATTTCATATTGTAAAATTCCTTTCTTCTTTAAAATATGGCAATAAGTCAAAGGGAAATGTAAGAAAAGATAAACTCACTGTTTATTGTTGGTTTAAGACTTAGAGTGTTTATAATTCTTATTGGCTTTAAGGTTTTATTTGTATAATATTTTTAGCTTTTCTTAAATCTTTGGAAAAGGTTTTCTGGTGGTCTGGCCTAAGCAACCCAAGAATTTTAAAAGTCTTTTCTTAATAACATTTCTGTAATAAAAGATTTTTATGACAAATATTATACAAATATTTCACTATTAAACAGAATTTTATAACACAAATTATACAAATTAGATAAAAGTGTATTAAAAACAACTTCCAAATTCTTGCGTTTTACGTTTTCGATTTCCAGCACACCCCTGTATATAATTTAATACAGATTTTAAAGTTTTTAAGTATTATACTTTTTAAATAGTTAAACTTTTTTCCCAACGTCTTCTTGTAGGCAAATACACTCATCTATTAAATCGTCCATATTTTGATTTTGGTTCGTTTTTCATGTCAAATAAAAATTAAATTACATACATATGTTTATGAAAAACTATATTTAAATAAATTTGGCGAAAATGGCCATTAGTATTATTTAATAGAAAATGTTGAATGTAGTTTTTGAGTTTTTAACTGCCAGTTTAACGATATCGAACGTTCGAACAGTGTTCGAAGTTTTTTTTTTGTTTTAAATGTAATTTTCTATGCGAACGATGACGTTCGAAATCCATGAACTGGCTCTAAAACTTTATAAAAACTAAAAATTGTATTGCTTTTTTTAATTTTAAAGCTGGCCCTATACCACCACCTTTACCAACTTCTTGGAATCCGCATCAATATTATTATGCTACCGGAGTGCCACCACCACCTCCACCACCCCAAGCTACATTTGGCCTTAATCAGAACTCTTCCATTGCAGCTACTTTAAGTACTAATGAATGCATTTGTAATGTCAATAATTTGGGAGCAGCTACTTCTTCTTCAACTGCTACCAGCGCAGCTACAAATGCTCCCCTAGCCAACAATGATCCCATGTTGCAACAATTTATACAAACGCAACAAATGCTTATAAGTTCTGTGTGTCAATGCAATCAGATGTTGTGGCATCAACAAAGAGAAATCGATCATCTTAATCAAACCATACACATGTTGCAGGAGAGACTACTGGCTATAACCAGCGCTAATGTTAATGCAACCTCTAATGCTAATGATGTAGGATATGGCTTGCGTTCGGAATCGGTACCCCCTCCAAGTTTGGCTGGTATACCATCCACTCAAGCTTTACCTAATAATTTGTATGTTGGTATAAATAGAGCCCAATCCGAACAACCCATACCATTTATTCCCGGACAAAACCGAAATAGCGCTTTTACCAACTATCAACAACAGCAGCACCAACATGTCTATCGTCATCAACGTGTCTCGCAGCCTCACGGGAGCTTTAATTTTACTACAGAGTCTCAGCAACACAATACTTCGGCTTCAGCCACCTCTAGCATGTATGGCACACTTAATAATGCTGTTCAACAGCCTCCTCAACCACCACCCTCTACACATTTCAACAATGAAATACCTACTCCACAGTCTCCAGTTGTTGGCTCTGGACCAGCTCCAATATTTATGCATCATCACAACAATGCCATACATCAAAATAACGCCAATTTGCGTACTCAAAATCAACAGCAGCAACTTCATCATCATAGTAATATATCGCACACTTTAAACAACCAGGTGCCTCCCGGCAATCGTGCCAATAACTATTGGGATAACTTTAGAAGGTAAATACGAGTTAATAAATTATGTAAAATTTTTTACTATGCAAATTTTAAAAAATTATTCGAACTAAACGATTTTACCGGTTTTTTTTTTTTTTTTTTTTTTTTTTTTTTAAGATTTTAACAGTTATTTTTTTCTTATTCCTAATAAAAGAGTTTTTGGTTTTTTTATTTATTGTTATTATTTCTGCGATAATTTAAATGTGGCCAGTGTAAAAGTAAGTTTTCTGAGTTAATGTTATTAAAATTGTATGCTTTTTTTTGTTAAAAAGTTTCTGTTAACAGCTGGTTTATTTAACAAAAACCTTTAAAACAAAAACTGGAAAAAACGAAATAATCGAAATAAGAATAAAGTCTTGCGAAATCAAAAATAAAAAGTCTTTCGCAAGCAACAAATAAATAGGAGAACATTTTTTTAAGAAATCAATAAACAAAAACGTCATAAAATTAAAATACATATTATTTTACCTGTTCAACAAAATCTCTAAATCAGAACAAAAAATCGCCAGAGTTCACAAAAATTAATATTCTAACAACAAAAAAGGAAAAAAAAACTTTTTTAAAATTAGGACTCAACCGTAAAATCATTAATTTTTCAAAACTTTGCAAAAAACTATTGAAAAATATAATGTGCAAAATAAATCATAGTTGTATCAAGAGTGAAACAAGTACTTCGTAAATTTTCTTCGATTTTGAATTCTTTTTTTTTTCTATGTGGAGTACTGAGCAAAAATAATTCAACATTTTGATTTATAAAAGGCGTATTAAATTTGTATAAAAAATTTCTTCAATTGTGCAAAATTAATATTAGCAGCAAAAAACCGATAAAATAAAACTAAAAATTATTATTAGCCAGAAAACCCAATTTCAGATACATACCCAGGCAGAAATTAGGACTCTTCTAAATATTATGTACCGCCACAACCCTGTAAATACAAAATTCTTACTCTACCAAAAATATGGTACCATCACAACACTGTAGATACAAAATTACAACCTTAGTTTTTTAATATCGTTTTTAAATAAGATTCAACACCGCTACAACACCCTAAATACAAATATACGACTTTAGTTTTTCAAAGTCCTATTTATCATAAAACTATACCGCTACAACACTGTATATACAAGAATTAAACCTTTATTTCCTAATACCGTGTTTATAATAATTCTATACCGCTACAACGCTGTATATACAAAAATTTAGTCTTATTAATTTAACAGTGTCGTACATATTAAAATGAAAATACAAAAACTATTTTAGGTTAGAAAATATACAAATTTTTGCTTATTTATTTATATTTGTAACAATATTGAAAATAAGAGTCAGAAGACGGTTGTGACTACGTTGTAAATTCGTGAATCCAGCGTTGTAAATTTAAATTTACAGTACGGTGACAATACTAAAAAAAAGAGTCGGAAGACGCACATTTGGCGTTATCATTTTAATATTGTGACAACATTGTAAATTTGGTAAACAGTATATTATTAGTTAAATTATGTAATACTAGCATATACCAGCTACTTCGTTAGCGTCTCCTTTTTCTTCGTGGACATATTTTTATGCCAAAGAGGAAAATGTTTTGTAAAAAAAGTACCAAAAATAGTACCATTTTCACCCCTTAAATATTCGAATTTCGAAAAAGCACCAATTTCATATACATATTTTTGTGATAAGTTTCGAATGTGGTATTTACTTTGTTTCTATGTTTATTGGTTCAAAAGATAGATGGGGTGGCAAAAAATACTAAAATTCAGATTTTACCCGTTTACTCCCTAATAGGGCCGAATTTCAAAAAAGTACCAGTCACCCGTCCGTTTATTTTTCTAAAGAACAACGATAAGTATTACATTTATTTTGCATCTCTTTTAGTTTTGGAGATATAAGGTTACCGAATTTTACCTTTTTACCCTCTAAACATTCGAATTTCGAAAAATCCCGTCTTCGTGGATCTATTTGAGAGTGACCAATCGCTAGTCCAAATTTCAAGTTTCTAGGGTCAGCGGTTTGGGCTGGGCTGAGTCAGTCACTCACGCAACTCTTTTATATATATAGATGATTAAGGATAGCTTCAAAAAATTAATTTTTTAATATTTGTTTTATGAAGCATGTTTTAAATTTTGACTAATATATTGACTAACCAATTTTTTGCTTTATATTTCTATTGTTTTGTTGTTACGTTAACTGTCTTGTACGTTTACTATTTGTTTTGAATGTGGCCCCAATTCCATATGAAGCTATTCGCGGCAAAATTTGCTTTCTACTAATTCTGCTAAAAGTAATGAAGAACAGCAAATGCAACAACAACAGCAGCAGCAACAACAGGAAACACCATATGAACGACCAACATCCATGCCACATCAACCACACCAGCAACCCAGCTACAATTTTAATCAACAAAACCAAAATGTAGATGAGTGCAGTAACAATTTGAATTTTACTGTAGCCAATAATGAATCAGGCTCCGCGGCTCATAATAAGTACTTGAGGATCATACAAAGATCACGCATAAATCAACAACAGCAACAGCAGCAATATCAACAAAATATCTATCAGCAACAAAGAAACTTTTTGCAGCAATTAAATTGGCTGGAGCAACATGAAAATTCTGCTAATAATACCGGAAGCTCAAATGTTGTATCGAATACGGGTGATATGATGTATCATAACTATAACATACAGCAGAGTAATAAAGTAGGTCCTAAGCCTAATTGGCGTTTTCGTAATTTGAATGAAGACTTCAATCCTTCCATAACCTTACAAAATACCAGACATACAGAACAGCCTTTGCAAAGGTATCAAAATACCTTAACATTTCAGCAGCAGCAACAAACATTGCCTCAACATTTTCTCAATCATCCCCAACAACATCAACAACAATGTGACACCCCCACCCAAGCAAGAAATCAAGATTTTTTGTTACGACCAGCCGTTGATATCGATATGGGAGAGGTAAATTATAATTTCTTAAATAGTCAGCAACAGTTGCCTTTGGATTTTTCTAATCCTCAGCAAGAAAACAATGACAACATGCTTTTGGATGGTAATGAAAATAATGAAGACGAAGAAGAGGAGGATGAAGATGATACCACTTCGGAAGAAATAAAACGCAATTTATTAGTAAATGCTTTGAAAAATGATAAGTTTACTACAAAATTCTATGAATCCATTAAGGAAGATGTTTTTCGACGTTTGGAGAGCATGTTGTTAGATAAAAATAATATTAATAATGAGTCAAGCGCCTCTAACGCCGGTACACAAAATCAACTTTTTAATAATATGAACAACGTCTCATTGCGCAAATTAAATTTAAATGAACAAAGAGATCAATTATTGCAGCAACAACAACAACAATTCCAAAGTCATTTGGATACTACGACAACTCAAAATCTTAATGAGGAAACACGAGTTACTGCAACAGTCATTATGAATAATGAAACCGAACAACATTTATCCTCTTCAAACAATGATAATGACAACGAAAATGAAAAACCTGAAGAAGATAGCAACTGGCGTCAAAGTGTTATAAATAACTGCAATGCAACAAATCAAACAACACGAAGTAATAATACCAATACAACAGTGAATAATACGTCTACGTCAAAGAATATAACCAAAAAACGTAAAAATCTACGTAAACAAAATTTAAATCAGGCTAATACTAATGTATCAAATACAAACGATTTAAATGAAGAGGATGGTAGTGATAATTTAAGAGGTGCCTGCAGTTTGGCAGCCCAACAACATCAGAAACTACAACAAAAAAATAAGAACGAGGTAAGCACCAGAGAATTTATAATCAGTTATATTTCAGTTCTAATTCAGATATGGTTTTTTCTAATTTAATTAAGTTTAAGTTCCTTTTTAGTTCCACTCTATTTTAATTGTTGTTCAGTTAAGTTTCCGTTGCATTTCAATTCTAGTTTAGTTTAAGCTAAGTTTTACTTTAGTAGTAGTTCATTACTTGTTGAAAATTTATTCAATTGTAAATTTAAAAAAAAAAAATTTAATTTTAGCAAAACGAAAATAAAAGCGAAACAAACGGGTCATCCTCAACAAATTCACCAAAATCTGCCCCATCTAAATCTACAGCAGTTGCACTGCAACAACAACACCACTCCACTGAATGTGATCTTATAAAATATATAATTAATCGTATACGAAATCAAACTCATACTAACACCTTAATCAATGATTCTTTATTAGTGGATGTTGCAAAACTAACAGCTACTGTGGCTCAAAATGCCCAACCTTTAACACATAACATTAATATAGGAAATAATGGCAGTAATATTTCACCTAAAAAAATTTATGCAAAAATCAAAAAACTCTCTTTGCCTAAGGAGAGAGATGAATTTTTAAGATGGTATCAAAAATATTTAGAAAACACTTTATTTGGTAATCAACGTCCACAACAGCATTCTATGGATAAAGGTAAGTCTTCTACAACAAAAACTACAAATAATCAACAGGATCAACAGAAACAAAATGATTTACCACCGTCAACTACAGACGATGGTGATTTAGCTGAAGCCGATCAAAATTGTTCCTTAAATAACAGCGGTAGTGGTGTTGGAAGTGGTTGCACGTTAATGAGCAATGGTGTTAGTTCTACATATCATCAGACATTTGCCGAAACTAATACGCAATCCTCGGCTCTAATCCTAATTAAAACTGAACCGTCTAACGATGGAATTGAATATGAAAATAACGAAAATCCTGGTGAAGCTCATTCTCTTAATATTGAAAATAATCAAGAATCCTCCAATTCAAAAATTATTTCTGATATAGCAAATAATGTAACAAATAGTGAAACTCCCCTGCAAACAGTAATGAACTTAAAGGGCAGTGATACTTTAATGGCAACCAATCAAGAAAAATCTGATCTGAAATGTGAAAAACCCGAATTCACAGAAAAAGAGTAATCTAACTTAATGTTTTACTATATTTCTCATGTTTTTAAGGTATTGTACACACATTAATATGTGTTTAATTTATTATTAGAAATGAAATTTATGAAAAATTTGATTGGCTTGCGAAAATTCTTTGCATTTCTTTACAAAAACAAAAGACATTCCTCCATTTTTTTACTTTTACTTGACTTTTTAAATGTATTTACATACTTGTATTCAGTTCAAATTTTTTTTATTGAACAAATTTTTTTTTTGCAACCAAAACAAGAAAAAATTTGGTTTAAAATGTGCAATATTAGTTGCGTTCGAGAACACAAAAGTTTTTACTAACTTTACTGCATTTTACGAAATTGCGTTCGAGTACACAAAATGCAGTAAATGAGAACATAAATTGAGAAAAGTGACAGTTCTTGTCTGAGTATTTACAAATTTTTACTGCAGAAATTTTTGCAGTAAAATTTTGTAAATCAAAAAAACATATGTTTCAAAAGGTAAACAAACAAAAGTAACAAATAAAAAGCATGCAAATTGTGAAAAATTGTTAAATAAAAGAAAAGTGGAAATACAAATTAAACTAAAACAATAAGTGAATACCTATTAATTAATTAAACTTGTTTGTGAAGCATTTATTTGGCTAAATACAAACCTTTAAAATTTTTTTGGTTATGTTAATTTTTTAGAGTTGTAAAAGTGTAAAGTATTTGGGTACTTAAGTAATCAATAGCAAAAAAATTATTCATGTTTTTTTAAAAAATTTTACCCGCTACAAGCTAGTAAAATCAAATAAAATAAAAAACAAACAAATATGAAAGATTACATAAAATAGTTTGTTTGTATTTTCCAAAAATGTTCGTGTTATAAAAAGTATTTAATCGAGTACCGATAAGAAAACGAGTTAAGTAGTCAAAAGTGTCAATATTTTTCAACACTTCAATTATTTTCCATCAGCTGTTGCCTTTATTTTACGAATTTTTACAAATTTTGCGTTCGCGTACTTTTTTGCACAACAGCTTTTTGTGAGAGAAAATTTTTTAGTTTACTCATTTACTGCATTTTACTGTAAAAGTACTCAAACGCACCTATTGTAATCAGGGTTACCGTTGGAAATTTTCGAAAAGGGTCACAAAAAGGGGATTTTCCAGAAAAAGGTGTCAAAAAAAGGGTATTTCAATAAAAAAAAGGGTCAACATTTTTAAAAGCAGTATTTCCCATTTAAATATATATAAAAAGACCAAGTTTTATTTCAGGTAGGCAGTGCTTAAAAACCTTAATTTGTTTATGGAATGCCCTTTCCTGTTTTTAACACTTGACAAAAAGTTTGTTCTTCATCATAATAGCTCATTTTTTTTAATACTTTTTATGTTATATTCCGAAATTTTTTTTACCTATTTAGCGATTTCAAATAAGTTTTTGGTTTTGTTTCCAATTTTGCAATCGTTGGCGAATTTTTTCCTGCAAGTTTTGTGATTCTTTAAAGCTTACCGCTGTTAGCAAATATTTGTGAATTTCAGCAATTTTTACTGAATTTTTTTCATTCCTGTTAGTTTTAGGGACTTTTAATCAATTTGATGACGCTATTTTTGCAAAATTTTTCGAGTTTCTAAATTTTTGCGAAGCTTTCTTGCTCTTTGAGGCAATCCTCGCCGTTTTAAAAATGGTCCCATACATAAACCGATGTCACCTTTTTACAGGGCACTCTTAATATTGTCGATTTTAAAGGGGGCCAAAAGTTTAATGCCTTATGACCAGGGTTACCGTTGGAAATTTTCAAAAAGGGTCACAAAAAGGGGATTTTCCAGAAAAAGGGGTAAAAAAAAGGGTATTTCAATAAAAAAAGGGTCAAGTTTTATAAGCAGTATTTCCCATTTTAATGAACATAATAAGACCAAGTTTTTTATAAGCAAACAAAAAAAAAATATTTCAGGTAGGAAGAGCTCAAAAAACTTAATATTTTTTATGGAATGCTTTGTTTTAAACACCTGACAAAAAGTTTATTCTTTATCATTATAGCTAATTGTTTCATACTTTTTATGTAATTTTCCGATTTAGCGATGTCAAATAAATTTTAGTGTTTGTTTTAAATTTTGCTATCGTTCGCGGATTGTAACCATTTTCTCGATTAAAGCGATTTTTTCCTGTAAGTGTCAGATTTTTTAAAGCTTTTACGATTTTTAATAAATATAAGAGTTTGCTATCATACCGCTTTTACCAAATATTTGGGAATTTCCGCTAATTGAGCAACTTTTACATCTTGTTTTCATTCCTGTTAGGGCACTCTCAACACTGTCGATTCAAAAGGGGGCTAAAAGTTCAATACCTTTTGCCATTATTAAGAGCGAATTTTTTTGAATAAAATATGCTACTGTTTAAGAGAGCAAAACACCAAATTGCATTTTTTTAATAAAATGTCAAATTTTTGTTTCAAAAAGAAACCACCGTAAAAAATAACAAATGAGTTATGTTTGCTTTTAGGGAAATTGTACTTTATTATCAAAAATCAAGGAGAAGAAAGCACGGAATTGTAAGTTTATACTTTGAGTCTGTTCCATATCAAGCAATGCTTATTTCGTAAACATTTGTTAAGCACTTCTGTTCCGCAGTGTTGACAAAAAACAAAATGTGAGAGCTATTTCCAAAAAAGGGTCAAAAAGTGTGTCAAAATATGTGATAATGCTACAAAAGTATAATTTAAAAAAAGGGTCATAAAAGGTATCAACACCGTCGAAAAAGGGTCAAATTGATACTTTAGTATCACAACGGTAACGCTGATTGTAATGTTTCAACTTTCCATTTTTTAATATATGTACTATGTTTGTATATCACCTATTTCCATTAACGACATGTTAATAAGATAAATAATCAAATTACTTTTTACACTTTCGTTAGGCATCTTGAAAAACATTGTGTTTGACATTTGATCGATGGGTGTTTTATTTTTCTTTTATTTTTAACACGTCAAATATGGACAACTTTATACTAGGTGCGTTTGAGTACTTTTACAGTAAAATGCAGTAAATGAGTAATCTAAAAAATTTTCTCTCACAAAAAAATATTTAACTCGTTTTCTTATCGGTACTCGATTAAATACTTTTTATAACACGAACATTTTTGGAAAATACAAACAAACTATTTTATGTAATCTTTCATATTTGTTTGTTTTTTTTTTATTTGATTGTACTTATTTGTAGCGGGTTAAATTATTTAAAAGAACATGAATAATTTTTTTGCTATTGATTACTTAAGTACCCAAATACTTACACTTTTACAACTCTAAAAAATTAACATAACAAAAAAAATTTCAAAAGTTTGTATTTAGCCAAATAAATGCTTCACAAACAAGTTTAATTAATTAATATTTATCACTTTTTGTTTTGGTTTAATTTCAACTTTCATTTTATTTAACATTTAAAATAGTAAAAACTTTTGTGTTCCCGAACGCAACTACTCTCAAATTATAATAAAGATTGCTCACTTCAACGTGAGTGCGATTTTCATTTATCATTTTTTTTAATCGAAGAAATCTGAACTGAATATCCTTAGCTATTTATCAAACCTATAAACATATTAAAATACTGCTATCTTCAATAAAAATATCATAAAAAACCATATATTTCCATATAACATGTGCATCAAAGATTATCAATTTCTTCGTTCAAAAAAATTTTTTCAGTCTGTAAGAACTTCATAAATACAAGTTTGCTTCCTCGAGGAAGCAAAAAACTTTGGAAGTTGTTCAAGTAGCAGGGATTTTTTCATGACTTCTTTAGTACTTAACTACTTGAATGAATTAAAAATGCCTTCCAAAATTCGAATAAATTTTAAATAAGTGAACCCATGAAAAATTACATGCATTGCACCAATTCAACTCTTATGTAGGAATTAAAATTTTCACTATAATTAGGTATTCTTTTAGGATTGAAACGGGACGAATATTATATACAATTGACTTTAATGATTGAGTTAAATTTTTTTTAATGTATATATGTACATATTTAAATATATTTAATTTTAATATGTATTTAAATTTGTTATATCCCAGCTAGCATTTTGTATCATAATCTAATCATTTAGGAATCAGCTTCAAGTGCAAAATACCCGTATATGAGCTCATTTTTCAATCATAAATGATACTCTTGTTGTGAGAAAATGGTACCCTACCGATGAATCGCCTGAAAGAATCATTTGTGATACAATTTTCTGATTCCTTTTTGATCATTTTAATGTAATTTTTTCTAATCATTATTGAATCGTTTTTGTCTCATTTTTTAATCGTAAATTATAAATATGTGTATGTATGTATTTCATATCATTTTTTAATTGTCATGTTTTTTAATTTTTCTACGAAAAATCAGCACCATTATGGCTTTTGAACCAAACAAAAGTAATTGGTTTTTCGCTAAGAAGATATTAAATAATTTGCACTAACATTTAAGTTTATAAATTGTCAATAATTTTTGGGCTTCTTTTTTAGCCAAACTTTTTATTTGTTTGGCTGACATGTAAGTTTCTAAATTCAAAATTTTTAAAAATCATTATTTAAACATATAAATGAATCATATATGAATCCTTTTTTAATCTCTCAAGTGATAAATCAGTTTTTAATCATCAAAACTGATCTGAAAAGAATCATTTGGGTGATTTTTACAAAAAATAATCAGCCAAATGCTAACAACACAAAAAACAACAGGCATTTTGTTATGTAAAATTTACCCGCCGTTGTCAAAATCTTACTACTACATAGGGAAAACAAAAGGCAAAATGTAATTTATAATACATTCCCATAATGCATAAAAAATTAATATCGAGCACCAATGAAAATACGCATTAAAATCATTAAAGATTCATTGCTTTTCATTCACACTCATTTCAGTTAATATTCCAGATCAATGAAAACCCCGATTTAATTACTGAACTTTCATTGGTTCTAAGCAATATTTTTAATGACGAGCCGTTTACCTAAATGTGAACCCATGCTCGCCAATGACACGCTAATGTTAAAATCATGCATGTTTCACCTAAAAAGAACCAGTGCATTATCCGCAAAACCCATGCATTTACTACTTCTTTTGCATGACTTGTTTTGCTGGGCTCAATTAGGAAAGTTATTTTATTTCTATGTATTGTAGATGTTTGTCGATTTTTAAATTTTAAACTGAATACACAATTTTCTATTCTATACTTCTACACTTATGTATATAATAAAGAGGTATTGTGAGTGTATGTTTGTATGTAGGAGGTAATCTCCGTAGCTACTCATCTAATTTGTTCCAATAGTTAGAATGGTTCTAAAGGGTGGACATAAGGGCAATCGTTATCTGTATGGAGCATTTTTTTATACTTTTCGATGCTCTCATCCCCCAATTCGGTGGGTGTAACTTCTACAAAGTTTGAACATTCTCACTATAACAGTTCTTAAGATATGCAATACTAAACATTGGCGTCCTATGGGGGAAACTACTTCCCCCGCTGCTACTTAATTCAATTTTGGGGCTCAGAAGGTTTTACTACCAAAAGTTCAACAAAATGCGTGAAGCGGCTCTTAAGATATGCGATATTTAATATTGGAACCCAATGGGGGGTACCAATTCCCCTGCCCCTATCGAAAAATAAGTAGCCTATTTTATTTTTAGGGCTCACGTGATGCTAATGTAAAAATCGGAAAATCGGTTCAGTAGTTTAGGAGTCTATAAGCCAACATACAAACAAACAAACATACAAACATTTTTCATTTATATATATTTAGATTTATAGTATACTATAATAGTAGCTTTAACCACGTTTGAAGACTCTCCCTTTAATAGTTCTTCAGTTGAGCGATATTTAATGTATGCATCCTATGGGAGGTATTTCCCCCCCTGCGTCTACCCGCTTTATTTTTATTTTCAAAAGTGTAGTATACCATAAGAGTGACTTCTAGAAAGTTTGAACATTCTCACTATTACAGTTCTTAAGATATGCGATGTTAAACATTGGCGTCCTATGGGGAAAACCACTTCCCCCGCTGCTACTTTATTTCAATTTCGGGTCTCAGAAGATCGTACTACCAAAAGTTCAACAAAATGCGTTCAGTGGCTCTTATTAATATTTCTATCTATGAGGGGCACTGCTCCTCCCCTGTCTCTCCCGCCCATTTTTATATTGAAATTTATAGTTTACTATAATAGTAGCTTTAACCACGTTTTAAGACTCTCCCTTTAAAAGTTCTTCAGTTGAGCGATATTTAATGTATGCATCCTCTGGGAGGTATTTCCCCCCTACGCCTACCCGCTTTATTTTTATTTTCAAAAGTGTAGTATACCATAAGAGTGACTTCTAGAAAGTTTGAACATTCTCACTATTACAGTTCTTAAGATATGCGATGTTAAACATTGGCGTCCTATGGGGGATTCCAGAAAAAAAATGATTTTATTATTAAATTAAATTAATCCTCAAACCGGTTTAGTTTTTTTCAGTTCCCCAACCAATTAAAAAGAAAAAACACAGAAAACAAAAGATCCCAGCAGTGTAAAAGCATTAATAAAGACCAAAAAAAAATTTAGGAAACAAGTTTTATTATACATTTGTAAATACATATTTAATACACAACAAATCGAGGCATAACCGCAAAAAAAGCTTAAGTAACACCATTTTCCATTTTCGTTTTTTTTAATAAACGACATTATTGGCAACACTTGCATCATCTCCTAAAATGTCATGGTCACATTAGGAACCGTTACGATTTTATAGCAAAAACAATTTTATCTCAAGCGACAATATTCATACAAAATTTTTATGAAATAAAATAAAAAAAACCTTCTCCTGTAAAATTTTGTTTTTGTCACTTAAGCTTTTTTTGCCGTAATGACTCGAAATGTATATATAAACAAATGATTTTTATTTAAATCATTAAGTGGAATATACATCTAATAAAACGGTCAGTAATTAACATTAAAGTTAATTACAAAGTATTCTATAAAGTTTTAGGCGGAATGCATTGTTAGAATGAGAAAAAATTTTAAGTTCCAGAGGCAACCAGTTTCAACAACGCGCAGTTCTTACAATAAACGAATGTCCATGGAATCCATTATAAATTCTCGGAATTAAAACTTGCGGGTTCCTAGTAGAACGAGAAAAGCTAAATTTAGAGCAGAGAGGTGTAGGCAACCCAGTTTTAATTAATTATTATTAGTGAAGTTTCCAATAATTTTTCTCTAAATCTCATATGTAACAAAACCTAACTAAATTAAAAACCAAACAGGCATTGATGCGAATTTTTTCCTTAGAACTATTTTTTCTTACACACGTTTCTGTTGAGGGGACTGTAGAGGAGGCAATAGTTCTACGCGGGATCTTATAACTTTCTAACTTTCTATCTTTCTTGATTCTATCCATCTCATACTTCTTTTCTTTACTGTCTTTTCTTTTTTCTCTTAATTGAAGGTATTCACAATGAACCATATTGGTATCCGAGTGGAAGTGTGCCCTTGGGCGCATAACCTTTCTTAACCTAACCTAACCTACACACGTCAATTCAGCTTCAATAAATATATTTGTGTTTGTGTGCGTTTGCTTTCAAAAAAAAATGGTCAAGCGCATATCATTTGTTTCCAACATACCTAACCGCTATTTTTATTCTTAGAGGGGGCTCCCATACAATATTGTCAATACAGATTAGAAATATATTGAAGAATAATCCCATAACTTGTTTTATTCAGATAGTAACGTAATGGTTACGATCAATTTTTGCGTTTAACGGATCTGCGAATTTTATATTTATATTGAGAACAAAAGTTAACTGCTTTTGTTATGGTTTTTTTTTTTAATTTAAAATTCAGCGTGCGGTTTTCTTTAAAAACTCTAATTTGTTTTGGTTAATTCTTCCAACATTCTATAGTAACAATATCGGCTATCATATTCCATATCATACCAGAAATTCACAGCAATACATTTATGACTCTGTTGTACATGGTGATACCAATAGTTTGGCAAATAAAGCATATCACCGGCATTAACTCTTACCCTCAAAGGCTTAACTTTAGAATATTGAGGATATTTAAATAAATCTGGAGCCAATGGATCTACACTTATCCATTCGGTTAACATAGGGTCATTGCTTAAACAATTTTCACCTTTCTTTTCCCCCTGGGGGCACATTACGGGTTCTATGTGATATTGTTTTGTTTCTGCATTACGTTTGTACAGTCCTGTGGGATATAACTGCTTAGGTATCCAAGGTAAACAATGAGGTGGAAGCAGTATAAAATCTTTATAGCCAGAAATAACACAATATAAATTATCATAAGGATCCTTATGCATTGAAGTTACAGCTCTTTCGTCACCCATCCAGAAGTTAACAGCATCTGGCGGTTTATTGAAACATTTTTCTGCAAATTCCAATACAGAACAATCGATATCCTCACTAAGTTCCGGAAAATCCAAAGAAAAATTCGAGTTTTGTTTTTGTATGTAGTATACAGCACCAAATGGATCATTAAGATATTGTAAAAATTCCCCCATAGTACATTGTTCTTCAAGGGGTAAAACAAAATACTCTTTTTTGTCTTCATATCTAACAGCCAAACCATCTGCATAGCCATTGGGTGTTATGGCCACATCCACTAGTTTGTTACCAAGTTTTTGTTTAAAATAGTCGGGTCCCCATTTTTTTATAGCAGGCCATGAAGCAACAGCATTTCTTAGAATAAGTGGCTGCTGTTTGGCATAATATTCTCGAGCAAAATCAATGGCGTCCGGGATGGCGTGAAGTTCTGCTATTTGAGTACCAATACATAAATCATTAGCCTCGTTTATAAGTAAATCTAAAGCAGAATGTATTTTATCGACCATTTGTAAAAAAGGTGTATGAAAAAGACTAATTGAAACAATGGTGACCAAAGCGACCCTTTGTACAAGGTGGCAGCAATACCACAGAATACTAACAACTGTAAAAAGTGACGTGTGAAAAAGGCCCCAATCAGTTGTGAAGTGGCATGCAGAGACCTGCGCCGTGGAATTTCATCGGCGGCGGCGGCTGAAGCAAAAAAATGCTCGTCGGCGGCTCGCTCCGGCTGTTAGCCGATGTGGCTGTCAGCCGATGGGATATGTATATTAAAATTATATGTATCTACATTTGTGTAAACATATTTGTATGTGTTTATATTATAACAAACAATTTAAGCCATTTTTCATACTATAATTCACTACTCATGGCATAAAAATAGGTTTTTGTTTAAACAAGAATATCATGTTTTCAATGACACAGGAAATCAATCATTAATTGAATAATTAGCTATTCCAGAGGTACAAAATTTAAAATTTTTACATATAAAACAATTATAATAAAACACACCATCTTTTTTTAAGAACTTCTATTTATCTTTGTTCGGCTTGAAAACGGTCTTTTAAAAAAGGACAAAATGTGGTACAGTGACACACCAAAATTTCGATCACGTTGAAGGGTAGTCTTGGTGTGTTGACCGCGTACACGAATACCTCAGTAGTGACGCAAACAAACATATTTTCGTTTTACTTTAAATTCACTTTTCTTGTTAAGCATATTTTCGTAATGTACGAAATCTGAATTAAACTCGGCAACCGTATCGCTGGAATCAGTTTCATCCTCCATTACTTTTGATGTTTTAAAAAATAATTAGTATTGTGGTTGTTTTGTTGAACTATTTATGGTTTTTAATCCAAATTTTAATATTCTAATTAGGCTAAAATTCATTAAATTGAATTTTACAACATGAAATTAATTAAAATTTATTGATAATTTTTCATTCTTGACTGAATCTGGGCTCGAACCCAGTACAGGTTACCATTACATGTTTCGATTGATACCACTTAATTCTCACACATATTTATTTAATTTTCAATTGCCGCCAAATATATAGTTTTAAAAACAATCAACACTTAAGGCTTTTTAACAAAAGTGATTTGGTCAAATTTTTACAGAGTTAAAACTTTTCGGCGGGAAAATAAAGAGAATAGTTATCACAAAAAATAATCAACGATTGCACCAGTGTTCACTCATTTTCCTATAGGTATGTCGTTATTTTAAAAATGTTGATGATGAAATTTTGGTGCTTTATAAACAAGAAACTAAAAGTTGCACTTTTTAAGGATAGACAAACAAAAAAGAATGTATCAAGGTGTTTAAAAAAGAGAATAAAAATTATTTACAAAGTAATCGGTGGCTAAGCTGCAGCCGATTCTTACATAGCGTTTACATTTGCCAGTACTGGCAAGACAGTAGCAATTCATTCAAACTTTTTCACTAATACATAAACACTTTTACAGCTATTTTGTTTTTGCATTGTTTTGCCAACTAATATGTATATGCTTACTGTCTTGCCAGTACTGGTAAATGTAAACGCTGTGTTAGCCGAAAAATTTTCGGCGGCGGTGGCTACAAATATTTTCATCGGCGGCTGGCTAACAGCCGGCTAAGCCGGTTCGGCGCAGGTCTCTGGTGGCATGGTGTAAAAAACAGACCGCAACAATCAACACAAATGGCGTGATCAAAACAAAAATAACAAAACAAAACCACGTTAAACAAATGCATTAGTTCAACAAACGTTGCTTTTTTGTGCAAAAAAATGTATGTAGTAATATTGTTTTCTTTTAAAATGTTATTTACTTACTTAAATATTATTTACTCGTGTTGTGGTGAAATTAAAAGTTAATTTTTACAACTTACTGAACAACCTAAACAAAAGCGGCAAGCGTTTTTTAAACATAAAAATTTTATTTAAATACAATTTCAATAAAACAAACCGACATAGCGATCCGTTAAATAAAATTTATCAGCCGGGTGGTTTCTAATTCGCATTTTAATGGTTTGTTTCGTATAAATTGTATGCAAATGAGAAGTTTTGACATACAAAAAACGCTTCCGCTCTTATTTAGGTAGCTCAGTAAGGGTGTGTGTGACTGTGGCAATACTACAAAAAAGTAGCACAGCTGTGCCAATGTATATTTATAGCAGGTAGTCTCGGAAAGCCAGCTGGTTATTTTTTAGTTGCTTGTTTTGTGATACAAACTGTCAAATGTTGTATAGTTAACAAGTAAACAAGGTTTTCTGTTTTATTCTTTTGTCTCTTTTCAACCCCTTTGCTGTGTGACAGTTCGTATCACAAAACAACACTAAAAAGCCCTGTTGTTTGTTTTATTGTACAATTGTTGTAATCTCGCGGCTACCTGCTATAAATATACCTTGAGCTGTGCTTTCAACGCCACCTGAAAAATTAATTCGCCTTGATTATAAGTCTTTACCAGTGTTACCGGGGGAGATTAAGAAGTTACGATTTTAAGTGAAAAGTTACATCTGATATATTCATTGAATTAAAAGTAAAGTGATTTATTTAATATTATTTATATGGATATTGGTGAATTAAATTAGTAATATGTACATTAGGGCGGGTCGATTTTTTTTTTTAAATCGTATAGCAAAAACCAATAAATTGTTTGTTTTTCCTGTTTGTTATTGACACTCAGGAAATTTCAATGTTTAAAAAAAAGTCACGCTGGATTTCTTAACATTGGGTTCAGCTGACATTTTTTGTCGTAATAAACGTCAAACTTTATAAAAAAACAACGCTGACAAAAATTGTAGAGTTTTTTTATATCGACTTTGACGTTTGGGTATGACAAACAATTGTCAGGTGTAGACCCCATGTAACAAGAAAAGAGGACCTAAACTGACGTGGGGTGCTGAGGCATTCATGAAAAGAAAAAGTACTGAAAAAAGTACCATAGTACTAGATAGATTTTTACCCCGGGTCTCCACGTAGCAATATTTATTGCGGCAAACGTCAAATTTGATTGCTCCATAAAATTTGCAACATATGGACCGCATATTGCCATGAGTGGCAATCCATTGCGAAATGATTGCTCTTCTTATTGCTTGAGCAATTATTGCTTAAGGCCTGTTTACACGGTAATACATTGTATTACGACATAATTTATAATGAGAGAAATCATATCATGTAAAAGCAAAATGCATTGAGTAAGAGAGAATACGAATACAAAATCTGACAAGCGGTCGGTAAATGATTTTTTTCTAAACCATTTTAGAAACTTATGTATTTTCATCACACCAGAGGTGTATTTTAACGGAGTATATTGAAGGTGGTAGCATTGTTATACAATTACAAAAACAACTCAGGAAATTTTTATGTTGTTTTTGTAAAAATTTAAAACTGCAACCATCTGTTTTGTTGTTATTATTTTTAATTTTACTTATACCATCCGTGTAAACATGAATTATACTTACAACAGATTTTTATTTTTTTCCTTTTAAACACGGAGAGAATTTCATAATATTTGATTCTACAAAGTCGTAATACATTGTATTACCGTGTAAACTGGCCTTTAGCAATCTGCTGTAAAATGAGTTGTCATTTATCTGACATTTCATTTCTCTGTACGTTTGTTTATGGTAACGCAATTTCACGTGTTCTCCAGCAATATAGTTCTGCCGACGTTATTGCTTGTACTTATCAATACAAATTGCTACGTGGAGACCCAGCGTTATAGTTGTAGTTTTTCCTTTGGCCAGAGTGATGAATTTATGAATATTATTTGTATCAAGCTAATAGGGCCTATATTTCTTAAATGTAAATACAATTGAATTTTTTAATTAAAATATTTTGTTCCCGACGTTTCGTCGACTTTTTCAAGGGATTGTCTATTTAAAAATTATAAAAACCATTTGCACACTTTTGTACCCATTTTCTAGCATACACAAAAATGCATCATTATTTCTGGGCATACAAAATATTAAAAAAGCATCTTAGATAAGCGGTTGTTAATTTTGAGAATATTAATAAAATATAATTTTTTGTGAAAAGAAAAAACGTATGTTTATAAAGTTTCATATGTTAAAGTTCATTGGTTTAGTACCAAAAGGTAAAACTAATGGAACTTAACCCTAACCGTCTTTGGCTGACCACACCAAATTTGTGTTTTGCTTGCAATATTTTTCGAATATATCAAACAAGAAAAAAACGGGCGTAAATTTTATAAATGATATGTTTTGAATTGAAGAATGAGTTTGAATCTAATCAGAAAACTGCGGCCCGTTATGAGCTAAGTTCAATTTAACAACAAAAACATGTATTCCATTAGCCTGGGTTCACACTATGAAAGTTTTATTTCAGAAAGTTTCAGCTTATTGGTGAGAGGGGAAGAGAACTTCCTATGATTTCCTTCTCTCTCACCCATAAACTCACACTTTCTGAAAGGGAACTTTCATAGTGTTAACCCAGACTAAGGAATATATGTAATTAGAAAAATCCATATATTTTCAATGAGTTTTTTTGTATGCGACTTTCTCAAAATGCCTTCGATAAAACAACGGTATCAAATTTTTTATAAGCTTCGTAGATCCCAAACTAAAATCTTCTTGCCCAAAATTTATATATGTATCTCTAATTTAAGCAATTAATTACTCTCAATGAAACTTCTTTGTTTAGATGGACATTTTTACGTTCTTATTTATTAGAAATTAAATGGATTTAAAAAGAAAAAATTTTATGGAAAATATAACTAAAAACACAATTTAAACCTACAATCTAATTTTGTATTAATACCGCAATTATGTATGTATATTTCAATTTAAAAAGTTTCCATAATAAAAAGAATGTTCTTGTAAAAAATTAATCTTTTAACTTTTTTGCCCTCGTTAAAAAAAATTTAAGATTTTTCTCTTCAAAATGGGAGAAGGGAGAAAACTCCCGGGGAATTTTTATTCATAATTGGGATGAAGATTTTTGTTTTTGCCAAATGAAGATTTTCCTTCCAAATATTCTGGCAACGCTGGTCAGCAGTGTCTTCGCTGCCACTTTTACCCTGCGGCCACACGATCAAGTTTTTCTTGAAAGTCTTTTACATATACTGTGCCCATGCTCTGTAACTCTCGCGTCGAGAAACCTTTCGATTGAAATGTGTGAAATGAAACAAAAATGCCATATATTGAAACAAACAGTTGTTTTTCTCACTAAACCACAAAGTATACAGAGATGACTAACCCTGCCTTTAAACATGCAAGTAGTGACATGCCACTACCAGAGACCTGCGCCTTGACGGCTTAAGCCGGCTGAGCCGCGCCGCCGATTATTTTTAACAGTCGCCGCCGCCGAAAATTTATCGACTAAAGTTGGCTTAAAAACAGCCGCCGGTCACAGTCATTTAATCGAATATTCCCTACAAGAAATGCATAACCAAAACTATAAAAAAAATTTTTCAACTCTTTTTATTTTTTATAAAAACAGTTTTTTTTTTAATAAAAAAAATGTTTATGATTAAGATATAGTCCTTGTATATATTCAAAGGTTTTGCGGTAAAAATTTAAAATCTCATTTAGGAATAGATAAAAGTCCACAAGCATTAAAATAAGTATATATGCAAATTAATTTTAGTATTCAAACTAAAATATGAAAGTTGGTAAAAAAAATTATTTTTAAATTGGACTAAGTTAAAGTCGGCTTAAGCTGGCTTTGAGCCACCGCCGGAAATATTTTTGCAAGCCCCCGCCGCCGACAAAACTTGACGGCGCAGGTCTCTGGCCACTACTGTATACATATTATAAAAGAAAATTTGTTCGAAATAGTCGAATCTCATGCCATTGGCTTTTGTGTTTACATATGCCACTGCGAGTTCATTTTCAAAATGTCGTTGAAGCGTCAACTTAGGCAAATTTGTTTACTTCTCAAATTAAAAAAAAGTACCAAAAAACAAAATAGAGCTACCGAGTTAATAATATTGGCACATTTTTGGGGAAATTTTTTCATTTATTTATAAAAGCAATATTTAAACAATATTAATGCTCTATAATTAACAAACTTGCTTTTATAAATGCACTTTTCAAAAAATTTATCATAATAATACATTTAACAAGTTAAAACATAATTTACAACTTTACAACAATCCAGTAAATGTGAATTAAATTTTAAACAGGGTAACATTGCTTATCGTTTTGACATTTAGTGGCATGCAAGCGCCAAAATTCCACTCGCATGCAATTATTGCTGCCACTGGAGTTGCCATTGCGAAAAATGTGAGTGTATTAGTAAAAAAGTGTACGTGTATTGAGTTTTTCGAACTGGCAGTGGCATGTGTAAATGCTAGGTTAACATTTTATAAAATATACGATTTTTTTTTTTTTTCAAATCTCGTTTGCAAACAACAAACAAAGTCGCACTTTTCATACAGGCATGTTCTGAAAATCACTTTTTCGTAAAGTGATTTGAAATCACTAAAAAGGTGTTCTGCCCACAAAAATTTTTGAAATCTCGTGATTTAAAACCGGTTAGATTACAGCATGATGATTTCAAATCACTTGAAGTTTTTTTAAGCATTTTGTTTTTAGATCTGTAATAAAATTATCACAAACACTTTAAATGATTTGTTCTTTATTTGTTTTTGCATAAAAATTAATTATTTGGCACGGGAGAACCTTAAAATTTACAAATTTAGGAGGCCGCTGTATTTTTTGCAGTTTTGTTTACATTTTTCGTGATTTACTTTTTAGTAGTCTGTGGTTGCCAGAGCAAAAAAGTCTTAAAGTCGTGTAGCATATGACTATTTTCTTCAATTAAATTAAACATTAAAAATAAAAAATAAGTTTATCTGTTACAAAAAACTAAAAGTAAACCATAATTATGAAGTTTGATTGGTTAAATTTTAATATATGACGGTAAAAAATAAATGAAAATGGCAACCAAACGTACTAAATGAATGGCAATATTTTAAAAAGAAGCGCACAGTTGTTTTCTCGTGGTTTAGAACAATGAAAATCACGACTAAAAATTAAAAATCTCGTGATTTTCAGAACACCAAAATATTTCTCGGGTGATTTCAAAATCGTTCGTGATTTGAAATCACCGTGATTTCAGAACATGCCTGATAGTTTGGTATAGCCGGCGGTTGTTTTTTCACCACCGTCGTTAAAAATGTTTCAATTTTGTTAAATTTTGGTCGCCGTAAGCGATATGTGTGAATGGCGTTCTCAACGCCTGCAATGTCACATAGGCTTCGAGTACAATGCTATGAAATTTATAACGTAACGACGTAATCTCTTTTGATAGTTTTGAGTTACAGACACACTTTTTTCTCACTATTCGGAAAAACCATGGAATTTGAAACAACAGTAAAACAACTAAACTTTGTTTTTGCTTTCAATATAAATTTCTAAACGAAAATTTTTATTTTACTTTGAAAAACAGTTAGTTAATATAGAAAACTTTAATAAAGGTAAAATTACTTTTGTGTAATTTTGTGTACTTTTCTTATATAAACTCATATTTGGGATTATTGGCGAATCTTTTTAAACTAAAATCTAAAAAGACTAAATGTTGGTGATTTTCGATATATTATTTGGCGATTCAGGTGCAAATAATCTGAGAGTCCTGGTACTTACATGTGTACAATATTTTGCTTTTGCATGAGGATAAGCAACCCTACAAGAAGACTACCGGTAATTTTACTAGTTATATGATTGGTAGTGTTGACCGATATATTTTATTAAGAGCAAACCGAAACTCTTGTGTACATGTGATTTTGCCTCTCTTTCTAACTAATAAATTCCACTCGACTGCGGAACATATAATGTACTTCTTTCTCTTCTGCTTTTTATTAGTTAATGATAACCAAAATAATGGTTAATACTAACAAGTTAGTCATAACGTAAATATTGGTTAGCACTAACTAGTATTTCATAACGTAAAAATTGGTTAGTATTAAATAATACTTTTTTTTAAATTAAATTTTTTATTAAAAAAATTATAATCGATTTTCGTTAATACATTTCAGTCAGAAAATTAGATTTCAGTAAAGTTAATACCACGTACCATTATTTCTGTGGTTGCTCTTTAACGTTCCACTTCTTGCATGAGTCTGGAAATGAAGGTAAACGTACGTGTGCCCAATCAATTAATCGTAGATCTTAAATCTTATATTGTTAAAAATTTGCGTGCAAAAAATTAAATACATATGTACTTGAAAAGCCATCAGGATTTTTAATAATTCTTTTTGTTCCTTTATTATCACCACAAAACCTTTAACGATTATCCTGGCCAAAGCTACCACCCGAATGACCGCTACCTGTTGAACAAGCACTTCTTTCAAAACGACCTTTCCGCATATGACCTTTGTTGTTTCCTGATAATCCACCACCACGTCCTCTGAAGCCGCCGTTAGTACACCCTCCTTTACCACTAGCATTTTGATAACAGCATTTTGGCGGTGTGACTTTTTTTATAGTAGGTATTTTTTATCTCACTACTTAAGTTCCAAATTATATATTTAATTTAATTGATTTTGAAAAATTCACAAATTTTTACACGCGCATGACAAAAATATATTAAAATATTGGCATTTTTGGGAAATGCTAGTTGTACCATTCTAACATATGTATATGCTAGAGTGGAACAACTAATCTGAAATTGTTGTAAGTGTGTTATTCATTTTTTTAGTTTTGGCTATGCACTTCTTGTAGGGTAGGTTATATAAATATGGTTGATCCTTTACCCTGCCTTTACACATGCAAGTAGTATATACGTATTATCTACGAAAAAGTCGAAGAAGCCGAAAGTCTTGCAAGTAGCTTGAGTGTTTACACAGTCAGCTGTAAGTTCATTTTTTAAATGTTCTCGAAGCGAAAACATCCTATAAAAAACTTTGTTTTCGGTTTAACAACATTACCATGTTAAAACAAGTAAGAAAGTATAGTCGGTCAAGCCCGACCATTTGATACCCTACACCACAGTATTAAAAAACACATCATGCTTATATGTCCATATAAATATGGATTTATCTATGTTTATAAAACTCATTAAAATCCCCTTGTGGTCCTATTTTTGAAAAACTGTATAGCTTATGTGTCCATATATGTAGATATGGATCTATCTATGTTTTGAATTTCATTTAAATCGGTTTGAAAGGCAGAAATTGGCCCTATCTCCCCTCGTGGTCCTATTTTTTAAAAAATACATCCCTTTTGTGTCCATGAAGATATGGTTTTATGTAAGTTTTAAATTTCATTAAAATCGGTTTGATAGTTTCTGAGAGGAAGAAATTTCCCCTATATTTCCTCGTGGTCCTACGATTTGGCCCATTTTCAATAGGCTTGGTCCCTGTGTCAATAAGAACCTATGTCCCAAATTTTATCAAATTATCTCCAAATTTGCGACCTGTACTTTGCGCACAAGGTTACATGGACATCCAGCCAGCCAGCCGGACGGACATCGTTAATTCGACTCAGAAAGTGATTCTGAGTCCATCGGTATACTTTAAGGTGGGTCTAGGACCAATATTTTAAGGCGTTACACACATCAGCACAAATGCATAATACCCTCTCCACTATTGTGGTGTGGGTATAAATATTAACAAGTTATAACAAAATAAATTTAATAATTCCTTCTTTATTTAATTTTCGGTCCATCTTGATAAAAAATTATGTTTATTTTATAAAAAATATGACTCCAGTATATTGGCGATTTCATAATATTACTGAGAAAATATTTTGATAAACAATTTTTTTTTTGTTTTAAATGCTTGAAATTTATGATAAAATTACCATTGAGATGGGTTGTTGTATAGTTGTTCTCTTTTTTACATGTTGTTTTTTTTTTTTTTGTAAATACACAGAAAATCCGCTATAAACATAACTTATATTACTAAAGGCTAGATTACACTATTATACTTTGTATTAATACATGTCAAAATCTCAAGTAATATGACAAAGTGTGATAGTGTGAATGCAATGTGTCACGAAAATGACAAGTATTATGAAAAAAGTTTGACATCCCATACGACTTAATCGTTTTTTGAAAAATATCTAAACAATAATACTTTTCATTGGATCAGGGTTGCATTTTTTTCATGCGTGGGTGTTTATACTTTGTGGGATGGTGTGAACACAAACTGTCATGTTACATTAGATTTTTTGACAGTCGAAACAAAACTCATTAAATTTCTATCTCACAAAGTATTATGGAATACGTAAGACTTGTGAGATAGTGTAATCTAGGCTTAAGTACTAGTAAATTGATAAAAAAGTCATCCATGGTAACACTTTCTTCATTTGTCATTTTACTTGCTGCAAGTGTCAAAACTTTAATGATGAAACAGAACTGGGGCTGAACCATGGTGGAATAAGCAGGTGGTATCGTTACGGCAACAAATACAACATTACAACAAAAATGGAAATTATATCACCGTTTAAGTCATAAAATACTTTCAACAAAAATCAAAGAGTGCCGTTGAACGTGATGAAATAAATAAATTTTTAGTCAATTTTTATCAATATCTTATTTATTTCAATTTAAAATTATCAAAAACTTTAATAATATACAATAATAACAGCACAAAACGTGGACTTTTTGTAAACATAAACAAAACTTTGACATAAACCTAGACAAACAATGCAACCCTACAAGAAATGAATGAGCGAGTAGTCACATTTTTCATTTTGGTGTTAAGAAAATGATAGAAAGAAATGATCGAATGTGACCGAAAACTTTATTTCCACCCCACCTTGTAGTCAACTCGCCTTGCTGCCGACGTTTTAATTATGGGCTTTAAAATGTTTGCCTGAAGTTGAAGACTCAGTTCTGTTTCATCATTTACACACCGTTTACATTTGCCAGTACTGGCAAGACAGTAAGCATATACATATAAGTTGGCAAAACAATGCAAAAACAAAATAGCTGTAAAAGTGTTTATGTATTAGTGAAAAAGTTTGAATGAATTGCTACTGTCTTGCCAGTACTGGCAAATGTAAACGCTATGTTACTTGCAAGCAAATTCTCTTGCAAGTTGGGCTTCAAGTACGAAAGATGTGATGGGGTTAGTAAAAATGTGTGAGTGTATTGAGTTTTTCGAACTTGCACAGGCAAGTGTAAACCCCAGGTTAGCCGACTAGATAACCCTGCCTTTACACAGCGTTTACATTTGCCAGTACTGGCAAGACAGTAATACTATGTTTCCACTATGAGCAAAACAACTTGTTTTGAGCAAAACGTGTCAAAGTGTTTCCATTATGTAGAACTGGTTTTGGTTTTCGATTTTTCGAAATCAATTTGACATTTATGTTGTAAACAAATATGAAAGCCAAAAAAAATATGTGTTGAAAAAAAAATATTTTTCTTTAACAGGAAATTTTCTTGTTTGTTTTTTAATACACAGATATACATATATGTACGTATATAAAAGCCCATAATTTACTACCTTTTTACCATATTATTTTATTATTTTTACGCTGCAAACAAACAAATCAGCTGGAGAGTTGCATAAACCTATTTAATAAGTCTTGATATTTTGGTAAATATGTCACTTTTTTCGAAATGGTCAATTACCAATAATGGATAACCCAGAGTTGTATTCATGATTTTCAACATGTTTTGGAGCAAAACTAGTTTTTGTTTGAGTTTTCGAACATTTAAAATGTATAGGAAAACAAGTAGCAAAACACTTGTTTTGCTGCAAAACTAGTTTTGTGGCCCAAAACATGTAAGTGGAAACGTACTATAAGCATATACATATTAGTTGGCAAAACAATGCAAAAACAAAATAGCTGTAAAAGGGTTTATGTATTAGTGAAAAAGTTTGAATGAATTGCTACTGTCTTGCCAGTACTGGCAAATGTAAACGCTATGTTACACATGCAAGTTATTACTTGCAAGTAGTATATACGTATTATCAACGAAAAAGTCGAAGAAAAAGCCGAAAGTCTTGCAAGTAGCTTGAGCATTGTTGCCAACTTTTTTTGAAGACACCGTCAAATCGTACTTCAAAAGCCGCTAAATTTTTTATTTAGCGTAAAAGGTTTTGCAATATCGCTTAAATCTCAATATTTTGCAAAATGTATATACAAATCAAGATATAGAATGCTTTTTTAAATGTATACGACTTTTTATTAAAATTAAATAGTAAGATTTTTGATTTCCACGATATTTTTTTTAGTCCAGGAAAACTAATAAAAAGGTTTTAAATTCAAATCCGTTTTAAGTCTTTTTCTATCACGTCTAGTTTTTTATTGTGGGCTGGTGATGCTAATATATTTCATCATGACTGGAACAAAATATACAAGGGATTACGAATAAAATTTTTTTTTAAATATTTAAATTTCTTTTAAATAACATTTTTTTTTATATTTTTAACTGCTTCGGAGCTATTCAGAAGTAAGTTGCGATAAATTTGGGTTTTATGCAAAACAAAAAATATTACTTTATTTTGTTTTCAGAAATGTATAAAAAAAATTTATAAGGACAAAAGTTTTACATTTGTTCTATTTGGATTAAGTTACTAGCATATGACTTTGACTTAAATCGCAAATTAGTTGTATCCTGCAAATCGCAATAGCAAGAAGTATGGCGACTTAAAATTGCAAAAGAGAACTAAAATATTTGTAAAAAAAACTTTGGCAGATCGCAAGCTAAACGCACGAGTTCAAGAACACCACAAAATAAATATTGCGTTTCGCGATTTCAAATCGTGCGATTGTCAGAACATGGCAAAATTAATAAAAAAATGTTTTTATAGCGGAAGTGAATTCAATTTCGAAAAAACAAAGTTTGTTTTTTCTTCTTACTTTATAATTTTAATAAAAAAAAATACATTCTTGAAATCTCTTATGTTATGAAAAAATTTTAAACTTTTAAATACCTAGACTAAAAATTTTATATTCTTTTGATATTAAAAAAAACGCTAGATTTCCCGCTAACCGTCAAAACGGAAATTTTGCCGCAATGGGTACGTAAAAACCGCTAGAATCGCAGTAAAACCATCAAATTGGCAACAGTGAGCTTGAGTGTTTACACAGTCAGTTGTAAGTTCATTTTCAAATGTTCTCGGGGCGAAAACATCCTAAAAAAAAACTTTGTTTTTTGGTTTAACAACATTACCATGTTAAAAATATTAACAAGTTAAAACAAAATAAATTAAATAATTCCTTCTTTATTTAATTTTCGGTCCATCTTGATGAAAAAATTATGTTTATTTTATAAAATTTCTGACTCCAGTATTGCCGTAGTGGCGATTTCATAATATTACTGAGAAAATATTTCCATTAACAATTTTTTTTTTCAAAATTCTTGAAATTTATGATAAAATTACCATTGAGATGGATTGTTGTATAGTTGTTCTCTTTTTTACGTGTTATTTTTTATAAATACACAGAAAATCCGCTAAAAAAATAACTTTTATATTACTAAAGGCTGTTTTACACTATCATACAAGTCTTAAGACTTTTGGTCTTACGAAATGAAATGATTTTTGGTCTGATTGTCAAAAAATCAAAGAGAAATTTTTTTTCATTACATTTTGCTTCTACACTATCACACTTCAAATAAAAAGTAAAATCTTTGTGATTTATGAGATCCACTTTAGATTACAAAATAAAGACGAAAAAACATTTTATCAAGCATTGGAACATTGTTAGCTGGCGTATTATTCACTAACTTGCACATTTAAACTTGCACCTTGGTCCTCAGATATATTTTTGCTTTATTTTTAATATTTAATAATTTTTATTTTGATGTGGCCGGCAAATTATTCAACAGCTGTTTTTTTATTTTCTTCTAGGGTGGAAAGGTTGATACAATCATATTTTTTTATTTTTTTTTCGTCTGTGTACCGTATTTAACGATTTTTTACAACAACTATTTGTGATTTATTTAAATTTTAAAAGAATTCACTTGAAATTTTATATTTTTTTTATCGTTTTGCAATTTTTTATTAGAAAAAATAATAGTGAATATTTGTGCACAACATTTTAATTTTCCATCCCTGATTTTCTTCTTGTGCTTTTGTAAAAACACAATTCTGATAAAATGAAAAATCTAATCGTTTAGAAAAATTTCAAAAAATAGAGAGAACCATACGACTGCCAAATTTCTTTACGTATTTTTTGACATTTCATTACAAAATGTTTTTACACTATTATACATTATGAATTATTTGTAAGTTTTTGACATGTCTTAACACAAAGTATTATAGTCTAAAATGGCCTTAAGTACTAGTAAATTGATACAAAAGTCATCCATGGTAACACTGTTTCTTCATTTGTCATTTTACTTGCTGCAATTGCGGGAAAATTCAGAAGACCTTCTTACTTCAGGCCTTTTTAAAGGCCTGCTTAAAAAATGTTTTGATTTGATTACTATTCTTACGTAACTGCTAAAGAATGCCTTATAGAAGGCCTCGGCTCTTTGGTATAAAAGAAGCGAGAAAAGAAGGAGTAACATTTTTTGTTTTGTTTTTTTGCACAAGCAAAAGCAAAAGAGTTCAGATCCCTTTACAAAAACAAAGTAACATATGTTGTAAATCATTTTCGTTGAAGTTGAAAAGAGAAAGAGTAAAATTTTTTGTTTTGTTTTTTTCGCCAAAGCGAAACAATTCAGATCCCGTTATAAAAACAAAGTAACAAAGTAGGTACATATTAAAATACAAAATAAGAACAATAATGTAAATTATTTTAGTTGAGTTTTGTTCATTAAGGAAGATACATATGTAGGTACTTGTGCTTAAAAGCTTTTTTTTTATTATATACATACTTTTATTTACAATCTATTTTACAATATTTAGCAAATTTGACTATTTCAATAAAAAAATAGGTATCACATGTGTTATTAAACTACAACAAGTTTAATAAAATATATAAACATACGTTTGTAAAATAGGTTTACATATGTATATAAAAAGTTAAGTGTTCATTTTCTATATTGGAGATCTGATATGTACATAAAACCTATTCAGTCTTCTAATTTCATTTGTAAGGAAATATTCCTTAATGTTTTAAACTGATAGCCCTTCAATATGACCTTTAATGCATTTGTAGAAGGATGGTCTGGAAGGCCTTTTAAGAGCCATTAATTGAAAGGGGTTTTACCATACCTTTCTTAAAAACCCTTCAAGATAACCTTTTTGCTAAGGCCTTTTGACAGTCATTCTCTGGAAAGCCTTCTAAAAGCCATTTATTTGAAGGCCTCTAAGAAGCTCTGGGGAAGAAAGGAAAGCGGAAGGCCTTCTCCGCAATGACAACGCGTGTAAAAAAGATATGAGTATGGAATGGAGCAAGAAGGGCTTGTCTATCCAAAAGAAGGGATACAGAGGCCTTCTGGAAGGCCTCCGTGCTCCTTTTTCCCGCTGGGAAGTGTCAAAAATTTACTTGCAAGCAAATTCTCTTGCAAGTTGGGCTGCAAGTACGAAAAATGTGATGGTGTTAGTAAAAATGTGTGAGTGTATGAGTTTTTCGAACTTGCACTTGCAAGTGTAAACCCTAGGTAATTGCCGCAGTTGGCTGGCTTGTCGTTGCCAGATAGAAACAAAAAATTATTGATAATTTTGTTAAAAAATATTTCAACGATAGTATCGTTATCGAAAATAAGCTATCGATAGTCCAATGGAAAGAGAACTATCGATGCCAGCTCTATAGTCAAGCTAATTTAATAGTAATTTTATTTGTTAACTTGTGTTTTAAATACAAAAACAATATAGCGCAAGTATTTAGTGTTCACAAACTTTGAAAGTTTTCATACACCTTACTACAGCAAAGTTTGCCATGTTAACATTTAAAAACTTAACTATTTAACCTGGCCAGCTACTTTAACAGCAATCTGTGATAAACAGGTTTGAGCAGCAGCCTTAGCAAATTTGTTAATTTATTTCATACAACATCTGTGTTAAAGTTCCTTGATTAAACCCACACTTAACAATTGAAAATAAACCAAAAATTATCGAATTTTATTCTAAAAATAATGAACAGTAAAACAAGTACTTCACCAGCACTAGAAGACGAACCGGAAAACTCCACCCCCTCCCTACAAGATTTAAGTGTTAACGCTGAAGAAATCATAAATTGGGTGGAAGAGGCAACTGCTATAATTAAGGATGTAAGGACCCATGTTGCAGAAATTGGTATATCCAAAGTGTTGCCAAGTAACGAATCGCATATTTATCTTAATATAAGGACATTTGAAGGAGCCTCCTACTGCGTACATGTGTCCAGTTTAGGTTTTCGTATTGTTTCTGAATTACATGACACAATAGATGATAATAAGCAACAAATAACCGAGGAAGAGGAAATTTTTGAAACGCCGTATGCTTTATTAGATAAAATAAGTCCGCGATATGTTGAGTCATTTGGTAATCAGCTGTGTAAACAACTACTGCATTTACAGCAAATGAGAACAGAGTTTAATGAGGAAGATGAAGAAGGATTGGATGAGGAGGAAGAAGAGAAACAAGCAGGACAGGAAAATAAAAATACCAAAACTTTAGTGTAACAATATGGTCAAAAGGGGATACAATTTTGAGCAACTCTCCTTAAAATCATTTTTCTTATTGAAATTAAACGAGCTAAAAACTCATTTTGTTTAACAAATTAACAATAAATGTCCTCGATTCCATTCAAATTTTATTGTTCATAATTTTGTTTGTTATCAGCAACAATCTATTTAATGAGTGTTAAATAATAAAGAGTGTCTCGGTGTTTATTTGAATTTTTATAGTAGGTATAATATAAGTTTGTAATTTTATATGTAAGAATATTTTTTATTAAATGAATTATGCATAATTAAATGCAACAAACCCATCATTTGTTTGGTTTTTTAACATTTTTTTTATTATAATGGTTCTTGTTTTACTTTCTATTATTTTTTTTTCTTTTATTTTTTGAAGATTTTTGAATAAATATGTTTGTGCTTTTTAAACTTTTAAGCGTTTTAAAAATAAAGATTGTGATTGCAACTCCAAATCGGTTAGTTTCCTTACAACTGGTATTAACTGTTCTACGTGATCTTTGTAACCAGTGCCAGTATTTAGATTTTTCTCGCCGTATACCACCTTGCCATCAAAGTCATTAAGTGGTACTGACATATTTTTATCCACTTGCTGAATTGTAATATTTAAATGATCTTCAATTTCGGCTAAAAGCTAAATTTAAATGAAAAAAACATAAATGGTAAATTAGTTGATTATTAAATTAAAAAAACAAGTAAGAAAGTATAGTCGGTCAAGCCCGACCAAATGATACCCTACACCACAGTATTAAACACATCATGCTTATATGTCTATATAAATATGGATTTATCTATGTTTATAAAACTCATTAAAATCGGGTTAAAAGTTTGTGAGGGGCAGAATTTGCCCCCTACCTCCCCTTGTGGTCCTTTTTTTTGAAAAACTGTATAGCTTATGTGTCCATAAAGATAAGGATCTATCTATGTTTTAAATTTCATTAAAATCGGTTTGAGAGGCAAAAATTGCCCCTATCTCCCCTCGTGGTCCTATAATAATATAATCCCTTTTGTGTCCATGAAGATATGGTTCTATGTAAGTTTTAAATTTCATTAAAATCGGTTTGATAGTTTCTGAGAGGAAGAAATTTCCCCCTATCTTCCCTCGTGGTCCTACGATTTGGCCCATTTTCAATAGGCTTGGTCCTTGTGTCAATAAGAACCTATATCCCAATTTTATCAAATTATCTCCAAAATTGCGACCTGTACTTTGCGCACAAGGTATCATGGACATCCAGCCAGCCAGCCAGCCGGACGGACATCGTTAGTTCGACTCAGAAAGTGATTCTGAGTCGATTGGTATACTTTAAGGTGGGTCTAGGACCAATATTATAAGGCGTTATACACATCAGCACAAATGCATAATACCCTCTCCACTATTGTGGTGTGGGTATAAAAATCAGGGCTAATTTTGGCAGTCGTGATAGAATAATTTTTCGATTCGAAAGCAATTTTTCTTCTAATTCTTTCAGTAGGTACTGAACTAATCGAAATTATTTTTTCAGAGAAATCAAACTGCTTTCTAATCGAAAAAGTATTCGGTCACGACTGCCAGAATTAGCCCTCTGAATATTTTTATTTAAAATTACTAAAAATCAAACTGGTCAGCAAAAAAATTGTTTCAATAAAATTATATGAAATATAAAGGAATAATATGGAATATTAAGGCGCTAAACTAAAATCCGTTTTCAGTTTTTTTCTATCACGTCTGTTTGTTTATGGGCGCGACTAATATTTGCCCCGAAAAATGATGCGGTTCTGATAATACATATCGTCATAACTTGAGAACAATTTGTCCGATTTTGATCAAAACACTTACAAAGGATAAGGAAAATATTTCCTTTAAATTCATCCAAAAAACATTTATTTTATTTATTTTCAGCAATAAGTTGCGATAAATGCAAAATAAAACAAGACGTGATAGAAAAAATCTGCTTAATAAGATTATAAAGCACTATACGGCACTCGATGGGTTATATCTCTATTAAGAAAGCCCCAAAATTCGGAATATTTTACTACTACTATACTAAGTATTACCGCAAAACTAGGAACCAGTTTCTTTCAAAATAAAGATCAAACAAAATATTATGCAACATTGCCAAAACAGCATTTGAAGTAATTGTACAATGACCAATTAGAAGTCTAACGTTTTTCCTATAGTCCTCCTATATAGTTGGCGTTGATTATTTGTATTCAATAATTAAGACGAACTTCAGACAGTTAAAGCTTCTCCGATTAGTTGTTTAAAGAGATTTAACAAAATCTATCTTTCTCAGATAATTACAAAATCCACTTTCAACGCTTTCATGTAATTAAATAAACTTATGTATAAAAAATGTTTGTGACAAAATTAACAACATACATTTCTTTCATTGTACCAAATACAACAACCTTTTACGTCAGTCAAATTAGTGTTGTTGCAATTACGACCGCGAGTTTTACACCATTCTCCGTGATACCAAACCTGCAAGAAAAATCAATAAAATACACGAAAACTTTAAAATAAAACATTAGTTCAAACAACAACCTTTTCCGGTACAGAAGCAACTAAACTAATTGCCAAGCCCATACGTTCCGCTCGACCTACACGTCCAATACGATGGACATAATTGGATTTTTCATCTGGCAAAGTTATATTAATCACTTAATAAAAAAAAACCCTAAATTAAAAGAAATAATCTATGTAAATAAGCCAAATTATGACTTACTATAGGGTAAACCAGTTATATCTAATCCTCTTGCAGCTACATCGGTACATATTAAAAATTTTACTTCTGCCCTCTTAAAACGTTCCAGATTTTGTTTACGCTCTGGAGGCTTACGATCACCATGCAAACAAACGCAAGAATAACGTTGACCTCCTCTGGATTTTAAATATTTTTCCAAATTATCACAATCCAATTTGGTACGACAAAATATAATACAACGGTCCATTTTATGTTCCTCTATTGCTTTAATACAATATTCACCTTTTAACAGTTTTACTGCTTCCGAATAGGTTTCGGGAGTCAAATTATTGGGATGTGCATTATCACGTGCATGTACATCATCTGTGCGTATATGTTGACGTAAATTATGCCACATGGTATCCTTTTGAGGATCAACCATACAAACGACATGATGAACAGTTTCGGGCACAGCATCTTCTCCTTTGAGATCCACCCAAGTGGGAAAATGCATTAAACGATCGGCCATTTTTTTCACTTCAAAAGCATGAAGTGTAGCCGAACAAACTACCATCTGTAAGCGGCGGCCATCTGAGGTCATTTTGGGAATTTGTTTGTGTAAACGATCAATAAGATCAGTGTAGCCCTGCTTTAAGAGAGCATCAGCTTCATCCAAAACAAAGAATCTAAATATAAAAATAATGATTTTAACTTTAAAAAAAAAATCATACAAATTTTAAATTAAAAATACACCATTTTAAATTGTATTTAAGAACTTTCTGACTTAATTTCAAAATTGTCTCTTTAATTATTCATAAATACATAACCCAAAACCAATGGTTAACTTAAGCAAAAGTATGGAAATAAAAATAAAAATTTGACTCAAAAAAAGCAAGTTTCAAAATGTTAAATTAATAAGTTAAATTTTTTTTTGAATTAAATTTTAAAAGCATTTAAAAAGAATTTTTAAGACAACCCAATTTTTTTTTCATTCGTCGTCATAACTCAAAAAAGTCCTTTTCAAAATAAACATGTTTAACGTTTTTAATTTGCTCGCACCAATTAGAAAAAATACCGACATATGCTGTTCAAACGGGGAAAGTATAAAAGTAACACAGGCATGTTCTAAAAATCACTTTTTCGTAAAATAATTTTAAATCACTATAAAGGTGTTCTGTCCACAAAAATTTTTAAAATCTCGTGATTTAAAACCGGTTAGCTTACAGCATGACGATTTCAAAATCTGTATAAAGGACAGATCATGATCTGTCCTTTATTTGTTTTTGCATTAAAATTATTTTTACACAGGAGAACCTTTAAATTTACAAATAAGGAAGCCGCTGTATTTTTTCAGACGCTGTTTTAGTTTTGTTTACATTTTTCGTGATTTACTTTTTGTCTGTGGTTGTCAGAGCAAAGAAGTCTTAGAGCAAATGACTAATTACTTCAATTAAATTAAACATTAAAAATAAAAATTGAATTAATTTGTTGAAAAAAAAACAAAAAGTAAACGATAATTACGAAGTTTGATTGGTTAAATTTTAATATACGAAGGTAAAAAATAAATGAAAATGGCAGTCATACGTACTTAATGAATGGCAGCATTTTAAAAAGAAGCGCAGTTGTTTTCTCGTGGTTTAGAACAATGAAAATCACAACTAAAAATTAAAAATCTCGTGATTTTCTGAACACCAAAATATTTCTCGGGTGATTTCAAAATTGTTCGTGATTTGAAATCACCGTGATTTCAGAACATGCCTGTATATAATGAAAATACTAAATACATTGCAATTAAATGTGCCTTATTTTTAAGGAACTTTAGTGTAAATCAATGTAGTTATAATTCATCCATACATTTTTTGTGGTCTTGTAAAATATTCGTGTTTTATTAATTACCCAAATAAATTCCCAAAAAAAGGATATACCCGGTAGAATCCCATCTATATAAATTGAAAATAGGTACGTTTTAAAAATCTATTATATTGCAACACTTACCTGCAATGTGTCAACTGCACAAAACCACTACTTATCATTTCCTCTAAACGTCCTGGTGTACCGACTACAATATGGACCCCCTGTTGCAAAACACTTTTTTGCTGTTCCAATTTAACACCTCCAATAAGTAGAAGAGTCTGTATGTTTGGATTCGACATGTGTACCTTAAACTTTTCTATTTGATTGTAAGTCTGTTCCGCCAATTCTCTGCTGGGTTCTATTATTATAGCCTGGGGAGCATTTGGAGCTGGTTTATTGGCGGCTGCGTTAGTTGAAGGACAAGCCAAAGGGTTTGTGATAGAATGTTGTGCTCCAGCCTGGGAAACGGCAATAAAACTATTTTTAGGAGGATATTTCAATTCAGTCTTGCCAAAATTAAAAGCCATTTCAGCATTTTTTAAAACCACAGCTGGATAGAAAGTTTCATTACACAAATTATCATATATACGAAATGCCACGCCTAAGTGTTGACCATTTTTACTAAAGGAAACTTCCAATTTTTCCAAATCCAAAAAACAACCAATGACGTCACTTTTGCCAAAGGCCTCACCATAATCATCGAACTGACGATTGTTAGACTTTTTACCAGTACCCCCGAAACCGTAGCCATTGCGGCAAGTACCCAAATCAAGATTGGCATGTTGTGTAGACCAACCTACTCTGCACAAGCCTTCATCAGTTACAGTGGCTTCATAGTAGAATTTTCCCTTTCCCTTAACGCCTGTAGTGCAACGGCAACCATGCCATTCTTTGAATTCGCGCGACTGACAACGCAAGCCATCAGGTGTAACAGCCATAGCTGAACCACGATCAAAAAAGGACATAGTCCAAGCAGGTACACTGCCAGCTGCCCCACCACCACCTTTAGACGCCTTACCGTCTTCTAAGTCTCTTAAGGTCTCCCATACTATCTGTAAAATAGGCAAACAAAATGCACCCGTTTTAC
The DNA here is from genome assembly GCA_930367215.1 of Pollenia angustigena. NCBI lineage: Eukaryota > Metazoa > Arthropoda > Insecta > Diptera > Polleniidae > Pollenia > Pollenia angustigena. The sequence goes on from OV884058.1 coordinate 11,542,180, forward strand.
CCGAACCGGTTTCGGCTGCCATTAGTACGTCTCCACCTCCTAAAATAAGGGGAATAGCCTCGGCTTGGACATCGGTGGGTAGTCTAAAACGATAAAACATTTTTACGTTTAGGAAATATTCTCTCAAGTACATTGCAAGAAAAAAATATTAAAAAACTCACGTCCATTCCATTTCATCAATGGCTTTGCCAATTTCTGGTAAAACACCAAATTCTAAAAAAAATATATTAAAATAATGCAAAATATGTACATATATTGAAAAGTTACCTTCAAAAGCAGTCATTATCAAAGTATTTTCCAAAAATTTGTGGATTCTAGAAAAATTGCAAAAAAAAACAATTCTTGCCGGTTACTAGAGATGGACAATAAATATCGATTTATCAAAATATCAATATGTAAAAAATAGCTGATATATATCGCCGGTATTAAAATACCCATATACCGATATTTATTTATAAATGTCGAATACCAAGGCAAATTTAACAAGGTAAATGCAACTCTACAACTACAAAAAGCCCCATGTATTTTTTGTAATTTAATAGGCGGCTGTCAAAAATGCTGACAAGGCAAAAATTGATTGAAAACAAAATAAAAATTTTGTTTGGGTTATAAAAGAGATTAGGTCTGTCTGGGTACTGTCTGGGTAAAAAAAAAGAATGAAATGCCCAATACAGTGCCCTCCAACAGCTTCACAACGCAGAAAAATAATTTGGATGTGAAGTGCTCGCCAGGAACACAATTCCAAATACTCTCCTCTTCAATTGCAAAGTTTGTCCCACGGTTCTGCCATCTCCACTCCACTTACGCCACGGTCGCACTGTATATTTGGACGTTTCTAGCATGAAGTAAAATGTTTTGTTTATTATAATTTATTATAAACGTTAAAAATCAAAACAATTCTAACTACTTACCTCTGCCATTGTTAAATTTCAATTTTTATTTTCATTTCACAAAAACTATTTCATTTAAACAGCTGTTCAAACTATTTGCAAAATCTTGCAAGCGGAAATTTCTCCAGTAACATTTTGTGAGTTCTCTAACTTCCAACTGTCAAACAATTCTCTTTTTGGCTCTCTCGCTGCAATAGATTTGGAGTACGCTGACAACATTTTGCAAGATTTTGCAACATTTTTCGCAAAATATGTGTACGCAGACAGACCTATTATTAAATTCACTTTAATTATTCGCAGTTTTTCTAAGAAATTTTTTCGGATGAACGGCTGACGAGTTGAGTTTACCTTCTTAAATTCGCTTTGGGCAACACTTGATCGTGTGGCCTCCAAATAAAGGGGCATGAGTGCAGCACTACCCAACAAACACGAAGGTTTGATTTCAAATTGAAAATGATTTGAAATCAAACGTTTTCTCAAACGACAAACGTTTGATAATGATTTGAAAATCATAGCGTTCTCAACAAAAAGGGGAAATTATTTTCAAATTGAAAAATGCCTTTATTTTCAACTTGCTTTCAAACGTAATTCTCAAATGTTTTTCAAATGTGGATTATAATACAATGTGGAATATAAATAAAAATATTTTATTTTTTTTAATATAAATTTATTATTTATTTAAATAAACTGTGAGATAAACATTCGGCACCATAGCTTAAAGATTAAATAATTTCCTCTAATTCTTGGAAAGACAAACTACTTGGCTCCCTTTTATTTTGAGGATTGTAGCACCGCGACCGTTCAACAAACTTTCTTCACTTTCCCGTTTTATTTTCCTTTTTTTCGTATTTTTATTCATTGAAATTACTCACAAATAATTTTTATTTTTCACAAGAAATAAGCTGTTCACTTTATATTAATATTTATTTTTAATAGAAAAACACATGTAACCGCAAAGTAAAAAATATAACTTTAATCGCCATTTTTAATGATTACATTTATTTTTCGCTTTAGTATTGCCAAGTTTATTTTTGATTTGATTTAACTTTTGACAAACATTTGACATCAAATTGATAAAACATTTGATATCAAATGTTTATTTTCAAATCATTATCAATTTGAATTTAAATGTTAAATCAAACAATTGAAAAACGTTTGAGAATTGTGTTTGATGTCAAATGACAAAGTCATTTCATATCAAAGGTTTGACTTCGTGTTTGTTGGGTAGATCAAGACGAATTCAGTACAACCCAACAAACACGAAGTCAAACCTTTGATATGAAATGACTTTGTCATTTGACATCAAACACAATTCTCAAACGTTTTTCAATTGTTTGATTTAACATTTAAATTCAAATTGATAATGATTTGAAAATAAACATTTGATATCAAATGTTTTATCAATTTGATGTCAAATGTTTGTCAAATGTTAAATCAAATCAAAAATAAACTTGGCAATACTAAAGCGAAAAATAAATGTAATCATTAAAAATGGCGATTAAAGTTAAATTTTTTACTTTGCGGTTACATGTGTTTTTCTATTAAAAATAAATTTTAATATAAAGTGAACAGCTTATTTCTTGTAAAAAATAAAAATTATTTGTGAGTAATTTCAATGATTAAAAATACGAAAAAAAGGAAAATAAAATGGGAAAGTGAAGAAGTTTGTTGAACGATCGCGGTGCTACAATCGTCAAAATAAAAGGGAGCCAAGTAGTTTGTCTTTCCAAGAATTAGAGGACATTATTTAATCTTTAAGCTATGGTGCCGAATGTTTATCTCACAGTTTATTTAAATAAATAATAAATTTATATTAAAAAAAATAAAATATTTTTATTTATATTCCACATTGTATTATAATCCACATTTGAAAAACATTTGAGAATTACGTTTGAAAGCAAGTTGAAAATAAAGGCATTTTTCAATTTGAAAATAATTTCCCCTTTTTGTTGAGAACGCTTTGATTTTCAAATCATTATCAAACGTTTGTCGTTTGAGAAAACGTTTGATTTCAAATCATTTTCAATTTGAAATCAAACCTTCGTGTTTGTTGGGAAGGTGGTGGCAAGTTTCGAGCCGAACACTTACAATGCAATAGAAAAAACATCTGTTGTTTCTGTTGGCTTTGGATTGTTGTAGTCTTGCCACCACCTGTAATTGAATTTAACTTGCGCAATTGTACTTTATTGTTTAATGCCGAAATTTGTGTTCTTTTGTAAACGTAAAACATGAAGCACTTCTTAAAAATTAGGGGAGAACTTAAAAATGTTGCCAAGTCACATGTAACAATTATGCAACACTTTTTTTTAGAAAAGAAACCGCCATAAGTCTCCGTATACGTCAAAAATTATTTTAAACTAAAATCAAATTTTGCTGCCGACTGGTTACACTATAATTTTAAATTAAAATAAATAAGATATTGATAAAAAATTGACTAAAAATTTATTTATTTCATCACGTTCAGCGGTACTCTTTGATTTTTGTTTAAAGTATTTTATGACTTAAACGGTGATATAATTTCCATTTTTGTTGTAATGTTGTATTTGTTGCCGTAACGATGCCACCTGCTTATTCCACCATGGTTACACTGTACCAGGGCGAATTTATACAGATGACCTCATCATGAGATAGCGTTATGATAGCTATCCCTTTTTAAAAATACTTGGGGTATTCACAAGGTATGCTATTATATTATATTGGCATAATGTTCTAACATTTTACAATGGTTTAAAAATATTGTTGTTACTTTGAAAACAAAAAGTGTGTTTAATTTATAGAACTTTGCTTGCTATGTTTATTGTGCTGTCGTAATTAATCAGAAGAGACCTGCGCTGAAAGGCTGAGCCGACGCGCATTAGTTTTTGAAGCCGTCGCCGTTGATGGTATAGTTCAAGGTATATGTACACAAGGTAAACTCGTTGGCCCATATGTTTGTCAGCTGATTACCCCTAGTTGGAACCCAAACGTCAAATTTCATGTATATGAGCCAAAATTAGTACATGTGTGCGTTAAATTGTTTGTGCTTTATATGAAGACAATTTTGACAACTTGGTTTCTTTTATAGAGCAGCATGTCTACACTCCCAAATGAGTCTACCTTGTGTTAATATACCTTGGTATAGTTTTATCCGGCTTATATCCGAATTTAACCTGCGGCTAGCAATTTTTGCAACAAAACACTTGCGGCGTCAAATTAAATCTGCTTAAGACTCTGATGTTTGGTAAACAAACATAATAAAATTTATTTGTGACTTGCTTCTAAAAAATGGAAAATAGTCAGGTAAGATCTAATTTAATTTATTAATTCACGGATTAAAATTAAAAAATATTTTGGTGTTAGGTAAATACTAATTTTGTATATATATTAAATCTATATTTTATATCTGATTTAAATTCAAAATAGCACACTAAATTATGAGGGGTTGTTTACAACAGTCGTATTTTTTCATGTTATTATTTTAATGGCCAATTATCAGGATTAATATTAAAACACGTTTATTTTTAAAATCGTTTTAAATACAAAATTCTCTTCTTCACTAAAAACTTAAGTGAAACTAAATTCACCGATGTGGTACATTTAGGCCCAGAACAGACGGTAAAACGCAACTGCAACGAAACCCTTTGGAAATTATTCACCTTTATTGTGTTAGGCGTATTTAAAAAAAGCCTACGACTGTTTGGTAATAGATTAAAGAGAACGTGAACTTTTTTCCTTTAATCTATTACCAAACTGTCGTAGGCGTATTTTAAATACGCCAAACACAATAAGGGGGATTGTTTTGAAACCAGTTTCCATCGTTTGCCATACACCCTGCAACCTAAATTGTACCAGAATGTAATGAAATTATCACAATCATTTCGATTTTTTTTTGAGAACAGGGGGTCTACTCTCTATTGCGATGCGAAAACAATTTCGATGCGAAAGCTAAATGCCAACTTGGTACTCTCTACCACTTCCGCAAAATTTTCTGAAAAATTAAAAATTAAAGATGGCGCGGATTTACAGTAGTAAAATGCCAAAGTGTGTAAAAATATTTGAAATTGGAAAATTTAAATAAAATAAAATGATGATTTACGAAAAGAGAAAAAATTAAAAGATGCGAAAGTCACATGCGCAAACGAATTGAAGAGTACCAATCGCTATATTTGCTACAATTTTCTTTCGTATCGCAATAGAGGGTAGCCCCCCAGATGAAACGCAAACACGAGTTTCCAGCACGTCGGTTTCAATGCAACTGATTTCCAATGCATTTCGAACCGGTCTCAAAATGGTCGCGTCGTGTGTGGTCCCTCAAAGGAGTCTATGGCATAAACCACAGAGTATACAGAGGCGTTACGAGACAGAAAATATTGTGTTTTTTTCTGCCTTTTTCTTCGAAAGCTGCCCTTTTTGCGTTTTTTGTTTTGATTATGCAATTTCTGTAGATAGTAGCGGCCTGTTTTTACGCATTGTCACTTCACTAACAAAAAAACGTTTTCTTTCTCTTTCTTCGAAAGCTGCCCTCGCAAATGATTTAGGCATTTTTCATACGTCACTTTTTTCATCTCTGTATACTTTGTGGCATAAACTCAAATGAAACTTGAAAATAACTAGAAGTTGCAGTTGCGTTTCACCGTCTGTTCTGGGCCTTAATTTCAACTTAAGTTTCCATTGTAATATTTTAGCAAGGTGACCTCAATATCACAACAATACAACAACAACAGGCAAAGCATTAACAGTCAGCTGTTTTTTTTTTCAGACCACCTTGTAAATAAATACACTTTTTTATATTTTTTTTTTTTTATTTAGTAGTGCTACCATACTTTTATCTTAACTAAATAACTGCCCGTCTACAACTGACATGATTTGCTGTTATAACTTGAAGTTATAAAAGCGTTGTTAAAACATTTGCATTAACAACCGTGTTATAACATGAGAAAACTTCTAACATGATGAGTCTATACCTAACACTAACATCATATTAGTGTTAAAGTTAAGCATTTCATGTCAGTTGTAGACTGCATGTAAGACTTTCCAAATAAAACTCAAAAAACCAATATGTTTTAAATACGATTTAAGTTTGTTATGAAAATTAACTTAATATTGATTTAAATACTATCCTGAAAATTGGGCATAAGACTTATGACACCTTGTGAATCCCCCAACTATGTATTTTGTTTTTGCAAAAAGTTAGAGTTAATGTCAAAATTATTTGTTGAAAATGGGGTCTTCACCCGACAATTTTTTGTCATACCAAAAGTCTAAGTCCATATAAAAAAAACTTTAACATCTTTGTCAGCGTTTTTTTTTTTATATGAAGTTTGACGTTTGGTATGACAAAAAATTGTCAGGTGAAGACCTTATGTTATAAAATATACACAATTGCTTAAGTAGGTAAATCTTTTTCCTGTATTGCAAATTTATTATGGCTCCACGTATTTCTAACGCCTTTTAAAATCCTTGTGTTTATATTTTATGTTCACTTTTTTTGTTTTATTTTTAACAAATTTTTTCACGAAATGTAAACAACGCTTGACATTCAGTATACACACAAAGAAATAAACAGATTACTCGAAAATATCACCTTTATGAATTCGTCTTGCACTGTACCAAGGTATATTTACCTAGCATTTACACATGCCACTGCCAGTTCGAAAAACTCAATACACTCACACTTTTTTACTAATACACTCACATTCTTCGCAATGGCAGCTCCCAAGGTACATTAACACAAGGTAGACTCATCGGTGAGTGTAGACATGCTGCTCTTTAAAAATAAGCGAGTGGAACCGAGTTGTCAAAATTGTTTTCATATAAAACACATGCACACATGTACAAATTTTGGCTCATGTACACGAAATTTGACGTTTGGGTTCCAACTGGGGTAAACAGCTGTCAAACATATGGGCCAACGAGTTTACCTTGTGTAAATATACCTTGGCAGCTCCAGTAGCAGCAAAAAAAACTCACCCTTATTGTGTTTGGCGTATTTAAAATACGTCTACGACTGTTTGGTAATAGATTAAATAGAACGTGAACTTTTTTTCTTTAATCTATTACCAAACTTTCGTAGGCGTATCTTAAATACGCCAAACACAATAAGGGTGACTAACTTGGTGGCCACACGATCAAGTTTTGCCTTTCAATTCCGTTCAATTTGCAATACACTCTCACTTTTCTACTAACACACTCACACTTTTTAAATTGACCACGAGATTGCTTTCAATTTCACCTCTCCATTTGTTTGGCAATTTTACTATCAATTTAACAGCTGATTACATGTTAGGCTTTATAAATTGTTTTTTTTTTACGACATCTTGAAAGTAAATTGCTTACAAATTGAGTGCAGCCTACGTCACAGCTTTTAATTTTTGTAGATTTTGACAAGCAGTATATGTTAAAGAGTACCAAGAACAACTTGATCGTGTGGCCGCAGGGTAAATGTCAAAACGATAAGCAATGTTACCCTGTTAAAAATTTAATTCACATTTACTGGATTGTTGTCAAATTGTTATTGAAGTTTTAACTTACTAAAGAAAAATCAGTATTGTGGTTATTTTGTTGAACTATTTATGGTTTTTAATCCAAATTTTTTAAAATTTTCAATTAGGCTAAAGAATTATTATAATTAATTTTTTAAAACCGCGCATAAATAAAAGCAAGTTTGTTAATAATAGAGCATTAATATCGTTTAAATAATTCTAATATAAATAAATGAACAAATTTCCCCAAAAATGTGCCATTATGAATAACTCGGTAACTCTATTTTGTTTTCTTGTACTTTTTTTTTAGTTTGAGAAGTAAACAAAACTGCTCAAGTTGACGCTTCTACGACATTTTGAAAATTAACTCGCAGTGGCATGTGTAATCACAAAAGTTAATGGCATGAGATTCCAAACGCACAACAACAAAAATTGTGGTCAATCAGAACATGAACATCAACACGTATTCGCCACATACAAGAACATGAACAAATTAATACCGTCGCTCTGCCGGCGTTATGGTCATGTCATGTTCTAATCGAAAGCGCATGGAGACGTGGGGTAATATGTATACAACAGTGGCATGCCACTACTTGCATGTGTAACTACCCGTCTCCACCATCCATCAACTTGGTAAGAACATCATGTCGCACATGAATTCTATTCGTGTAGACTGTTCATGTTCATGTTTCGTCCATGTGCTGCCATCGTTGCCTAAACATTCGTCTTAGCATCCATGTGCGCCATGATGTTGGCTATATTTTCTGTATACAACCATACGCACAACAACAAAAATTGTGGTCAATCAGAACATGAACATCAACACATATCCGCTACATTCAAGAACATGAACAAATTAATACCGTTGCTCTGCCGGCGTTATGGTCATGTTATTTTCTAATCGAAAGAGCATGGAGACGTGGGGTAAAGGCAGGGTAACACAAGGTAAACTCTTTGGCCCATATGTTTGTCAGCTGATTACCACTAGTTGGAAACCAAACGTCAAATTTCGTGTATATGAGCCAAAATGTTTACATGTGTTCGTTAAATTGTTTTTGTTTTATATGAAGACAATTTTGAAAACTCGGTTCTTTTTATAGAGTAGCATGTCTACACTTCCAAATAAGTCTACCTTGTATAAATATGTCTCAATTTACACTAGGGACATTTCTTGCCGGACAGACGAAGTTTCATGGCGAGGGGTCGAAAAGGTAGAGTGTGTAGTACATGACTATCTGTACTGGACATTTTTTCATTTCCCTTTCTTACTTTTCGTAGTTTACATTCAAGTATTAAATTCTGTCTGACTTCTAATGTTTCATATGTAAACGCTTCAGGTAAGATTAACTTGGTGGCCACACGATCAAGTTTTGCCTTTCAATTTGCAATACACTATCAGTTGTTTACTAACACACTCACACTTTTTAAATTGACCACGAGATGGCTTTCAATTTCACCTTTCCATTTGTTTGGCAATTTACTTTCAATTTAACAGCTGAGTACAAGTTTGTCTCTGTTGTTGTTGACATCTTGGAAGTAAATTGCTTACAAATTGAGTGCAGCCTACGTCATAGCTTTCAATTAATGTAAATTTTGACAAGCAGTATATGTAAAAGACTATCAAGACCAACTTGAACGTGTGGCCGCAGGGTAAAAGAGAATTCAAAAAATGTTCGGCAAGAAATGTCCCTAGTGTAAATTGAGACTATACCTTGCACTGTATACGGTGAAATAAACAGGTGGCAGCATTACGCCAGATGACGATTTTTTGCTCTTGCATTGTTTGTCTAGGCTTATGTCAAATTTTTGTTTATGTTTGCAAAAAGTCCACCCTACAAGAAATGAATGTGCGAGTTGTCACATTTTTCATTTTGGTGTTAAGAAAATTACAGAAAAAAATGACCGAAATAAAGTTTTCAGTCACATTCGGTCATTTCTTTCTATCATTTTCTTAACACCAAAATGGAAAATGTGACAACAATAATTTCTGTCTGTCTCTTAATTTCGCGATTGTGAAAGGTCTAGGCAAGTTCAAAAGGGTATAAGAAAAATGTCTGCCTTTCAATTTCAACGTTGTAAATTGGGACTTATTAGAGCAGCATCACAGAATGTATTCTGTGGCAGCATGTCTACACTCCTAAATTAGTCTACCTTGTGTAAATATTAAAGCCCTGCACGAATGCATTTGAATGCCGTTTCAAATCATTCGTTTGTTTTTCAACTCGTGATTGTCGATTGCATTTTGCTAACGAATCAAACTCTGTATTGTGAAAAACACATAAAGCACGAAAAGAATATAAACACACAAATGCAAATGAATCTAAATTTGTGTGTTATAAACGACCAAATACGAAGTGTAAAGAGCACGAAATATACTCCACACAACAACGAATCAAACGAATAACACAAACTACACCAAATCATACGAATCGCAAGAATCAAACGAATCAAACGATTCAAACGAATCAGACCAAATCACACCAAACAACAGTAACAAAATAGGTGATTTGAATTATTGAATTTTTTTTATTATTAGGTATGACTAGTAAACTTGTATTGCGCAAAAAACAAATGAAGATGCAAAATATTTTTATACAATGCTTAAGTTTTTATTTTAAATTATTTTATTCAAAAGTTACAAAAATATATTTTGAAATATTTTATTAAAAGTAAAAAAGAAATGAAAAGCTAAATTAAATAAATTGCAAAATTAAGATAAAAATAATATAATGAGCAAAATGGTTTAAAATATATATTAATTTGTACAGTTTAAAAGTTCATTTTGTATTTCAGTTGCTTCTATATTTGAATGAAGAAACATTATGGCATTTATAGAATCACCGTTTGAAGCAATGCTGCATCTTTTTTCAGAAATCAAATTCCGTGCTACGGAAAAAACTCTCTCTGAAGCTGCACTACTAACAGGCGTTGCTAATATTTTGCAGCTCACTTTGTAGAGAAGTGGAAATTCATTTTGATGTAAGTTCCACCGTTGCAAAATGTTGAAATCTTCATTAGTACTAACATTTAAGCTTTCATACATTAGCAATTCGTTGGATACTGCATCAAGTCGTGTAATATTTTCCCTAATGGTATATCATAACATTTTACAAAATACCAAATGCGCACCTGAGTTTGCCTGCAAAAATGTATAAAGTCATTTTAACAGGTCAAAGTTGCGTTAAATAGTTACCATAAATAGGTAAGGTTAACTCTTTGGGCTCGGTCATATAATTGTAGCATAAAAAGTATGCAATAAAAATAGTGCGAAACAATAAAGTTTCATTAATACATCAATGAAACACATCTTTCTACCCAAACATGTTACCTACTGTCACATTTGCTTTTATGTATATAGGTTATTTACACATAAATTGTAGCAAAACAAGCCTTTTTATACCCTCCACCACAATTAGTTGTGAAGAGGGTATATTAAGTTTGTCATTCCGTGTGAAACTTTTTTATTATTCATCTCAGACCCCATAAAGTATACATATATATTCTGGGTCCTTGAGTAATTCTAAGTCGATTAAGCCATGTCCGTCTGTCTGTCCGTCTGTTGAAAACACGCTCACTTTTGAACAACTCAAAAGAAATGAACAAACTTGGTGCCAAATTGCTTGTAGTTATCCTAAGCAGTTTGGGATTGAAATCCAGCAAAATCGGTTCAGTAGGACCAGAGCTATGAATCAAAATGTGGAACCACCACCTAAAAAAATTTATAATTTTGTTACAAAAAATAACATAAATGCTGGAACAAGGCACGGAATGAGATAAGAATTTGCAAAAATTTGTTTTATGTGACTGGAAATCACGCTGTTAAATTTCGTGATGATCCGTCCATAATTTACCCTAAGCCCCATATAAACAATACTTCCGGAAAACAGTTTAGTACGCCTGAAACCGTAAAAAATATGGCTAGCGTAACAAAATTTGGCTCGTCACAGTTTTATAGGACTATAAATGATACTGTGAAATTTCGTGAAAATCGGTACATAATTTACCCTAGGCCCCATAGAAACCCTCCATAATTAATAACAAATTGTCACAGTTTAAGATAATAATAACATAATACAGATATTACTCCTTAAACATTCGAACTGTCGGTGGAGGGTATCAAAGATTCGGCAGAGCTGAATATAGCACTCTAACTTGTTTTAACTTGTTTTTCTAAAATTTTTACTTACTTACTGCCCGTCTATACCAGAGATAATTATTGCGACATATATTGCAGTAAATGTCAAAATTATGTTATCTTTAATGTAGACAGCAATTTTTTGTACGTATTTATTGCCGACAATTTATGTTGCAATAATTGTTAGTCTATTTTCGTTGACAATTATTGCTTACATAAAACGTCAAATTTGGTTGTCAATTGAGAAACAAAAGCAAAAAAGAAAAAAATAAAAGCAAATTGTGTGAGAAAGAAATTAAATTTGTGAAATGGTAGCAAACTATAACACTAAAATAAAATTACAACATTTATTTTTATTAATATAAATTTTTTTCTTATTCGACCTTTATTATTTAAATTTATATAAATTTGTTTAAGTTTGAGTTCCTTTTTATATAAAAAAATTTAATTTTTTTAATTTTTTATATAAAAAAGACCTCAAGCTTGAACAAATTATTATACATTTTAATAATAAAGTCGAATAAGAAAGAATTTGTATCAATAAAAATAATTTTTGCAAGATAGCGCAGTTTTTACACTGCACCTTCTTCCTTGATTTTTTCAAATGATGAGTAAACATAAATACGTTTTCCCATGCCCTTAACATAAGCTGAGCAATAAGAAATATTGCTTTGTTATTCTGCCGACGTTATTGCCAACTGGCTGAGATATTTATCTTTAGTGTAGACCTAGGGTTAAGAAAAGTGTTTTCAAAGTCCCAATTTACAACGTTGAAATTGAAAGGCAGACATTTTTCTTATTTTTTCTTTTGTTGCCTAAACCTTTCACAATCGCGAAATTAATAGACAGACAGAAATTATTGTTTTCCTTTTTTCGTTCTTTTCGCTGTTGGCGGTTTTTCATTGTGTATCATTCGAATTGATTTTAAAAAAAGAACTCAGTATTTCACACAACAATGAGTTGGTGTGGAGAAATGTGAAAAAGAAACAAATGCATACGTGCAGGGCTTTAGTAAATATACCTTGGCCGTAACCCCGGGTCTCCACCTAGCAATATTTATTGCGGCAAACGTCAAATTTGATTGCTCCATAAAATTTGCGACGTATAGACCGCATATTGCCATGAGTGGCAATCCATTGCGCAATGATTGCTCCTCTTATTGCTTAGCAATCTGCTGTCAAATCAGTTGTAATTTATCTGACATTTCATTTCTCTGTACGGTTGGTTATTTATTAGTGTGTTTATTAATTAAAAAAGCAAGTGAAAAATACTTCAACAAAATACAGAAAACGTTTTTATATATTATATTTTTAAATAAACGTCAATATCAACAAAAGCAAACGACGAATTTGTTTTTTTTGTATATTTTTATTTTTTCAATAGAACAATACAAGTTTTAGGTTTTTTTCATACGCAAATAAACAAAAAAGCAATACAAAACACAGCTACGACAATTACAATTAATTATTTTATTAATTTAATTAATTAATTTAAAAAAGAAAAATTTAACAATCACTTCAAAACACAACATAAAACATTTGTTATAAATACAGCCACAAAACTTTATACAACTACTCGAGGTGAAAATTGCAAATTTATGGCAAAGCAATAACAAGTATTCTCCAGCAATATAATCAGCAATCATTGCTCCATTGTTGTGTCATTGTTCTGCCGACGTTATTGCTTGTACTTAGCAATAACAATTGCTACGTGGAGACCCAGCGTAACGATGCCACCTGCTTATTCCACCATGCTGTATATATTTGTCAGTCAGTATGTTCAGTGAAAAACTCTTAATCAAAAAGCAGAGCTAAGTTGGCTGCAGTTGCTTAAATTTGTATAAATACTTCGTAAAACAAAATGTCAAAAAACGAGCTACAAGTCGTCCATTTCCGTCGCAGACGTCAAGATATAACATCGTTTGAGCTTTGGTGCGTGTGTAAACAAATAATTTACAATTTAAATTGAAAAGAACCCTTAAATTTTAAAGGCATCCATTTAAGAATTAAATTTTTTTGTCTACTATTCTTTATATAACATTAAAATATGTTTATTAATTATATTATTTTTGCTTTTGTTACAGTTCTTAAATTCATTTTTCCCGAGTCCCTAATTTCACATTTTGAATCAAGATGGTTAGGGAGAACAAAGCTGCCTGGAAAGCTCAATATTTCCTAAAAGTAGTCGTAAGTGTCAACTTGTATGTTTAAAAGTTCTATAAAAATAGAATGTGAAATTAAATGATGAAAAAATTTTAAGTCTAAATATCTATCGTCTGAATGCCCCGCTTGAAAAAGCTGAACCCAGGTATTCTGGTAGACTAGAAGTCGAGAAAATGCTCTTAGAGCAAGTCTGATTACTTAACTCAGTTTTTTTTTTAATATTAAAAAGTAAGGTTTTCTAATAGATTTTCTTGTAACTTTTTTCAGGATCTCTTCAATGAGTATCCCAAGTGCTTCATTGTCGGTGCAGACAATGTTGGTTCCCGTCAAATGCAAACCATACGAACCAGCCTCCGTGGAATGGGTGTCGTTCTTATGGGTAAGAACACCATGATGCGTAAAGCCATCCGTGGTCATTTGGAACAAAATGCGCAATTGGAAAAATTGTTACCACACATCAAGGGTAATGTAGGTTTCGTATTTACCAAGGGTGATTTAGCAGAAATTCGCGACAAGTTGTTAGAATCGAAAGTTCGTGCCCCTGCTCGTGCTGGTGCCATTGCTCCTTTGACTGTTGTCATTCCTGCTCAAAACACTGGTTTAGGCCCTGAAAAGACCTCTTTCTTCCAGGCTTTATCTATTCCAACAAAAATTTCGAAGGGTACAATTGAAATCATCAACGATGTGCCAATCTTAAAGCCTGGCGATAAGGTCGGCGCTTCCGAAGCTACTTTGCTTAACATGTTGAACATCTCTCCCTTCTCATACGGTTTGATTGTCAACCAAGTCTACGACTCTGGCTCTATTTTCTCCCCCGAGATCTTGGATATTAAGCCCGAGGACTTGCGCGCCAAATTCCAAGCTGGTGTTGCCAACTTGGCCTCTGTCTGTTTGGAAATTGGTTACCCCACCATTGCATCTGCTCCTCACAGCATTGCCAACGGTTTCAAGAATTTGTTGGCAATTGCAGCTACCACCGAAGTCGAATTTAAGGAAGCTGCTACAATTAAGGAATACATCAAAGACCCCAGCAAATTCGCTGCTGCTGCCGCCACATCTGCTCCCGCTGCCGGCGCTGCTGCTGCCGAAAAGAAGGAGGAAGCCAAAAAGGAAGAATCTGAAGAAGAGGAAGACGATGACATGGGTTTCGGTCTTTTCGACTAAATACCCGAAAGGTTGCTCTCAACAGCCTAAGTTACCAATTTTATTTGGTATTGTTGAAAAGATTACGATTTGCTTAAACGTTAGAGGTTTTTAAAAAATTTGCAAAATTTTAGTCATACTGATTTCTATGGGCCATCGAGTGCAACAAATTATTGTCGTGGTTTGACAAACCCAATGGCGAGTTGTTGCCTTCGTTGTTCGGTTTAGAAATTACTTAAAATAAATATCGTAATCCTTGTAAAAAAATATGTGTAAATTTTTTTTTTTTTTTTTAGCCCAATTGTAAATGGGGTCGGAGGAAATATTTTTGATTGCTAACTGATAGGTCGATTACAAATGGCAACATAACTTCAGTTGCATTGTCAGAAAGCAACACAATCACCCTTATTGTGTTTGGCGTATTTAAGATACGCCTACGACAGTTTGGTAATAGATTAAAGAAAAAAAGTTCACGTTCTCTTTAATCTATTACCAAACAGTCGTAGGCGTTTTTTAAATAAGCCAAACACAATAAGGGTGAATAGCATTTAAAGTGGGATTAGGTACGGCAACAGGGGGGATACTCACCCTTATTGTGTTTGGCGTTTTTAAGATACGCCTACGACAGTTTGGTAATAGATTAAAGAAAAAAAGTTCACGTTCTCTTTAATCTATTACCAAACTGTCGTAGGCGTATTTTAAATACGCCAAACACAATAAGGCTGACTCTATTGCGATGCGAAAGAAAATTGTGGCAAATCTAGCGATTATTCACCCTTATTGTGTTTGGCGTATTTAAAATACGCCTACGACAGTTTGGTAATAGATTCGCCCTTATTGTGTTTGGCGTATTTGAAATACGCCTACGACTGTTTGGTAATAGATTAAAGATAACGTGAACCAAACTGTCGTAGGCGTATCTTAAATACGCCAAACACAATAAGGGTGATTAAACGAAAAAAGTTCACGTTCTCTTTAATCTATTACCAAACAGTCGTAGGCGTATTTTAAATACGCCAAACACAATAAGGGCGATTACTCTTTAATCACCCTTATTGTGTTTGGCGTATTTAAAATACACCTACGACTGTTTGGTAATAGATTAAAGAGAACGTGAACTTTTATTCTTTAATCTATTACTAAACTGGCGTAGGCGTATCTTAAATACGCCAAACACAATAAGGCTGACTCTATTGCGATGCGAAAGAAAATTGTGGCAAATCTAGCGATTATTCACCCTTATTGTGTTTGGCGTATTTAAAATACGCCTACGACAGTTTGGTAATAGATTCGCCCTTATTCAGCCTTATTTCGGTTCTCGATGTCGAAAACGACTCAGTAATAGATTAAAGGAAATTAAATTAAAGTTCTTTAATCTACTACAAAATTCGACTTACGGTGTTACCGACATCGAGAACCGAAATAAGGCTGATTGTGTTTGGCGTATTTGAAATACGCCTACGACTGTTTGGTAATAGATTAAAGATAACGTGAACCAAACTGTCGTAGGCGTATCTTAAATACGCCAAACACAATAAGGGTGATTAAACGAAAAAAGTTCACGTTCTCTTTAATCTATTACCAAACAGTCGTAGGCGTATTTTAAATACGCCAAACACAATAAGGGCGATTACTCTTTAATCACCCTTATTGTGTTTGGCGTATTTAAAATACACCTACGACTGTTTGGTAATAGATTAAAGAGAACGTGAACCAAACTGGCGTAGGCGTATCTTAAATACGCCAAACACAATAAGGCTGACTCTATTGCGATGCGAAAGAAAATTGTGGCAAATCTAGCGATTATTCACCCTTATTGTGTTTGGCGTATTTAAAATACGCCTACGACAGTTTGGTAATAGATTCGCCCTTATTGTGTTTGGCGTATTTGAAATACGCCTACGACTGTTTGGTAATAGATTAAAGATAACGTGAACCAAACTGTCGTAGGCGTATCTTAAATACGCCAAACACAATAAGGGTGATTAAACGAAAAAAGTTCACGTTCTCTTTAATCTATTACCAAACAGTCGTAGGCGTATTTTAAATACGCCAAACACAATAAGGGCGATTACTCTTTAATCGCCCTTATTGTGTTTGGCGTATTTAAAATACACCTACGACTGTTTGGTAATAGATTAAAGAGAACGTGAACTTTTATTCTTTAATCTATTACTAAACTGGCGTAGGCGTATCTTAAATACGCCAAACACAGTAAGGGTGAATATGTTTGCGCTTTAAGACACGAAGTTACACAAATTTTTCTGAAAACATCTTGATCAAAATAATTTTAGATCCATGTCATTTTTTAAAGATTCTTATAATGTTTTAATCCAAATTTTGAGTATTTTTATAATCAGGCTTAAGTTCATCAAATTTAATTTTCATTAAATTATTTTTATGAAGAAAGGAATTTTACAATTTTAAAATTGATTATAAACAACAATTTTAACTAATTTTCGTGTTGTAAAATTCCTTTCTTCATAAAAATAATTTAATGAAAATTAAATTTGATGAACTTAAGCCTGATTATAAAAATACTCAAAATTTGGATTAAAACCCATAAATAGTTCAACAAAATAACCACAATACTGATTATTGTTAAAGCTAAGGCACGAGCTCTACGTGTTCATTTGTCCTTCAAGTTGTGCTAAAAAAAGGTCAACAAAAAAGAACGACAAAAATTAAAAAACAAACAAAAAAAATGTACTTTCGACTTCAAGAAGAATTCTTGACAAAAGTACGAGAAAGCAGAAGTAAGGAAAAAACACGTAAAATCAGTTAAAAATGGATAATTATTCAGAAAAGCAAATTTCGATCTACCAAAGGTTAAAATACAATTTGGTTTAAGGATTGATGTTTGACTATTGACGTCAGCAGTCGTCGATGGCTGCGAGTGTAAGACGGCAAATCCATCTGAGGAGATCGAGTGGTTGCGATCGAAACATGTCATGGTAACCTGCCGGCCGGGGTTCGAGCCCCAGCCACGTCAAGAATGAAAAATTATCAATAACAATTTAAACTAATTTTCGTGTTGTAAAATTCCTTTCTTCATAAAAATAATTTAATGAAAATTAAATTTGATGAACTTAAGCCTGATTATAAAAATACTCAAAATTTGGATTAAAACCCATAAATAGTTCAACAAAATAACCACAATACTGATTATTGATGATTCTTATAATGTTATGAAAAAGAAATTAACAATAGTTTGTTACTTAGTTAGGTATATCTTGTTAGAATTTTTTAGTTACAGATTAATACAATAGAGCGCATCTCTAATATGTTAAAATGAACCTTTTTACAATAATGTGCAGGTATGGGATGAAAATCGATCGATTTCAAAACGAACGTTTTTAAAAGGTGTGATAAATTTCGAAGGATTTTAAGGAATTTTCGTTCGGAAAACACTTTATTTAACGTATATAATATAAAATGTAAAAGAATAAAGACTGAAAATGAAAGGAATATGGGCATTTCCATCATGTCGAACGTGACCATCGTACAAGTTAAAAAAAATTCAAAATAAAACGTATGTATATTTATTTTGGCAATAGAGATTCAAGTTATAGCTTTTAATTAGCCCTATAATTGGTGCTATTGTTTATACCTATTTTGATAAATTTTTTCGTTTTCAAGAAAATTGCAAAAAAAAACAAGTGGTTTTTGTGGCCATTTTTTCGAATGCCGATTTCAGCGAAACCTGAGGCAATATTTGAATGCAAAAAATTGTTGAATGTTATGCACTCATATCTCTTAAATATGTCTGTCATTTTAAATAAAAGTAATGTATACTTCTTTTTATTTAGCTTTAATCGCTGTCGCACATGACATTTTTTCCATCCCCTAGAATGAAAGATATGTCAATGAAGTTTCTAAAACAGGAAACATTTTTTTTTGCCACGCCCCAAAATACAGCAAAAAACCAAAAGTTTTATATTTAGCGCTGCCATTTAAAGTCCGATTTCATCGTATTGCATATCGTTTTTCACGGCTTTATAGTGGCTTCATTTTTGTCTTTAATGACTTTTTAATCCGACCTCAAATTCTGGGCGCCACTTATGCCATCTCGGATTCTTCCCCCAAATGTCCATTTTTTTACGTGCCAAGAAAGTCCTTCTAAAACTACGTACCTATGTATAGATTTTAATATGCCCACTTTTATTACACGCCTACAAATTAAGCCCCTTTTTTCTTTTTCACACACATACTACATTAAATCAGGTAGAAGCCAATACAAGCAATAATATTTTCATCAGTCACACCCTAAAATAAAAGGTATATTTATTAAGTTTGAAAAACTTAAAAAAAAATTGCTTTTGCCTTGCCCTAAATTACATCCCTTTTTGTTTTATATACATATATAGCATCGTCATTTAAAGTCTAATCTCATCGTATCGTATATCATTGTTAATGGCTAGAATATGGCTTTATTTTTGAATTTAGTCCTTTTTTTTGCCCATCTAGATTTTAATGGAAACAAAATTTTAATTTCAAAAGATTTTGCTATTCGTGCTTAATTCCCAGTTTTTATTATTGATAAAAACACTTGAAATTTATTGTTGATGGGTTAAGCTATTCCTATGCGCATTTCACTGGTTGCTTAGGCCAGATCATCAGGAAACTTCATCCATAAAGATTTTAGAAAAACTAAAGATATTAAACCAAATAAAACTGTTATATGAAATTACTTTTTGATAATAAACAGGCAAGTGCACGGCCTAAAAAAACACTTAATTGACAACATCTTTTGTAAGTTGTTGTTTTTATTTTGTTTTTCTTAACCTACTTACAACTACAATTAATGTTGAGAGAATTTCAACTAATTGTAGTGGGGAATGTAAGATGAGATGAACCCACTGTTTATTGTTGATGTGTTTTGTTTAAACTTTGATATTATTACAAGTAGAACTGTTGCTAAAAGTCTTGTACGTTTAACAGTTTTATTTGGTTTAATATCTTTAGTTTTTCTAAAATCTTTATGGATGAAGTTTCCTGATGATCTGGCCTAAGCAACCAGCGAAATGCGCATAGGAATAGCTTATCCCATCAACAATAAATTTCAAGTGTTTTTATCAATAATAAAAACTGGGAATTAAGCACGAATAGCAAAATTATTGAAATGTTTATGTATATTAACATAAATAAATCAGTTACATACATATATAAACAATTATTTTCACACTTACGATATCGCACGTGAACAACTTTATATAAGTACCAAGATCGCAAATCTTGCTATTTTACAGAAATTTTTTTTTTTTTTTAATATTATAAAAAATCTGTTTGGCCTGGTAATTTGATGATCTTTCTACTTTTACTTTCGACGCATTAAAAGAAAATGATGTTTTTCAATGTCGCACATGACATCGAAATATGAGATAGTACAAAGAAAAAAATTACAGTTATTTGCAATCGCATAGTTTCTTGCAGTGATGCCAAAAAAGCGTAAAAAAGCACTAAGCCATTTTTACAATTTAATCAAACACAAATATACTATTATATACCTCCAAAATTAAAAAAAGTTGGCGTTGATGGGGACCATTTTCAATTAAGATTAAATAATACATAAATATATTTATATTTGTATATACAAATTTTTTAGAGCTACTTTTTGGGTTAGAGATTAGCGATTAAATTAACTTTAATCTCCGTATTTACTTTTTGAGTTGTATTTTTTTAACTTTTTTTGCTAGTTTAAGCGGCCAACGGTGGTGGTTTAAACCTAAACTTAAACTGTCAACATACATATGTTTAACATAAAGAACTTGCAGAAATAGGTATAAACAAAAAATACATTTTAAAACATTGCTTAGCACTTTTATATAATTTTTCCATTCTATATTTTTTCTGTAACATATTTTTTCTTTAAACGCAAAAAATTTCTACCTTGTAAACAATATTAAATTCGTGCATTTTCTTCTTCTTTGAAAACATCCATATTGCTTGATAAAAAGATGATATTTGCAAAAAATTTTGCCATTTATTTGTGCTCAAAAAGTTCAGATTGCTCTTATTGTCATTCGCTAAAAAAAGTAAAAAAAATCTCAATTTCAATAAAAGTTCAATAGAAGGGAAAAGGCATAACAAACAAGATAGACATAAAACAGAATATAAAAGAATACAATATGAAACCGAAAGATGAAAGAAATGGAAAGAAAATACGGAAATATTTCATTCTTTCACTTAAGTGAATCATTCATTTGAAGTAATTCATTCATTTGAAGTAATTCATTCAAGAACGACACAAGCCTTATATAAAGGTACTTTTTCTTAACATTACAGGGTACACTGAAAAGTAAACCAGATCTAACTTGATATTTCAAGGCTGTGCAAATTAACATAATTATGGCCATCAGAAAACCGTTTAGTAGTAACAAATAAAGCTATTGTGATAAAATTTGGCCAGTCAGTTTTATAAGACTAGGAAGCAAATTGTCAAAATTCATGATGATCGGTCCTTAATTTATCAGGTCCCATATAAAGCCCACTCCTGAAATACTCTAACTGTCGTAAACTGTAACTCGGTACAGTTATACGACGCCGAAACACTAACCAATTCGGGGTGACAAGGCAAAACGCAACAAAAGCAGACAAACAAAAACGACCTGTTTGCCCTTGAGAAATAATGACAAAAAGCGCAAGCTGCTTCTCCACTCAGAGCAGTTTTACGAGTGAAACGTAACTTGAAAGAAAAGCGTAACTTTTATTATTCCTCCCCTGGCAACACTGATATATGTACATGTTTCAAAACTTTGAAGCCTGAGAAAGTCGAGTTACTCGATATCGAATGCTTTAATTTCAAATTCAATACATTTCATTCGATATCAAGTTTCATGATACCAAAATAAATAATTTCGATCAATTTTGCTCGATATCGTATGCGGTGATTAGACCCCTGCATCTTATTCCTCAAAATTCACATTTCCAATTGTTTGTGAATCGCCAAATTTAACTTTAACAAAAAGTAAGTTTTTTTTATACAAATTTTATTAACAGATTTTTTGAACACACAAAAAATGTTGTGAATTTTCTTATTTGTTTAACAATAATTACATAAAACATTTAAAATTTTGCAAAAACAAAACTCTATTAGAACTACAAATAGATTTGTGCTTTTTTCATGTTTAAGGTCACTTTTTGTAAACTTAAGGCACATGATGGAATTTTCGAAACAATAACAAATTACAACAGAAAAAAATTAAAAATGTAGGTAGTTATGTTTAAAAAACTACAAAATATTTTGGCTTAAAAATTTAACCCTAAACACAAGATGAAAAAAGTTTAATAGTAGGTAATGTCGATTTTATCCTTAATTTCATTTCCCCATTCACGGGCAATGATCATGATTTCGTTCATAGATAGTTTAGGTCCTATCAAGGGATTCATTTGTGTCATGTAGCAACAAAGCCAGCTGAAATTTAGAAATAAATAGATGTTCTAAATATGATATGGATTTATTTATAAAACACAAACTTACAAAAGCCAACAAGTTGCTGCTGTCAACATCAAACAACATTGTGTTATTCTTTTGAAAAAAAAAAAATATTAACGCTTTTATTATTACATATTTCACTATAATTTTAACTTTCAGCATTACAACTTACCCTTTGTTGGGGCCTCTCGCAAAGAAGGGACAAATAATACCAATAAATGCCCAAATGCAGGTGATAATTAAAGGTGGTACATACGCTTCAACCATTTTAATTGTAATTATTAAATTATTTAACAGAAGAAATAAAAACAAAATATTTATTTAATGGAAAATTAAGGGAGCAAAAAATATAACACCAGTTTACTAAAGTAAAAACTTTTTTCTTAGCTCACCTATCCACAAATGTCACATGACTAGGACATATGACAAGTATACAATAGAGTTGCTATATATATTTATATATAAAGTATAAAATAGCTGGTTTCTGTTAAAACTTGAAAAAACAACTCTGTGCTATGCTAACAGAACACAGTGTTTTTAGGGAATGTCATTAAGTATGAATTTGCAATTACTGTTCAGTGGCAAAGTGACAAGCAAAATTATTAAAAAATGGTTTTGGAAAGTACTATGATATGGTGAGAATTTTAGTAAAATCTAAGTAAATCATTCAGTAAATTAAATAAAATTGACTGTAATTTCAAGCATAAGCTATAAGTTTTAATAATTTTTAAACATCGTTTGAAAATGTGTTCTTAATATAGAAATATTCATAAAAGAATATTTGTATTTTTGTTTGATGATGCTTTTGTTGCATAGCTTTATTAACTGCAGCTTCTTAATATTTTTAGTTTTGATAACAGTGATTACCAGCGTAATGGTGATTACTTTCCAACACGTTTAAATGTGCAAAAAGATGGTATTAATTTGGTATGTCTTACTAAAGTACGCTCCAATCCCGAAAACAATGTTGGACTAATGACCATTTCCAAGTTAGTAAACATATTGATCCAAAGTAAACTAATTTAAAAACAAAAAATCTTAATTTTAGTACGGTAGAGGTTTTAGCTACCCTAACCAGTGATGTGGGACGTATATTCTCTAAAATGCATTTAGTACAGCCTAAAGGAGAAATAAATCTTTTAACCGGTGTGCGCATAGCCCATGTACGTTTCTGTAAACTTGTAAATTAATTTAATAAAAACTTGTATTTTTCTTTTAACAGTTAGTTTTAAAACATCGCCAGGGTAAGAACCACAAAATGCGCATAGTAGTCTTTGTTGGATCACCGATCAAAAACGAGGAAGGTGAATTGGTCAAATTGGCCAAACGTTTGAAGAAGGAAAAAGTCAATGTTGATATCGTTAGCTTTGGCGATCATGAATGCAACAATGAAATATTGCAAGCCTTTATTAATACTTTGAATGGCAAAGATGGCACTGGCTCTCACTTGGTATGTGTTCCTCGTGGTTCCGGATTATCCGATGCGCTTTTATCTTCTCCAATAATACAAGGAGAAGATGGCATGGGTGGTGCTGGGTTGGGCGGTGCAGGTTTTGAATTTGGCGTTGATCCCAATGAGGATCCCGAATTGGCTTTAGCTTTACGTGTTTCCATGGAAGAGCAAAGACAACGTCAAGAGGAGGAGCAAAGACGTGCAGCTGGGGGTACTGTTGAGTCTGATGCAGGCAATAAAGAAAAAACTACCACTGGTGACTCCACAGTAGAAGCAGCAGCTGAAGATGAGCCCAATTCGGAGGAAGCAATGTTACAACGTGCTTTGGCTATGTCAACAGAACAGGTTTCATATAAACTTTAAACAAATTGAAATGTTTTTTAACAATTTTCCTTTCATTACAGAGTGATGACAATTTGCCAGATTTTGCCAATATGACTGAAGAAGAACAAATTGCTTTCGCCATGCAAATGTCTATGCAAGATGCTGGTAAGTTTTAAAATTAAAGTTAAATATAATTTACCTATAACACATTGTATTTTTGCAAGATGAAACCGTTACCCAACAAGCTAAACGCCCTAAAACCGAAGAAAATGCTCCAATGGATGTTGATGAAGATTATTCAGAAGTAATTGGTGATCCGGCATTCCTGCAAAGTGTTTTAGAAAATCTTCCCGGTGTAGATCCACAGTCTGAGGCTGTACGTGATGCTGTTGGTTCACTAAGCAAGGATAAAGATAAAAAGGGAGATAACGACAAATCGGATAAACCATCACAATAAATACACTTTATTGGCAAATGAAAAAGGTTATTTCTCAATTATTAATTGATAAATCCAATAATATGCTTAAATTAATTTTTAGTTTTTGTATTAATTCATGTATGAGTCTGTAATTTGATCGAAAATATTTTAAATCTTCAAATGTTAAGATTTTTTGGTCCACACCCACGTATGAAACACCTATAAATAAAATATTCGTAAACATATATGACAATATTTTAATACGCATTTGTAACTTTGGTAACATTTTTTTTATTAAGAGTTTTTTGAAGATAGGAACCCGCTGAAATTAGAAAAAATTACAAAACTAAGAATGGCTTAAAATTTAGAAACTCGTGGATAAAAAAACGGTCTCTAATTCCCAAAAAAATAATTCGAAAAAACAGCGTTCTTCAGATACACAGAAATCCATTACGGGTTTGTATGAGAGGTGCCACGTCCACTTAATCCAGCTATGTATGTGTACCAAATAAACAAATCTGTTTGTTCTACGCCCATTTGTCCACTTCAGCCCCCATTTTGTCGAATCTTTGGATCTTGCCGTTCTCCAGATATACGTGCAATCAGAACGGCTTTTTATAGTCATTTTTGGATTAAGCGGGTGGGAAAATCCTATTTTAAGCTTTTCAGCTCAAACTAGGTCTAGTATATACTGAGAAAATTAAAAAAAAAACTGAATTCCTTAAATATATATTTTTGCTCGCGTTTTCCTACCAAGAAAATAATAATCGTAAAAAACCAGAGTAGGTCACTAGGCGCAAATAAATTACAGGGCTGCATTTTAGAAAGCCCAATTTTCCCGTTTTCCGGGAACACTTGATTGGCGAGGATTTTCATGGTCATTTTCGAATTCAGCGGGTGGGAAAACAGATTAATAGGGGTTTCCGGCCTGATTTGGCCAGTATTTACGGAGATAAAAGCAAAAACTTATTTCCATAGTAAATGAGTTTTTGGCAAAAATATTTTTGATGACGTCATAGAGTTGGCAAATGAGCGTATGTGTGATTTTGCGTGAATTAGTGTATAATATGAGGAAAATAGACTTTAATGATGTTTTTTAAGACTTTTTGCGCTATTTTTGATATTTTTTTTTTGAATTGTTTAATCTTCTATATGTATAATAAAAATGAAATGTCTGTTGCTGATCGCATAACTTGAGAACGCTTGACCGATTTGGACGATTTTTCTTTAAAATAATCACCATGGTCCAACTTCGGTTTTTACGGAAAGAAAATTTTGCCCCGCCTACTACTGGGCGGCCAGCTAGTACATTATAAATTTTTGAAAAATAAATTAATTAAATAATATTTTTAATTTAAAGAAAAGTTTTGAAATAGATAACTAGAGTTGCAGTGGAATACATATTTTATTGTTTTAAAGTAGTATAACATAATTACATTTTAATTATTAATTTGATAAGGAATTATGTATATTGTCTTAAAAAAAGTCTATCTAAACCTAAAACGCAAACGGCCCTAATTAAGCAAAAACTAAACATCTACATATGTACTTCTAAATACTATATATTTTTTATCGTGTTTTCCTACCAAGAAGATAATAATCGTAAAAAACCAGAGTAGGTCACTAGGCGCAAATAAATTACAGGGCTGCATTTTAGAAAGCCCAATTTTCCCGTTTTCCGGGAAAACTTGATTGTTGATGATTTTCATGGTCATTTTCGAATTCAGCGGGTGGGAAAACAGATTAATAGGGGTTTCCGGCCTGATTTGGCCAGTATTTACGGAGATAAAAGCAAAAACATATTTCCATAGTAAATGAGTTTTTGGCAAAAATATTTTTGATGACGTCATACAGTTGGCAAATGAGCGTATGTGTGATTTTGCATGAATTAGTGTATAATATGAGGAAAATAGACTTTAATGATGTTTTTTAAGACTTTTTGAGCTATTTTTGATATTTTTTTTGAATTGTTAAATCTTCTCTTGAGAACGGCTTGACCGATTTGAACGATTTTTTCTTTAAAATAATCACCATGGTCCAACTTAGGTTTTTACGGAAAGAAAATTTTGCCCCGCCTACTACTGGGCGGCCAGCTAGTACATTATAAATTTTTGAAAAATAAATAAATTAAATAATATTTTTAATTTAAAGAAAAGTTTTGAAATAGATAACTAGAGTTGCAGTGGAATACATATTTTATTGTTTTAAAGAAGTATAACATAATTACATTTTAATTATTAATTTGATAAGGAATTATGTATATGTATTGTATTAAAAAAAGTCTATCTAAACCTAAAACGCAAACGGCCCTAATTAAGCAAAAACTAAACATCTATGTACTTCTAAATACTATATATTTTTTATCGTGTTTTCCTACCAAGAAAATAATAATCGTAAAAAACCAGAGTAGGTCACTAGGCGCAAATAAATTACAGGGCTGCATTTTAGAAAGCCCAATTTTCCCGTTTTCCGGGAAAACTTGATTGTTGATGATTTTCATGGTCATTTTCGAATTCAGCGGGTGGGAAAACAGATTAATAGGGGTTTCCGGCCTGATTTGGCCAGTATTTACGGAGATAAAAGCAAAAACATATTTCCATAGTAAATGAGTTTTTGGCAAAAATATTTTTGATGACGTCATACAGTTGGCAAATGAGCGTATGTGTGATTTTGCATGAACTAGTGTATAATATGAGGAAAATAGACTTTAATGATGTTTTTTAAGACTTTTTGCGCTATTTTTGATATTTTTTTTTTGAATTGTTTAATCTTCTATATGTATAATAAAAATTAAATGTTGTCTGTTGCTGATCGCATAACTTGAGAACGGCTTGACCGATTTGGACGATTTTTCTTTAAAATAATCACCATGGTCCAACTTAGGTTTTTACGGAAAGAAAATATTGCCCCGCCTACTACTGGGCGGCCAGCTAGTACATTATAAATTTTTGAAAAATAAATTAATTAAATAATATTTTTAATTTAAAGAAAAGTTTTGAAATAGATAACTAGAGTTGCAGTGGAATACATATTTTATTGTTTTAAAGTAGTATAACATAATTACATTTTAATTATTAATTTGATAAGGAATTATGTATATTATATTAAAAAAAGTCTATCTAAACCTAAAACGCAAACGGCCCTAATTAAGCAAAAACTAAACATCTATGTACTTCTAAATACTATATATTTTTTATCGTGTTTTCCTACCAAGAAAATAATAATCGTAAAAAACCAGAGTAGGTCACTAGGCGCAAATAAATTACAGGGCTGCATTTTAGAAATCCCAATTTTCCCGTTTTCCGGGAAAACTTGATTGTTGAGGATTTTCATGGTCATTTTCGAATTCAGCGGGTGGGAAAACAGATTAATAGGGGTTTCCGGCCTGATTTGGCCAGTATTTACGGAGATAAAAGCAAAAACTTATTTCCATAGTAAATGATGAGTTTTTGGCAAAAATATTTTTGATGATGTCATACAGTTGGTAAATGAGCGTATGTGTAATTTTGCATGAAAAAGTGTATAATGTGAGGAAAATAGACTTTTGTGATGTTTTTTTTAGGACTTTTTGCGATATTTTTGATAATTTTTTTTCTGAATTGTTTAATACATTATAAATTTTTGAAAAATAAATAAATTAAATAATATTTTTGATTTAAAGAAAATTTTTTAAATAGATAACTAGATGCAGTGGAATATTTTATTGTTTTAAAGTAGTATAACATAATTACATTTTAAATAGTAGCTTGATAAGGAATTATACTGTATTCAAAAAAGTCTATCTTAACCTAAAACGCAAACAAAAACTAAAAATCTACTTTTTAACTGATTCGGATGTATTGCATCAACACAAATGTCCACAAAAAATT
Organism: Pollenia angustigena; assembly: GCA_930367215.1. NCBI lineage: Eukaryota > Metazoa > Arthropoda > Insecta > Diptera > Polleniidae > Pollenia > Pollenia angustigena. The sequence continues at coordinate 11,570,470 of OV884058.1, forward strand.
CAAATGGAATCTTTCGACTAAAATAAGCGATTTTATTAACAAAAATCAAACGGAAAGCTATTATTAACTAACCGTTTGCAAAGCATTGTCAATTGTCAAAACAACAGGTAGGTTTAACTGTCAAACTATCTCCGCTATAGACCCTAAAACTATCCAACCGATGTGCTCTAAACCGGTTTCATTAGAAAGCGCTTTTGTGAATATGGTGTTAGACTATACATTTTTTAAAACTAGGACCACGAGAGGAGTTAGAGGGCAATTTCTGACTCTCTGAAAGATTTTAATGAAATTTAAAACATTAATAGATTCCCACTTATATGGATACATAAGCTATACATTTTTTTAAAAATAGGACCACGAGGGTGGGCGATTTCTGCCTCTCCGAAACTATCCAACTGACTTTAATGAAATTTTTTTGATAATTAATTAAATAATATTTTTAATTTAAAATAAAATATTCAACATTTTTCATTTTTCGAATTTATTCTATGAGCTAAATTTCAGTTATGTATTTTATAAAGCTTTTTTGTAATAGTTCTATTCCTTCAATTTTTCAGAAATGACTTTATACACTACCAGACTATTATATTGTATTTTCTTTTTACATTTTACCTTAGCTTTATAAAATACATAACTGAAATTTAGCTCATAGAATAAATTCGAAAAATGAAAAATGTTGAATATAATATAAAGTAACCTTCGGAAGGAAATAATTCCCAGTTTCTATTTAAAATAAAATATTTAAAATAGATAACTAGAGTTGCAGTGGAATCTCTCAGTTAACAGTGTCAGTCAAACGGAGAGTGTCCGTTAAGAAAGATAATACTTACTCTGTATTTTTATCACAAGTGCAATAAAATAAAGTTTTTTTGTATTTTAATTAAATATTTTATTGTTTTAAAGTAGTATAACATAATTACATTTTAATTATTTATTTGATAAGCAATTATATATAAAGTCTATCTTAACCTAAAACGCAAACGGCCCTAATTAAGCAAAAACTAAAAATCTACTTTTTAACTGATTCTGATGTACTGCATCAACACAAATGTTCAAAAAATTTTTGAATCTTTCGACCAAAATGAGCGATTTTATTAACAAAAATTAAACGGCCGTCTCTACAAAAGCGATATGTATATGATAAACGCTAAAATACCTAACTAACCTTTTTCATAACTTTGACAAACAAACAGACATTATAGGTTTTACTGTCAAAATATGTACATATGTAATTATTTATTCTCCCGTTAAATGTTTAAAATGTTAGATAGGGCCTTTTTCGATTTATGTAACGATATCTATGTATATATTCAAACGTTTATTCAAAATTTGTACATCTAGACTTTCAACAAGTTCATTTTGTTGGTAACTTTAGGGTGGGGAAGCGATATCGTTCGATTATCGTTGAAAATTTAGCATTTTTAAATACCAATCTGTAAAGAAAAAAAAATTTTAAAATTAGATGCAGGTTTATATTAAAAGCTGTATAAAAATGTTATTACACTGTGATATATAAAAACCTTTTAGGCGTTTTTAGTTCAGTTCTGGTTTTATTTTATTAAATTTAAGTTTTGTTCGTGGGTCTTCTACTAACGTTTAGAGGCCGTTTAGTCAGTTCTGGGGTCTAATCACCGCATATGATATCGAGCAAAATTGATCGAAATTATTAGTTTTGGTATCATGACACTCGATTTCGAATGGAATGTATTGAATTTGAAATAATAGCATTCGATATCAAGCAACTCGACATTACATTTCTCAAGTTTTCATTCGATACGTCAGTGTATATCGTATGCAAACAAATTCGATAGTTCATTCGATACCATAGTATCGAATGCGGTGATTAGACCCCTGATTTGGTTTCCGCTTTGTTCTAGTTTAACACCAGTTTAACTTATTAAGCTCAGTTCTTACACAGTTTCTACAAGGGTTGCCAGATGGCCTGGAATGACCCGGATTGTCCAGTTTCTTATGGGTGTTGTCCAGGTTCCAGCTAACTTGCAATTTGTCCAGTTAAAAAACTTTATTTTATTTTGAAAAATTACTTTTTTTATTATTTATATTTATTATTGTTTAAAACAAAATCATATACTATGAAAATTTGTAAGGAAAAAATTTATAATATGCCGACAGACATTCCAATTAGTAGGATAGAGAGAGAAGTCCAGTTTCTCAAAAAGGACTTTAGGTATTTCTGATAATCTTTATTCATATGACCGAATAAAGGCTACAATTTTAATTAGAATAAATTTTGATGAAATTTGCAAAATGTTTCAAACATTTTTGTTTACAACTAAAGTAATAGAGTTATTAAATTCTTCAAATAGCAATAAAAAAAAATATATATATGTGTCTAAATAAAAAGTTATCAGCCATGTTCGGGAAATCGAATTCGAGTGAAATCAAAATCGAACAAACTTTAAAAACAATCCAGTGTTTAAAGTTCAGTAAATTCGAGTGAAATCAAAATCGAACAAACTTTAAAAACAATCCAGTGTTTAACAAATAGAAACTGGGAATTATTTCCTTACGAAGATAACTTTATATTATATTCAACATTTTTTATTTTTCGAATTTATTCTATGAGCTAAATTTCAGTTATGTATTTTAAAAAGCTTTTTTGTAATAGTCCTATTCCTTCAATTTTTCAAAGAATGCTGACAAAGGCCGTAGCGGGCCAGAAAATGTATTACATTCTGCTGGTGTCTAATAATTGTAAATTTTTCTGAACATACAATATACTTCATTGCTGTCCAAAGGAAAGCTAAGGTAAAATGTAACAAGAAAATACAATATAAAAGTCTGGTAGTGTATAAAACCATTTCTGAAAAATTGAAGGAATAGGACTATTACAAAAAAGCTTTATAAAATACATAACTGAAATTTAGCTCATAGAATAAATTCGAAAAAAAACTATGAGTACAGCTTATCTTCATTAGAACTTATCTTAAAATAAAAAAGCGGCGGTAATTTAAGCAAAAATTTAACTGAAAATTTCCATTGATTTCAATTTCACTCGATCCATAACATGTCTGATTACACTACGTGACAAAATTTCAACAAAGTCGTGACCAAATGAATTTGACACCTAACCTTTATGTAAAATTTTCCGCTGAAACCGAATATGAAGTCAGAATTGTCAAAAGTAGAACAGTTTTTGAGATATTCCAAAATAACCGTTATTTGTGTTTTTACAAAAGATGATGTGACTGAAAGGCAAATACCTTCAAAAATTTTAAGCGGATTATGTATTTCTTTATTTTTAGTAAAAGGTTATAAAATTTCTAAAATAAACATGGATTGCTTGTGACTATTGGTCAAGAAATGACAGAGTTACAGGGGACAAAAGTTGAAGCTTCATTGAAAATTTTATGATTTTGTTCAATTTTGCTCTTTTCAAGTTATTTTTTTTTTAAACCAATGATTTAAAAACCCTAATTATTTATTGCTTGCGACATTAGATTATTTTACTATGAACATTTTGAGCCAAACAAGACATAGATTGGTACAAAAATGACAAATCTACAAAGATTTAGTAAATTAACCCACATAGAAATTCAATAGTTTCAAGCAATTTTTAATATTTATTGTTACTAAAAATTTAGCTTTTTATGTTTATTTGTTGTGGGTTAATTCAATTAATCTTCTGTAACTTTGTCATTTTTGCACCGATCTGGATCCTATTGGGCCCAAAATGTTCGTATTGAAATAGGCAAACATTTTTTTTTTTTTTGGATATTTGCATATCACTCACATCATCTTTTTTAATAGCACAAAAAACGGTTATTTTGGAATATCTCAAAAACTGTTCTACTTTTGACAATTCTGATTTCATATTCGGATTCAGCGGAAAATTGTACAAAAAATTGTCCCGTAGTTTTATGTACTTTTTTATTTGATTTAATTTAATAAATATACAAGTTGAATTTATATAAACGATGGCAGCAATATTACAACAAAACAAAAACCACAGAAACAGCAGATGTTTACGGCTCGAAATGTCAACTATTTATAAAAAAAATATTATGAAACCAAAACAAATTGGTTCGAACTTTCAAAGTCAGCAGGCTTTTCGCTGCCATTTGTAGTGAACTCGACCTGATTATAATTTTGTAATATGATATAAGATTGAATTTTAAGTGTTACTTTTTTTTATTGCAAAATAAAATCTGAAGTAATATTTTATTTTTTCTTATAGTTAAGTGCTTTTTCAAATTGTCAAATTGGTAGCTGGCTACCATAGTTTCTACTTTAACCTAGTTTAGTTTATGTACAATTTTAGGTTAGTAATGGTTCGGTTTTAGTTCAGTGCTAGCTATACCCTTTACCGAAGGTAAAATAGTATACGGCCATGTTCTGACAATTGCACGATTTGAAATCACAAAACGCCAGATTTGCTTGTATATAAATATGTACATACTTCTATTTACACATATACTTATGTATGCATACATTTGCAGTAATATGACTTCAATGATGAGATGTCATGTTAAATAAAAAGCATGCAAATTGTGCAAAAAATTGTTAAATAAAAGAAAAGTTGAAATAAAAATTAAACCAAAACATCAAGTGAATAAATATCAAGGACTTAATAGTTATAACTTTTATTCGATAAAAATTGCGAATAATAATTACGAATAAATTTATATTTTATTTATTAAGAATAATTATTATTTCAAATTTTTATTTTTAAAAATTGATGATAACTATTATGGGTATCAAATAAAAGTATTTCTCAAACATAACTATTACTATTCGATAGATATATAACCAATTATTTTTAATAGTTATGAATAAGAAATAACATAACAGTTATAACTAATTTTAATGTGTATGTATATATGTATGCACATGTATAATCTACAAAAATAAAACAATTATTATCAAGAAAATATTCAAAATAATTATTATCGTAAATAAAAACAATAAAAATCTTTAGTAATAATAGTTATAAATATAATAGTTATGTTAAACAAATATTTATTTTCATTATACCTAATAATTATGAGCAATTTTTTAGAATATTTCTAAAAATTAGCATAATTATTATTTAGGGTCCTTGATAAATTTTCACCCTTATTGTGTTTGGCGTATTTAAAATACGCCTACGACTTTTTGGTAATAGATTAAAGGAAAAAAGTTCACGTTCTCTTTAATCTTGTACCAAACAGTCGTAGGAGTATTTTAAATACGCCAAACACAATAAGGGTGAATAATTAATTAAACTTGTTTGTGAAGCATTTATTTTGCTAAATACAAACTTTTGGAATTTTTTTTTGTTATGTTAATTTTTTAGAGTTGTAAAAGTGTAAAGTATTTGTGCACTTTAGTAATCAAAAGCAAACAAATTATTCATGTTCTTTTAAATAATTTAATCCGCTACAAATAAGTAAAATAAAATAAAATAAAAAACAAGCAAATATGAAAGATAACATAAAATAGTTTGTTTGTATTTTCCAAAAATAACACAATAATCAGGAATAATGCTTCAACAACGCTCACACGTATATATATCAAATTCTTCAACTTTCAGATTCTTCATATTTTCTTAGCATGCAGTGTTATTTCCAGGCATTCATCATAGCAGCATCCAAAGTATTAGTAATTAACGGGCAGTACCACTGCTTACAAAGAATTTTGGTGCGCTAATTATTCATGATCTTGTCGAAAGTCCTTTCAAAATAACTTTAGTTCTTTTCCGTTTACTTATTGTATGTGGTTACTCTACACGTAATAAAAACCGAAAAATCAAAAATCACCGTTTATAGTAAAACAGAGCATTTAATAAACAATCACACAGCAACTTAAAGACGGGAAAGTCCCAATTTATTTTTAATAATACCCCAGCGGGAAAATCAGAAGACCTTCTTACTTCAGGCCTAATAAAAGTCCTGTTTAAAAATTTTTTGATTCAATTTCCTTTCTTATCTAACTAAAGAATGCCTCTTAGGAGGCTTCGTTCGGGCTCTTTCTTATCAAAGATAAGATACACATTCCATTCTATGAGAAGGGAGAAGAGAAGGAGTAACATTTTTTGTTTTTTTTTCATAAGCAAAAGAGTTACACACATATTTTTTTTGATCCTGTTACCATTCTTATGTAACTGTGAAAGAAGCGAGAGCGGAAGGCCTACCCGGCAATGGCGTGTGAAAAAATATTATTATTTTTCTTTTTTTTCCGCTGGGTACGTTTCTACGTACATAGTGAAATAAACCAACAACACTGACATCAATGCATCTAATAAATGCGTTTTTAACTTTTTTTGTTTTCAAAAAATCTTGTCTTTTAGAACTCGAAGTGGGTAGAAAAATACCCATAGTCTAGGGGCCAAGGTTTGACAGGTAAAAATTAAAAAAAAAAAAAAAAATGCAATGTCAATACAAATACCCATAATATTAAATGTTTAAAATTTCATCAAAATCGGATCTCGAAATCGGGGGTCAGTCTTTAATGGGTTACGTTTAAACTGCTTTGCTAAGGCGAAGATCAAAAACCAATTGAGTGTTAATATAAAACAATCCCGTTAACATATGAGTGGGAAGAACAACCAAATTTAGTTTAAATTTGAATTTTAAAATTAGGGTAAACTTAAAAAAAAGAAGAAAAAAACAAGACCAACAAACTAAATTTAAATTTGAATTTCAAACAGCGTATTTCAATTTCAAACAAAAATAGCTCCAAATTAACTCAAAATTTGAATAAAAGAAAAACCGTTTTATTAGCAACTGAAAAGAACAAAATTGATTCAAATTTAAATTTTTAAACGAAACCCAAAATAAAACTAAAAGTTTACGTTATCCTAACTTCACAAAATGTACAATTATAGGAATATATTGCGATCCACACGAAACTAAACATAAGTGAACTTCAATGGCAGGTCTAATTTATATTGTAATACAAAGTTCTTACTTAGGGAACAGTCTTATTAGCCTTAGGGCTTAATAAATTGAATTATAATTACATATGAAAATAATAAGATTGAATATATTTTGGATTTTTTTTAATGAATTTTAAAATGTTTTGCTAAGAATTTAACGCGGCTATAAAGGTAGGTATCGAGTGGTGATACATAAAAGGGGAAGCCTTTGGAATGTCAACGATTACCATGGTTAAGGGAGGGTATATTTCATGGTAGGCAATGACACCTTGTCCTACGGGGAAGAAACGACAGGTTTTTTTATATACACTGGCACAAAATTTATATTGTGTCACTTTCACTATTACTTCAACGTACCACCGCCCAGGGGGGTTACCGCGTATTTCGATTCGAAAGAAATCATTTACGGATTCGAAGAATTTGTACTGTGTATTACGATTTTCGTAATATTTGTTTCGAATAAACGGACGTTTTTCATACTTTATTGAAAACAAAAAATCACTTTCTTAAAAGCCATTCTCTATTACGAACAAAAATTGTTCATCAAATTTCCAATTTTTTAAAAAATACAACCTCTGTCATCGTTTCGAACGATTACTAAAATCGTAATACACAGTACAAATTGTTCGAATGATTTCTTTCTAATCGAAATACGCGGTAACCAGAGAAAGCCAAAAAGTTATATTTTTAATACTTATAACCTATTCATACGCCACCGAGCACGAGTACAGGCAGGTATGACTACCAATAAGTATGAGCATGAATAAGTTTGTATATCGACCGGTATGAGTATGAACAAACACGCATGCTTATGGGTAATCCTTTGAAAGCGTATGAGTAACGGCATGTATCGTAAGTATCGACAAGTAATTTCAACACTTTGTATGGTTATTTTAAAGCAAGCAGTGTTGCCACGACCTAAAAATTTATGTTTAAGTTATATTAAAACATAAATATTTGCTATCAAATTAAAAAGATGCTTCTAAACAGTGATGCCACAACCAATATAATTTTTACAACCAAAATTTTTGAAAAAGTTAGCAAAAGTGAAGGGATATAACCAAATTTAAAATTCCTTTTATTAATTGAGAAAATCATTAAAATTTATTTATATTTGCATTGTAATACAAAGGTTATTTGCACTTTATAGTAAAATAATAATTATTAATCAAGAATGCAAAACAAGAAATGTAATTCTTTAACTTATTAAAACAATAACGAGAAACTTAATTAAAAGTTTTTATTTAATTAAGACTTTTTTTGTAAAAAAAAATTTATTTTACAAGAGTTAAACCCGTAAAATTTACATACAAAATTAAGTACAGGCAAAGCCCGGTATAACGAATGATATGATGTCAGCCCCTTTCGTTAAACTGAGAGATTCGTAATACCGAACTTTTTTTTAAATAAAAAATTAGCTACATTTATCATTAAATCGAGCTTTTATTATATTATATTAATTTTTATTGAACTTGCATACGTAAGTACGTGTTTACATATTGGGGAAAATTATTTGTTTAAAAAATCAGTAATAAATGAATGTTTGTATGAAGCGTGCAAACTTTTTTCAACGGCTTTTTCTTGCAATACTCTCATCACTAAAAATTTTTGTAATCAATTTTATTTAATATCTTTTAAAAGTGCAAATCGAAGAGTGGTATTCCATACTTTTGCGATATTAGAGAAAGACTTACACCTTTCTACATTCTTTTAAAATTTTTATTTTTTCACTGAATGATATTCTTTTTCTATTTAGCATTTAGTTTCCACAACACTGCAAACTGTGCTTTGTGTTTCAAACAAAACTCTTTTATTAATGCTTAAAACCAATCTACGTGTTGTAGTACTTTGTAACAAAAAAAAAAGCACATTCAACATTTAACCATTCGTTAAACCGGGACACACAAATGTTGATCGTTCGTTATATAAGGTAACTAATGAAAAAATCTGCTGATTCGTTACATCGGATTTTCGTTAAAGTGAGTATTTGTTATATCGAACTTTGCCTGTATATTGAAAGTTAATAAATTGAATATTTTTTAATAAACTGCAAAACTGTTTTCCGCTTTTTAGCTGTTATTGGCAGGACTGTCAAATGTGGCGGTTTCTTAATCTTTTTGTCGATGGAATTTTACGTTTGACGATATAGAGATTATTCTGGAGAAATTTAAAACGATTGACGATATGCGAAATGCATTTTATATAAATATTTTCTAATTTACATATGTATATCTAAAATATTATAAAAACTTTTTTCTCCTTAAAATTCCTATGTGTATTTTCAAAAATTTGTATAAACTAGTGTTCGCCTAATGGTCAAAATTCGACCATACATTTTCATGTTCATGAGAAGAAAACATAGTACATCTATGCATATATGAATTTACATGTTTCGTTAATTTTTTCCGTCTTAGTGGATCGATTGAGCGAGGGACCACCTCCGTTTCATATTTTAACTTCCACGAGAGTTAATTTTATTTTATAAGTTCAATATCATCAGAATTGATAAAACAAAAAAGTATCAAAAAATCTCCTTCATAGATTGTCAATAAGGACATTGCAAGTTTAATTTTATTTTTTAATGTCTAGTATTAACGAAAATTAATCAATGTACCAGATGTTGAACAAAAAATTACCAAAAAGCTCCCCTTACATGTTCTTATTTCCCCAGGACCATGCATTTTTAATTTTGTCTTTATAGGTCGAATATTAACAAAAATTCCAAACATACCAAAGAAAAAATAAAAAATAACCAACATTTTTAATCTCATAGGGTTTCATTCACTCAGGACCATGCACATATAACATAACGTTTCTAAGTTCAATATTATAGAAAATTTAAAAATTATCACATTCCATTTTCCGACTTTATATAGTCGAAATATTCGAAAACCGGTTTCTAAAAAATATCGAATAATCGACAGCCCTATTTTTTTATTATTTGATAATTGAAAAAAAAAATTTTTGTATTTGTGGTAGTAGCAAATTTGAACGCCTATAACTCTGAAGTAATTATTATTTTCATAAAATATATATTGTGCACTTCTGTACGTAAATATCTTTCAAATGGTGTATATTTTGTTCAAATCGGTTGACATACAGAGGAGGAAAGTGTTCTGAACTGTTTTGCCTTAGCCGATTTATATATATGTAGATAAATTCAGAACATTAAACTTATTTCCAGTTTTAAGAAACACTAAAACGAATTTGTGCTATTTTTCAGTAATTTTCTGAAATCCATTTCGCTTGATTTTCTGCACTTCCTACTTTAAGTACTACTCCTAAAATCAAAAAACTACACCCATTTTAAAAAAATAATTTAAAATCTAAATTGATTACAACTTCATTTGATTTCGATCTCATAACATGACGTTTTTAATATAAAAATCACAAATGGCAATATTTTCTTAGCAAAAATCTTGAAAAAATTATTTGGTTGCTGTTTTGAAAGGGATTTTTTGTTTTCGATATATTATAAAAACTTTCCGTTCATTGGTAACAAATAATGAAAAAATTCGAGCTCGTAAATAATTGTATCAAGAAAACCCTACTTGTACGTATTGTTATTTAAGAAAAAAGTAACCAAAATGGAAAAAAAATTCACATCTCCACATTGGGAAAAAATATAACCAATTTTGGTTAGAAATAACCAAAAACGGGAGCTCTGCTTCTAAAGCAGCCATCGGCAAAATCAGGGCGCCGCGTTTTCTCTTTTCTCTTTTATTCTCTTGTATGCTCTTTTATTACGTACATGTGCACACATATTGCAGAGAATTTAACAACATTAACAACAACATATGTAAAATTCATACAACGCATATAATCGCAAAATGTAATAGTATAGGTTGCCGATGGCAGTTCTAAAGCTATAATAAATTATAATCTATTTTACGAAGGAGGTTTTTTATAAAAATAATTAAAAAAGGAGGCTATCAACTATTTTGGGATCTTTTCTGTTTCTTTTTTTATGTTTCCAGCTAAAGAGAAATCTTAATCTAATGCTGCGCTGCAGGCAGGAATTTTCATAAAATTCTTGATTCTTATTAAGACAACCGTGGATACCTTGTGGAGTTGTTTTTCCACCATAGCATGATGTCGAAGTCTTCTTTAAGGCTTAAATTTTCGTTGACATACTGATTGACTCCAGCAATTAAATTTTAAACCATTTTTTAACGTCTTAAAAATGCAACTGGCAACAGATAAACTACTCAAATTCATAATATGTATGAATGTATTTACCTGTGATATCTCATTTCTTAACTGCGAATATGAATATTTATTTTTTTTTTTTTGGATTACGGTAACTTTTTCTGTTTTTATTAAGAACGATTAAAATAACACGACGTATTTTAATTTGCATCCATTTAGTCATTTTTTTGATTTTCTTAAATAAGAACGCAAATCTTTATATTACAGACATTTTTTTAAAGTCAACAATCGTTTGTTTTTCAATAAAATTTTGTTGAATTGTACTCAAACGATTTTGAAAAAACGTATTTATTTGTGATTCAGCAATTTGGGAAAAAAAATTCTGGCAACATTTATGAAAAAATTTAACAAAAAAAAATTTTTTAAGTCAATGCTATAACTCTGGGTGTGTCTGAATATGTGCGAGTATGAAACACAATAAGTATGATAACATACATGAATGAAATCAAATGCGCATGGATATACACAAGTATGAGAATAAACAGATACGAGTACGCACTAGAGGTCTGCAAGAATAAATAAAAACCAATTTCAACACACTCATTTGTTTTTTAACTACAATGTGTCGAGCACCCAATAATAAAGAAACAAATGAAATAATAACCAAAGACAAAACGAATAAAAACTCATTCAATTCAGTCAACTCAAGTCAAATGAGTGAAATATTAATATAAGTTGAATGTAAAATTTCTGTACCTACACATTACGTATGTATGTGTAAGCTTAACTCTTACAAATAAAAGAAGCCACAAGCTTACACACATATTATGTCAATGTATTCAAATAAATGTATGGACATTCAATAATTCAAAAATTATTCGAATATTTTTTGTAAACTTGTTCTCTCTAACGGGTCATTCCACTGTTTTGTTATTTATGAATGACTCTCAAATTCATTTACAGTAAACAAGTATTTTATTCAATTCATTCTCTCTTATTTTTGTATATGGTTTACTCTTTTCTTACATTTTTGAATATTTAATATTTGAGTAAGTGTTGTGCACTTTGAATAAAGGCAAACAAGTGAATTATTCAAAGCAGACCTCTAGTACGCACACGTATTGAAAATTGTCGATATGTGCTAGAGTACTTTAATTTTTTTTATACCCATTGACTTTCTCTGGCGGTGACCCCCCAGGCCCGACGAGCCATAGCCGTGTATATTTGCCAAAGTTGTCAGTGTGGCAATAATAGTGAAGCTAACACGACATTCGTAGGAATAATTAGAACCTTGATGTGGAACGTGACCGCGATGAATTTGTTATATTCAGTACAGGGTAAAGAGGATATTTTTTGATCCAATTAGGATTCTTCTTCCGATTGCAAGTTGTTGAATTAGTGCGTTTTATTTGCAAATACAGAATGGAAAAATTGTTTTCCAAGTTGGGAATTCTTAACACCGTCTGTATTTTTATCAGCTCCTTTTAATTAATTTAAAACTTTTCCTCTTGATTGAGATACAGATGGTAATGTATTATTTGCGTCATTGAGAATTGCTGATTATTCGCCATTAGTATTTGTTGACAATTGTTGGGAATTGTTAGTAGGTCTTCCTGCAGACTGGGAAAGTAAATTTTTTTTATCTACATGCATATATTATATTTTTTTTAATTAAATTATTTTAAAATATTTTTCACGTCTGATACGTTTCACAGTTGACCACATTTGTGGTTGTGTTGTGGTTGACAAGAAACTCCTCTAAAACTTTAACTAACTTGAGGGTTACACGATCAAGTTTTGCCTATCAATTTTTAATACACTCACACTTTTTTACCAATACACTCATACTTTTAAAAATTGATACGAACTTGCCTTTAAAATTCTCTTGCCAGTGAGTGTTTCAATTTACGTTCAAGAAAACAGCTGATTTCAAGGTTAGTGAGCAAATTTTTCGTTTCTCTTTATAAATTTTTTTTTTAATGACATCTTGAAAGTAAATTGCTTTCAACTTGCGTGCAGCCTACGTCACAGCTGCCAATTTTTGCATATTTTGACAAACAGTATATGTAAAAGACTATCAAGAAAAGCTTGATCGTGTGGCTGCAATGTTAGGCAAGGCGAATTTATTACAGGTGGTCTTAAAAGCCCTGCTGATATTAGCTAAAATCACTGTTGGATGTCAAAATTTTGTTTATTCTCTTTTATTATCTTTGTTTCTGTTTTGTTTTATTTCTGTTTTTGACATTTTACAATGATTTTACAAAAACAAATTGCTTGTGGTTTTTGTACGAGTTGTGCTTGTTGTAGTACCAAGATTACCTGGGATCAAGGCAAATTTATTACAGGTGGTCTTAAAAGCCCTGCTGATATTAGCTAAAATCACTGTTGGATGTCAAAATTTTGTTTATTCTCTTTTATTATCTTTGTTTCTGTTTTGTTTTATTTCTGTTTTTGACATTTTACAATGATTTTACATGGATTTTTTGTACAAGTTGTGCTTGTTGTAGTACCAAGATTACCTGGGATGAATTCGCCTTGCCTGGGATGAATTCGCCTTGAACTTAGGTAAGTCCCAATTTACAACGTTGAAATTGAAAGGCAGACATTTTTCTTACTCTCTTTTAAACTTGCCTAAACCAAGGTATATTTACACAAGTTAAACTCATTGGCCCATATGTTTGTCAGCTGTTTACCCCAGTTGGAACCCAAACGTCAAATTTCGTGTACATGAGCCAAAATTTGTACATGTGTGCATGTGTTTTATATGAAAACAATTTTGACAACTCGGTTCCACTCGCTTATTTTTATAGAGCAGCATGTCTACACTCCCCGATGAGTCTACCTTGTGTTAATGTACCTTGGCCTAAACCTTTCACAATCGCGAAATTAATAGACAGACAGAAATTATTGTTTTCCTATTTTCGTTCTTTTCGCTGTTGCCGAAGATGAACATTCAACAGGCACTGATACTAAAATTACATTGGTGTGAGAAAAATGATATGAAGCAATAACATGAAAATGCCGAAAAGTGTAAAAGATAACCAAAAAATGTCCAGTATAGATAGTCATGTACTACACACTCTACCTCTACAACCCCTCACCAACAAACTTCGTCTGTCTGCCTTCCACTTGCCACATTGTAAATGGGGACTAACGTAAACGAACAACCGAAAAAAATTATTAAGAATTTTAAAAAATTTTGACAAACCAACTTTTTGATTCAAAAGCAATTTTATTTTCTATTCTTTCAGTCGATACCAAGGCCGATCTTTGAAAGGTCAAAAGAACGAAAACAGTGATCATCTGGCTTCTTGCTCAGACCTTTTCAATGGGCCTTGGTCGATACTGAACAAATTGAAATGATTTTTTATTGTTGTGAAAACAAATCTGGGTGAAAACTCAAATAAATGCATTTACAACACTAAAAAATAATTTCGATTCGTTCCGTATCGACTTAAAAAATTAGGAATTAAATTGCTTTCAAATCGAAAAAATATTCGATCACGACTGCCAGAATTATAATTGAAAAAGAATTTGGGTTAGGAATTAATTTTGAAAAAAATAACAGAGTACAACACATGATTTCGCGACTCAATTCTGATAATTGCTTATGAAAATAGACCCAAAAAGAAGAACTTCTGCATCATTAGTTTGGTCATGGTACCTCAATAAATAATTTAAAAATTAATTTGAAGTTAGTAAGTATCGTATAGGGGAATTTGTCATGTTTTAGGCTCTTTTGTTTGTCATAACTCGAGAACCCCTAGTCCGAATAAGCTGAAACAAATTTAAAAAAATTATCGGGCATGTTCTGACAATCGCAAAACGCTTAAAATTGGCGATTCTGACTTAAAATTGCAAATTAGGTGTTCTGTAAGTCGCAATAGCAAGAAGTTTGGCGACTTCAAATTTCTAAAGAGAACTAGAATATTTGTAAAAAAAAAACTACGGCAGATCGCAAGCTAAACGCACGAGTGAAAGAACGCCATAAAATAAATCTGGCGTTTTGCGATTTCAAGTCGTGCG
Source organism: Pollenia angustigena (assembly GCA_930367215.1). Classification (NCBI taxonomy): domain Eukaryota; kingdom Metazoa; phylum Arthropoda; class Insecta; order Diptera; family Polleniidae; genus Pollenia; species Pollenia angustigena. The sequence goes on from OV884058.1 coordinate 11,585,522, forward strand.
ATTGTCAGAACATGGCCGTAAGAATTCCTTTAATCTGTTCATACAACGTTTCGCTACATAAGCAACAGTTTCCCAGTTATAAATAAATGTATGAAGAAAAAAACTATCTAAAATTTTCATATAAATATGAGTATTATTTTAAAGCTGCCATTTCAGTTTTTACAAAATTTGAAATAAAAATATTACTGATTTATTTTAGGGTAATACTTTTCCAGTAAAAGTGTAAAAAATGTATTAAATAGCATACACCAGCTTCGCTTACTAAAGCTTCTCTGGATAGACGACCTTCGGCCAGGTGCAAAGATTTTCTTACATATGGTATAACAAATACTGGCTTCGCAAACTAAAGCTTATCTGCATAGCCGGCCATTGGCTGATCGTAAAGATTTTATCCTCTATGGTATAACAAAAACTGGCTTAGCTAACTGAAGCTTCTCTGCATAGCCGGCCTTCGGCCCACAGTGGCTGAAAATCGTTTTTCATTGGCCAAAAATCTGTAACTTCGACAGATAGATTCTTAAACTTTTTCCACTTTAAATTTCATTAAAATCGGTTGAGTAGTTATTGCGGAATTTAAGGGCAAAGTGGTTTTTTTATTTCTTTTAATTATTTAAAAATGTAATTTTTAGATTTAAATAATAATCATTAAGATTTTTTGTAATATACTATAAAAAAAATTTTAGCATTAAAAAAAAATAGTAAAATCCACTGGAAATTTTGCTATTATTGCTGAAAAATAAACAGTTTTTTGCTTTCAAATTTGTTTACACTTATTTATTCTTATTTATTTATTAAAATATTTCTTATATATGTGGATAAAAAAAACCTTTTGAAAATAATAGCAGCAATAGATTTTAATTGCTTTTGTAACAATGTGAGTTTATGTTTATTATTATTTTTTACTAATACAATGTCTGTCTTAGATCTAATGAATTATAATTATTGTTCATTTAATTGAAAGATTGATTGCATATATTCCATATTCTGTTCTGTGTTATTTCTGTTCTTTAGTAATTTTTTGACTTCTTCATCTAAATCCCGATGTTCCACTTTCCATTGATTTCGAATACTGGAGATGAACGGATCTGGCGTTGCCAATAATATATTAAATAGATCTTCATTAGTGGAATTTCGTGACATTTTTCTAGTATTGTGCTCTCTATAAAATCTGTAATCCTTTTGCGAACTGTAGCAGACATAATCTATATATTTTTGCAGTTTCCTTAGCAAAATCTCCAAATTTTCTGGAGTCAATTTCTTCATTGCACGCAAGTACTTCTAGGATTATTTTAAATCTAAAAATGAGGTTAAAATCAACACCTGTTATTTCAGATGCTGTTTCTGGATCTGAAAAGAATCTTCTTGCGGTAATGCCATCATTTGTATTGCCTGACCCTTGTTTCGGATTATCTATAATCTACCCAAATTTGCGATATTCATCTTGAACATGTTTCCTTTTTGAACTTCTTAACTCTTTGTTGGTTTCGTTGTTTCTTATTAATCCTGAAGATCCGAAATCCAAATCAAAACTGATTTTAAGTATGTGTTCCATAAGTCGTATTCTTGTATGTAGTGGTGATAATCCAAATTCGTATGCATCAGTATTATCTAATGATTTTGTCGGGACTTGGTATAATTGGCTTGATGTTGCATGGCATATGATGCAGCTGGATGCAGCCTTCGTGTTAGTCAAAGCCTGGCTTACTTTTCCATCTATCATTGTTAGCACTAATTGGTAGCTAATTTCAATTTGCTGCCCATCTAAATCTAACTGTAATGGCTGTAGTATTGCAATTTGGGCCTTGATATCACTAACTTCTTTGTTAACGGCATCATGAGTTTCTTTTTTGAATTCAAATTTAACAGATCTGCAATATTTCGTAGAAGATGGTGTCTCATTTTTCCAAATATCCTTTGTTTGCGTTGTACTGTACCTCGTTTCTGTATTTCTCGCTTCGTAAAATTTTCCGCATGAAACGTGTGAATTGCAACAAAAATAGTGTGAAATGAAACAAAAATTGGTTTTTCTCACGCAAGTGTTTCTGTATCTTTTCTTGGCGAGAATTATCTGTCATTTTAATAATTTTCCAGCAATTATTGGAAGGATGCGAGAAAAAGTGTTTCTATAACAATGTTTTGCGAAAAGTTTCTTTCAAGAACTGTCAAAATAAGTCGCATTTGAAATTGGTGGCGAGAAAAACAAAAGGTAGATATTTTGAACTTAAAATATGTTTATATACTATTTTTTTTAAATAAATAAAAAAATAGAAGGAATATACAAATGATGAATGCATAATTTATATGATGAAAATAAACAAAAAAACATTGTTATATTTTGTTATTTTAAATTTTTTTTAGCCTTTTCTTGTTTTGGTTTTAATCAGCGCTGCCAGATTAATTTGTGTCAAAATCGTCAATTTTCTGAGAAAAAAAATATAAAAGATCCTCCTTTTTTGTTTTAAAAATCGTGTAATTTAAAATAAATTTTAAACAAATTTGTTTCGACTTTTATTAAAACATAATCAAACAAAAACAAAGTTAAAGTTCATGGGTATTTAATAATTTCTTTAAATTTATATTTTTTGTTAAGCTGAAGGATAATTTTTTATAAAACTATTTATTTTCTTTAATCCGATAACAATTAAAAATGGTTTTTCCCTGAAGAAGTCACACAAAGGCATGAAAAAATAACATATTAAACAAAAAATAAAATAAATGGCCCATAACTATAGTCATAAACAAAACATACTTTAAGAGTTCTAAAGTAAACTTTTATTAAAAATATGCTTTTGATCTACTATAGACAAGCAAAAGCATACTTTACACGTTAAACCCGATGTTAATTTTAAAACCAGCTGAAGTTGTGTTTAACTCATTTAACAACAGCATCAGCTGTTTTTCGAAGGCTCTGAATCTCCCAAAATCTTTTTTATTCGCTATGGTACAAATGATACCATGAACATATCTGAGTCCGAAATATTTTCACATACTACTTGTTTGTATTGTTTTTGTCCGTAAGAACCATCACATCCCCATTTACAAAAAAGAATTAACTTTGTGTTTCCATATTTCTTTCTCATTTCCTTTTATTGATTGTAGCAAGCGTTCGGCTGTATGATCAAGTAGAGATTGTAGTTGTACCTCTGCCGAAATTGATGTGATTGTAATAGTGTCCTTTAATGGATGGCAAACAGTCCATTTTAGCAGCTGTTATGTGATGATGTGCTGGAGTAATTTCATTAAAATTAAAAAAGTGTTAAACAGACGGGTCCAGACGGTTACAAGAGTATATACAGGAATAAAGAAAACACTTTCACCTATCTATCAGTGGTTTTACCTTCTGATTCCCTTTTGATCTGCAAAAGTTCTATTCTACTAAAGTTGAAATTTGACAAAAATATAGTAGTTTAGAAATTTTTTTCAGTAATTTCATTAAAATTAAAAAAAGTGTTAAACAGACGAGTCCAAACGGGTACAAGAGTTTATACAGGGTTAAAGAAAACACTTTCACCTTTCTATCAGTGGTTTCACCTTCTTGGGCCCGTTTGGTCCGCAAAAGTTCCATTTTACTAAAGTTGAAATTTGACAAAAATGTAGTAGTTTAGAAAATTTTTTTTGAGTAATTTCATTAAAATTAAAAAAAGTGTTGAACAGACGGGTCCAAACGGGTACAAGAGTATATACAGGGTTAAAGAAAACACCTTCACCTTTCTATCAGTGGTTTCACCTTCTTGGTCCCTTTTGTTCCGCAAAAGTTCTATTCTACTAAAGTTGAAATTTGATAAAAATATAGTAGTTTAGAAAATATGTCCTAACATCTCAAATATAAATAACACAACAGTCGCAAATATTACCTTTTTAAAGATAACAAGACTACCAACCTAGCAAAAAAGCAAGCAGGTTATTATCGCTGATAGTTTTTGTGCAATGATAATTTCTTTTGGATTAAATATTAAAAAAAAACTTTTTTCTGAATTAAATAAACAAGTTGTGTTTAACAACATGGCACAACCACAATTACCAATATTTTGGCTACCTTAGTTGTAATATGTTTTACTATTAAATAAAATTAAAATTTTTAAAATCGCTAACAATCAAAAATTGGACTTTTGGCCAATGAAATAAAATGTTCAGCCACTGTGCGGCCGGGCGCAAGGATTTCCTCCACTAAGGTACAAAAAACAACAGCTTCTCTAACTATATCTTTTTTATTATGCTAACTAAAAATTCTTGTATTTTCGCAAGCTCATACCCGATTCTTAAAAGGTTAAGCATTTTTAAATATCTTTCTGAATATACAAAATGTATTTAAAAATTCTTACCCCATTACGAATCTGGGTTGAGTTTGGAAAAATACAAGAGTTTTTAGTAAGCATAATTACTAGGGCGAAAAGTTTTAATTAGCGAAGCCAGTGTTTGTTATACCATAGAAGAGAAAATCTTTCCGACCGGCTATGCAGATAACCTTTAATAGTTAGCGAAGCCAGTGTTTGTTATATCATTGAGAAGCAATTCTTTCCGCCCGGCCAAAGGCCGGCTATGCAGGTAAGCTTACGTTAGCGAAGCCAATGTTTGTTATACCATAGAGAGAACATGTTTGCGCACGGCCAAAGGCCGTCTATCCAGAGAAGCTTTAGTTAGCGAAGCTGGATTTAGTTATAAAATAAATTTAAAATTTTTTTACACTTTTACTGGAATAACCTACACAAGTATTAACCTAGTGCACATCCGTAATATTTATTTTATTTATTTATTATAAGTATGTAATATACAAAAGCCTATCAAGGCCAATAAAAATATATTACAAAATAAACAAAATAATATAAACAAAAATGATGTAGAATTTTGTAAAAACTATAATGGCAGTTAAACATTTCGATATAAATTTTTTATATTTCAAAAGATCTATTCAAGAGCTTTAAAATAATAACAATATTGGCCATATAAGTTCAGAAATGTAGTGGAAAATTGCTATTATAGGTATGAACATTTTAGAGGTCCAAAACTTGATTGATAACTATGCGTTTGCTCCACTTTTTTCACTTATTTTCTTATAATTTTTCAACTTTCTATCACCCTAGGGTACTTTTTATTTTGGAGCTGCGTCGGTAAACTAGATTTGTTCCTTATTTGGACTGTTATCTATGATGGTTACCTACTTTAGCAACCTTAAAGTAAATAAAAATAGAATTTTTCCAAATATTCCACTTAAATAAAGCAACACTTTCGTTTTATTAGCATGTTCGCAATAAAAACTTTCTAATTATGTTTTCCACCAAACATTTACTACATTATAAAGCTTAAGAGGTAATATAAGCCAAACAATTCGAGGGGTAAATTTACTTCAAGCCACGGTATTCCTTCATGTGAAGCAACACCCATGCGGGAATAAACAATGATGCACAGCACATACCACCACCGAGAATCAGCTTTTCCTGTAAAACATTTGTAAAACAAACAAAAATAAACAATTTACAAGCTTCCTCATACAATCTTTTGCAAAAGTTTACGTAACCTCTCATCAGAAAATATTTTTACATTGACATATGTATCTCACAAAAACTTTACTTACAGCGAAGGAAACTTTTTGGGTGGGTGGTGATGAAATTACAGACTGGCAACGGCGTTGAACGGCATTACGGATGGCAGGAGCCAACAACTGGACAGCGGATTTTTGGAACATCTTTACCGAGATTTCTCTGTGGTTGCTAGTCGAACGAAGAAAAATTTGCTAATACCGAAAAGGCACAATCAAGGCGAATTCATAAAAGTGAATTCGCTTTGAGCACAATATTTCAGTCATTTGAACAATGCTACCAAGTTTACATTGAAAGGTTTTTAACATTTACCCCAGGCCACACGAGCAATAAAGGGAAAAATAAATCGCACAAATTTCTCGCCAAACATGTCAACATTTTAAATTTCTACAAATATTTCGTGTTGTTAATTGGGGTGTTTACTGTTTATACAAACATTTAAAGCATGTTTGTAGAAATATTAAAACTATTTAATATTTGGCAGCAGTGATGCAAAACGTGGCACAATTGGGCCATTTTTGGCACTGTTGAACGTTTGATGGCCCTGCAGAAATCTGTTTTGGCTCTTTTAGGTCAAAATTAAACTAGCTGGTAGTGAGCTAGCCTATCAGTGCCGGAGCCGCGGGTTCGATTGCCGCCAGAGACTATGGCCTCCTGCAGGCAAGCCTAGAGCTTCGCGGGATATGTTAATAAATCGCTTAATACATTTTCAACGTTATTTTCTTACTTTTTCGAACAATACTTTTATTTACGAAATCGTTTTATTTGTACAGGGCCAAATAAACCACACAAGCGGTTGTTTGTATGAAAAATCTATATATATATACATATATAAAACAGGATGTGTGTATGTAACGTATGGACCCCAAAACGGCTGGGCCGATTTTGATGAAATTTTCAGAGAATCTTCAGAATATTCAGGCGGGTGACACTGTGAAGTCTGATTTTTGATTTTCGGTCTGTGGGCGGAGGGGCGTGGCAAAATACAAATTTTCATATTGCACCACCGATGACATCTACATATATAATTTGGACGATTTTTTTTTAAATGATCGCCATGGTCCAACTAAGATTTATACGAAGAGAAATTTTCGCCCGGCCACTTTTTTGACAAATTTTTCTTTCAAATGTTAATATTAATCCATTTTACGTTTTTATCGAAAGAAAAAAGTACTACTTTTACGCCCACTTTTTCTATTAAGCGCATAACTTGAGAACGGCTCTACCGATTTTCTTTTTACGGAAAGAAAATTTTACCTCGGCCACCTTTTTAGATTTACCCAAAATCAGAATACGGTTCCATCGATTTGACTAATTTTTCTTTCAAAAGTTCGTATCTTTTTAACGGATTTTAAAAATCGAACGCAAACATTTTTCCTAATTTGGACAGGACAACGTCTGTCGGGTCAGCTAGTTTTAAATAATAATAAAAACATCCTGCTGTTTTTGTCAAACCAATTGTTTTGTATACTTGGCCCGTTAAAGTAAGAACTGTTATTTTTGTGTGCAAATCAGTCTTGCTTAAATTAAAATTATTTTAAGATGGTAAATATCAAAAAATCAAAGTAGACCGTCAAATGAAAAAAATGCTTCAACCTATATTAAATTTTGTATTGAAAAAAAAAAAATTTGATGATGCTTTTGAGCAATGGTATTTGTGAAACATAAAGTGTTTAATATTAAAGTAAAGCAAAAATGGATAAAAACTATGTAATAATCACATATGTATGTATATTTAAAAAAATTGTTTGGCCCTTTTAATTCGCAATGTTGGCCCGAAACAAAAAACTCAAAATGCATCACTGTTTGGCAGACATGTTGGATATTTGCACTGTTGCCAATTTGACGGTTTTACCGCGATTATAACGGTTTTTATGTGCCCATCGCGGCGAAATTTCCCTTTTGACGGTTAGCGGAAAATCAAGCCCTGTTTTTAATATCAATGGAATATAAAATTTTTGTACTAGGTATTTAAAAAATTTACATTTTTTCATAAGTTTTTTGTCTCTCCTGTAAAATGTGCTAAAAGGGAGCTAGCAGGTTTGCATATTAGACGCCTGCACAAATGGATTGTACCTAAAAAGTACATATGATCTAGCAAAGCATGAACACTTACTCGAACTATAATAAAAAACATGGTACATGTTTTTGAGAACAACAAAATTAGCGAGTAACTATTGGTTGTTACTCGACTTTGTTTGTGCTTGCTAACCACTTGTTCATTTTTCTCTCTCACTTGACCATTCATAAAACGAACGGTCGAGTATCATGCGACAGCCAAACTTCACTAGGTACTAGCAGTACCACGTGAAGTTTTGCAAACATTTAAAACAAAAAATATTGTTCCATGCATTTAATCTTTTTTAACTGTTAAGTTTAATAAAAAAAAAAAATGGAAATAAATGAGGTATGTTTATACATAACTCTATTTATTTAGATCATTTAGATTTTTTTTTATTTATAATTATTTAAAAGTGAAATTTATTTGCAATAATATTTACTTGTATATGAAAAAATATTTAGGCTAAATTACACAAAAAAAAATCTAATTATCAATAGTCTTAAGAAATAAATGTTTGTCTAATTACACAAATTTCAGCTTTACTGCGTAATACTACAAGTACCAAAGTTACTATTTATAAAAACAACAATCACTTCTCTTCACTTTTTGCGCGTTAAGCAAGAGAACAAATAAATACTATATTCGACAGCGAGTTTCACATGTGAAGAAAAAAGTTACTCGTTGCAGACCTCTATTGCATATTAAGTCGACGATATGTAAACTAGAAAATATATGTAGCGCCGGTTCACACAGGTCAAGTTTGACTCGTCAAGTCTTGAGTTTTTAGGAGAGAAAAGGAAAAGAGAAGGCCACTTCTTTTCCGCTCTCTCCTAAAAACTCAAGACTTGACGAGTCAAACTTGACCTGTATGAACCGGCACGTACAAAAATGCATATCGCCAATCGTTTCCAATTTCTCCTAAATAATCGCTATATCGCCAAACGTAAATTTTCATAGCCAAAAGGATTAAAAAATCGCCACATTTTACGGCCCTGCCACTGAAAGCTAAAACGCGGAAAACAATTTAATCTTTTTTTTTTTTTGTTAAATATAACAGTGTTATTTTAAAGGATATATTGAAAAATATTTAGTTTATTAAGTTTCAATACATACATTGCATTTTGTATGGAAATTTGATGGTTTTAACTCTTATAAAATAAAAATATTTTGCATAAAAAAGGGCAAAAATAAATTAAAACTTTTAATTTAAGTTTCTCGTTATTTTTTAATATCTAAAAGAACTATGTACATTGTATTGTTTTTTGATTTGTAAATTATAATTTAAAAGATTTTGTTAGTCGTGCATAATTCCCAATTTTATTTTTGATAAAAACACTGAAATTTATTGTTGGTGGGTTTGTAAATAATATTTGACTATAAAGGCCCAAATACACTTGTCAAATGCTTGTCCAGCCGGCGAATTCATCGTGTACGTGTGCTTGACGTAATATTCGCCGTCATATCCAAGGCGAATTTATACAAGGTAAGTGCAACTCTACAACTACAAAGCAAGGCGAATTAACTCCATGTATTTTGTTTTTGCAATTTTCTTACTTGTTGTCAAATTTCAGTATAAAAACAAAACAATATTTTGACGTTTCATGATTTTTGTGGATACAGCTGATGAACGGCTGACGAGTTAAGTTTACCTTGTTGAATTCGCCTTGGCCTTGGTCATATCTAAATTATTTGATTTTCCATCCAGCATCATCGGTGTGACACATACAAACACATTTCCACTAAAACTACCACAATGACACTATTAAGGTGACCAAAATTTCACTAGCCCTGGGGCAAGGCGAATTCATCCCAGGTAATCTCGGTACTACAACAAGTACAACTCGTACAAAAACCACAAGCAATTTGTTTTTGTAAAATCATTGTACAATGTCAAAAACAGAAATAAAACAAAACAGAAACAAAGATAATAAAAGAGAATAAACAAAATTTTGACACTCAACAGTGATTTTAGCTAATATCGGCAGGGCTTTTAAGACCACCTGTAATAAATTCGCCTTGCCCTAGGGGCTAGTATAAATTTTGACATTAGTGTAGAAATTTTTGACAACCGCAAAATTATTTTTTTTCATCAAATTTGTTTAAACAAAATAAAAAATAATATGGAAGCAGGACCAGTGGCAAAAAAAATTAAAAAGAATTATACAAGATTGAAATATTTAAATACATATGTATGTATAATCTTTTTTGCCCAAACTTTTTGTAAAAATTGTTAATATATCAGAACGAATTCATCAAATAGTTGGGACGATCTCATTTCCAACATAATTGAAATGATTATTGGTAAACGTTTGTTTAATTTATTAATTTTCACAAAACTATTAGTAATTGTTTTTTTCTTTATGTCAAAATTTTACGTTGTCAAAAATGTTACAATTTCACACAGCACAAATATGAAAATTTTCTACCACAAACAAATTTCATTTCACCATAGAACTTTGCTACCGTTTCACACACACCCTAAGTGCAAATAACGTTTCTTGGAAGCTTTTTAAAAAAATTTGGATGCAACAATTTTATTGGTCGTGGCAGCACTGGATATATGTATTTATTTCAGCGAAAATTTTGCAGAAGGAAGACGTTGAAAAAAGGCAATAGTAAATTAATTTTTTTTTTTTTATTTTTATATTTCATCTTCGTTTTAAGCAAACACTAACAAAATTGCCGCAACACTATCGGCGACTGCATTCATTGAAAACAAAAAAAATTTAAATTTAATGTTTGTACGAAATAAATTTGTGTTGTTTATTGGCAAACACAAAACGTAACGCTGGGTCTCCACGTAGCAATTTTTATTGCTAAGTACAAGCAATAACGTCGGCAGAACAATGACCAGCTATGGGCAAATTCAAAAAGAGCGAACGATGTGTATACATACACAAAAACAAAGAGCAAAAGAGCATAAAACCAACAAATGCAAACGCGTAAACAAACCAATGCAATGCCATACATGCAAAGCTTTCAATGTACTGGTGCCCATACCTGACAATGACAGAACAATGGAGCAATAATTGCTGATTACATTGCTGGAGAACACTTGAAATTGCTTTGCCATAAATTTGCAATTTTTACCGCGAGTAGTTGTAAAAAAGTTTTGTGGCTGTATTTATAACAAATGTTTTATGTAGTGTTTTGAAGTGGTTGTTAATTTTTTTTTTTAAATTCATAAAATAATTAATTGTAATTGTCGTAGCTGTGTTTTGTATTACTTTTTTGTTTATCTGCGTATGAAAAAAATCTAAAACTTGTATTGTTCTATTGAAAAAATAAAAATATACAAAAAAAAAAAAAAAAAACAAATTCGTCGTTTGCTTTTGTTAATATTGACGTTTATTTAAAGATATAATATATAAAAACTTTTTCTGTATTTTGTTGAAGTATTTTTTCACTTGAACTTTAAAAATTAGCTTATAGCAACTTTATTGTGTGAACATAAATAATACTTAGCTTCAACATAAAAAATTAAAGCATAATTTATATTTTTTTTTTAGTTTTTAAGAGGAAAAAGGGGCGTGACAAAATTCAAGTTTTTAGCAAGTTACCTTATATTAAAGCCCCCTATGACAAAGGAGGCTGAAAATTGTCTTGCATATATTTTAAAGTAACACACCTGTGTTCCCTAATCTTCTACAAACAAGTAACAAAGTATAGCCGGTCAAGCTCGACCATATGATACGCTACACCACAGTAGTTAAAAACACATCATGCTTATGTGTCCATATCTACTTGTTATCTACTTGTTTATGAACTTCATTAAAATAGGTTTGAACGTTTGTGAGAGACAGAAATAGCCCCCTACTTCCCTTTGTGGTCCTATTTTGAAGAACTGGATAGCTTATGTGTCCATATAAATATGATTCTATTTATGATTTAAATTTCCTTAAAATCGCTTTGATAGTTTCTGAGAGGCAAAAATTTCCCCCTATCTTCCCTCGTCGTCCTACGATTCGGCCCATTTTCAATTGGTCCTTGTGCCAATAAGAGCCTATGTCCCAAATTTTATCAAGTTATCTCTAAAATTGCGACCTGTACTTTGCGCAGAAGGTTACATGGACAGTAAGCCCGCCGGACGGACATCTTTAGTTCGACCCAGAAAGTAAGTTGATCGGTATACTTTAAGGTTGGTCTAGGACCAATATTTTAAGGTTTTACACACATCAGTACAAATGCTTATTCCTTCTCCACTTTTGTGGTATGGGAATAAACGACACAGTCGCTGACGACAACGCCAACTGTTATAAGGCTGAATAAATGATATTATATCTGAGAGAACGTCGACAGATTGAGAGAACACATTTCTTCATGATAATTTGATATAAGGGGAGCATATATTTATGTTAATCTTATGAGATATCATAACTGACTGATTCTCGTACAGTAAACTTGTGTCGTTTTCATTCATTTTTTAGTTTAAAATATTGTATTTAAACACTTTTAACCAGTTTTGCACTAAAAAGTTAGATATTTTAATAACAGCATCTTCTTATGGTTTTATATGTATGCGTATTTTTGACAGCTCTTCTTATAAGATAGTTTTATTTTCAGTAATATGCATATTAATATTATAATTGTACAACTGCCTAATAACATTTAGTATAATATTAATACTAAAGCGACCCATACACTTGCAATATTATTGTATATGATATTCGTAATATTATCTCCACTTTGTCCTATATTATGCAATAAGTCGCACAATGGTTTCATTCATTCAATAAAAATGTGAACATAACCTATAAGGCCCAACCACAATCTGCTTAAGTTGGCTTAAGAGAATGAGCGAATACATGTAAGTTATATGAGGCAAACCATATTGAACTTAAGGAAACTTTTTGGTAAGTTTAACGAAACTGTAATTTGCCTTAGCAAGGTACGGATCTAATCGCACATTCCGTACGGAATCAAATGTTTTTTTATTTTGTTTTTGTTTTCATAAATACATTTGAGAGACTTTTTGTTAATTTTTGACAGTAGGTTAAGCAAGGCTATCCATATTATGGTTGAACCTATAGGAATAACATAAACAACATTGTACATTGTTGCCAATGTCCACTTTATATATATAACTCGAATATCGATGGTTTTCTTCCGCAACCTCGTAACTCAAAAACAACTACTTTTCAGGAGAGACTAAATACTTTTTTTTTTACCAAATATTTGAAACTTTTTGCTATATATTCTTTTATAATCCAAGAATTTCGGAAAAATTCCGATATTCCGCCAAACAAAAAAATTGTAAAATTGTAAGGCGGTATTTATTGATTACTTTTCCGGTTAAAACAAAAAATCGGAAAAATCGATTTACGTGGTTGCGGAAGAAAACCATCGATATACTCTTTCTCATTTCAATATCCATTTCGCGATATCCAGTATCGACTTTGTTCTACGTCCATAATTTTAAGGTCTTATGAATATTGTTTTGCCCCAAACGATTTTTTTTTGGATAAGATAAGAAAATCAACGTTGTTCTTGTTTTGCCTCATTCGTGCTAAAGGAAAGTAAAAAGTTAAGAATAAATTTGAGGTAACACTTGTAAAATCTATGACAGTGCGTGAAAAATGAATTGTGCATCATCTGCTCCATCGTTTCGTGGGGATATCGTTGAGTAAGTTGTATTTTAATATTCGTGGATATTTTATATTTACTTATATACAAGTTAGGATACTGGATGACATATTTTTTTCCTAAGAAATTAGCAAATGATTTCCTCGCATACTCTGTGGTAGGCAGTAAATTGGACTTTAAAATTTACCAATTTTCAAAAGTTAAATTGATGGTGTATAAAAATCTGATAAATTTCACATTTGTTTTCAAAATTCCATCAGGGATAAAGAATTTCAAACCGCTCGTTTAAGTAAATTAGCGTCAAGGAATGGTTTTAAAACCCCACAATATGTATTTGGCCAAAAGCTAAATATATTAAAAAGTTTCATTTCAAAAGAAAACAAAAAATATATGAACGATTTACTTTCATTGCTACCAAATTTAAATAAAGTTTATTTTCAAAATTTACATGAAATTTTTATAAAACCTGTTTTTTAAATTAAATTTTTTGTCTTTAATGTTTTATTTGGAACATTGTTCCATTGTGATTTATATATTTTAGAAATAAAAAAACAAAATTAAAGTATAAGAAATTGTTTTTACGTTTTTTTTAATTTTATATTATTATAAAATGTATTAAATAATAAAACAACAGTAGGACTGTTGGCTTTGTGTATTTTTGTTAAAAAAATAAAAATGTAACGGTTGTGTACAGTTACAAAAGCAGTTCAGGTTATAAAGAATACATTCATGTTTGTACAGACACCACATTTTCTACCCAAATAGCTTCAACTATTCATTTTATTTATAATTTTGTTTTAATAAGCAAATATTTCAAAAAGCATAAAAGAAAGAGTAAAATTTGAATTCAAAAACAAAATTTGATATGGAGACCAAAACAATAATTTTTATTTTCGTAGAAGCTTGATATGTCATGAGTGTTGACTTATCATATGAAAACGTACAAAAACTTTAACATAAAAAATTTATCGTATAAATCATAAGCCTTTCTTAATATCGTCACAGACTTTTTGGCAAATGTGCTAAAACAATTCTGAGGTGAAGAAATATACACAATTAAGTAAACAAACAAAACCTACCACACTTGAAAAAAGCTTACCATACTATAAAAAAGTAACCACATAATAAAACCTTTTTGTTTGGTTCACATGCGTATTTTCATCAGACGCAATTTTTCTTGAAAACGTAATTAACGAAAAAAAAGCATAAAATTTATAAAAAAAACTCAATAAATCTTTAAAATATCATAAAAAGGGTAAGAAAATAAATGTTCAATAAATAAAAACATTAAATAATTGAAACAAATAAAAATAAAATTTCTAGAATTATTGTTGGCGTTTGCAAAACTTTTTTTCATTCTTGCAAAAAAATGATTAAACAAGAATTGATGGAGAAAAGAAAATGAAAAATGAATATTGCATTTATTTAAAAGTTTTTTAATATAATTAAGGAAAACAACTTGGTTATTGGTTATATTTAATGAACATTTTTATTGTTAGTTTCTTCACGTTGTGGATGCATTCGCGCATCAACAGTAAAAAAACAGCAAGGCCAAAGGAATTTTAGGAGTTGACGTTGACGTCGTCACCGCCGTCATCTAATTTTCAAAGCAGAAAAGCAGAAGACATTTAAATATATCCGCTTCCTTTTGTATGAGTAATTTTTTTTTTCTTTGACTGCGTGAATTAAAATTTGAAAACTTTTTAGAGTGTGTTTGTGAGTTAAGTTTGTGAACAAAGCAAACAAGGACAACTTTGTTTCTTAGCAAAACAAGAAAAACAACAACAAACAACCACCACTACTACCATTAGTAAACAAAGCACAATGAGTACTGCAGCTTTAACAACAGCTACGACTTCTTTGTCTTTAGAACCATCAAGTTCAAATGAAGCTGGCTCTTCTGCATCTCTAGGCACCAACACCTTGTGTTCAAGCTCAATAAATCCTAGTGCAACAGCGACCGGAGAATTAAACGTCAATGCCTCTACTTCATCTACTTCACACCTGCCTTTAAATTCCGCCATTTGTCGCTATTTTCAACGTGGTATCTGTCGTTTCGGGTCAATGTGCCGTTTTTCGCATGACCTAACTGGTGGTGAAATTGTTAAGAATCCACTACAAGCCACAACGACTTCTCTCGAACGCCCTAGTACTAGTCGCCGCAACTGGGCTAATGCTCCAGTTTTTGTACCCAAATCTGAGCAAACAGGTGGCGTCATTTTAGAAGACGCAGAAGCAGAGCGTTCATGGGCGGATGTTGTTGGTGCCACTGCTTCACGAGGCGATATAAATACCAGTGGAACTGGCTCTATCAATGAAATATGCCCCTTTGAAGGTCTTTGCCCCTATGGCATGTATTGTGCCTATGCCATTCATTTAGAATTGTGTGAAATGTGTGATCAGTTTTGTCTACATCCCTCAGACGAAACACAACGTAAAAAACATAAAAAAGAATGCCTGCAACAGCATGAACAGGCCATGGAATTATCATTTGCTATAGCACGATCAAAAGATAAAACCTGTGGCATTTGTTTTGATACGATCATGGAAAAAGCTGGTCGGGAGAAACGTTTTGGCATATTGCCTAATTGCAGTCATATCTTTTGTTTGGAATGTATTCGTAAATGGCGTCAGGCTAAACAATTTGAACACAAAATTACCAGGTAAAAGTCGTTTTATTTAATTGTTTGTTGTACTTAGTTGTTTATTTAAAACATTTTATTTTAATATTATAAGATCATGCCCAGAATGTCGTGTTGCCTCCGATTTTGTTTGTCCAAGTGCCTTTTGGGTTGAAACAAAGGAAGAAAAGGACAAACTTTTAGGTGATTATCGTAAAGCACTTGGTATCAAAGACTGCAAGTATTTTAAAAAGGTAAGCTTCTTTTATTCCCTCAGTGTATCTATTCTTATAAAAAATCAATATACATAAAAATAATAAAAAAAATAATGGGGAAAATTGCTGCATCTTTTAAAATGCCAATTTGCAAATTGTGTTATATTTCAAAATGGCTTAGATAAAAACGTTTAAACTTTTATTGATTTTTTTGATAAAATCGCAAGTAAACAAATTGTCCGCGATAAAAATGCTAAAAAATCGGGAATAACTTCAAACTCATAAAAAAAATCTTTATTTTAGAAATTTCCAAAATTTGAATAAAATCGTTGGAACATTTAGCATTAACTGAAAAAATAGCTCAAAATTTAAGTTTTGAAAACCAAATTTTAATAAAATAAAATAACTTATAATAAAAAAAAATTTTTAATAAGTTTTTTCAAATGGGGAGAATCTTGCAGACCACTAATATAAAAAATGTAAAACTCGGTCTAATCTACATTTTAAATATGTAGTAAAAATAATAACCAAAATCTTGTCAAAAAGGAAAAAAAACCATAAATATAAAAAACACTTACTGCAGGGAAATTATAATTTAATAAAAAATAAATCGTCGAAATAACTAACATTATACTTTAAAACAAAGATTTCAAAATACATAGTGATTAAAAAAAATTCCTCAGAAGTGGCTTTTTTTTTTGATATGAAATTTAACTTTAATCCTCCCTTTTAAATAAAAAAAATATTATTGCGACATGAAGAAACAGTTTGCCTTTTTTTTTTGATATGAAATTTAACTTTAATCCTCCCTTTTAAATAAAAAAAATATTATTGCGACATGGAGAAACAGTTTGCCTTTTTTTAACGTTTAATTTCAAATCACACATAATTTGATTTCAAGCTTTTGTCTTTGCCAGGTTTGTATTAATTTTAATTTTATTTATATATTTTCAAGGGAGATGGAAAATGTCCCTTTGGTAATAAATGTTTCTACAAACATGCCCTACCCAACGGTGATTTGGTTGATGTTGGTTGCCCCAAAAAGGGTCGTAAAATACAACGCAGTAATAATGAGCTTGTTAATTTACTTGATGTAAGTATAAATTAAAGCTTGACTAAAAATTATTAAACAACTTAACACTTATTTAAAATAATTTAAATTAAAAAAAAAGGTTTTAAATAAAATTAAGGTAAAACTTTGTTTAAATCATTTTAAAGATTTAAAATTATGAATAATTAAACAATGAAATCTGTTTTGAGTTGTAAGAAAAAGCATAGTTCAAGAATAACACTGATCATTAAAAGAAACAAAATTTTTATAACTAAAAAATCAAATAAACAGAATAACCAATTTCGAAAGAAAAATAAGTACAAAAATCTCGGAAAATCTTAAAAAAATAATATTCCTTTTAATGTATGTTGTTACCCCTTAACTTGGCTTTTCTATTTTTAAATATTCCTTTTTTTATAACTACATAGATTCATTTTCAAAAAATTCAATAAGCACGTTTTACGTGGCTAAATAACTTTAGTTTATATTTATCAGCCGTATTCATAATGAAAATTTGGCATGAAGTAAGCACAAAGTTTATTCATAATACATTTACTAAACTCTGCCTAACGATTTACTAAACTCTTTTTAACGAGCTGCCAATTTTTGAAAAACAGCCGTTTAAAGTTAACAATATAGTGTTTTTTTTTAATTCACCATCTTTTTTTTATTTATTTTAAAAATTTTTATATGTGAAGGAAAAAACAAAAAAAGAAAAGAAATTACAAATCAAGCGATGATTAATGGTTATTAGTGTACAAATATATAATTTGTTGTTAATTTCTCAGGATATATGAACATGTAATATTGTTATTTTGGCCTCTAAGGCTTGATATTGCATAATTGAATGAAATAAATAAATAAATAAATAAATAAAATAATGCAAAACGTGCTGCATTTTGAGTAATATAATGTGGCATCATTAAAATGCAGAGTAGCTTTATTAAAAGTAAGCAGATGGAGAAAAGTTTGTTATGAATTAACTCTGTGCCAACATGCTGCTAAGCTTAATCGGCATTCTAGTTAGCAGCTCGTGTACGTTGAGTACAAACTGTGGCTAACCTTTTGTTATGAATACAGCTGTATGTGTTCATGTTTTTACAGTTGTTTGCTTGCAATAAACTAAATTTTAATATATTTGTTTTTCTTGTCTTCAAAATTTTTTTAATTTTAATTATTTTTTACAACTACAACAACAGGTGTGATATCCTATTGAGATTCCGTGTCAAAGTCAATGAAAATATGTAATAAAGAATCAATTAATAACCACTCATATTGAAAATAAAATACAAACAAAATGGTATTCAAATCTTATGTGTAGAGAACTTTAGCAAACATCATTGCCACCTAGTTATAATAAATAATTAACTCATATTTGATTTTAAATTAAAAGTGTAAGAAACAAAATTAAACAAAAAAAAAATTATTACTAGTTAGTAGTTATCAAGGCAAATTCATTACAGGTAATCTCGGTACTATAAAAAGTACATCCCGTACAAGAGTAATTTGTATATGTAAAATCATTGTTCATTGTCAAAAACAGAAGCAAAGATATAAAACAAAATGTTGACATTTAACTATTAAAAAAGTTTTCAGTAGGGTTTTTAAGATCACCTGTAATTAATACGCCTTGGTATTGATTAAGCAATTTCTTTTTAATAAAAAATTTACACAAAGAAAATTTTTTTCGTCTATATTCACGACAATTTTCCTTAGTGTATACAAATAGTTTCAATTTGTCATTTCTTGTTATAAACTCCATACTTGCACAAGAAATCTCTCTTGAGTGTAAATTGATGATAATTTAATAAGAAATTTGATTTATTGTACTTTAAGTATAAGTTTAAGAGTTTCAAGTACATCGATATCGGAATGTAATGTGGAGCTTTTTAAATTAAATTAAAAAAAAAACAAGTTTATTAAAATTTTAAATACGCAACTAAAATTTGAACTAAAAACAAAACTAAATGAAACGTTTGAAAAAATCTTATTTAAATAGAATTTAATATTTATTTTAGAACAGCAAGTTCTCTTAACCAAAGTTTTGAGTTTATGGAGGGGAAAGAAAAGAAAAAATGGAAAATCATTTCTATTTTTTTTATAAACCTTAAACTTGTGTAAGTAAACTTGCTAGTTTACAGAGTACTAGTTTATTTTCGTATTTTCCACAAATTTTTTTTTTACTTTGGCTTTTTTGTTTTTATTAAATTAAATTTATTTTTAGTTATTTATTTCACTCGCTCTTATTCATCTTTCTTTTTCTCATTGTAGATCTATCTGTATGAATTTCTTGATCATCGTGATCTCAATTTCTTAGATTATATTACAAGCACAAGTGATGAAAGTGAAGATGATGATGATGATGATGAGGATGATGATTTTGAATAAATCATAAACAAATTAATAAAATATTTAAAGAAGGTTTTTATGCAAAACACACATTTAAAACATAAAAAAATGATTATACATATATAAATGAAACAAAAAGATAACATATATTCAAAAAAGTATTCAAACTAAACAAAAGTAACCAAAAAAAATATACCAGCTAAAGAATAGTAAACATACAACTCTAAAAGTTGTTTTATAAAAAAAAAGAAAAAAAAAAATTGCAAAATAATAACCCCCAGCTTGTGAAAATATGTATGTATGTATGTCAAAAACACTTAAAAAATAAAAAAAATATTCAATGTGCATACATGAAAACAAAAGAAAAATCTAGTAAAACTAAATGAAAATTTAAATTCTTTCCGAACCTGCCCTTAAAAAACAAACAACCCCTTACTCACTCAGTCACTTAATTCAACGAACTTTTAAAAGTAATATTTAATTAAATAATATTAAAGAATTCGTTTAAAATGAATACCTAATACCTTTAAATTAGCCCTACTGAATAAATAAAATGTCATTTTATTTAATTCCATAATATAAAATCTTTTCAAGTGTTTCAAAGCTTAGCAATTATAAACCATCAATTACTTTATGCAAATTTAATTTTGTAATGTTTGTTTTCTTCTTTACTTTCTTTTTTCTCGTAACAAGGAAATTTTATTAAAACACTTCACAACTTCAATATTATTTTAAATTAAAACACTTCAAAAATATTTGCCATAACCTTAAAATATACTTTAACTGTTATGAATAATTATAACTATGAGCATTATTTATAATTTAGAAATGCAATTTGAAAAAAAAAAAAAAAAAAATTTAAATTTTAAAATGCTTACATGATTTTTTTCACCCTTACCTCACAAAATATTTTCTAAATTACATATTTTCAAACCTCCTAAAAATTTAAAAAAAAATCCCATCTTTCATGTTATTTAGTTGAGATCAACGAGGAATTTTGTAGACACATTTTTAAAAAATAAACCGAATTTAATAATTACACAAATCTTTTAAAGATATGTCTTGGTTTTGAAAAAAGCAGTTGATTTAAAAAATTTAACTACATACTTAAAACAATTAACATTTTAGGAAGAGTAGTAGGATTTTTTGTTAAAAATGTGTGTGTATATTGCTGTTTTCAAAATGAAAAATAATCCTTTTTTTCATTTAAAGTTCAGTGAAGAATTAAGTATGAAAACTCTTAAGTTTAAAAAAGCTCGGTTTTGATTTGTTGTTCCAATTTTTAGGATTCAAATAATTCAGATATTTATTGGGTTCCATAAAAAAATTATGTTTTAAAGGAAAATTTTGTGTAATTTTTTATATTCTTCTTTTATAAAATTTCGTATGAATTTTAAAAAATAAATTATAGTTTTAAAAAAATTTATGTTTTTATTATTTTTTTCATAAAGTTTATTTTATGAAGGGCATTCATTAATAACTAAATAAACAAACTTATTTATAAAAAATTAAACAGGTTTATAAAAGTTTTATGAACGGATTTTCTATGAAAATTTGTTTAATAAACCTTTTATTAACTAATCTGGTTTATTTTTTATAAGGCGACAAATAAAACTTGTTCACCTGAACACCCAAAATGTTTTTCTTTATAACACAGCAGCCTTTAAAAACATTTTTAACTAAGTTTTTAACAATTTTATTATTGAAAATTTGAACTTAAAGGTAAGACCAATATTTTCTTCTATGTAACCTTAAAAATGTTTTTACAACAATTTCGGGAATCCTTTTAAAATTTCGGCATTTTTTGCTACAAAAATAAATGAAATGGTAGGGATAAGTTTGGTTAAAACACAACCTTCAATTTTAAATAAATGTGCAAAAGAAATGTTCGATCTAACCTTAAAATATAAATATTTTCGTCAATAATATTAGAACCTTTTTACTAACAGCATTAAATGATTTTACAAAAAACTCGGGAATCCTTCTGAAGATTTTGATAATTTCGTGTACAATGATTATTTAATGATTGATTAGTTCGACAAAAATTTTTAAAACATGTACACAACAATTTTCCGCTTTAAAAAAGATATTTTAACTGTTACCATAATAACAGTTCAAAATATAAATCACGGTTTATTAAGTTTGTACTTGATTTTGTGTTTAACAAAAATATGTACTAGATACATACATTCATATTTATGTTGAAGAAAAGCAAATTAGATAGAAAATCAAAGTTGCATATTGTAAGGCTTTTTTAAGTGTTTTAATTAACAGCCTGTTCATGGATTTCGAACGTCATCGTTCGCATAGAAAATTACATTTAAAACAAAAACAAAACTCGAACATTCTTCGAAGTTTGTTTTTGTTTTTAATCTAATTTTCTATGCGAACGATGACGTTGGATATCGTTAAACAGGCAGTAAATTTCCTTGTTTTGAATGTCAAATTAAAAATAAATTTTCTGTTAATGAATTTAATTTACATTTTCATTTACATTTACCAAGTTTTCTAGCTAAAGAGAAAAAGCAAACACTTTGTTTGCCTTTTTTCTATAATTTTCTTTTAATAAAATCAAAATTTGGGCAAGAATTTTTACTGTTTTTTTGTTATAATGTTCTTAAACTAAAACAATCTGTGTAATACTTCCAAATTTCTTCCTTTTATACTACTTCTACATATAAATACTTAAATTAAATTAATTGAGCTCGAATTTCTGATCCTCACCCTACTAATCGATATGTCTTTTTATGTTTCAAATGAATTCTTTTATATTTTTTGTTTTTTTTTGTTTATTAATTATTTTTCTAAAACAATTTGTTCACTATAATGTTTTTCCTATTTTATTAGTTGTTTTTCCTTTATATATTAGATATTTTTTGTTACTTAAAATTAAGAAAAAAAATATAGATAATTATCACTAGTATCACAAATAATTTTTGTAAAATTAAACAGTTAATACTTTATATTATAAACAAAAAAAAAAAAAAAAAAAAAAAACAAAAAAAAAAATTGAAATACTTAAAAAAAAAAACAAAAACGAAAAATCATACCAACCAACAAACTAAATGCTAACATTTCAAAATACCTCCAAATAAAACAAAATAATGAACCTAAATGTGTACTAAAATAAACAATTTAAAATACAAATTTGTTAAATTTACTTTATATTATATTAAACAAAATACAAATCAATACCTACATACATATATAGAAATTTTAATTATTAGTTTATTTTATAAATTTTTTTTTAGTAATTATCAAATATATATTAATATTAATGAAAAATTCAACAAAACAAAAAAAAAAAAAAACATTTATTAACTTAATATTAAAAAAAGTTTTTTAAAAATCTGTTTAGATTTAGCTTAATAATAACATTATATTATTTACATTACCAACAAAATATATATTATTATCATTAGATACCCGTGTTCGAAAATAAACCGACCATTATTTAGCGTACGGTACGGTACACACACCCAGAAACGATATATATTTTTTTTTAGCGTTTGTGTATTAGTACACAACCCTAAATACCGTTCATAAATATGAAGGAATTAGCAAACAACAAATTTTAGCAACACTTCTTACTAGTATAGTTGTCGCTTGTCAATTTGCACGAGCACTGCACAAAAAGCCTGTGTGTGTAATACACACTGTGTATATGTTCTGTTTCAACCCTGCAAATAATGTGACTAGTCCATACACACATGTAAAATGTAGCCCATAAGGGACTAGGACTAGTCCAAAGGTAACCACTATGTATGGGAAAAACATGATCTTTTTTACATTACGATGTCGGCAGGACCATACAACCCAGCTTTGCATTATAAAGGAGTAGTCTTAAAAATACTCCATGGTATACTCCAGAGAATTAGTTTTGAAGTCGTTTAAAAATGAAAACATTTCGTTAAAAAACGAAGACTTTTTTTAACATGACATCGTAATGTTAAATATACCATGTTATTCCCATACATTGTGGTTATCTTTGGACTAGTCCTAGTTCCTTATGGGCTACATTCTACATGCGTGTATGGACTAGGTCTGAGTTCATACGGCTCATGTCTTATTGACAAGAGTTTTCCTTTTTCTTCTTTGAACATGAATTGGCGTTCAAATGATTCATGTCATGTTGACGACATGTGCTTTTTTGATATTGAAAACAATAACAAAATTTAACAACGAATGAAAAATCAAAACGTAAAGACAGTAAATGCATCTGTGTATTCGTTTCTTTTCCCCTCGTTCCTCTCGCCTATAAAGTAGCAATCATGTCAATAAGACAAGAGCCGTATGAACACAGACTAGTCGCATTATTTGCAGGGCAGTTAAAATGTGTATTCTGTTTTTGTAAAATTATTGTTGTTGTCTTTACCAGCCAAAAGAGCTCTGAGCACAACTGTAATGAACAAACATTAATGTGCTGTACCGGTCGCAACGAAGTTTGTGGTTTGTGGAAAAACCGAATGCAATAAAATGTTTCCATCTTTTAGCTGGAAATCACACATTCAACGCTTACACATACATTCAACGCGTTTACTCTACAAACACAGCTGTCAAAAAAGTAAAACTGTGTTGTTTTACGTAGCAAGTTAAATGATCTAAAGCGTTGGATGCCTTGAGGAGCTGATTTGGTTTACATTCTACTTTTGTAAGCGTCACAAGCAGCGTTGGGACAATTCAGATGATTTGGTTATGCTGCATAAAAATCCTTGAATGTACTTAAGTTAAAACGAAGAACGTAATAAAGGTATGAAATACATGAAATGCATGGAGGTGAAAACGCGTGGTGTGGACCTCCAGCTTTATGTTGAGTTGGATTTGTACAGTATTTTGTTGTGTACGAAGATCACAAATAAAGAAACGATTTTTTAAGTATTTTTTTAAGGTATTTACTACACAAACACTTTTTGCGTTTCTGTTTTTCATATTTCTGCCGTACAGAACACTGTACTTTATATAACATTTATTTTCGAACTATGTTATAAATTAAACAAAATTATTATATACGGATACCAGAAAGTTACCTCTTTAAAAAAAAATATGTCCCGAACTCTTTTTTTTGTTATGTAGTAATACATAATAAACACTTTATCATTATTTAAGTCACAACTATTAACTATTATGAATTATATTTTGATAAGGTCTCAGTTTAATAATAAACAAAAGCCATTTCTTAGAAAAAGTATAGAGATTTTATAAAGTAACACGAAAATCTATATAAATTTAAAGGCAGAAAGTTAAATGGAAGAACTAACAGCTATCTAAATAAGAGCATCAAGCGTTTTTTCATGTCAAAACTTCTCATATTCATACAGTTTATTAGAAACCTTTAAACACGAATTCAATACCACCCGTTTGGAAGATATTATTTGACAGATCGCTAGGACGGTTTAATGGTTGCATGTAAAACGTATTGGCAATAAAATGTTCATGTAAAAAAAAAGCTTAACGCTCTTATTAAGCTGGCTCAGTTTACACACAGAAGAATCATGCACTCTTTTCTCATTTAAAAATATTTGCATACTAATTTTTTAAAACTAAAAAAATTTCTAAACGCAAGATGAAGGGAGTAACAAAATAACCTTCAAGGTTTTCTTTTTATCCTTCCTAATCCGCTGAAACAATTTAAAAAATATAGTTCTTTACACGATTTTATATGGTGTATTGAAGTTAGCAAAGCAGGCAAATTAAGTTTTAATTTTTTTTACTTAACCTAAAAAAAAATTGTTTCACTTAAAAATAATTTCAAAAAATGTTCTAAAATTAAGACAAAGTTTTGTTTTTTCCCTTTATTAAATTAAACTCATTTTATGTAAATTGAAACCCAAAGCTTGCCGCTGGTCAAATCATTACAATTTGTAAAGCAGTGTAATCTAATCAGTTAGCTTTGCAATTTAATATGTCATCAAAAAAATAGAAGAAAATATACAAAATGAGTTTTATTTAATATGAAAAATAAAACTCCTTAAAAGAGTCACATTTTTTGACGGCGAACTGAGTTTCATTTTAGCCGGAAAAATTAAAACTCCTGAAAAGAGTTTTATCTTATGACGGTAAAATAAAACTCCTGAAATAAGTTTAATTTATTCTTTATAGCTCCTTAAAAGAAAAATATTTTTTTACATGATTTTTTAAAGAAGTTATTTCAATTTACGAAATATCTTTTAAAATCAAATTATATTTAAAATAAATACATACTTTAAATCCCTTTATATAAACATAAACATATTTAGAAAAATATAATTTTTTTGAGAGATTATCACCCATGTGCTGAAAAACGCGCGATTGTAATTTCACTTGTGAGTTCAAAATCGCCAATTTCATTTTTGCCTGTGCTGAGGCTCGCGCGTTTTGTTTTATTAAACGAATTACATTAAACGAAGAAGAATATGTAAATTCAAAAGTAAACAAAAGAAGTAAATTTTTAAATTTAGTATTTTTTTTTTTTTTTGAAATTGATTGAATATAAATTTCAATTGTATTTAAATTAATTTTTGATATTGATGCTTATTTTATATTTTTGAGTATATTTTTCTAAATTTGAGATGTATATTAAGTGCCATTTTTTAAAATTTTATCCAAATTACTTAAATTTATATTTAAAATTTAAAGAATTTGATTTCTTTTTAAATACAAATTTAATCAAAATCAAATTACTTGAAATTCAAAAAATATAATCATAATTATAAAGTAACAAAAAAAACCATCATATTGATATGCAAAAAAAAGGCAACATCAACAAATACTTAAAACTGAAACAAAAATAAAAAAACTCTTACAAATTTAATAAACAAAATGATAGTTAAAGAAACGAACTAAAATAAACTAAAACAAAAAAGTTTAATTATTAAAACTAACCACCCAAATAAAAGATAACAAAAAAAAAAAAAAACTTGTAGTAGGGCCTAAAAATATTTAAGCAACTCTTTATATCTAATAAACTAAATAATTTGCCTTAAGACTTCTTTAATTTTTCTTTTTTAACCATACAACTTATTTTATTTAACAATATTTAGACAAAAATAACTAAAAAATTTAAAACTCAAATCAATTACAAGCAAACATAAAAACAGCCTTTCAAACTAAATAGTAAAATAATAATTAAGAAAAACTTTGTCTATTATTATGTTAAAACTCAAAAATATAACTTAGTTTTAATTTAATTATTTAATACTATGACTAATAACAAAAAATAAAAAAAAACATACATAGTTTTAAATGAATTTGTAATCGTATTGTAATTGAAATTTTAATAACTTCCTCTGTAAACTGTTACTATCTATATACATATATATTTTTTATAAACTTATTTGTTCTCTTAAGTTTCCATTATTAATATTTTTAAACCATTTAGTTAATTTTTTTTAAGAAAATCATAAATACATTAAAAAGCGGCAGAAAAAGAATTTTGTTTTGTAAAAATCGATTTAAAGAGGCACTTTATGAATAGAAGTTTGATTTTATTGAAAAATAAATGTATGTACTTTTTTGTAAAGAAGGGTAATCTGCTGTTTCTAAATGACAGACAAGTGATTGTGTGGTCAAATTTATATGAAAACAAATTATTTTTTTTTAAATAAGTAATTTTTTATTACTTCTTTGAACAAACAAAAAAGAAGTAACAACTTTGTCGGTCTCTGTATACCACACACTAGGGATTTGAGTACTTTCTTTTAAATAAAAAAGTGGTTACAACATATTTAAATAAAAAACGTTCAAATTGCTTTCCTCTACAGGTTCTTTGTGTTCATCTGTGAGTTATGCGGGGAAGCTTCAGTCGTTTAAAACAAAAGTGAAAATTTAAACAAAATGTGCTTTTTTAAAAATAAAAGCCTTTGTAAACATGCAGATACATATTTCGAAAGAACGCATGGAATATGTTGAAAATGTGAAACATACATTCACACTTGAAACATCTACTATTAATAAAAAAGTCACCATTTCGAAAAAAAGGAAAAACTTGACAAGTGTTAACGCCATTGTTAATAAGTTAGGAACATCTTGTAAAAATTTTGATTTTTAGCTCTATGTAGTTCTTATGGGAAGATTTCAACATCTTCGCAAACTGATGGTAGATGTTACATGTTGTGCAAAAAGGCTATAACTTTGTCCGTCATGTTCGACTCGTTTTTAAATCAAAAAATTTTCACAATCACATAATTTATTCTGTAATTGGTGTTCTTAAATTCACTCGTTTTGCTATAAAAATTTTACAATTGTCAAAAAGGGGTTTAATTTAAAAATAAATACATATCGTACTTGATCATAAAGATCGTATTAGCTCAAAATTTAATTTTCAGTTGAAGCAAAACGATTTTTAATTTAATATTAAAGGCATATGAAAAATAATTTTTAATTTTTTTTTTTTCATTACTAAAAAGTATGCAAAATAGCACAATATTTTTACGGCGGGTAGGAAGATTACGTGCCGATTTTTTTTTCAAAAAGTAAAAAAAAAATTTTAATTTTTGGGTTAATACCCTCTTTTCGATCAAGTGCTATATGTAAGTAAAGAAAATCAATCAAACATTTTTTGAGTTTTTGCAGTTATCATTATTATAAAGCATGTGTGTATGAATGTGCAGACAAATTTTCGTGAGTATATCCTATTTTGGACCCATTGGCAATCATGGACAGGCCAAAATAAAGGTGTGTTATGAGGTTAAGACTAATTCAAGAGTTCTTTGTTTCGTGTTTTCTCTAGGTATCAACATCTATCGGCCATTAACGATGGAGGTTTTAAGTCAAAACATTTTTTTCGGATTTTAGAAGTAGTACTGATACTCAAAGTACGAAGTTATCTTAGGTTAGTGCCGATTTATTAGGTATAAATTTTATATGTTACTAGCCTAGGGCTACCAGAAGTCTGAACCTGCCACTTGTAATACAAATAATAGAACGAACAAAAAGAAATTAATAAATCTATCTTCTATATACATAAAAACGTTTTTGCCGTGTATATGCTCCTAAAACTGAAGGACCGCTGGACCGATTGACACTAAACTTGGGCAATAAATTATTTTAGTCGGGAGTCAAGTTTCTCTTAAGTTTAATTCAGATAAGTGGCGCTGTTGTCGTGATATTTAAATTTAGTTTATTTATCAATGTTACTGATTAATAGTGTCCGACCGAATGCACTTTTTGAGACCGAACCCAAAGTTCGGCCGAACTTTTTGTTAAAAAATCTCAACAATTGTACTATTTTTAATGTATTTATTTAAAACAAAATAAAATTTCGGAAAATTATTACATTTAAACTTTTGGAACGATGCAGCATAAGAAGATAAATTGCACTTTATAGTAGTCAAAACTATGTATATATTACTTTAGTTAAAAAGTAATTAGTAATTGCTTTTTTTTAAAGACAAAAAATAAAGTTAAAGTTTAATACAGTATACATTAGGGCTTTAACTTTTTTACACTTTTTGCGAAAATCAAAAACGGCATAGTATAGTCGTGTATAACAATAAAAGTTATGACTAAAAATTTGATAACTTTTTCGGATTGTTAAAAAAGTTCACGGAAATTTTAAAAAATATACGCCTGATATTTGTAATTATTCCTATACATATCACTTAAATGCTATTTTGGAATTAATCCACTGCTTTAGATTTAAAATTTTTCCTACGGTTTACAATTCATCGCGGTTCATAATTTCTTAGAAGGTTTTAGAAATTTGCTTCCCTGTGTGAGTTTTTTTTTCGCAAAACGACGGAAGACAGCTGTTTTCATTACTAATACCACTCCGTCGTACTATGCCAATAATTTGGTTATAGCCCTAGAATACACATTAGTACTCAAACCTCTACATTGTATTTTTTGAATTAGTTTGGGGTGTATTTTCTCTAAGTGGCGTTTAATATTGGCGGTAGTTTGTTTGCTTGGCAATGTACTCCCCACTGAAATTTGTTTGGCGCAACATTTGCGTTGAGCGTATGCTCAATTTTTTTCAAAAAACTCCAAATTGGATGACATTTTTATTTGGAAATATGTATACTATAAAGTTTGGTTTGTGGTACACCTAAAACAATAGATTATCTTACCATTCGCAGAATATAAATAGAGAGTATTTATTTGCCAAATAAAATTTTTTTTGTCGTATTTTTTACCGTCTTCTAAAAATTACACATATAAAGACATTTTTTATACGCTTATGCATTTTATTTAGTCATCACTGTATTTTTTCGAACTAATAACACTACGTGACAAAATTTCAACAAAGTCGTGACCAAATGAATCTGACAGCTAATCTTTATGTAAAATTGTCCGCTGAATCCGAATATGAAGTCAGAATTGTCAAAAGTAGAAGTAGTAGTAGTTTTTGAGATATTCCAAAATAACCGTTATTTGTGTTTTTAAAAAAGATGATGTGACTGAAATGCAAATATCTTCAAAAATTTTAAACTGATTATGTATTTCTTTATTTTAAGTTAAAGGTAATAAAATTTCTACAATAACCATGGATTGCATGGAAGATTAGTCAAGAAATGACAGAGTTACAGTGGAGAAAAGTTTAAGCTACATTGAAAATTTTATGATTTTGTTCAATTTTGCTTTTTTCAAGTTATTTTTTTTAAACCAATGATTTAATAAAAATCTTAATGTTTTATTGCATGCGACATTAGATTATTTTAATATGAACATTTTGAGCCCAACAAGACAGATTGGTAAAAAAAATGACAAAGCTACATAAGATTTAGTAAATTAACACACATAGAAATTCAATCATTACAAGCAATTTTTGTTAATACAAATTTAGCTTTGTATATTTATTTGTTGTGGGTTAATTCAATTAATCTTCTGCAACTTTGTCATTTTTGCACCGATCTGGATCCTATTGGGCACAAAATGTTCGTATTGAAATAAGCTAAAATTTTATTTTTTGGATATTTGCATTTCAGTCACAGCATCTTTTTAAAAAATACAAATAACGGTTATTTTGGAATATCTCAAAAACTTTTGACAATTCTGACTTCATATTCGGATTCAGCGGAAAAGTTTACACAAAGACTAGGTGTCAAATTCATTTGGTCAAAAAATTGTCACGTAGTGTAATCATAGAGAAAAAAAGTTTTATTGATTTCGTATTATTTTTATAAACAACGATGCCAAATTATAATAAATATGTTATTTCATAAAAAAGTTCGGTGTTCGGTAAAGTTCGGTAAAAATTTCGCCGAACACCGAACTTTGACCGAACATAATTTTTTGCCGAACTCCGTAACCGAACCCGAACGTTCGGTCGGACACTATTTATTAATCGACCTTTCATTTATGGTCAGCCCATTTTTCCTATGTAAATTCAATTGTAAAAATGGGAAAAAACTCCCGGGAAATTTTTATTCACAATTGGGCTGGGTAAGATTTGGCGGAAATTCCAAAATATATTTATTAAACAAAAATAAGTTTCTTGACAACATTTTGACCTTTGATAGCGCTGGGGACAAGTTATTAACAAAATTCTCCAGTATTTTATTTTTTAACTAGCTGACCCGGTCCGCGTTGCTGGCCCCAAGCAAACATTAGTGTTGTATTACCAGACGATTTAAGTTGAGCTTTAAACGAAATTTACAGCCTTTAAAATTTTCCTTCCGTAAAAACCTAAATCGGTCAAGCCGTTCTCAAGTTATGCGCTTAATAGAAAAAGTGGGCGTAGAAGTAGGCGTGATACATTTTTCTTTCGATGAAAACGTAAAATGGAATAATACGAATATTTAAAAGAAAAATTAGTCAAATCGAAGGAGCCGTTTTTTGATTTTAGGTAAATCGAAAAAAGTGGGCGGGGCAAAATTTTCTTTCCGTAAAAACCTAAGTTTGACCATGGCAATCATTTTAAAGAAAAAATCGTTTGAATCGGTCAAGCCGTTCTCAACTTATGCGCTTAATAGGAAAAATGGGCGTAAAAGTAGGCGTGGTAAATTTTTCTTTCGATGAAAACTTAAAATGGATTAGTACAAACATTTGAAAGAAAAATTTGTTAAATCGATGGAGCCGTTTTCTGATTTTAGGTAATTCGAAAAAAGTGGGCGTAATAAAAGTGGGCGGGGCAACATTTTCTTTCCGCAAAACCTAAGTTAGCCCATGGCGATCATTTTAAAGAAAAAATCGTCCAAATCGGTCAAGCCGTTCTTCAGTTATGCGCTTAATAGAAAAAGTGGGCGTAAAAGTAGGCGTGGTAAATTTTTCTTTCGATGAAAACTTAAAGTTGATTAATACGAACATTTGAAAGAAAAATTAGTCAACTCGATGGAGCCGTTTTCTGATTTTAGGTAAATCGAAAAAAGTGGGCGTAAAAGTGGGCGGGGAAAATTTATTTCCGTAAAAACCTAAGGTGGACCATGGCGATCATTTTAAAGAAAAAATCGTTCAAATCGGTCAAGCCGTTCTCAAGTTATGGTTTTTGCCACGCCCCTCCGCCCCCAGACCGAAAATCAAAAATCAGACTTCCCTATGTCACCCGCCTGAAAATTCTGAAGATTCCCTGAAAATTTCATCAAAATCGGCCCAGCCGTTTTGGAGTCCATACGTTACATACATACATACACACATCCAATTTTATATATATTTTATTTTTTAATTTAATTTAGTGCCAAAACCAAACAGCTAGTAATTATATAAAAATTAACCCCAAAAAAGTTTTATTTTCATATACTATGTATTTTCGATTTAAGTCCAACAATTAAACAATATATCGTTACCTGAAACGCAAATACCCTAACTAACCAAAAATGCCCTAACTACAAAGATAGGGCAAACGCTAAAAGGCCTAACTAACAGTTTGCATAATATGCAACATTGTCGAATGTCAAAAAAACTGTTTGGTTTTACAAGAGTAATCGATTGATTTATTGAAATCGGTTAGTTGAACGACGTTTATCCCAGGTAACAGTTGTTGGTAAAATTGTTTCATGTAAACAACGTTATAACAGAATGCTTACCCTCTGTTCATAACAAAAATCTTCACCCCATGACAATTTGTCTAAAACTAGGACAAATCCTTAAAAACTAGGACGTATGTCAGCGCTATACTAACCGTGCCCGCGGCGTTGTCCACACAGAGTTACTGCCTTTTTTAGAACGCGATCGCAAAATTGATTCGTTTAACTAACATTTAAAACAAATTTGAAGTTAATTTTTGACTTACTATAATTGATTGTTTTCTATTGGTTCCAAGACGAATTTATAAAGGTGACATTTTCCAGTCATCTGTTTATTGTTTATTTTTTTGTGTGTATACTGAATGTCAAGCCAAAGACTATAGATTTATATATTAATAGTCTTTGGTCAAGCTTTGTAAAAAAAAAAAAAAAATAAAATTCATGTGTGTTATTTTGTATGCAGATCGATCTAAAAATTTTAAAACGCGTTTATCTCGAAATGGATTTTTTTTGAGTTATGTCACTATTGAAATAAATGAGCAATATGTATATGAATATATTATGTATGTTTTAAATATATAATTTATAAAAAACTTATATATTTTAGTTTGAATACCAAACGTTGTTCTTATTTTTAAATTCATTATAAAGTAAAAATCCTGCTATCATGATATATCAGAGGGTTTCTTGCCGAAAGTCTGAGTTTATTGGTGAAAGGGGAAGAGAACAAAAATGCTTTCCTTCTCTCCCCTCTCACCCATTAACTCAGACTTTCTGAAAGAGTACTTTTATAGTGTGAACCCAGACTAAGCGAATTTCCTTAAAAGAAATTTATCTTTTCTTAACCAGACACTTTTCATGTTTCCTTAAATGCGGTACACATTTTTGAAAAGTTTTTCATATAAGCGATTTTTATAAAATAAAAACTTTACAAAAAATCGCGTCGCTTTTATTTTGTGTTTTGCTAAAATCTCTATTAAATCCTTTTAAGTGGCAACTTTTTTCCTGCTTTTATTGTGTTTTGTTCACTACTTGATTAAGAAAAAAACTACAAACGAAAACCGTTATTAACTCTAAAACATAGTGATATAAACAAGACAAGAAAATAAAAAAATTATATATGTATGTACTTTTTGAAAAGAAAACAAAAAATATGTGATCTTAAAGTTTATTAATAAAAATAATAAAAAAATAAGCCAAATTAAAAAAATTCCCTAAACAAAAACACTTTAACAAAAAAAAAAAAAAAAAAAAAAAACGAACAAAATTTACGTAAAAACCATTATTCAAAAACATACGTTACTTTTATTTAGAAAAGGTGTATCTAACAAATAACTTTTTTTAATTGGAGACGGAAAACTTAAAAAAAGGAATATCAGCCCAAGTATAAATGCAAATTCCCTGGGGTTTTTTCTTTTTCCCAATTTTACAATTGAATCATAATTGGGCTGAAAGGAAAAATGGGAGAAGGAAGAAAACTCCCGGGGAATTTTTATTCATAATTGGGCTGTATATAAAAAAAAGTTCTTAAACTATTCGTTAACCTTTTAATATAATATATTTTTAAACAAGTTTTATGTCTCAAACTTAAATAAATTGTATATGTTAAATACGCCTTGTCTAAATTAAAATAACGATAATAAAAAAATACGAGTACTGAAACTAAGCCCTATAATTAATACTAATATGTAATATTGATGTGTAGTAGTGAATAAGTTTATAAAATCATTAAAGTAAAGAAAAAGAAATAAATAAACAATTAATAAACAAAAATCACTAAAGGTCAAATTTTAAAAAATCTGGTTTTCTGATTCAAAATTATAATTTTTACGAAATATTGAAAATATTTTGAAATAAAATCAAAAAGTTTTCACGAAAATTTATTTCCAATTTAAGTCTTTAAAGTTATTTTTTGGAATACAAAATTTATCATTAAAAGAGTTTTGTCTGACGTGCTAAAATTGTTAATGCAAAGCTAGCTTCTATGCGCATTTCACAGGTTTTCTGCTGATCTGGCCTTAGCTCAATGGTTGCTAAGGCCAGATCAGCAGAAAACCTGCTAGCTTTCCCTCAACAATAATTTTTAGTGTATTTATCAAATATAGAAAATTGGGAATTTAGCATGTCATACAAAACTCTAAATCTTTAAAATTTTCCTTTTTTATTTCTTTTACGACCGACCTTTCTAAGAGTTTTCGATCTATATATCTTCTATCTTTATCAATTATTAAAAAAAACTAAATCGTAACTATATTGAGACCATTATTATTAGTACTTGGCTTCAAAAAAATAATATTTATTGTAAAAAAAACAAACAAACAAATTTAGAAAAATCAATAATATGTTTTGTTAGTTATATGTACTTGAAACTAAAAAAAAAAAAAAAAACAATATAACAACCAATCTTACTATTTTTGTATTTTAGTTGATATAAAAAATTATTTAATAAATAAAACAAAAACTAAACATAAAAAATACTTAAAAAAATCATCACCAATAAATAAATAAAAAAACACAAAACCGCGCAAAAACACAAAACACAATTTGAGTTTTATTTTAAAAATGCGTTTAAGTGGGAATTTTGAAATTTGGGTTATAAAACTTTCAACGCCACAAGATATGCAGCGTTTAAAATTTAAAAATTTTGCGTTGCGTTTTACACAATAAGGGCCTTAATTTTATAACATATTTTGACATTTCATTACTGTCAATCTGCGCAAGCTTTAATTTTATTGCCATTATTGCTTAATTTGAAAAAAATTTGCGAAAGTGATGGAGACAGTGATGCCAACTTTTTGAGAGCAAAAAGCACTTTAAAATTTAAAAAAGCACTAAAAAGCACTATTTCAAGCAAAAAAAAACGTAAAAAAGCACTAAGCCAATTTAATTAAACACAAAACATGTTGCATTCGGCGTGCCGAATATTATTTACCTCCAAAATTAAAAAAAGGCGACGGCGTTGATGGGGACCATTTTCATTTAAGATTAAGTAATAAATATATTTACATTTGTATATAAATATTTTTAAATGTATTATTATTATCTTCAATAAAAATAATTTCATCCAAATCATTTGGAATTTAAATTGGCTATAAAACAGTTTTAAAGTAATACAGTGCGGGCTCGATTTTCGTAACTCGAAAAATTCTGGCCTGTTGCAATTACCGAAAATTTGCAATAACCGACCATTGTTTATAAAACTTAATGACAGCATATATTTAAATAAACATACCTAAATTTTATCGTTTAAATAAATCCAAATTAAAATCGTGCAAAGTTTAATAAAACAATTGGCTTATGATGTTATCCAATTATTTAAACATATGTACGCTTCTGAATAAAGAACACACATAAGGTGTAAAATAGAAAAAAACATGTATGTTTGCATTCTGATACTTAGTCAAACCTTTTTTCAATAGCACTAGAGGTAGAATGCACAACACGTGGAAAACTAAAGCGCATGAAAAATGGCAGGTAACATAACGCTCGTTATAATAGTATTTTCTGTCAGTTGTTTTTAATTTATTTAACACTTCGCATATTTAAAGTCTTTGCGTTTTTTTTGAACGGTTTCTGACTTCATGTTTTTGTACAATACAATTGTGGTAACGCTAGGGACCTATTTGGTCTATGCGGGGTCTTTGTGACCGGCCACTCTTACCTAACCTAACCTAACCTAATATTTTCCAATCCATATTCTATTTTTGAAACAGTGTCTAGACTGTATTACCGAAATACAACGTTTTTATTACGATATGTTGTCAAAACTAAAAAAGTGCAAGGTTTCGTCAAACGAGTGTAACTTTCTTTAATCACTTTTTTTTATCATTTGAAATCTTAAAATCTTTACAAGCCTTCTCAAAATTGTACCCCAAATAGCAAAGTTCAACTAAATCGTCCTCTATATAAGCGTATTTTTAAAAAATCGAAGAAAAAAAAAATAAAAATTGTAAAAAGCACTAAAGGCACTAACGAAAAATTTAAAAAGCACCAAGTTAGTGCTTTTTTTTAGTTTGGCACTATGGATAAAATTTTAGCGTTTTGAGGCATCAAAAAGCACCATAAATAGTGCCAAAAGCACTAAGTTGGCATCACTGGATGGAGAGTAACAAGTTGGCATTAAGCTTTCGCATCGCAAAAGAGAGTAGCCCCAAGCAGCGTTACCGTTGGTGCCAATAAAGTGGAAATTTGCCACTTTTTCGGCTGCTTGGATACTATTTGGCCACTTTTACAAAATGCACCCAAATGTGGTACTTTTTGTTATTCTTGCCACTTTTGTGATACTTTTTACGTTAAGAAAGTATACTTTTTTTCTTTTTGTTTTATTAAACCTCCAGCTTTAATATATGCTAAGAAATTAGCGTCCTTGGTGGGTTCAGCCTTTTCTAACCTCTACAAAATGCTTTAACCTCTACAAAAAAAAACTTTATATAAAATTTTTTCTTGTCATGCGCGGATAGCTGAAAATCGGTTGAATAAACTTTCTATTAACCTGTTTTCGTGAAGCAGTAACCAAACTGTTGTGTACCGAAAACTTTCCAAAAATTTGTGTAATTGACATTAAAAGTAAAATCTAAGTTTTTACCAAAAATTGTGTAAAGAATTGATAACAAGAATTGATATAAAAAACAAAAAGCTCAATATATTGAAGTATTTAGACCCATTATTTATAGTGTCTAATGAAGATATAAACTATTTCGAATTAGTTTCAGAGTTTAAAGATATAATAACTGACCCAGATGCATTTATACATGAATTTAAACTACAAGAGGGTAAAGTAAATGACACGAATTATGAACACATACTTAAAATTTCGAATGCTGCAGATTTTTGGCGTGAAATTGGAACATGTATTCAGCAAGAAAAGTACAAGAAATATATTAATAAATGTATATGTGACAATTTCAGTTAAAAGGGACCTATGGGAAAAAAATTAGTTTTGGAGAAAAACGAAACGCCTGAACGCTTTTACAGCTCCGTTATAGAAGGGTTTTGCGGGTCGCTGATTACGAATCTTGCATTGGATTTTGAAAATCTAAAACGACGGATCCAATACGGTTGAATATTGTTTGTAATGTTATTGAATTTGTTTGAAACAAGTGGATTTTGATACGGCGGATGCTTTTATGGCTTGGTATTCGATTTTGAAAATTCTAAATGGCGGATTCAATATGGAGGATTTTTTTGTAAGTTTAAAAAGTTCATTGTGATAAACCCGAACACTTTTATGGCTTAAAATCAAACTTATCATCCGGGGGTTTTTGAGGATCCACCTTTTCGAATTTTTAAAACCCGACTTTGAGTTCATTACCTGCGATCGCAAAAACCTGAAAGTAATGATTTTAAAACAAATGTGATCATTTAGAAAATCCTATAATGTTACAGAAAATAGTCAGCCATATTGGATTCGCCATTATGAATTTTTAAAATCTGAGAACAGATTCGTAATCTACATTCCGAATAACTAGTTTCAAACCATAAAAGTGATCAGATGTACCAAAATTAACTTGTTAACTTTACAAAAAAAAAAAATCCGCCATATTGGATTTTGAATTTTCAAAAAAAAGATTCATGTAAATTAGATCAGTTACAACAAATTTTGTTACATCGGGTTCTTTTCTTTTTCTTCTCTTATCAAAGGTATAATTAATTAAGCTTAATTATGACAAAGTAGTGAAGTTAGAAAACTGCGGTTTGCTGCATTAGAAAGAGTGTATTGTCTATTTTAAGAATCACCAAAAAAGTAAAAATCGATTTTTTCCTCCATAGGTCCCTTTTAACCAAGTATGGGCACCACTACATTGAATGCTTTGCATGTGTGACATTGTATTGGTTTGTTAACGTTTGCATTTGTTGGTTTTATGCTCTTTTGCTCTTTGTTTTTTGTGTATGTATACACATCGTTCGCTCTTTTTGCATTTTCATTTTGCATTTGCCCATAGCTGCTTTTAACTGAAATTGTTACATATATAAAACACATTACATAAATATCTTCTATTTGCTGCAACAATGTCATAATCCATAAAACATGTTCGGCAGAAAACAAGTTTAACATTTTTGAATTACCGAAACATCAAAGTAAATATTTTATAAAAATTACTTCTCGAGAGAAATATTTACAAAATATTTATTTTGTGCGCATTTTTTTTTTAAATCCTCTTTTTGGTGCCACTTTTTTTGTAGATATCCCCTTTTTTTGGTACTTTTTTAAAATATCCGACGGTAACACTGGCCCCAAGTATAAATAAAAATCCGAATACCGCACCGTGGAGGATAATCAAAAACAAGTAAGAGTGTTATACCAAAGCTCAGTGTTCCTACCTCATATGGTATGAACGCTTGGTGAAATGATAATTCGATTTTGTTGATTTTTGAAACTAAACAAATCTTATAGAAAGGAAATATTCAGCTAAATTGTATCAGTCCAGCTTATTTTGTCTTGTATGGGGGCCAGGTGAAATAATACATAATGGAATAATTTTAATTCTTATTACTCTTTATAATAAAGAAGTATCTGCGTTTGGCCCAACTAGCTCATATGAGGGGCTAAAAGCACAAGGGGTTTAAGTGCCTTTTTCTAAAATTGAGTTTACATATGGAATTATAGGTGAAGTGCTGAGAAGTTATTCAGAGCACAAGAGGGGAATGTAGGATTTTCATCCGTACGCTAGATATGGTGAACAATTCAAGCACTTGACATTAAAATACCTGCTTCGCTTAGAGCACAAGCGAAACAATTGCTTTTGTTTAATTTTTTAACATAAGTCACTTGAACCCCTTGTGCTTTAAGCCCCTCATATGGTATAGGCGCTATTCTACTAAAACCATTACTTCGGTAAGAAATTAGTAGTTATTTGTCTAAAACCGATATAGTTAAATTTTACTTCTACTATTCTACTTAGGTAATTTATGATGAGAATGAAAAAATTCTGTTCATAGCTTGTAAGG
Organism: Pollenia angustigena; assembly: GCA_930367215.1. Classification (NCBI taxonomy): domain Eukaryota; kingdom Metazoa; phylum Arthropoda; class Insecta; order Diptera; family Polleniidae; genus Pollenia; species Pollenia angustigena. The sequence goes on from OV884058.1 coordinate 11,624,769, forward strand.
AGACTTCAAAAAGTAAAGGAAAATAATAAATTTACGGGTTAAAAAGAGGCAGTAGTGGTTTTTTCTTATATCCCAGTTATTTCTAACTCGATCTCGCAGAATCACCGGGAATAATATACTTGAGAGGAAATGTTAAGAGCCAATATATAAAGCGAGAAAAAATAAAAATTTTAAAACCATGTTCCTAAGTTGTATAGTTTTTGTGATATGAACTTTTTTTCTACTTTCTTTCATACAGGTTTTTTGCCTCTGGTGAATATTTTTTATGTTTTGTCAGTTACAGCGTTCTTTAATTCCTTCGACGATATTCCGTTGAAGATTGTACAATTTTTCTTAAGTATAATTTTGAATTTAAATATTTCAAAATACGCATAGGAATTTAAAGTAGGAAAATAATAAAAAACAACAATTTTTAAAAATAAATCAGTTAAAAAATTGCGATGCTTTGCAAGAAATGGCCACATCTGACAGCGCTGAAGTTTATTCTAACAAAGCTTTAATTTTTTTTAGCTTTTATTGAAAAGCTGTTGGAAAACACAACCATTTTGTTTCCACAACATTCCCTGTTGCAGTAATATGACGTTAACATTTTGGTGTAACTAAGAGAGAGTTTAATGAAGGCAGTTAGTTGCGATTTAGTAACAGCCGTGTTAAGTTGTAATACGTTCGGTGGTTTGAGGTCACGTACCTTTGTCAGTCAGCCAAGTTTTGTTGTCATGTTTGTTTGTATGGAAAATATGACCGAACTTACGTAGGCCTTTTGCTTTTGTTGTTAATGGTTGCTTGGTATGTTAAAAAAGTGAAGTTAAAAATAAAATAAGAATATTAACGTATACAAAATCTTAAATAAAAATGTATTAAATAAATGGAAAAAGAGAAAAAGCGCAGCGCGTGTGCAGCCATTTTTTAAAATTTAGTCTTAAAAAAATAAATTATGTTTCAGTTTAGCAAAATGCATTTTAATAACAAATTTTAGAAAGTTCTAGTTATAAGGAAATAATAAAAAATACCCATTTCAACAAAATATAAAATAAAGTGCTAAGCTATTGGTTACAATTGAGTGGATTTTTAATACTTGCATGATTTCATTTTTTAAGAAAATGTTGCTTCAGTGATTCAACAACAAAAAGTATTAAGTAAATTTTTTAAAAAAGTGGCTTCTTTAGTTTTTATTTTATATAGAAAAAGTGCATAAATTAACAAGTTTTATTTATGTGTTCACTTAACTAGGCTCCCTTGTATTATTTTCCTGGTTTTTTTTTGTAAAAAAAAAATACCTTTCTATGTACACATACATCCATACATACAATAAATTGAAAGCGGCTTTCAAAATCACCTCTACTACATTGGAACGTTTTTTAAAGCATAAAAATAGAAAACAAAATACATACCTATAACTCGGCTTTAATGAAAAAGTACAACTAAAAAAAGCAAAAAGAAGAGAAAAAGTAAGAAACAGCAGAAATAGCAGAAGCTTCTTCTCATACAAAACAAAAAAGTTCTGTGTATTACTCAGAGATTAAATATTTATAAAATTCCCACACACCTTTTATACATATACCATCATACGAATCACCATACTAAAACAGTTTAAAACTGTGTTTATTAAAGCCCGGTTTAACATAAACAAAGCCAAGAAGAAGAAGAGAGAAGTCAATAGAGGAAATGTAAATAAAAGAGAGAGAGAGAGAGCTTAAATTTGCTGTTGTTTTTTAATAAAAAAAGCTTGGTGTTTTTGTGTGTGACTAATTGAATAATGAAACATGTAGCGGTTTGTTATGAGAGCAACAGGTTGAAATGAAACAAAAGTTTGTTTTTTTATTTTAGTATTCTACTAATACTATACTAAAATATAGAAGCAGCAGCGATACTCATATGTATATTTGTCTACGCTTTTTGGATCATCTTTATGGGATGTATTTATAAAATTACAGGTAACTTAACGAACTTATTAATTTTTAAGTTAAATCTTTATTTAAAGTAATAAATTTATAAAAAAATAAACTTTTGTTGAAATTGAGAATTTTTTTTTAAAAGTGCATTTTAGTAAAAAAAAAAATGTATTTTTAGTAAAAAAAATTAATTTATAGTGAAAAAATATATTTTTTAGTGAAAAAGTGAGTTTTGAGAAAAAAATATTTTTTGTTTGAAAAATGCCTTTTTTTGTAAAAAAGTGACTATTTTGCAAGATTGGCAAAAAACTCCTTTTTTTTATTTAAACTATTTGGTTTTTCGGTATCAGTATTTTATTTATGTATATCGTTATCGGTTGGTTTGGTTATAGAACGAGCGGTTAAAAATAGAAGTTGTCGAAGGACCATCAAACTTGGCACATAGGCACTTTTTGTTTAAATCAAGAAAAAAATGGAAAAATCAAAATGTTCCACCCACTTTTACGCCCACCTCCTATACAAAGTGAAAATTAAATTTTGATCTACGGCATTGTTTTTTGAAAATGTACCTGATCCACCCACCTAAAAAGGGTCAAATTGCGACGGGCTAACGGTAACCCTGAATTAAACAAACCAAATTATAAAACAAAAATAAAAAGCCTTGAAAAAAGCAAACATAAAATAACCAGCTGGCGCTTCGAGCGTACGTGGAAGATGATTTACCATGGAAAGTGTATCATAAGTGTTAAATGTGAGTTGGCAACATTTCTAAATCCTAACCTGATTTTAAAGAAGTGCTGCATATATAACGTTTACAAAAGAACAAAAGTTGCGGCATAAAACAAGAAAGTACAACTACCTTTTAAAACTTGACGCTCTTTTATATTGCTTGTTTTTTAAGTAGAAAAAAATACAAAAACTATATAAATACCACGAGAGACGAACTAAAAAAATCATTTATTTTTTCAGATATATGTAATGGCGCCGTGCAATAAAGCCATAGAAAATAATGCTATATGGCTTTATTACCACCACCCAAGTGCAATAACACCATAATCGTTTAGCAACCAAAGTGGAAATAACGCCATAACGCTTTAGTTAGCGAAGCCGGTCTTTGTTATACCATAGAGGAGAAAATCCTTGCGCCCGACCGAAGGCCGGCTATGCAGAGAAGCTTTAGTTAGCGAAGCCTGTCTTTGTTGTACCATATAGTAGAACATTTTTGCTCCCGGCCGAAGGCCGGCTATGCATAGAAGCTTTAGTTAGCGAAGCCGGTCTCTGTTATACCATAGAGGAGAAAATCCTTGCGCCCTGCCGAAGGCCGGCTATGCAGAGAAGCTTTAGTTAGCGATTTGTTATTACATAGAAAATCCTTGCGCCCGGCCGAAGGCCGTCTATGCAGTGAAGCTTTAGTTAGCGAAGCCGGTCTTTGTTATACCATAGAGAAGAAAATCCTTGCGTTCAAAAGTGTTTTCCTTATATTTTTTATATAAACACCCAGAGAAAAACCAACAAAACAATTTTTAAATAAATTGCAATTACATGAAAAGAAAAAAATTTAAATGGGAAATAAGGCCATGTATGCCTTTATTTCACTCCTTACATGGAAATAAAGCCATATGGCCTTATTTCTCAATGAATTAAGAAATGGAAATAAAGCCATATGGCGTTATTTCTCAATTCATTGAGAAATAAGAAAAGAGCATAAAGAACTGTAAAAGTCATAATATATACGGAGAATGTTACTAATGGTGTTTTCTTTTCTACAAAAAATATCACATTTTATTTAAAAAAAAATGCAATTTGGTGTTCGTTTCTTAAAAATGCTTTGCTCTCTAAAAGGGCAGCGTGTTTTATTCTAAAAAAATTCAGCCTTAAATGTTATAAGGCTTGCACTTTACGCCCCGTATAAATCGAAAGTGTTGATAATGCCCTGTAAAAAGATGGCTTCTGTTTATATATAGGGTTACCAGACGAAGTTGGGAAAAAATCGCCTCTAACCAGGACAGTAAAAATTTAAAGTTTTAATAGTTATTTTTTCTTTTATTTTATAGTAAAAACAAAAGAAAGCATTACATTGTTAATGGTCGGTTGTCAGTGATATAAAATTAAAATGGATTCGGTGTTATAAAATTGTTTTTGAAAAAAAAAACTTGATGTTAATAAATCGGCAAACTGGCAAAGGTATTTTCTTGTTTACATATTTCATGAAAAAGAAACTAAAGAAATTGGAGTTTGGTCATTCATTTTGTTCATTTATTTATTTAATATCAATCTATTAACAAATTTGGGTTTATGTATATTTTTTTTTTATATTTTGAAGAACACACTTTTTGATTTATGTACATATTTTTTTTTATATATTGAAGAACAAATTTTTTGTCAGCTGGTAAAAACAGGGCGATCTAATTTTGTGCTTTGTTCTCGTCAAATAAATAACTGCATGTTCGGAAAGACATTTTGTACATGCACCTTTAAAAATGTGGTTTTTTTTTTGTAGAAAAGAAAACACCATAAGAAAATAATAATGACACGTTTTATAACACGGTGGCAAAAATAAAAGAAATTTTTCACTTAAATATTATAAAATTAAGCAAATATTTGTAATCGCTTGCCCTGGGGGCTAGTATAAATTTTGAAATTAGCGAAGAAATTCTTGACAATTATAATTCGCCGTAGAACTTTGCCACCGTTTCTCACAAACACCTTTATAATTTAATTTGTTTGTATTTCTACTTTTTCGTCAATACCCAGCAAGCAAAATAATCCGATTTCGTTCAGATATCTGAGAGAAACGTCGGCAAAAAGTCGGAATCGTATACGAATTCTGTCAGATTTCTGACCCAAAAACGTATGAAGTGGTTGACACGAAATCTGGCAGACATGTCGTGGGAAATTTTGGTTTTTTGTCGGCATTTCTGATAGATATCTAACAGAAATCTAATGAAAAAGGCATGGGAAGTTCTGATTTGTTAGCAGAGATTTTTTTGCTTTCGAACTGATAGCTGAAAGAAATAATTTTATTGCAAAATATGTACATACTTATAAATTTTGCACGTACATATGTACATACCTTTTTTATGCTTTTTATCTTGAACAAATAAAATAAAATTAAAAAAAATTATTTCCAACTGAATGACAATTGTCATTATTTTAAAAAAATAATAAGTCTCTTTAGACAAATCTGAATGAATTCCGTCGGAATTCTATTGGACATATCTGTTCATAAATTCTTCCCGATATATCCATGCGAAATCGATCAGAAATCGGCCAGACAGTAAGAATATTCAATGTCTGACAGAAATCTAAACGAAATCTCTAAGAATGCAAATGTTTGATTCCGACAATGTCGACGTATTTTGCTGGATGGGTATTCCATTTTTAACTCAATTTTAAAAACTAATTAAATCGTTGATTAGTAACTTCGTTTTTCCAATATTGGAATTTTTATTACCAACATTGTATGTATGTATATTTTTTAACGTGTTTTGCATTTTTAAGATAATTAAAATGTTTACACACATACAACAAATAACACACATTCTTTGTGTTGAAAAAAAAACAACTGTTAAACAGAACAAGTGTTTTTTTCTGTTTTTATTGATTGTTTGTTTATTTATTTCATTCACTTTTTGACTAATAAATACAGTTAATTCTATCAAAATGTGACATTTTTTAAACAGTAACTCAAAAATGCGAATAAACTAACAAGAAAAAAACCAAACCAGTTTATTTATGGTTTAAGGAGTTTTAATTTCCTAAGACGCTAAAAATAAATAATAAATATGTTAGAAAGAATAGTATTTTCAATAATTTATACAGAAAAGTATGTAAAATAGTTAAAATTAAACAGTTAAAACTGTTTGTTAAAAGAAGACTAATCCCCTTATGCAAAAAAAGTTTAAGATAACATCAGCTATGCAGCACATTAAAACCCATACACTTTTGCTGGGCTTACGGCCAATTTCACCAACTTCAGTTATAATAAACTACCAGTTATAAATGTCAAAACATATTGTTGACTGGAAGGGGGTGGGGTGGGGGGGGGGGGGGTTGTTGTAACCCCTCTGAAGCTTAAAAAAAGTATTTATGAAATTGTACTGTACACCTTTTAAGAGCCCCTTTAAAAAAACTCCTTTTGAAAACAGCAACATAGCGGACATCACTGTGCGAAATGTACAAAGCCTGCTGGCCCCATTCCATACTTATATCTTTTTTATATACACGTTGTCGTAGCAGGGTAGGCATTCCGCTCTCTCTTTTTCGCAGTAACATAAGAATGGTAATAGGATAAAAAAAAGAGCGAGGCCTTCTATGGGGCATTATTTAGCAGTTAGATAAGAATAGTAATTGAATCAAAAAAAGTTTTAAAGCAGGCCTTTAAAAAAACTTGAAGTGAGAAGGCTTTCTGAGCTTTTCCGCTGGACATGTAGGTGTGGCAAAAAACTAAAAACGAAAAAAATAAACCTACATGTCTAAGTAAAATGTAAACAACTTTAAACATCGCGATGTTTTTTAAATATTTCATTATTAAAAATTGAAATACTTACTCCATACCATGGTCATTAATAACCAAAACAAATGGATTTAACAAGTTTTTTTATTTTCGTGTAACCTGTGACTCATGGCGATTTCTTTTCTGAGAAATATGTTGCATTAATGTTCCATGTTCTACAGTTTTGTGTTCGTTTGTAAAAAAAAAATACAACTGTAGGAAAAATTTTCAAGTTCTTTTGTGAATATGTTGATGAAAAACATGCAAAACATGTTGAATATTATACCCTTACTTTTACTGCCCTGTTTTACAACTTTGGTACTTACTTCTTTGTTCGTACAACCAATGTTTTATTTTGTTTGTCATAATTCATACCGCTCATAATTTTGTAAAAAATTGTTTTGAAACAGAATATAAATATATTTGCACATTAAAATCAAAAAAGTCTATTTATATTATAATCGTTTTAATTTTTCTAACCCTTTACTGAGCTACCTAAATAAGAGCGGAAGCGTTTTTTGTATGTCAAAACTTCTCATTTGCATACAATTTATACGAAACAACCCATTATAATGCGAATTAGAAACCACCCGGCTGATAAATCTTATTTGACAGATCGCTATGTCGGTTTGTTTTATTGAAATTGTATTTAAATAAAATTTTCATGTTTAAAAAAACGCTTGCCGCTTTTGTTTGATTGTTCAGTTAGTGATGTCAATATTTGTTTTCAAGCCATAATAGCGTGCAGAAACCGCTTAAATAGCTTTAAAAATCGCTCATGAAGTACATTAATGATGAAAGTGTAATACATAGTTGTAAATAAAAGCAGTTAATTGTGTTCTATTTAAATTGCACAACATGTTACACTTCCAGTGATTATAGGAAACATTAGAAAATGTTACATGTATATACTGTAACATATTTTTCTCAGAAAAGAAATCGCCATCAAATTAAACAAAAAACCTACACCATGTGGTTCAGTTTACCAATGCACTTAAAGCATTGAACTTTCTCACTTCATGGAATAACGGTAAATTGAAGTTTGCAAAAACATGTAATTTTTTTGTTTATCGAAAGTATTTGCAACAATATTTTAATAACAAATAAAGGAAAAAGAATTTGGGGTTTTGCTAAAAAAAAGGCGTCGTGGAGACCATTGTGCATCGTTAATTAATAAACCAAATAAATATCTGGCGACTTGCGCAGACCTTTTAGATAATTATACATAGATATTGACAATGACGCGCGAGCTGCTTCTCTATCTGAAAATTTTGCGTGTGAATTACACACAAAACACTTTTGACATTTAGCCAGTGTTTAACGTCCAAACCCAATTTTTTTGAAAATGCATACTACTTGACATCACTTTTATGGGTTTTTTTTGGAACAATGTATGTCTGTCAGGTTATTGCGTGTCTGTAAAAAAAAGTGCCAAAAATAGAAGGTGGTTTTAAAAATAGCAGTTATTTACTTACATACCACTAAAAATATAGGATTGGTCAAGGTTATCAAAGATAAAAAAACATTTAATTAAAGAAATAGTTGGGGAAGTTTCTGTTCCTCTTTTTATATTTTAAAAAAAGTTAATAAAAACAGGAGGTAAAACGCAAAAAAATAGTTAAATAATATAAACAATCAATAACAGATATTTTTGGCGTATATAGTCCTTATACGTTTTAAGCTTTTTTTTTAATACATGTCTACAAAAAGTAATGAAAATAGATTAATTGCTATGATAACATAAATATGATGTCATAGATTTATTCTTTAGAGCGATTTTTTACGATTTCTTCAAACTTTATATAGTATTTGAAATTTTAAAATATATTCGCCAAATTAAAGTCAGAAATCATTGTTTTTTTAAAACACAATCTAATTGAAATTAAAAAAAAAATAATTATTACTATTTCTATGCAAACATACAAACCAAACAAACAACTAAAACTCCCATCCCATTGTTATTTGCACAAAAAACGCAGCCCTTCCCCATACTGAGAAATTGTTAAAATAAAATTTTCACGTAGTTGTTTAATAAAATCAAAAATAAATAAAGAAAATAAATTAATATAATTAAAAAAAAAAAATACATAAACAAATTAAGAAGCAACAGGTATGACGACATATATTCGGATATGCCGAATCTTATATGCCCTTCACCATGGTGTTTTTTTTTTAAATTCCTTAAGCTAATCCCCGCGAAGCTCTACACTGAAAGAATTTTCTTCGCAATACCAATGAATTTTGACATTAATCCCATGAAAAATTGCATTAAAAAGGAACCTATGCAGCGCTTCGTTGGATCAATGAAACCTTTTTCATTAAAAGGATTTAATGAAACATTACATTAGATCCATGAATATTATTCATTGGAGGAATACTTTCAATAAAGTAATAAAAATTTTTTTTTATTATTTTTTTTAATTATTTTTTTTTTATTTTTTGAAATTATTTTTTTTTTATTTTTTTTATTTTATTTTACTTTATTTTATTTTTCATTTTTTTTCTGTCTCTGGCGGGATTCGATCCCCCAACCTCGGTGCCGATAGACTAGCTCACTATCAGCTAGCCTACCGGGGCAGTGTAGTTTTTGGATAAAAAAACTATGTTTTTTACTCAATTAAGAGCGTAAATATGAGATTAAGTTGTCCATAATAACAATAACAACGTTGATTGAAAGTGGATTGAAAGTTTTTGTTTCATTACTATAATGACATTTTTATTGTCATAATGAAAATTTAAATTTATGGTGGCAATTATTGAAATATGTTGCTTTATCATAAAGTAATTTCAATTTTTGGGAATACAAATTTTTTTTTTTTATAAAAAAAATTTTTGATTTCATAAAGTTAATGACATACATGTAACATTAGATGTATGAAATTATTAAATCTTAAATTTTTTAATTAACAATTAAACATTTTTTTAAGGAAACTATTATTTTGTATTAATTTATGAATATAGTTATGTTTGTATATTGTTTTTTTTATGTTCCCAATTAAAATTTTTTGTTTAACTTGGACAAACTTAAGTTTTCATATATCCAATGAAAATTTTTAACGTAATTACGAAATCTAATGAAGCGATTTTAACGAGAATACTTCATTATAACTATGAAATTCCATTTAAACAATGAAAATTTTCATTTACCCAAGGAACATTTTTTTATGAAAATGATTCATTAAATATATGAAGCATTTTTCTTTCAGTGTACGCTTGTCTGCAGAAAAGAAACCCGCAACCCCGTCGCTGATAGACTCGATCTCTGCCAGCTAGCCTACCGGGGCACCGGGTGTGCAAAAAACAGAAACTTATATAAATACCGTTCTTTAAATATAAATAATTCCAATCCTGCCCACATTTTGTTGGATTCAGATATAGAAATGTTTGATGTCTTTGTATGGGAAGTGCCACGCCCACTTGTTCAATTCCGCCCACATTTTGTTGTGTTATGATAACCAAAATTTTTTACTTAACGACAAATTTTTGTCGATAAAAAGTTACAGAATTACCCCGCAGATATACATACATAAAAATAAAATAAATAAAAAACAATAACAACAAGGAATTTTTTTTGGTAAAATTAGAGGCAGTCGTGGTTTTTTTGCTTAAATCTCAGCCATTGGTAAACCGGTCTTGCTGAGTTTCAATAGCCAACAATTCCGGACTATATGCGACATAAATGTATAACAATCTAGCCCCCATCATATCTGGGCTCTTCGAAAAACCCATTTCGACGGACAGACAAACATCGTTACATTAAATTAGCTACTTATACGGACGTACACAGAAAAAATTATTAGTAGTTTTTTATCAATTAAAAAAATTATTTAAAAAGTACTTAAACTTAATTAATGTAATAATTGAATTAATTATTTTTTTTGTTGAACGAAAATTAAAAATATAATTTAGATTTAATTAACATTTCAGTTGTTTTGAAATAAATTTTGAATTAAAATAATAATCAAATAACAAAAAATTATTTCGTTTAAAATAAAATAGTTTAAAATTGTGAAATTGTTGTTGCAAATAGTCAAAATCAAACAACACATTGTTTGAAACGGCCAAGTTTTTTGATTTTTTAAATTAAAATTTAAAATATCATTTATTGAAAATATTCAATATATAAAATTTTTACAATTTTAAGTAATCAATATAATAATTTTGGTAATAGGTGCAAAATCAACAAATGGGTTGCTTGATTCTATGAATTTGGTATAAAATTGGTGATTAGAGAAAATTTTTAATTTTTTCTGTGTAGAAAATATATACTTTATAGGGTTTATTTACATCAATATTGTAGAAATTACAAGCGGAATGACAAACTTATATATACCCTTTTCCAACACCTGTGGTAAAGGTTATAAAAATTCACGTTACAAAAATTTTTCTTTATAAATCCTTAATAAATAAATATTTTCTTAACAAGACGTAAAAAACGAAGAACCGTTTCAAAACAGGAGTAGGAGTTTGGTACAGAAAATTCTTGTAACGTAAGAATTTTTTTAAACAACGATTTTTTATATAAACTCGTAACTTAACAATTTTCTATGTAACATTTTAATAACGTAACAACTTTTGAAAAAACAATATAAACATTTTTTGTAGAAAATCTCAGTTTTTTAAAGAAAACCACTCGCTAGAAAATAATATCGTTTATATTTGTACATGTTATTACGCCTGTTTGTCTTGGAATTCTGTCTGTAATTGTTTTCTATACAAATTTGTCTTTAAAGAATTTTCCATAATTCCTTGAGAGGAATTTTTTTTAAAATTTTGTATTGTATATAATGATATTTTAAAATTTTACTTTAGCCGAGCCCATCGGGTTTTTTCATGGGTTTTTTTTGGGTTTTGTTGTTTTTTTGTAATGGTAAAATTATTGGTCTAAGCAATGGTGTCAACTCCGCTCTTTTCGGTATACATTTAGCAAGAAAATCTTCATTATTTTTTTATGGCATCATCATCAAATGCACGGATGATTTAAAGAAAAGCTAGGACTTAAATAAACCCTTACATATATGCGTCAACCGCCAAGTGATGCACAGTAAAACCTTTATGCCCAAATAAGATCGAAACATATAAATGAATTTGACAATGACATTCAAAGAATTTTAAATAACGTTCAGTTGTATAAAGAAGCTTTGAATCTCAAACAAATGTTACTCAAAGTTCAAAAAGAACTAAATGCTGTACAAAGTGGCTCCGCTACAATTGCAACTGCCATTGATGTAATTTGTTGAACAATGATATACTACTGTCAAAACAGAATTTTGTTGAAAAGCGTACTTACTCCAACTCATTATTTGGCGAATATTATGCATCTAAAATATGTAACTATATGTATGTATGTATATAAAATCAAAAGAACCTCTCATTTCTTGCACCCTGTTTGGCACTTAAAATTTAAGTTGCAGAATATTTTTCACAATAACAGTATTCAGTTCAGATTTTATTTGATTGAAAAAATGCATTTTTTATTTCAATAAACACAAGGGAAAGTATTTACACAAAAACTGCAATTTAAACAACCTTAAACCAGGTGTAAACAATCAGGTTTAAAATTTGAAACATTGTAGTTTTTAAAGCTTTTTTCTATTTACCATTATTTTCATATACATACATATATTATCTATATGCATTAACGACGTAATAACAAGTTGACAGGCTGTTTTAATTTTTTTGACACGACAAATTTGTACAAAATTACACTTTTAAATTATAATAAAGATCGCTTACTTCAACATTAGTGCATTTTTCCATTTTCCTTTTTTGCGACCCAAAAAATCTGAACTGAATAACAATGGTGAAAAAATATTAAATGTCAAATATTTAAAATTTTTACCAGTAAACTTTTACGATTTTTTTACTTCATTAATAAATTGCCCTGGTAATTCAGCATCAAGGCGAATTCATACAAGGTGGTCTTATTCTGAAAATGGATACAACACTGTAAATTACTTTAACGTTGTGTCAAAATTATACAACACTGTAGTAAACAAATTAGCTGTGTGTCAAAAATATATGCTGTCATATTTCATTTTGTTTTTAATTTTAATTTTAAATCGTGTTTTGTGGAATGCAATAATTTAATATGTGTGCTTAGAAAACCTTATTTGCAAGAAGTTTTGCTTTTTTTTATATAAAAACAAGTTAGAGTGCTATATTCGGCTGTGCCGAATCTTTGATACCCTCCGACAGTTCGAATGTTTAAGGAGTAATATCTGTATGATGTTATTATTATCTTAAACTGTGACGATTTGTTATTAATTATGGTTTAGGCGACTAAACTGTTTTCCGGTAGAAGGGTTTATATGGGGCCTAGGGTAAGTTATGGACCGATCATCACGGAATTTCACAGCGTCATTTCTAGTCCTTTAAAACTGTGACGTACGAATTTCTGTTATGATAGCATTATTAATTCTGGTTTTAGGTGTACTAAACTTTTCCGGCAGTAGTGTTTATATTGGGCTTAGGGTAAATTATGGACGGATCTTCACGAAATTTAACAGCATGATTTCCAGTCAAATAAAACAAATTTTTGCAAAATCTTATCTCATTCCGTGCCTTGTTCCAGCATTTATGTTATTTTTTGTAACAAAATTATCAATTTTTTTAGGTGGTGGTTCCACATTTTGATTCATAGCTCTGGTCCTACTGAACCGATTTTGCTGGATTTCAATCCCAAACTGCTTAGGATAACTACAAGCAATTTAGCACCAAGTTTGTGCATTTCTTTTGTTGTTCGAAAGTGAGCGTGTTTTCAACAGACGGACAGACAGACGGACATGTCTAAATCGACTTAGAATTACTAAGGATCCAGAATATATATACTTTATGGAGTCTGAGATGAATAATAAAAAAGTTTCACACGGAATGACAAACTTAATATACCCTCTTCACAACTAATTGTGCTGGAGGGTATAAAAAGTGCAGATGAAGCAGACCGATTGCTAATGGAATCTTTTTCTGATAAGGTTTCATTGTATTCACGAGTAAAAGTTTTAAACCTACATAGTTTTAAGAACTCAATGGAAAAAGAGTTATGTTTATACCCTCATCACAATAGTGGAGTTGGTATTATCCCAGCCAGCATTTTTAATTGTGTAAGAGTCTACTAGGAATCTCTGAAGAGCGTTTTTCATCGTCGAAGAGCTCATTTTTAACATTGTAGTTTTTGTACTCTTGAAATAATTATTAAATGATAGTTAGGACTTGCATGGTTACCATTCCAAGATTACTCGTCAAAGAATCATGAGAAGATTATTTTAGGAGTTGTATATTAATGCGATGGTAGCATACTAAACAGCTTATGCTAGCTGGGATTCGTTTGTGCAGATGTTTGTAGCACCTTCAAATATTGTTCCTAGACAATCCTTAAGTATAATCTCAGAATCACTTTCTGAGCCAATATAATGATGTTCGTCAAGCTGGAGGTACTCCACTTCCTTCTTTTTAGGTTTTAGGTTTTGCGTGCATGTGTGTGATTTATTTTGAATTTATAATTTATAAAAAAAAATCTTGAAATTTATTTTGAATTTAAATAAATATTTAAATAGAAATGTCAAAAAAAAGTAACGGCATATCATTTTGACATATAGTTAGTTATCAGCTGTTGCTTACATAGCAAGCCAAGGTCACCTTGTATGAATTCGCCTTGTTCAGCATCAATAGAAAACGTTTTTTCCCTTATTTTTTAATATGAAATAACCATAGAAATCGTCTTGGATTGGAAAAAGCATATGCTCTTGTTAAAATGTATGGACATTTAATATCTGATCCACTTTTTATGTATAGGATTTTAACTTAAATTTCGGCCTTTTCAAAATCAAATTCACTTTTTAATAAAAAAAGATTCTGAATTTTCGTAATCAAATTGAGTATTTAAGAAAATCATATAAATAGAGAAAAGCCCACTAACGTTAAATAAGCAAATGGGCATATAAGCACATTGTATGCATTTTATAATCATTTTCCTTTATTTTTCTCTGTTTAAATGAATATAAAGAAAAAAAAAAACCCACTTGGGTGTTTTTAAACAAAATACCCAGTAAAACCCGGGTGGGGTTTTCTGGGTTACCCAGAGGGCAGCCAATCCTATTAAATATAAAGAAAATTTTTTTGCTACTCCTTTCCATAATTACACCTGAAAAACCACGTTATTTAAATCTTTTTCAGTTATGTATTTTTTTGTTGTTCCAATTAATTTAAAAACTTACCACATCTTAAATAAAGTACAAAAAATCCCCAGCTTTAGAAAAAAAGTGTTTTTGAACTTTTAAGTGGCCTCTATCCACAGCAGGAGCAGGAAAAGAATTACAATATAAAGTCTTGTAGATACTTTTTTTTGTTGTGGTTGAGGCAACAAACAATAGACAGAGATAAGTGGTACTGGGCATATAATTATGTTAATACATAAATGAAATACATACAATAGAAGATATTTGATTAAGAAAAAGATACTGGATGAAAAAAACTTGTCGTTTGATTTAAATTAATCAATTTTTAAATAAAAGCTTTTTAAAAAAGTGGTTAAGAAAAGATGAAAAGTAACAAAATTTTATGGATTTTAACATTTTGTTAAATTTTCGTAGACTAACAATAAACTTTACTTATTGACTCGGTTTGTCTGGGTTCACACTGTGAAAGTTTTCTTTCAGAAAGACAGAGTTTATTGGTGAGAGGGCAGAGAAGAATAGCATGTTCTTTTTTCCTCTTAATAATAAACTCAGGCTTTGTTAAGGCCCAACAATAATATGCAACTATGTAAATACATGTAAATTAAATGTGTTAAAACAAATTGAACTTACGGAAACTTTTTGTTAAGTTTTATCAAACTGTCATTTACTTTAGCAAAAATTCCGGGTGTTTTTGTTTTTGATTTTGTTTTTTTTTAATTATTTGACAATTTTTTCGCTAATTTTTATCAGTAGCTTTAGCTTGCTCGTGATTATTATAAATGGACTTTTAAAGAAAACTTTCACAGTGTAAACACACTTTATTAAAATTTTGAAATTTGCATTTAATCAGCTGTTAAAGTTTTGTTTGAGTGTTTACATTTTGTTTAATTGATCTATTGTTTAAAGTTGCGACATCCTTGTAAATGCAAATGTGGCCATTAAAACTGTTTGTTTACATTTGTCTGCGAAAATTCGCATTTTAATGAAATTTTTCTAATAAAAAATGCTAAACTATAATTATTTACAGTCTTTATTAAAAAAAAAATTATTTCAATTAAACCTGCTACTAACGTGACAAAGAGTAATTTTATATGTTTAAGAATCTTTTAAAGCCTACATTATAATTTATTTAAGTTTTTTCTTCTTTTCAATAATGTTTTCAATTAATCCTGATAAATTTTTTAGATTTAAGAAGAAAAAGAACAGAAACACACTGTGAAATAAATCATAAAATAATAAAGAAAGAACGCACATAAAACCATAAAATCATTTTGTAATACAATAGAACAAATTTTAAACTTTATACACGTAAATTTTTATACAGACATTATACTCAAACAAACACGTGAGCACTTGTATTTGTATAAACAATGGCTTTACTTCCGGTTTTTAGAATATTGAAACTTTTTCCCCTTCACTGGCGCAAAAGACTAGCTAGAAACTGGAATGTTTAAGTATTCCATGAATTTACTGATTTAATACAAATGCATTATTAATTTCTATTATTTAATACTGAAGTGGGTTTTAAAAAAATCTATAGGATGTTTTACAAAATTGTTTGTGCAATCATGCATGTGTGACGCAATTTGGTTTATTCAGAAACACAATGAAGTGGAACATCGGACACTTTATACATTTTAAAAATCACTAAAACCAAAAAATACAAATGAGTTAAAAAATCCTTTAAATACATAGTCCCGCCTTTTTTAATATTGTTTAAAAAATACCTATGAAGGCAAACACTTTTCATTGGAATGTAAAAATATAAGGAACTTAAAAATTTTAAACGTAACTTTTTTTTAAAACTTTGGATTGCAAAACGTTCTATGGAAAATCTGCAAAACGTTAAAATTTTCTATGAAACATCTTTGGAATGAAATAATTGTCTATAAAAAATGAGTAGAAAACGAACAAAAGATTTTTTTATAGAACATTTTCTTAAGAAATATCGAAATTTTGTATAGAAAATCTTTAGATCGTTAATATTTCCTATAGAAAATCGTAAACATTTTCTTCAGAACGTTAACATTTTCTCTAGAAAATCTTCACAACGTTAAAATTTTCTATAGAAAATCTTCAGAACGTTACAATTTACTGTAGAAAATCTTCAGAACGTCAAAATTTTCAATAGAAAATCTTCAGAACGTCAAAATTTTTAAAAGAAAATCTTCATAAAGTCAAAATTTTCACTAGAAAATCTTCAGAACGTCAAAATTTTTAATAGAAAATCTTCAGAACATCAAAATTTTCAACAGAAAATCTTTTTCTATAGAAAATCTTCAGAACGTTAAAATTTTCTATAGAAAATCTTCAGAACGTTAAAATTTTTAATAGAAAAACTTCAAAACGTTAAAATTTTCTATAGAAAATCTTCAGAACGTTAAAGTTTTTTTATAGAAAATCTTCAGAACGTTAAAATTTTCAATAGAAAATCTTCAGAAAGTAAAAATTTTCAATAGAAAATCTTCAGAACGTTAAAATTTTCTATAGAAAATCTTCAGAACGTTAAAATTTTTTATAGAAAAACTTCAGAACTTTAAAATTTTCAATAGAATATCTTCAGAACGTTAAAATTTTTCATAGAAAATCTTCGTAACGTTAAAATTTTCTATAGAAAATCTTCAGAACGTTAAAATTTTCTATTGAAAATGTTTAGAACGTAAAACTTTTCTATAATAAAATCTTAAAAACGTTAAAATTTTTTTATAAAAAATATTTAGATCATAACCATTTTGTATAGAAAATTTTTAGATAGTAAGCATTTTCTATAAGAAATTTTTAGATATTCAATATTTTTAATAGAAAATTTAAGGATCGTAAACAATTTTTATTAATCTTTAAATGTATATCTTTAAAATGTTCTACTACTAAACATTAAACTCCAAAAAAAAGTTATACATTTGGCCATGAAATTAACACAACATGTTGTGTATTGTTTATATCACAATATTTTGTATCTATTTATTTATACATATATGTTTGTTGTTGGTTTAATTGATAATATTGGGATGGGTATTCTCCAAAAAAAAGTATTGTAAACAATATAGGTAATACGTATTTATGTATATGAAGAAGAAGAAAACATAAAAACTGTAAATAAACAGCAATAAAAACTACCAAAATATTAACATGATATTTATTTGTTTGTGTGTATACGTTTGTTAATATAAGGTTGTAACGGTAGATTTTACGTCACCTATATTGATTCCAGGAAATTTCGTCATTTCTCTTGAATACTCTTGTAAAACTGGTATTTATAATACTGTTATTGTTATGTTGTTTTTTTTATTTTTAGCCGTATCTACACATAATGTCGTCATTTAATTAACCGAAATAATGGAAAGAAGTTTATTTATCTACATTTGTGTAGATGTATTATGTATTTATTTATTTGTAAAAAATTTAAATAAAAATGAAGATGGGACAAAAAAGTTGAAATAGAAAATAATTAGATTTTAATTTTCCAAAAGTGCGTTTTATACAGTTTTCGAAAATAAACATAATATACAGCAATTTTGACTTAGCTTATAACTAAATTGATATTTTTTAAAATTTTATTTCAAATAATAAATTAAATGTTTATTTGAAAAATGACAACCATATTTTTTTCAAGTGTGCAGCTAACTTTGATGTTTTTATGAAATATTTTAAAGCTGCCAAAAAAAATTATAGATATTCAGGTATACAAAACGTTAACAAGGATTTTGAAGAATAATTACAGAAAATATGTATTTTTGGCAGTTAAGTCGAAGAGCAGCTGTCTTTACTTTTTTGTATGAAAATAATTTTAAAATTCCAAAAATGTTAGGCAATCATTATAAAATGTGGAGGTATTTTGGTCAGTTAAGTTAAAAGTGCACTTAAACAAAAGGCAGTTAAGTCAAAACTACTGTACTGTTCTTAAGTGTTCGGCTCGGTAGATATGTCGAAAAAACAAACGCTAACATGTTTGTGTAGTTAATAATTAAGATAAAACGTTTCTCTGTTTGTGATCTTCGAATACAAATATAATCCTGTACTTATCTAACTCAACAAAAAGATGAGAATATTTTATTGCGTTCGGTTTTTTTTAAACCAAAAACTTCATCGTGTTCGTTTCAGCACATCAATGTTCGCTCGTTTCAGTTGTGCTTAGCGGCTTTTAGGCTGCTAAAAATACTTGTACGAAAAAAACAACAATATTTAATTGATGCTCATACCTTCATCAATTAAAAAAAACACAAACAGAACATTAAAATATAATGTATGTCTACAGAACCACTACAATTGTTCTGTTTTATAACGAAGAACAGAACACTATATAATGTTCGTTACTTTCTTGAAAATATTTATGAACGGTATTAATGGTTGTGTATCGACCCCTTTGCGTGAAATTACCGTATATGGCAATTTTTTGAAATTAAGTTTTTGATGCAATCTTGTTCTAAATTCAAAGAGACGTCACCTGTCAAAATATTGTAGGCGAATTCCACTTCGTTGCTCCAAAAATTTTGATATTGCTACCGAAAGCAGAGAAATGGCTGTCCTGTAAAATTTGGTTTTTGTAACATACGATAATTTCGCGCAAAGGGGTCGATATTGTTTTTGGGTGTGTGAGCCGTACGCTAAATAATATTACATATCTGTATTTTCGAACACTGGTTTTTTATGACTGGAAATCGTACAAGAAAATTTTGTGAAGATCGAACCATAATAAGACATAGGCCCCATATAAAGCCCACTCTCGTTTAATACTTAAGTATGCCTAAAACCGTAAGGAATAAAGTATTTAAGTAAAATTTGGTCGATTATCTATACATATATTTAAAAATGATTGTGTGTTTGGTTTTTTGTTGGCTTATAGACTCCTAAACTACTGAACCGATTTTCCTGAAAATAAAATAGGCTACTTATTTTTTCGATAGGGGCAGGGGTATTGGTACCCCCCTATTGGATGCCTATATTAAATATCGCATATCTTAAGAGCCGCTGCACGCATTTTGTTGAGCTTTTGGTAGTAGGATCTTCTGAGCCCCAAAATTGAAATAAAATAGCAGCGGGGGAATTGGTACCCACCATAGGACGCCAATGTTTAATATCGCATATCTTAAGAATTGTAATAGTGAGAATGTTCAAACTTTGTAGAAGTCACTCTTATGGTATACTACACTATTGAAAATAAAAATAAAGCGGGTAGGCGCAGGGGGGGGGGGGGGAAATACCTCCCATAGGATGCATATATAAAATATCGCTCAACTGAAGAACTATTAAAGGGAGAGTCTTCAAACGTGGTTAAAGCTACTGTTATGGTAAACTATAAATTTCGATATAAAAATTGGCGGGGTTGACAGAGGAGCAGCAGTACCCCTTATAGATAGAAATATAATTAAGAGCCGCTGCACGTATTTTGTTGAACTTTTGGTAGTAGGATCTTCTGAGCCCCAAAAATTTAAATAAAATAGCTGCGGGGGAAGTGTTACCCCCCATAGGACGCCAATGTTTAATATCGCATATCT
The DNA here is from genome assembly GCA_930367215.1 of Pollenia angustigena. Taxonomy (NCBI): domain Eukaryota; kingdom Metazoa; phylum Arthropoda; class Insecta; order Diptera; family Polleniidae; genus Pollenia; species Pollenia angustigena. The sequence goes on from OV884058.1 coordinate 11,644,828, forward strand.
TAAGAACTGTTATAGTAAGAATGTTCAAACTTTGTAGAAATCGCTTTAATGGTATACTACACTTTTGAAAATAAAAATAAATCGGGTAGGCGAAGGGGGGAAATACTTCCCATAGGATGCATATATTAAATATCTCTCAACTGAAGAAGTGGTTAAAGCAGTGTAGCGAAGCGCACGGGTTAAGCTAGTAGTTTTATAAAATTGGAATGTATATTAAGCGGCCTACCGAAAAGCAATTAAAGAAGCATTAAATTCTAAAAAATTTGTATTACTGTTTTGAAATTTGATAAAATTTAGGTTTTTTTTAACCTAGAAATCACTCTACCGAATTTTGAGATGAACGATCTATAATTTACGATAGGTCCAATATAAAATCTTTTTCTGAAACAAACGATTTTTATTACTAATACAATTTCCGTATGACGTGCTTAATTCCCAATTTTTCATATTTGATAAATTCACTGAAATTTATTTTTATGGGAAAGCTAGCTTCTATGCGCATTTCACTGGTTGCTTAGGCCAGCTCATCGGGAAACCTTTTCCAAAGATTTTAGAAAAGCCAAAAGTATTAAACAAATAAAACCCTAAAGTTGTAATTTCTTAATTTTTGTATTATGGATTACAACTTTGCTAAATTGCGGTGAACAAAAACATAACAAAAATTACAACTGATCACAACCAGTTGTATTTATTACAACTCAACTGAGTTGAGTTGTAAACCGTAATAGGGGCCTTAAACAAAACATCAACAATAAACAGTGCGTTTATCTTTTCTTACATCCCCCTACAATTGGTTGGGTTCTTTCCGACTCGAATTGTAGTTGTAAGTGGGTTAAAAGAAAAAACAAAATTAAAAAAACAAACTGCTTTATTCTATTTTCTTCGTAAGAAAACAACAAAAAAACCAATTTGCCAATTCAGTTTTATGCACGGGCACATGCAATTAATTATATAATCAAAGTTATTTTCGGGAATACAAAGTTTATTATTAATACGATTTCCGTATGACGTGCTTAATTCCCAATTTTTCATATTTGATAAATACACAAAATTTTTAATTTATATTGAGCAACGAATTATAAGGCTGTGAGTTCAAGTTTTCTAAAGATTGGCTAATAGTTTATAGATCCCATTTAGAGCCCACTACATACATATAAAGATTTGGCACAGCCCAATATAGCATTCTTTCTTGTCTTTAATTTAATTGCGAATACTAGTTTGTAAAATTTGGCAAAGTAATAATAAGTTGGCATAAACAGGAGTTCTTTTTGAAAAAAACTTTTTTTTTAAGCAAAAAATTCTTTACAAATATTTACATAAAGCCTCTCAGATCCTTCTATTTTCTTTTTTAATATTATAGTTACCTAATTCATATTACAGACTTTCTTTAGAATACATCTTCTTTTATTTTTATTTCTTTACTGCCATTTAGAGTCCAACTTAATTTTTGTTTGTTTAAAATACTTTTAGTTACATACAGTGTAATCTCTCAAAGCGAACAACTCCTTTCGACGGACACTATGGCCTGGTCCCGTCAGCTTCTTTATATATTTTGAAAGGACATCCCCTTTGTACGGACACATTTCAATGGCACCTTCAGTGTCCGGTTTTGAAAGATTCCACTGTACTTTAAAAATAAGTTTGTATGTTAAATATGGGTCAACAAATTTATACTTATGAACTTATTTCTCTTCTACATCTCTTGTCTTTCGTTTCTCTCTGTCATATTTTTTAAGTATTTACTTGCCTATTTAGTCATTGTAACTAATGCTAATTAGTGTTTTTATATAGTGTTAAAATTCTCTAAAGCCTAATTAAGTCCAACAATGGCGGGAAAACAAACTATTTAAGTCATGCGTATTAGTAAGTTAACTACATATTTTATTTTATTAACAAGTTTCAATCTCGGCAAAGAAAACACAGTAAAGAACACTTTTCTCCTCTGTTTGTCAACCGAATTAAACAAAGAATACACCATTTGAAAGGTATTTACAGAAGAGCCCAATATCTATTTTATCAAAATCGGAGGTGGTCCAGAACTAAAAGAGATACAAAACAAAATTTAATACTTATCGTTATCCATTCGAAAAAAGCGGACAGGTGTCTGGTCCTTTTTTTTAATTTGGCTTCGAACCTATTTGGGTGCTTTTTTACAACACATTTGTCTCTATTCATTGACATATACATACTAAATTATGGGCTCCCAATACAATATTAATACTTCAATGGGGAGAAGAAAAGGATCAAAAAGGGGAAATACGGGAAAAGACAATTTTTCTTTTACTTATCCGTGCTGCATGTGGTAATTATTGAATTATCTATAATATTGAACTTAGACATAAAATTAAAGGTGCAGGGTCCTGAGTGAATGAGAACCTATAAGATAAAAAATTTTGGTACTTTTTAGTTCTTCAATTGGTACTTTTCGAATTTAATGCTAGGTCCGGAGTGCATAAGAATCTGTAAGGGAGAGATTTTTGGTACTTTTTCGTTCTACATCTGGTACTTTTTCGTTCTACAGCTGGTATTTTTTTAATTTTCGTTAATATCGTGCCTAGAAACATTAAATGTCCTGAGTGGATGATAATCTATAAGAGAGAACTTTCTGGAACTGTATTGTTCTTCAACTAGTTATTTTTGAATTTGCTTAAGTACTGGACTAAGACCATAAAATAAACATGCAATATCCTGAATAAATGATAATTTTTTAGAGGAATCTTTTTGGTTCTCTTTCGTTCGTTAATTGGTTCTTTTAAAATTTTTATTAATACTGAACATGGAAACATAAAATTCAACACGCAGAATCCAGAGTGATTGAGATTGTTTCTCAGAGGTGTCTAGCCATGTTCGCATAAGTATATAATCAATCCCTAAGCCTCCTTTTAAGTTTTTGCTTATTTCTGGTATTAAAGTCAAATTGCCGGCTTAAGTGTGTTGGGAGACCTATAGTAGAATTTTATGACAAATATGTTCCCAGAATATTTCAACTACATACATCCCTGTTTTAAAGGTTATTTTGGTTTTTGTTAAAAATTGCAAATATACCCATTTCCAGAAGAATTAGAGGGTTAATGAATACCAACAAAATGTTGTTTGTAATGTTCTGAATAAATCTTCTGAGAACACTGTATACCGAAAACTTAAGTATAACACGATTTTCTACGTTTTTAACTTCACAAGGGTTCAACTTTATATAGGCCGTAAAATGAGTTTCAGATGTGAACTTTTAAAACGCCGATACACGTATATCTTTTTTTATCCCTTCTACAACAATCAGTTGGCAGAACATTGTTATTATGAAAAAAATTCAATTTTGTTGTACAGTGTAATTTGTAATTTCTTCAAAAATTACAAATTATTTTTTACAAGTTGGACAAATATTGGCCCTTTTAATGTATACCTTTGTTTGAAATTGCCGTATTTAAAAATTAATATCCTATTGTTGGAGATCTGGTAGCACAGGCTCTGTTTGCACATGCATAATCCCAATAAAAAATTTTATCATTTTGCGAAGCACTAAAGGTACATTTAAAAAATAAGCGCACAAATATGCGCTACGCAATAAGACATACAGAAATGCAGTAAAGTATCTACGTGAAAGAACTCTCAACAACTTTTATTAAAAAAAAAATAACATTTCAAGTGCTACGGCATTCCCTTACCACGTAGCAGGTTTGTAAGGGAGAGTACTAAAAAATAACTGTATCAAAACGTTCAGTGTGTATAGCTGATCTTTACATCCAACAATTTTTATGTGCGCTGAATAATGCGCCTTATGTGTCAAAAATGGTTTGCTTCAAAGTGGGAACTCGCCATATAAAATTCATGTCTTCCGTAAGCGTAATGGTAAGCGAAACTTTTATGTTTCTCCCTTACAAACCTGCTTCGTTGGAAGCTCCGTTTTTTATTGGGATAAAGCAGTCCGAAAAAGTAAATAATGTTTTAGTTAGTAAATAACATTACAAAACAATATTACTAAATAATTTTGTTTTGCACCAAACAAAACGTTTGTTGAACTAAAGCTGGAGGTCCATAACACGCGTTTTCGCCTCCATGCAGCGCATGCTTTTATAACCTTACTTGCGTTCTACGTTTCAAGTTACATGCAACGCTTTTTATGCAGCAGCAGCACAAGTAAAAATAAAATTTAATTAGTCAAAATCAGCTGATTTGTTCGAACGCTGCTGGTGACGCTTACAAAAGTAGAAAGTAAACCTACTTTTCGCCTCAAGGCATCTACGCTTTTGTGCATGTATGTAACTTACTACGTATAACTACACAGATTCTACTTTTTTGACAGCTGCGTATGCTGCGAAAAAGCGAGTAACGCGTGGTGTGGACCTCCAGCTTAATGCTGTGGTTTGTGTGTTGTTACACGTCACTTTTTCAGCTCTGTATACTCTGTTTGTTGCATTTAGGCAGTCTTCGGCTAGATTCGCAATTTTTGATGCAGCAATTTTTTAAAGTTCTGCTTTGAAATTGCATAAGTAACCAAATTATGAAATTATAGTCTTGCAATTTTTATGCAGTCTTTCTTTCCTCTTCTCATTTTTATATTTCATATACATATAAATACAAATACACTACAGCCAACTTCAAATGTAAAAGTGTGAGAATAAGTCATCTTCCCGACTTGCAATCACGGTTGTCAGATTGAATTGGACCTTTTTCGCTAAATTCAATGTCAAAAATCGCCAAAGTCCTTGTTTTCAAGTTTTTGGCAGTAAAATACATATTTTTTAATTTATTAAAAATATTTTTTTAAGTCCTTAAAAAGTAATAAAATAAAAGTCGCCCTGGTATATATTTTGCTTAATTTTTATTTAGAAAAAAGTAAAAATAGCTAGTGAACACAAAAATGGTACGATGTTTACTGTTAAATAGTTTATAGTAGTCTACTTAAAGCAAAAAAAAAAGTATTAAACAAATATTGGATATACATTTTAATATAGTTGCAGTTTTATTATATATCTAAAACGCTTCTCCGGCAAAGCTCCCTATTTGTCTTCTTTTTGGAATACATTGTAAGGGTATTGCATTTATTCAAAGATGGTACAAAAGAAGTGCAACTTATAACTCGTAATAACTTCGAAGGCGTTACGTTGTACGTACCTGCCGTATCGTTACAGCTTTAAAGTTATGGCATAAAATTATTTATCTTTCCAATTAACCAACGCTAATTTCAAATTTGTTACATGATACTATAATAAAAATAAAATTATTTCTCAGTATTGAATTTAACGAATTTCAAAACAAATGCATAGCTCATAAAAAAAGCCAACAAAATCGCCAACTTTTTTGTTAAATCGCCATGTCCCCAAATCAAAAATTAGGTCGCCAAACAAGTTTGAAAAACACCATGTTTGGCGAAAAATCGCCACATCTGACAACCCTGCTTGCAATTTATGTTGCAGCAAATTCTAGAGTTTATTGGTTAGAGAGGTGAGATGATTGGAAAGGAGTACTAAGTTTAATGTACTCTGCAATCAGGGCTGCCAGATTTGACGATTTATCGTCATTTTGTCGATTTTTTGTTCCAATATTAGCAAAGTGCCGATTTGATGATTTTTTTCTAAAAAGTGACGATTTTTCCAGTGTTCAAAGTCTGAATAAAACATTACAATTTCTGACAATTTCGTTTTTTAATCTTAGCAAGAGCAGAAGGCGGGGCGTTTTCTTTCGCTCAGCTTTTACGCTGATATGCCATACGAAAGCAAGAGCATCAACGTTGTGTCACGAAATATAAATTAAAAAAGAGATAAATTGCCTAAATTGGCTAAATTGCCATTATTAATTAACAATAGCGGCAAACTTCACTATTAAACGAGCTGTCAAAATCGGGTTTTCCAATTGCAAAGCGTTCAGGCCGCTCTATTCAAAAACTAGAAAACGCGTGCCGCTTTTGTTGAGTTACGGCTGAAATATGCAAGTCTTCAGAAAATCTTTGATTATTTTCAGAGTACATACAAAAAGAACAATGTTACACTTTGTTTATCTTACGTCAAACCATCATCGAATACACCTTTTACGGCTCGCTGTATAAATCATATTTTCAACAATTATACTGCAAACATTTCACGAGTTGTAAGAGAATATCTTCATGAGTCTCATACGATTCTTGACATTAAAGTCTCGTTAGATTATCTTTACTAACGTCTTAAATCCCCAACGATTGAAAAAGCCTCTTTCACTGTGCTATGGAAGAATCTCACTCGTGTTACAGTTTTTCCCGTGTGAGGAATCTTCTACGATTAAAAAATGCGGTCATCGACGATCAAAGACGCTCTTCACGTTTGAAAATGCTAGCTGAGTATGAAGTAATTATGTTTTGGTTTGAATTTTTTTATTTATAAAAATCGAACAAAACTTGTTTAAAAAAACTAAATTTTAATTTGTCCGATTTTTTTTGAAGATTTTTCGAAACGATAAAAACGATTTTTTTATTTTTTCTCAAGAAACTGACGATTTTCTCACAAATTTATCTGGCAGCCCTGTCGCAATTCTGTTTTGTTTTGTAATTCTCACACTTTTCAACTTGAAGTTGGTCTGAGTTCATACGGCTCATGTCTTATTGACAAGATTCTTCCTTTTTCTTCTTTGAACATGAATTGGCGTTCAAATGATTCATGTCATGTTGACGACATGTGCTTTTTTTAAATTGAAAACAATAACAAAATTTAACAACGAATGAAAAAGCAAAACGTTAAGACAGTACATGCATCTGTGTACTCGTTTCTTTTCCCCTCGTCCCACTCGCCTATAAAGTAGCAATCTTGTCAATGAGACATTAGCCGTACACAGAAAAAATTATTGCCGAATTATTTTCAAACAAACGCTTGTTTGAAAATTTTTTTGATTTCTACAAATTTTTTTACTGATTCAATCAATATTTTTGTTTGATTTTTATTTAACCAACAAAAATGTGGACAACTCTTCAAAAATTTAATAAACGCGCTATTGGTTTGAAGTTTTCATAATTTTGTATGAAATATTTAACGCTCTTTAATGTTGTCGTCTTTTTGTATTTTTTTTATTGATTGTAAGCAACACTTCTTTATGATAAATATAAGTGCTGGTTCACACAGGTCAAGTTTGACTCTTCAAGTCTTGAGCTTTTAGGAGAGAGGGGTAAAGAGAATGGAAAGGGGTACATACTTGACCGTACCAGTCAGTTTTGTATTTTTCTTTTCTTTTTTCATCCGTAATATTATAATATAAAAAGCTACAAAGTTGAAGGAAAAGAAAACAAAAATTAATTTTGTGCATGAACGTGAACGCAAGTTCAAAAGAAAATTTAAATAAAACTGTTCAAGTAAACTTGACCTGTGTGAACCAGCACTAAGAACTACAACAAAAAACACATGCAGTCTATTTTTGAACGCTTTAAAAAAGTACAGCAATAAGAAAAATTATAAAATAGCGTGACGAGGTTTGTAGTAAAAAAAAAACAACAAAAAGAATAGCAGGTAAAAAAAAACGTTTCATTTTTTTTAAACAACAGAAAAAACACATTATCAGAAACAAAATAAATTTTTGGTTGGTTTCAAAGTTGGTAAAAAAAACAAAATCCCGTATTCAATTTTTTCAAACAGTTTGTTTAAATACATCAAATACAAAAATAGAATGATGGCGGAAAACATATCGAGTCGGTCTGCCGACTCATTAGCAAATTAAAGGATAAAGCAAAAGTGTGTGATGAAGAAAAACACTGTGAGTATAAATATGACTTCGTTCAAAAATTATTCCAACAAAAAAAAGTGTCTCAAAGCCAGCCGGCCGCTCTGCTCTGCTTCATCTTCGCCAACGGTGCTTGCTTGTGTGCGCGTCATTGCTTCTGCCAAAACTTTTTTGTTTGATTCAGCAAAATTATTTGTTTGAAATTTATATGAATTTCAGTAAACTTTTTGTTTGATTCTGTAAAATTATTTGTTTGAAAAAATCGGCGTTTTTTTCAATAAACAAAATGCAAATAAATTGTTTGAATATGCGAATTTGTTTGTAGGACCGATTTTAGACAAAAAATTGTTTGATTCTACAAATTTTTTGTTTGAATTGGAAAAATAATTTTTTCTGTGTATGAACACAGACTTGGCTTAGGTGATTTTGTTTTTATAAATAGAAAGGAAAAAATTAAATAAAATATAAAAATACCAAAATTGCAAAAATAGACTTACTAATGCAATTTCAAAGCAGAACCTGCAAATAGAAAATAGAAATCTGGACGTTGACTAACAAACCTGCGGGTTAACATTTACTTAAAACCAATATGGCCGTATTTGCAATGGAGTTTTTTACCAAATAATTTTTCGAATATTTAATTTACAACATTTATTTTAAATTCAATAATTTTTTATTTTTTACACAACATGCATATTTAGTGCGTACTAAAACTAAGTGGTAAAATATGTATTTTCGTCTTGTCAACATATACATTCAATACAAAAATTTTAATAATTTAACTTGTTAAGTTAATAAATACCTGCTGCATTAATTTTTAATTATAAAAGATGTAAAGGAAAAATTACGTTTTCAACATTGTTTGTTAATTTCTTATGACACACACTCGTTTCAGTTACCAAAAACTAATTCAAAGCAATTCAATGGGGAATATAAAATTCAAAACAACAGTTCAAATTCACATGTCATAACTTTTATTGAAGAAAAAAAAAAGCATTTCTTTTCACAAAACCTATACAAAATTTAATATAAAACGTGTGCGACGTAAAAGTAAATAAATTGTGGTTTGGTTCAGTGCAATTCAAAATTGAAAGTATTTTTTAATACGCTATTGTTTTCCAAAAAAAGTAAAGGTGAATAATTGAAATTTTAAAAAAAGTACATTAATTAAAAAAAGGTATGATGACACCAAGTTTAAATTCATCATTGTTTAATGGTTTTGATTTTTTTAATACAAAAAGTCGTTATAAACACAATTAACAAACAAACAATTTTAGTTACTTTGGGATTGTTTTTTTCATAGGAGAAAATTTCATTTATGTCTTAAAAATCGCAGAAATATTTCAATAATAAATAAAAATATGTGTTTTTAAATCATTTAAATTTAAAACATGTCTGCTTGAATTTTCCGTAAGTTTTTATTTTTTTAATGCAACCAACTAAAAATTAAAAAAGTAGCTTTTCTAGATAACGAATTATTATTTAAAAAAGAAAACTACATAATATAATATAGATTTCTAATGTGAAGGGTTTTTGATTGAAATATTGCTGGCTTAGTAACAGTCATTCTGTTGAAGCCTCATCTCTCCTAAATCACTGTTATCAACATTAAAAACCAAAAAATCATTGATTATGGTGCAGTAACGATCTCGATTAAGCGTAACGCGAGCTCCGGCTTCATTTTCAAATACATAAGTTTTGAAGATGCCACCAGCGTGTCAAGCGGACAACACGGTGTATTTATCTTGATGTAATCGAGTAAGTTGTTAATTGGGCTCACCCAATACGTGGCAATTATATTTATTAAGAAACCTGTTAAGATAGAAGATTATATTCGTCATAAAAATCACCAAGTCGTCTAAATATAAGCTGCACGCATCGCGATAATTTAAAGTGAATTTTTATAATTTGGTAGCGTTGTCAAGCATAAATCAATTCATGAAGATTTACAAGAGTATACTGACCAGTACTGTCAATAAGTGAGCGCAGTACGACTGTTAGTTTGACGGCTAACCCATTTGTAAGTCCTGTCGGGCTTTAGAAAACATCTATTATCTTAATTTAAAATTATTAATTTTGCTTGATTTTTTTTATTTTTTTTTTTTTATTTTACAGGACAACATTTGTACAAAAACCTGTGGCCAAATTACGTCATTCGATATCGATCGAAATTCCGATTTAAATTGTATTGTAATTTCGATCGATATCGAATGCCGTAATTTGGCCCCTGGCTTTTAAATAAGCAAAAGACAAATTCCGAAAACCGAATTAGTAAGTAGATTTAACTCTTTTTCATATATTTTTTGAATAAAAAACGGCCAGAATTCTGTCTAAGTATTACACGAAAATCAGAGTTTTTACAAAATATAACAAAATTACGAGACAGCTTTGACAATTTATTCCTTTTATAATTGATCACAGTTGGTCACATGATCTTATTTTAACCAATATGTTACAATTGCTACAAATCAAATCAAATGGTCACACATACCAGTTGCATTTAATTGTTTCGAACGTCAGTACTATACAATCCAGTAGTGTCAAAACCAAGCCCACCTAATGCCATACCATCATCATGTATTGCAAACAGGCATTTGAGTTGTTTATTTCTATTAAATTGAGAGAGTGCATATTTAATAAATAAAATAAACTTAAACAAAACAAACCGGTACCATTAAAGTTATTCAACAAAATCAAAACTCATATAATAAATAAAACGATAAAAAAAAAAAAAATAACGAAAAAACTGGCTATTTAGACCTGCATTCTTGTTACACGATCTGGTAAACTCAAAGGTGTTTTAGTGTGTGTATGTTGCATTCATTGTAAACAAACAAAATTTAAGTTGCCAGATCACTGTGACAAACAGCCTACAAAAAAAAAAAAAAAAAAAAAAAAAAAAAACACGAAACAAGTTTCTTTGCTTGGCTAATATTGTTATTGTGGTTATTGTGTATTAAAAATATATTAATACGTGGAGAATTTCGTTGCATTATAATTCTGTTGGTTGTTATTTTTATTTTGCGGGTTTTTTATTATATTTATTAAATGACAGTCAATGACCCTGTTTTTTCTAAAAAAAATATATTTAGTTTTTTCAATCAATTTAATTTGCATAGCAATATGTTGCCAAGAAAATAGTTTGTAAATAATTTTTTAAACGATTTAAAATTTTAAAATGTTTAATTTTATATAAATAATCTTAACAAATAAGATATGGAATTTGATAAGTTTTGTGGCTCATTATTTTAAATAAATTTTAATTTGTTCGATGGGGGCTACTGCCTGGGATCGCCTGGCTCTACTGATTATTTGGACACTACGGTGGATTTCGGGCGGGTGCCGGAGGTAGTAGTGCCTTCTAGGGAGAGCTGGTCAGGTAGGAGCAGATTATTTGGTGGATTTGCTATTTTCACTGATGGCTCGAAGATGAGGGGAACGGGTGCGGGGGTCTACATTGAGGATCTGGACATCAGAATGTCATATAGGCTTCCTGACGACTGCAGTGTTTTTCAGGCGGAGGTTCTGGGGGTCTTGAGGGCCGTGGGACTGATGAGGGGCAACATCGATAGGGGCTCGGAGGTCACTGTATATGTGGACAGCCAGGCAGCTCTTATGGCTGTAAGGGGCTGTTATGTGAACTCCAAGCTGGTTGATGAGTGTAGGAGGGAGTCTTAGGGGAATATGTGTTAAGGCTGTGCTGGGTGCCGGGTCATTCCAACATAATCGGCAATGAGGTGGCTGATGTGTTGGCAAGACAGGGCTCGGAGATAGAGGATCCGGACTGTATGGAGTCAGTTAGGCCTCCAATGGGCTTCTTCTTTGGAAGGATCAGGGAATGGATTCTGGGCGCGACCAACCGGGACTGGGGGAACCGGATGGACTGCCGGGTATCAATGGCACTGTGGCCGGTGCTTAGTAAGTCCGATTCGGAGTCGCTGCTAGGCAGGAGTAGGGTCTGTATTAGGACCATGATGGGGGTTATCACGGGCCACTGTATGTAAGGCAGGATGATTGGGATCCGCCTTATCGGATGTGTGCACGTTGTGTGAGGACCCGAAGGAGCTGCAGACAGTTGAGCACATTCTGTGTCACTGCCCCAGGCTCCAGGGCAGCAGGCTGAGGTGGCTGGGCAGTAGATTCCTTGGCGAATTAGGGGATGTCTAGGGGTGTGGACTCGTGGGTCTGATAGAATTCGTAATGGGGATGGCCTGGCTGCGCGAGAGAAGATGGGGTGCTGGCCGCACGTAGGACGAATTTTGGTTTGATCTGTTACTATCTATCTTTCGAATCTCATGCTGTCGTTCTTTATTTCATCTACTTTCCTTTTTTCACTTGTCTATTCCTAAAATCACAATAGACCCTATTGGTCTCTGGGTGAAGATGTGAAGAAAACTTCACACCAGCCTTTCTACCTACCTACCTAGTTTGTTCGAGTATGTTTTGAAGTGAAATAAAATTGTATGAGCAAACATTAAAGATGTTAATATGCAGTAGTCTTTAAAGGCAAAATGTGCATAAAAAAACCCCAAGGGAACAATTTGTGCGTTAAAAAATGCAGAAATATGAGAATTAAACGGGTGGTGCTAAAAAATGATGTTATTTTAAGTCATATTTTTTTTCTTCTGATATAATAAATTTGCAAATTTTTTTTATTTTTAAAACATTTTCTAAGGTTTTAAAATAGGATTGATTCTAAGTCGTCCTTAATTTGAGCTACATTGCTAACAGTGGCTTATTTCGCGTTTTTCTCAGTCGTTTATTGAATAATTTAAATGATTTTTTGGAGTGTATCAAACACAGTGATGCCAACTCTTCGCTTCTATAAATGGCTACATTTTTAACTAAAAATAGCTGAACGAGATTTTGTTACGCAACAATATAAATAAAAAGAAAACTTACAAAATTTATTTAATACACTGAAATCTTTGAATAACGTAAAGATCAAGTAATCGATAGAAATAATTTTTTTTTGTAAAAGTCATTTGCGTTAACAAGTTAAGAAAATTCAACGTTGCAGCACAACTAACGCTGCATTTATAAAATTTTTTGGTCTATAAATTTTAAAAACTTGAAGAAAACTTGGCTGAATAAAAATGTCTAATGGCTAAATTGATTTTTCATGAAACAAAGCTGAATCTAGCCACTAGTTGTTAAATGGCAAATTAATGTATCACGTGGTAGCAATACAACAACAATAAGAAATTTGCTGTTTCTTTTGCTTTTTGAAAATGTCAAAATCCCTAACAAGAAGTGAAAAAGGTTTACCTAGATTCCTTCCTTACGGCGTACTCTACGGTGGATCTTAACCACTTGGATGATAAACTCAATTTAAGAGTATAATCCGGCAGAATTTTACTCCCGTCGCTTGTTTTGGAGATGGATCTATATAACCTCCACTGCTTCAGCAATATCCAGCAGCATTTGTTGAATAACAAAAGCACTTAGGAATGATCCGTTCCCAAAATTCGAACTTTCACAAGTGAAAGCCCCATGCAGTTCAGGAACACAACCACCACGTGATCCACAAAATCATTCTGCTTGAGAACAGCCCTCTATGCGATAGTCAACTTAATCTACATCATCTACTCTTGACCTCTCTCCAAATCTAACTAAATCCACAACTTATTCTACTCCACATCAAAAACTTCTTCTACATCATCGGCTTTTGACTTTTCATTCACTAATTGAAGTCTCACCACATCCACAAACATTCACCAAAAATTCAACTCACCCTTCACAATCCACTGTACCTTTCTTCCGGTTTCGATATCTACCATACCAATCCACGTCTCTAAACTTTTCGCCCATTCGTAAAATCCAGGTCAACTACTACGTTTTCACAACAACTCCTCATACTCAACATCATCACCCATTTTGACTGTCACATAAAGTGTACTTTTCACAGAATTTATCTCAAGCCCAAAGACACTATTGTCAAAAGAGCATGCCCCTGAGGGCATCAACCAAGAATCAGTCTGTTACCGAAATACCAAACTGGTCAGCCACGATCTCAAGAAATCTGCCAAATTTGTATTTCTGCCGAATTTCAGGTATTGGCACCTGTTTTCACCAAAGGACGTAACATCAAAAGGTTGAGCATCTTTAAACTGACTCCCTTCACTAACGGAGCGATCCAGGGATAACCAGCTGATCTACCCACCACACCTGATACATGCATTCGCCTTGCAATATTGTTTTCTTTATAATTTCACCTCGTTTGGTTCATAAAAACCTCATGTACATATGCGTACATACGTATGTATGTATGTATTTAACATTTTTACAATAAACTGACATACAATTAGAAAATATGACAACAATGAATTTTTATTTGTGAGTGAGACTATTTTAAATATTCCTTTTCCAATAGCACAACCACAATTATATGTATGTAAATAATAATGATGACGACCCAAGAACGGCGACTAAACAATACAAATATTTATACGTGAGTTCTGTATTTTTTTTTTGTTTCTTTTCAGCTCTTCTCCATTATAAATGTGGTCTTTTATAAACTTTTGTGTTATATTACATTAATATGATGACTATTGGGGGGAAATAATGTAGGTCAATCTTTATGCACATTTAAGATGCAGCGGCTTGGCTTCGTTGGCTGGTTTGAGACTTAAATAACTGACAGAACGAATTGTATGTTGATTACGTTGTTTAGAAAGAGTTAAATAAACAAAAAAAGTTAAAAAAAAATGTGCGACGAACTAAAACATAACAATGAAAATAAGAAGATACTGTTGAAGCCAAAGTTAGGAAGGGCGAAGCCGATAAATATTTTAAGGCGGCGTAAAAATGAGAATTCAATACACAGTTTCGTACAAAATGTATAAACAAAGTTACATCAGTACAACTACAATGAAACAATAGAAAAAACAACAGGCATTTTGTTACTAGAATTGAGACGGCAAATGTCAAAATGCCTTATTTAAAAAAAAAAAAAAAAAAAATGACACCAAACGTCACACACGAAGAAAATCACTGCAAACAGCTGCGCTTGTGAGGTCACTTTATGAGTACATTCTGAGTTTCGTAAACTTATTTGCAATTTCTATAAGATTTTAAGTAAATTTACAAATGTTTGTAAAATATGATTATTAGGGCAACATTTTCGGGTTTTAAGTTGAAGCGGCTTGGCTGGAGGGTGTTCGGGGTAAGATCTTTTAGCTTTCGTTTAAAAATTTAAGTGGTTAAAATTGGCTAGATAAATGTGTATGAAGTAAAGGAGTTAAAATTGGAAAGTTTCGAGAGAAATCTGCGCTGTTACAAAGGTAATATACATCTGAACTTTTTCAAACGTTGCAAAGAAGACAAACAAATCGCGACATTAGAACAAATAGGACCTTGTTGTCCTAAGGTGTTGCTGTCAGAAAATACAATAGAAACAAGGAAAGCGAGAATTGAAACAAGGAATGCGTATGTAGCAAGGTATGCGTATGTAGCAGAGACCGAATTAAATCAATCCGACACAATAAATTTTTAAAGATAAAACGTCGTTGTTTTTAAGCTATTATAGTTTTGTCGGCGTTGCCGCTTTAAAATTTAACGGCGGCTTGCATTGCAGTCTTTCGTTTTAGTTTTTTAATCTCCAGTTAAATGGTTTAAAATATTACATTTATTTTTTTTCAACATAGAAAATTTTCTATTTGTTTATCAATTTTATATGCCAGGTACATAAAACAAACAAGAGCCATCTTTAATATGTATATATTTAAGAAGAGGAAGCACAAATCATTTTTAAAATCTCCAACTTTCATTTAAAAACACATCACACAGTGGAAAATTATTGTTACTATTGTATGCTAAACTAATTAGAGTTGAGGTTTTCTACTGCAAGAAAATAACAAAAAAGGTGAAAGTTTTTCATAGTGTTAATAGTTAAAATAAATAAAACTTGTATTTTCCCCTAAAATAGTTTCAAAATGTTTTACTTTTCTGGTATTTACCTACTATAATCATATGGTGGAATTAACTGTTAAATTCATGTAAAATTAATATCTGAAAATTTAAATGACACTTAGTAAAGGGGTTGCCATATGAAGTAAGACTACTTTCTCAAACGCACAGTTTAATTTGCAAGGTCTTGAGTTTCAAGGAGAGAGCGGAAATTAACTTGCATTCTCTTTTCCTTTCTCTCCAACAAACTCAAAACTGTGTACTGATTCACACGCTTCAGGTTTTAAATGTCGAAAGTAACCCTTGTTCTGCGTTCGATGCGTATATGCATTCAACGATCGTGCTGTGCAACTTTTCAATACAGTTTTACATTAGCCCAATTCACAATATTGTGCAAATGGTCGTGCATCGTAGCATTTGAAAAATGGTATAGTATACTTTTGGGATTATAGTAAATACTATAACATATTGCAA
Source organism: Pollenia angustigena (assembly GCA_930367215.1). NCBI lineage: Eukaryota > Metazoa > Arthropoda > Insecta > Diptera > Polleniidae > Pollenia > Pollenia angustigena. The sequence goes on from OV884058.1 coordinate 11,660,887, forward strand.
ATGCTAAGTGATCGTAATTATTTTTGAATTATTTGTAATCGTTATTAATTAGAAATTCTTTTGCACAGAATTATTTAATCAGTAGCTCAATTCACAATATTGTGCAAATTATACTATAGTATTTACTATTCCATTTTGCAAATGCTAAGGTGGAAGACCATTTGTGAATTGGGCTATTGATTCTATTTTCTTGACAACACATACAACGCGTTGTGTGGGCCTCCAGTCTTAAGATCCAATTAGACATGACATAAACATAATGCCATAGCCGTAACGATGGCCATAGAAACTAAAATTCAATTAAGTTCAATTGGTTTGTATGGTTATGCCGTTATGGTAAATCACCCATAATCAAGTACAGTGTTGCCCATAAGGTTGGTTGAAACAGCTGTTTTGTATAACTATGGTTATGTCACGTCTTATTTGAGCTTTAAACTCTTCTTTAAACTTAAGACTTGAGGATTGAAATCTGGAGCGTGTAAATGCGGTCTTTCGTTTGAGAAAGCGATGTAAACTAAAGTAATTCTAGGTTTACACAATTCAACTTGAAATGCCCAATTTTTGATTAATTAGGAAAGATAAAAAAGAAGAAAGGGGGTTGGAAGAGTTGGTACGGAGATGTTTGTACTCGTGAGCATACTTTGTATTTTAATCGAAGGTATATGTGCAAATATGTCTGCATGTAATATTTCGTTTTCTTTTTCTCTGAGATTCGCAGTGAGTAAAATTATTGTTGTTTTGAAGCATTTATAACCGAAAAATGTCGAAACAGATTACAGCCAGTGATGCCAACTTTGTGAGAGCAAAAAGCACTTTAAAATTAAAAAAAAAAACACTAAAAAGCACTATTTCGAGCAAAAAAAGCGTAAAAAAAGAACTAAGCCATTTTTAAAATTTTATTAAAAAAAAAAACAAGTTGCATTCGGCTGTGCCGAATATTATATACCTCCAAAATCTTAAAAAAGGCGACGGCGTTGATGGGGACCATTTTCATTTAAGATTAACTGCCTGTTTAACGATATCGATCTTCATCGTTCGCATAGAAAATTACATTTAAAACAAAAACAAAATTCGAACATTGTTCGAACATTGTAATTTTCTATTTTTCTATGCGAACGATGACGTTCGAAATCCATGAATAATAATAGTAATAAATATATTTACATTTGTATATAAACATTTTTAAATGTTCATATTATTATATTCAATAAAAATCATTTGGATCATCATCAGCTGAGTTTAAATTGGCCATAAAACAGTTTTAAAGTAATACAGTGCGAGCTTGATTTTCGTAACTCCAAAAAATCTGGCCTGTTGCAATTACCGAACATTTCCAATGACCGACCATTGTTTATAAAACTTAATTTTATCGTTTAAATAAATCTAAATAAGAGGAAGAAGTGCATAACACGTGGAAAACTAAAGCGCATGAAAAGTGCCAGGTCACACAACGCTCGTTATAAAAGTCTTTTCTGTCACCTGTTTTTATTACGATTACTAAATATGTTGTCAACACTAAAAAGTGCAACGTTTCGTAAAATTTCCAAATTGCTAGGAAGCCTAGCTCTAACCTCGTAAATAAAATTTTGGTTAAACGAATGTAACTTTCTTTTATCACTTTTTTTATTATTTGAAATCTTTAAATCTTTACAAGCCTTCTCAAAATTGTACCCCAAATAGCAAAGCTCTTCTAAATCATCCTCTATATTATCGTTGTTTTAAAAAATGGTAGAAAAAAATAAAAGTTGTAAAAAGCACTAAAGGCACTAACGAAAAATTGAAAACAGCACCAAGAAAGTGCTTTTTCTTAGTTTGGCACTATGGATAAAATTTTGGCGTTTTGAGGCATCAAAAAGCACTATAAATAATGCCAAAAGCACTAAGTTGGCATCACTGATTACAGCGTGTGATCATATTGATAACTTCAAAAGAGAATTGACTACAAAAGTTAAGGCGTATAAACCGAAACTAATACCAGGTTCACACGGACAGCAATATTCGTGTTTCGCTATCGTATTCCTGTTTCGCGCCCCAAACATGATTGAAACGACCCCATACAAAATTATAAGAGCGAAACAGGTCGTTTCATTTTGAAACAGGCTGCGAAACAGGAAAAATGTACTATCATCTCCAATTTCGATAACATTTATCGTTTTTTTATCTGAACTAGCTCTCAAAAAAATCAAACCAAAGAAAAAAACAAAATAAAAATTGATATTTAATAAAATAAAGTGATAAAATTAACATCATAATATTAATAAAAGTATTAAATAATATATTTTTAAGTTTTATTTACTTTTTTATCTTTAAAAAAAATCACACCAACAACACAAAAAAAAAATGTCAAAATGAAACAAGAATGAATCGTATGAACAGCATGTTTGGCAATCTAGTTTCAGAGAGCGAAACCAGTAGTTTATATCGTCGTATGAGCATAGCATAAGTGACAGCTGTAAGTGACATTTAAATGTATTTACATATAACAGTAGCCAATCAGCAAGCTAATTTAAACGTTGAAGTATAAAAATTATGCTTATTTCTATTTCTTTTCTTATAATTAAAGAAAAATCTTAAAATAATTGCTAGAATTTTTTAAAATACCGCTTTAATGGCAATTATTTAATTGAAATTCCATTGAACTTAAACAAAAGTATGTAGCCTTGCTTATTTTTCTATGTTATTTGTAATTTTTTAATAAACTTAATTAAACCACATAATAATAAACGCAAAGCATAAAAAAAATCCATCATAATTATAGGTAGTATTTAACTCTGTGAAGTGTACGAATGAATATTGATCTTAGGTTTAATGTAAACTGCAAACTTTATTAAAAAAAAAAAAAAGAATTTACATTCGTAAATTGTCTGTAGTTTGGTTTTTAATTATTGTCTGGTATTCAGCTACGGCTCATGGGTTATTGACATTGAACTGTAAACGGGAATAAGTTTGTTATTTATGGTACGAGAACAAAAAAATAATTTTGTAATATTTATACCCACACCACAATAGTGGAGAGGGTATTATGCATTTGGGCTGATGTATGTAACGCCTTTAAATATTGGTCCTAGACCCACCTTAAAGTATACCGATCGTCTTAGAATCACTTTCTGAGTCGAACTAACGATGTCCGTCCGGCTGGCTGTCCATGTAACCTTGTGCGCAAAGTACAGGTCGCAATTTTGGAGATAATTTGATGAAATTTGGGTCATAGGTTCTTATTGGCACAAGGACCAAGCCTATTGAAAATGGGCCGAATCGTAGGACCACGAGGGAAGATAGGGGGAAATGTCTTCCTCTCAGAAACTATCAAACCCATTTCAACGAAATTTAAAACATAGATAGAACCATATCTATATGGACACAGAATGTATGCATTTTTTTAAAAATAGGACCACGAAGGAAGATAGGGGCAATTTTTGCCCCTCTAAAACAGATTTTAATGAAATTTAAAACATAGGTAGATCCATATCTATAGGGACACATTAGCTATACAGTTTTTCAAAAATAGGACCACAAGGGGAGGTAGGGGGCAATTTCTGCCTATCACAAACTTTTAAACCAATTTTCATGAAGTTTATTAACATAGATAAATCCATATTTATATGGACACATAACCATGATGTGTTTTTAAATACTATAATATAATTTTTTTTTTAAAAATTTGTTCTTAAAAAACATATTTTTGGGAAGTAATGAATTTTTTTTTAAACAAAGTAAAACAAGAAATAAAAATTATTTGCAAATTTGTCAATGGGCACATTGATTCATAAGACGTACTGTTGCGAAACCGCTGTGTGTTTTTCATATAAACGTTGAGTGTTTTTCACAAACGGAACGCTGTAGGACCCATGTGAGCTATTTTTAAGCTTGGCAAAGTTCTTGGAACATAAGATGGATCATTAGGCAGCAACAAAGCCTCAAACTTTAAGCGATTTTTAAAATTTCTACTTGTTTTGATTTTTTATTTAAACATGCTGGAAATTGCATTAACTCAAATCTATATAAGAACCTTGTTTTGTTGCTGTGTATAAAACGGGAACTTTTTGCCAAGGCGAATTCATGTAAACGGTGGTGGCGATACTACAACAAGTACAACAACAAAAGCACAACAGTGTTTTTTTTTTGTTGCTTTCGTTGATCGATACGTCAAAAACACAAGCAACTTTTGACATTCATCTCTCTGATCTCTGAGTAAGAAAACAAATTAGCCTAGCTCATGGTAGAATAAGTACAAGGTATAATCATTAAAAATTTTGTTCTCAATTTTAAAACCCATATAACAATAAACAAAAGGAAATAAGGAAAAAATTTAAACAGGCGTCAAAAATCAAATAAATTAATTTGATTTTACATGGGTTAATTATTCTACCATGGCCTAGCTGTGCTTTCAACGCAACCTGAAAAATTAAATCGCCTTGTTTTTTGTGTTTCAAAAGTAGTCTTGACATTTATAAAAACATAAGTACAAATTCAAAACTGTCAGCATTTTTTTTAAAAAACTAAAAATAAAATTAACAAACTAATTCCTATAAAATGCTTAAACAAATCGTAAAATCCCTAACACATAATTCCACCAAACGTCAATTTTCGACTACTATAGTCCAATTACATCGCGTGACCATCCTTGGCTCAGCAGGTGGCATTGGCCAAGCTTTGGCCATGCTCATTAAAGCCGATCCCTTGGTTACCGATTTGGTTTTGATGGATATCAAAAAAACAGCCGGTATAGCAGCAGATATTTCGCACATTGACACCTTCTCGGGTGTTACATCGTTTACGGGCGTTGAAAATATGGAAAAGTCTTTGGAGTGCTCTAATCTGGTGGTAGTAGCAGCTGGTGTAGCTAATTCAGGCAAAACTACCAGAGAAGCTTTATTTGATGCCAATAAAGAACTTATATATCAGGTAGCTACATTAAAAGCCAAAATATGCCCTGAAGCTTTTCTAGCCATAATAACTAATCCAATTAATGCATTGATACCTTTGGCGGCCGAGGCTTTAAAACAGGAAAATGCTTATGATCCAAAAAAATTATTTGGCATAACCAAGTTGGATACCATAAGGGCTCGTACTTTTATAGGAGATCATTTGGTTATCGATCCGGCTAAGGTATCGGTAAATGTTATTGGAGGCCATTCTAGCACTACCATAGTGCCGATTTTGTCTTCTGCAAGTCCAGCTTTAAAGGATGATCTAGAGGACTTGCAGAAAATCTATGAACGTATAAGAAATGCTGATGCTGCTGTGATTAAGGCTAATGAGGGCAAGCAATCAGCTCAGTTATCCATTGCTTATGTGGCTTCTTCTTTCTGCAATTCTTTGCTGAAAGCCTTGGATGGTAAATCAGGAGTCTCAGACGTTGCCTACGTAGAGTCGAATGTTTTAGCAGATTTGAAGTTTTTCTCTTCAAATGTTAATTTAAAAAAGCAGGGTATTGAAGATTTTCAATCTCTGCCCGAAATGAGTATATATGAAAAGGATTTGTTGCAGAAGTCCATACCCGAAATTAAGGAAAGCATAGAGCAGGGTATAAAATATGCTCAAGGAAAGAAAGGCAAGAAATGAGGAAAAGCGATTTTTGGGTATAATATATTGTTAAAACTTTATTAATAAAAATTTGGATATATTAAATTTCAAAAATTTGTTTGATATTTTACAAAGCCCATCTATCAGGTATGCTTACTTGTACAAAAAAAAAAAAAACTTTTTCTTTTAAGCTGTCAAAAACTTACTACCACATATGGGCATTTCCGCCAAAAGGTCCACCGTGACCAAAAATTTTAAAGTTATTAAAAGCTGATTATTTTACGATACATATTGTTATAGAGAAACATTTAGATTTTACTAGTTTTATAAATTTACTCATAAATTTGTTCACTTAGCTGAACAATCAGACTGCAAAGTTGCGCAAACGTAATTTCTTATATTTGAGAATGTTTTATTGTATGTTTTCTTTAATATTTATCTTTCTTAAAAGAGGTGATATTTGATAAAAATTATTCCAAAAAAAATTTCTTACATGGTCTCTAATCTAAGTAAGAGTTCAAAGAGAAATATGTTATTCGGATTAATGGTAAATTTTTATTTTATTTTGATCATTATTCAGTTAAACTATTACGGAAAAAATTTCACGTTCGAAATGTCACGTATCGACCCAGATTTTGGCTTAAAAAAAAGAAAATACAGACGATTTTGGAATCAAACCAAAACATTTTAATGTTACATTGCTACGTAAAACTGAAAGTAGTTTGACTAAAAAATTGTGCCGGGTTTCGCTGAATTACGCCTTTTTTATGCATGGCCACAAAAACTACTTCTGTTTTTTCACGTTCGAACCGCTACTTCTTTTGCCATTATCTTTGGCCTTGAATCGCGCCCTCCATAAACTTAAGCATAGATAAAAGTGCGTTCTTAGAGCTTTAATTTTAGGGTTAAGAAAACGTAAAAATATTTTTTGCTTAAAATGTTATTGCATTTTTGATGCGTACTCCTGTCACGTTCAACACTTTGGAATTAGCCATATACAAAGCAAAAGGAAAAAACGTGTATGTTAACAGCTTTTGAAAGCTTAAAAGAACTAAAACAATGATCATCAGGCTTCTTGCGCAGACCTTTTCAATGGGCCTTGATATTTTAAAAATGTATGTACATACAGTGATGGACTTAAGTATAGGCACAACAGTTATGTAGCATTAAAATATTGTATTAAAAGCACAATGAATATTTTTTATATTAATATTACTATTAATCTATTACAGGCTTCTGTATATTTTAAGACTAAAGCAGTTTTTATCGTGTAGAAAGATGAGTTAGTCCGTTGGCAGATGAAAAGTATAACAAGTTCTAAAATACAATGGACAAAAGTATACATATGTATGTATATTGAATTTTAGAAAAAAACGGCCCTGTTCGAAATAAATTAAGTTCATTTCAATTCAACTTTTATTTTTCGGAAAAGTCTTAAATGATTTTTGGAATTGTATTAGTCCCAAGCCCTAAATTTGCTATTCAAAGTTTGGATCAAGATTTCAAATTTAACAAAGAAAAAAAAAAACTGATTTTTATTCCACATACGAATATTTTTTAAAATTTGCGACAAAAGTTTTATTATTAATAATATATATTATGGTGGTTCACGTCACAAATTGCACCCTTGCGAAAAATGCAAAAACAACCACAAAAACAATTATTTGTGCAACATAATTGTCCATGTGGTTGTTGTTGTTTTTGCACTTTTGCTTTTTAGTGAACCACCTTATTATCGGCATGTTCTGTAAATCACAAGATTTCAAATCACTTGTGATTTTGAAATCACAATTGTGATTGAAGGGTGTTTTGAAAACCACAAAAGTTGTAAGTTAGTTAAATATGGTGGAAAGAAATAAGCAAGTTATTTTAAATCGGCGGCCACTTAGCAGACTGGTTTAAAATCACAATTATGAAAAAGCTTTTTTTCCAGAACACCATTTTTTGTGATTTCAAATCACTTTCACAAAAAGTGATTTTCAGAACATGCCTGTATGAATAGTATTAATCTCAAGATACAAATTATTTTATGCAAAATCTCAATTTGATTTTAAGATTTTGGCAAAAATTTTACTTTTATTGATTCTATATTCTCTTGTTTTAAATTTTTTTTGAATTATAAAAACAATTTTCAAGCTTTTCTGAATGTCCCAAGTCCATAATTTTGACAAGATTTTTCAATTGTGCCAAAAATCATTTTGGAGACAATTTTGATTTTTTCTTTTTTTTTTTGTCACTTAATTTTTATTTAACGTTCAACTTTATTACTTTTTGAATTTCTATATTTTTTTCCAGTTTATACTTCCTATAAAACGCTTTGGCTTTGTCAATATTTTCCCGTACGTCCTTAACCGCTTTACTATACAATTCCGTTTCATATGGTGACATGTCCGGCAGTCTATGACACTCCTTGATACCCCCATTATCTAAAGAAAAATTACAGGCAAAAAATTCCAATTCATTTACATCGGCCGGCACATAGCCAACCTCCACTATGTTTTTCTCTCCGTAAATGGCACGGCATAAGGAATCGCAAAATTTTGGCACACAATGGCCCATTGCTAATTGTGCGGCGCCGTGGAAATTTTTTGCCTTTACCACTTCCTCAGCACCGTAAACTATACGATCTGCCAGCTGTTGTTGGTCATTCGCGCTCAACTTGAAATTGGGTTCACTTTGCGATACTAAGGGGGTAATGCTACCAGCCGAGTGACCCCCTACTACCGGCACAAGAAGTTTGGAAGGATCACAGCTCATCAAATGTCCCAGAAAGGTACGAGCCCTCATGCAGTCCACCGAACAAGAACCAATTATCTTGCGGGGATTATAGCAACCAAGATCTTTTAAATATTCGGCACATAAGGGCACTAAAGTATTTACCGGATTAGTGACAATGTGTATAAATGGCATATTCTGGCAGCAGGCACAGGCTGTGGCCTTCATAAATTTTAACATTAATTCAGCATTGGCGTCAAACATGGCTTCTCTGGAGGTAAATTTTGTTGTATGGGCCTGACCGGCCAATATCACTACTATACTGCTGCATTTTAAGGCGTCTATTAAGGCTTTTTCATCGCCTGCAAAAGCCGATACATGCGATTTGGTATCAATGTGTGATATATCCTCTCTTATGCCGTTTGTGTTGGTTATGTCGTAGAGTGCAAGATCGGTGATATATTTATTAAGTTTAAGGTTAAGCGCCACATGGCGGCCAATACCCCCATTCGCTCCGATTACGCAAATTTTACACATTTTGTCGAAAGTGCAAGAGTGGGATATATTTCGTAATGGGTTCCACATATTTTTTTAAAGAAATTAATTTGAGATACGAATAATAATTTTGTTAAAATAAATATGTGACGGCAAGAATATTTTTACTTTCATCGATTTTATTTTAATAATTTCCGAGATTATTTTACGAGGTTTTGGTTTTTGTTTTTACAATTTTTTAAAATATTTGCTGAATCTGTGACATCGACTGGAATTTTATTTTGACTCTTTTTGTTTAATGGAACTGGATTGTATTTTTATTTTATGGACGAAGAGAGTAGAAAGGTTTATCTTCACAACCTGTCTTTCTACACTTGTTTCAGCAAGCAAAAAAAGAAATCATTGCTTTGAATTTTGTAGGTGAGGGATGTAGAACGCTTTATTTATATGACTTTTTACACGCTTTGTCTGCAAACGTGCGAATTCATGTCTAACATAGTCATAGGGTAATACTGGTTAAACGATTATTTGCAAGTTTTTTCGATTTTAAAGAAAACATAAAACAAATGCTTTACTAATTGAAAAATAAAAAAATTTCGTGTATTAGGTGATTTTTCATGTCATGTGTTATTATTATTTATTATGTGTATGTGGAGTTCCAATGTTCCTTATAGGAATTTCAAGGATTATCACCCTTATCGTGTTTGGCGTATTTAAAATACGCCTACGACTGTTTGGTAATAGATTAAAGGAAATAAGTTTACGTTCTCTTTAATCTTTTACCAAACAGTCGTAGGCGTATTAAGCGTTTTTTTTTTTTAAGAATGCAAGTTTATATATTAGCGATTTTTGTCTAAATAACTGATATTTTAACAAATAGAAACTGGGAATTATTCCCTTTCGAAGGTTACTTTATATTATATTCAACATTTTTTATTTTTCAAATTTATTCTATAAGCTAAATTTCAGTTATGTATTTTATAGTGATAGTTTATAAAGTCAACTGACATGATTTGCTGTTATAACATGATGTTATAAAAGCGTTGTTAAAACATTTGCATTAACAACCGTGTTATAACATGAGAAAACCTCTAACATGATGAGTCTATACTTAACACTAACATCATTTTAGTGTTAATGTCAAGCATTTCATGTCAGTTGTAGACTGTTACTGTTGTGCAATAAGCGGCATTTCTGTTTTAATAAGCCTGAGTTCATACGGCTCATGTCTTATTGACAAGATTCTGCTTTTTTCTTCTTTGAACATGAATTGGCGTTCAAATGATTCATGTCATGTTGACGACATGTGCTTTTTTGATATTGAAAACAATAACCAAAATAAACAACGAATGACAAAGCAAAACGTAAAGACAGTACATGCATCTGTGTACTCGTTTCTTTTCCCCTCGTACCTTTCGCCTATAAAGTAGCAATCATGTCAACAAGACAAGAGCCGTATGAACACAGACTAAGATGCCAGAGTTTAGGCATTATTTTTAGTATAGATTTTAAGCGATTTTTTTTTGGGTCTCTTTCTAAACTTTGATTTTGCCTGTTTTAAAATTTTTTGATTTAAAAATCAAAAGAATGCTACTAGAAAATCAAAACATGCTACTATTTAAGCAACTTAATGCTATGTTCACATTTGGGTTTTTAAACGCGTTTAAGCAAAATGTTGATTTAGCTAATCAAAGCCGTTCACATTACATTTGAGATGATTAAGATGACAGATGATTAAGAAAAAACACACACACAAACACACAAAAAAACAACAAACAAATTTAAATTTCTTTAAAGTATTAAAAAAGGATAAAAACACTTTTATAAAGTTATCAGAAGATTATTTTAATAATTTTAATGATGTAATTGTGAAAATTTATGAATTATTTAAGAAAAAAAAAATAAAAACATTAAGCAGAAATCTTGGCCGGTTGTACACGGTTGTTGGCGATTCTACATTTGAGGTATGTTCAATGGATTCTATGTGGTTTATGAAGTGATTTAGTTGTAATCATGTCAATTTGAAGTGATTAACAAATCACTTCAATGTATGGGTAATCATCTCGATTTTGAAGTGATTAGAGCTTAATCACGTTCGAGCTGCTTAAACGCGTTTAAGATCCCAAGTGCGAACATAGTATAAGATACACAGTTTTTGTGTGTTTTGCGGTTTTAATTCAATTTTAATTTCTTGATTTCAGCGATTTTATTCTACAAAGTTTTTAGTTTTTGAAAATTTTATAAAATTCTGTTCTAACGATTTCCTTTTATGTTTTAATAATATGTATTTCAATTTTTTTTATAAAATCTTGGTTTTGCAATTTACTTTTTCTCTTAATAGAATTTACACTATTGTCGGCTTATTTAAGAAACTTTTGTGAAAATTTAATGTTCTGTTTAAAATTTTTTTTAAGATTTAATAAATTTTATTAAACGAGTTCTAGTCTTAAAATTTTAAGACTTTTTATCATTTCATGTTAGTAAATCTTTTAAAAAACTTTTAAAACATTTTGAATTTTTTTTTTTTTATAAATAGCGATTGTTTGTCATGCAAATAAAATTAAATGATATTCCAACGGTATTAAGTTTCTTTCTAACTAGACACTTTGAAATAGACAGTTACATGTACTCGAACTTAAAAGAGCAATAGAAACAGAAAAAAACGACAGAAAAAACCAGTTGCTGGCTTAAAGCCTGCTTTAACTATCTACTTTTAACATGCGAAACTACTATAAACACATAATTTTTTGAAAAAGCAAACAGTTTTGTGTTAAATAATAGCGAAGAAAGAAATTCAAAAATAAACTGCTGCAAAAAATGTATTGATAATAGAAATATTTTAATGCTGGCAACATTTTTTGGATTTAATTTTTTTTTTTTTGGTGTTAATTTTTATAAAAATAATAAAATTTGTTTTTTTTCGAAACGCATTCTAAAATTAAACCTTAACAAAAAAGGTTGAAACGAAACATGTATACTAAAAATATGATGTACATAATTCAAGCTGGCAATACAAATAAGATAAAAAGTTATAATAAGTTAGAACCCTCCCTTGACAATCGGGTAGAAACAACAATGTAAATGTTATGTTTAGATCCTAAAAAAAAGCTTGGAAAATACACACTTTTGTAAATCCGTTTGTAACTAAACGACACAAACAAAATTATTAACTGTTCAATAAATTCTAATAAAATACTTTTGTCGTTGTTAAATTTACTATGCCCTTTCTTCTCATTCGTCAATCTGTAAGGAGGTAGCGTTGAACTGTTAAACGAAAATCTTAAATTTTTGTACAAATATTTTTTAAATAGCAAACAATCAAACATCCAATTTAACAATGCAAAAGCTTTGTATAAACGTAAAGTTTTAACACGTTTGCAAGCCGCTTGTGCAGTTTATTTAGCCCCTAAGAGAGTGGGGCAGGTTTTTTTTTTTTTTTGAAAAATGTAAAAAAGGTACAAAAATCTATAAAAAAATCAATATTTTAAATAAATTAGTCTAAAAAAAAAGTGATATCCTGCACCACAGCATCTAAAGTCAAATTTTCGAGATAACATCATCATTTATAAGCAAGAAATGGCATTAAAAGCTATTTTCGGGAGTAATAATTGTATGGGAGCTATGGTCAAATGAAGACCGATTCCAATTTGGACCAAATTTTACCGATATAAGATGGTTTATGGGCACAAAGACTAATCCGGAAAAATTTTGTATGGGGCAATCTGAAATTAAGCCATTTGTAATAGGCTTATGATAGTTGAAACCTATATACCAACCTAATCTCATGAAATTAGCCTCTATATTGTGACCTGTACTTTGCGCACAATGTTACACGGACAGACACGCAGCCTGTCAGCCAGCCGAACGGATGGACATCGTAAGATCGACTCAGAAAGTGATTTTGAGTCGGTCGGTATTCAAAATTATATATTTTTTTTAAACGTCCATAAGAGAAAAAGTTTTAAGCTGTTAAAGTGAAAATAGGGCAACACAAATTTAAAATGTTTTATATTTTTGGACTGAAACTTAATCGTTTTAGGCCTGTTTTCACAACTTACCGATAGCTTAAAGTAGATTTAACCGGCCTTATAAAAAGTGTTCCATTATAAAAACTTTACTTTAACCTTAACTGAGCGATAAAGTAAATTAAGGTACATCCTACCTGGTAGGTTAAAGTAAAGTTGTTATAATGGAACACTTTTTATACGGCCGATAAAATCCCACCTTTAGCTATCGTTTAGTTGTGGAAACGGGCCTTAGAATTTTCAACGTCTAGTTTGTTTTATTCTATTTCGTTGTTCTCCTCTGTAGTCACAAATCCGAGAAGTTAAAAAAAACTATTACCAGAACCGTCAACATTTTTGCATTAAAACGACACGTTACTTTAGTTGTTTTTGTGTTTTTTGCTGATATTCTATGTTTATAATACATATTTGCTGGTTGAGAAAACATTCATGTTGCAACTACACTTATCTTTACATCAAGTACATTCAAATCCAAATAAGAAAAAAAATTAGAAAACATAAACACACACTCATATGACCATGATTGCATGACCATTAACAATCCAAAAAGCACAGACTCCAAATTTGAATTAATAGTTATACAAAAATAAAAAGAACACGAAAGTAATAATTCACCAATTGAATTGAGTCCATGAGTTTGTTTGATTTACCAAATTAAACATTTGGAACTTTTTACCGTTTCAACCAATCTCTGCTCTTAAATCAGATTTTTTTTTAAAACTAACTCGTTGGACCACATAACTACACAAGAGTAGGTGTCGGATGGTTTGATTCAAACAGGTTGTCTCAGATGACTGAATAGTAGTAAAACAAAATTTGGTTAAAATTGCATTAAAAAGTTTTATTATTTGTTTAAATTCTCTTAACCAGATGTTTAAAATTAAATGATATTTGCACAAATAAAAAACAATAGTTGTGCGTTAAGTATATTAACCTTCAGTTGCTATAAAAAAAATATGAAGCTCGCTAAAAAAATATGTGAATAATTTGTATACCCTTCGCCACAGATGGAAAGTTTATCATACCGTTTGTAATTTCTACAATATGGATCTAAGACCCTATAAATATGTATAGTTGAATTCTGGCTCCTTGCGAGTAGAAAAGTCGATTTAACTGTTACTATAACTATTAACACACAGTTTTTTGCCGCAAGTTTTCACTTGCTATTATTAATTCGCGCAGGTGGCAGGTGCACAGAAAAAATTCTCCAAAATTTTTCACCAATTAAAGCATTAATCAAAAATAAAATCAGTTTTAATTAAAAATTTTATTAAGTGAATTAAACGTTTAATCAAGTAAATTAAACGTTTAATTAATACTATTAACTGGTTTAATTGATACTTTCAATTTGTGTACTGGTGCAAATTTAATTAATTTTTTTTATTAATATCACAAATTTTTTAATTGAAATCAATTTTTATTTTTTTCTGTGCGTTATCAGGCTGATTATCTGTGGTTTTCATGTGCAACGGCGTATTACTATCATATTTTTCAGGAGAGCCGAAACCCCATTCTAGATTAATCTACTGGCTAGGTGTTTAACTTTATTAACTTTGTTATTTCGTCAAAAAATCGGAATTGGTCGATCCTGTCCAGAAATTTTAAGAACCTATAAAGAGCGTTTAAATTTAAGCAATATGGCTGCAACATCTCATAATCGAAAAAAATGGACATATGCGGTTACCCATAAAAACCATATGTAAATGATTTGCCGCTTAGAGGAAAGAAAAAAACATATTTTATTTATTTTTTTCATTCTGATTGATAATGTGTGTAAGTGGCTGAGTGGTCTAGGACACTTTATTACGTTAGGTGAAGGGTATTGAACATTCGGCACGGCCAAATATAGCACTTTTACTTGTTTTTTTTTCACATTATGCAAAAAAAATTATTTATCATATGTTATGCATCAGTATTTTAATATGGAACAGACATTAAAATAATGCACAAAAAAAAAATTAAAGTAAACATACATATTTTTAATTTACATTCTTAAAATTTTTCAGTTTTCGATTTTCAGTTTCAAAATCTTAGCTGTCGTTTTAGCAGAATTTAATTTTCATTTAAGAAAAACTGATAGTCAAGTTTATCATTAAGTCCTTTAAAAAATCGACTTAATTAGAACCTTAAACTAAGGAAATAAAAAAACCCTTTGGCTGAAGATAATTTAGGTTCAAAAAATAGACCTATAATTGCAGAAAAAATCCAGAACAAAATTTAACTAGGATATACGTAAACTAATAATTGTCGTATTAAAATGTTCAATATTTTAAAGTCTTCCTTATTATTTGAACGGCTTATAGCTGAAGCGAACCAAGTATAAAAGAAAATTCGAAAATATTTTGATGTTAAGTTAGTGAACTCCCATTAATTTCTCTAGCCACTGACACGGGTTTATTACCATACCGCTAGGGGCGAAACACTTTTTGATTTAGTCCAGAACTTTGCAGAGAACTCGTACCAGTTTTGCAATACCTATATGTATTGCAGTAGATGCTCGGTTATATGAATACCCAGTTATATGAACATCCAGAATAGTGAACAAGAAAATTTTTACACATGAGGTTCTAAAGAGTGATCACAACCTATCTCTATTATGTGAACAACTTGCAATCGTTGATTTTTTTGTTACTATTTGTTGTAATGGGTGTTTTTTAAAGTTTCACAACTTTGAGCAGGCATCACTGCATTATTTGAGCACCCATTTAACAGCTGATAGTTGCTTATTGTTTAGTTTGCTTTGAAATTTCATTATGAATCGACTTATGACTTATTATGAGTCGAGCAACGCGCGAATTGTTGAAATTTTTAATCAAAATAATTCGGCAAATGGGCTGAAGTCCAAATTGATATTGATTTTGAATTTCCATTTGTCGAAACACCATTACATCCACAAAAAATACTGTTTGGTGCGCTTTATGGGCTGGCAGATTCATATGTCTTCAAAAACGATGAAAGTTCAGAATACAAAAAGTTGTTGAGAATTGGCGCCTTCTACACGCCAGCCGTGGCGGCCACATGGCAGAAATCCTATTTAAATTATGGACCAACAGCAAAGTCGCAAAATTATTGAAATGAATCGTGTGGAGGCCCGCAGGTGTCTTCTTAATAATAAGGATATATTCGGTTCAAAAATATTGCTGCAGTTATTTTACCCGCCCGTAGATCCTTGTAGCCCTGCTCTATTTTTGCAGTTCGGAAGACAATTTGCCTTCTACGTTTGTCCTTTATACGGGGGGGTGCTTTTTAACCACCATAATGGCTTTATTGCTCAATTGAATGGGAGATAAAGCCGTTATGGTCTTATCGCCCAATCATTGAGAGGTAAGGTCATATTTAAAATTTTGCGAAATGAGAGATATAGCCATATTTTTTTTCACAAATGAGAGACAAAGCCATACTTTTCCAGAATAGTGTTACGCATGGTGTCAACATTCTGTAAAAGGGAAAATCCTTAGTTATCATTGAAAAACATTTTTTTTATTCTTGTGACGCACGCAGGAAAACTTCATTCAGCGAAGCCACCTGCCGCGTCCTACTAGAGGAAAAATTCCCTAAGCACGGCCGCAGGCCGTCACGCAGAAAAACTTTAGTATGCGAAGCCAGATTTCAATACTTAACTTTAGTGTTAAAAATGAAATAAACTCCGAATTAAAAATGAAATAACACCCAAATTAAACACGCTATGAAACAAGCCCCGAATTTTAAAAATTTGTTGGGTGTTATTTCATTGGAGATTATTTCATAATTTGAAAACCCCAAATGAAGAATGAAATAATTCCCAAAAAAAATGAAAAACGGCCCAAAAAAATTGGAAGTTTTTTCATATGAAATAACACCCAAAAATGTAAGAAAAAAAATTGGGGAATATTTCATTTCTCGTTTGGGCGTTATTTCATTGGGGGGCTTTTCGTGGAGCCGAAAATGCAGGGACAAGACATTACAGAAATCCCTTAAAGCAAAAAAATATAACCGACTGCTTTCATGTACATTTATTATTAACAAACTAATTTAAAAATTATTTAAAATACTTCTTATTTTATATTGTCTCGATTATGTGAACTTTTCCATTTAGTGAACAGGCCCTGTCTAAATTAGTTCATATAAGCGAGCCGCTACTGTATATTTTATGAATTGATTCGGTTCAGCTCTGTTCTCTCCATTTAAAAGGTCCGTTTTTTTATTTGATGACAATAGTTCCTTTTATTAGGTATTCGTACTTTTGACAGTTTTGTCGCAATTTTGCACCGCCAACTTTGGGCGTTTAAACTAGCAACCAAAATTTAACAATCGCCTACTCAAAAAGATAAATTTGAATTGAAACGCTGAACTTTAAGGCAAAAAGTTGCTGTCAGAATTTACCAAAACCACAATAGGAAGAAGAGAGAAAAAGAAAAGAAACAAGTTAGAGTGCTATATTCGGCTGTACCGAATCCCTGATACCCTCCACCGACAGTTCGAATGTTTAAGGAGTAATATCTGTATGATGTTATTATTATCTTAAACTGTGACGATTTGTTATTAATTATGGTTTTAGGCGACTAAACTGTTTTCCGGTAGTAGGGTTTATATGGGGCCTAGGGTAAATTATGGACCGATCATCACGAAATTTCACAGCGTCATTTCTAGTCCTTTAAAACTGTGACGTACCAATTTCTGTTATGATAGCATTATTAATTATGGTTTTAGGTGTACTAAACTGTTTTCCGGGAGTAGGGTTTCTATGGGGCCTAAGGTAAATTATGGACCGATCGTCACGAAATTTAACAGTGTTATTTCTAGTCCTAAAAAACTGTGACGTACCTAATTTTGTTACGCCAGCGTTATTTTTTACGGTTTTACGCGTACTAAACTGTTTTCCGGGAGTATTGTTTATACATATTGCAAAATCTTATCTCATTCCGTGCCTTGTTCCAGCATTTATGTTATTTTTTGTAACAAAATTATCAATTTTTTTTAGGTGGTGGTTCCACATTTTGATTCATAGCTCTGGTCCTACTGAACCGATTTTGCTGGATTTCAATCCCAAACAGCTTAGGATAACTACAAGCAATTTGGCACCAAGTTTGTTCATTTCTTTTGAGTTGTTCGAAAGTGAGCGTGTTTTCAACAGACGGACATGGCTAAATCGACTTAGAATTACTCAAGGACCCAGAATATATATACTGTATGGGGTCTGAGATGAATAATAAAAAAGTTTCACACGGAATGACAAACTTAATATACCCTCTTCACAACTAATTGTGGTGGAGGGTATAATAAAACAAGTTTTAGGATTTTGAAAGAATAGAATACGATTTATTAATTGATTCTTGCGAGTGGATTGGATTATCGTTTCCTACGGCTGCTTAAATAACAAGAAGACATCGTTAAGCAAAAAATGGAAACATTAATTTTGACATTCAGGCCAATTTGACCGATGATTTTGGGTTTTTGAGCACATGAAACAGGATGAACATTTAGAGCATTTAGTATACATACAGTGTTGGCTACGGATATCTCTTAAACTAACTTATACTGATTAAGGACTTTTAAAAAACTCCAGTTGATTTTTGTCTCTAAAAAGATCTTCGGTTAAAGCTAATATGGGCGTAAAAGCGTTTAACAAGTTGACTTGATTTACTTTTTAAAAAGTTTCTAGATTTAACTTGGGATAAAAAATTAAGAAAGAAAGTCCTTTAAAATTAATACTATAGAGACTCCCGCAATTTAAGTAGATTTATAACTATAAACAGGAAAAAATGCCTGTCACCGAAAAACAGGCAATTAATTTTTGCTCAAGTTTCATTTGGTTTTAACTTACTTTTATTATTTTTTTCTTAGTGTATTTATAGTCTATTAAAAACTGTTTACAATTGAGTTCAAAATATGTAATATAACATTAACATTTTTTGTGTATTAAACTAGATATGAGTACAAGTTTATACAAAAAACATTTTATATGGATCAAATAGCACAAGATAAACAAACTTTTTTTTTTTGTGAAATAGTAAAATGAAAAAAATTGCAAGGCCAATTTAATATTGTAGTGTAAAAATTTGAAATAGAAAACTTTTTTTTTGCATACAAAAGTTAACATTTACTATTTATTAAATAAATTTTTTCACATCACGGGACAGAGTAGAGTGTAGAAATCTACTTATTTTTAATTATATTATATTTATTACTCACCCCGTAATTAAATATTCTTAAAGTCTTTTCTTTTAATTATTGCGTGTATAAAAATTTAATATTTTGTATGCATTTCATGATTTATATAATTTCTATACTTAATCTGAAAATTATTATTTGTCTGTCAAGTTTTTTTTTTTTCAAATATTAAATTTTTAATTGTTTGCCAATATTGATTGGTAAGTATTGGTTGCATAAATTATTGATTATGTTTGCGTCTAAAAAGTGGCAGTAAGCATTACTCGCCCAAGTGATTGAGTAAGTATAAAAGTGTAATCACATGCACAGTGATTTACTGACTAAAATTATTAAATTGCACTCGAGTGAGTCATTTGTGATGAAGCAAAATTTCACACAAACTTGCAGATGTGATTGAGACAGCCCCCAATGAATGAATGTGTTTGAAAAAACAGGGATTTAAATAGATGCATTTGTTTTAACAAATTTTTTAATACATTAATTGTTTTTTTTTTATCCTTTTTAAAATTTTAGGTGTAAAATTTAGACTCGTTATTTGAAACACATGGCAACTTCCAAAACTCTGGGTCAAATTGTCGCATTCGTGATTGGATGACTTCTATCGAAATCTTATTTTTTTGGGATCGCAGAACTCGATATCGAATAGCTTGTCATGGCATTGGATAACGAGGAGTCGATTGAATATCTTCTCTCGAAATGCCATTCGCTAAATGTTTTTGCAGACTAAACAAAAATTGCATTTTTCCCTTATTTGAATCTAATTCCCTTATACATTTAGTTAGGCATTGTTTTTGTTGCTGAAACTGTTTAAAATTCTGCTTTAAAATTGCACTAGTGTCCAGATTATGAAATTCTAGGAATGCAATTTTTGTATATTACTTGCCTTTTTTATATTTTATATATAAATACAAATACACCTACAGACAACTTCAAGTTGAAAAGTGCGTGGATTACAAAACAGAACAGAATTGCAGAGCACATGAAACTGTGTACTCTTCCCAAATCGTCTCACTTCACTAACCTAAACTCAAGATTTTCTGCAAACAAATTGCAAGTCTGGACAGGGACCAGTGATGGAAAACTAAAAAATTTAGATGGTACTGACCACCAAGCAAAATAGTACTTTTTCAATATTTTGGTATTTTATTCAAACATATTTTTTTTTTTTTGAAAATTAAAAAACTTTAATACGTAATTTTTTTTTTCTTGCTCATATCTCAGCCATTTATGAATCGAGCTGGCGAAATTTCAACAAAAACAAAAAATCGCGAATCCGACTCCAACATTTTTCGGCATAAAAATTTAATAATATATTCGAATCCATATCTAAAATATTGATTCGAAATTTTTACTGAATCCTTTTTTTGCTTTATTTAACCATTTAAAAGATAGTGCATTAAAAAAAGAGTTAAAAGTCAAAAAAGGACCCGTTTCATATACATTTAGCATTAAGGTTAGATTAGGAGTCGCAGTTGGAATATCAGCGGTTGGAGTCAGAGTTAGTACCTTTTGTTGACGACTCTACAGCCCTGGTTGTCATTGTAAAAAGATATGAACGCTGAATTTCTTAACCAAGAAGCATAACAAAAAAAGAGTACTAAAACGGAGATGGGGTACCATGGTATTTTTGAAATGAAAAAGTTCTGAAAATAGTAACATAGTACTGAATTTTCAATCACTGACAGGGACTAACCAAAAGTTGAAAAGTACAAATTAAAAAAAAAAAAACAAATTGCAGAGCACATGAGACTGTGTACCCCACCCCTTTCTAGTCTTTTTACCCTTGCAACGAACATTGCCAGTCTAGACAGAGACTAATTGTTTAAACACAAAAATAACAAAAATGTTTCATGCAGAAATGTTCTACCCATGTTTCATACCTTTGCTTCTCTGTCACAACGTGTGTCTGTTGTTAACTGTGCAATAAAAACATCAATTGCAATAAATTATCATTTACAAACAGAAGTATAAGAATAAAACGGAATAATATGAAAAAAATTGAATTATACTAAATAACACATTTGCACACATACAATTACCAAATGTTAAAAAAAAAACAAAATGATTAGTAAATAAATTAAATCATATAAAAAACAGAAAGTAAATAAAAAACAAAAAACATAAAAAATTAAGATTGTAGATAAATTAAATGCAAGCGGAAAACAAAATATCTGTAAAAAAAAGATTTCTAACTGATTTTTTAACAAGATTAAATACGAAAGTTTTAAATTGAAAGGTTGGCTACACTTTTGACGCCATTTATAAGGTCATTCTTATGTCTCTGACATACTGACACACTGTAATAAATTCTTTGCATGATTTCTATGTCAACAATTACCACTTCTAAGGCATAACAATACAATTTTTAAGGGCTCTTTAATAGATTTAATCAAAATAAAACATGCAACGACAAAACAACGCAAAATACAACAAGTATTTTCAATTAAATAACAATAAAAATCAATTGTTCAAAAAATAAAATATTAGAAAATAATGAAAAACATCTAAACAATTTAACATAATTAGTATTAATAAAAAAAAAACCTGAAGACTCGCATTTATCTGAAGGTTAAATGCTAGTTCAAAAGAAAAATTTTTACAAATTAAAATAATTTTTTTTTATTACCGTAACTGCTTTTTTCTTTTCATCTTTAATGTACCTAATTTGACCCAAGTTAATTGTATGAATACAAATTATAATTTTGCACTTGAATTGTTAACCAAAAAAAGTATCTAAATCAAACTAAATAAAACAAATTTTTTTATTGCTTTAGTCATCCATTCACTCACTGTCTTTCAATGTTCAGACATTTTCATACCCTCCAACACTAGTGGTGAATGAGGGTATACTAAGTTTGTCATTCCGTGTGAAATTTTGGTTTATTACTCATCTAATACCCGATTAAGTATATCGTTAACCACGTTACTAACAAAAAATGAGAAATCCGTTTTTTTATCCACTCCAATTTTTGCTCTCAAATAATGAAAGACATTTTATAAGAGTAAATCAAACGTACGATTAGAAATTTTAAATAGAATGTAAATTATTAAATACGTTTAAAATAAAAATGCAAATTTAAAAGAAGTTATGGGCTTGTTAGTAAATTAAACGTGAAAATTGCGAAAATTCAAAAAAGTTTGCTAAAATAGCGAAATACGCGAAAATTTTTTATCTAAGACGATGATTGCCTTAAAGAGCAACAAAACAGCAGAAAAATAACGAAAATTCGAACAAGTTTGCAAAAATAGCGAAAATTTTTAATACATGTTTCAAAAAAGTTATAAAATTAAATAAAAGTCTCTAAAATAATAAGGAATGGCAAAAATTGCAAAATTAGCGAAAATTAGCAAAAATTTGCTTACAGCGGCATGAAAGCAAAAATCGTTAAAGCTGTAAAGAATCAGAACATTTATAGCAAAAAATCGCTTCTATCGCGAAAAATTGCAAACTTGGATACAAAACAAAATGTCGGAAAATAGCAATAAAAAATTTGCAAAAAAAATAGGGAAAATTCGCGAAAAAATTTTCATAAAATTGATTGAAAGTCCCTTACACTATAAGAAATGGCAAAAATTCGGTAAAAATTGCTAAATGATGGCAAAGTCTTATTTTATATATATCTATATATATATATAAAAATAAGTGTACACTTTGATGTCACCACTAACTGCGAAAACGGGTTAACCAATTTCAACAAAAACGTTGGGGATAATCTGTAGATGGTTTATGTAAAGTTTGCATGCAATCGGCCCAGTGGTTCCGGAGATATGGCATTTAGATTTTCCTATATATTCTATCAACAAAAATGGGGGGCAATTTTGAACACCTTCGAAACGGCTTGGATGATTTTTATGAAAATTTGTATGTGTTTTTGTTAGAATATATCGTAGTTTATATTTTTTATCGCTAGAGGGCGCAAAATATGGCATAAGTTCCCCCTCCCTATATCTTACTAGCTTATCAACCAGTTTTCTTTAAATTTGGCATGCGGCCTATATAACATCTGAAAGAAAATATGGAATAGGGCGTGAAATAGGGCAAGAGGAGTAAAAGCTCCCCCTCCCTATATCTGTTTAACAAATCGACCAATTTTCTTGAAATTTTGCAGGAAAATAGTGTAACATCTGGAAAGAACTATTGCCTAAAATTTATATTATTTATGGCGTGAAATAGAGCAATAGAGGTAAAAGCTCTCTTCCCCAATCTTTTAAACTAATCAACCGGGTTTCTTAAAATTTGGCATGCAGACACTGTAACATCTGAAAGGAAATAGGGAATAGAGCGTGAGATAGGGCAATAGCGGTAAAAGAACCCTTTCCCTATATCTTTTAAACAAATGAGCAGGTTTTTTTTAAATTTGGCATGCAGACACTGTAACATCTGAAAGGAAATAGGGAGTAGGATAGGATGAAATAGGGCAATAGGAAATAAAATAGGAAATTTCGCAGCCACATAGTGTTACAGCTGGAAAGTACTATAGCCTATAGTTTTTATTATTTAGGGCGTGAAGCAGGAGGGGTAAAAGCTCCCTTCCCTATATCTTCTTACCTTATCAACCGGTTCTCTTGAAATTAACGGGAAAATAGTGCAACATCTGGAAAGAGCTAAATCCTATAATTTTTTTTTCTTCTTAACAAATCAGCCGGTTTTCTTAAAATTTTGCATGCAGACACTGTAACATCTGAAAGAAATAAGTTATATGGGAAAACAACGTTTGCCGGGCCAGCTAGTGTATATATAAAAAGAAGTGTACACTTTGATGTCACCACTAACTGAGGAAACGGGTCGACCGATTACAACCAAAACTTCAGGGAACGTTGGGGATAGTAGTGTAGATGGTTTATGTGAAGTTTGCACGAAATCGACCTAGTCGTTCCGGAGATATGGCATTTACATTTTCCTATATATTCCCATACAAATATCAACAATATGCCCTCTATTTCCGAATTATACCCGCAAGAAATTCATAATCGGAAACAAGCTAAAAAATTTACTTGAAATCGCTAAATCGGTTAAAAAATTAGCTTTAATAATGAAGAACATAAATAAAATAGAAAAGTAATTGGAGATGGGATTTTCTTTTATCAGATTTTCGATAACTGGTCGACATCGACTCAACTTTCTTATAAAATACCAAATTAGCCTCGAAGTGATGTAGTCGTCGAGTGCATGCAGACACTGTAACATCTGAAAGAAATAAGTTATATGGCAAAACAACGTTTGCCGGGCCAGCTAGTGTATATATAACAAGTTAAAGTGCTATATTCGGCTGTGCCGAATCTTTGATACCCTCCACCGACAGTTCGAATGTTTAAGGAGTAATATCTGTATGATGTTATTATAATCTTAAACTGTGACGATTTGTTATTAATTATGGTTTAAGGCAACCAAACTGTTTTCCGGTAGAAGGGCTTATATGGGGCCTAGGGTAAATTATGGACCGATCATCACGAAATTTCACAGCGTCATTTCTAGTCCTTTAAAACTGTGACGTACCAATTTCTGTTATGATAGCATTATTAATTATGGTTTTAGGTGTATTGAACTGTTTTCCGGGAGTAGGGTTTCTATGGGGCCTAGGGTAAATTATGTACCGATCTTCACGAAATTTCACAGTATCATTTATAGTCCTATAAAACTGTGACGAGCCAAAATTTGTTATGATTGCATTATTTTTTACGGTTTTAGGCGTACTAAACTGTTTTCCGGGAGTAGGGTTTATATGGGGTCCAGGGTAAAGTATGGACCGATCTTCACGAAATTACACAGTTTTATTTCTTGTCCTATAAAACTTTGATCTACCAAATTTTGTTATGATAGCATTATTTTTTACGGATTTAGGCGTACTAAACTGTTTTCCGGGAGTAAGGTTTATATGGGGCCCAGGGTAAGTTATGGACCGATCTTCACGAAATTACACAATTTTATTTCTTGTCCAATAAAACTTTGATGTACCAAATTTTGTTATGATAGCATTATTTTTTACGTTTTTAGGCGTACTAAATTGTTTTCCGGAAGTAGGTTTTATATGGGGCCTATGGTAAATTATGGACCGATCTTCACGAAACTTAACAGTTTAATTTCTAGTCCTATGTAACTGTGACTTGCCAAAATTTGTAATGATAGCATTGTTAGTTAGGGTTTTAGGCTTAATATACTGTTTTCCGGGAGTAGGGCTTATATGGGGCCTAGGGTAAATTATTGACGGATCTTCACGAAATTTCACAGCGTGATTTCTAGTTGAATGAAACGAATTTTTGCGAAATCTTATATCATTCTGTGCATTTTTCCACCATTTATGTTAGTTTTTGTAACAAAATTATCAATTTTTTTTAGGTGGTGGTTCCACATTTTGATTCATAGCTCAGATCCTATTGAACCGATTTTGCTGAATTTCAATCCCAAACTGCTTAGGATAACTACAAGCAATTTGACACCAAGTTTGTTGATTTCTTTTGAGTTTTTCGAAAGTGAGCGTGTTTTCAACAGACGGACAGACGGACAGACAGACGGACATGGCTAAATCGACTTAAAATTACTCAAGGACCCAGAATATATATACTTTATAGGGTCTGAGATGAATAGTAAAAAAGTTTCACACGGAATGACAAACTGAATATACCCTCTTCACAACTAATTGTGGTGGAGGGTATAAAAAGAAGTGTACACTTTGATGTCACCACTAACTGAGGAAACGGGTCGACCGATTACAACCAAAACTTCAGGGAACGTTGGGGATAGTAGTGTAGATGGTTTATGTGAAGTTTGCACGAAATCGGCCCAGTCGTTCCGGAGATATGGCATTTACATTTTCCTATATATTCCCATACAAATATCAACAATATGCCCTCTATTTCCGAATTATACCCGCAAGAAATTCATAATCGGAAACAAGCTAAAAAATTTACTTGAAATCGCTAAATCGGCTAAAAAATTAGCTTTAATAATGAAGAACATAAATAAAATAGAAAAGTAATTGGAGATGGGATTTTCTTTTATCAGATTTTCGATAACTAGTCGAAGTCGACTCA
Organism: Pollenia angustigena; assembly: GCA_930367215.1. Taxonomy (NCBI): domain Eukaryota; kingdom Metazoa; phylum Arthropoda; class Insecta; order Diptera; family Polleniidae; genus Pollenia; species Pollenia angustigena. The sequence goes on from OV884058.1 coordinate 11,686,830, forward strand.
ACTTTCTTATAAAATACCAAATTAGCCTCGAAGTGATGTAGTCGTCGAATTGATGTGACATTAATTAAAAAATTAATGTCGACAACGACTTACATAATAGAAGATAATATATTTATTAAAAACCGGAAAAAGTTCTTAAATACTTGATCTTTTGCGAATAAAAAACAAATTTTTTTGAAAACTTTTCTTGATACATTTTCATTGTACATAGTTACTTGTTTTTGTTAAAGTAAATATAAGTTCATAGAAACGTTTTGAACATAACTCTTTGAAACATTAATAAATTATTATTATTATTCCAGAAATGGAGAAATCATTCTATATTTAGTAAATCTGAGACATTTTAATACCAAAATTGCATTTATTTTTCAATATATAAGATACATACATAATTATTTTGTTTCTACTGTAAAATATGAAAAACGTTAGTTAAGTGGTTTTGCATTTCAGCTAACGATATACATTCTGGGTCCTTAAATATTTCTAAGTCCATTTGTCTGTTTAAACACGCTTACTTTCGAACAACTCAAAAGAAAATAACAATCATCCTTATTGTGTTTGGCGTATTTTAAATACGCCAAACACAATAAGGGTGAATATTGGTGTCAAATTTTTTCTAGGTATCCTAAGCAGGTCCTAATAAACGAAGTTGAAAAAGAAGATATATCCAAACTTTGCTACTTGGGCATTCTTTTAACAGTGACTGGGGACTTAACATACAACATAAAACCCTTCAAGTTTTTCTGGCCGCAAACTATTTCAAATGAGAGACTATGGAGAGAAACGCAACGAACTCCATAAATATTTGAATTCTAAGAAAAAAGTGGCGCTAGATTGTATATGCCTCGCAAGACCAATGGAGGACAGCAAAAGAAGCTCCATTAAATGGAATCCACAAAGAAGTTGTAGAAGGGTTAGACCGTCTCACATTTGGTGACGTCAAATGGAAATGGAAGTTGCCAGAAACAGTTTAAGCTGGAACAAGATTAAAGCATTAAAGCGGACAGAACGCAGTGGAACAGATTTGTTACGACCAGTTTGGGATTGGAATCCAGCAGCATCAATTGAGTATGATAAAAGTTAGGAATCCCAATGTGGAACATCGACCCTAAAAATTGATAATGTTATTACAAAAACTAACATAAATGGTGGCGGACTGCGCGGATTAATATAAGATTTTGCATAAATTCGTATGTAATTAGAAACCATATTACTAAATTTCGTGCAGATCTGTTCATAATTTACTATAGGACCCATAGAAAGCCTACTTTCAGAAAACCGTTAAGTACGCCTAAGACCCTTACGAATAATGCTTTCATTATAATTAGGTCCATCATAGTTTTATACGACTAAAAATCGCACTGTCAAATTTCGTGAAGATCGGTTTAAATTTACCCTAGGCCCCATAAAATCCCACTCTGGAAAAAACTTTAGTACGCCTAAAAACGTAACGTAACGTTATGTGGCCAGAAATAACACCATACAAGTTTTTGGTCAGTCCGTAATTTACCATAGGTCCCATATGATGCAGCCTTCTGAAAAGCACTGCTGTATTGAAATTTTGTCTAATTTAGTTTTTTAATGCCAGAATTCACTAAGAGGATTTTTAGTTTAACCTATTAAAAATATTTTAAAACTGTTAGGAATCATGACTTTTTATTCAAGTTAGGTCAAAGTAAGTTTTATATGACTAGAAATAAAAGCATAAAACTTACTGATGGCCGGCCACTAATTTATCATTTGTCTATGTTTTTTATAAAGATTATTTGAGAATTTATAGAGCCCACTCCTGAAATATTCTAACTGTCGGTGGAGGGTATCAAGGATTCGGCACAGCCGAATAAGTTTAGCACTCTAACTTGTTTTCTTTGAAATTTATTCAATTAGTAGAGAAGTAGAAGAATATTTTGTTATTAATACTCAACGAACTGTGTTCAAATTTGAAAACGAAATTAACCTAATACTAAAAAAAATAAATAAATAAGCCAGGGTGAGATACATAGAGGGGAAAAGATAACTAGAAAATTATAAATCTACTTTTTAAAGAAGAATATTGGGAAAATATGTTTGGCGAGTTAAAAGGTCAACGGTGTAATTTTATTGTTTTACTGAATTCAACACGCAATAATACTGATTTATTTTAAGGTTTTGGAAAAATCTATTTGTAAATATGAAAACAGAGTTTATCACTTGAAAGTAAAAAATTTAATAAAAGATTCATTTATTTTTGTTTTTAATAAAAACAAACGTCATAGTTTAAAGGTCAACTAATATTAAAAATAAAAAAAACGAAAATAGTAAACAAAATATATATTTTTACTACTCAGCTTACAAAAAAAAATCAATTCATTAAAAATAAACAATAGAAGTAACAAAAACGGGATTCAGACAAAAGTATTTGCAATTCGGCTGTTGTTAAGAACAAAAAATATGTTTAACTAATTAAAACTTTAAATCGCAACTAATTAAGCTTGAAAAAACCTTAATTCAGTTAAAATATTTGGACTATTCAGATAAAGAAATCTTAATTAAGCTAAGACTTTCTCTATTCAGCTGATGAAAATTCAATCATGATACTTGTTTTAAGTTAGCTCCATAAATATCTTTATAGTTGGAAAAAATCACGCATTGAAATAATAATAAAAACAAAATCCAATTTTTCCTAGAAATAAAGAAAATTTCATCAACATAATTAAAATGTATTTTAAATAAGAAAACTGCTAGATATTTTTTTGAAGTGAAGTAATTTTCTATAAAATTATAAAAAATTAGGATTGTTTCATTAAAATAATAATTTAAAATATTTTGTAATTCAGCTGCATAATTAAAAGCGAAAAATATTTATAAATTTATATGTGATATTTAATACAGAAAATCATACAAATCCGTTTGCAAGTCATCTTTCTCAACACGAAACACGAACACCACCCGGCTAGAACGCGGACTGTTAGAGTACTCATGTTATCCAGGGGTGGGACTAATTTTTAGTTTTAATAATTTTACAACTGACTGTTAAGCCTACATAAGGCAGATTCAGTTAATAAATATTAAAGTATAAAAAAAGAAACACCCTACAGTATAAAAAATTATATTTATAAAAATGGTGTACAAAATGTTAGCAATTTATAAAATGAGAAAGGCTGGGCCGATTTCTGTAAAATTTGAAAATACATCCGGAAAAGTCAGAAAATTGGAAAAATCGAAAATCGAGTTTTTGTATTAAATTTCGTGTAAAATTATTCCTTAATGGCTTTCCAAATCAAACAATAGAAAGTTCTTAGTGCAAATCATGGAAAATTGCGGAAAATGCGAAATGCGGAAAATTGGAAAATCTCTCCGTAAAAGTCGGAAATATCGAAAATTGATTTTTTTGTATGAAATTTTGTGTGAAATTATTCCTTAATGGGTTTTCTAATGAAAAAATAGAAAGTTCTCAGCCTCCTCTATGGTGTAACAAACACCGGCTTCGCTAACTAAAGCTTCTCTGTATAGCCGGCCTTTTTGCGGGCACAAGAATTTTCTGCTTTATGGTATAACAAGTACCGGTTTTTCTTAGTAAAGCTTCTAAAATCTGCCTTGTTTCCGAACGAAGGCCGACAACACAGAGAAGCTTTAGTTAGCGAAGCCGGCCTTTGTTATACCATAGAGGAGAAAATCCTTGCGCCCGGCCGAAGGCCGGCTATGTAAAGAAGCTTTAGTTAGCAAAGCCGGTATTTGTTATACCATTGAGGAGGAAATCCTTGTGACCGGCCGAAGGCTGGCTATGCAGAGAAGCTTTAGTTAGCGAAGCCGGTCTTTGTTATACCATAGAGGAGAAAATCCTTGCGCAGAGAGGCATTAGTTAGCGAAGCCGGTATTTGTTATACCATAGAGGAGGAAATCCTTGTGAGGCCGGCTATGCTTTGGAGTTTGTAAGCCGCGTGCTTCGCGATTACCCACCGGGCGCGCTCCCCTCCCCCCCCCCCCCCCCCCTTCCACCTGCTGTTACATATTTTTTCAACACTTGACAGTGGCAACTTATGCAAAATAATATGCTTATTTTTTTAAAGTTAAATGCATTTTTACTTTTATTGCTTTTGTCTGTAAAATTTTTTACATTACCTTTTTTTGCAGCCCTCCTACAGTTATCATAGAGGCGAATTTATTCTATTAAAAATACTTTTTATTTTTTATGTCTTATTTTGCTTCAAGTGTGTTATTTAGGAAAAATTCATGTGGAATTTCCGAATTCTTCATTCGGAACACTATTAAACATAGTAGTTTAAATTTAACCTAAAAAAAATTATATTTTTTAAGGTATTTAAGCAATCCTTGCATAATAAATAATTTTCCAAATATATTAAAAAAAAAGCTTAAACTAGGCGATTATATTTTACCTTAAAGCTGCATATTTTTAATACTAAGCTTATTTTTTTTTTAATGTTAAACACAGTTATTCCTCTTTTACTGACTGCGACATTTTCATTTTATAATTTTTTTTAAATTTATTTTTGCTAACTACTTGCCAAATTGCTTTAAAATTTAGGTTATGTTTTAATTTTTTTTATTCTCTTTTCCCTTCATTAAAAACTTAAATAAATAAATAAAAACTTATTAAATTTACTATTTTTTTTTGTTGTTTTGAATACAACCTTTTCCAACTACATATAAATATTTTTCACAAATTGCTGTACAACAAAATAAGCAAAAAAAAAAAAAAAAAAAAAAAATGCTGGGAAAAAACGCAATTTTCCTTAGCAATTGCAAAATTATAAAAAAAACCTTAAAAAATAGATAACAAAAGTAATTTACAATTCCCAGCTATTTTTTTTTTTAGAAAATTGCTTTAGCTTACTGCACTATGAGTTAAACTTCAAACAAATTTAGGTAAAAGTTAAATAAACTTTTATTATGTAGAAGCAAAAAACCCCCCAAAAACGCCCTCCTTTTATGATTTTTTAGGTTTGTTTTGGAAATTTCTAAGGGAGATAGTAAGAGAATAAGGAGGGTTAAAGGAAACAGGGTTGATATTTATTGCTTAAGTAAGTGTTACACATTGATACCTCCTTTATTGTTGTTATTGTTTTTAGTGCAAATGTTTATATGTGCGTGTGAAAAAATCCATGGTAACAAGTGCATTTACAAATCCTACTAAAATAAAGGAGTGCAGGCCCAAAAGTTTTTTGAAAAGAGACTTGACAAAGCTTTAAATGTATTTTAAGTGGCTTAATTTGTTTGGAATTCTAAAAAAGTTATAGGTATATTTTTTTTAAAAATATATGTAATTAACTTTTGAAAATCTTTTAAAACTCCCCCTCGTCTAATGACCAAACAATTGTTTATGGTATAGAAAAGTATTAAAATGCAATGAAGAAAATCGATACTACTAACTAAGGTTTTGTTATTCTTTTTTTTATTATTGTTATTGTTGCTTTTTTCAACATTTATTCGAATAACAATGAATAAGAAATTAGAGTCTTTATATGTATGTACATATTTGTACAAATAATTGTTACTATGTACAGGGTGGGCCAAAAGTCACGCCTGCGTGTAAAAATATAATAACGTTTTTGTTTATTATTATTTTTTATTGTTGATCTCAGCTCAGTTTGGGGCTCGTTAACATACACTCGGTCTTTATGATAACCCCTTAGAAAATAATGAGGGGCAGTTAAGTCTGGTGAACGAGCTGGCCAATTGAATTCTGAATTTCTTGAGTTAATTCGGCCTTCAAAAATTGGAAAAATAAAATTCTAACACTTTGGTTCGTTGCTCGGTCGTAAAATTTAGCATGGTAGTGTAACACGGTTCGATGAGTAAAATCTAAAAAACATTAAAAATAATAATAAACAAAAAAGTTATTAAATTTGTACACTAAAAAAATATGGCAACATAGCTGCAAATAAAATGTTTGCAAAACACGTGCTTTTTTAACTTAAACTATAAATAAAAAAACAAACGAAGGACAATTCCAAAATTTCCTTAAATTAAATAATCAACATAGTTGATTTTAAAAGCACTTTTTTATTTTAGAGACCTTATTTGATTTAAGCGTTTTTTTTTATAAAATTTTTCTGAATTTCGGTTTTATAAAAACAGCGAATTTTGTTATTCTAATGATTTCAGTTGATTTTAGCTGCCCACACGAAGGATTTGTGCGTGTGATTTGTTCGTGCTTGACGTCTTGTTACTTGTTAGTGGGTCTGTGAGCGCACGAATCAAAAGTAATTCAATGGCTTCACCATGAATTGCCTATGAGTTTATGACTTGACTACGAGTTGACTAAGACTGGAATATGTCTTCAGTATAAAAGTCAATTATTAGACTTTACCACACATACCTTTATTTTCACTATGTATGTAATAAATAGTAATTATAGCAATAAAAAAATAAGACTTTATAGCACTGAAAGTTATATCGGTAAAAAAGAAGTTATGCGTGTCCCAAGCTCTTTTTATACCCTTCACCGAAGGTAAAAAGGGTATACTTATATAAGTAATTTTTGGGGATTCAGTATTTCAGTTATAACTCAGCCATTTTTTTAACCGATTTGACAGATTAATTAATTAATTTTGGTCATAACTTTTTTGTATCTGAACAGATTTTCCGAGTTTTTTATAAAATATGTTCTATTAAAAATTTCCGATATTTTGGTATATAAGTCATATCCATAGGACGTATGGCAGCCCTAAAATTTTGATGTTTTTTAGCCCATTTTTCAAATCGATATATCTCGATTCCTAGACGTGACCCAGCGAAACGCCGGGACACGTATAACTTATTTTTTACCGATATAACATTTCCCGTTGGTTTCATCCCATCCCGATTTTGACTGTCGCATAGTAAAATCTTTCCTTGTAGATTCTAAAGCCCTTTTAACCCTTATACAGTGTTCACAATTTTTGGCCTACTTGTAGCCTTAGAAGTCATTGTAACGTTAACCAAAGTTCCATATAAATTTTTTTATTCTACCACTAAAATAAATAACCTTTTTCTTAAAGCAGTTTTTTTTATTTATATATTTAACCATAAAATAAAACAAGAACTCTAAAAGAAATTTACAACAATTGCGTGATTTATAGCAAAAAGACAAAAAAATTCAACCATGGGTAACTCACTACTCACCTTAAAACTGAAGAATATTTAACTAACGGTTTATTTTTAACAACAAATACTTAATGGAATCTTATTAAAAAAAAAAACCTTTACAAAATTTAATTTCGAACACCATTGGTAAATGACATTTAAACATGCTCATGATTTTCAAAAAAAAAAATTTAAAAACGAGATGTCTAAGCTCTTAAGATGAAATGGAGGAAATAAAAGAAATATTTAGCTGGTAAGAACAGAATTTGAAAGAAAATATCTGTCTATAAAACCATAAAAATAAAAATTATTTTACAAATAGCTACTACCACTTCTCTTCAATGTTTATATTAAGCATAATTTTTTCCATGTCCTCTTTACAAAGTTGCTGGTGAATGGGAAAAGAAATAAATTTTATAAGTAACAATTTATAAAAATAGACAAATACATATAAAACGAATTTGTTGTTCCCTTCTTTTAAATTAAGTTTAAGTAAAACAAGAGCTTAAAGCTTCATATGTAATTAAAAGTTTAAGTGTAGGTTAAGCTATAAGCTTTTGCCAAGATTAACCTTTAAGGTATGGTAATGCTTAAGCTATAAGATTTAGTTAAGCTCAAGGTTTAGGCTTTAGTGTGGTTCAAGCTTTAAGCTTTAGTAAAACATACATTTTAGAAAAGCTTACGTATAGCTTAGGCTTCAGTGTAGCTACAACATTAGTTAAGCTAAAGCTTAAATTTTAAGCATTACACTAGCTTAAAGCTGCAATATTCAAGCATAGATGTCTACGTAGATACATATAACAAAACTCTTCATTTATGCTACCTACACTGAAGGGTGTTAAATATAAATGGTAACAAATAATTTGTGATCAGTTGGACGGAACGCCTTTATAACTGTCTTGTACGTCAGAGCTTAATTTTTTTTTTCTATAACACGTATAAACTAAATATTTTTTTTTCAATCTTCTTAATTTGTTATTGTTATTTTTATTGCTGTGTGGCAGTTGTTCTGATTCTTATGCCAGTATTTAGTGTAGAAAGATAAGAAAGAATTGAGGAAAAGAGGCACAAGTGTTTCATGATTTCATTAGAAAGGTTAGTAAACTAACACACCAATAGCATTATGACCAGCATACATTTTTTAGTGTAACAAAAAATATTTTTTCTAATAATTTTTTTAATAAATTTAAAAAATTGATTTCTTACGACTTGGGTGTTAAGAAAATGAAATTTAAAATATCATTAATTTAAGAAGGTCTAAAGAAATGGATATGAGTTACAATAAATTGTTCTGCGTTGGAGTATTGAAATCGAAGGCGTGGGTGTTAGAATTTTTCATATAATATTTTGATATCTTTGTCATATTCTAAGATTTTAGCTCTACTTTACCTTTTATGTTTCTGCAAAGTTCTAGAGCTTTTGCTGTAGTACAGCTTAAGCTTATAACGTTAGTTATACTTAATCAAAAGTCATAAGTCAAGTCAAAGTTAAATCATGGTCAAGTCATCGTTACATTATGGTCAAGTCATAGTCAATTCATAGCCAAATAATAGTCCAGTCATAGTCATTGTCAAGTCATAGTCAAGTCTTAGTTAAGTCATTGTAAGTAATAGTCATTGTCAAGTCATAATCAAGTCTTAGTCAAGTCATAGTCAAGTAATAGTCAAGTCATAGTCAATTCATAGTCAAGACATAGTCATAGTCAAGTCTTAGTCAAGTCAAGTTAAAGTCAAGTAATAGTCATTGTCAATTCATAATCGAGTCTAAGTCAAGTCTTAGTCAAGTCATAGTCAAGTCAAGTTAAAGTCAAGTCATAGTCATAATCAAGTCTTAGTCAAGTCATAGTCAAGTCATATTTAAGTCAAAGTGAAGTCATAGTCAAGTCATAGTCCAGTCATAGTCACATAATTAAAGTTAAAGTCAAGTTATTGTCAAATCATTGTCAAGGCATGGCCAATTCATTGTTAAGTCATAATCAAATCATAGTCAAGCCATTTTCAAGTCATAGTTTAGTCGGAATACGTTCTTAACACTGTAGTTTTGCAAAAAAAATCGCTGAAATTGCAAATAATTTTTTTAATAGTTAAAATTGGATAATAACTAATATTGAAAATAATCTCTAAGTTTGATAAAATCATGTTTAGCCTTAAAGCGATAAAGCTTTAAAGAGTTAAGATCATTAACGTTTATATATGTCGTGTTAACTGAGTTTTTTTAGTGTTAAATTGCAAATTAATCAAAATTTTCGTACTTAAATACAATTCAATGCCAGTGTAAACGTTGTAACTGTCATTATCCTAAATGTAAATGTTACTTATTCCTCTTAAGCTTTTATTGCTTTGTAACTATTAATCTTTTGGAAAAGTTTTTAGTTTTTCTATTGTTTTTATTTTAAACCCAAAGGCTTTTGGCTTAATAAATCATTTAGAAATTTCTCAGCGTTAGACAATTTGTGGGGCAAACAAATTCTATTGTTTTTCTTTATAGAGATCTGTAACTTGTCTCGTACTGAGTCTATTATGGTTTGTTGTAAGAAGACTAACTTAATATTCCTAGAATTTTCCAAACTATTTTCATTAATGTTAATAACTTTTCTTTTAAGCCACCTTTAACTCACGTTTTCTCATTTGATTTTGTTTTTCTAACTTTTTATTTTTAACTTAAAGCTGGAGTTTATGTTTGTAGGTCTTGACTGTCTTTCTAATACAAACTTTTAAAACTTTAATCCATTGAGGGAGGTTTTGCTCCCACATAACACTTTTTATTCAATAACCAGCAACAGCTACAACAACAATTTGTAGATGTTGTTGTAACTCTAGAGGTTCTGTGGCTCAAATATCCAATCGTGACAATGAAAACATGGTTTTTTAAGTTTGAACGAAAAAAAAACAGGTAATAGAATTAATGCGATAAAGAATTTTAGTCGATTAATATGTTAAAAAAAACTTAATGATTTTTTAGAAATGATAAAAAATGTTTACTAATCTTTAAAAATATAGGTTAAATGTGTTTTAGTTCATAAACAGAATGTAAGCTTCAAGCGGCAGGCGGCAGGCCAAAAATTGGTTAATATTGGCATTTTGTTAAATACTTCAAATATATTTTCAAAATTGTTTAACTATCGGGTGATTTTTTAGCTATTATCTTTTTGGCAACACTGGTTTAAACAGCTGACGCACGTTTCGTGTTTTGTTTCACTGTCAAACATCTTCAGTTGGGTCTATAATTTAACCATGAATCGTCTTACAAACGAACAACGCTTGCAAATTATTGAATTTTATTATCAAAATGCGTGCTCTGTTAAGAAAGTTCATCACTCGCTTCTTGTGTTCAGCGACGAAGCTCATTTTTGGCTCAATGGGTACGTTAATAAGCAGAATTTTCGATTTTGGAGTGAAGATCAGCCAGAAGCATTGCAAGAGCTACCAATGCATCCAGAAAAAGTCACAGTTTGGTGCGGTTTCAAAGATGATGCGAGTCGTAACGTAACTGTGAATGGTTAGCGCTACCGCAAGAGCTTGACTTGCATGACATGTTGTTTCAACAAGACGGTGCCATATGACACACAGCACGCTTAACAGTGGACTTATTGAGAGGCGAGTTCGGTGAACATTTTATTTCCCGTTCGGGACCGGTCAGTTGGCCGCCTAGATCGTGCGATTTAACGCCTTTAGACTATTTTTTGTGGGGCTATGTTAAATCTTATGTCTATACACACATGCCCGCTTCAATTGACGCATTGGAAGACAACATTGAAGCATTTATTCATGAGATACCGGCCGAAATGTTGGAAAGAATATGCCAAAATTGGACTAAGCGGAGGGACCATTTGAGGCGCAGTCACGGTCAACATTTGCATGAAACAATCTTCAAACATTAAATTATATGGACCGTACTATCGATTCAAATAATGATTTCATGCATTTTTCTGAATTTTATGTGTTTTTTTTTAAACTTTCCTATAGCTCTTAAAAAATCACCCATTACTTTGTTTGTTGTGATATGATTTAATCTTGTTACTTCAAAGCTTTTTGGAAGCTCAAAAATTACCGAGTTCTAAAATGGATTAAAAACAATTCTTACTGCCTGTTCAACAATTTCGAACTTTTTTGTTTGTTACTTAATTTTTTTTAAAAGCCTGCTAAGTTTTATCTCTGTCATTTGTTTAAGCAAAGTGCGAAACTGGGGTATAATTCTAACAGTCGTGATCGAATACCTTTTCGATTCGAAAGAAATTTTATTTCTAATTTTTTCTGTCGATACTAAACGAATCGAAATTATTTTTTCAGTGTTGTGTTAACTGAAGTTTATGTTTAACAACACTAAAAGATTAATTTCGATTCGTTTAGTATCGACTGAAAAATTTACAAATAAAATTGCCTTCGAATCGAAAAAGTATTCGATCACGACTGCCAAAATTAGCCCCCTGATCGCACTTTCCGTACGGAATCAAATGTTTTTGATTTTTGTTTTTTTAATTGTATTTGAGATGCTTTTTGGTAATTTTTGACATAAGCTTAAGCAAGCTTATGCATGTAACAAAATGCTAATTTTCTTTTAAATATAAAATTTCATCAACTTTATTCGTCTAAAAATTTGTTTTTTCTTATTAACTTTTTTTTTTTAGCGTTTTAAGCACTTTTACTTGAAATTTTTACAATCAAGTGTATCTTAAAAAATGACTAGCTCAAATACTGCTTGCTGCTCATGAATATTTGCCAATTGACCTTAATTTTCTAAAGACAACAACAACAACAATTTTTACAATTTCTTTTTTTTTACTATTTTCTTGTTGGTAACATTTAATTCGTTTAATTCTCTAGTATAAACACTTTAATTTAACAATTTCAAATATGAAATAATCCAACAAACACTTAAATAATAAATGCTTTACTTGTAGTGGACACGATTATATACATATTTACTAAATTTACGCTTGGTTTTAAAAATAAATGAAGTGTCATTTTGACATTCATGACACTGACATTGACATTCAATTTTAAAAAACGTTTGCAGTTAAAAATTGTGACACATATTTTGAAATTTCACACCATTTTTTTATGGTATAATTAAAAATATTAATAAATTTAAAAATGCTTTCTTTTAATTACAGATAATTTTAATTATATATAAATATATGCTGACTCTATTGGGTGTTTGATTTTGAACACGATTTACCAGATATTATACTATGCTGATGTTTAAAAAATGGCCAAATCGAAAATTGCTCTTTATGCTGCTGGCGTAACTTGTTTGGGTTTTATATGTTTTGCTTTAGCTTCTGCCGCCATTGGTATACCTATATGGGGCTATTATGAGTCACCCACGGGAGTTTATGACTACGATCATGGCTATTTTGGGCCTTTTAAGGTCTGTAAACAGTTAGCCTATAATAGAGAGAAATGTGGCACAGATGTTTCGAAATTTAGGTTATCATGTAAGTAAAACTTTTGCTGAATAAAAAATCTCTTTTTTTTGACATGTTTCTCCTTTATCTCTTCTTAGCCGCCATTTTTATTAGTGGCCTTTTTGCCATTTTAAGTTCTACAGCCTTTGGTTTATTCTGCTTATTGTCAGTTATACAAATTGCCATGATTTCCTCAAGAGAAAAAGTGGTAATGTCTTACACTTCTCTAGTAATGACCAAAATGGTTTTTGCCTTGATAGGAGGTAAGTTTTTGATTTCAATTTCTGGTAACTGTTATATGTATATTTATTAATATATTTTTTTAGGCATTTTGGCTTTGGTAGCCACTGTTATATTTGCTGTACAAATTGATGAATCTGAGAAATATGGTTTTCGTGTATCACGAGGAATATCGTTTTATTTGCAGGTAGATACAAATTTTGTTTAAGTTAATTTCAAAATAAATTTCGAAGTTCCAGTTTAGAGACAGTTGTCTAATTAAATTAAATTTTCACAAAAAATTATTTTAAGAAAATCGACTTGAAGTTGAAAAAAAGATATTAATTGTAAAAAGTTAATTATCGCCTAAATTAGAAACTAATAGGGATATATTAAAATCCTTTGAGAGGATTTAATGTTAGAAAAAAAACCCAACGCCATTTTTTTCAATTCGAGAGGCCTGTGATGCTTTAAAAATCAATTTATCAATTTTTGAAATTTGGAAAATTTAAAATTGTTAGAAAAAATAAAAAAAAAAAACGACAAACTTGCCAACATTTTTCGAACTAAATTTCATAAATTTCACTGGTCTGCAGAAAAAATCGCCTTTAAATAAAAAAAAATAGGAGTGCTTTATTCGGCTATGCCGAATCTTACATATCCTTCACCATGGTGCGTTTAGAACAGTAAGTTATTAAAATACCGTTCTTTAGATATAAATATATCTATTTTGTGCCACGCCCACTTATCCGATCCCTCCTACATTTTGTTGGATGTTGTGTACTGACAACAGAGATGCTTGTACCTTATTTGGAAAATTTGGCTTTGCCGTTCTCCAAGTTAAAAAAATTTAAAATCAGGTTGAATTTCAATAGCAAACAATTCCAGACTATATGTTACATAAATATATAACTATCGAGTCCCCATCATATCTCGGGTGTTCGAAACCCCCATTTCAACGGACAAACGGACATCGTCAAATCAACTTCGCTCCTCATAAGGACCTAGAATATTAATTAATTGTAGAAATTACAAACGGAATGACAAATAAGGTGGTTATGCTTCATATCTTATGAACGATTTGTCCGATTTTAATCGGAGCACCAACAAATGATTAGGAATTTCTTTTAAGTCGTCCAAACAAAATTTTTTTTATATGTAGTTATTGTCTATTTTAGTAGACCTTTGTAATTATTAATTATTAAAAATTATTTGTTCGGCTTGAGGTCTGATAATGGTCTGAAGATGATCAACGAAGTTGGTTGAATTATTGGAAAGAAAAATGTATTAAAAGGCAATAAAAATGAAATTAAAACTAAATCTTATTAATGCAATTTTTTTACTCCCAACAAAACCTTTGAAAATTTAGTTGTTTTTTTTTTCAACTATTTCCGAGTTACATATTTAGAAATTAGTGTTGATGAATTTTTTATCGGAGCCCGATAAAAAAAAAATTAAAACGGATTTGATAAACGCTTTAAAATCTTTGTATAGCACATGTTTTTATTTAAAGGCTCGAAATTTTTTTGTTTTTTTTTGCAGACCAGTGTAATCAGAATGTAAAACTGCTAAATTCGAATATTTTAACTTCCTTTTGTATATGCATAAAGATTTTGATACAAAGACTTACTAGCTGTTTTCACAACACAAGTGATTGAAAGTGTAAGAAAATTTATATGAAAGCACTCAGTTTCTCAGTTTCTTGAGTGTTTTCATATAAATTTTACTACATTAATTCGTTTTAATACAAAAATGTAGTTTTTATGGTAAGTTCGAAAAATCGAACTTAATTTCGAAAATTCGAACTTAATTTCAAATTGAAAATTTTAATACTAAAATAATTTTTACACTCTTTGTATTAAAATATCATTTAAAATTTTAGGTTTTTATTTTATTTTTCTCATTTTTTTCGAGTTTTAAAAATTTTTAAATTTAAACAAATTTCCCATATGTTTCATATATATTTATTTTTTTTTATTAACAGATTGTTGTTGTTATCTTAAGTATACCCTTATTTGTCTTGGCTTTATACGATGTTTTATATTCCAAAAAGCCTGGTGGTGATCCCACCATGCTGATTGATGCTGCCTCGCCCTCATCGGCAACAACGATAAATAATCCCGGTTTTAAAGAACCGAGAACTAAAAATGGTAAGTTGATAAAAAAAAAAATCAAGCTAATTTCAGTTGTATTAATATTTTTTTGAAAAGGCATTTCAGTGACCGATGCCTCGGGCAAACCATATGCTGGCATACGCAATGGCTCCGGCAGTGTGGCCTCTATGAGTACTATGGTCACCAGTGTTTCCAATGGTTCCACTGTGGAATCTGTAACACGCTCCCCCTTAAGATCAAGTCTAAAGAAACCCCGACCTCGGCCAGAAAATACCTTGGGTATACAAAATCCTGGCTACTCGGGGTCAGGTAATTCGCCACCAATGCGCCGTAATGGTAGTGTTAAGAAAGTGCGAATTCAGACCCACAGCACGGAAGTTTAGTAATATGTATATTATCTTTATTATATTTTGATTTAAAAAAAAGACTGTGTACGGACAAAGTTTTAAATGGTTAAAAATTTGATAGATGTGTTAAATTCTAAAAACTTTTTTTTATTAAAAATTTGTAAAATTTAGTAAAAAAATTTCTTTAAGTTTTGTTTTTATGTATGTATGTTGTCTTCCAAATAGAAAAAATTTTTGCTAAATTCTCGTTTAAATATTAAAAATTGTACATCACCAGTCAAAATGAAAAATTTCGAAAATTTTCGAATTCGTGTTAAATCCGTCCTTTAAGCCAGAAAGAGATATTATTACGAAAATAAAAAGGCAAATGTATTTAATATTTTTCTGTCAAATCCTCTATATATTGATTTTATATAATTTTTTTTTATATCGGGGAGCTGTCAGTTAAAGATTTTAAAATTAAAGTAATAAACCAACGACCAACCAACTTTTTAATCCACAAATTTTATCTATATATGTATATGGAAAATTATTGCAATATTTTCTTTAAGAAAATAAATATGTATGACAGGTTTTTTTTTATTTATTTTTTGTTTCGAATAAAATTTCTTCGAGTGTATAATTATGATCATTAAATGTAGTTAATTAAATTTAAGCATGCACAAACAAGATCTTATTTATTTTTAGTATTTACTTTAAATAATAAAATAAAGTTATAAATAATTGTTAGTTTTTGTATAAGAGAAAAATATAAAAAAAACCGAACATGTGTAATATTTTATATAAAAACATTTCTTTAAAATAAAGTTCAGTTTAAATTTCAAATACAAAAAATATCAAATATTATTAAATATTTTAAAGGTTTTTTTTTGTAATTTTTAAATATTTTGTTAGTTTTATGTTAAATAATATTATAAAATTATTATAATATATTTAATTTTAAAAATTTAAATAATTGTTATAAAATATTCTAGTTTTAAGTTGAAAAAACTTGAAAAATAAAGAAAATTATTTAATAATTTTATTAAATATCAAAAGGAATTTATAAAATATGTTTAGACTTAATTTAATGAACAAACATTTAGTTTTAAAGAACTTCTATCTGATCAAAAAAACTTTAGTCCAAAATTTTAATAAAAACTGAAATATTTTTCGAAATTTAAAAGAAATTTATTAAACGAAACCAAAATTTTAAGGAAAGAAAAAATTAACCAGTTTCGCCATGCAGCTATTAGACCTTATTTTCGAATTAATAAAGGAATACAAGTTCTTAGCCCAATTACCTTAAGGCCCAAATACACTGATCAAAATACTCATCAAGCATTGTGGTAGTAACCCAACAAACACGGAGGTTCGTTTGATAATGATTTGAAAATCATAGCGTTCTCAACAAAAAGGGGAAATTATTTTCAAATTGAAAAATGCCTTTATTTTCAACTTGCTTTCAAACGTAATTTTCAAATGTGGATTTTAATACCATGTGGAACGTAAATAATAAAACATTTAATTTTTTTAATCTAAATTCATTATTTATTTAAATACACTGTGAGATAAACATTTGGCACATATCTAAAAGATGAAATAATATTCTTTCCGTCCTCCAATTCTAGCAACGAATAAATAATTGGCTCCCTTTTATTTTGAGAATTGTAGCACCGCAATCATACAACAAACTTTTAATTTCTTCACTTTCCCGTGTTATTTTTCGTAATTCTTATTTTTAATCCTTGTAATTACATACTCACAAATAATTTTTTATTTTTCACAATAAATAAATCGTTCACTTGCAAAACACATTTAACCACGAAGTGAAAATGTAGCTCCAATCGCCATTTTTAATGTTTACATTTATATTTCGCTTAAGTATTGCCAAGTTTAGTTTTTGATTGAATTTAACATTTGATACCAATTTGACATCAAATTGATAAAACATTTGATGTCAAATGTTTATTTTCAAATCATTATCAATCAAAATATTTAGATATAACGGAGAATATTACTTCCAGCAACCGTACACGAGTGAATTCGCCTGTTGTACAAGCATTTGATAAGTGTATTTAGCCCTTTATACAAAGCTGCATACTTTAGGGCTCATTAGATCCATATTTAAATAACTAAAACATATTAAAGCCTTACTAAATACTAATCATAATTTTTATTAGGAATTCATATTCAAATTCTGCATGTGAAATTCATCTACATATAACTGAAATTTTTTTTCGAAATTCTTGTTATTAAAAAATACAAAATACTTGAAAAATAAGGCCTTCGTATACCTAAAATTCAAGTGAAAACATTTTACAGAATTTCTAAAGGCTTTCAAAACAAAACTAAACCAAAGTTTACAAAAAAAAATTTAAATCGCTCTTAAAAATAAACACATATCGCTCTGGCATTTTTGAGCTTAAACATGTGGAATTTAAGAGGTTTTAAACTTTTCTAGCCAATAGTTAAGAAATTTTTAAAATTCTCGAAATAAAAATCACAATAAAAACCACCAGTACCACTGGTTAAAGATTGATGTTTGACTGTTGGCTGGCAGGCACCGCAGTGGTGCAGAGGTTTGAACTTAACGAATTCTGATGATTCTTGAAACATGTAAAAGCAACCAAGGTTAGAGCCCCAGCTCAGCCAAGAAAATTATCAATAAATTTTAATAAAAATTTCCTGTTGTAAAAAATCCTTTGATGAGCTCAAGCCTAACTAAAAAAAATATCTAAAATCACAGCTATATTTAATACACAATTTCCAAATCAGCTTGCAAAATTGCCTTAAAAACAGACGTTGCCAATAAATGAATTCAATGATAAAATGACGTTTTGAAAATGAACTAGCATGTGTGGCATGTTTAAACAGAAAAGCAAATGTCATGAGATTCGGCAATTTTCGCAAGCCACTACTTGCTGGTGTCAATGGAGCGTTATAGAATTTTTAATTTTTTTGCAATAGAATTTTTAATTTTGTGTATTGTACAATTATATCGCCGATGTGTATGTGATATTCAAAGGTGGCACAATAAATTGGCAACAATCAAAAGACTTTTGGTTTTTATTGCATAACGAAAATAAGTACAATATACTGTGACATGTGTTGACAACATTGTTCATTGTTTGTTTTTCCGCAAACACATTGTTTATTTTTTTATTGGTAATGTTTACCTTTTTATTGAATGAAAGTTGAGCCATATTTTAATTGAAAACATTGTGTCACTTATTGCATAATACATATAGGAAAATATGGAAATAATATGGCGAATAGCATAAACAAAAATATTGTATAATGGATGGAGCGTTTTAGAAGGTTCCTTAAAATGCTAACTCAATTTAAACCATATTCGAATTTCTGCGTCTGTAATTTCTAATACATATGTATATTAACAAAATGTTAACTACAATTAAATAGTTTCCACGCGATTTCTTTTAAAAAGCTTTTGAATTTTTCAATTCCCGTAGTTAAGCTCCAATACAGGTTGAAGACTTTGCTGCAGTCATTCTAAAACAATTAATAGTCAAGACATAGTTCATTTCTCTTTGTCAGCTACTCACCAGCAGGTGTCGCCACAACTACACTTATTGGAAAATCCGCAATTTCTTTAAGGTTTTAAAACAAAACGTTATTTCATCACATGTATCTTTGAGATTATTTTTTAAACCAATTCTAAATATTTAAAACGCAAAAAACTTGCTTTAGGAAATTTTTTCATTTGTTTTCAAGCATTAGTTTAATGCTTTCAATCATTGCATTTTAGAACTAAAACTGAACTAGTTAATAAACTTGGATCTAAACCAGTTATTAAACTAGAAATGGAAATAGAAATTATTTGAAACTTTTCGAACACCGCCTTCGCTAAATATTAGTAAATTTTTAAAATGAAAGTGCCAAAAAATATGTTTGTTTAAGTACATATGTAAATATATTCGGTGATCTCTATAGGTAAAGAGAATGGTCGAGTTTGAAAGTTAATTTCTAAAGCTATTCTATGATACCAATATTGCCGAAAATGGACAATTAATATTGAAGATATAACAAAAAATGTATCCATAATTAAAAGGCCACTCACTCGGGATTAGGGATGCTAAATGGGACCAGGTTTTATGAAGCCCGGGATTCGGGATTTTTAATTCAAAAGAATGGGATCCCGGGACAGATCGGGATTTTATATATAAAAGCCAATTTTTAAAATTGATATAATTATAATTTAATGTTTATGTATAAGTATTGAAACAAGTCTGTGGCATTTTGACAAAACATCTTAAGTCGAGATAAGATAGCAAAAAAGATTTTTAAAAAAACTCGGTGAAAAAATCATTTTTATTATATAATAAAATAAATCAAAATTAAAGAAAAATTTCGTTTATAATACAAAATTTTAAAAACTTAAACAAAAATGTTTTTTGAATGAAAATTCGCATGATTAACAACATTTTTTCAACTTTTTAAATTCGAGTTAAGATGTTTTGTCAAAATGCCACAGAAGTTAATTCATGAAGAAAATTAAGCTCATTACAAAATACAACAGTTTAATGTATTCTTTTAAAGTAATATGGAAGAATTATGTATTAATTTATATTTTAAAAAACTTCTAAAACAAATTAATGACGTCTGATAATCGATACTTTATTTTATTACAAACATATACTGCCGACGAAACCAATGTTCGCATTCAACACTTCTGGGTGGTATCGTAAATAAATAGCTACGTACATACATATATGCTATATGACAATACAGTGTAAATTCGATAATCCGGACTGCACTAATCCGGAATATTCGGTAATCCGGACAGAATTTTGCAGCTCATTTCATATTCTATAATCCGGATTGATTGCAACTCTATAGTCCGGATTGAATAACACCCGTTTTGATTTGTGTTTTTTTTATTCAAATCACAGCATGCTTTAAAAAATACAGTCATTGCGTATTCTATAATCCGGATTGGTTGCAACTCTATAGTCCGGATTGAATGACACTATGTCAAACGAAATTAATATTATTTATTGCTAAGTATGTATGTAAATGATTATTTTTTTATTTTAACTGAACTGTACAATTAATATTTATGTTTTTATGTTTAATTTTGCTATGAATTATTATAATTTTTAATAAATACATACATGCGGTAATCCGAATAATTCGTTACTCCGGATTGGGGTTTGCAATCAATTATCCGGATTATCGAATTTTTACTGTATTTAATTTATTTTATCTCAAATATATATGCAAGTATTAATCTAATTAAATAAACTTAAGCAAATATATATTAAAAGACCTTTGGTAGAACCCCGTAAAGTGTTTAACACCTTTTTGCACAACTTACATTTTGTTTGCGCAGTTTTATTATCATTCACTTAGAAAAAATACCACACCGATCTTTATCTTCTGATTTTGTTTTCTGTAGTACAAAATGCATTGCATGTTAAATTTATTCAGTTGCGACTTCTTTTTGTAACAAGTTAAAAATTAGAATCATTACCAGTATGATTTAATATTTGTAACAATACCGTTTATTTAAAAATATGTAGTTGTATTTGATAAAAAAAAATTAACACATTTTTACTAAACCCAAAATCTTTATGTAAAAATCCCGGGATTCGAGATTTTTAGAATAATCCCGCGATTTCGGTAATCGGGATTGGCATCCCTACTCGGGATATATAAGTTGCCTCCAAAATATTATTTTTATTTTGAACTAACAGTAAAGTTTTCTTAGTGTGAACAATTTCAAGTCAATATCTCTAACTTTTGTAAACTAGATTTAAGCCTAAAATAAAAAACAATAATTTTTATGTATGTATTTCTTACCTTTTTTTTTTATTTGTTGCACTTTAAATCGCCCTTTTAAACAACTTTGCAGCCTTCCAAGCTGATAATAACATAATAAGTACATTTCGTACCTTGAAGATCATCACTGTTGCTTTACTCATCTCTGGCATTAAATTGCATTTTGTTTTGCCTGAAAAAAATTTCAAGAGACACCACATTCTTACAAGCAAATTTTAACAATAAAAACGTTAAAGTACAATTTTAAATTTTATTTTAAAATATTCACTACACTTAAATTACAATTTAACACTAAATTTTATTGTAGGTACATAATTCTAACTACTTCAAATTACAAATTCCTTATACAAATAACACTGCGAACTTAATTGCGCGGCGATCGAACAACAACTGAATAATTGCAATCAACGTGAACAGAATAAGCTTTTGTTATGTTGCAAAGGTGCCATCTGTTTAGTTTATATTGAACATAAATAAAGGGGTTTGTCTATACTAGTTTGTATTATTGAGACAATAGCAGGGACAATTAAAAGTAAACCAAACTTATATTGGAGTTTGTTTTTGTTAACAAAAGTACATACATAAGAGTACATACATAGATGTTTCATTATGCCGCTGTTGTTTTGTTTTTTTTTCTCTACTTTGGTTGATAAAGTTTTCGTGAAGTTTAATACATATGTACATACGTACAAAAATATGTACATATGAAAATTGTTGAAAATTTATAATACTTTATTAATTTTTATACCCTCCACCACAATTAGTTGTGAAGAGGGTATATTCAGTTTGTCATTCCGTGTGAAACTTTTTTACTATTCATCTCAGACCCTATAAAGTATATATATTCTGGGTCCTTGAGTAATTTTAAGTCGATTTAGCCATGTCCGTCTGTCTGTCCGTCTGTTGAAAACACGCTCACTTTCGAAAAACTCAAAAGAAATCAACAAACTTTGTGTCAAATTGCTTGTAGTTATCCTAAGCAGTTTGGGATTCAGCAAAATCGGTTTAATAGGATCTGAGCTATGAATCAATATGTGGAACCACCACCTAAAAAAAATTGATAATTTTGTTACAAAAACTAACATAAATGGTGGAAAAATGCACAAAATAATATAAGATTTCGCAACAATTCGTTTTATTCAACTGGAAATCACGCTGTGAAATTTCGTGAAGATCCGTCAATAATTTACCTTAGGCCCCATATAAGCCCTACTCCCGGAAATCAGTATATTAAGCCTAAAACCCTAACTAACAATGATATCATTACAAATTTTGGCAAGTCACAGTTACATAGGACTAGAAATTAAACTGTTAAGTTTCGTGAAGATCGGTCCATAATTTACCATAGGCCCCATATAAAACCTACTTCCGGAAAAAAACTTAGTACGCCTAAAAACGTAAAAAATAATGCTATCATAACAAAATTTGGTACATCAAAGTTTTATAGAACTAAAAATAAATCTTTGAATTTTCGTGAAGATCGGTTCATAATTTACCATAGGCCCCATATAAACTTTACTCCCGGAAAACAACTTAGTACGCCTAAAAACGTAAAAAATAATGCTATCATAACAAAATTTGGTACATCAAAGTTTTATTGGACAAGAAATAAAATTGTGTTATTTCGTGAAGTTCGGTCCATAACTTACCCTGGGCCCCATATAAACCTTACTCCCGGAAAACAGTTTAGTACGCCTAAATCCGTAAAAAATAATGCTATCATAACAAAATTTGGTACATCAAAGTTTTATAGGACAAGAAATAAAACTGTGTAATTTCGTGAAGATCGGTTCATAATTTACCCTGGGCCCCATATAAACCCTACTCCCGGAAAACAGTTTAGTACGCCTAAATCCGTAAAAAATAATGCTATCATAACAAAATTTGGTACGTCAAAGTTTTATAGAACTGGGAAAAAGACTGTGAAATTTCGTGAAGATCGGTCCATAATTTACCCTAGGCCCCATACAAACCCTACTACCGGAAAACAGTTTAGTCGCCTAAATCCACAATTAATAACAAATCGTCACAGTTTAAGATAATAATAACATCATACAGATATTACTCCTTAAACATTCGAACTGTCGGTGGAGGGTATCAAAGATTCGGCACAGCCGAATATAGCACTCTAACTTGTTTTTAAATAATTTCGTAGTTCATTGTGAAGAATTATAAGTAGTTTTTGAAGAACATTGTTAAAAGTTTTTGTAAAGTTATTTTGTACAGAATTTTTTATTAGAAAAAGTCTACAGTTGACTTCTTCAGCTGAAGATCCACAACACGCGTTAAATTATGCATCTGTGTAAAGCTCAAATTTGACGTGACATAACCACAATGCCACAGCCGTAACGGCGAATTTTGAAATCAAAATTTAATTGGTTTGTATGGTATGTTTATGCCGTTTTGGTAATACAGAGGAGATGGTAATACAGTTTTTTTATGGTTATGTCACGTCTAATTGAACCTTTAAATTCTATTGACAAGTTGCACACGCGTGGAAAGTAAACATGTACGCATCGAACGCACAAAGTAAGATTAGTTTTTACTTTTTCATGCGTCTTGAAAAAAGGTCAAACGCATAGAAAGCGTTGTGTGGACCTCCACATTAGACAAGAAACGAGTTTTAATTTATTAATTTAAGTATTGAACAAATAGATTTAGTACATACCATGTTTTAATTAAGAGTGAGCTATTTGGCTTTTTTATTATTGTTATTTTATTTATTTATTTATTTTCGATGTCCCATACACAAGAAAATCAAATGCATTTTGTGTACTTCATAATTATTTTTTTGGTCACCACAATCGATCAAATCTCTCTACAATCTGAAGAATTGTGCGCAAATTTCAGTAAACCGGGTCTGTAGGAAATGGTGCGGTTTATGGGCCGGCGGCGACATCGGGCCGTACTTCTTCGAAAATGAGATAGGCCAAGCAGTTACCGTGAATGGTGTTCGCTATCACGAGATGATAACGGTCTTCTTGTGGCCAATAATTGGGGTTATGGACCTGGACGATATGTGGTTCCAACAGGATGGTGTCACGATTTTTTGCGCGAGAAATTCAATGGCCGTGTTATCTCTCGTCGTGGCGATGTTAATTGGCCGCCACGATCAAGTGATTTGACACCGTTGGACTTCTTTCTTTGGGGATATTTAAAAGCAAAAGTATTCGTCAATAAGCCAAGAACAATTCAAGAGCTTAAGGATGAGGAGATAATTCGGCACATTAACGACACTGAACCTCAATTATGTTTCAGTCGTTGAAAATATGGACTAACGGATTGAGATATGCCACCGAAGCCGTGGCGAGCATTTTGTCTATATTTTGTTTTACACATACTTGTCATAGATCCGTCTATCATATAAAAAAAAAAAATATTAAGATAATTCTCTGAAAACTTTTGTTTTATTTACAATTAACATCGTAAGTTTTGGTTGGACTACCCTTTATATAAAATTAATTTTTTTTTAGCAACTGTGTAGATAATCATTTGTGAATAAAAGCCCTCGATGAATTTTATTGACAAACAATAATTTTTTTAAAATTTTTTTAATTTTTTAGAATTTATTTTTATTAACGAAAGCGAAACCATTAAAATACTGACCAAGAGATGACATGACATTCCCTTAATGTGTAAAAAATTGAAAGGAGTTAAGCCATGACAAAAAGCTTTACCAAAGAAAACAAGGGCAACATTAACAACAGCCCTTTAAAGCAAATAATGTTTTAAAAATATGTATGTACATATGTATGTAAGTTCATATATATTTTTTAGTTTTAAAACCAACTCCAAAGTAACACATTTATTATTATTAACCATTATTTCAAAAAGGGGGTCTTACATGCCACGAGCACATTTTAAAACTTTTTACAGGGAATTATGCAAAAAAAAAATACTACTGTTTTCAATATGACCCATTCACACCCTTTTTTTTAAAAATACAAAGAAGAAAACTGAAATTATTCGAACATTTTAAAAGCTAAAAAAGTGACAATAATTTTTTACACATAAACTGAAAGTATTTGAATGTTGGTTAACTGATGGTATATATGATTCTCTTTGTATTCGTATATACAAAACTACACCCTGTTTTAACTGATCTAGTGATTTTAATCTTGTAAATAGTCTGTGTTATATAAATAAACCCTGCTGCATTAAAAATATGTTGGTAAAAATTAAACATAAAAAAAAATTGTTGCATTTGCGCATAAAAGCCAGACAGTAGTTAAAGTTTTTACTCATTCCCGATAAAAGGAGTTTTTAGTACAGACAACAAACTCCTTTTTGGGGGAGAAACACGGAGAAAAATTTCAAAATATTAATCAAATTTTTTACCTATACAAATATAAAAACTATACTCTTAATAGCAACTTTTCAAAAAAATTTCTATAAATAGGAAATTTTCGAAAAATTTACTATAAAAAGGAAATTTTCGAAAATTTTACTATAAATAGGAAAATTTCGAAAAATTAATAAATGGGAATTTTTCAAAAAATTAATCGGAAATTTTCGAAAAATATACTATGTATAAATGGGAAATTTTCGAAAAATTGACTATAAATGGGAAATTTTCGATAAATTTACTATAAATGGGAAATTTTCGAAAAATTTACTTTAAATACGAAATTTTCGAAAAATTAACTATAAATAGGATATTTTCGAAAAATTTACTACAACAAGGAAATTAACTATGAACAAGAAATTTACTATAAACTGGAAATTTCGTGAGAGAATGGCCTTGCTGTGTATTACAGGGGCTCTTTGCACCACTCCACCCGATGCGCTGGATATTAACCTTCATCTGACACGCTTAGATCTGACGGGGAAACAGACGACGAAAAACTCGGCAATTCGCCTCAAATGTACCCATTAGTGAAGAGGAAATAACTGCGGGCACTGCCGTGTTATGAACACGAAAATCTCGAACAGGAGGGTTGACCACATCTCCCCATTTTTGGTTATTGATAGTAGGTACAGAACTACGATACCAAGCCGAAATGCGTGGATAAAAGTTTTCCAGGCATGAGGAAAATCGTTAACTTCTACACGGGTGACTGTAAGTCACGAGAATGAATGGGGTTCGGAGTACACTCGAGGGAGCCCAACCTCAAGTTATCGTGAAGACTTCAGGTTTACTGTAGCGTTTTCCAGGTGGAGATACTTGCGATCAAAGGAAGCTGTAGACTGGCTAAGACTAGTATCTCCTGTGGATATTTAAACTACTAGCCGTGCCGCCGTTAAGTCCTTGCATTCCCTCTGCCTGAGAATGAGAACAGCCCTTGACTGCCGCTCATCTCTTAACGTGAAGGCTGAGAAGTTTCATATCAGGATCGCATGGGTCCCAGGGGACGGGAATATTAGGGCAGATGAGGTTGCTGGGCTTTCTTTTCGGGCTCCACTCGATTTGGAAGGCGTTGGGTGTTTCAGCTCTCCAGCAAACTCGAATTTAGGCGATTGACTAACGATCTTTTTAATGGCAGATGGGTCGCAAATACTGGATGCAGGATTGTCAGGCAATTTGCTATAAATAAGATATTTTTGAAAGAATTATGATAAAACTTTTCTATTAATACAAAATTTTACTCCGTAACTTTATTCCCCATTTTTCTTTCAGTGTTTTTCTAGAATTTTGTTATACTAACTCCCTTTTTCGTTTTGTCATTGAAATCGTTTGTATTTCTGATTCTATCTGGTCGTCTTTTCCGTTCGTATATGAGTCGAATATGTGTATCTGTAGAATTTTTAAACCAAAAAATGTTTTCAATATTTTGTTTTTCTTACTGTTGTATAAGTATTAGTAGTCGTCTACAGACATTTTTAGACTTTCGCTTTGGTTTCTATGTATCCATCTATCTATTTATCCATACAACCAACCATTTTTAAATATGGCTGCATTATTTCGCTTTTTTTTCTCACAGTTTTGAAGTTTTCAATTGTTTTTGAATGTGTTTGTGTTACAAACTCCCTGAAAATAAAGTTGTAGTTGTAAAAGGACTTTTTATGCAGTAAGTATGTCTGTATAACAGTTGGTATATTTCACATACATTTACATATTTGATTCAGTGTGTAATAAAAAATGTTGTAAGTAGTTGTTTTTATATAAAAGGAGTCATCTTGATACAGATTATTGAAATAATAGTTAAAACTAATTTTGATAAAAATTAGGAAGCTTTTTAAAAACTTTTTATTCATAATGCAAAATTTGCTATTTTTAGTAAATTTCTGAAAAATTTGCTATTTTTAGTAAATCTCTGCAAAATTTGCTATTTTTAGTAAATACCTACAAAAATGGCTATTTTTAGTAAAATTTTGCAAAGTTTAAGTAAAATGTTGCAAAATTTCCTGCTTTTAGTAAATTTTTGCAAAATATGCTATTTTCAGTAAATTTCTGTAAAATTGGCTATTTTTAGTTAATTTTTTTTTTTAGTAAGGTACTGTAAAAATTGTTATTTTTAGTACATTTCTGCATAATTTGCTATTTTTAGTAACATGTAAATTGTTGCGAAATTTCCTGCTCTGAATAAATTTTTGCGAAATTTCCTGCTTTTATTAAATTTTTGCCAAAATTTGCTATTTTTTTAGTAAATTTTTGCAAAATTTGCTATTCTTAGTAAATTTCTGCTAAATTTGCTATTTTTAGTCAATTTTTTTTAAATAAATCTTTTGAAATTAAATTAGCTATTTTTAGTCAATTTCTGCAAAATCTGCTATTTTTAGAAAATGTCTGCAAAGTATGCTATTTGAAGTAAATTGTTGCGAAATTTCCTGCTTTTAGTGAATTTTATTTTTAGAAAATTACTGCAAAATTTGCTATTTTTAGTAAAACTTTGCAAAGTTTTTTTTTTTTAGTAAAATTTCTGCAAAATTTGCTATTTTTAGTTAATTTTTTTTAATACATTTTCTATTTTTAGTAAATTTCTGCAAAATCTGCTATTTTTAGAAAATTTCTGCAAAATTTGCTATTTTTAGTAAAATTTTGCAACGTTTGCGTTTTTAAGTAACATTTGTCTAAGTTTGCTTTTTTAAATTTAAAATTTTTTCTAAATAATTTTGATTTCGTCCTAAAAAATGTTTGCACATTAATTTCTTTGTTATCCTTTGCTGCAATAAATAATCTTTAATTTGTTGATAGTTAAGCAATATTCCTTGTTGCTTTTTTTCCTCTAACTTCTCTAGTAAAATAAATACTTTCAGACAGTAGAGCGCCATATTTAAACTATTAGTAGCTTCATTTGTCTGGAAATGTTAAAACAAAAATAAAACACAGACTTACATTTGAACATAAAAAACTGCGAACAAACTCCGAAACTTTTGTTTAAAACAAAAAAAAAAAAAACAAAATAAAAAAAGGAGTCGACTACATATTAATGTGTAACAGGGTTTAAAACTCTCTAAAAACAGGGTGTTGTCTGGGAAACTCATACTCGATTACTGACCAAACACAACAAAAATATTCACACAAAACTTCACATAAACTTAAATAAAACACACACTCATATTGAGCTTACCAAGCAACTGCAACAAAAGTAAAAAGAGAGTTTTTGAATACAAGGAAATGCAGACATGAAACTTTCAAACACACTCACGTTGACACAGCAAAGCAATCCTTAACCAACCAACAAAAGTTCTAACGTTTCCGAAACATTCAAGAAAATGTTTAGATAATAAAATAGTTTACAAAACAGTATTATTTTTATATATTTTGTTTTTAATTAGTATTGTGGTTATTTTGTTGAACTATTTATGGTTTTAATCCAAATTTTTAATATTTTTAATTAGGCTTAAGTTCATGAAATTTAATTTTTATTAAATTATTTTTATGAAGAAAGGAATTTTACAACATGAAAATTAATTAAAATTGTTATTGATAATCTTTCATTCTTGACGTGGCTCGGGCTCGAACCCTGGCCGGCAGGTTACCATGACATGTTTCGATCGCAACCACTCGATCTCCTCAGATGGATTTGCCGTCTTACACTCGCAGCCATCGACGACTGCTGACGTCACTAGTCAAACATCAATCCTTAAACCAAATTGTATTTTAACATTTGGTAGATAAACAGAAGTAAAGGAAAAAACATGTAAAATCAATTAAAATGGATAATCATTCAGGAAAGCAAATTTCGATCTACCAAATGTTAAAATACAATTTGGTTTAAGGATTGATGTTTGACTAGTGACGTCAGCAGTCGTCGATGGCTGCGAGTGTAAGACGGCAAATCCATCTGAGGAGATCGAGTGGTTGCGATCGAAACATGTCATGGTAACCTGCCGGCCAGGGTTCGAGCCCGAGCCACGTCAAGAATGAAAGATTATCAATAACAATTTTAATTAATTTTCATGTTGTAAAATTCCTTTCTTCATAAAAATAATTTAATAAAAATTAAATTTCATGAACTTAAGCCTAATTAAAAATATTAAAAATTTGGATTAAAACCATAAATAGTTCAACAAAATAACCACAATACTAATTATTGTTAAAGCTAAGGCACGAGCTCTATGTGTACATTTGTCCTTCAAGTTGTGCTAAAAAAGGTCAACAGAAAAGAGAAAGACAAAGTGAAAAAACAAAAAATGTACTTGGACTTCAAGAAAAATTCTTGACGAAAGTACGAAAAAACAGAAGTAAAGGAAAAAACATGTAAAATCAATTAAAATGGATAATCATTCAGGAAAGCAAATTTCGATCTACCAAATGTTAAAATACAATTTGGTTTAAGGATTGATGTTTGAATAGTGACGTCAGCAGTCGTCGATGGCTGCGAGTGTAAGACGGCAAATCCATCTGAGGAGATCGAGTGGTTGCGATCGAAACATGTCATGGTAACCTGCCGGCCAGGGTTCGAGCCCGAGCCACGTCAAGAATGAAAGATTATCAATAACAATTTTAATTAATTTTCATGTTGTAAAATTCCTTTCTTCATAAAAATAATTTAATAAAAATTAAATTTCATGAACTTAAGCCTAATTAAAAATATTAAAAATTTGGATTAAAACCATAAATAGTTCAACAAAATAACCACAATACTAATTATTGTTAAAGCTAAGGCACGAGCTCTATGTGTACATTTGTCCTTCAAGTTGTGCTAAAAAAGGTCAACAGAAAAGAGAAAGACAAAGTGAAAAAACAAAAAATGTACTTGGACTTCAAGAAAAATTCTTGACGAAAGTACGAAAAAACAGAAGTAAAGGAAAAAACATGTAAAATCAATTAAAATGGATAATCATTCAGGAAAGCAAATTTCGATCTACCAAATGTTAAAATACAATTTGGTTTAAGGATTGATGTTTGACTAGTGACGTCAGCAGTCGTCGATGGCTGCGAGTGTAAGACGGCAAATCCATCTGAGGAGATCGAGTGGTTGCGATCGAAACATGTCATGGTAACCTGCCGGCCAGGGTTCGAGCCCGAGCCACGTCAAGAATGAAAGATTATCAATAACAATTTTAATTAATTTTCATGTTGTAAAATTCCTTTCTTCATAAAAATAATTTAATAAAAATTAAATTTCATGAACTTAAGCCTAATTTTGTTTTTGTATTAAATTTTGCTATACATTTTGAAAATTCCGCTATTTAAAACAGATTTGGCAAATAGTTTTTTTAGTTGGTGGTAAATATTCCTAAATATTGGCTATTTTTAAGAAACTTTTCCATATTTGTTATTTAACGACAAATTTGACAAAAAAAAAAAAAAAAACAATTAGAAAAATTACTTGTTTTTAGTAAGAAGTTTTGCCAACACATTGCTACTTGTAGCAAATGTTGAGACAAATTAGTGATTTATTGAAAAATTGTTCTCAATTTGCCTTAACACTTAAATGTATTTGCTGGGTTATTAGGATTTTATCAAGCTACGAAACATAATAAACGTTATTTCTACTTCCACACAAACAAAATTTTGTTTGCTTTTTTTTCGCTCTTTGTGATTTTGTTTTATTTTTCAAATTGTATTGAAAACTCATACTTCCTTTCGCAAAACAAATGTATAATAAAAAGTTTTGAAATTAATGGAAATTTTTGGCTTCTTTTGGAGGGTTTGCTTTCTTTTCATTTTCTGAAAAAGAAATTTTAGACAATTGAAATTAAAATAGACAGGAGTAAGGAATAATATAGAAAAAAAAAATTAACACGAAAAAATTGAATATGAGTTATAAGAACTTAGCAAAATTTTCTTTAGTAAAATCTTAGAAAATTTGCTATAGATAGATTTTTTTCGAAAATTTGTTATTTACAGTAAATTTTTAAAAAAGGGGTTTTTATAGTTACTTTTTTGAAAACTTCCTATTTATAGTACAACTTCGAAAGCTTCCTATTAATAGTAAGTTTATCGAAAATTTCCTTTAAAGGGTGTGTGTGAAACGGTAGCAAAGTTCTATGGTGAAATGAAATTTGTTTGTGGTAGAAAATTTTCATATTTGTGCTGTGTGAAATTGTAACATTTTTGACAACGTAAAATTTTGACATAAAGAAAAAAAGAATTACTAATAGTTTCGTGAAAAAAAATAATTTTGTGGTTGTCAAAAATTTCTACACTAATGTCAAAATTTATTCACCTCAATAGTGTCAAAATTTTACTTCCATGAGTACTTTGCTACCGTTTCACACACACCCAAATAGTAAATTTTCCGAATATTTTCAGTTTATAGTAAACTTTTCGAAAATTTTCTATTTATAGTAAATTTTTAAAATTCTTTGCGGAAATTATATTATATTTGTGGAAAATTTCCTATTTATAGTATACTAGCTGACCCGACAGACATTGTCCCGTCCAAATTAGGAAAAATGTTTGCGGTCGATTTTTAAAAACTGTTAAAAAAGATACGAACATTTGAAAGAAAAATTAGTCATATCGATGGAGCCGTTTTCTGATTTAAGGTAAATCGAAAAAAGTGGGCGGGGCGTTACATACATACATACACACATCCTGTTTTATATATATAGAGAGATAGATTTGTGGAAAATTTCCTATTTGTAACAAATTTTCTTTTTATAGTAAATTTAACGAAAATTTCCTAAGTATGGTAAATTTTTCGAAAATTTCCTTATTATACTAAATTTTTAGAAAATTTCCTATTTATAGTAAATGTTTCGAAAATTTCCTATTTATTGCAAATTTTTCGAAAATTTCCTAGTTATAGAAAATTTTTGGAAATTTCCTATTTATAAATTTAACGAAAATTTCCTAATTATGGTAAATTTTTCGAAAATTTCCTTATTATAGTAAATTTTTCGAAAATTTCCTATTTATAGTGAATTTTACGAAAATTTCCTAATTATGCTTAATTTTTCGAAAATTTGAAATAAGACGTAGAAAGTGGAACTGGATTGGCCATTACGTTGAGAAGGGATGATAACAACATAGCGAAGCATGCCTTACAATGGAACCCCTTCGATAACGTGAATCGTGGAGTCGGCCGACCTCGTATAACCTGGAGAAGATGAAATACAGAGGATGAAATGAGGTCCCTAAATTTGAGCTGGAGTCAACTTAGAAATCTTGCACAAAACCGTGTTCGTTGGAAGTCAGCCGTAGTGGACGCCCTATGCTCCAGAAGGAGTAGGAGGAAATCATATATATATATATTTCGAAAATTTCCTTATTATAGTAAATTTTTCGAAAATTATCTATTTAAAGTAAATTTTTCGAAAATTTCCTAATTAAAGTAAATTTTTGAAAATATCCTATTTACAGTAAATTTTTCGAAAATTTCCTATTTACATTAAATTTTTCGAAAATATCCTATTTATAGTAAATTTTTTTAAAATTTCCTATTTAAAGTAAATTTTTCAAAAATTTCCTATTTACATCAAATTTTTCCAAAATTGCTATATAAAGTAAATTTTTTTAAAATTGCTATTTATAGTAGACTTTTCGAAAATTGCTTTTTAGTTGTTTATAAGTAAATACATACATATGTAAACGAAAATTTGCTATTTATTGTGAATTCGATGGAACTGAGTCTTAGCTTAAAAAAAATTATCATTGTCCTCTCTCCTTTCCGTTTTTGTGTTATTTTTATAATATGATTTCAGTAATATCCAGAAATTTCTTATACTAGAACACATTCTTTATTGTCTAATGTTGGCAAAAATCAGCGTCATTACTATCAATCTAATGATGATGATGTTGGTTTTAATGATTTCCCTTTCTACCAATGTCTAGAGCAACTACGAGTACATATCTACAAACATGAGCTCATTCTCAATCAAACGTACTCGTAATATTGCTCCCCGATAAAATTGTTCTTGGATTTTTTGCAATTTCAGCTTTTACTCTATAACACTGGTGGCCTGGTTGGGGAATATTTTATTTTCTATGTGTGTAAAATAAATATTATGCACACAGAAACGCACGCACATACACAATGAATATAGCATTAAAAAATGTTTATGTATTGTGTAATGCAGCAAATAGAATGAATGTTGATGTTATGGCAAAAACAGTCAAATGGACAGACGAATGGGCTAACAGTCAGACAAACACGCAAACCAACATACATATTTTAATATGGTTGAGTGCATAACTAGTGAGTTGGTTGGCTTTTTTCTGTTTGGTTGTATGCCAGATTATTATGCATTAGTGTTATATCCGTGTTTGTGTGTGTGTGTGTTAATACGAGTCGTATTACAACATACAAAATAACGTTTGCAACATTACTCATACTTTTTTTCTAAAGAAATTTTTTACTGGTACAGTTTAACAAATGCTTTCATTTATGTTGGTTATATGCTGCTATTGCTACATACATACATACATACATATATGCATGTATTCGTATTAGAGTATTTAACATTAAATGCATGTGTATTTGTTTGTTGATAAAAAAAAAACAATTGCTCCACTACCCCAAAGTGTTGCAAAACGATGAAAGTCAGTGTCACACAGCTAACAACAACAAAATGTATGCGACATTTAACATACAACAAATATCTGGAGAGAAAAAAATAAACATGATTTTATTTTGTAGTTGAAAAGTAAAGTCTGAAATGAAAAACAACAACAACAAGTATATCAATGTTGCCAAAACAACAAAAATTGCTAAAACAGCAAAGAGGTATTTAAGAGCATTTCAATGTCAGTAAATTAAAATTATCTTAAAAATTATCTTCTCTATATAATAAAAATGAAATGTTGTCTGATGCTGATCGCATAACTTGAGAACGGCTTGACCGATTTGGACGATTTTTTCTTTAAAATAATCGCCATGGTCCAACTTAGGTTTTTACGCAAAGAAAATATTGCCCCGCCCCCTTTAACGCCCACTTTTTTCGATTTACCTAAAATCAGAAAACGGCTCCATCAATCATTAGTAATCAGCTACCGAGCGAAGCCGGGGCGACCAGCTAGTAATTAATAAAATTTCGTATATAAAGAAAGAAATTCGAGGTATTCGAAAGATCTTGATGGCAAAAAGTATTAAATTTAAGGGGTTTTCAATACACAACCTTTTTAAAAAATAGTCGGGATCGAAGAAGTGGGCAGTACAAGGACATTTAAGATTTCTGCATATCTGGAGAATGGCAAGTTCCTAAGTTTCCAAATAAGATACAAGTATCTTGGTTATCAATACACAACTTCGGCTAAATGTGGACGGGATTTGAGAAGTGAACGTGGCACAAAATAGATTTATTTATATTAAAAGAACGGTATTAATATTACTTTTTGTTCTTACTGCACCATTGTGAAGGGTACACTCATAAAATTATTACAGTAACTGATTGTAGGTTATTAAATTCGTTTTCGGTACTGTTAAAATTGAATAAAAATATAGTTATTTTACGAATAAATTTATTTTTCAACATTTATGTTTGTTATTAAAAAAACAAACTACCAAAAAATAATGTTTTCCGTATTTTTTTTTGTTAATTTGTTTGATTTTTATCGGTTAAAATATATTTTTTAAAAGTAAAAACTATTCAATTTTAACGAATATGATGTTCAATAAATAAAAAACTTAGAAATTACTGAAAAAATCATTTGTTTTAAATGAAATGTAAATGATCCGTTTTTTAAATGAATTTTAATTTGTTTCAAATGAATTTTCGTTTGAATTTAACTACATAATATTTTGAGTGTACATAAGATTCGTAATAGCCGAATATAGCACTCTAACTTGTTTTCCAAAGGTCGAATTTCATTGATAATTTTGATGTATCAGATCTCCTTTATAAGTCCACTGTTGCATATTTACCTTAAATCAAAATTTGTTCTTCTACAGAAGCTGTCGTAGTGTAATTTAGTGTTGTGTGATGCTCATATTACAATTAATCTCGGGACTCAGATTATTTATTTTATTCTTCATTAGCTAAAGGATATATTTGTTTGAAAGTTTTCTGCGACTTTCTTTAATTGTCTGGATAATTTATAGGAAGTCAAATCTTTTAATTAACCCCGATCTATTAGATCTTCAAATGTAACTCAATGTCGGAAATTTTCTTTTAAACGGGATATGGCCACTTCCAAGATTGTAAACAGGACATTCGCACACGTTTATATTGACAAAACTGTAAAAAACAACCTGATTTTCATTTTTTAAGTTAATGATTCTTTTAACTCTCAATTAGCTCTTTAATTTCCGCAAATGAAATTTTTCGCTTACTGTCGTGGTTTCCGAGATAATTGCAAAAACCCAGTGATTGTAAACGGGACAAAAAATGGAAGTGGGTCTTAAGGGGTAACCGTTTAAACAGTGATTTCTGCGAAACCTGACACAATATTTTATTGGGAGTAATTTTAAAATGTTGCGTACTAATGTGCCCTAAAAATGGTTTCGATTTCAAAATAAAATATGAATTACATTTTTTTAAATAAATTGTTAAAGAAATTGTAAACGGGACATTGTAAGCGGGACAATTTTTCCACCATGATTTAAAATTTTTTTATGTTGCTATTTATAATCCTTTATATAAGAAACTTAATAAAAAATGTTTTTCAGATCATAAATATGCCTTAGATTAGAGTATTGTTGTTCCAAATTCATATTTTCTAATATACACAAGTATGTGCTAAAAGTTGTAGTACTTCGTTTACCATTTATCTTTTTTTTTCGAATCAATTAATTTATACGCATATATTAAAAAAATTATAAGCAATTCTCTAAATAAATCTTGAAAAGAAAAAATTTTTTTTCCATTTTTTGTGGTTGACGTTTTTTTGGAAATAGCCATATATCTTTTTAATTTATTACGTTTGCTTAATTCTCTAGAATCAGACAAGAACACTGGATTTGTATACTTCAAGTTCGATGAATCTCTAGATTTGATTTAATCTCCATGGAATCCTTTTAAAAGTACCGATCTAAAATTCGATTTGTGCAAAGATCGGTAGTATATTTGGGGAACAAACTCTTTAAGCACTATTCTAGAACTCTTCAAGCCGAGCTTAGTTATTTTAAATTACACCAGGTACACAAATGCTCTTTCTGTTCTAGTTTCTTCTCTTAATTAGGAATTTGCTTATTTTGGCGTAGACCATTAAATAGCTCTCCATTTGTCTTGACGCTAATCACTTCCCCTCTACTGTAACTTTTCCCAATATCCTCTTAAAACTAATTCCCAACAAATGAAAGACTATTTTTGGCCAAAGAAAGGAAAACAATATGGCAAAAAAATAAGTTCGAGTACGTGGCTGATGGCATGCAGCACAAAAAATAGCGAATTTTGCTTTTAGCCAGAAAAGTTTTTTGCGTCAATTTCCAATATTATTTTTTAAGAAGTTTCTCATTCTCTTAAGCTCAACAAGGATATTTTCAAATTCTTTTTCTGCTGTTGTTGTTTTTTGCAACAACCCTTCAAATTATGTCGCCTGTAATAAAATGTTCATATGTCGTCGCTATATGTACTCGGTGTCGCCTGTTTTAATGTTTTGTAGTCTACGTGCTTTCGAAAGCATGAGCAGATCAATGACCCGTATTTTGTAAATTCTGAGACAATTTTCAATCGATAAATGTGCAACGTCTATGTGTGAGTTGCGATTGCTACGACTGACTGTCTGCCATCCTGCCACCGCCCTAGGCGTGGTATTTAACAAAAATTCATTTACTACACTAACGACTAATGTTGTTGCTATTGTTGCTCCTGCTGCTGCTACTGCAATTTGGTGTGTTGTTAGTTGTGTTGTGCTGCTGCTGCTGACATTGCAAATACCCAGTTGGCAAAATGGTCCTAGACGCAAATGTCGTCTACGATGTCCTCAGGACAATTTAGAATTTGTCGCTTATATAACATTGATGACGAAAACTTAAGTAACAAAACGTGTATTTTGTCGTGTTTAAAATCGTATTTGCCTTAAATAATACTTTAATGAGGACAACATAAGCGACCATTGCATGCATGTTGTCGTGTTTCAAACCACATTGACGACAAAATGCATGCAATTGTCGGTCATCTTGTCTTCAATAAGACTTGATTGAGGACAACATAAGCGACCACTGCATGCATGTTGTCGTGTTTAAAACCACATTGACGACAAAATGCATGCAATTGTCGGTCATCTTGTCTTCAATAAGATTTGTTTGAGGACAACATAAGCGAAAAATAAAAGATGAAAGACAATACCTAAAATTTGCTTCAACTTTTTCTTAAAAATAACGGGGCAATAACGACAAAAGAAAGAAATCACAAACAAAAAAACATGTAAAATTATTTAGTTGAATTTTTAAAGTGCGTGGTAAAGGTTTAGTTTTGCTCTGTTATTTTTTAACAATTGTGATTTGCTGTTTTGTTTATTTTGTTAATTAATTTGGTAAGTATAACTAAAATGTCAACAAGAGGGTATTAACTCAAAATTTTTATTTTTTTACTTTTTAGAAAAAATCGACACGTAATATTCATGCCCATTTGGCCATGTCTTGAAGACATCCTTGACGACGCGTGTACGACCATATAAAATCCTTGAGGACGCGTAGACGACCGTTCAGGCAAATCGTCGACGACTTTTTCAAACAAATGTCCGCCAAATCGTTCACGACTAATGAGCTATATTGTCGCCCATATGGTCGTCGACGACATAATAAGCGATATTGTCGCTCATATATCGTCAACGACAGCGTCGCCCATATGATCGTCAACGACATATGAGCGATAATGTCGCTCATTAGTCGTGAACGATTTTGCGGACATTTGTGTGAAAAAGTCGTTGACGATTTGCTTGGACGGTCGCCTACGCGTCGTCAAGGATTTTATATGGTCGTACACGCGTCGTCAAGGATGTCTTCAAGACATGGCCAACTGGGTAATTGTAATGTCAGACTATAAAATAATTTTATAGAGTTGTGTGTTTATTTATGTATTAAAAGATGGAAGTTTCGATTAGTTGTTTTTTTCTTTCTTCAATTTGGGGTATTTTTTGCGAG
The DNA here is from genome assembly GCA_930367215.1 of Pollenia angustigena. Classification (NCBI taxonomy): domain Eukaryota; kingdom Metazoa; phylum Arthropoda; class Insecta; order Diptera; family Polleniidae; genus Pollenia; species Pollenia angustigena. The sequence continues at coordinate 11,725,123 of OV884058.1, forward strand.
TGTTTATAAAACGGAAATGAAAATTACCAAAGAAACGGAAAGGTAGTTTTGATTTTCTTTTTTATTGAAAATAAAAACCAAAAATATTCAATTCCGAACCACAGAACTGTCTGCAAATGCAAAAATCTTTAGAAATTTGAATAAAAGTTGAAATGTTTTAGCAATTACTTGTTTAATTTTAATATACTTTCAGGATTTTTTTTATAAAATTAATTGCGTTTATGGCTTTAAGCTGGAGGACCACACCGTGCGTTCTGCGCCTTTAATACTTTCAAGACCTTTTTTCAAGAAGAAGAAAGTAAAGCTGGAGGTCAATACGACATTCGACATATGGAAAAGTAGACAATTATCCTACTTCATGCTTTCGATGCATTCATATATCTATTCCACGCGTTGGCTGTGAAGCTTAGGTTACACACACCCTCACCCTCACAATGTTTTTTAAAAGTTATTTAGTTTTAGAACTGAAATACAAATTTAACTAGGAGTGGTGCTAAAATTTTATTAGGAAATTAACAAGGAACTAAGAAAGTGCTGGTCTAGACAAGACAGGTTTGGCTGAAGTCATTGTCTTAAATTTTTCTTGTTTGGCGCTTAAGCTAAAATAGTTTTTGCTATAAAATCACAGCGGTACCTTATGTGACCCAGATATTTCAGGAGATGATGATGTAAGTGTTGCCAATAAAGTCAGTTATTAAAAAAAAGCGAAAATTTAAAATGATGTCGCTTAAGCTATTTTTGCGGTAAGGGCTCGATATAACGAATACATAATAAACAAAAAAGAAAAAAAAAAATTCATGAGAACGGTCAAGTCTGTACTCCTTTGCGTTCTGTTTTCCCCTATTTCCTAATAACTTAAGACTTGACGAGTCAAACTTGATGTATGTGAACCAGCACTAAGAAGCGGATCTAAGAAACAGTTAAATTAATTAGTGATTGAACTAGGATCTTAACAAGGAAATAAAATACGAACTGAACCAAAAATAACTTAAATACAACTAACATGGAACAAAACTAGAAACCGAACTAGAAATGAAATTTCAAAGAACTAAACTATTAACCTTGATGCGAGCTAAATAAGGAACTTAATTGGAAGCTCAACTAGGGATTCAGCTAGAAAATGGGTTAATAACTAAGAACTATGCTCTTTAAAGGAATGATGGGAAAATTTATATATAAATAAAGAACTGAACTAAGAACTTAATTAGAAATTTAACTAGAACTCAGCTAAGACCTAAATAAGGAATTAAGCTAAAATTAAATCTAAAGCTTAAATAAAAACACCTTAAAACTGAATTAGAAAAAGAGCTAAAAACTAAACTAGGAACTGAAAAAAATTTGAACTAACTGCCTGTTTAACGATATCGAACGTCATCGTTCGCATAGAAAATTACATTTAAAACAAAAACAAAATTCGGACATTGTTCGAAGTTTGTTTTTGTTTTTAATGTAATTTTCTATGCGAACGATGACGTTCGAAATCTATGAACTGGCTGTAAGCCATCAATCAAATAGAAACCTGCAGTATGGAATAAATTGAAAACTAATTAACAAACCGAACTAAGAACTGATCCTTTCATTAAAAAAATTAAATTAACTAAATCAGGTCATCGTCCGTCAGAATTTTGCAACAAATATTTTAACACCATCAAGATAATTCTCCAAAAAATTACAACAAATCCAACAAATGTCACACAAATTTAACTAGGTTTAACAAAAAAAAAAAACTTCAAGCCATAAATATTCCCAGTATAACATAACTCTGCGGTCATCGTTGTCGGACTCTTTCTACCACCGACCCAAAGAGCCCAAGATGGTTAGGGGAAAGAAACACAAAAACGGTTGGCCTTAACATTCACTTGGAATTGCAATGCCATTACCAAGTTTAATGGCAGACCAAAAAGCGCATGCTCCCTTAATGGAGCCATAAACTTTTTAGTGGTATAGGAGACATTGAAAATTGCATTTCATAAAAGCAGCACGAGTATATACGAGGCTAATGGCCTCAAGAGCATATTCAACAAAACAACACTTATAACTTGGAAAATGAGAAAAAAAAAATATACAAAAAATAGAAGAGAAGAGAAAAGAAGTAAAAGAAATAAACTGCAGAACTATTTAAATGTTATACAAGAGTTCTTTTATAAATATGTATGAATGCATGTTGAGGGTACATTGTTCTTGGGTACTCCAACTAATGGAAAAACTCATATGCAGCACAAGGTGAGTGTGAGGCGGTGGTGTGGTGTTGTCTGTACAGAAATAACGAAATTGTAAAGAGCCCACCAAACAACCTCCTGGCATTGACAATGGCATTGCCAGGGTAGCGCTTCAAATGCAAGTATGATTGTGTGTGTGTGTTTTTGCAAATCTATGTACTTATGTTGAAAATTCATGGATTTCAATGTTGTCTCTGCTCTATTGCATCTACATTTTGCAATAGTAGGTTCTGCACACTCCAACTACTGCAGAAACAAAACGAAATTTTTTAATGGGAGATTTTTCATACATTTTATACTCAATGCTATTGTCGGTTTCGCATGTGTTGAATGGTATGTTGGTTGATTGTAAATATAGGGAGCTATTGAAGCAGTGTTTTCAGGGCCATTGCCATTTGAAGTTTTTTGTTTTGCAAATGTACCCTACAGGAGGGTAATAGCAATGTATACAGGCTTCAAAGGAGCTGGAATTTTCCAAAATTAGATCTGGTCTGTAGAAACGAACTGAACTAGAAATTTACTAGAGCTGAGCTATAATTAAACTAATGCTGAACTAGAACTGAACTAACCTAGAACTAACTTGAAAAAAATAGGACTAAGCTTGAGCGGAACTAGAATTAATCTTGAACTGAACCAGAACTGAACTAAGCTAGCAAGAAAAAAAAAATGAACAAGAAATAAACTTGAACTGAACTAGAATTAATCTAGAACTGAACAAGAACTGAGCTAGAAATGAACTAAACTGAGCTCAACTGAACGATAACTGAACAAGAACTGAACTAGAACTTAACTAGAACTGAATTAGAACTGAACTAGAACTGAACTAGAACTGAACTTGAACTGAACTAGAACTGAATTAGAACAGAACTAAAAATTAACTAGAACTGAACTAGAACTTAACTAGAACTAAACTAAACTGAGCTCAACTGAACTAGAACTGAACTAGAGCTGAACTAGAGCTGAACTAGAACTGAACTAGAGCTTAACTAGAACTTAACTAGAACTGAAGTAACCTAGAACTGAACTAGGAATAAACCAGAGGAGAACTAGAAATTATCTTAAACTGAACAAGAACTGAACTAACCTAAAACTGAACAAGAACTGAACTAACCTAAAACTGAACTAGAGCTAAACAAGGGCTGAACTAGAACTGAATTAAAACTGAACTAACCTTAATATTTTTTTTTTAAATTTTTTTTTATTATTGAATCTTTCTTATCGAAATTTACAATATGTATTCAAATCTTAATTCTACTTGTTGTTTATAAGTTGTTACCAATGTAACCACTAACTGCTGTATTCAAATTTTAGAAATGTCTTCTAGTTAGGCGCAAAGTATCGGTTCTTTTTAGCCTCTGGTGACCTTCGAACTGAAGCAGTTTAGTTTATCGATTTAGCTAATTGAATATTTTTTTTTAATTACCTCCTAGATAGTGGGGACGTTGAGATCTCTGAGGATAATATCATTACTTATATACCATGGGCCGCAGACAATTTGTCGTAATGTTCTAGGCTGTTAACCTTAATATAACTGAACTAGAATTAAACTAGAACTGAATTTGAACTGAACTAGAACTTAACTAGAACTGAATTAGAACTGAACTAGAACTGAACTAGAACTGAATTAGAACAGAACTAGAAATCACCTAGAACTGGAGTAACCTAGAACTGAACTAGCACTAAACTTGAGCAGAACTAGAATTAATACTAAACAGAACTGAACTAACCTAAAACTGAACTAGAGCAACCCCGACGCTGATAGACTAGCTCACTACCAGCTAGCCTACCGGGGCACTCAATTAATTAAACGTTTAATTCACTTGATAAAATATTTAATTAAAAAATTCTTTCGCTGTGCAACTGAAATAGAACCATTTTAACAAAGCAACTAAAATCAAACTGAACTAGAGCTGAACCAAAACTAAACTTAATTGAACAAGAACAGAACCTCATCTGTAAAAACTGATTTTGTAGTGCACTTGATGAATTCCCATTAAGTTCACCTTTTGCTTTCCCTACATTATTTATGAGGGGTTTTTTCTACATTTTCTATGGAGTATAAATATTATGTATACAATGCGATTTCCCCCCTTTGTGCTATTTTTTTTCTGTCTGCCAGTATTTCAACTATTGTCAGTAAAACAATTTTTTTTTGTTCTTGCTTATGGCTCGTACTGTTATGAACAATTGAGGCATGAATGCGAAAAACTTTATTTCTTGCAATATATGACAAAAAAAATATATGTTTGTATATAAATAATGGAAAACTCTTGTCTATTGACTAATTTGTTTTCAAATATTTTTGTTTCCGTATTAAAATTTCTTGAATTGGTAAACTTTTTTGTTAACAATAGAGAATAGATAAGTTATTATTGCCAAAATCAATTTGAAAAATTAATATTAATTCAAAGAAATTTTCAAGACTTTTAGCGATAACTGCTAAATATTTGCAATTTTGCATTCGTTTCGACATTGTCAATGTTCTAAAATGTTCTAACAGCGCTGACATTAATGCGATGCCAATCATTTAACACATATTAATGTTTAATTTTCCGTGTATCGACGGCAACTTCTCACAAATACAAACATTAGCATAAAAAGAGATTTGTAAACATCGAGCCTACTCAATCATTCGAAAATCTTCTGGTAAAAGTCATGACTTTGACAAATCGTTATCATAACAACAACAAAAAAACCAATTTTATCTACAACAATATTTATTGCTGTTATGTGTGTTAATAATGAAGTTTTGTTTTTCCTTTTGTCTAGATAAAAATGATAATCATGAAGTTGCTGACACCGATTGTCAAACACAAATTAAGTATGTAACTGCAATATCAATTTTTACAATGCAAGCACAGATACTAACACAGCTATTTAAATATTGACGAAGGTACACACACACACATTATTACACACGCGTAGGCCTGTCGTAATAATGATTCTATCTGTGGCTCCATTAGTGGGATGAGGAAAAACACTGCAAAGAAAATAAAACACAGGCAACTGAACAGCAGAAAAAATACAAACGAGTTGCAAGGTCGACGAACGCCAACTAAATAAACATGATAAAATATGTATTTATTTCTGTTTTTTGCACACTCTCCGAATCTCCCTCTCTTGAGGTGGCAACTAGGCAAGTGTTGTAGTAGGTTGCCAGAAATTAGGGAAAAGTTAGGGGAAAGATTATTCAGTATAGTTCTCCTACAGTCCCTTAATTGAGTTAGAAGTTTAGCTCCGAGCTTCAGTTCGTGTAACAATTGCGAATTCAGTTCACATTGAAGTTTTCAATTCAGTTCTTAGAGTTTCTAGATCATTTCCAATTCAGCTTTCGCTTAATATCAATTTCAGTTTTTAGCTAATATAGTTAAGTTCCTGGCTCATATCTTAGATATGTTCTGGCATCAATTAGGAAAAAAGTGACATTGATCCAAAGACAAACATCTACTACATTCACATCAATTCCATGCCACATTTTGTATATTATTAACATTAATTTCATGTTTAAAAAGTAAAATAAACAGCAAAAATTCCCATATTCTATTTGTTTAAATTATCTATATATAAATCGGCAAAGGCACAACAGTTCAGAACACTTTCCTGCTCTGTATGCCAACAGATTTGCACAAAATATACACCATTGGAAAGGTATTTACTTACAGAAGTGCACAGTATATATTTTATTAAGATCTGTTCAATGTTTTCAGAGTTATAAGCGTTCAAATTTGCTACTAACTCATATGCAGAACGCATAAATAAAAAATTTGTTTTTTTTCAACTATCAAGTAATAAAAACATAGGGTGGTCGATTATTCGACATTTTTTAGAAACCGGGTTACGAATATTTCACCTATATAACAACGAGAGAGTAAATATCATTCTTTTAATTTTCCGTGCTGCATGTTATTATTTTTAAATTTTCTGTAATATGTTTTGAACTAACAAGCATAATATTATAGGTGCAGGGCCCTGAGTGAATGAGAACCTATAAGATAAAAATGTTTGGTACTTTTGGTTTTTCATCTGGTACTTTTTGAATTTTTGTTAATATTCAGCCTATAAAGATAAAATTAAACATGCATGGCCCTGAGTGAATAAGAATATTAAAAGAGAGCTTTTTGAACATTTTCGTTCTACATCTGGTCCTTTGATTTTCGTTAATATTAGACAATGTTCTGAGTGGATGACAATCTTAAAAGAAGATTTTTGATACTTTTTTGTTTTTCAATTGATATTTGCTGATATTTTCTATATTGAACTTACAAAATTAAATTAATTCACGGGAAGGATAAAATATGAACCGGATGTTGGACCCTCGCCAAATCTATCCGCTAAGACGGAAAAAACAAATTCTCGAAACATGGAAATTCATATATACTTAGAGGTACTATGTTTTCTTCATATGTACATACAAATTAATGGTCAAAATTTGACCATTAGGCGAATACTAGTTTAATTAAATACATCAATTTTTTAAAGTATGTATAATGATTACGAAGCCCATAGCGGGTTGCTGTCGTTAAACTGTGACTTTTTCTGTAAACAAAGGGCGTAAATAATAATTTTCTCTCACTTTTACTTAAGGCAATCCGAATGACACAATTTAATGACCAACTGTACTTTCTTCGATGTTACTGAGTCATCGCACTAATGACATGTTTTTATTAAGCTGACTCCGATTTATGATGTCGAGTTGTCATCCAATAGATGACATAATTTCAATTGTTGACCCTGATGACAATTTGGGCAAGTGCTGTTAAGACTGACATTACAATGACGAAAAGTGTCATGGGGTAAAAAACGAAGACATTTCACTGAAAGAATTTTCTTCGCAATACTAACGAATTTTGACATTAATCCCATTAAAAATTGCATTATAAAGGAACCTATGCAGCGCTTCGTTGGATCAATGAAACCTGTTTCATTAAAAGGACTTAATGAAACATTACATTAGATCCATGAATATTATTCATTGGATGAATACTTTCAATAAAGTAAAATTTTTTTTTTTTTTTATTTTTTTTTCTTATTTTATTTTACTTTATTTTATTTTTTATTTTTTTTCTGTCTCTGGTGGGATTCGAACATGTAACCTCGGTGCTGATAGACTAGCTCACTACCAGCTAGTCTACCGGGGCAGTGTAGTTTTTGTATAAAAAAACTATGTTTTTTTCTCAATTAAGAGCGTAAATATGAGATTAAATTGTCCATAATAACAATAACAACGTTGATTGAAAGTGGATTGGAAGTTTTTGTTTCATTACTATAATGACATTTTTATTGTCATAATGAAAATTAAAATTTATGAAGGCAATTATTGAAATATGTTGCTTTTATAAAAATTTTTTTGATTTCATAAATTTAATGGCATACATGTAACATTCGATGCATGAAATTATTAAATCTTACATTTTTTAATTAACAATTAAACATTTTTTTAAGGAAACTATAATTTTGTATTAATTTATGAATATAGTTATGTTTGTGTATTGTTTTTTTAAGTTCCCAATTAAAATTTTTTGTTTAACTTGGACAAACTTAAGTTTTCATATATCCAATGAAAATTTTTAACGTAATTACGAAATCTAATGAAGCGATTTTAACGAAAATACTTCATCAAACCTATGAAATTCCATTTAGACAATGAAAATTTTCATTTACCCAAGGAAAACTTTTTTATGAAAATGATTCATTAAATATATGAAGCATTTTTCTTTCAGTTTTGTCATAGTACTGATGCCAAAATACAACGTTATGAAGCCTTTTCTATAAGTTTACCTGATTTTCTTTTTTAATACTAAAGTTTAGTTTCTAGTTCAGTTCTTAACTCAGCTTGTAGCTCAGTTTCAATTTCAGTTCATAATTCATTTTCAATTCCTTCACTGAACCAAAAATCCAATGAAAATGTACGTTAACCAAACGAACAGAACAACGTTTATTAAGAGTTTTCGTTGGCTCAACGAATTATTCGTTAATATAATGAAAATAATACCTAATGAAAATAAAATTTTCATTATATTAACGAATAATTCGTTGAGCCAACGAAAACAATTTTAATAAACGTTGTTCGTTTGCTTAACGTACGTTTTCATTGGATTTTTGGATCAGTGTTGTTTAGTGCAAGTTCAGCTCTAGTTTGTGGCCCGGATAAGAATTTTTGCAATCAGTGCAATTTTGGCGATTTATCTCTTGTATTGTGGATTTCAAATTACCATACATCTGGCTATTGCAAAGATGGATTTACTTTCCTCTAAAAATATATGATAATATTGTGTTGGCTGGCTTTAAAGCCTAGAGTACGCGAGTAACTAGTAGTAGGTGTGGGGGTAGAACCATATGTCTAAAATTTTATTGTATAACGATTTACACACTCTTGCATAAACATTCTAAACGTACTTACATACATAATATTTTCAAGTTCTTCTATAAAGTTCTAGTAGAGCACATATGAGTTTTACACGATTTTTTAGAATTTTCATAAATAGAGAAAACATTCACAATCAAAAAGGAAGAAAAAATTCTTGGCAGTGAGAGTGAAATGGAGAAATCTAGAGACTAATAATAATGTTGAAGAGATGTAAAAACACATTAACAAAGAAATATGAACGTAATGTGGTATGCGAGATAACTTTCAAAAGCGGTGAACGAGAAGTTATTTGATAGACACTCTTAACAAATGCTTGTGAATAAGGCAACGCATTCTTCATTATTATTTAGAAATTTAAGAAAAAAGTTATAATTGTTTCTAAATTATACTTAAACACTTTCTATACAATAAATTATACTTAAATATAGTAAACATTTTAAACATCTTCGTTTGTAAAAAGTAAATCTAGTTAGTAACTCTATTGTTGTTTTTAGAACAATTTCGTCTACCTAAATTTCTAATTAACATCCAAGTTCAGTTCCAAATTTCAGTTAGCAGGACATAAATAAAGTATTAGGATAAGATTTGATTAATTATTGTTAGTTTATATTTAATATATGAAAATTCAATAAATAAATAATGAGAAAAAAAATCCATAGTGTCTACTTCAGTTCCTTGATCAGTCAATAGCATAGTTCCTAATTTCATACCTAGTTCGGTTCTTCGTGCACTGCATAGTTCAGTTTCAAATATAGTTACTAGTAGCTCAATTCATTTTCAGTTTTTCTTTCAGTTCTTTGTTCTGTTTCAAGTTCAGATCCTAAATGATTTTGTTTTTTAGTTCCAAGTTCAGTTTTTGGTACAGTTCCCGAAGAAGACTTCAGTTCCTAGTTCGTTTCCTTCTTCAGTGCTTGTTTGTTTTTTCATTTAAATATATTCTTGTAATTTAAAGAGCAACAGTCCTACCAGTTTTTTTTATTCCATCCTTTTAAAAAAATAAAACTTATTTACTTTTTAATAACTCCCTAGAATTTTCATCTTTTCCAAACACAAGATAAGAAAAATGTATTAAAAGCTTAAAAAACTTCAATTGAAAATGTTAAAAACAAAAGTCATTTTTCTTTGGACAGGGAAAACTCGTTTTGGAAAGTAAAGAAAAAAAAAACACGAACAAAAACTTTGCAATGATGCAACCAGAAACCAAGTGAAGCCAAAACCAGCCAGTCATCATCAACAGTATCAGTAGAACAGGGAAAACTCAACCTCACTTTTCATTTTTCTTGTTACACAAAAACATAGAGAACTTGAAAAGCAGAGTAACCTATAGAACAAAGGAAATACCAATGGGAAAATTAAATGTACCATAGAATCATCATTATCATGGCAATGATAATGATTCTCCAAATAAATAGAAATAAACACAACTGAAATAGAATATTATGGAATATATTTATGTATTTGCAAAAATATATGTATGTAAACGTCATGCGGTTTCAAAAGAGGTAAAGGCATGTAGAATTTCTCTACTTAGGCAGGCTGCTGTTGTTTAAGGCGAGAGAATATGCCAATAGAATACGTAGCAAAGCATAGAACAGGTCATTGAAACTTTATGGCGTTCGTTGCTTTTATTAACTCAAACCATAAATGTCTGCAGTTCTCTGCTATTGCCAGAGTTCTAACTCCAAACTTGCCAAAAACCCCTTTCTCCTGCAATAGCAGCAAATGCTTTCAACTGCTTGTGCTCGTGCCTTTACTCTAATACATTTATTTGCTCTAATACAGCAATTGTTGTATGTGTTTCTGCACCTCCCCTTTGTCTGTGTGTTTTACCCATTTTAGTCTATGCAATTTTCTATGCTGTTTAAATTTTATGCTTCTCTTTCACCTCTTTTTCCTGTGTGCTTTACTAAAGGTTTTTGGTATTTAAGCTGTTTTTGTTGCATGTTAAACATACTCGAGTATTATTTCAACATTTATTCAGTGATGTTTGATTTTTTATTTCAATTTTGTTGTAGCAGTGTCAAGTTTATGTGGTCATGAACTCTATATTTTCAATGGCGCACAAACAACAGAAATAATTATAGCGATAACTAGTCAATGATAAGTGGAGGCAAAATAAAAGAATTGTTAAGTGATCGTTGTACAAGTTAAGGCGAATTTTCAGCGTACTCTATTTTTAATTTTATAGAATGTTATGCATTTAATGCTTAACCAAAACAAAAGTTGAGCGAATACCTCATAAAGACCTACAACTGGATCGAAATTTAGGCTTTACTTTAAATTTAATTGAGTTTCTTATTCAGATTCTTGTTTCATCTTTAGTTTCTTAGTTTAGTTATTTATTCAGTTCTTTAATCAATACATAACTTGTTCATTTGCTAGTTCGGATAATAGTCAAGTTGCATATTTAGTTCTTAGTTCAGTGTCTAATTCAGCTTTTTTTTAATTCTTTGTTCTAGTTCATTTCTTAATTCAGATACATGTTAATTCATAGTCCAGTCCCTAGTTTAGTTCCAGATAATTCATAGTTCAATTCCTAGTTAAGTCCAAGTTTCTTTTCTTTCAGGGTTCGAAAACAAACACGATAATTCAAAGTTCAATTCCTAGTTAAGTCCAAGTTTCTTTTCTTTCAGTGTTCGAAATCACACACGATAATTAATAGTTCAATTCCTAGTTAAGTTCAAGTTTAGTTTCTTTCAGTGTTCTAAAACAAACACTAGCTATTGCTCCCTAGTGTTCGGTTCGGTAGATTTGTGGGAAACACAAACGATAAAAGTGTTTGTTTAGAAAATCATTAAAAAAATAGCGTTTCCCTGTTAGTCATCTTTCGAACACAAAAATAATACTGTTTTTATCCAACTAAAAAAATAAGAACATTTAATTCCGTTCGTTTTTTTTTTAAATCACAAGCTTCATTGTGTTCGATTCAGCTCATTTATGTTTGTTCGTTTCTGTTGTGCGTAGCGCCCTTTTGGCTGGTTAAAAACCTAAATACACAAACGAAAAAAATGAACAAAAAAGCCAATCAAATAATTTTACACAAACAAAACATATATGTACATAATAAACACACAAGCTGTTCGTCATGCGGTCGTTGCTAACATTTTTTGTTTGTTTATTTCTTCATCAATGTAAAAAAAAAAAAATTATAGAACACTAAAATACATATGTTTGTCTATAGTATCACTACAATTGTTATGTTTTTTTAACAAAGAACTGAACACTATATAATGTTCGGCTCTTTCTTGAAAAAAGTTATGAACGGTATTAAGGGTAACGTTCGTCTACACAAACACAAAAAAATCGTTGCTGGGTGTGTGAGCCGAACGCTTAATAATGTTCTGTTTATTTTCGAACACTGGTTTCTTTTAATATCGTGGTTCAGTTCATAATTAAGTTCCTAGATAAGTTCTGAGTAAAATGTCAGTTAAATGTATACTTGGTAAGGTTTAAGTTTAAGTTAAGTTCTAGTTCAGTTTTACTTAGTTCTAGTGCTGAACTAGTGCAGTTGTTTTTTAATTCAGTTCCTTAATCAGTTTCTAGTTTAGGTATATTAAGGTAACTATTGCACCTTTCATATCTCTAGAAGAAATATAAAATAAAAACAAAATAGATGAACTTCCTTAACTGAAATTACAATTTTCTTCTAACAAAACAAAATCAGAAAAACAACAAAGAAATGAAAAAAAATCAGCACTGCACTTTTAATGAAAACTTGAACTTTTTTTTTTTTTTTTTTGTTTCTGTAAAATAATATACAAAATAAAGACAACTTCCAGAACACTTTTGCCGTTTTATTTATCAACTTCATCATTAACACGAACATCATCATAATCGTTATCATTTTGTAGTTGCTTGGCAAAAGTATACGGCAAAAAAAAGCACAGAAAAACAACAACAAAAGCACAGCAAAAAATATACGAAAAGAAAAAAAAATCATGAAATGAAATAATCATTTTCAAGCTCAACAACGCGGTGAAGGTCATTGCTACCAAAAATTGTAACTCCCTTTGCCCTACTCTACTAGCAGGCTTTTCTTTTTTTTTATTGAGCAACATCCACACTACTATGCACTATGCACACACTCACTGCCAAACAAAGTCTTTTATGTAAATGTGTTTGTGTAAGAACTTTTGCTGGTTTTTCGTATGGAATGTATGCATCCTACATACACCAGTATAGAGAGACAAAATAGATAGAAGGAACTAAATGAGCGAGAGACAGCATTCTTAGCAGCTTTAAGAGAAAAGTGATTAAAAGTTGTAAATTTTTCTTAGGCGAATAGAAAAGTCACTACTGCATTGCAGACTTTGAAAAAGCTTTTGACACTTTGAATCACAACGTCATATGAAGTGCGTTGTTATGCAAAGGTATCCTAGCAAAACTTATTGTCCTAAATAAGAGCTTATATTATCAGACAACTTGTCGAATCCTGCATGAAAGGAAGCTGAGCAAGCAAATCTCAGTAAGCATTGGAGTACGCCAAGGTTGTGTCTTATCACCTCTTCTCCTCAACATTATCCTCGACATGAGTGCCCCGGTAGGCTAGCTAGCAGTGAGCTAGTCTATCAACCCCGGGTTTGCGGGTTCGATTCCCGCCAGAGACTCTGGTTTCTTTCCTGCAGACAAGCGTAAAGCTTCGCGGGGATTAGCATTTTAAAATTAAAAAGTAAAAAAAAAACATTTTAATGGCTATAACAATGCAGGACGGCAGAGATATAAGGTGGGGTCTGAACAACTTTGACGATATGGCAGCCAAGCTGCAAAAACTTCCTGATACCACAGAAGTAGCTGGTCTGAAGGTAAATATCAAAACGACAAAAAAAACTGCAGATCAATGAAGCAAGACAGAACAAATTTCACATCAGCTCCCACGAGTTGGAAGACGTGTCCTCCTTCTGCTACTTAGGTAGCATTATTACAAAGTTGGGTGGCTCTAAAGACGATAAAGTTGATCGAATTAAATAAGCTAGACAAAGCTTTGGGCCGCCTGCAATCCATCTGGGGCTCTCGAATCCTTTCCCGTCATGCAACGGTGCATCCCGAGATACCCAGAAACTGTAGGTGTTTATAAACCAGTGCCTCCGCAGAATAAAACGAATCTTCTGGCCGAATGTTATTTCTAATAGCAGATGATGGTCGGAAACAAAACAACTACCAGTCTCAACTGAAACAAAAAAAAAAAAAAGCAAGTGGAACTAAAAAATAAAAAATCGACTTGAACCCCCCAGGGTAACCATAGAATTGGTAGACCTGCTAAAACTTGGAGACAAAAAGTCGACATCGAAGCTGTTGGAGCGTGTTTGTTGAGGCGCGCATATAAAAATATAAAGAACCTAATTATTTGGCAAATTTAAAAACGTTTTGTTCCCTCTTCTCATTTTTGTTGAAGGGTTACTTTAAAAATAAAACCAACTTAAGGTATAAATGGGTTAAGAGAGAGACTTCACCAGAAGTTTTTAAATAAAGACATTGTGTCTTTAAGAGTAAGTATATTTTTAAAGTTTTAGTTCTTCTCACTACAAATAAAACTCGAAGACACCGGAGACACAGTTCAGTTAGAAAGCAAGGGCCACACATAAAGACACGTTGACATATGGGTCTTCAATATTTTGTCTAGGAAAACTGAAAAGATTTACATGGTTACTTCCCTCCCTCCACTGGATGACAAGCCATGCGTTCACCAACCGGCCCGAGCGTGAGCGCAGCCAACACACCTAGGTAGAAATTTGAGTGCATAGTCCGGCAATATTATACACTCGCCACATGTTTCGGAGCTGGAGCTTTCTTACCTCCGCTGATTTGCGAAAATGCTAGCAGCATCTGCTGAGTAGAAACAGCAAATAGGTACAGTCCTCCCTAAAGCCGAAATCGCCTAAAAGTGGTTAAAAATCAACCCTTTAATGGGATTTTCAGGATAGTCGTTCCCGCGACTTTTGGTAGTAATTCACAACCACCACGTGATCCCCTAAAGTATCTTTTAACCGGAATAGTAAAACTTTCACAAAGACAATCTTCCTCAAATACAAACAGTATTTCCCGCAAGAAGCATACAAACGGAGGCTTTAACCAATCATCGTTTCGTGGTACGAGAACGTATCGATGGTCAGCCTCGATCGTAATTTTAAATATCCGGCAGTTTTCACCTTTTCCTATTTTAACAATTAAATACAGATATAAATTGGAAAAATTGGGTGAAGGAAAAAACTACCGGGGAAGCGGCCCATAAACTAGCAATATAATTATTAAAATTTTCGTATTGTACAAATTTATTGTTAATGTGTTTGTGATAATCGAAGGTGGCACAATATATTTTGGCAACAATCAAGATACTTTTGATTTTTATTGAACAACGAAAAGAAGTGCAATATACTATGAAATGTATCGGCAGCATTGTACAATGTTGTTTTGCTTATAGGCTATGTTTTGATTTAATGAAAGGTGCTGTATAATTTAATTGAAACTATTATGCCACTTATACTTTCCACTTAAATTTTCTGTTTCAAAAAAGCTAATTATGATGAATTAAACTTTCGTTTATTTAATACTAATTGGCTGCATTTGTTAACTAATATAAGTGGTACTCCATCTTCTATTGATTCAACAATACAAGTCTTCTACGCTACTATCTTTAAATATTTTGATGAATGTGTTCCGAAAGTAAGATTAGGCACCAAAACTGGACCACCATGGAATTCTAAGCGATTATCGAATCTAAAGAATATAAAAAATAAATATTTTAAAAGGTACAAAAAGTCTGGTTTACTCTCCGACTACGCCAAATATGCTGTATCCCGATCAGATTACAATTTAATGAACACGTTGCTCTACAAGAACTATCTAAACACTATTAAACACAATTTAAAATCTAATCCAAAATCGTTTTATCAATTCGTTAATTCGAAACGTAATTCAACTGGTTATCCTAATGTTATGAAATACCAATCTGGTGAATCTAACAACAATTTGGAAATAAGTAATTTATTTGCAGACTTCTTTTCGACGACTTACTCAGATGCCCAATATAATAATACCTCATATCCCTATCCTATTGCTGAAAGCCAACCAATACAAATTTTTCCGATCAGCACATCACAGATTTTAACAGCTCTAAGAAGCGTTAAATCGACATTTAGTAGTGGACCGGACGGTATACCCAGCTATGTTTTAAAAAATTGTGCAAATGCACTTGCTACTCCACTGGAAATAATATTTAACAAATCTATAGAGCATGGCTATTTTCCTTAATATTGGAAAGATTCGTATATAATTCCACTATTCAAGGCCGGTAATAAATTAAACATAATAAACTATAGAGGAATTGCAAAGCTTAGTGCAATCCCAAAATTATTAGAAAAATGTATCACAGATAATATTAGTCACCAAATATCGTCTTTTTATCCACTCATCAACAGGGCTTCAGAAGTTGCTGCTCCACAACAACTAACCTTTTACAACTGACAACCCTGGTTAATAGAAGCTTTAATAACAAACAACAAACTGATGTCATATACACCGATTTTAGTAAGGCATTTGATAAAGTTAACCATTTCTTACTGTTACTGAAACTTGATATTATGGGATGCACTACAAATACCATAAACTGGTTCAGATCATACCTAACAGGTCGGAAACAGCGTGTAATCTTCAACAATGCCACCTCTAAAATTATTATCGTGAAGTCTGAAGTTCCTCAAGGGAGCCACCTGGGACCGATTTTATTTTCTTATTTTATTAGCGATTTACCGAGTGTAATAAAATTTTGCAATGTTTTAATGTATGCTGATGATGTGAAGATTTTCCTTAGTCATAATAATATTTCAGAGGGCAAACATTTACAGCGTGATTTAAACAAATTGTATGATTGGTGCAATATCAACCTGATGGGTCTAAATTTAAATAAGTGCAAACATATGCGATTTTCACGAAATTGGAATGATAATGGTCGTTTTTTCTTAGGTGGAAATCAGCTAGAATTAGTTACGGAGTTTCTAGACTTAGGAGTTCTCCTTGATTGTAAATTAAATTTTAACAAATATATTGTCATGATGGTGAATAAAGCTCGTGGCGTGCTTGCTTTTATTAAACGATGGGCTAAAGAATTTACTGATCCTATAATAACCAAATGTTTGTATACATCGTTAGTAAGGCCTATCCTGGAATACGGTTCTATTATTTGGGATCCCTGCACTGATTGTCACAAGAAGCGCATTGAATCTGTTCAAAAACAATTTCTCTTATTTTGTCTGGGAAATACAACATGGAATGCAAATGTGAATCTTCTTCCATATTCTCGATTTTCTCAGAGTTCTTGCTGAACACAATAAACTTCAATATACCTCTTAGGTCTACTCGGAACTACGCACCACTTCATCTACAGTGTTTTCAAACTAACTATGCAAACGCTGACCCTTTAAGGAGATTATGCAAAACTTTTAATGATTTCTATAATTTTATTGATTACCCTGTTAACGTTAAAATTTTAAAACGTAACATCATTTTGTTCTTGAATGTAAACCATTAGTTAAGTATCCTTATAAAATGTATATTATATTATTGGTCTGTAAGGATTTTAGTCAGAATATAGGGCAAAATCGAAATAATATGGCGATTACCTTATACAATAACATTGTATTATGGATAGAGCGCTTAGGACTTGCTCAATTAACGCCTTCTAATACAAAAGACAGTATTAGTTCAGACTTTGTCAAGTTTACTTTAAACATTGAAGTGTGTTGATTACAATAGTGAGTTGTAAATAAAAGCTGTAACTTACGGTAGTTAAAGTGACTAAAGCTTCATACAGACGATGGTCAGATCTTACAATGTTGTCATTAAAATTGCCTGAAAATGTCTTGCAAATGTGTGGACATTGTAAGCTCATTTTCATTTGAAAGATGAGTAAAATTAATGCATCTGACAATGGCATCATTGTCAGAAAAATGACAATTTTTTTTTTTTAAAGTGTTGTGTTTATTTGCTTTATTTGAATTGCAATAAAAGAACTCGTAACGGTTTATTATAATAGAAATAAACCAAAACGTTATTGAAAGGCAGTAACGTAACAATATTTACGCTATTCAGGCAATATATATAGAAAATTATATACCTATAAACCAATTTTGTAAATAATCAGGATTGGTTCGATCTAAGAAATCAACTAGATGAGAAAATTAAGAAGGGAAATGCTATTAAGTATGGAACTAAGTTACGGTATAACTTAGGACCCACTGTAAAGTTAAAAGATATGGAGTTTGATTGGTGTTAAAACAATTGTTGGTATCACCACGGAGTTACAAGAATTCTTAAGCTTGTCCCGAAGCTGAAGATTTAATATAACATTGTCGAAATGGTAAAATTTTAACTTGTTTTCAAATCAAAAGTAGTCTCAGTTTGTTTAAGACTATACTTAAATCATACTTACTACAATCTTCCAAAAATTTCACTAGATTTGCATTGAACAACACATTTCTCCTTGGTGTAGAGCCCATGCACAACATTTTAGAGTTCTCTCTTACAGACTCTCACAGTAAGACTTATACGTATTTCCCAAAAATTTCTTGTAAAAATTATGTTGCTCTCTGCTCTGCAAACTTACAAGGAATTTGTGCATAGTCTAGGTTTACACGCTTCAAATTTCGAGTGTTTAGTAGATTTTTTCCTTGATTTGCTGTAAATAAAAGTGTTATATTTTTACAGTATTTATTACCGAAAAAAGCTGAAATAGATTGCTACGTGTGACATTATTGGAAACTTTAAAAGGGAATTGAAAAAAAAATGGAGCTGCAAATGTTGAATCGTGTAAACCTAGACATAATGAGAACTGAGTGCTGCTGAACAATTACACAGACACCATTTTATTTGTTGTCTGCAAAAATGTTATTGGGTTTACGAGAGAGAGAGTATGGCTTGGTTTAAATATACATATGTAAATTTCCTGACACACACACACATGTACAGGAAGAGTATCATGCTAACTACATTTACATTTATTTACAGGTTCAATGTCTGGTGGTTGACCTACCCATACCGTTCTCATACAATTTTATTCAACATTTTAGAATTGTATAAAAAAATAAAAAAGATTTTTTTGACTACGAATCTCTTAATATGAAAATAAAACACATAGTAATAATTTATAGTTAGGCGATAAAGTTGAAATTAATTTCTAAAAACAATTGGTTTACTTTTTGTTAAAACCAAAAAGCCTGTAAATAAAATGTGCTAATGATACTTTTTTTTGGGTAACGGAAGCACGTGTCCCAAGCTTTAAGACGACGTAGTAAAATAAAAAACCCCTTGGTTATCCTTGCACAATAATGGCCAGCATAACCACACAATTCGCATAGTCGAACATGTATAACTCCTGGCATTATGTTGTCTTCAAAAAGACCAAATTAAAAAAAACTGTCATGTTAAGGGTTGTGCAAAAAAAAACTCTCAGGAATTTTTCGTCTGGTTTTTTAATTCTGGCTAAACAAGTGCATGAGTATGTGTTGAACTCTTAAGGATATAAAACATGTCTGTTCTGTAATAGTCATGCGAATTTTTATTTATAATTTTCTCGAAACATAAGGAATGAGTTTTATACCGAAAAAAAAAAAAATTATTTAGATTTTTAACAACTGATTTTTCAAAATGAAATATTTTTATTACTACCCTTAGGAAATATTTGATTTTGCTTTGCTCTTTCATTTGATTTCTGCAATTCTTACTTTTTTTTGATTAAAATTGTTAAGAACTTGGCTGAAAGTAAAAATAATAACAAAAAAATATAATCAAGCTTAAAACATCGTTTTATTTTTATTTTTTTTGGAGGGTTGTATTAAAAAAAACTTCACTAAGATCCAGTAACTGCGTTGTAGATTTTCTATTTTTAAAAGAAAAGCGGACGTTGAACGACTAATGGAGAAAGAAATGGGAAAAGCAGGGTTGTATTTTAATTTTAATATTGTAGATTTTGCAGAGATTTTGCCTCAAGCATTGGAAAAAGGAGCAGAAACATTATGCTGTTTAATAATAGAAAAAAGGGAAAGAAATTACGTATTTAAATTTTGACAACAGAGACAAAGAAATACAATATAGAGCGAGAAAAAAAAAAACCCAGGTTAAAGGAAAATATTTTAAAGGTCTTAAACAAAGTCGGGGAACATTTTAGTTACACCCCACAAAGTTCAGGAGATCTTGGAACAGAAATATGCATGTTATAAAACATTAAATGAAGAAGAACAAGGTAAACATAAGTGAATGAATTTTCAAAAGCCTTTTACAACGTAAATCGGAAATGCTTCCGGTTTTATAACAACTCATAACAATTATTTTTGCCCGGAGAATCATGTTTCTACTGAGAGTGTTCTGCAGAACTATTCACTAATTTCGTAAAATTTGTCCGGAAAAGCAAAGAGTTAGCTTATTATTGGTTTGGAGCAAATGCAAAAAAGTCAAATTGGAGAAAAACGACAATGCGAACGTTCATGAATGAACTTATATGTTAAAAGTATTACATTGAAAGTAATTATTAATGTTTTGTGCTGCATACGCCATGTTTCTAATTTTTTTTTTAAAGGAGCTTTTTGTGCTGCATACGTATACCTTCTGCTGTGTATTGAGTTGTTGACATTTTATTTTAATACTCTTAATACTTTTTTCTTACGGCAATGAAGCGAAGCAATAGTAAAATTTATTTTCTTCCTGTCACTTTATTTTGATTTCGCTTTACCAATTTGTTTTCCCTACGACAATGAAGCAAAGCAAGAGTTAAATTAGTTTTGATATGGAGCTAAAATAATGCTTAATATTTTGGCAACCATAAAAAATTTAGAAAAACATGTTTTTGGATTCAGAAAGGGAATATTCAAAATATATTTACTCCATACATAATTAAATTTGTTTAAATATGGTCAGTTAATTAAAAATTTCTAAGGAAATGATTTTGAGCTTCGTATTTAAAAGGTAATATCTCACACTAATTTGGCGTTTATTTAGTCTATTTAGTCCATATTCACCGCTCCTTATATAAATTATTAAGTTAATCATTTACGTTTTTAACCTTATTAGTAGAAAATTCGGCTTTGCTTCATTTCTACTCCACGATCTTCGAACTAAAAATTAGAATTTATTTTTCCCCATTTTCACTTTATCATAACAACCCATTCACTTTTCATTATAGCGTCATGATTACTTTTCCCCAGCAAACTTCATAAAAAAAAACTTGTTCTACAATTTCCATTTTCTTTATCTCCAGCCAACACACCGCAGCTAACTTCACTTGCATGTTATCTATTGCCTCATACTAGAAGTTTTAACACACATGCATTATGCAAATGTTTGTTTATGTGTGCTGACATTCTAATGCTTATTCAACATTTAGAATTTTCTTTACTTTACTCGTACATAGAAATGACATGTTTTGTATTCTTATACAATGGATTTGCGAGTCGCTAATGCAGGCAACGAGCATTGACTACACGTTTAATGTGGCAAGCAGCACGTATCCATGTTGGAGCGTTGAAAGACGCAACATTATTTGCAAAACAGGAATGGCAAAGACCTTAGCCTTGACTTTTCTAATAGTTTATTAGCCTTATGGGTGGAAGAATAAATAACTTGGCTATGCATTTGTTTTAAAATGCAATAAAGGAATGAAAAAAGAAAAATTAAAAATAGTTTGAGGTACATGGGAAGGGTGGGGTTTTCAAAAAAAAAAAAAAAAAAAAAAAAAAAAAGTGGAAATCGTATTAGAAGCAAGCAAAACAAAAATCTTTGAAGTTTTCTTACAAATGTTTGTTGACTCTATCGAAAAGTTTCTAATAAATTTTACGATATTAAATTAAATATTGTAATTGTTTTGGTTTTCATTAAAGCCATAAATTTTAAATTAAATGTTTTAAGATTTTTGTTTTATTCCATTTCAAAATATTTATGTGCATTGTAGTTAAGTAAACATTTTAAGCATATTTCGAATTTTACTGGAATCTTGTATTTTTGAAAAGGCTGTAGGAAATATCGCCCAAAGAAAAATTGCCAAAAAAAAAAAAAAAAATGAAAAATCGCCCAAAAAAATTGCATGTAAAATTGGGCCTGATTTCATATGAAAAATGACCCAAAATTTTTGGGCTATTTTTCGTTATTGTTGGGTGATTTTTCGTTTTTTTCGTTTTCATAATGAAAAATCACCCAAAAATGTTGTATGAAAAATAGCCCATTTTTTTTGGGCCATTTTTCATTTTTAAAATTCTACCATAATCTTACATAGCAGAGAAAACCATGTTTTATTATGGTTGCAAACAATAAAACTATTTTTCAAGAAACTAATTTAACCATAATATGGTTGTCGGCGACAATGATTTGGTTAAATTAAACATAATATGGGTAGAATTTTTTTAAAAATGGTTTTGTAGCTTTTTCTCTGGGTGTATATATTAAATATATATATATATATATCGAAAATAAGGATTTTCTCTTCTATGGTATAACAAATACTGGCTTCGCTAACTAAAGTTTCTCTGTATAGCCGGCCTTCGGCCGGGCGCAAGGATTTTCTCCTCTATGGTATAACAAACACCGGCTTCGCTAACTAAAGCTTCTCTGCGTAGTCGGCCTTGTTCGGAAACAAGGCAGTTTTTCAAAGCTTTACTTAGCGAAACCGGTTTTTGTTAGACCATAAAGGAGAAAATCCTTGCTCCCGGCCAAAGGCCGGCTATACAGAGAAGCTTTAGTTAGCGAAGCCGGTCTTTGTTATACCATAGAGGAGAAAATCCTTCCGCCCGGCCGAAGGCCGGCTATACAGAGAAGCTTTAGTTAGCGAAGCCAGTATTTGTTATACCATAGAAGATGAAATCCTTATTTTGGATATATATATTTAATATATACACCCGGAGTAAAAGCTATAAAAATATTTTATCCATATTATGTTTAATTTAACCAAATCATTGTCACCGACAACCATATTATGGTTAAATTAGTATCTTTAAAAAAATTTTATTTTTTAAAAAAAAAAAATTTTTTTAAAAAAAAATTTACACATTTCTGATTATAAGTTAAGTTGCGGCGTTATGACAATTCTTCGATGGACATTATGACACTTTTAAAAGTGCAAGGACACTACGACACTGGACGTTATGACATGTCACCTAAATTTATATGAATAATAAACACTTTTTTGCAAATTGAGTAATTTTTTTTTTTTTTTTTTTTTTTTTTTTGGAAAAAATTCGTTTTTGCTTTTTGGGACATTTTTCATTTTCTTTTTGGGCCCTTTTTCGTTTTTTTTTTGGGCAAAATTTCATATTTACCTTTTTGGGTAATTTTTCATGTTCTTTTGGGCGATTCTTCATTTGGGCGATTTTTCATTTTTTTTGGGCCATTTTTCTTTGGGCGATATTGCCTACAGCCGTTTGAAAAAGGAGACATTTTATCGTTAAGTTTTTTGCAACTTCTGCTGCAATTTTATACATTTTAACATTATTATATTATATTTTCAATATTGAACTAATATCGTATTAAATTAAAGTTAATAGTAAATGTAAATTTTAACTATAAAACTTATTTCGAATTTTTTTTTAAGATTAATCCAAATTTTTTAATATTTTTAATTAGGCTTAAGTTCATGAAATTTAATTTTTCATTAAATTATTTTTATGAAGAAAGGAATTTTACAACATGAAAATTAATCAAAATTGTTATTGATAATCTTTCATTCTTGACGTGGCTTAAAAATAATTTAATGAAAAATTAAATTTCATGAACTTAAGCCTAATTAAAAATATTAAAAAATTTGGATTAAAAACCATAAATAGTTCAACAAAATAACCACAATACTAATTATTGTTAAAAGCTAAGGCACAAGCTCTATGTGTACATTTGTCCTTCAAGTTGTGCTGAAAAAAGGTCAACAGAAAAGAAAAAGACAAAATGAAAAAACAAAAAATGTACTTGGACTTCAAGAAAAATTCTTGACAAAAGTACGAAAAACCAGAAGTAAGGAAAAAAACATGTAAAATCAATTAAAATGGATAATCATTCAGGAAAGCAAATTTCGATCTACCAAATGTTAGAATACAATTTGGTTTAAGGATTGATGTTTGACTATTTACGTCAGCAGTCGTCGATGGCTGCGAGTGTAAGACGGCAAATCCATCTGAGGAGATTGAGTGGTTGCAATCGAAACATGTCATGGTAACCTGCCGGCCGGGGTTCGAGCCCCAGCCACGCCAAGAATGAAAGATTATTAATAACAATTTTGATTAATTTTCATGTTGTAAAATTCCTTTCTTCATAAAAATAATTTAATGAAAAATTAAATTTCATGAACTTAAGCCTAATTAAAAATATTAAAAAATTTGGATTAAAAACCATAAATAGTTCAACAAAATAACCACAATACTAATTATTGTTAAAAGCTAAGGCACAAGCTCTATGTGTACATTTGTCCTTCAAGTTGTGCTGAAAAAAGGTCAACAGAAAAGAAAAAGACAAAATGAAAAAACAAAAAATGTACTTGGACTTCAAGAAAAATTCTTGACAAAAGTACGAAAAACCAGAAGTAAGGAAAAAAACGTGTAAAATAAATTAAAATGGATAATCATTCAGGAAAGCAAATTTCGATCTACCAAATGTTAGAATACAATTTGGTTTAAGGATTGATGTTTGACTATTTACGTCAGCAGTCGTCGATGGCTGCGAGTGTAAGACGGCAAATCCATCTGAGGAGATTGAGTGGTTGCAATCGAAACATGTCATGGTAACCTGCCGGCCGGGGTTCGAGCCCCAGCCACGTCAAGAATGAAAGATTATCAATAACAATTTTGATTAATTTTCATGTTGTAAAATTCCTTTCTTCATAAAAATAATTTAATGAAAAATTAAATTTCATGAACTTAAGCCTAATTAAAAATATTAAAAAATTTGGATTAAAAACCATAAATAGTTCAACAAAATAACCACAATACTAATTTTTTAAGATTTTTATTGAAAAATGTTATCGTATATTTTTTGTAAATTCCGAAAAAATCTAAAAAAAATGGTTTTACCTAATAGTTTTTTTGAAATTAATTTATTTATAGTTTTAAAACATAAGATTTTTAATTTTATTGACAACCGTTTATAAAAAATATTTTTATCGTAAATATTTGCTTAAGTTTGGTAAATTTTTTTTAAAAATTTTCTCTGTTTTGTTATAGTTTTACAATTTAACTAATTTCGAATTTTAATAAAAGCTATAAATTTTTAATTTTTTTTTAACATTTTTTTAGAAAAATTTAATCGTATATTTTTTGTAAATTCTGAAAAAATTTAAAAAAAAAATTTTTTTTGCTTTATAGTTTATTGAAATTCATTTATTTATATTATAGAGTTTTATATCTTGAGATTTTTGATTTTACTGAAAACTGAAAAAATAATTTTATCGTAAATATTTGCTTAATTTGAGTAAATTTTTTTGAAAATCTTTTTCTGTGTTTTGTAGTTTTACAATTAAACTAATTTCGAATTTTATTAAAAATTATAAATTTGTAACATATTTTTTTAACTTTTTAAATATATTTATAAAAAAATTATAACGTATATTTTTTGAAAAATTCTGGCAAATTTATAAAAAAAAATTGGTTTTGCTTTATAATTAATTGAAATTGATTTATTTATAGTTTTATAACTTGAGATTTTTGATTTTACTGAAAACCGTTTATTAAAAATATTTTTATCGTAATTATTTTCTTAAGTTGCGTAACATTTTTTGAAAAAAATTGTCCGTTGTTTTATAGTTTCACAATTGAACTAATTTCGAATTTTATTAAAAGTTCAAAATTAGTGATTTTTTTAAATAATTTTATCGTTAATTTTTAAATTATTTTTTTTTTTAACTTTTGAATAAAATTTTTAAAGGCAATTATGCCTGTATTCATCAAAAATATTAAATATAATAAAGGCTTACAAAACAAATTTTCTATGAAAATTTTCCCAAAAAACCGTTTGTGAAATTTAATAATTGTTTATGAATACTAAGGAGAAAAACTAACTAATTTTGTATTTTATTTAAAAGTATCAAAGTTTCAAATATTAATTATCGTTACTTTTTTTAAGTTTAAATAATTGTTTTAAACATTTTTTCTCAAGAAACTTAAACGCTTTAAAGCTTAATTTAAAATTTTATTAAATGCTAAACTTTGTAAGCCCTTATTGGTCTGGTAAGAACTTTTTTATGTAAAAAAAATTGTGATTTATTACTCCTACACAAATTTACCAAGATACAAACTACATTAAATGCATTTATGTCATGTTGTTCATAAACCCTAGACATTTTATTATAATGATTATTTTTTTTATATTTTGTTATTTCCAAAAACAAAGAAAGTTCAACTCGCTAACCATGCACCAATTTATAACCTTCATTTTAAATTTTAGTGAGTCATTACCGCAATACAATGCAAAACAAACAGACGCTGACTTAATTAAATAAAAAAAATACAATTTTTTTAATAAAAAAAATACTTGAATTTTCATTTCCGTTTCAGGAATAGGTACAAACAAAACGAAAACTTCTTTTGGCAAAAATTTTTTTTATATGTACATACTACATACATATGTATGTACTATGTATATGTTTGCATAAAATGCAGTGAAGCATTAAAACCAAAAAAAAAAATCTATAACAAAAGAACGCCAAAAATGCATGAAAGCAAACCACCCAAAGCCTCAACAGACATTTTCAAATGGGTGTTGTCCCTGTAAGCATTTAATAACAGGACTAAACTTAACAACACAGGAAAATAGGGAGTTTATTTTTCCAAATTACTATTTTTTTCAGGTGAGTTACCGGCTTTGTTTATTTCTTGCTTTTATGTATTATAAAAACATTTGTGAATCTGGCAGCTTTGTATATAGTTTTGCATGATTTGTTTACATACACCCTATTTTATTATTTATTTACATATAACTTGTATTTGTGTTGTTGTTTTTTGTTGCTGTAGCCATGTCAAGGTTATTGTACTTTATGTTTTTTACATACAAACTTGCATACAGACATGCTCTTCTTTACATTTAATTGTTAACATGCCATACAAAATCCCTCCATATTAAATTTTAATGCTCTATTGCTGTGCCTCATTCACTTACTCACACGCTCTTTCAACATTACTCCTTGCCCCACTTACCATTACTTCTATTGTTTACAATTAAAAACCCTTTTAAACTAGAAATTGCATGACTGCATTTACTTTTAGGTGTGTGTGTTTGTGTGCAAAAAATGTAAACAAATTAAAACAAGTCAGAACGTATACATAGTCTGTCAAGCCCGACCATATGACACCCTACACCACGGTATTTAAACACAAATTTTCAAGAGTGCAACCTATTCGGCACCCATGGGCAATCATGAACCCGCCAGAATAACATTATGTTACACAGAGAAAATTATTTTTCCAATTCAAACAAAAAATTTGTAATGTCAATAAATTTTTTGCTTGAAATCGGTCCTATTAATAAATTTACATTATTCAAACAATTTATTTTGCATTTCGTTTATTGAATTTTTTTTTAAATTTTTCAAATTAATAATTATGCAAAAGAAGAGCCTATACACATACAGATAAAACGCAGAAAGTGGAAATGGATAGGACATACCTTAAGAAAGCCAGTACATAATGTTACCAGGATGACACTGGAATGGAACCCACATGGGTGTAGACAAAGAGGAAGAGCCAAAAATACCTGGCGTAGGTCTATAAGGAGAGACATCAATAAATCATGGGATGAGGTTAAAATAATTGCCTCATCCTCATAAATGTTTAAGCTTTATATCGTTGCACATACAATTTTGAGTGTTTCTAATTCTCATTCACTCTACATCTTAACTTGCATATACATATTATATCTTTAGCTGTTCTTAAGTTTTTGGGTGAAGATTTTCTGATTATCTGGCCTAAGCAACCAGTCAAATGTGCATAGGAACTGGCTGTGAGTGTTAAACGGCCTCTGAAGATATTGAGTGGTTACAATTGAAAAAAGTCGAAAAATTTTAGTTAATTTAAGAATTTTATAAAACACAATATTTGTATGGAAGAAGTGGCGATAAGGGGAAAGTATGTCTCGAGAAAATGTTAAGAACAAAAAACTAATTGAGGTCGGTCATACATTATATCCCACTAGGGGTGACTCCTGGGCATTAATGGGACTTTCTCTTCAATATATTTCTAGTCTGCATTGAACATTTTGTATGGGAGCCCCCTAAAGGTGTGTTAGAAATAAATAAATGAGATGAAAAATAAAGTGGGGTTGGTCATACATTTGACCCATCTAGGGGTATCCTAGGCACTGCTAGGGCCAAATTTAAGCACCATTGGATTCAGCGTACCTGCCATGTCTGTGTTTGCAACTAGCACAGTGTAACTAAATGGATATAGATATATGTATGTAAGCTATATTAAAGATTTTAAGAATACTTAAATAATTCATTTTTAATGACCGAAGTGTTGCTTAGTGTTTGAAAACGTGATGGTAATTTGTTCCAGAGACTAATTGTGTAGTTAAAAATTGTCTCGAAGAGATACATAAGATATCTATATTTTTGAGATATCAAATTTTTAGCGCGTGGAGATTTGGCAAAAATAATTCTTCTAAATAGGTAAAGGCCCAAATACACTGATTAAAATACTCATCAAGCATTGTGGTAGTATTAGTGTAAAATGTGTTTGTATGTGTCACACCGACGATGCTGGATGGAATATCAAAAAATTTAGATATGGCGGCGAATATTACGTCCAGCACACGTACACGTGTGAATTCGCCTGCTGGACAAGCATTTGACAAGTGTATTTGGCCCTTAATAATAATAGACTTTGATAATTTAAAACATTTTTCCAACAAATAATCTCATGTATGAGGTTGAGATTTATGTAAAAGTTCTTTGTGCGGAATATTCAGCCTTATTCCGGTTGTCGTTGTTGTAATCGCTCAAGTTGTTTTTTTTTAGAGATTAAAGAACACTGGTTGTGTGTTACTTTAATCTCTTACAAAAAACGACTTGAGCGATTACGACAACGACAACCGGAATAAGGCTGATCATTTAGACATCTTCATCTACATATCGTTACCTGAAACGCAAAAGGCCCTATCCAACATTTTGAAAGTTTTACAGAAGAAGAAAAAAACTATTAAAAATGATAAATTGCCTTAAACTGTTTAAAATTTATTATTCTTTTTTATTGCAATGCATCAGAATCAATGTAAGGGTCGATTTTTAATTTTTGGTTAGTTAGGACCTTTTGCGTTTTATGTATATGAGATTTGTTTGCCTTTAAGATGTGGGTTTATATTGGACCTACGGTTAATTTTGGACCAGCCAGCACAAAGTTTTGTCATGACATAGTAGATATCGTAAAAGTTATTGTTCGTGTATTTAGAACCTGTGTGCTTGTTTGTGGCAATTATAACCTTTATACCAATATTGATCAAATTATCTCAAATTATTTATATCGGTCGAAATTACAATACAATTTCAATGAACATTTTGATCGATATCGAATACCGTAATTTTCCTTCTGTACCACTGTGCACAAGGTTTACATTGAGATCCAGCCTGCCAGGCGGACGGACGGACATCGCAAGATCAATTCAGAAAGCGAGTCTGAGTCGATCGCTATAATAAAAGGTGGCTCTACAGCCAATTTTTCAAGGTGTTACAAACATCAGCACAAACGCATAATCTCTCTCCACTTTTGTGGTGAAGGGTATAAACAACAAGAACAAGCACAAATGAGTTAGTAATAAAAAAACAAGAGTAAAAACATTGACTCACTTGCTTGTTTGTATTTAGATTTGTTTTTGCTTTTACCTTTATAATGATTTAAATACATTCTGTTGGTGTTCGACCGATAACACTTAACCAAACCGAACTTCGGTATATTGTTTATACCGAACCAGAACTTAAATCGAACACGAAACCGAGCATTTTTTTATTGACGAGAAATAATTTTAACGTTAAATCCTTCGATTTTTTGAAAATGTAATTTAAAACTTATGTCCACCCAACAACTTTTAAGCCCGGTTCATACAAATATTGCGTTTTATGAAATTTTTAAATTAATTAAACTTTTTTTTTTGAATAAAATCAAAAGTTGTTAACAGATTTTAATCATTTGTACATAGATTGTCTTGTTTGAAGCTTTGTTTTTTAAATGTCTGGAAAAAATTAGAAGCAAAGTTGTAATTTTTATAGATTTTTAACAAACAAAAATTTCGAAATGTTGCTAAAGAATTATTTTTGTTGCCAAAAAAAAAAAAATTATGTATGTTTCTAAAACGACAGCGCATGTTAGGAAAAAATTTAACGTTTAATAAAGGCTAGTATTCTGTTCAATTTTGTGAAAAATGTTGAGCAACATTAATTATTTCACACGAAAATTTTGACATGTATCAATGTTACCTAACATGCGAGTTTGTACAATTTGACTTTTTTATTCCTCCAATGTATGCGACATTGTTTTGCGTATGTGGGGTTTACATGTATTTTACTAAATACTATTTTTTTTTATAAAAAATTTTAAACTGTTACCGGTTGTGTTATTTTAATTTTTTACTAGCTGGCCCGGCAAACGTTGTTTTGACACATAACTTATTTCTTTCAGATGTAACAGTGTCTGCTAGCCAACTTTTAAGAACAAATTAAAGCCTATAGTTCTTTCCAGATGTTACACTATTTGCCTGCCCAATTTCAAAAAAATGAATTGATTAGTTAAGAAGATATAGGGAGGCGGAGCTTTACCCCTCTTGCCCTATTCAGTGCGCTGTCCTCTTTCCGATGATACAGTGTATGTATGCCAAATTTTAAGAAACCCGGTTGATTAGTTAATATGATTGAGGGAGGGTGATCTTTTAACCCTCTTGCTCTATTTCCCGCCCACAATAATAAAAACTTTAGGCTATAGTTCTTTCCAACTGTAACTGTTACCTGCGAAATTTCGGTTGATTAGTTACGAAGATGTAGGGAGGGGGAGCTTTTAGCCCTCTTACCCTATTTCACACCCTATTACCTATTCTCTTTCAGATGTAACATTGGTTGATTAGTTTAGAAGATTGGGGAGTGGGAGCTTTTACCCCTATCGCATTATTTTGCGACCTCTAGCGATATAAAATATACTCTACGACCTATTATCATACCTAACAAATACACATACAAAATTTCATCAAAATCGGTCAAGCCGTTTCGGAGGATTTTGTTTATATTTGTATGGGAATATAAATATGTACATGTTTCGGAATGAATGAAGTGTTCACTTACTCATGAACCAATACACATTTGAAGACCGTTGATGCATAAAAACCTTGGTATTGACGCCACCTTCCACGTGAACTTTACAGAAAGAAAATCGGTTCACGCATTTCAAAGAACTTCAATTACTAACACAATGCAAACTATTTTTATATATATAGATTTAATAATCAGTTCATACTTTTTTGCTTTTGCTTAAAATTCCACCTGAAATAAGTGCAGCTTACATTATCTCGCAGTTGTAAAAAAATGTTGCCAGAAACATTTCGGAACTTTTTCACAAAATGAAAAGAGTACAACTCTATAAATATTATTTCATAGATATTCCGCACACGTTTTTTTCATATGCGTTGTGACAGCATTTCACGTGAAATGTGAAAACAGAGTACCAGGCTTAAATGAAATTTTATTGCGGATTTTCGTTTTTTTTTTTAGTAATTTCAATAAACTGAACCGTTTTTGAACCGGTATTGGATTCAGCGTACCCGAATTAGGATAAAGCGCCAGTTGCCCGGCTTGTCTCAAAAAAAAAGTGTCAAATTCTAGCACAGTGTAATTGTTTGATAAAACTTGCGAAAAGCAATAAAAAACGTTTTTTAATATAACAATAAAAAGAAATTAATTGTACTTTATATTTATACTGTGTACTTTTTTTCTTAACCTTTAATAATCAATGTACTTTAATTGCAACAAAAAAAGTTGGGAACCCTACTTGCGGTTAATCAGTAATCCCCAAAAACATGTTCTATACTTTTTTATACCCTTCACCGAAGGTAAAAGGGTTATATAATTTTGTTTTTAACAAATTTCGTCGAAAATTAGACCGAACATCAATCCGGCATAGCTTTTTTCCGAACTCCGAACTCCGACCGCGAACCTGAATGTTCGGTCGGATATACCATTTTTCTTAAGGTGTTGCCATATTGTTACTAATATTTAATAAGGGCATTTTGCAGCAACAAAAAAAAAAAAAAAAAAAAAAAATAAGCCAAATTTGCCCCACCTTTTTATACATAACAGCACAATAACAAAAACAAAAATTTAAATGTCTGGTTATAATATTCACAACTACAAAAGCAAAATTAAAAATATAAAAATAAAAAGACAGTAAACCCTTTTAAAAGGCGGACGTTGAAATTTAGTTCCATAAAAATTGGAAATAAATATGAATTCACTATCCTACACAATCGTATTCTATTCGACATAAGAGAAAGTGTCTGCAAAATCTGTGGTCAATGCCACACTATCACATAATAAAAATGCAAAATCATATGATTTCTATGCAACTCTGATATCATAGAATCTACAATTAAATGAAAATGTTCATAAACATTTGCAATTTCGTTTCATTTTTAGGTTACACTATCATTCTTTATGAGCACTGAATGGGAATGTGAATCACCGGCTTTAAAGGGGTGTTTACAAGATCAAAATGCTGGACGTCACGGCGAATTCACTCGTGTATGTGTGCTGGACGTAATATTCGCCGCCATATTTACATTTTTTTTATCATAAAGCAATTTTAGCATATTTTGCCTTAAATGCCCTATAACCAAATATAAAAATTCGACTTTTTCATTGATTCTGATGTATTCTATCAACATAAATGTCCACAAAAATTTTGGAATATTTCGACCAAAATAAGCGATTTTATTAAAAAAAAAAAAAAAAAAAACAAAAGAGTATATGATAAACGTTAAAGGACGGAACTAACAGTTTGCAAACTATGCAACATTATAAGAAAAATAGAAGAAAGTTCAATTATAAACAGTTTAAGGCCATTTATCAAATTATTCTTTTAAATAGTTTTTTGATTCTCCTGTAAAATTTTTGAAAAAGTTTGAAAGGGCGTTTTGCGTTTAAGTTAACGATTTGTAGTTCAAAGATAATTATAGTTAAATTTCCTGCTTTAAAGCTTTTACTGTCACATCATATCAACACTTTTTTAAAAAGGGGAAAAAACTTGGACAAGCAGCAGCCAACATTTGTCATCAAAATATTTAATGAACGACAACCTACTCATTATGACGACAAAAACATATGTAATTGCAGTAAAACCCTAAATTCATATATTTGCTAAAACGCATGACATAAAGATGAGTACTTGCACCGTGTCATTCCTTAATTGCTGTGCATTTTATTTAACGCCAACGTCTGGTTTGTAGCTAAACATTTCTCTATTACAAAGCCACCAGTATAAAAACAGGGCAACAGGAACTTTAAGGTGGATTCATCCGTTTATTCCAAACTTTATATCTGAATGAAGTGTAAAAAAACGAAAACATTAAACTCAGTGTTCTCTAAGAGAAAAATACCATAAATTTTATGAATTCAAAAATGATATTTACTTCCCGATATTGTAGCTTTCGCTGACTTATTTTTTTTCAAATTCTTCTGCTCTTAAACGATGCCAATTTCTAGATTACACATCATTTATTTACCCAATTACTACATACTCACTTATTACTCATGTATTCATTGCCTGGCTGGCTGCTCATTTCTTTACGGGTGCTTGTAACAAGACTACAAATTTATTGTTTATATTATTTTGTTAATACAAAACTGATGTTTCGATATTTTGTGCAAAGTATGACGTAAGTAAGAATTTGTCTGCCTCCAGCAATAGGAAAAGGTTAATGACCAATAGTAAGAGTACTTGTATGTACATGTGTGCGTGTGTGTGTCTGAGACTGGTAAAAAGGGATGATGGATGATTGCAGTGTGTAGGATAAAATTATGCCAAATATAAATGTTGAAAGGTAAGACAAAAAACATTAAACGTAAACAAATTTGAATTCGATTGAATTTATGGCCACATTCCACATTCCATTGAGATATTTTACCGGTGAATTTTCTTAAGGGCAAAATACACTTGTCATATGCTTGTCCAGCGTGCGAATTCATCGTGTACGTAATATTCGCCGTCATATCTAAATTTTTTGACTTTCCATCCAGCATCATCGGTGTGACACATACAATTCATTTTCACTAATACTACCACAATGCTTGATGAGTATTTTGATCAATGTATTTGGGCCTTTAAAAAATTTTTTTTTGCTGTAATTTTTTTTGCTTTAAATTCTAAATAAAAAAAAACTGACTTTCAATAAAAAAAAAACTTATTTCGCCGTTAATATTCCATTAAAGTTTCACTTTGCCAAAAAATTTACTTCGCCGCATAAATTTTTTAACTTTGACTGCGATGTAAATGTCTACAAACGTTTTAAATAAATAATATAGGTACCTAAGGCTTCTTAAGGCTTCCTATACCCACGCGTTGGTCTGAGAGAATGGTGTCAATTTTGGTATTTTCATGCCGGATTTTTCCTTCTGTGTACCTACTTTACAAAATTTACTTCTCCAAAATTCGCTAAGAAAATTTTCTTATCCTTTAAGAAAGTTTTTAAAAAAATTCGCTTTGGTTTAAATTTTACAAACAAATTATTTTTGCTTTTAATTGTCTTTAAAAAATTTATTTCGCTTGAAATTTTCTATAAATAAATTCTTTGTTTTATGTATCTTATATAGAAATAAAATTCGCTTTAAATTAAATTAATACTTTATAGGTACCTATGCATGTAAATATGTAGGTATGTGATAAAAAAAATTTACGTTGCTTAAAAATTCCCAAAACAAAAATATTTTGCCATAAATAATTTATAAGAAAATTAAAAAAAAGGAAAAATAATTCGCCTTAAATTTTCTATAGGAAAATTTATTTCGCCCTAATAATTGTTAATAAAAAATGGGCAACGCCGTTCTTTTCGTTCGCTGTCAAATTGCCAGACAAAAAGAACGTTGGTTAAAATATACAGCAATCCAAAAATAAACAAAAAAGAAAAACCAAAATTTGTCTGAACTCTTCTTATACATACAGACATATTACAGGTAGTAAGCCAGTCAGTTTAGTCATTCCGACTGCCTGTCTGTCGCTGAGCCAGACAATATTAGAAACAAACAAACGAACAAAAAATTTACGTTATAAAAAAATAAACAACAGATACAAAACACTACCCTGCAAATAAAATTGGACCACCTGATCCATTTTGATAAAATGGACTACTCCATGGACTGGTCCGATGTAATGCAAGCATGGACCATGTCATTGTAAAAGAGTGTTTGTAGTGAGACGACATGTCTTCGTTTTTTAACGACATGCTTTCGTTTTTGAACGATTTCAAAACTAGTCCTCTTGAGTATACCATGGAGTAGTTTTAAAACTACTCCTTAGTGGTCCAAAGGCGGGTTATATGGTCCTCTCCTAGGACATCGTAATGTTAAATAGATCAGGTTTTTTCCATACGTTTGGGTTAGTTTTGGACTAGTCCTGGTCCCTTGTGGACTACACTTTACACGCGTGTTTGGACTGGTCCTATTATTTGCAGGGTAGTCACAAAATTTACTCATACTCTTGCCGTCGGCAAATATAACAACAAATCACCCAGCCACAAACTGACATGCTCGTGTGTATCTTTTTCTACATATCGATTTTGTATTGTATGCATATAAATAAAAATAAACGGCGACAAAATCTAAAACAAAGAGAATATAAACATACAAATTATTCGTAAGCAGAGAAAGAGAGAAACAGAGAAATAAAACAAATTTGTGTTAAAGATTTATTGGTTAAGCATAAGCAAGAAAGAGGCAACGTTAGTTATTAAAAAGAATTGCTTCTATTTTTCTCAATTGTTGG
The DNA here is from genome assembly GCA_930367215.1 of Pollenia angustigena. NCBI lineage: Eukaryota > Metazoa > Arthropoda > Insecta > Diptera > Polleniidae > Pollenia > Pollenia angustigena. The sequence goes on from OV884058.1 coordinate 11,760,669, forward strand.
CTCATTTGCTTTATGCGTATGCTCATACATGTACAGTTAGTCGTCAGACATCGTCATTCTGTAGTGTATTGAAAAGAATCAACCGACAGACACCTTACGAAAGTGACGCATACTTTTCATAATTTTGTGTGGTTTTTAAAGAATTTAAGAATATCAATTTAGAGGAAAATTAAATTTAAAGAAATGAATAATTTTACTTTGGAACGCAATAATTATAGACGTAAGCTAATAATGTTGGTGAAACAGAATCCAATATTGTGGAATAAAAAGCAAGAAAACTTCAATAGAAATCGACCACAAAAAATTCTTCTTTGGCATCAAATTTCTGAACAGCTGGACATATCGGGTGAGTAAAGAGAGTACGTAAAAGCGAAAGATGTAAAATAGATACAAGTAAAACAAGGTTGCCATATCGTGTAACTGAAGAAAAACGTTATTTTAAAAGTTTATTTGTATAAATTACTTTTCAAACAATTCTTTACAGTTGATAAATTGCGTCGGACTTGGGAAAACTTACGTGATCAGTATAGACGTGATTTGAAACGTGAAGTTCGTTATGGCTTTAAATCCAAGTGGCGTTTTTTCTCCGATATGGACTTTATAAGAGACATGGTTTCCTGTAAAGAGCATGAATTTAAAGAGAATGAGTTAACGGACTCAGATTCCGAACTAGATGTCACCGATAATCAGCATGGCCAAACACAATGTAGTCCCATCAGCACCACACTAGTGCCTCCTACTTCTATACAAACCATAAGCACTCCATGTACTTCCAGTATGCTTACATACAACACCTGTCCTACTACTATTTTGCCTTTTAAACCCATAATGTTAAGCAAACAGTGGCAAAATTCAACTGAAAACTTAGCAGAAGCCTATAACGCTACACCTTCAACTTCTGACTCCATTGCAAATCTCCCAGCTCCTACAGCTCAAATAGATTTACCACAAAATTGTGACTCCTCAAAATCCATAAACTTTCCGTTACCCTACGAAAATATAGCAAAACAAGAACCAGATCAAGATTTGACTTTGGAAAATGCACCCGCTGCTATCGAACCATTAGTATTCACGCCAGAAAAGGTTTCTGATACACAAAATACCAGTGAGTTTCAAGGATCCAGTGTTTCTACATCTTGCCATAAACGCTCTCGTCAGTCTATAGAGGAAATTTCGGATTATCCAATGCCTTCAACGTCACGTTCTCAGATTAAAACCGAAACAGATTTAAATGTCAAAGATGATGATTATTATTTCGTGATGAGTCTATTGCCTTCGTTAAGGCAGATACCAATGAATCGTAAATTTCCTTTAAGAATTGGTATTATGAGTCTGATAGCGCAGGATTTGGAGAAAGTGTGTAAGGAATAAGAATATACATACATACGTAATTAGAAATTTTTCATGCAAAATAATTTTTAGTTTTTACAAAATCTTAAAAAAATGCTTTAATAACATTAAATTTCCATAATTAAAATTAAAGAAAAACTTTGTTGTTTTAAATACTTTTAGGTAAGTAAGTTTGTTAATGATTTGGAAGATATTTTGGAGAAAATTTCATATTGAAAATCTTGCAAAAGATGAATTGAAAGTTGAAACTTTTGTGTGAAAAATTTTTTAGAGCAAAGAAGAAATTACAGTTAATTATTTTACAAAAATTTTATTATATTAACCATTTTTATTTTTCAAATGTGTTCAATGAATCAATTCAAGTCAATGGTAGTGTTATAGATTAATTTCTAAGTATACGTTCGTATCTATAGCTTCAATGTTAACCAAAGGTTGGCTTAGGCAAAAAAGTATAAAAAAGAAAAATTTTAAATTTTTTACAAAATTTTTTTGCTGTAGAATTTGAAACATATTTTAGAAAACTTTCTCAGAAAAAAATTCGGAGTACAATTTTTATTAAAATTTTGCAAAAAAAAATTCGGAGTGAAATCTTTTCACATACATTTTTAGGGATACTAATTCGGAGTGAGTTTTTTTTAAATTTTTGCAACCAAGAATTTGGATAGATATTTTTTTCATAAACAAGAAACATTTTTGGTTAAATTTTTATGTAGTAGATTTTGGAATAAAATATTTTAGAAAATTTTTTCAGAAAAAAAATTCGGAGTACAATTTTTTATGCACATTTTTGCGAAAAAAATCGAGGTGATAACTTAATATTCAGAGTGTGAATTTTTTTAGAAAAATTTCTGCGAAGAAAATCTAATATTTGGGAAAATTTACTATAAAATATTTTAGCAAAAAATTTCGTATTAAAAATTTTTTACGGAGAAGTCTTCGGAGCCGACATGTCTGCAAATTTCATACAATTTGTATGGAGCATCCCTAAATAGCGTAGCGTCAACGCTATACAATTGGAAAATCCGATTTTGACAGCGCGTTTAATAGTGAAGTTGGCCGATATTGTCAATAAATAATGGCAATTTAGCTATTTTTTGTCAATCTAGCGGTTTTTTCTCTACTTTTTATATCTGTTATGTAGGTTTTATTAAACTAGAAAGTTAACATTATAATGTTAACAGTAACAGTATACTGTTTGTGGCACAACGTTGACGCTCTTGTTTAGGTATGGCATATCAGCGTTAATGCTAAGCGGAAGAAAACGTTCCGCCTTCCGCTCTTGTTTAGGTACGGCTGTAAGGATGAATATTTATTAGACTTTTTTTTTAAAATATTTTAATTCCATTAAACATTTTTTCATTTTTCGAATTTATTCTATGAGTTAAATTTCAGGTCTGTATTTTATAAAGCTTTTTTGTAATAGTTCTATTCTTTTAATTTTTCAGAAATGACTTTATACACTATCAGACTACTATATTGTATTTTCGAAAAATGAAAAAATGTTTAATATAATATAAAGTAACCTTCACAAGGAAATAATTCCCAGTTTCTATTTTAATTCCAATTAATTTTACGTTTAACTTTTTGTTTTTAAATTTGTCACAAGAACCTATAAACTTTAAACAAGGCGAATTCATCCCAGGTAATCTCGGTACAACAACAAGTACATCTCGTACAAAAACCACAAGCAATTTGTTTTTGTAAAATAATTGTACAATGTCAAAAACAGAAATAAAACAAAACAGAAACAAAGATAATAAAAGAGAATAAACAAAATTTTGACATCCAACAGTGATTTTTGCTAATATCAGCAGGGCTTTTAAGACCACCTGTAATAAATTCGCCTTGACTTTAAACAATTTGTTGTTAGTCATTTATTTTTTCAGAGTTTGTTTTCTAAATAATTAAAATTTAGTTCGCACTCACTTAAACTTCAAACAATCTTAATCAAATAGTGTAAAGAAGTCTCTAATGAATATAAAACTATTTAAAGCAGATAAGGGGCCTAAACAGGACTAGAAGAGGAATCTACCTCTGAGCATTTTTAAACATCTTTCAGGACAATGATGAACCAAACTAAATAAATACTAAATATTAAAAAAAGAAAATCATAATGAATGTTAATAAACTTTTATATGAAAAAAGACAATAAAAGGGAACAAAAGGATTTTTTTGCCCGAAAAAGGACAATGAACGTTAAAAGAAGGTTAGTATTCTTAAGAAATTACAAACTTTCTTACTCATTTACTGGCTGACTGATAGAAACTAACAAAAATGGGTCATTGTTTAAGAAAACAAAGAGCTTAACCAATTAAGACCTTTACGAACTTTGCAATGGAGGGTGCAACACTGCCACGTACATACATACATACATATTTCATGTATCTATTATTGCCACTTAAAAAATATTTTGTCAACACCACACGGCATGTAAGCAAAGAAATATCCCTAAAATAGCCATGCATGGCAATAATTTGTTGGGTGGTAAAACAGGTTCATGCACTTATTATCATGTTATAACATGCTTTGTTTTTTCATAAACATTTTTAGGGAACTTTGACCTTATTATTGGCTTTTTTTGTGATTTGGCGTCTGTGAAAGGCGTTTTTGTTTTTGTATTTGTTAGAAGCCAATACAAAGGATTCGTAAGGATACAAATATTTTAACTTTTTAAATTTATGACTCATAAAATCATGCCAAATGTTGCAAACACTTTTTAGTGCGTATGTTTAAACAAAAATTATTATTAGAACCTACAAAATTTTTAGATGATTCATGCTATTTAAAAGGCTCCAGAGGGATATCTACAATACCAAATATAAAACCTATAAAGGTGAAAAAGGATTAGTCATATCACACCTGCATATATGTATAAGTATTAAAGGTCAAATTGAATGAGGAACCAAGTTCCTTCAAGATATTTACGCTAAGAATGCCTTTCCTTAACAAATGGTTCCACGCTAAAACTTTTATCATTTTTCATTCAAAGTTTTTATAAAAAATTCGAACTTCAAAAAGTTTTCCTAAAAAAATGTATTATAAATTTTAATTCCGCTTAATTTTCCGCAAAAATTTCTATGAAAATAGTTTTCCGCAAAAAATTTTTATAAAAAATTCGGACTTCAAAAAAATTCTATCATAAATTTTAATTCCGCTTAATTTTCTGCAAAAATTTCTATGAAAATTGCTTTCTTTTGATTGTTCTTAGCCAAGAATTTCTTTTAGTCATTATTAACTTCAAATTGTTTTCCTCAAAAAGTTTCAATTAAATATTTTTCCTTCAAAAAATTTTTACTTCGAATAATTTTCAGCAAAAGTTTCTTTTAAAAATTTGTTCACTCTAAGAACTGCTCTTAGAAATAAGACCCCAGAAGCTTCTACGTAAAAATATTTTTTAAGAAATTGTTCCTTCGAACTAAAAGAAATTTGTTGCCGAGAATTCTTCTAAACAAAATTTTTTTTAGCAAAAATTTTTCCTCCAAAATATTTGCGGCAAAAGTTTCTATAGAAATTTCTTACTTCGAAAAGTTCTCTGCAATAATTTTTAAAAGAAATTTTCACTACAAAATGTAATTTGCAAAACATTTTTCAAAGAATTTTTCATTCTTAATTTTTCTATGACAAAATTTACAAGAAATAATTATTTTGAGTTTTTTCCGCAAAATTTATATAAAAAAACCATTACTCTGAAATTTTTTTCGCAAAAATTTTGTTATTTTAAAAGAAATTTTCATTTAAAATTCTTGCGTAATTTTCTATATGAAAACTTTAACTCTAAATCAATTTTTGCAAAAATTTTTATAAGAAATTTTAAATTTTAAGTTACAAATATTTCCGAAAATAATTGTAAGAAATTTTAATTTCCAGCTCGTTTTCGCACTCGAAATTCATCTTACTAAAAGTCTCGTAAAAAAAAATGTTCTTTCCGAAATATTTTCAAGTGCATACATATTTAAAAAATATAAATTTCCATACGAAATTTTACTCCGAATTGTTCTGTTAAACATTTCTTGCAAAATTTTCTATATGAAAACTCTAACTTTAAATTGATCTTTGCAAAAAATTTTATAAGAAACTTTATTACCTAAACTAATCCCGCGAAGCTTGTCTGCAGGAGACCAGAGTCTCTGGGGTGAATTGAGCCGCAACCCCGACACTACAAGCAGGTCTACCAGCTCGTTTTTCCACTCGAAATTTATTTTCCTTAAAGTCTCGTTTACAAAATTTCACTCCGAATTAGCTTTAAGTATTAAAAAATTTAAATTTCCTTACGAAATTTTACTCCGAATTTTTCATTGAAACACTTCTATAAATTTACTAGCTGACCGGGCAAACGTTGTTTTGCCATTATATGATATAATAATAATATAATAACTAATTTCTTTCAGTTGTAACAGTGTCTGCATGCCAAATTTTAGGAAAACCTGTTGATTAGTTGAGAAGATAATACAAATTATAGGCTATAGTTCTTTCCAGATGTTAGACTATTTGCCCGCCAAATTTCAAGAAAAGCATTTGATTAGTTAAGAAGATATAGGGAGGGGGAGCTTTTACTCATCTTGCCCTATTTCAGATGTTACAGTGTCTGCATGCCAAATTTTAAGAAAACCAGTTGATTAGTTAAGAAGATATTGGGAGGGAGAGCTTTTACTCCTCTTGCCCTATTTCAGATGTTACAGTGTCTGCATGCCAAATTGTAAGAAAACCGGTTGATTAGTTAAGAAGATATAGGGAGGGGGAGCTTTTACTCCTCTTGCCCTATTTCAGATGTTACAGTGTCTGCAAGCCAAATTTTAAGAAAACCGGTTGATTAGTTAAGAAGATATTGGGAGGGGGAGCTTTTACCCCTCTTGCTTCTCGCCCTAAATAATTAAAACTATGGGCTATAGTTCTTTCCAGCTGTAACACTATTTGCCTGCGAAATTTCAAGAAATTCAGTCAATTGGTTAAGAAGATATTGGGAGGGGGAGCTTTTACCCTTCTTACCCTATTACACATCCTATTTCCTTTCAGATGTTACAGTATCGCTTGCCAAATTATAAGAAAATCCGTTTATTAGCTTAAAAGATATAGGGAAGGAGAGCTTTTGCTGCTATTGGCCTATCTTACGCCCTATTCCCTATTTCCTTTTAGATGTTACAGTGTCTGCATGCCAAATCTCAAGAAACCCGTTTGATTAGCTCAAAAGATTGGGGAGGGGGAGTTTTTACCCCTATTGCCCTATTTCACGCCATAAATAATAAAAATTATAGGCTATACTTCTATCCAGATGTTACACTATTTTCCTGCAAAATTTCAAGAAAATCGGTCGATTTGCTAAGCAGATATATGGGGAGGAGCTTGTACCCCTCTTTGCCTATTTCACGCCCTATTTTCTATCAGATATGACAGTGCCCGCATGCCAAATTTTAAGAAGATTAAGATTAGCTAATGACCTATTTTGCGCCCTCTAGCTATATAAATATACTCTACGACCTATTCTCATACCTAACAAATACGCTTACAAAATTTATTAAAAATCAGTCAAGCCGTTTCGGAGGAGTTCAAATGATATTTATATAAGAATATATAGGAAAATCTAAATGCCATATCTGCGGAACCCCTAAGCCGACTTCGTGCAAACAAAACTAAAACCATCTACAGACTATCCCCAACGTACCCTGAAATTTTGGTTGAAATCGGTCGAACCGTTTCCGCAGTTAGTGGTGATATCAAAGTGTACACTTCTTTTTATATATGTATATAGAAGAGGATTATCAAAATTCTTTTTTGCAAAAACTTTTATAAGATATTTAAAAAAAGAAATATTTCGACAAGATTTTGGCTTCTTTGCTGTGGCAAATTTGTTTAAAGGTCCTTCTAATCCTATTTGTAATATAAAACTAATATTTACTAAGCCATGACACGCTTTTTGTCTCTAATGATAGTTTTTATTTTATTAATTTAAATATGATTCTTCAATGAGTTTTAATACTTATAGACAATTGTTTTAACCTTAAAAAAGGACCTCGAAATCTATTGCCATAAGGGAGTCAGGAAGGTCCTTTGACATTAAATATAGTTCAACAAGGTTTACGGTTCTTTTTTATTAAATAAACTACAAACATTCAATGATTTCATTAAATAAACCGGCCGGATTTGTTAACAAAAGTCCTTGCTAGATTGTTAACATGGAAAGAGAGCCATAAGAGAAAGATAGCGAGAGTAATATTGAGCTTAATTTTTTTTAGTCAAGTCATTTACCTTGTATTGTGCGCATGCTTAAGTGTCCTTGCCCTTGTGCATTCTCAAGTACAAATGTGTATTTGCAAATTTGTCTGTAGGATAAAGACGGTATCCTTGATTTTATGTTTTATGTATTGCCTTGTATATATATGCACGTGTGTTTCACAATTTGAATGCCGTCTGATGCAATTTTTCGACCTTAAAATTTATATTTTTGTTCTGTTGGGTTGCTTCTCTCTCATATTTGTTGAAATTCATTTGGTTTTTGTTGAAATTGCTTTTTGTGATCAAAATGTTTGCCTCAAAGGTTTGCTTAATAAAAGGACATGGCTAAAAATGGTGGTGACGCTAAGGATTTTGAAAAAATTGAGGGATATACTGCATATCCTTCATAGAGTTAAAGGTCTTTAAACAGTTTATGAAATGTTAATCTTTAAAGGAAAACTTCAAATTTTATGTTTTAACTCTTAAAGATTTCTCCTTGAACATCCTTATTTACCACTTTTTTATTTCTTCGGTCATTATGGCAACATAGGTATTTATTTAGTGTAATTAACTTAACAACCATTTCCAACGAAAAATATGACAAAGAAACTTAAAAAAAATTAAATTTTACATATAAGGGTGATTTGTCTGAACTTTTAATGTCCCTTTAACAAGATTAGATAACATTTTTAACAATTACATTAACTAAATGGCTTAAAAATCATACCATTTACTAGCGCAGACCATTACAAAGTCTCCCTGCCTTAGTTCCCAGACTAACTACCTCCCCTACTCCAAATAAATAGGTTATATTACCAAAAAATCGAGAAAAAAATATTCACTACTACACAAAAAGAAACCAACCCTTCTGAATGCTCGTACGGAATTTGTAAATTTCTGTTTTATTTATGTTGTATTATTATTTTCGTTTTTTCTTTGCAGTTTTGCAAGACACCAAGAAAAACTTGAAACTGCGACACTGACCTCATACCCTAAACTTGAAATTCAAACTAGAAACAGAAATCAACAACGTTAACAACAATAACAACAACAAAATCCATAGGAGAAATAAGACTCAGCCACATACAACAAACAAAAATTTTCATCTCTTGCCAACAGAAAAATGCCAGACCAACCAAAAGAAATTGTTCAAAGGAAATCAGGAAAAACAGGGAACGTTCTATAAAAAAAATAATAGCAAATACATACAAACATACAACAACATAAAAGTGCATGTTCTATACAACTTTTTGCTGAAATAAATACACAGAGTTCTGGCATCATAAACCCCAAAACAACACGTTAAAGTTCTTGAAAGCAGAAGTTCCCAATTTTTTTTTTAAATTGTTTATACTTTAATTTCCTTAAATTAAGTTTTTTTTTTGATAAAAAACCACTTAAAGATGTTTAATATTCACAAAAAACACAATTTTTGTCAAATTGCTTGTGTAGTTTATGTGTCCTTAAACAACAAAGTCAATATCATTAAATTTAGCAAAATCGCTAATTCGGCAAGAGAAAATTAAAAAACAAAAACACGAATTTAAAAATTAAGCTAAAAAAATCAAAACATTTACAGAAAAAATTAAAAATTGACTCTAATCACCATATTCATTCTAAACTCATAGAATCAAGCAAACAATTTTTATGATTTTGCACCTTTTACCAAAATGATTATATAGATTACTAAGGCCCGTTTCACAACGAAAGGTAGGATTGTATCGGCCGTATAAAAACTGTTCCACTATTGCAACTTTACTTTAAGGTAGGATGTACCTTAAATAGCTGTATCGCTTACTTTAGGTTAATGTAAAGATTTAATAATGGAACACTTTTTATCAGGCCATTTAAAGTCTACTTTTAGCTATCGGTAAGTTGTGAAAACGGGCCTAAAACTTGTAAAAATTTAAAATTTTAAAAATATTTTTTTAAGAAATGATATTTTTAATTTTAAAGTAAAAAAATTATCAAAAGCGTTACCGTACAATGTGTTAATTGATTTAATTAAATATACCTTAGGTTTTGACATTTCCCAACAACAACTCTACATGTTTAAATTATTTTATTTAAAACGAAAAATCAGTATAGATTTTTTGTTTTTTAACTAATATTTTTATTCAAAATTTATTTCAAATTACCTTAAGTGTTAATTTAATCAAACTTATATTTTTAATCTTCTTTCAACAAAAAAAAAAAAAAAACAATTGATTCAATTATCACATTCATTAAATTGAAATACTTTTTAATAAATTTTTTTAATTGATAAAAACTACTGATAATTTTTTCAGTAAAAATTTATAATTTTTTTTTTTTTTTTTTATTAAAAAATGATCAAAAATTTTTACAATTAACAACAATAATTTTCCACCAGTTCAAATAAATTTGTTTAAAACAACAAAATCAATTAAAGTTTTTTGTTATTTAATAAAAAATTTATTTCAAAACAACTAAAATGTTAATTTAATTAAAATTATATTTTTAATTTTCTTTCAACAAATAAATAATTGATTCAATTATCACATTAATTAAATTGAAATACTTTTTGATCAATTTTTTTAATTGATAAACAATACATACTGATAATTTTTTCTGTGAACATTTTGAATATTTTTTTAATTTAAAAATGATCAAACATTTTGACAATTCCCAACAACAATTTTTTGTCCGTCCAAATTATTTTGTTTTAAACGAAAAAATCGATTAAGATTTTTTGTTATTTAATTAAAAATTTATTTAAAAACAACTAAAATGTTAATTATATTTTTAACTTTCTTTCAACAATACAAAAAAAAAAAAAAAAAAAAAAAAAAATTGATTCAATTATCACATTAATTAAATTGAAATACTTTTTAATAAATTTTTTTAATTGATAAAAACTACTGATAATTTTTTTAGTAAAAATTTATAATTTTTTTTTTTTTTTTTTATTAAAAAATGATCAAAAATTTTTACAATTAACAACAATAATTTTCCACCAGTTCAAATAAATTTGTTTAAAACAACAAAATCAATTAAAGTTTTTTGTTATTTAATTAAAAATTTATTTCAAAACAACTAAAATGTTAATTTAATTAAAATTATATTTTTAATTTTCTTTCAACAAATAAATAATTGATTCAATTATCACATTAATTAAATTGAAATACTTTTTGATCAATTTTTTTAATTGATAAACAATACATACTGATAATTTTTTTCTGTAAACATTTTGAATATTTTTTTAATTTAAAAATGATCAAAAATTTTGACAATTCCCAACAACAATTTTTTGTCCGTCCAAATTATTTTGTTTTAAACGAAAAAATCGATTAAGATTTTTTGTTATTTAATTAAAAATTTATTTAAAAACAACTAAAATGTTAATTATATTTTTAACTTTCTTTCAACAAAAAAAAATTGATTCAATTATCACATTAATTAAATTGAAATACTTTTAAAACAATTTTTTTTATTGATAAAAAACTACTGATAATTTTTTCTGTTTGAATTAAAAAATCATATCAAAGCTTAAAAGCTTATTTAATCTTATTATTGAATTAAATTATTTAAAATTCCGATTGTACCTATATGTACTTGGAAAAAAATAAGTCAATTCCTATAACATGTTATTATTTTTTTAATGAAATTACTTTTCTTAAAATTAAAAATTAAATGACAATAAAACTTTTAAATTACTTTTTTTATTTAAATAAGTATGTATGTGAGCAAAGAAATATCCCTAAAATAACAATGCATGGCAATAATTTGTTGGGTGGTAAAACAGGTTCAAGCACTTATAATCATGTTATAACATGCTTTGTTTTTTCATAAACATTTTTAGGAACTTTCACCTTATTATTGACTTTTTCGTGATTTGTAGTTTTATGTTTTTGTGTTTTTTTTCTAAACAATAAAATTTGTTTATACATATGGGCATTTCCATCATGTCGAACGTGACCATCGTACACATTTAAAGTTAAAAAAAAAGTCAAAATAAAACGTATATTTATTTTGGCAATAGATTCAAGTTATAGCTTTTAATTAGCCCTATAATTGGTGCTATTTTTCATTTTGATAAATTGTTTAATTTTCAAGAAAATTGCAAAAAAAAACAAGGCATTTGCACGTGACGTAAACAGAATTGGTTTTTGCGGCCATTTTTTCGAATGCCGATTTCAGCGAAACCTGAGGCAATATAAGAATGCAAAAAATCGTAGAATGTTATGCACTCATATCTCTTAAATATGGCTGTCATTTTAAAGAAAAATAATTTATACTTTTTTTTTATTTAGCTTTAATCGCTGTCGCACGTGATCTGTCGCACATGACATTTTTTTCCATCATGATATATGTATACATATGTATGTTGATTAGACCGGGTCGACCTCCATACAAAAAAAAAGTTGTGCCAGTCACCCCCTAGAATGAAAGATATGTCAATGAAGTTTCTAAAACAGGAAACATTTTTTTTTGCCACGCCCCAAAATACAGCCCTTTTGGTTTTTTATATTAAGCGCTGCCATTTAAAGTCCGATCTCATCATATTGCATATCGTTTTTCATGGCTTGATAGTGGCTTCATTTTTGTCTTTAGTGACTTTTTAATCCGACCTCAAATTCTGGGCGCCACTTATGCCATCTCGGATCCTTCCCCCAAATGTCCAATTTTTTTACATGCCAAGAAAGTCCTTCTAAAACTACGTATGTATAGATTTTAATATGCCCACTTTTATTACACGTCTACAAATTAAGCCCCTTTTTTCTTTTTCACACACATACTACATTAAATCAGGTAGAAGCCAATACAAGCAATAAAATAAAAGGTATATTTATTAAGTTTGAAAAACTTTAAAAAAATTGTTTTTGCCACGCCCTAAATTACAGCTCTTTTTGTTTTATATACATATATAGCATCGTCATTTAAAGTATAATCTCTTCGTATCGTATATCATTGTTAATGGCTAGAATATGGCTTTATTTTTGAATTTAGTGCTTTTTTTTGCTCATCTAGATTTAAATGATTGAAATGTATATATTAACATAAATAAATCATTTACATATATAAAAAATTATTTTAAAATTATTAATTTTCACATTTACGATGTCGCACGTGAACAACTTTATATAAGTACCAAGATCACAAATCTTGCTATTTTACAGAAATTTTTTTTTTATTTTAATATTATAAAAAAATCTCTGTTTGGCCTGGTAATTTGATGAGCTTTCTACTTTTACTTTCGACACATTGATAGAAAATTATGTTTTTCAATGTCGCACATGACATCGAAATATGAGATAATGCAAAGAAAAAAATTACAGTTATTTGCAATCGCATAGAATTAGAATGTATTCGGATTTAAATGGATATTGCATTTTCTTAAATATATTTTCCACTTTTTTTCTTTCTTTTTAGCTCTTAATAGTTTAAGGAAATTGTCAAGCACAGAGCACACAGAGGCGTCACGAGGCAGAAAATATTGTGTTTTTTCTGTCTTAATCTCCAATTTTGTTTTGATCACGCGATTTGTGTTGATTGTAGCGGCCTGTTTTTACACATTGCCACTTCACTACCAAAAAAACGCTTTCTTTCTCTTTCTTCGAAAGCTGCCCTCGCTCGCAACTGATTTGGGCGTTTTTCAAACGTCGTTTGTTAAGTTTTAAAGCTTTTCTACATACAATTCCAATATTTTCTCAAATGGACTATTAATATTAAAGATATAACGCAAAATATATCTGCAATTTAAAGGACCATTACTTGAGAAACGCTGCCAAAACAAAAATCTTTTTATATCGAACTAACAGCATATCTTTCTTAGTGGTAAAAATTCGGAGTCAATATCTCTAATTTAAGTACGCTAGATTTAAGCCTAAAATAAAAAAAATTATTTTTATATACATACATATTTCTTACCTATTTTTATTTGTTGCACTTTAAATCGCTCTTTAAAAACACTTTCCAGTCTTTCAAGCTAATAATACAGCAATAAGTACATTTAGTACCTTTAAGCTTATCACTGTTGCTCTACTCATCTCTGGCATTAAGTTACATTTTGGTTTTGCCTGTGACACCACATTCTAACAAGCAATTTTAACAATGAAAACGTAAAAGAACAATTTAAAATTTTATTTTAAAATATGCACTACACTTAAATTACAATTTAACACTAAATTTTATTTGATTTTACTAAATGTTTTACTTTTTTATATTACAATTTTCTTACACAAAAACACTACGAACTTAATTGCGCGGCGATCGAACAACAACTGAATAATTGCAATCAACGAGAACAGAAAAAGTTTGTGTTATGTTGCAGAGGTGTTTAGTTTATATTGAACATAAATAAAGGTTTTTGTCTATACTTGTCTGCCAAGGCGAATTAACTAGTTGAATTCGCCTCGCTTGTCTGCATTGTGGAGGCAATAGCAAAAAGCCATGATGCATTTAACACATTCGAGACAGCAGTCTCTCGACATTAATATGTTAAAAATGGAATATGTATGTATATGAAAATGATTATACGACTACACGGCTACATGCTTGCAGGTTGTTGTCTATGCTGTATGAATTTATTAAAATTATTGTGCAATAATTTGTACAGGAAGATTATGAACTTTAAATACAACCTGACACATACATATGTATGTGACTCGCAAAAAAGGGACCTAAGGGTTTTGTTCAGGAGAGCCATTTTAAAGATTTAAATACGTGTATATTTGGTGTACCATCAATGAGCGTGTTGGTATTGGTCTCATTTGAAAGCGACACATCTCATGACGTCAGGAACGTGTTGGTCAACCTTGAAAACGCGCGTAGGTCGTCTCTACCTCTTGTTTTGTGTAGTTGGTTTTTACTGTTCCCTTTACCTAACTGGTCCCTTTCTCTATGCGCTGTCACATATGTATGTAGGTATGTATGTATGTATATGTAAGTTTAGATTTTTTTGGAGTCATCAGGGCCCAGAACAGACGGTGAAACGTCATTGAAACAAAATTGTAACTTCTAGCTATTACAGAGTTTCAGTTGAGTTAATGCCATTAACTTCTTTGAGAGACCAAACCTGAAGTGACCATTTTTTAAACCGATGTTAAACGCATTGGAAATCAGTTACATTGAAACCATCGTCCAGGGAATTTATGTGATTTGCAATTAAAAGAACTCAAAGGCTTTTTTTAAAGATAATCAACCGAAACGCTTTTTTTTAATATAAAAACGTAACAATATTTACCAGAGTTTTGTTGTAAAAAATATGTTAATGTGTTGGTTTAAAATGGTTCAAAGGGCAAACATGGGGAAATAGTTATAGAAATGTGTAGAAAATGAAGGATAACAATGAATCGATGACTTTTCTTTGAAGTAAAAAGTTTAAGACCCTCTGCTCTTTTAAAAATAAATCATATACATACATACAACAGTGTATCTGTCTTATCGACAGTTTGTCTGTTTGACTAACTGTTACGTTGCAAGTTCGTACTTTCAAAAGCGTCTAAGTATGTGTGTGTGTATCTGTGTAAACAACTTCAGTCGTATTGACAGTTTGTTACTTTTATTGTTGTCTGTTTTTTGTTCCTTTTTCATTTCTTATTTCTTTTATGTTATTTTGTAAAATACATTGACTTTTCCATATTTCATTTTGGTCTTTTATAACAAACCATCATAATGATGTTTTGTTGTAAAATTATTTCGTTTTTGTTATTTTTTGCACTTTACATTTATTTTCCCCACTCTCAATTTTTCTTTTTTAAAATTTGTACAATTCGTTTGTCGTATGGATCTGTAAGATTTTTTGTCGGGCGGTTTTTTTGTTTATTTTTTCTTTGCATAAAAAACCCGGTCTCGTTTTTTGTTTAAGTGAATGACTGACTGTGTGTTCACGTGTTAGAATGTGTGTTTATGTTTACTTAACAAGTTTTGCATGAATTTGCTTGGTTGCTCGTCTGCAATGTCTGCTGTTCTTCTGTTCTGTTTTGCTTTGTTTTGTCTACTCTGCACTTGCACTTACATAGATACTTATGTACTTCTCATGGTTTGTTACACTCTCATACCACGACCTACCCATACCCCATTCAACTTAAGCTCTTGATGTGTTGTTACAGTATGTGCAGCTTTCTGTTTCTGTTCTATACTGAGTCTGCACTTCTTGTTAACCATTTCTTTGTACACCCGTAAGCAGCAGCAGCAGCAATAACAACAATGATTATCATGCACATGCAACGAGAGTGTTTGTTTGTATGTTTATGCATGGGAGCATGTGCGTGTGTTAGTGCATGTTTATGTTTGCTTAAGCTTTTGTTGTTGGCCAAATGAAATGTATTTCACTTTTTTTCGCCATAGTTCTCAATTTCAGTCTCGTTAACGACGTCATGTCGTACGTTTGTCGCGCTTTTAATAAATGTGGAGTAAAATTCTGTTATTTTTCCTTTATTTTTATTTTGAAATTCACTCTATTAAATTAAAATAAGACCAACACACACTCACATGGATAAACAAGTGAAAAAACGGTTTTAACTAAAAGTAAAATTAATAATAAAAACGAAATTATTTTTAAATGAAATTTTTTATTTACTATACCTACTACATATTATTTTATGTAAACAAAAAAAAAAAAAAAAAAAAAAAAAAAAATAATTATCTTTAAATGAAAGAAAAGTAATTGATAGGTACCAGAGGAAAAATAATAAAAAGTTTAAATTGCCATCAAAAAAGGGATGAATAAAGATGGAAATAAAACAAAAAAAAAAAAAAAAAAAGTAAAAAAAAAATAGAAAAAAAGTTATAAATAAATTTTATAAAAATATTAAAAAATAAGAAAAAGATTTTTGAAAATGTTCCAAAGTGTCTCAAAAAGTTTTAGAAACAGAAAAATCGTTAAAAATCAAAAAAAAAATTTTTTTAAATTTTAAACCCAAAATTTTTTAAATTTCAAACCCAAAAATTTTCCGAAGTTTTGTTTAGATAAGTGACGAGGTAATCTTATCTAAAAAAAAGATAAAAAAGGTTTTTAAGAACATATTTTCTGGAAAATAATTTGCAAATCATAAAAATGCCGACGGCTTTATTAATTTCGCATACACCTTTTAGGAACTAACTTTAAAATCTTTTATAAAATTTTTTAAAAATTAAAACCACGCAAAGAAAATTAAAATTTTTAAGTAGAGAATTTTAAATGTCATAAATAAATCAAAAATACAATAAAAAATAATTTTTTTAATATTTTGTTATTAAGAATATTACAATACATTTTAAAATTTAAACGAAATCGTTCATAAAAAGCCATATTTGTATGGGAGCCCCCCTAAGGGGTGGAGATAAAGGGCAAGCATGTTTGAGAAAATGTTTAGGGCCAAAAGCTACTGGAGGTTTAGAACCTGGGCTGTGGAGTCGAAATTGAAGAATCGGAGTTTTTTGTGCCGGAGTCGGAGTCAAAGAACCCACAAAAACTCGCGACTCCTAATCCAAATTTTTTTTGTCATAACAAATTTTTTAAATATTTTCCAAAATAAAAATTCTTTGAAATTGGCGATGCAATATTAAAAATATCAATTTGAAATTTTTACAGACTAATTTTCTTGCTATATTTTACCATTTAAAAGGTACTGCTTTAAAAACTGGTCTATTTAACATTACGATGTCCTAGGAGAGGACCATATAACCCACCTTTGGACCACAAAGGAGTAGTTTTAAAACTACTCCATGGTATACTCAAGAGGATTAGTTTTGAATTCGTTTAAAAAGGAAATCATGTCGTTAAAAAACGAAGACATGTCGTCTCACTACAAACACATTTTAACAATGACATGGTCCATGCTTGCATTACATCGGCTCAGTCCATGGAGTAGTCCATTTTTCAAAATGGATCAGGTGGTCCAATTTTATTTGCAGGGTAAGAGTCGGAGTTGGAGTCGAACTTAAACATATGATATGAACCATAGACTAAGAACCACAGCTTGATTTTCCAATTTTTTATGCCGTTTTAAAAAACAAAATTCGAAATTTTGCTAAAAATAATTATGTTTCTTAAACATCTGCGCAGATAAGAAAAAAGGTTTAGTCTTGCTTAAAGCTAATTTTTTTGCGGAATTTCGGTTTTGTTTTAGTTTATTTAATAAACTGAACAGTTTTTGAGCTACGCGAATATAAGTATGTTGTGTAACCTCCTCTATTTTGGAGATAACGACGGCATATCTCGAAAACAAGAGCTAACCTAAAAAAAGGTTAGCACCACTTGATTTAGCGTACTCGAATTAGGATAACCCGCCAGGTGCCCTGCTTGACATAAAATAGTCTTAAATTCTAGAACAGTGTAATTAATTAACTTTTAAAAATAATACTTAAACATTTAGTCCTGCCAATGCCAGACAAAAATTTATTAGTAAAACACAAAATTATAATTAAATGTTAGTTGATTGTCTTTCTCCATTTTCATATAACAAGATCTGAAGTCTCCCTGATTCGTAGGAGTAGGTGTATGAAATCGTTAAGTAAGTTTCATGCTAGAAGGTTCGGGTGAGATTCCAACTTTTCTAAATATTTTGCAAAATATCTGATAACACTATGCCACAAAAAAATTAACCTTTAATATAAGATATTTTTTAAATTGATTTGCATTTATTTTTCTCAAGAAGCGTGTTTGAGATCGTGTTTTTCTGGATTTATATTAGATATTTGCAAAAACCTCCTGAACTGTTCATCTAAACTGTATTAAAACTGTTAAATAAATATGTTTTTCCTCTTTCAGTCCATATGTATAGTATGTTGCTCGGATAAAAATTCACTAAGTTACAGGCCTTTAGATTTGGGGTTAAGGCAAAAATTTAAAAATTTTTAACCACTGTAATTTCTCCTGTTAGTAGGGGTACATTCAAATCACTGTGCAAATGTTGGTTTCTCATTTACTACGAAGGACCTCTTATCATTCTTAAGATCTTATTTTGGCATCTTTGCAATTTTTCTATAATAGAGGCCGGCGCAGTTTCCCATAGTTGTATACCGTTGCACCAAATGGGCTTTAAAACCTAGTTGTATATCAAAACTTGCAACATTATCGGCGATCAAGGTGAATGCTGAGGTATTTTTTGGAATGCTGGGGTACATACTGGTTGTTAATTCGAATTTGGGGCAAGTTTCCTTTCTTAGAATAAAAGTAACGTGAGTACACTTTCGTTTATTAACTTCCATCCTTAACTTGTTTAAACATACTTTAAATTTTTCCATATTGAGTTGTAGAAGCATAGAAGTCGTTGCGGGGGATTCGTGCACACTTAGAATTGCCGTATCATCTGCATAAGGCGATGTAAGCGTGTTTTCATTTAAAGGCAAGCCCGATGTATATATGTATATATATTGTTCAGAAGGCGGAATGCCATTGAAATCAACTGCCATAGGTCAAGTGACGAAATTTGGGAACACATTAGGGTTGCCAGACGTGCTTGATTTGGCTTGATTGTCAAGCTTTTTCAATATGTGTCAAGAATCAAGAAAAAATTTAATTTGCCAAGCTAAATCGGAATTTTAAAAAAGTTTTCATTAAATTGTCCAGAAAAGTCAAGAAAAACTAACCATTATAGATCGTGCTATTTATATTTGAACTGCAGTTAAAATATATTGTCGAAAAAAACTGGGAATTTGTATCCCAAAGAATAGTAGAATAATGTATAGCAGAAAGACTATCAGAGTCTTATTTGTATTTCATTTGTAACATAATCCATTTATTTCATGTATCCATATAAGCCTTAGAAAGCAATTTGGATTTTGATATATATGTAATACGAAATATCTGAGTAAAATTAAGTTCTCCTATCTCACATGGAATGGGAAGTTATTTGTCTATAACAAGTTCATTCATAGCAAGATTTTGTTATTTTGACTACCAGTATTCTACCAAGTTTATTTTATGCGAAAGTTGAAAAATAAAATTCTGAAATTATAACCAGAAAATATAAAGATTTATGTGTAGAAATGAGTGTCCCGGTAGACTAATTGATAGTGAGCTAGTCTGTCCTTGCCGGGGTTGTGGATTCGGTTCCCGCCAGCCAAAAAAAAAAAAAAAAGAGGCATTTATAATTGATTGCTGATAGCTATTTGTGGCCGAATTTCAATTCCGTACTATGTGCGAAATAAATATCTTCTTTAGAAAGCCCATTTCAACATACACACGGCCAGACATACCAATGGACGGATATACGGACATCGTGAAATCTGCTCTGCTACGTATAATATCAGTATTGTAAAAATAACAAACTGAACAACAATATAAATTTGTTTGTTCAGTTAACAGAATTTTAAGCTGTCAAGAAAAATCAAGCTTTTTCTTTTTAATGTCAAGCTTTTTGTCAATTTCGATCTGGCAAGCCTAGAACACATAGAGGAAGGACTCAGAAAGGCATGTGTAAAACGTACATGGTCAAATTAAAGAATGGATGCCTGCTGATGGTTGGTAATTAATCTTGACGAAAGATGAAGCTAAATTAGCGGCAAATCACATCAACGACACGGAACACTCGGAAGTTAAAAATGAGTACAAAAGAATCAAAAGACAAATAAGACTAGGGCCCTTCAATACCATGGCCCCAGATTTAGACATTTCATCAGCTGCTCCGAAACAATAAAATCTGACAAAACCCCTATATATGACTCAATTCCAATCGAGTATGTACTTCAAAACGAACACGCAGAAGATGGCAACAATCTTTCAAAAAATATGTAATGCCGAATGTTTACCCAGTGAATGGAAGGAATAATTGTAAAAATACCAAAAAGGGGATTTAAAGAGCATTAAAAAACTGGCGAGGAATATCCCACAACTGGGTTTCGGGAGAAAAAAAGTTTCATAGTCCATATATGTAAGCACTTTCTGTATTTTAATCGAATAATTTGAGGAGTTAACTGCCAGTCTATATCTAACGCTGAGATTTCGAAAAGCATTTGATTTTATAAAGGCGGCGTTTCCAGAGTGGTTCTTTTCACTAAGTGGGTGCGCTTTTTGCTCACTTCTTTTCAACACTACTTTAGACTTTATATGTAATTATTAATCATCCCAAAAAAGAATAAACTGGGGCTGAATGGCAAATTGTGCGAGCTAGCGTAAGCTGAAGATGTAGTGCTATAGTCCAAATTGAGCAAGTGGCAATGAATTTAGGGCTGAATGTAAACATTAATTTAACAAAGGGCATGCTAATAAAGACTAGCAACAATAGCTTGGTTATCGGTGATAATAATATTGTTAATTTAAACATAATATGTTTAAAATTTTCTTTAAAAATAGTTTTGTTGGAGGTGACCATATTTTAACACATTTTTTCGCTGCGTGTTCCAATTGAAAACCACACTCACAATATTCTGTACGTAAAATTAACTGAATTTGTAATATAAAATAAATGAAACTTCAATTAAAAACCGGTCTACTTATTTTTCATTTATTTTTAACAAAAAGTTCATTTAATTTTTACGGTCAAAAATTCAACACCATATTCCGTAAAATCATATAAATATTCAGTTATTTTGTAAAATTTTACTGTCAAAAATTCAACACCATATTCAGTAAAAACAATTAAATATTCAGTTATTTTTTAAAATTTTACTGTCAAAAAAATGACCCCATATTCAGTAAAAACAATAAAATATTCAGTTATTTCATTAAATTTTCGTTTACTCCACAAAAGAGCCGAATTTCTAAAAAATACCAGACAGACACATGTCCGCTTGTTTTTCTTATAAGCGAGAGAGGGAGAATATTATTATTTACTTACCCTGATACACACGTTTGTTTTACTATTGCTGTACTGACCACGTTGTTTACAGAAGAACTCTCAATTATAAGACACCAGCAGCATGACCGATATGGCTTCGCAATTATTTTACTTTTAAAATTTGATGTATTTAACTAAATTATATTAACAAATAGAAAATGGGAATTGCTTACACAAAACAAGCAATTCATTTTTTATAGATAAGTAAAAATTAATTTTTGGTAGTTAAATTATATAAAATAACTGAATATTTAATTGTTTTTACTGAATATGGTGTTGAATTTTTGACAGTAAAATTTTATAAAATAACTGCATATTTATTTGTTTTTACAGAATATGTAGTTAATTTTTTGACAATTAATTTATATAAGATAACTGAATACTCATTCGTTTTTACGGAATTCGCGGTTGAATTTTTGACAGTAAAAATTAAATGAACTTTTCGTTGCTTTAAATTACATTTTTATTTAATTTAACATAAAGAAGAATTTAACTCAATCAACGGACAATAGTAACTGCAACTGAAAATCAGTATTAATATGTATTTAGTTTTTTGAATAACTGTTAGAATCAGTTAAAAATAAATTTGCTTGGAATTTTAAATGTTTATTTATTAAAAATTACTGAACGGAATATTTCTTAAATAAACTACAGTCCGTTACTGTAATAATATTGTGAGTGCACAGACAAACTTGGAGTGATGACTTTAGCTTTATTGAACGGGCTAGAACCTCAAGAATTATAAACATAACTACAGGGCGATTGGATGATAACAGGAATTGGATGCTTCGCCTTATTAACAACATATCTATCGCCGAAAACATACCAATTTTTAAATTAAACAAGTTAGAGTGCTATATTCGGCTGTGCCGAATCTTTGATACCCTCCACCGACACTTCGAATGTTTTAGGAGTAATACCTGTATAATGTATATTTATTATTATAATCTTTGTAAAAACAGACATCTGCATTAAAATTTGTTGCGGTTAAGACCTATATAAAATTATTGACCGACAATCAGAATCAATTTAAAAAAGCTTGAGTAGAATATCAGTTTAAGCTGAACTTAAATTATTTTCAGGAGAACAAATTATATAAAAGAAATGGTAAGCTATGAACCAATCATCACAAATTTTGCAGAACGATTTCTGGTATTAAAAAACATAAATTTCAATACAGCGGTGCAATTAGTTTAAGCGTTTGCAGTGAATTTCAAAAGGCTGCTAAAATGGAATCTAAGGTAAATTATGGACTGTATATCACAAAATTGCATAACATTTTTTCTGGCCATATGAAGCTAAACTGGAAGAAAGTTTACCGGCTATTTAATTATTTTAACAGAGTGGGCTTTATATGAGGCCTATGGGAAGTTATGCACCGATTTTCACAGTGTCATTTCTAGTTCTATAAAACTGTGATGTGTCAAATTTTGTTATGATAGCATTATTTTTTACGTTTTTAGGCGTACTAAACTGTTTTCCGGAAGTAGGGTTTATATGGGGCCTAGGGTAAATTATGGCCCGATCTTCACGAAACTTCACAGTATTTTTTCTAGTCTTATAAAACTGTGACGCGCCAAATTTTGTTATGATAACATTATTAATTATGGTCTTAGGCGTACTAAACTGTTTTCCGGGAGTAGGGTTTATATGGGGCCTAGGGTAAATTATGGACCGATCTTCACTTAATTACACAGTTTTACTTCTTGTCCTATAAAACTTTGATGTACAAAATTTTGTTATGATAGCGTTATTTTTTACGGTTTAAGGCGTACTTAACTGTTTTCCGGAAGTTGGGTTTATATGGGGCCTAGGGTAAATTATGGACCGATCTTCACGAAACTTCACAGTATTATTTCTAGTCTTATAAAACTGTGACGAGACAAATTTTGTTATGATAACATTATTAATTATGGTCTTAGGCGTACTAAACTGTTTTCCGGGAGTAGGGTTTATATGGGGCCTAGGGTAAATTATGGACCGATCTTCACGAAATTACACAGTTTTACTTCTTGTCCTATAAAACTTTGATGTACCAAATTTTGTTATGATAGCGTTATTTTTTACGGTTTAAGGCGTACTTAACTGTTTTCCGGAAGTTGGGTTTATATGAGGCCTAGGGTAAATTATGGACCGATCTTCACGAAACTTCACAGTATTATTTCTAGTCTTATAAAACTGTGACAAGCCAAATTTTGTTATGATAACATTATTAATTATGGTCTTAGGCGTACCAAACTGTTTTCCGGGAGTAGGGTTTATATGGGGCCTAGGGTAAATTATAGACCGATCTTCACGAAATTTTACCGCGTGATTTCCAGTTGAATAAGACAAACCCTTGCAAACTCTTATGTTGTTCTGTGCATTATTCCACCATTTATGTGAGTTTTTGTAACAAAATTATCAAATTTTTTTAGGTGGTGGTTCCACATTTTGATTCATAGCTCTGATCCTACTGAACCGATTTTGCTGAATTTCAATCCCAAACTGCTTAGGATAACTACAAGCATTTTGACACCAAGTATGTTTAGGTCTTTCAAGTTTTTCGAAAGTGAGCGTGTTTTCAACAGACGGACAGACAGACGGACATGGCTAAATCGACTTAGAATTACTCAATGACCCAGAATATATATACTTTATGGGGTCTGAGATGAATAATAAAAAAGTTTCACACGGAATGACAAACTTAATATACCCTCTTCACAACTAATTGTGGTGGAGGGTATAAAAATATAAATCTATGTTACGGAATTTTTTATGCATCCAAGTTTTCTTTTAGAAAGTCTGAATTTATTGGTGAGAGGGGAAGATAACATGCTTTCCTTCTCTCCTCTCTCACCTATAAGCTCTGACTTTCTGAAAGAAAACTTTTATAGTGTGAACCCAGACTAACCAAAAGAGTGGGCTTTATGTGCCGCATTGATATTGTTTTTATGGAGATTTATATTAATTGATTTTAAAGAATCAAGCAGTATTCTTAATAACCTTAACAAATAAAAGTTATGCTAAAGATTAGAATTATTACCAATTTGTGGTAGTATCGGCTAATTCCAAGAACGATAGAAATAAAGACTACGCCGTCCCAAAAACAAAGCTAAGATCTTCTATGCATGTCGTACCCATGACGTCACGCGAACTGCATTCCTTTTGGCTTATAATTTCAATCTGACTAACACAAGATGGTTGTTGTTTAATTGCGGGGTTGACAACTCTTTTAAATTTGGCATACAAAAAAATTCGCGAATCTTTGGAACTTTTTAGACTTTGCAACAAACTACGTACAAACTACGTCATCTAACAGGAAATCATGTATGTGCATGGCGCATTCTTGTTTTTTACAGTGTCACAACTTTGAGCAGTGATGCCCACTGCTTTATTTGAGCACCCATTTAACAGCTGATAGTTGCTTTTTGTTAAGTTTGCTTTGAAATTTTGTTATAAATCGACTTAATTCGGCGAATAAGCTGAAACAAAAATTGATATTAATTTGAGTTTCCATTCAAAATTTTATTTTCGTAACGTAAATCTGAATTGTCGCATTTGAAGTGAGGAGAATCCACAAGCGTTTGTCGAAACACTATTACATTCACAGAAAATTACTGTTTGGTGCGCTTTATGGGCTGGCGAATTCATTGGCCCATATGCTTTCAAAAACGATGATAGTCAGAATGCGAAAAGTGGCAGCTTCACGGCTGAAATCATATTAAAACACTAATTTCATACAATGTTCTTTTCATTGATATTAAAAATATATTTCCTTGTTTTATAATGACATAAACTTATGTATGTTACCTATATATATATACTTTTATATAAAAAAACGACCTTTATTTTAAAAAGTAAAAAATAAATCTTTGAAAGTGTTGAGTAACTACTTTTAAGCGTTGAGTCACAAGTAAATAATTGACAAAATGGAATCCCATCTTAGGCACATGTTGGGATCTCGACTCTAATACCAAATTCATAAATAATATACATTGTTAAAAACTCTATTCATTTTACCAAAATTTCCTTCACTAAAACATTTTTCTTTAATCCTTGTTATTGACCTTACACTTTACGATCTCTTGGCCATTTAAACGCATTTCAATGATTGTTTAATAAAGTTTCTTGTCATTGGTTTTATTTGCAACTTTAGAATTTTACTTGTTTATAAATTTAACCTTCCAAACCTTTAAGGTTTTGTTATCAACACCAATAAAATTTCAGTTTGATGGTCAAAGGACAATGTCATGTATAGTGAAACAAAATAGTTTAATACATATACAGTGAAATCTCGGTTTAAGGACAGCTTTAAGGAAAAAATGCATACATTTAAGGATAACTGTTTAGAAGCCTCCACGAACTCCATTGCAAAAAAAAAAAATAGAACAAAAAAATATTTCTGTGGAAAAAAAGCAAAAGTGCTTAAGTCGACTAAAGCTTAATTTGAAATTATGGCAAACATTGTAATCTCCATGTTTAAAAGTAGCCATGGGTAAAGTTTGGATTATTTTGTACAATTTGTTAGGAAGTTATAGCAAAATTACTTTCTGCTTATTTTTATCAATGTGCAATAAAATTTTGAATAAAAGCATAAAGTTTTTAAAAGTGTACTTCAGATCTTTGAGGAAAGTTGTATTTAGGTTTAAAAGCTTTAAGCGATTTTATTAGAAAACAATTTATTTTCCAAAAAACCCTTTAAAGTTTAAATCATAAAAAACAGACTAAAGCACATATTCCTTATTGCCACAGATTTATCGCAGAAAGATGTCCGTTTTTAAGAACTTTCGCTCTATTTGAAAGCAACCTTAGAAGCTCAAGAATACTACATATCTGTGGCATTTTGACGAAACATCTTAAGTCAAATTTAAAAAGTTGGAAAAAAATGTTGTTAATGATATGAATTTTCATGCAAAAACATTTTTCTTTACATTTTAATAATTTTGTATTATAAACGAAATTTTTCTTTAATTTTGGTCAATTTTATTATTTAATATAAATGTTTTTTTCACCAAGTTTTTTTTTTAAAACTTTTTTGCTATCTTATCTCGACTTAAGATATTTTTTCAAAATGACACAGATATTTAAGTATGAGTAGGGAACATTTTAAAATACTGTAAATTAAATTTTGAAATTCTGATTAGAAATCTTTGAAAAAGTGTAAAAAATTTAATAAATTACAAAATATTTTTATTGTTAAATTATAAAGGAGTTCACAAGAGCGTTTAGAAAAATGTTCTTCTTAATAAAGTAAGGCTTCATTTTCAATTTCTTAATCAATTGTCTCTTTAAATCAGTGAAGGGCACACACATACTATCACATTTATGCTTGTGTTAACGAAATAACAACAAATCATCAGCCGAACGTATGTACATTGTCACAGCCCACACAAAGAAGTACATGTGTCGACGTCACACAAGCAGCATTTTTATTCCTATGCACGCGTATATAGGATTTGCAAATGTGCCCTTCACTGCTTTAAATCTTAAATAACTAAACAAAAAATTCTTAATTTTACAATCAGTTTGCTATATCAATTAATTTACATAAAGTGCATTATTCTCAGTAAAGGAAACTTAACAGCTACCTCTATTTTACTCTTACTAACATAGCGGCTGTTACTGTTATTGGCACCTTGTATGTTTAATTGAACTTGAATCTTAAGGTGTTTTCCTATACAAAAGTTGTAAAGGAAATCACTTACACAGTTGTATAAATATAAACACATAAGAGTATATATAATACAGACATCCGACATTGAGAGTTTTGTAATCTCTCAAGCATGTCTCTCATAAAAATAAACAAGAAAAACTGTTAAATTTCAAGTTCCTTTTTCGTTTTCTCTTTAAACCAGTGATGTCAGTTTGGGGAATTTTATTTTGAATATGGGAATAAAAAATTTTATTTGGGGATTGGATTATTTGTTGGGGATTTTTTTCATTAAACTTTTTCTGTTGGGCAGAAAAGAATTATTGAAATACAATTTTTGACTGGCATGTCTTTCACTAAGTTATTACATTTTTCATGTTGAGTTTGGTTAGTGAAAACGTAACAAAAATAATTCAGTCTATTAAAACCCTATTTATCCTCTCTAGCATTAGATTTAATGGATTTGGGCTACGATTTTGAAGAAGTAGTTAAATCTAAAGATTTACTGCCAATTTTACGATGTCGAAAGCAACTGGATGACGGCCATTTGACGATTTAGACAAGTTGGTATTAAGCCTGCTTTGTAAACAAACATGCAATGCTTGTGCTAGACGGGTTCTTTTAACTTAACTCAAACAAAAATTAAAAAATTAAATACAATACAAATTGTTAGAATAATTTTTTTGAATAAATACCCATTTTAAAAGTAACTCAACATGTTGCGACATGTTTAAACCATTCCAAGAACTAATGAAACTGTTTATTAATAAACTTTTAAATATATGTATCAAGGCGAATTCATGAATAGGGTGGTGGCGATACATTAAGCCAGTAACAACACCAAAAACACAACGTTGTATTTTATTTGTTGCTTTCGTTGGTCGATATGTCAATATAAGTAACTTTTGACATTCCTCTGTCTAATTTCGAAAAAAAGTAGCACAGCTGTACTTTCAACGCCACCTTAAAAATTAGCTCGCCTTGGTATCCATCAAAAAATTGATTGTAAACTTTTTGACTTTGTTAATCAAATTAACATTTAGTTTAAATGTCAAATAAAACAAAATGTACGAATTAAGTGCAATACATGGAAATAAAATATTTTATAATCAAATTTAAGAGCATTTAGTGGGGATTTTTTTTCTGCATGGCAGATTCGCTGGCGTATGCAGGCACGATCTTGAATCGAGACGGTTCAACATATAATGCAGAGACTGGGGCTCCCTTATAATGACTTATGTAGAAGTTGCGGCGACGAGGAGGAAGAGTCAACGGAACATCTTCTCTGTAGTTGTCCGGCATTCGGAGATTTAAGACTTGAAATGTTTGGTTGAAGATCCCTTGGGGACAAAACTTGTCTCTCTGATATTGAACACTAGCAGCCAGATAACATGGAACCCATGCTATGGTATGACATGGTAGCACCACGGGAAGTAATTAATGAACCCACGTGAGCTGTGCTTGATAACGGCTGCCCATGGAACCTAACCTAACCTAGTGGGGATTTTTGGGATACAAATTTACAATTTGTGGATAACATTTGACAACCCTGCTCCCAACTAGATTTAGCATTTTGTTAAGTTTTTATTATTTAAATGTTACTGTGTTAGTAAAACTGTTATAAATACATAAAATGTAAAGACATTTTCATTTAATAGAGCAGAGAGATATTGTAAGGTTTTATTCCATAGATTTGTATGTACGTAACAGAACTTTAACAAATACATGGTCACAAACAACAACATCAATCAAGAGAAATTTAGCAAATAGCTTTATACTTGTAATATTCAGTGTTAAGGTCATGTTACATTTTTACATGGTTATTCGACTATACAATAAAATTGTTATTGTTAATTTTAGCTATTTCCACATTTAGCAACGTAATTATTGTATATGTATATAAAAAGCAATTTGTGGTTGTCGGCTCCTTTTTTATTGTTGCTATCTAGTTACATATAATTATTTGACTGTATTTTGGTTAGACCTCTATTTACTAGGTTCACAGTTGTTTTTAGCAAACAAGTTTACGAAAGAAAAGATTGTGTTAATTTGTCATTAATTAAATATTTTATTGTTTTCTAAAATTTATTTCATTCCTAATCTTGAATTTGATAAAAGATTTGCAATAAGTTTAAACAAGTTTATGTGAAAATTGGCACGAAATACAATAAAAACCTTTTAGTCCTAATAGTTTCTAAACGGAGGGAGTTAAACAAATAACGTTATGCTTGTTTGGTTCCTTTAAAATTAGTTCATTTTTTAGGTCCCTTATTTTTGTCTCCTAAAATAATCTTTTTTAAATTTTGAATTTCTACAACGTTATCCAATCCATTTAAGCGATAGCTTACAAATAAAGCGTTTTAAGCCTTCAAATATCTGTGAAGCCTTTGGGCAAAAGTTTCAAGAATTATTTTTGGGAAGTAACCCACGATCCTTATATCTCAATATCTAAGCTCGGTAACGTAAAAGGAAGTTCTGTCGAAAAATCCCACAAACCCAATTATGATTTAAGAATACCGCTGCTCAACAAGCCAACGCTTGGAAGCTGGTAATACTAGTGCTTATTGATAATCATTCGTACGTAGTGTTTACTGATAATAGTAATCCTTGTTGTCGCTATCGCGTAACCTGACTGAGTAATGCTTGATATTGGGTCTGTACGGTTTTCTGTAATACAGAAGGTCCACCGGCTCAGCAGGCTTAACAGTGCTAAGAAAACAAAATTCACGCTTTTATTTTACATATGCCAGGACAAGGAATTACTTCCTTATGCTTTTGATATGCAAGAAAAAAAAATAGTTGAGACATCTAAGAAGTACCTCCAGCATAGAAAGAAAGAGGAGCTAATAGTCAAGATCAGGCGGTCAGAGAATTGATCTTGACATTTAAATAAATTGTGTTATAAGTCTGTAGTTTGGACCCTTAGATCACGGGATAGTTTCATCTGTTTAAATTGTTGATAATTGATAGCCAAACTGATTGATATAAAATGTTGCAGAGATAGAATCGGACCAAACCTAAGTTTTGTTGAGATGCTATAAATGTTTGTACCAAAGCTTGAATCTGTTTGAGGTATGCTTCGCTTTTATTAGAACAGATTTCTTGGCAAACAAAATTTAGATAAGCAAAGTCTTAAACATAAACGCACGGTATGTACCTTGGCATTTATTATGCGCTTAAATTTGCAAACGCACGATACTCGTCTACAATTTAACGTGTGCTATGTACTTCCAACTTTAGGGAATATTAAGTTACCGCTTAACACTAAATAAGTATTCACCTGATTGTATGTTAGAAAAAAAGACATTTTCAAATACAGTCAGATTTCTGGAGTGGATTTATCTTCAAATTATTTGTAAAAGGGGATATTTTTGAAAATCGGGACTAAATTAATGATGGATATAAAATTTATAAGCAGAATTTATAACGCAGTTTGTAATATTTTACTATTGCAGACTTTTACAATGATCGATATGTTCCTTTGAGAAAACTAAAAATTGTTGTTTTCAATATAAATGCATATACGAAAGAAATATTCTTGTCGATATCGTGGGCCAGGCAGTACGTTTATTTTTGTAGTAAAATTTCTTATAAATCAAAAATTTAAAAAAAAAAAAAATTTTTTTTGTTAGAAATTATATTTTTTCCTTTGCTTTTAACTTTGTTTTCTTATTCTTTCACCAAAACAAAATGATTTAGCAATATTTAATCTTCTATGTAATTTTTAAGCCCTTATTTTATGTATTTGATTTATTAATATAAAATTTTGTTCCCTTTAATAAACCTAATTAACTTATAAACGAAAAAAATTCCTAAAAAATACCTAATTAGCTTCTAAACGAAAAAAAAAAATCCTTTTTTGTTGTAGCTTAATTTTACACCCCTTTAATAAAAGCTTTTTATACACAATTATTCTTGTAACAATTTCAATTAAAACAGCCCCGAAAAAAGCGAGAAAAACAACGACACAAACTTACAGAAACTGAAATAAATATAGACGCCTTTATGGGGATATAAAATTATTTTTTTCTTATAAATAGTAATACAAACGAAACCTACCTCAACACAAAATCAGCAAATATATGAAATATTGTACGTTAAAATTACAAATACTTACATAAACATAAAGGCATAAAACAATAAAAAGAAACACACGCATAGGCCCACAAACTGAAAACAAACACACACACCCAAACACATGCATTCCCGCATATGAACTTGCTCAATATGTAATGTAACAAGATTTTTAACAAGCCTACCCCAACCCAATCAAAATCAAAATAAACTTATCCACACGAACTTTTATTTACATGCGAGTGCTACTCGTTTCCTATACGAGTTTCAACAAAACGAGTATTGTTTAAAAAACACGAGAGCTTAGCGAATGTGTGTGAGAGAGAGAGAGAGAGAGAGAGAGAGAGTGTAAGTATGTAAAAACAATAACAGGAAGGCAAATTTTACATTTTCAACTACCTAGTACCCCACTTCCTATTTGTAAGAAAAATAAAAACAAAAAGTATGCCTTTGTTTACATGTGTTTGTGTGCCTGTGTGTTTTTAATGACACTGAAATTTTTGCGATAATGTTAACCGGAATTAAGAGTTTTTTTGTTAACAGATATATATTATGTTAGTTTACATGATTATACATAAATGTATTTAACATGTAATAAAAATCATCTCACATGCCCTTTCTAGCTCATATACATATTTCATAAAAACAACTTCTGTTTTTGTTCATAAAGGAATTTATTAACAAAAAATATTTCATTTTTATTGAAGAAAACCTTTAAAAGAAAATTTTATTTAAGGAGAGAGCAAGATAATATACAATTAGAAATAAAAGAATTTCTGATTTGAAATTCAGCAAAACATTTTTTTCGTAAAAAATTCAAGAGATTTTTTTAAGAGCTTGTTCTATTATTATTTTCACTTTCATTTTTTAAAATTGTTTTTTTGCATTTTTTTAAAAGGGGGATTGTTTGTCTTTCTACTGTTAAGAATTTAAAAGTGTGTTGTTGGAAATGAGAGTGAGAGTTCTATTCTAATTTAAGCTCTTTTAATGTTTAGAACTCTGAGCATGTACGCTTTTTTTTAAAGCGGAAGAAAATATTTATAGCAAATAAAAGCAAATTTTAGTCAGAGAAAGTACGTTAAATGAAACGGTTAAAAAACCCGGTATAAAAAAATTTGTTTCAAAACGATTAATTTTTGTATAAAACGGAATTGTAAAAAACGGAATTATAAAAAGAATAAAAAAGTGTTTAAAAATGAAAATTTTTAAAACAATCAAAGAAATTTTTAGAAAATTAAGAAATTCTTGAAAAAAAAAATTGTGAGAAAATATAACAAATACCTATAAAACTTTGCAAAAAAAATTTTTAAATTAAATTTAAAGTCTCTTTAAATATTTAATTACATTTTTAAAACAAATATAAAAATTCTTGAAACTAAAGTAAACATGTTTGAAAATTTTTATAGATATTTAGAAATAAATTGAATATTCTTGTAAAAAGTGTTTAAAATCAAGGTATTTTTTTTTTAATTTTCTTGTGGCATACATAAGTATGTTTCCTTTAAAATTATAAATAAATTACTCTACAAAATGAATATATACAATAAAATGTAACAAAAATAATATATAAGCAGTGTCCTTGTCCTTGGCTAATGCTTAATGTTATAGCAAGGCTTAAATAACAACAACAACAACTACAACAGCTAGGAAAAAAGCCTTTCCTTTTGAAATAAAAAAAAAAATAAAAAAAAGCAAAATGGAATTCAATAAAATTTAACTAAAAGTCTAAAAAAAATTTTAACAAAATGCTGAAAAGCAACAGTAAATAACAGTTAACAGTAAATAATTAAACTTAATTTAATGAACATAAATTAATAGGAAATGCTCTCTAACTCTCTTTTAACCTAAAGAAATGTTAACAAAGGGTTTCTCTCTTTAAATGTTAAATCCACCTCGCTCTAATTCCAAACAACAAATTTATTATTTATTATAATTGTTGTTGTTTATTATTAATTTTATATTTTTTTTTTTGCTATAAAAAATTTCAATGTTACATTTTCAATTTCATGTAGACAAGTGTGTGCATGTGTGTGTTTGTTGTAGTTTTTTTTTTATACAGATTTTCCTCATTGTCGTCATTCATTGTCACTGCCAATGTCAAAGTCGACTGCTATGCAGCAGTGTTGCCACGTATTTTTTTTTTGCTCCGAAACAATTTAAAAACCCATCAAATTAAACGTACATATTTCGAACAAAATCCCCCTAAATGCAGATGTTAAGATAATACAGTAGAATCCCGATAATTCGTAATAGCAAGGGACCGGCCATTTCTTACGAATTATAGGGGTTTTCGATTTAGCGGGGTTTCGATTTAACGGGGTTAAAATAAAATAAATACGAATAATCGGGGTTTTTCAATTTATTTACTAAAATGATAAAAAAAAACATAAAAAACAATTATATCTTCCTTTTTTTAAATCAAGCTCAAGGTCAGGTTAAGAAAAATATATTAATTTATTATATATCCGATAAATTAATTAATAAAATAAATAAATTAATATATATTAATATATTAATATATTAATAAATTATATATTTTTCTTAACCTGACCTTGAGCTTGATTTAAAAAAAGGAAGATATAATATTAAAAGGTCGAAAAAATAGACTAAATAAAAAACAATTGTTAAAAATAAAATATATAAAAATTATTCATGTAATAAACTAATCAAACTGATCTTAAGAAAATAAACCCCATACACAAGCAAAAACCCACGCAAAAATAAAATAGTGGTAAACAAAAAATCATTCTTTCCATGTTTCTGTTGTTTTTATTACGAATTATAAGTGGTAGTTAGCAAGCAATTACGATTTATAAGAGGTAAAGAAGATTTTATTTGAAAAAAAAAATTACGAATAAGCGAGGGGACCAAAATGTATGGAAGTTTTACGAATTAACGAGATTTTTTCAAGGGACCGACAGTTTATTACGAATTATCGGGAATAACGATTTAACGGGGTACGAATTATCGGGATTTGACTGTAATTTAATTTCAATGCATTACCTAGACGCAATTTTAATTTACATATTAATATTACATATTACCTAAATAAAGCAAAAATCGCGAAAATTTTAATATTTTACTGAAATTCCTTAAAAAATATACTGTTTTATAGTTCCTTAAATATTTTTGTTATGAAAATATCTTAAAAAATAAAATATCTTACAGTGAGTTGATATGACCACTGTACATCAATTTCTTGCAAAAAGTGAAAACTGCAAATTTTCAAGTTGACACTCTTTAGAGGAACCACTGCGATATGTACAACTTTGTAAAATTAACCTTTTTAAATTCCACGCAACAAAGAAAAAGTGGCATTTGAATAAGACTCAATTTACAACGTGGATATTTCTTGCCAGACAGACAAAGTTTGAAGGCGAGAGAGGAAAGAAGTAAAGTGTGTCACACATACAGCGTCGCCCCTTATCAACAAACTTCGTCTGTCTGGCAGAAATGTCCTCATTGTAAATTGGATCTAAGCTGAAAAAATTAAAAAAGGTGAATACTTAATTCTCTCTTCCAGTAAGCAAAATTTGACCAGTTGAAAAATATGGTACTTTTAGTTGTTATATTCAGAGATTGCAGTTAAGCTATTTTTCCGTGAAAACGAGCGATTTTCAGACACGTGTATGGGAAATCTAGCGATACTTTCTCGACCTAAAACAAGCTGCAGAATAAAGTATCATATATTAATTAGTAATTATAGACAAGCAAAAACTGAAAGCCCCTAAATATAGTTTTATACTCCCTAAATTTGCTCCTAATTCGGGAGGGGGGGAGGGGGGGGGGGGGGTGAATCCATAAACTGGCAACTCTGCTGCTACGTGAGAGGGATTTTTTTTCTGTATTTGAGTTACAAATTTAATTTTGTGTAAATATTGAGAGGAATTTTTAGTTGCATTTTTTCGATTGTAAAACATTAAAAAAAAAATACAAACACATATTAAATATTTGTGTAACACTTTTGTTTACACCGTTATTTCAGCTCGTTATTCATAACAGAAGAAATACGTTTAAACGGCAGTAAGTTTAGTCAGCACTGTTTTTAAGAAAATGTATTCTATTAGCAGTTTTTATTAATAAGATAAGGAAAATAACTCATACGCAGTAGGCTCTGGATTTACTTTCAAAATCTTTTACTAAAAATAGCCATTTTTTAATAAGGGAAATCACGTTGGGTAGTGCAAAGTGTGCAAACGATGCAAATGCGTGCAAAAATACACACGTATTTACAATTTGCGATATTTTACTTCGTTTGCACTAAAAAATCCATGAGAAAAATTAGTAGTGCATATTTGCTCATTTGCAAACAAATGTAAACAATAACATCAAGCGCCATATTGGTTTTAAGAAAACTTATAAATTCAACATTTTCGTGGATTTTGGCATAAAATAGAGAATTAAATTTAAATAATTTAAAAATAAAAAATTTATTTTAATATGCACATTTTTAACAGTGCTGCCAGAATAATTTTTTAGAAAAATAACACGTTTGCACAAAAAATAAAAGTGGTAAGCTCACGATTAATCATAATATGCACTGCAAATTTGCACAATGACCATCTGGATTGTCCTTAATAAGTTTTGCTACAAACTGCAAATTTTTATAAAATTAACTAGAAATAGCAAATTTTTAAAAAACGCTGAAAAACAGAAAAATGTTCCAAAATTTTTTTGAAAAATTTACTTAAAAAGCAAATTTTCAAAAAATTTACTTAAAAAAACAATTTTCCAAAACTTTTCTAAAAATATCTAATTTAAAAATCAAAATAGCAAAAAAAAAAAAATTTTTTTTTGAAACTTAAAATACAAACTTAAAAAGCAAATTTTCTAAAAATTTACTTAAAAAAGCAAATTTTCCAAAACTTATCTAAAAATATCAAATTTTAAAAAAATTTACTAAAAATAGCAAAAAAAAAAAAAAAGGATAGTATTTTTTTTTAAATTTTGAAATAGTAGATTTTCATATCAATTCGAAAATTTGTTTTAAATGTAATTTTCTATGCGAACGTTGACGTTCGAAATCGTTAAACAGGCAGCTAAAAGCAAATTGTTTTGAAATTTATTAGAAATAGCAAATATTCGGAAAATTTTTTTAAAATAGCAAATTTTTAATAATTTGACTTAAAAATATAATTAAAAATCAAATTTTTATAAAATTTCGAAAAAATTTATTAAAAAAAAAACTAGAAAATTTTCAAGAATAGACGAAAAATATAAATATTTCCTAATTCTTCATATTCTTTGTTTAATTTCCTTTTCATTCCTTTTAATTAATAATTTCTCACCTGGTTGTTTTTTTTAAGAATTTATAACAAACGTGTTTTGAAAAACTAAGCAATTCTTAAAAAAAAATAATAATAATTTATTATATTTTATAATTTAACAAAATAATGACAAAATAAATAAATTAAAATAAAAAATGTGTTTGATTGTATTTGCTGTTCTAATATAAAATTAAAAAAAAAAAAAAAAAGTGAAAAAAAATGAAAAAATTTATTTATAAGTTTGCGGCAGCAAAATATTTCAAGGTTATCTCACTTAAAAATGCATAATACACCTTTTAAGCTAAACGAGAAAATAAAAATAATAACGTGAAAAAAATAGAAATACACTTAAAGAAATTAATGGCTAAAAAAGAAAAGTGAATTTAAAAAAATAAAAGAAGGTATAAAACAAATAAAAAAGTAAATTTATTAAAAAAAAAAAAAATAAAGTTAATCATAATTTATTAACAATTTAAAATAAAGTGAGAGAAATAAATTAAATAACACCAGCAGAAAGAAATGTATTAAATTTCATGAAAAGTTTAATCTACAAAGTGTCATTAAAGTTTATAAAAAAAATATTTAAAAGATATTGAAACATTTTCTAAGCAACTGGAATAATAAAATTTTATTTTCTTCTTTTAGGCTTAAAAATGTCAAAAACTCAAAAGTTTTCTTAAAAGAATATTGAATTAATCAAAAAAAAAAAATACAGTTTTCCAAACTTCAATTTAATTAATAATTAAATTGTTTTAAACTAACTAAAACTTAATTTAATATATGTATAAGTATTAAACATTTATAAAAAAAAACCACAACATATTATATGCATAAATAATAATTTTCACCATAAATTTAACAATCTAATTAATTTAATTATATATTCGTATTAAATACACATATTTTTTGGAATATTGTTTAATCAACTTTAACATATTCAATTAAACAACAATTAATATTAAGGTGAGTTTAACAAAAACATCTCCAAAATTTAAATTTTTTAAAAAAACTCAAGGAAATTAAAGAAAATATGTATAGTAGACCGAATCAACTTGTATGGACCTGAAAAAAATGATATTGTTACCCCTCTGAAAATAAAGCTTGATATGTTTTATGATGATCTTCCAAAATATGACCATCCGTGAGCTGGATCATTTTTAAAAAAGGTCTTTTTTCAGTTTTTCGAATTTGTTTGTACTTTGCTCCAAGACGACATAAATAAAATTTGGTATCATCGAAAAGAGTTCTTTCAACATACGTAGAATTTGTATGAACATCTCAATTAGTAGGTCGCAAGTGGTCAAGTTTTATATACCATTGGAAGCTGCTTCAAAAAACTCTTTTCGATGATACCAAATTTTATTTATGTCGTCTTGGAGCAAAACAAAAAAATCCGAAAATCTGAAATAAAAAAAATAATTTTTTTAAAAATGGTCCAGCTCACGGATGGTCAACGCCAGAACCAAAATAATTTGGGAATCATCATAAAACATATCAAGCTTTATTTTTAGAGGGGTAACAAAATCACTTTTTTTTTGAGTCGCTTTAATGTATTTTATCTAAATTTTATTTAAATTAATTTTTTTTTAAATTTTTGATACCAAAACCGAAGAAATACTTAACTGGGACAAAACCCATATTAGAAAAAATTTATGGGGTACTTTACGATTTCATTTACGTTCTATCCCACTTAAAAATTTAAATTCCCAAAAAGATGTAAAAAATCCCCCAACATTTTTTTTCCCAAATTTATAAATTTTTTTTAGCTCTCCAGCTAAAGTTTTAAATTTCCCTTAAAAAAATTTTAAGTTGTTTAAATTTTAATTACTATATCCTTGGATTTTTTTAATTGTTTTATCCCCGGCTTATATGTATTTAAAATTAGCAAAAAAAAAATTTTTTTAATCACTAGAATTTTATTTTTTGATAATATTTATATTATTTTATTAGTTCACTTTTAAGAATACTTTACGATTCCCAGCATCTTGGTTTTAGTTATTTTCTAAGTTAGCCAGATTTTTTACCTATTCTAGCTAAGACCACAACCTTAAAACTTAAACTTTTCTAATTTTTTTTTTTTTATTTATTTCCAGTTTTCTACATCTTATGAAACAATTAAGCGTTTTTAAAAATAATTTACCAAATTCGTAATTTAATTTTTGCAAACTTCATTAAAAAAAATGTTGAAGAAAAATTAAATTTTAATTAAGGAAACCTCAAACCAAACTACATCAGCTACCACTACAAGTATTATTAGCAGCAAAATAAAAACAAGGCTCTCTATTTTCCCCCGCTCTACACAATCTACAGATTTTATATGAAAATATTTAAAGGCAACATTTTTGGATTTTGATTTATTAATATTATTAAGAATATTATAACCCTACAGCATATTTACATTAACATACTCATTAGCAACATAAGTTTCAAGCAACAGTCGCAGGTTTAAGAACAACGTGAACAAATAAAAATTAAATTTAAAGGAACTTCGAAACCAGGAGATAAACAGTTTTAAGGATAATAAGCATGTTAAGCATATTTTTTATGGCATATTTATGATTAAAGATACAATTTAAGGATCTTTTTATATTTGCTAGCAATTTAAGACAGTTTAAGATAACAGAAACTTTGAAGGCTGATAAAGAGAAACAAATAAATTTAAATTATAAACAAAATAACTAACAACTCTCAAAATAATTCATAAGATTTTCATTAAGAGAAACCAAATTAAAACGATTTAATCAAGCAGAAATTTAAAATTAAAATAAGAGAAGAGACTGATTTTTTTAAAAAAAAAAAGTTTATAAATAAAATAAGTTTAAAAAAATAAATGAGAAGAACCAGCAACAATTTTAAGCAACTAAGCTTGTAAACCAAACTCTCATTCATTGAATACACACACTCTCTCACTCACACTCATAACGGTCCCTGGGAAATAAAGAATCTAGGCAGCGGTTTTTATAAAAACCATTTTTATAAATCTAATAAAGTGATTTGGATTTAATCCAGTAATTTTACGGAAATTAAAAAAAAAAATTAAACAAAATGCTAAAAAAACTTAAATGTCTAGAGGCAGCCAGTAATTTGGCCCGAGAAGCCGCTAACACCGCCTCTAGTTCAAGTAATCATCATTGTCAAGCGAATAATTTAGCACAGACCACAACCAGTGTTAAAATCATAAAAACTGAGCCTTTGGATTTTGAAATGTTGCATTTGGAAGAGAATGATTTAAGAGAGCGTAATCTAACCCGAGATAATGAGACCACTACCACCATTACTTCTTCAACCACCAACAGCAACAATAATAATAATAATTCAAATCCAGTTACCCCAACACCCCCACAAAGATATCAACATGTACAAGTGCAAACAGTGCCCCCGAGGCAGGGTATTACTAACTCAGGGGCAGCCCAAAAAGTGATACTAACCCCCAGAGTGGAATATGTGCAAATACCGGTTAATAATTCCGAAAGATCCCTAAGTAATGGAGGAGTTTCTTCCAACTCACCTCAGATCATAATAACGCGCTCTATACCCTCCTCAAATCAAACAACAGTCTCTACTACAAATAACTCTCAACAACAGACGACGCAACACCATCATCATACTCATCATATACCAAGGAGACACTCGGCCAGTCCCTCGCAATATCACAGGGTTTCTCTAAATGTCACACACTCGAATAACAATAGTAGTCATTCAGCGCCTTCATCACCACCGCCTTTACATCACCAACAGCAACAGCCACAATTAACGTCACAAACTTTACTCAACTCAGGTTCGCAACATGTTCGTGTTATAAGAGATGGTCGTTTGTATGAAGAGACTCTTTCAAACTCCTCTAGCGGACCTTTGCGAAGACATTCAGTATCGCCACCGCCTTTGCAACATTATACGCGTTCCGCGCCGGTTTCACCAGCCAACGGGGTTGGTCTCGTAAGACGTTATACACCACAATCGCCGCCTTTACCTCCACCTCCACCACCACCAGCTCCCAATCCGACAAGCTCCTCTAGTTCAGCAACAGCAGCAAGCTGTTTGTCATCTTCAGCCTCAGCAACAGGTCAGAAATATATTATAACTAATACACCCAGCACTAGAAAATATGTGGTGAATTTAATCTCAAATTCACCACACTCATCAAGTTCAATTTACCATACACCAGCACAAACAGCTAACTTGTCAAGCTCTCAGCATCAACAACAGCACCAACATATTATAATACCTACAGCGTCTCAAACACAACATCATCTTCATCATACATCAACATCAAACACCTCTTTGTATCACACCAATCATCATCATCAACATCACAATTCTCCTTCGTCTTCTTCATCCTCTTCACAATCATTAAATTCTTCCAATTCTTCTTCAACAACAACTCATATTTTTCGTACTCCTCCTGTAGTTTCCAGCAGTAGCGGTCATCATGCTTCGTCCTCCAACTCAATGAACAACTCTTCGTCCTCCTCTTTAATGTCTTCTTTGTCATCAAGTATGAATCAAAATAACAATTGTAACACTGCCATGCGTCCGCCGCCTCCACCACCTCCTCACAAAATGAAACATTCTTCTTTGGGTTTGAATAATCACAGTGTCGTTGTGGGTAACAGTGGTGGTAGCATAGGCACTGCATCAATGTCAGCTTCATCATCGTCCGCAACACAATGTTCACAATCAACGTCTTCATCGTCGTCGGGCATGGGGAGTTTAAACAGCAACTGTGAAGAGCCGTCAAGTTCGATACCAGATTTAGGTGAGTTTCCATTTAAATTTTCTTTATACATAAATAATAATAATAATAACAGTATATTTTTTATACTTTTTTGAGCGTACTTTACTTGAAGATTCGCAACCGATAGTTCTGAGAAATGGGCTCTATAAGTCAGAACTCAATCAAAACTGAGCTCTAATCTAAACTATAGCTTAATAAGAATCTACACTAAAATAAGAACTGAGACTGAACATAAATCCAAACTAGAATCTAAACCTGAATCCCGATTAGAATCTGAAATAGAATTTAAATAAGAATAGAACTGATTCATAATATGAATTAGAAACTGAACTAAAGTCTGAATCAAATTCTTAACTAGAGCGTTAACTCAAGTCTGAACTAGAATCTGAACTTAAACTTAACTAGAATCAGACCCAGAATCTAAACTAGAATCTGAAGTATAATTTCAATTAGAATCTTTCGATATCCCAATAGAAATAGAACTGATAAAGAATAGAACTATAGAATTGCACTAAAGTCTGAATCAAATTCTTAACTTACGCGTTCATTTTAGCTAGAACTAGAATCTGAAATTAACTTAACCCTTTATGGTACACATGAATCTGGCCAGACTTTTTTCTAATGCGTTTTGTATAGAAAATCAAAACAGGTGTACGCCGGAGGGTTAAATTTAAATTAAAATTTAAAATAGAATTTTAATTAGAATCTATCTATATTCGAAATAGAAATAGAACTGATAAAGAATAGAACTAGAACTCAACTAAATTCTGAATCAAATTCTTCGCTTACGCGTTCACTTGAATTTTACCTAGAACTAGAATCTGAACCATATTCGCAATTAGCATCTGGACTATATTCGCAATTAGCATCTGGACTATTACTGTCCAAGAACTGAATGAACTAAAGTCTAAATCAAATTCTTAACTAAAGCGTTAACTTGAGTCTGATCTAGAATCGTTCATGGTGAACATGAATCTGGCCAGACGTTTTTTCAATGCGTTTTGTATAGAAAATCAAAACAGGTG
The DNA here is from genome assembly GCA_930367215.1 of Pollenia angustigena. Lineage (NCBI taxonomy): Eukaryota > Metazoa > Arthropoda > Insecta > Diptera > Polleniidae > Pollenia > Pollenia angustigena. The sequence goes on from OV884058.1 coordinate 11,802,686, forward strand.
TACACCGGAGTGTTAAATTTAAACTAGAATCTGAAGTAGAATTTAAACTAGAAATAAATTAAAACCGGAACTACAAATTTAATTAGAATCTTAAAATGAATTTGATCCATATTCTAAATTTGAATCTGGGGGCAAATTATGGCAGTCGTGATCGAATACTTTTTCGATTCGAAAGCAATTTTATTTCTCATTCTTTCTGTCTATATTGAACAGATCGAAATTATTTTTTTTAAGTGTTGTAAAGCATTTATTTTAATGTTCACAACACTGAAAAAATAATAACGATTTGTTCAGTATCGACTGAAATAATCTTGCTTTCGAATCTAAAAAGTATTCGATCACGACTGCCATAATTTGCCCCCTGGACTATAACTGAAGAAGAACTGAATTAAAGTCTAAATCAGATTCTTATGTCTAATCTAAAAACTGAACGAAAACTGAACTAAAATCTTAACTAGAATCTGAAGTAGGATTTAAACTAAAAACTTAACTATCATCTGAACTGGAATCTGAATAAAAATGTTAGCTTAAACTGAACTAGAACTATACTTAAACTAAAATAAAGTCTAAACTAGAACCTAAAGTAGAATCTCCACTAGAATATAAACTTAAATCTGAACTAAAGGATTTTTCATTAAGAGTTTACTCATTTTAAATTAAAAAAACAAAACGAATTCACTATGGGTTATGGTGGCTTTGAGGCCGCTGAGGTTTGTAAATTATTCGTCTGCGAGTTAAGAAAATCCTGAAGAAAAAGGTCTTAAGCCTAGAATACACGGAATGCTAAAACAACATACGCATGTGGTTCTGAAGTAATTTCGAAGTCATCACCAACACACAATGGCCATTGGGGCTTGGAAATTACGTCAAAATTATGTCAGAACCACATGCGCATCAAAGTTTTTCTTGGGATTCAAAAAATAAATTAACAAGGTTTCGTTTGAATGTGCTAAATTCCCACACATTCCGAGTACTCTAGGCTTAGCCAGGTCATATCGCTCAATCTCATTGGCCAATTCACATCATCTACACGTGTGATGAATATGCCTTCAAAACGCTCGTGCAGAATGTCCATTAGATGTGTGGCACATTGCCAAAATATCATTTAATGCAGGCCAAAAGAAGTTGGTTATCTCAATTTTCAATATTTTTATAGTCAATTATCGTTAAATTTTTTGATGGCAAATTTTTACTCTAAATATTAAAATTTTTAATTTTTTTTATCAGTGTCTCTTGCTAGATTTCTAAACTCACTACAAATCGCTTTAATTCAATTTCGTTTAATTTATGACTTAATTCTAACGGTATTTTTTGTTTTTAATAAAATTATTGAAACATAAACATGTTTTAAAAGTACTATTAGTTGTCAATAAAAATGTACAATCAATGTAATGAAATTAAAACTGAATTTGTAATTGAAAAAAATCCCAGACAAAATATTTACTGCTCTACTCTTAGTGATAGAAATTAGAAAACTTGTTGACCCTGAAGATACATTTTATTCAGATACAATAATTAAAAATTAATATTAAACAAATAGTTACAATTGTATTATCTCTCAGATACTTTCATGCACTGGCTGTGACATAAACGGTTTACAATAGCGTAAAACAATTAAGAAATAAAGGTGAATAGAATCTCGAGAACAAGGAAATGATTTAGAAAACATTTACAACAAAACACTTGTAATTATTTTAGAATAATTAACTATTGAACTTTAATAAAATATTTAAAACTAATTATGGTGATTTATAAACGTGAGATTAAGGTCAGTGGAAAAATATTGCAAACTAAACGGATGTTTATTTCGTAAAAGATTTTGAAATATGATCAAGTTAAAAAAAAAAATATCAGCAAATGAAATATTTATTATCGTATAGAAACGGTTTCGTTTTACAATTTTCATTAACAGAATAATATGGTTCAGAATATGGCACGTATTTAGAAATCTCTCCGTTATTTAACCTCGTAATTAAATACTAAACTTTAGCAAATGTATACAATAATGAGATATTGTTTACATAACTTTTTTGTTTTAAACGATACGTACACACGAAGAAAAGCTAAAATATATTTAAAGTAAAAAAAAAAAAAAAAAAAAGAATTAAGAATACAAAATATGTTCAAATCGTTTTCAAAACGGTTTTACACAGGATGAATTTATAGTCCAGTCTAATTAAACAGTCAAGTCTACAGGCTGTTTACTTCAAAAGAAGTAGCTCGGTTTGTATAAGTCAACGCCAAGACAGTCGTCTATCGAAATATATAACAAGGTTTGTTACAATGAGGGCATCGTAACAATCAACTTTGTTCCACGCCCACTTGCCCAATCCTGCAAACATTTTTTCGGATGTTGTGTATTGATAACCAAGATGCTTGACTCTTGCCTTTCTCCAGATATACAGAATTCTATAATGTCGTTACATGTGAAGTGCCAAATGTACAGAAATCTATAATGTCGTTGTACGGGAAATGCCATGCCCAATTGTCCAATCCCGCCCACATTTTGTCGGGTATTGTGTATTTATAACCCAGATAATTGTACCTAATTTCGAAACTTGAGCTCCTGCCGTTCTCCAGATATACAGGAATCTTTAATGTTTTTGTGTGGGAAGTGCCACGCTCACTTGGCCAATCCCGCCCAAATTTTGTAGGATCTTGTGTTTTGATAACCAAGAAGCTTGAGCCTAATTTGGAAACTTTAGCTCCTGCCATGTTCAAGATATACATAAAAATAAAAAACCCCAACAACAGCAAGTTATTTTTCGGTAAAATTAAAGGCATTCGTGGTTTTTTGCTCATATCTCACCCATTTGTGTACCAATCAGGCTGAATTTCAAAAGCAAACAATTTCGGACAAAAATATATAACTACCAAGTCCCCATCATATCTGGAGTTTACGGAAAACCCATATCAACAGACAAACGGACATCGTTAAATCAACTTCGCTTCTCATAAGGACTCTGAATATGTATGTATATACTTTATAGGGTCTATGATCAATAATGTTGAAATTACAAAAGGAAAAGCAAACACATACTGTATCGTCGGCTTAATATGCAAAACTGCTAACTCCCTTTCATCACATTTTACAGGAGAGAAAAAAACTTTTTATATTTCATATTTGCAGCTTGAAAGAAAAACAAAGAATATAGTTGGTTTAACACACTTCAAGATAGGCTTGCCAGATCAACATTGGCAAAAAGCTTGACATTAGAAAGAAACGGTTTGATTTTTCTTTGCAAGTAAAAATTCGGTTAAGTGAACAATTAAATTTAAATTGTCCTTCGTTTGTTATTTTTAGAATACTGATGTTATAAGTAGCTGAGCTGCTGTCACGAAGTCCGTCTCTTCGTCCGTTGGTTTTTGTGGCCGTGTGTATGTTACAATGTGTTTTCTAAATAAAATATTTATATCGCACATAGTACGGAATTGAAATTCGGCCAGATCGGTACACAAATAGCTGAGATATCAGCAATAAGTTATGAATGCCTCTTTCTTTTTTTTTACCTAAACAGAGTCTATGGCTGGAATCGAACCCCGGCACTGATAAACTAGCTCACTACCAATTAGCCTACCGGGGCACTAATTTCTGCACATAATCTTTACATTTTCTGGTTATAATTTCAGAATTTTATTTTTCAACTTTCACATAAAATAAACTTGGTAGAATACTGGTATCCAAAATAACAAAATCGTTCTATGAATGAACTAGTTAAGGCTAATATGGATACATGAAATGAATGGATTATGTCACAAATGTAATGCAAATAAGGCTCTGATAGTTGTGCTGCTATACATTCGTCTACTATTCTTTGGGATACAAATTTCCATAGCTCTTTTCGACAATATATTTTAACTACAGGTCAAATTTAAATAGCAGGATCTGTAATGGTTAGTTTTTCTTGACTGTTCTAGACAATTTAATGGCAACTTTTTTAAAATTCCAATTTAGCTGAATTCTCGACACTAGGGCTTCCAATCAGGATAAGTTTTCAGAATACCGATTTCGGGATCCCGGGATTTTCGGGATATTTTGAATCCCGGGTTCACGGGATTTTTAAAATATTTTCGGGATATTGCGATATTTTTTTTATATTGGGTATAAAAAAAATTTTAAACTGTATAAAAAAAAAAACTTAATTTTCAAGTTAAAATACACATTTCAAGAACGTATATTATTTATTTGTAAAAATATAATAAAAACAAACTTCAAGTATTAATGGATCAAAATTCATAAAGACCATGCACTAAATTATTTTTATCCATATTTAATTATTGATAAAAAAAAAAAAATTACACCATTTCCAATTGTTTTTTAAAATTTTGCAAATGAATTTTAAAATTGACCAAATATATTTTAAAGTTTTCTCAGGCCGGGTTTTTGAGATGTGGTTTAAGTTTAAGCTTAGTTTAACGTTGCATAAAACTCAGGTTTTTCCGGCGAACTGTAATTTTTTTTTATTATTTTTGCCCCTATTATAGTTTACAGCTCAACTCAGTTGAGTTGAAATTGAACAACTGCTAGTGATGAGTTGTAAATTTTTGATGGTTTGGTTTACCGCACTAACACAAAGTTGCAAGCCATAATACAAAAACTGCAAAATTTCAACTGAACTAGAGTTGAGTTGTTCTAAAGACCAACATTTTAAGCAAAACTAAGATGTTCCGTAAAAATTTTGTAAACAAACTTTCAGATTGACTAAAACTAGTTTAACTGACATCTCAAAAACCCAGCCTAAATGTATTTTGAAGTTATCCAAACATTTTAAATTTGTCAAATATATTATAAAACTGTCGAAATATGTTTAAAATTTTCAAATACAATTTAAAATTGTCCATATGTATTTTAAATCTATCCAAATATTAAACTTTTTTGTCAACAAATACACGTATGTGAATGCAAGTTAAAAAAAAAATGTAATAATAATAAAGATTATAAAAAAAATCGGGATCCCGAAAATCCCGGGATCAGAAATCCCGAGATACGGAATTCGCCTAATCCAGAAAATCCCGGAATTTCCGGGATCGCTATTTCCCGTTTGGAAGCCCTACTCGACAGATATTGAAAAAACTTGAAAATCAAGCCAAATCAAGCCCGTCTGGCAACCCTACTTCAAGACTTAAATTGAAGGAAAAACTATATGCTGGTCGACGAGGCGTACTTTCTCTGCCACAGGGCATACAAATCTTAATTTGCTTAAAAAGTGAATTTAGCAGGTTTGCATATTAAGATAATATATCGTATATCGTCACCTTCGGTAAAGGGTATACAAATTAGATCATAAAAAGCCAAATTTTGAAAATTTCATTAAATAATTTTTTTTTTTTTAAATTTGACTATCCACAGTCTACACTTTACTTAAAATAGCTACATTTTGGATTAATTATAAGTAGCCAAATTTTTCGCAATTTTTTTCAGAGTATAGAAATTGCCTAAATATAAATAGCTAAATTTATAGCATTTTTTTTTTAACTTTTCTAAAAATAGTTAATATTTATAAAAATTTTTTAAGGTTTTGGTTTTTATATATTTCTTTTTGTTTTTTTTTTATTACTTTATTAATATTTTTCTAAAATTGTGCTTTTTGAAATCTCATGACGAGTCTTTTTGTCTCGTTTTTATTTTTATTTTATTGTTTTAAGTTACGTGTTTATAATTTAAATTCTATTATAAATTTTTTGTTTATTTTTTAGTTCACAGTTTGTTTATTTTTTGTTCATTTGTATAAATTTAGATAAATATGAGTGAGTAGCTTAATTTCAAATAAAAACTATACGAATTTAAGTTTTTATATTTTATTTATTAATAATGTTCTCTTTGATAATAGTCTAGACTCTAGAGCGCAGCAAGAGCAGAAGTTATTTGTCGCTTTGTTTTGCTGTTTAAGGTAATACTATTAAAGCTTTCTAGTTATTGAGATTTTAGCACATCAGGAAGTCCAGTTTCATGGTTCTTAAGATAGGAAAATAATTAATTTTGCTATCTGGAGTGGTGTGTGGGAGAGGATTATATTTTTAAAGCTTTTACATTTGTTTTAAAGACATTTTGAAATCTGTGTTATATTTAAAATATATAATTTGGTAGAACTTTTTAAACACTTTTTCTATTTTTTGCTGTTTTTCCGTTTAATTGTTTTGACGTTGTCATTATGACTGGCCATGAAATGCTTTGAAATGTTAGATCTTAAATGACCTTGTTAAATAATTAAATTTTATAAAAAGATTTTAATTAATGGATTTTAAAATCTTTGCAATTTTTTTGTCTGCAAAATGTAGGAAATTTTTTGAAATTTCAGGAGAGAAATTTTCATCAAATGTTGCCAGGTTTAGTTTCTAATGAATACTGTTTGATGTAATGCTTATTGACTTTTAATAAAATTCGTGATTTTTTTTTTTTTGACTATAAATACATAGAAACAAATTAGTTTTAAAATTTGTTTGGCGTTGACAACAAAATAGTAAAAGTTACCATAATATGCATAAAAATTTTAAAAATAGTTGTGTTCGCGGTGGGTGTATGAATAGTAAAATGTTTAAAGTAAATTCCACATTCCACTAAAAAGAGCCATATTTTAAAAATTTTACAATGAATATCTTGCCAAATTTCGAAAATATTATTATTGGTATAAAACACAAAAACCAATTTGTTTAAATATTTCTCTGATTAGTCGAATTTTTTGAATCCTAACATTGACATTTTCTAAATTTAGTTGAAAAAAAAAAACAATTTTGAAGTGTTGCTGTAACTAGCCGAACTTTCTTAATTGCATCATTAACAGCCAAATTTAGAAAATTTATCTATGCACAGAAAAGTAACATTTTAAAGAATGTCTCAGTAAGAGTGCACTTTTTAAATCGAGTGTAAGATTTTATTTTGTAATGAAAACTCTGAAAATTGGCAGGTTTATTTCGATTATTAGAAATGGCGCGCTTTAGGAAAGAACAACGAGTTATTAGTGTAAAAAAAATACGTATTTTTATTTTAAAATTAAAAAGTGTATTCTTACTGGGACACCCTTTATTAACAAATTATCTAAATTTCACTTTAAATAGCTTAATTTTAAAAATTTGGCTTTTAATAGATATTTAACTAAAGATAGATAGATTTGTTTAAATATGACTATTAATAGCGAAAAAAGAGAATTTTTTCTATAAATAGAAATTTAACTTTAACTAAAAGTTGCAAATTTTTTTCAAAAAAGCTATTTTTTCATAGCGAAAACTGTGAATTTTGACTATAAGTAGCCAAATTATCTTGATTTCAATTTAAATAGCAAAATTTTAAAAATTTGCCTTTTAATAGAAATTAAACTTATAATAGCTAAAATTGTTTAAATATGACTATTAATAGCGAAAATTGTGAATTTTGACTATAAATAGCCAAATTATCTTAATTTAATTTTAAATAGCTAAATTTTAATTATTTGGCTTTTAATAGAAATTTAACTAAAAATTGCAAAATTTTTTTAAAAAAGCTATTTTTTCATAGCGAAAACTGTGAATTTTGACTATAAGTAGCCAAATTATCTTGATTTCATTTTAAATAGCAAAATTTTAAAAATTTGCCTTTTAATAGATATTAAACTTATAATAGCTAAAATTGTTTAAATATGACTATTAATAGCGAAAACGGTGAATTTTGACTATAAATAGCCAAACTATCTAAATTTCACTTTTAATATCCACATTTTAAAGATTTGGCTTTTAGTAGAAATTAAACTTATAAAAGCTAAAATTTTTTAAATATGACTATTAAAAGCAAAAACTGTGAATTTTGACTATAAATAGCCAAATGATCTAAATTTTATTTTAAATAGCTGAGTTTAAAAAATATGGCTTTTAATAAAAATTTAATCACAAATAGCTACTTTTTTTAAATATGACTATTAGAAGCGAAAACTGTGAATTCAGGCTATAAATAGCCAAACTATTTCACTTTAAATAGCAAAATTTTAATAATTGGCTTTTAATAGAAATTAAACTTATAATAGCTACAATTTTTTATATATGTCTATTAATAGTGAAAACTGTGAATATTGACTATAAATAGCCTTATGATCTAAATTTTATTTTAAATAGCTGAATTTAAAAATTTGATTTTAATAAAAATGTAACCAAAAATAGCTATTTTTTTAAATATGACTATTAGTAGCGAAAACTTTTAAAGATGTGGCTTTTAATAAATATTAAACTAAAATTTGCTGAAAAATTTTTATATATGACTATTAGTAGCGAAAACAGTGAACTTTGACTATAAATAGCCAAATTATCTAAATTTCATTTGAAATAGCTAAATTTTTAAAAATTTTGCTTTTAATAGCAATTTAACCAAAAATAGCAAAATTTTTTAAATACAGATCTATTTATTAATAGCGAAAACTGTGAATTTTGACTATAAATAGCCAAATTATCTAAATTTCACTTTAAATAGCTAAATGTTAAAAATTTGGCTTTTAATAGAAATTTAACTTAAAATAGCTAAAAATTTTTAAATATGACTATTAATAGATTAAACTGCGATTTTTGACTATACATAGCCCATTTTTCAAAATAAAAATAGCAATATATTCTTATATATATATACTTGAAAATCAGTTGACAAATGTTTAAAATGCTATTGCAAAAAGCTGAATTTTTGAAATGTTAATAACAATTTTTTGATTAAAACTAAACGAATTTTTTAAATATTTAGAAATTTAACTAAAATTACCGAAGTTGTCTAAACGCGACTAAAAATAGTCAAATATTTGAAGTGTTACTAAAATTATTGACGTGTTACTATAAATAGCCGAATTTTCTAAATTACATTGTAAAAACAAAATTTTCAAAATTAAGCTTTTTATGGAAATTTAATTAAAAATTGCTGAATTAATATGCGTATTCAAAGCAAAAATGGAAAAATTTGGCCATATTATTCTTACTTAGCGAAAAAATTGCGAAATTACAAATAAAAAGCCATGTTTACGAAACTACAAACAGCCATATTTTAAAAATGTGACTTTAAATAAGCTTAATTTAAGAAGGTTTTTGATTATTTAAATACCAGCTAACATTTAATTAATTTTACTTAGATCTGTTGTTTTATCACTTTTCCTTAATTGCATAGCTAAACTTAATAATTTATTTTATTATTTATCACATTATAATTCAATGTGCTCAGTAAATTATACAGTCTAAATCAAAATGATGTGTTGCTGCTGCTGCTGTCAGTTTTCGTTTGAAGTGATTCAAACACTTAATTAGAACTGGTTATTTTGTTTAGTTCTAAGAAGAAAAAAACCTTGATAATATGAAAAAAAGTAACAAAAAGTAAAAAAAAAAAAACTCAAAAAGAATCCTCAAAATTACGCTCGATTAATCAGCAAAATTGAAAGTGACAGTATGTGTTTTAAAACTTTAAGCTTCCACTTCTACTAAAATTATTGAATTTTTTTTTTTCAAATAATGGCCGTTTCAGTTTCTTCTATAATATAAAATTGTCTAAGATTTTTTTAACCGTACAGCTCCAAAAATTCGTAAGATTTTATTTGTTTTTATGTATTTCAATACTTTCAATAATATGACACATATATTGTTAAATGTAGAGATATTTTTTCATTAACTCGCAATACTTTGTTTATACAAATAATATTTTGCGTTTTTTTTTTTAACATAAAGAGTCAAGGTTGTCCACATTGTTTCTCAGCTTATTTTGACACAAACACACACACACACAAACAAAAAAAAAAAAAAAACCAGACAAAAGCTCAAAAAACAAACAAAGATAAGAATATCAGGGAAGAGGGAATTGGTTTTTTTTTTCTTGGAAACAGGTATTAGGACAAACTACTGGTTTATTTCAATTCTAAAAATTAAGAAATTAAAAAATTAGAAACCATGAATAAATTAATGTTGGCATGCAGAAAGCTTTAAAAGCAAAAAACACATGTTTGGCAAACAAAATGTTTAAGTAAAATGTTGCTAAATAAGAAAAAAATGGGTCATCTTGAAACTTCACAACACAATACACAAAATGAATTAATCAAACAAAAATCTTTTTTTTTTAAATTTTAAAAATAAAAACATATTACAAAATGTTGCAAAAAGTTGCTAAAGTATCATAAAATTTAAAAAATCGTACTTTTAATTAGAAAATTTCCATAAGAAAAACGCTTATATTTACTTAAATTTGTTGCGGCAGTATGTTGCTAAAGATCTAAGCAATTTAAATTTAATTTTTTAAATTCTTTTTCTAAAGATATTCTAAAATTAAACAGTACTTTAACAATGATTTTTAAAATATTCCCGAAGAAAAACGCTTATATTTATTTAAAAATTTTGCGGCAACATGTTGCTAAAGATCTAAGCAATTAAAATTTTAGTTTTAAAAAAATTCTAAAATGAAATAGAGTAAACTTTTTTTTAATCAAAAATTTAGAAAAGAAGATGATATACACAACAAGTTGCAGCAACAGAATGGTAAAGAAAATTTAAAAATATCATTTAAAACATTTAAATTATTCCAGTTAAATAATAATTTCCCATATTAAATGCTTTTTTGTAAAAATAAACGAAACAAATTTTAAACTGGTTTTGAAAATTCAGAATTAAATAAAATTTTTCTCAAAAAAACACTTGTTAATTAAAAAGTATTGAAGCACCCAACTGCTTAAGAAATTCTATAAGTTAACAACTTGATCATAACTAATATGCAAAAAACTTGTGCGGAATATCTATTACATAATGTTGACAGAGTTGTACGCTGTTCACTTAAGTAACATTGATGCATGTCAAAATTTTTGTGTGAAATAATCAGTGATGCTCAACATTTTTCACAAATTTGAACAGAGTACTAGGCTTAAATAATAAAAAAAATATTGCCACAACATGTTGCTTGTTTATTAAAATATGTTTTATTTAAAAAAAGAAATAAAAACTTTAAACAAATTTCAACTTCGTTTTAGCAATTAAGTAAAATAGTGTTTTAGAATCATGTTGCTAAGAAATCTTATTGTTTTATGTCAAATGTTGCTAAGAAAGAATATTGGTTTGTTTAACAAAATATGAAAAAAACCTAAAAGCTACATTTTGCTTAAGAATTTAAAGAAATTAATGTAAAAAAATGGCAAATATTTAGATATTTTAGGCAATAATTAACACAAATATGTTTCCGCAACATGTGGTCAAAGTATTTAAATGTGTTAAGTATTAAAACTGAAAAAGGGAAATCTCAAAAGAAATGCATTAATTTGTTCAAAAATATGTACAGTCATTATAAAAGTTAATATTTAATGTATTGCAACATTGTTGCACATAAAGTTTGTTGTTTGATTTTTCAATTAAGCAAGTCAACTTTAGACTTTTGACCCATTTAATTTTTCTTTTTTACTTTTTTTTATATAAAAACACAAGTTGTTTTCTTAATTCTAAAACGTTAATTTTAATTACATTCCATAACTGTCTAAACTATTTAAATTGCAATAAAATAGTGAACTTAAAAAAACCTCTCCCTTTTTAAACCTTGAAATTGTTTTCCCTTTAATATCGTCTAAAGCATTATTGAATAACACAAAAACAATCTTAAACTGCACCAGACATGTATTTGTTATGTTTCAAATTTATATAGATTTTTTTCTATACTATAAATACTACAAAGTAGATTCAAGTGTAGAGAGTATGGCAACAAGTGGGTTTAATTTAAATAAAACATTGTTACACTGACATCGATTGTTTTTAAAGTCAATGAAATTCTGAAATTGTTTTTAATGAATCAGCTAAGGGCAGTGTAAGCGCTGTGTTTACATATTGTATTTCATTAATTCATTTTCCTTTAAATGTGTAGGTGGCTTGCGCCTGGAACTTGAAAAAATCATTAAATAATGGCTCCTTAGAAATAAAGAAAAAGGAAAAGAATGTAGAACAAAATTAATTAAGAGTAAAATTAAAATTTCAGACAAAAATGTTTCAGTAGAAATAAAACCAATTAAAAATGTGCCTGCAACATTTGAGATTTCTTTATTTTCTACATTTTTGTATTCTATAAAGTGATTTAAAATAATTGAAAATAAATAATTCCAGTTTGATATTTTCTTTACAGATTGTTTGTTTTAATAACAATTAATAACACCAAGTAACATAGCTATTTAAAAAACTTTCAAAAGTTAAATTGCAAAAATGTTTATGCAACATGTTGCCAAAATGGAAGAAAAAAAAAATTTTACAAATTTCTTTGATTTTTGATATTAAAAAAATGTTAAGCTTTAAACTTGCACTAAGAAACACTGTCAATAAAAAATATTTTAGCAATTGCAACATGTATCCAGCAATATGTTGCTAAAAAGGCAGAAAAAGAAATTACAAATTGCGTTGATTTTTTATATAAAAAATTTAAGCTTAAAACTTGCTCTAAGAAACACATTCAATTAAAAAATATTTCAGCTATATGTTGCTAAAGGAGGGTATAGACGACATGTTTTTCTCATCTGACATGTCAAATTTCCCACTGCAAAACACATACATGTCGTGTGTTACCTTTTTAACTTTGCTTCTGTAAAAGTCAGACGCAAAGTCATCTGACAAAATTTCAATTAGAGCGTGCTGTATTTTCTTCTGACATCAGAAATCTATGCCGGGAAGAAACTGGCAGCGGCGTCAACTATTGACGGAATCATTAGCCGGTTGAAATTAATATTTTACAATACCAAGATATGTATGCTCATCTTACCATTGAATAGAATTTATGTAAATATATACATAAAAACCGTTTCATTATAAAATTCTAAATTGGTATCTTTAAAATAAAAGAAAAAAATGTTAAGATGGCTAAATTATTTTACGGCGCAAATAAATATTTTCGTGGCGGCAGCAAGCTATTTTGAAACCGAGAACTACTTTGGTTTCTGCAATAACAATGCGAAAAAAAAACAGAGACAATGTCACAAGCAAATTACATGTACGTTTGTGACCGAATTTTATAAACCTTATGTAAAACAGCAATTTTGACAGACATGAACAATTACATGTGACTTGAAAATTTGACATGTCAGATGACAAATACATGTCGTGTACGGGCGCCTTAAATAGTAAAAAAAAATTAAAAACATTTAAAAACTTTTCTTAAATTGAACTTATCTTAATGTTGACAAGATATCTGGAATATGGTTATTAAAAGGATTTATTGTTTCATAAAATCTTCTGCAAAACAAAAAATGCAGCAGCAACATGTTGCTAAATATTTCACAAACTAATGGTTCGATTATGGACGGCAACACAACTGAATATGAGTTGCCAGCAGCGAAATTAGGCAACGCCGCTCGTGTTAAAATACATATACAAATTTATTTTATTTAACATTTCAACATTTACGGCGTTGCCTGATTTCGCTGCTGGAAACTCAACTTCAGTTCAGTTGCCATCCGTAATCAACCCGTTCATATAAAACTTATTATTTTAAAGATTTCTTCCAAAATTTTAATCTTTCAGTCATATAATGGTGATAGAAAAAACTTTGTCCAAAAGAACGTTGAAATAAAAAAAATGTTGCACCAATGTTGCCAAAAAGTTGGATAAAGAAATATTTTCCTTAAGAATGTTACCAAATGGCTTCTTCAATCAAGACAATTAGAAAATTTCTACTTATATAAAGATATGTTGTAGCAGAAAATTTCAATTAGAGCGTGCTGTATTTTCTTCTGACATCAGAAATCTATGCCGGGAAGAAACTGGCAGCGGCGTCAACTATTGACGGAATCATTAGCCGGTTGAAATTAATATTTTACAATACCAAGATATGTATGCTCATCTTACCATTGAATAGAATTTATGTAAATATATACATAAAAACCGTTTCATTATAAAATTCTAAATTGGTATCTTTAAAATAAAAGAAAAAAATGTTAAGATGGCTAAATTATTTTACGGCGCAAATAAATATTTTCGTGGCGGCAGCAAGCTATTTTGAAACCGAGAACTACTTTGGTTTCTGCAATAACAATGCGAAAAAAAAACAGAGACAATGTCACAAGCAAATTACATGTACGTTTGTGACCGAATTTTATAAACCTTATGTAAAACAGCAATTTTGACAGACATGAACAATTACATGTGACTTGAAAATTTGACATGTCAGATGACAAATACATGTCGTGTACGGGCGCCTTAAATAGTAAAAAAAAATTAAAAACATTTTAAAAACTTTTCTTAAATTGAACTTATCTTAATGTTGACAAGATATCTGGAATATGGTTATTAAAAGGATTTATTGTTTCATAAAATCTTCTGCAAAACAAAAAATGCAGCAGCAACATGTTGCTAAATATTTCACAAACTAATGGTTCGATTATGGACGGCAACACAACTGAATATGAGTTGCCAGCAGCGAAATTAGGCAACGCCGCTCGTGTTAAAATACATATACAAATTTATTTTATTTAACATTTCAACATTTACGGCGTTGCCTGATTTCGCTGCTGGAAACTCAACTTCAGTTCAGTTGCCATCCGTAATCAACCCGTTCATATAAAACTTATTATTTTAAAGATTTCTTCCAAAATTTTAATCTTTCAGTCATATAATGGTGATAGAAAAAACTTTGTCCAAAAGAACGTTGAAATAAAAAAAATGTTGCACCAATGTTGCCAAAAAGTTGGATAAAGAAATATTTTCCTTAAGAATGTTACCAAATGGCTTCTTCAATCAAGACAATTAGAAAATTTCTACTTATATAAAGATATGTTGTAGCAGAATGTTGCAGAAAAAAGCTAGATTTCCTTAAATATTTGTATAATTTGAGCACTTAGCAATGATGTTTTATAATTTTTCTACAAATTATTTAAATATATAAACAAAAATGTTTTAGAAACATGCTCTTAAGCATGCTTCAAAGCAAAGCATTCAATAATCTAAATAATTCTAAAAAAGTAGGCCATGATTTATTTGTTTCTTAAGCCTAATACTCTGTCAAATTTGTGAAAAATGTTGAGCGACATTTGTTATTTCACACGAAAATTTCGACATGTATCGATGTTATCTATCATGCGAGTTTGTACAATTTGTCGATTTTATTCATGCAAAGTATGCCACATTGTTTTGCGTATGTAAACAAACCCCACATGTATTTTACTAAAAATAATTTTTCTAATAAAAAATTTAATAAAAAAGAAAGTAAATATGGATAAAAACTGTAACCGGTTGTGTTATATTAATTTTTTATTTCTTATTAAATAATCAGTTCATCCTTTTTTGCTTTTGCTTAAAATTCCACGTGAAATAAGTGCAGCTTACTTTATTTCGCAGTTGTAAAAAAATGTTGCCAGAAACATTTCGGAACTTTTTCACAAAATGAACAGAGTACAACTCTATCAACATTATTTCATAGATATTCCACACAAGTTTTTTTCATATGCGTTTTGACAGCATTTAACGTGAAATGTTGAACAGAGTACCAGGCTTTACAGGTATTTTTAATTAAAATATTGCAGCATGTATTGCCAGAAAGCATTTTTGGAAAAGTTTTTAAAGCAAACTTATTTCAAATGTTAAAGCCACATGTTGCACAACATGCTTTAAAGCAGGAATCTTACTAAATCTTGTTTAATTTCTGTAATTTGAATGCTTTAGTAATATTGACATAAAAAATTATGATATTTAATTCTATATTCATTATCATATTAAATTCTATTTTAAAATCCTAAACATCAAGATTTTAAATGACTCCAATGAAAAAAGGTTTATGAAAATATCTTATGCAACATCTTGATGCAAAAATTATTTATGTAGAAAAAATTCAAATTAAGAAACATGTTGCTGCAACATTTTTTAAATTTTATAGAAGTTTCGTAATGAAATAAAATTGAAATAATTTTTCCAAAAACATTTATAGTTTTGAAATATTTTATTCAAAAATTGGTTTCAAAATGCTGCTGTTGAAAATTCTGAATTAATTGTCATTTTGGTTAAATTTTTCTAAGTGTATCATTATATTGTCGAGCTTGAGGTCTTATTAAGTTGTCTTGTATAAAAATTTTATTCATTATAACAGTTTATAATTCATGCCATACATTTGTTCCGTATTTTTTAATTTAGTTTTTGTTTAATTTTATTTGTTTTTCTTGGTTGTATTTTTTATGACTATTCAGAATATGTAATCAATCTATTTTATTATAGTATATAAAGTGTAAGGTGTTTTAACTTGTATGTAGTATATTTCATTTAGATGTAAATGTATCTAGTAGATACATTGAGTTTTTATTACAAGGTCGTTTACTTTTTCGATTTTGTTCCCGCAAGTTGTTCTCGGTAGTAGAACAAAAACTTTTTCAGTTTCTTTTTCTTGTTTTAAACGTAAAATATTTTTATAGTATTTGTAAGATTGTAATTTTATTTTACAGTTATTTTACAACACAGATTCAAAGATTATTCATTAAGGCAAAATAGGTTAAAAAAAAAAAAATTTAAAAACAATAAACAAATGTTTAAATTTAAAAGATTATACTTACCCATTTGTAATAATGTAGCTAGAAAAAAAAAGAAAAACAAAAATAAATAAATAACATATTTCTATATAAAAAGCGTTTTTTAGCATGTTATTTAGTCTAGCAACATGTTGCATGCAATATTTTTTCGGATGATATTCATTTAAATAAATCGTTTGACATACTTTTCTTTCCAAAAACTTTTTGGCAGCAAAATTTTTGTTTGCTTGTATTTATTTTAAAACCTTTACAGAATGATGTTTTCAGAAACATGTTGCTAGCCACGTTTATTTAAAAAAGTTATTTGTATTAAGTTTTTAATAAGTTTTTTTTTGTTTCTAGAAACATGTAACCAATAATATATTTTTAACTAAAATTCATATAAGCTTTGTTTAAGTATAAAGCAACATGTTGCTAGCAACCTTTTTTGCTTATAAGGCATTGATATATTACATTGAAAATTGTTTTGCTTTTCGAAAAGATGTTCTTCTTAGGCTTATTAACTGGTGGTCTTTTAAAAATTGATTGACAACATTTTTAAATTTATTTTTAAGCAATTAAGGAATTTTTTCCAAGAATTTTAATTAAAATAAAAGATAATTTCAATAAAGTCATTTGCCTAAAATTCTATTAAATTAAAATTCTATTAAACTTGCATAAGTTTTTTTGAATGCCTAAAAAAATGATGATGATAATTTATTTTTAAGTGTGCCTTAATTTATTTTTTTGTGTGCCTTCTTGGTGTGTTTTTCGAGGAAGAAAAAAATAGAAATAATTTTATATTCAATGTCAATGCCAACGAAACAAATTAAAATTCTCAGGGGTATAAAAATAGAATATTATTTAAATGAAATTCTTTTGATAACACCAAATGGAGATTAAAATGAATTTAAAAAGAAATAAAACTAACTAAACATTTTAAAATCTAATAAAAAATGTAAATAAAATTTTAAAAAAATTTTAAAAATTGCAACATGTTGCATAGTTTTTATCACTATAATAAATTTTAATATCAAAACCGGTTTAGAATTATTTGTTTCTTTGAAAAATGTAGCAGTTTAATAAATATTACTGCTAAGCAACATGTTGCTGAAACCTTTTTTTTATTTGATTAACAAAATTTAAGTATTATAAATGTTTTAGAAAAAATATTTGTTTAAAAAGTACAAGTTCGATATCAGAATGTTTGTAAATGCATGAAATGACCAAAAACTATTAGCTGGGGCAAATTCTAAGCTTAGCAACATGTTGTTATAAAGTTTTTGTTACTTGCAAATTTTAAATATCACTAATGATTATAAAGTTCAAATAACAATCCAAGGAACTGTCTAGGATAAACAAATTTATATACCAGTAGCTAAATAAATTTTGAATGATAGTAAAAAATTCCACAATTTTTTTGGTAACTAGATATAACTTAGCAACATATTGCACCATTTTTTTTCTTTGGTAACAAACCTTAAACAATTTTTAAGTTGTTGCTGTTAAGCTTAACAACATATTGCGACAACAATTTTTGCTTCAATGCCAAAACTTTAATAACAAAAACGTTTCCAAAAAGAAAAGATAATTAAGCTTTTTAGATACGATAGACATTAGCAATATGTTGTTGCAACATTTTTTTCTTCAATGATAATACAAGCACGATAAACTGGTTAAAATGTCGGCTTTTTGAGAACTATAAGTATTTAGGCAACTTGTTGCAGTAAAAGTTTTTTAATAGAGAAAATGAAAATGTAAAGAAACGCAAAAAAAGCATTATGTTTTTTATTTTGAGATTTACCTTGAATTTAAATTTTTAAATTGCAAGTAACTAGCAACATGTTGATGTTAATAATTTATAGGCAATATGTTCCTGCAACATTTCCTTTAAAATTGCTATAATATTTAGGCTTATAGTCATGCTTTAAAATTTTTTATACATTTTCTTTAATAAATTCTATCTTCCCGTTTGCTTTACTTTATGCTTCTCATTATTCTTCTAAATTGAAATCATGTTATTGACCTAAGTCAAGGGCACTGCACTTGTACCACAAATCCAAATAAAAACTTGTTTTTTAAACTTTGGCAAAGGATACAACCACAAATACTAAAAACTTAACTAAAAAATGGTTTTTTAACAAGCATCTCTCAAACCAGTTTTCCAGCTCCAAATGAAAAAAAAAACAATTCTTCTCTGCTTTTAATAAACCATGTTAAAAAGCCCATATTAAAGGCAAAAAATATTTTAAGCAAAAAAAGAATCCAATCTCTCTTCATTGGACAACGTGACTTGATTTATACGAAACCAATAAAAACAACACCAGGCTAAATATTTTATTAGGGCTTGCTTTAAAAGTGTTGGTTATTCGTATTGAATAAAATTCACGAAACCATGACGATCTGTTATTAAGTTTTTACTTTTGTTTAAATCTCCAGTGATAAATGGCCAGTAAGAAAAGTTGTGCTCTACTGCCATTGCCTCTGCATTTGCTGTCGGCTTCGCTGCTTTCCTTGCATCATGTTGAAGTCAGACTATAGCAAGTCGTTGACAATATCAAGGTCTTTTTGCTGTTCTTTATTTCTTTTATTTTATCTTGCCTCTATATCTTTTTTTTTCTACACAACAGAGATTTTCTTTAAAAAATCCCTTTTTATAGGCATACAAAAATGACGCACTTATTTAAAAATAAGACGTATAACTTATAAATGTTTAGTACAGACAACAGAGCTTTTCTTTACAAAGTGTGAGATCATTCATGTTTAGAGTTCATTAACATGATAATGTTGCATCAACACTACTACAACGATATTGCTAAACAGACTTGAAGTCTTTTTAAAGTTGTGATTATTATTGCAAAACGTTTTGATGTTCTGTTAAAAAAAAAACTTAAGAATGTTTTATAAGAAAAGAAAGACATGGACTTGTATTTCAATAAAAAATCCCTTAAATTAACTTCTGCCCCAGTTCTGCGTTTTATTTGCTGTTCTTTATATGTGGTTTTTTATTATTTTGCGGTTAAAATATTTCATCATGTTAATTTGTTTTTTAATGGTACCCTATAATCGGAATTTGTTATAAAAAATACTAAAGGCAAAATAATAAAAATGCTACAATTTTAAACTTGTCAAAAAAACTAGGTTATGGTGGAGTTTTAGTTTGGCAACATGTTAAATGGATAAAGAAATTAATAAAAATATTTCACTCAAACAACATGTTGCTATTATTTGTACGATTGTTAAAAAAAATTTGTGTTATATAATTTTTTTGGCGAAAACATTTACGGTACACAAAATAACATTAATTTTTCTTTAGCAACATGTTGCTAAACATTATCTACAATAATTATAATTAAGGTTTTTCTTAAAAATTAAGCCCTAACCAAAGTATGTTAACATTATTGCGTTGGTCACAAAACAGCTGCCAAAATCAAAAATTTAGCAAACAAATATTTTAGCAACCTGTCGTTTTGTTTTTGTAAGTTTTAGTCTTTTGTTTCTTATTAAAGTCAAGTTAAATCGGCTTAACTTAATCTTAAATTCTTGTAAATTCATAACTTTTCATAAGATTTTCTCCAAAAATTATGTGGTTATAAAAATTTTTTAAGTAAAGCCTAGTACTCTGTTCAACATTTCACGTGAAATGCTGTCAAAACGCATATGAAAAAAACTTGTGCGGAATATCTATGAAATAATGTTGCTAGAGTTGTACTCTGTTCATTTTGTGAAAAAATTCCGAAATGTTTCTGGCAACATTTTTTTCAAACTGCGAAATCATGTAAGCTGCATTTATTTTACGTGGAATTTCAAGCAAAACAAAATATATGAGCTGATTATTTAAAAAGAAATAAAAAATTAATATAACACAACCGGTTAAAGTTTTTTATCCATATTTACTTTCTTGTTTATTAAATTTTTTATTAAAAAAATAAATTTTAGTAAAATACATGTGGGGTTTGTTTACATTACGCAAAACAATGTCGCATACTTTACAGGAATAAAAACGTCAAATTGTACAAACTCGCAAGATAGGTAACATGTGAAAATTTTCGTGTGAAATAATAAACGTTGCTCAAAATAAAAAATTGTAATAAAAACGTTGTTACAACATAAATTTAAAACAAAAATTAACTTCAAAAAACCTTGCAACATGAATAGAAACATTTATAGAATTATTTAAATCTGCAAAATTTAAGATCTTGAGATGTCTATGAAAGAAATGATTAAAAATTTAAAAAAATGTTGCGGAAACATGTTGCTTAGCCCTTTTAAAACTAATTTAGTAAAAATGTGTTAAATTTTTTCTTGTAAAGTAGTAAGATAAAAAAAGTTTTGCAGCATGTTGCCAATTAATTTGTTTGCTTTTTAAAAAAAGAAAATGGTTGATAATTTATTTTAAATTAAGAAAAAATTCGACAAGTGTACCTGAACCTTTAAATTTTATAAGCAATTTTAGAAAAAAACTCGGTTAGGAGGGCATATTTAAAAAAAAAAAAAAAAATTGGTGTAAAGTTTAAAGCAACATTTTGTGAAGCAGCATGTTGCTAAGCTATAGAAGATATTAAATATGGAACTTAAATAAAAATAATGTTTAAACATTTCGAAAACAACAACATTTTAATGGTGTTTTAAAACGAGATTATTCATAACTTTAGATTTTGTTGCTTTCAAATGTATCTGAAATGTTGCCAATAAATTTCTTAACCAACTCTGCCAGATATAGTTGTCGTATTAAGATTTTTTTTTAATTTTATTATTTTTTTTTTTTATAAACTTTTATAGTTTTGTTGCTGTTGTTGTTGCTCTTTCTCTACTTCAATGAATAAAAAAATTAAGAATTTTGTAAAGTTCAAGGTTTTTTGGATTCAGTTTTTTTTTTGCTTCTTGTTCTTCTTGTTTATGTATTGAATATGCGTTGTTAACTTTTGATGTTGTTGTTGTTGTTGCCTAAAGTTGTTGTCATGTCTGTGTATATTCATGTATTTTAAGACTGATTTTGCCGCCTGTACTTGTTATTTTTTTATTTTTTTATTTATACTCACTTTGTTTACCAGAAAGAAAAATGATGATCAACGATTTTGTGATGATTCAATATATTTCTTTTTTACTTTAATGTGTGTGTTTTGTTTATTGTAATTGAATTGTTGAATAAAAAAAAGTAGAAAATTTTTTTTATTGAAATCTGTTTCAGGGGATTGTTTGGTTCCTATGTTGAGGCAACAATTTTGTTGTAAAAAAAGGGAACATTGTATATTGTTCTTTTTTGGTATACCAAAATTCAAAAAAACTACACTTCTTTTTATTTCTCTTCCAGATATTAAAATAAGTTTTTTTTTTTAATGCAATAATTCAACTAAACATGTTTTTTTCATCTTCTTCTAACCTTGCTATACATGTGTTGCAAATTAATTGATGGGTTGTGGCAATCTGTTTAAGTCTCTAATTAAAAACTGCAAAAAAAGATGTATTTTTATTGCAGGACTACCCAAAGGTTATTTTTTTGTTCTAGCAACCTTTAGAAATAAAATCAAATAAATCTTCTTTTATAAGAAACTTTTTAATTTAAGCAACGTTTTTTTTTACTGCAACATGTTGCTGAAAAATATTTTGAATTCTTGTATGGATTATCTATATTTCCAAAAAATTCAGAAATTTTTTAAAAATACACTTGAAGTTTTTAATAATATTGTTTAGCAACATGTAGCTGAAACACGCCTTACACTTTCCTTTAAAATCAAACATTGTTTAAGTTTTTTTTTTTGGATTTTTGCTTTTAACGATGTTTTCATTTGCTAAAATTCTATCAGCAACATTTTATTTTAATAATTGAATTTCTTTTTTTAAACATAACATTTAATTGTTTTAGAAAAATAGATAGTTACTAGCAACATTATTTAATGTAATATTTTTTGTAAATTATTAAAGTTTAATGGAATTTTTTTATAAAAATTATCTGAGGATATTTGAAAAATAAAGTTTATAAAATTATTTAGCAACATAATATGGCAACATGATGCATCAATATTTTCTAAAATAGTTCATTAATTAGTATTGTGGTTTGTTGAACTATTTATGGTTTTTAATCCAAATTTTTAATATTTTTAATTAGGCTTAAGTTCATGAAATTTAATTTTTCATTAAATTATTTTTATGAAGAAAGGAATTTTACAACATGAAAATTAATTAAAATTGTTATTGATAATCTTTCATTCTTGACGTGGCTGGGGCTCGAACCCTGGCCGGCAGGTTACCATGACATGTTTCGATCGCAACCACTCGATCTCATCAGATGGATTTGCCGTCTTACACTCGCAGCCATCGACGACTGCTGACGTCAATAGTCAAACATCAATCCTTAAAGCAAATTGTATTTTAACATTTGGTAGATCGAAATTTGCTTTTCCTGAATGATTATCCATTTTAACTGATTTTACATTAATAAGAAGTTGTTTGTTGTGCTTAATTTTCAATTTTCATTCTTGATATATACACTAAAATTTATTGTCAATGGTTGCTTAGGCCAGACCATCGGGAAACCTTTTCCCGAGGAGTGTAGAAAAGCTCAAGATATTTTGCATATAGAACTGCAGAATAGGACTTTCTTAGTTAAAATAATTAAGAGTGAGCGATTAATAAGATTCATTTTGGATTTTTTGTAAATTATCGATGACTTTCTATGTTTTCTTAAAAGTTTCATGTAAATTTTTAATAATTCTTAAAAACTCGATTACAAAAACAAATGAGTGTTGCCAAAAATTTGTCAGGAACAAGTTTTTGTAAAACTATTTGTCGTTCTTTTTTATTGCTGCAACATATTATTTAACACTTTTTTTGTAATACCGCTGTAATATTCAGTTTTTTTTTATTTGCAATTTTTTGAAATTTTATGACATTATTTTAATTTTCCCTGCGGTAGTAATTTCTTTCTTTGGTTTAATAAAATCTGTGTGTGTGTGTGTTAAAAAAGAAGCTGTAGTAGTAAAAAAAAAAAAAAAAATAAAATAGTTTCATAAATATGAACTTGAACGAAAAAGTCCTTGGCCTTGTATGTTTCTTATGGCCTGATAAATGTGGACTGCCTGACACTTTCTCATCTCTTAAGAGAACTAATTATTTTCCCAAATACAGATCTAATATAGTGTAATGAAATGAATGTCATAAAACTATCAGCTGACTGAAAATTTCGCCAAAAAAAAAAGAAGAAATGGCGCTTCTTGCATATTTGGTTTGCATCATCAGCGTACACAAGAAGACCTCAAAGTTAAATATCTATTTTACCGGATTTGACCATGAACAAGAACTAGAAAACAATGTCACAACCTTAAAACAACAATTCAAACTGAAAAAACGACGACGATGATGATGATGATGTAGAAATGAAAAATCTTCCTATTTTAGCCTCCTAAAATGACCTTCACAGAGATTGTGTTTTTCTTGGTGGTTTAAGGCAGTGAAGGGGAGAGGGTTTGATGTCAACAAAGCGATTTTACATGAAAATCTTTTATTTAAGAGAAGAATTATAGTTCAAGCAAAATACTCTTAATTTTCAATAGTTTTAAGAGCAAATTATAGAGTAGTTTTGTTTTTTTTTTGCATTTTTTTACGACTACATTTTCAACGTTTAATGACTGACATTGAACATGAAAATTGTAAATTTTTTCCCCATTTTGACATTGAAATTTTATTTCAGTTTTAATTTCTAGCTGTATTTTACAACGTTTTTTATGGCTTTTTCTTTGCAGCAGGAAAAAAATAAGCAATAAAATTGTCAATTTTTTTTAAACACCCGTATAAACGTCACGTTTTTTGGGTAATTTTTTTTAAAAATTATTTATATTTAGCTGTCTTTTTACAGCAGAAGAACGTGGGTTTTTCTCAACTCGAAAATTTTGTAATGAATTTAAATCTCTCCCCTGCTTCTGCTGCTGCAATTGCATTAGCAGCTCGGTATTGAAGGCGAAGGTTAGTTTAGGTCATGGCCAAATATCTTGACATTTGTTTAAGAATAAAAAGAATAAGACATTAAAAAAAAAATAAACTTAAATATTAAAAAATATAGGTAACCTTATGATACTGTAGAAAGAAAGAGAAAGTGAGGAAAGAAAAATCTTGTAACGTAAATTGATAGTAAACTTGCTAGTAAATTAGTTTAAGGCAGGAAAGTGGCGTAATAAAAAAACCAATAAAATGAAAATTTAATAATGAAATACTTAATAAAAGTGCCGTAATAAAAACATGCTATAAGAAAGAGAAAAAGCTAAGCTACTTAGATAACATGTTGCAGCAACACTTAAAAATAAGCCTATATAAAAATATTGTCTTAAAAATTACCAAAAACTCTTAGTTTTATTTTATTTTATAGAGTTTACAAATATTTCTAACAAATAGTTGCCGCAATTCACTAAATGCTGCCGCAACATCACAAAATGTTGAGCATCATTGTCTTAAAACCTAGAAAAAGAATAAAATTCTTATAGCAGTATCAAAAAATAAACAAATTGCGGAATTGTTAATTAATTCTTTAAAAAAGTTCAGCAACATGTAGAGGCAACATTTTAAATATGTTAAAAATTAAGCACATAAGAAAATTATCTAAAAAAATTGATTAAGTATTTAAATATATTGCTTATTTTTTTAAGTTTATTCTTCACTATAAACAAAATATTCTAAAAATGTTGATAAAACACTACATATGTTTACAATCGGTCTTTAAAATTCCAAAAAATACGAAGCCTCTAACGTAAAATGAAAATTATAAGAAATTTTCTTGTTATGTATTAAAGAAACCGCAAGTTTTTTTTAATTTTTTCAATTTTACACAAAAGAACAAACAATGTTGATACCACAATGTTGCTGGAAACAAAAAAATTTGGAAACAAAATAAAAAAAATGTTAATTTTCTTAAAAAGTATTACAAAAATATTTCGAAAGCATTTGAAGAATGATTAGAAACATATTGCTGAAACATTTTGCATATCATGAACAGAACTAAAATTTTTAATGACATACAAAACTTAAAGAATATTTATGTTACATTGAACATGTTTATAGCATAAAAAATATTGCAAAGACATTGTAAAATGTTTAGAAATATTTTTTAAAATGATAAAAAAAAGTTTGAACATTTTTAATTAAAGCAAATAAATTACAACACTACCATAAACAAGAAAAAATGTTTAGCAACATGTCGTCAAAGGAAATTTTTGATCATATTTTGAATTAATTTATTTTTATTTTTAATTACAGAAAGAATAAATAAAAATTTTCATGTTAAATGTTTAAAGAATCCTTCTTAAACATTTCATAATAGTTCAGCAACAGTAACATGTAAGATTGCAAATATAAACTAAATTAGCTAGATATCTTTAATAAAAAAAAACTGTAAAAATTGTCTACTTGTTTGATTTTGTTTTTATTCAAAGTAAACATTACAAAAACAAGTGACTGCGCATAAACGGGGGTAAAAGTTTAGCAACATTTTCGATTGCATTAGAAAATTATAAAAAAAAATTTATATACCAAAAAAAGTGATACGAATTGGCACAACCTATGAAAATGTTTTTAAAATTTTAACTAAAGCTTTCGAAAAAGCTAAGCAACAAGCTGCAGCATCATTAAAAATACTCAGTTCTCATGCATATAAAGAGGTGTGCTTAGGTAATGTTTATTTTATTTATTATAGAATGTAAAAAACATGTTTAAGCAGCTTGTTGCTACAACATTTTGGTAATAATATGATTTATGTAGTTGTTTAACATATTTGATATAAAAATCAGAGAACTGTAATGTTTTTTTTTCTAATTATTCAGTTCTTTTTTATAGACTAAAAAAACTTTTGTCAAAAAATATTTGTTTCAGTAACATGTTGATGCAACATTTATATGTAGAGCAAATAAACTATTTTTTTTTGTAAGGACTTTACGTTAATATTTTTTGAATAAATTTGTGTTAAATGAAAAATGTTTAGAGCAACATGTTGCTATTCCAATAATTTCTTTTTTTTTTTAATTAATTTTTTTTAAATATCTATCATGATTTTATAAACTAAAAAATGGTTTTGAAATAAAACAATATATTTCTTTAACATGTTGCTGCAACATTTTAACAAGAAATATTTAATTTTCAATATTTTTAATCAGGCTTAAAATCATCAAATTTAATTTTCATTAAATTATTTTTATGAAGAAAGGAATTTTACAAAAATGTACTTTGGACTTCAAGAAGAATTCTTGACAAAAAGTACGAAAAAAAGAGGCAAATGAAAAACATGTAAAATCAATTAAAAAATGGATAATCATTCAAAAAAGCAAATTTCGATCTACCAAAGGTTAAAATACAATTTGGATTAAGGATTGATGTTTGACTATTGACGTCAGCAGTCGTCGATGGCTGCGAGTGTAATACGGCAAATCACTCTGAGGAGATCGAGTGGTAGCGATCGAAACATGTCAGGGTAACCAGCCGCCTGGGTTCGAATCTCAGGTCAGTCAAGAATGAATGATTTTCAATAACAATTTTAATTAATTTTCATGTTGTAAAATTCCTTTCTTCATAAAAATAATTTAATGAAAACAAGTAAGAAAGTATAGTCGCCCAAGCCCTTCACCACAGTATTTAAAAACACTTCATGCTTATGTGTCCATGTAAATATGGATTTATCTATGATTATAAACTTCATGAAAAACGGGTTGAAAGTTTGTAAGAGGCATAAAATTGCCACCTGCCTCCCCTTGTGGTCCTATTTTTTAAAAACTGTATAGCTAATGTGTCCCTATAGATATGGGTCTATCTATGTTTAAAATTTCATTAAAATCGGTTTGAGAGGCAGAAATTGCCCCTATCTCCTCTCGTGGTCCGATTTTTTTTAAATTTATTCATTTTGTGTCCATATAAATATGGTTCTATCTATGTTTAAAATTTCATTAAAATCGGTTTGATAGTTTCTGAGAGGAAGAAATTTCCTCTTATCTTCCCTCGTGGTCCTACGATTCGGCCCATTTTCAATAGGCTTGGTCCTTGTGCCAATAAGAACCTTTGACACAAATTTTTCAAATTATCTCCAAAAGTACGACCTGTACTTTGCGCACAAGGTTACATGGACAGCCAGCCAGCCGGACGGACAGTTATAGTTCGACTCAGAAAGTGATTCTGAGTAGATCGGTATAATTTAAGGTGGGTCTAGGACCACTATTTTAAGGCGTTACACACATCAGCACAAATGCATAATACCCTCTCCACTATTGTGGTGTGGGTATAATTACATTTGATGAACTTAAGCCTGATTAAAAATATTGAAAATTTGGATTAAAAACCATAAATAGTTCAACAAAATTACCACAATACTAATTAAGAAATTTTTAAAAAATTTTTTTTAGATTCTTTTTTTAATAGCAACATTATTTTATGAAATAAAGTAAATGTCAGTACAAAGTAATTCGCTAAGCAACATGTTGCTGCAACAGTTTTATTAGAATATGTCTAAAAAATTGCAGTTTTTACTGAAAATGTTTATTAATTTAGAATTTTAATGAATAATTTCTTCGTAAAGTAAAAGTTTTCAGTTTTTCAATCTCTCATTGCTTTTTATTAACAGACTTTTAAAAAATTTCTATTAGTTTTTCTTTTTTTTATTACCACTAACCCAATTTAAATTGCTCTAGTTTTTACTTGGTTTTTGCAATTTTCTTTCAAAATGAATTAGCAAAAAAATAAAATACAGAATTTATTTCCTGATTACATTCAACTCTTTTCACTTTCATCAATGTTTTGTAAGCGGTTTTTTGTTGTTGCTGACGTTTCTATTCGAATAAAAAAAAAAAATAGCAAAAACAATTCAAATAAAAAGAGTGTTTTTATCGCTTTATGTTCGATTACACTTTTAAATTCACTTTCAAGGTCGTATTAGTATTTCCTTATTTGTTTGTTTGTTTGTTGAATATTAAACTACAATTCGTAATGCCACATATAAATAAACTTGTTGTTTTTTTTTGTAGCCGTTGCCTGATTTTAGAAATGAAATAAAAAAAAAAACGCTTTGTTTAATTGATGTGTGACCTTTGAATTTATTTCACAGTTAAATGGAAAATTACTTTTTGGTACTAGCAACATGTTGCTGAAACACTTATAATCAGATCTTCTACAAAATAAGTACAATTCCCGTTTTATTTTATCTTTGAAATATTTTTCTGTTTTTTATTTTTAAGGAAATTAACTAAATTTCATTGTAAACTTCTTAATATCTAGTACCTACTATAATTGTTACTCGTGGCTTATAGCAAGTACCCAGTAGTCACTTGTGTATTTTGTGAACTTTTTTTTCTTTCTTTTTATTGCACTTGGTTTCGTTCGTTTGATAGCTTTTTATTTTAACTTGGCAATTTGCCGACTGTGTTGCATACAACAAACAAATCTAAATAGAAAAAACCAACATTACAAATAAAATGAGAAAAAACTACGTCAATAGCAATGACCTTAAGAAAATTTTATAAAAATAAAATACTTGTAATACTACGAGAAGTTGTGCTTATGAAAATATTTCCTGGTGAACAATAATTAATTATGTATACACAATTAAAAAAAAAAAATATTTTCCTTAGGCAAAAATAGAATACTATAAGAACACAACAATTAATTAATAATTTTAAAAGATAATTTTAATCGAATAAATATAAAAACAGTTTTCACACAATAAACCTGATAAAATTCCATCAATTTATTATTGGTGTGTCCTGTGTCCTGTGAAATTAAAAAATTTAAATCATTACAAACTTTAAAGAAAACAAAAAAAAATTATTCGAATAATCGAATAATCGAGTAACTGAAGAATCGGTTCACTGAATAGTTTCAAAAACCGATCAAAGAAAAAAATTCTATGAAAAAAAAAAAAAAAATTTTTATTCGAATACCCGGCTATTCATCGAATAACACAGGCCAACACTCAATTTGCTTCTTTGAATTTATCAACTGATTCTAGTTAATTTTGGTGCGCTGAATTCAAATCTGTAATCAGTTTGTCTCTATCAGCTCTAGTTTTCATGATATAGCTTATTTGTGTTTTTAAAAAAGATGATGTGACTGAAATGCAAATATCTTCAAGAATTTTAAAGGGATTATGTAAATTGCAGTTTTTACTGAAAATGTTTATTAATTTAGAATTTTAATGAATAATTTCTTCGTAAAGTAAAAGTTTTCAGTTTTTCAATCTCTCATTGCTTTTTATTAACAGACTTTTAAAAAATTTCTATTAGTTTTTCTTTTTTTTATTACCACTAACCCAATTTAAATTGCTCTAGTTTTTACTTGGTTTTTGCAATTTTCTTTCAAAATGAATTAGCAAAAAAATAAAATACAGAATTTATTTCCTGATTACATTCAACTCTTTTCACTTTCATCAATGTTTTGTAAGCGGTTTTTTGTTGTTGCTGACGTTTCTATTCGAATAAAAAAAAAAAATAGCAAAAACAATTCAAATAAAAAGAGTGTTTTTATCGCTTTATGTTCGATTACACTTTTAAATTCACTTTCAAGGTCGTATTAGTATTTCCTTATTTGTTTGTTTGTTTGTTGAATATTAAACTACAATTCGTAATGCCACATATAAATAAACTTGTTGTTTTTTTTTGTAGCCGTTGCCTGATTTTAGAAATGAAATAAAAAAAAAAACGCTTTGTTTAATTGATGTGTGACCTTTGAATTTATTTCACAGTTAAATGGAAAATTACTTTTTGGTACTAGCAACATGTTGCTGAAACACTTATAATCAGATCTTCTACAAAATAAGTACAATTCCCGTTTTATTTTATCTTTGAAATATTTTTCTGTTTTTTATTTTTAAGGAAATTAACTAAATTTCATTGTAAACTTCTTAATATCTAGTACCTACTATAATTGTTACTCGTGGCTTATAGCAAGTACCCAGTAGTCACTTGTGTATTTTGTGAACTTTTTTTTCTTTCTTTTTATTGCACTTGGTTTCGTTCGTTTGATAGCTTTTTATTTTAACTTGGCAATTTGCCGACTGTGTTGCATACAACAAACAAATCTAAATAGAAAAAACCAACATTACAAATAAAATGAGAAAAAACTACGTCAATAGCAATGACCTTAAGAAAATTTTATAAAAATAAAATACTTGTAATACTACGAGAAGTTGTGCTTATGAAAATATTTCCTGGTGAACAATAATTAATTATGTATACACAATTAAAAAAAAAAAATATTTTCCTTAGGCAAAAATAGAATACTATAAGAACACAACAATTAATTAATAATTTTAAAAGATAATTTTAATCGAATAAATATAAAAACAGTTTTCACACAATAAACCTGATAAAATTCCATCAATTTATTATTGGTGTGTCCTGTGTCCTGTGAAATTAAAAAATTTAAATCATTACAAACTTTAAAGAAAACAAAAAAAAATTATTCGAATAATCGAATAATCGAGTAACTGAAGAATCGGTTCACTGAATAGTTTCAAAAACCGATCAAAGAAAAAAATTCTATGAAAAAAAAAAAAAAAATTTTTATTCGAATACCCGGCTATTCATCGAATAACACAGGCCAACACTCAATTTGCTTCTTTGAATTTATCAACTGATTCTAGTTAATTTTGGTGCGCTGAATTCAAATCTGTAATCAGTTTGTCTCTATCAGCTCTAGTTTTCATGATATAGCTTATTTGTGTTTTTAAAAAAGATGATGTGACTGAAATGCAAATATCTTCAAGAATTTTAAAGGGATTATGTAATTCTTTTTTTCTAGTGAAAGGTTATAAAATTTTTAAGATAACCATGGGTCGCTTGTATACATTGGTCAAGAAATGACAGAGTTACAGTGGACAAAATCTGAAAATGTATGAAAAATTTTATGATTTTTTGCAATTTTGTTCTTTTGAAGTTATTTTTTTAAAATAAAACAACTGAAAAGTTTATTGTTTTATTACATGGGACATTAGTTTATTTTGCTACGAACATTTTGCGCCCAACGAGACTAATTTCTGTGCAAAAATGACAAAGCTACAGAAGATTAATTGAATTAACCCTCAACAAATAAATATACAAAGCTAAATTTTTAGTAACAATAAATATTAAAAATTGCTTGAAATTATTGAATTTCTCTGTGGGTTAACTTACTAAATCTTCTGTAGCTTTGTCATTTTTGTACCAATCTATGTCTTGTTGGGCTCAAAATGTTCATATTAAAATAATCTAATGTCGTATGCGATAAAACATTAGGATTTTTAAATCATTGGTTAAAAAAAAAAATAAATTGAAAAGAACAAAATTGAACAAAATTGAACAAAATCATAAAATTTTCAATGAAGCTTGAACTTTTGTCCCCTGTAATTCTGTCATTTCTTAACCAATCTTCACAAGCAATCCATGGTTATTGGTAGAAAGAAATGCATAATCTGTTTACAATTTTTGAAGATATTTGCATTTCAGTCACATCATCTTTTTTAAAAACACAAATAAGCTATATCATGAAAACTAGAGCTGATAGAGACAAACTGATTACAGATTTGAATTCAGCGCACCAAAATTAACTAGAATCAGTTGATAAATTCAAAGAAGCAAAAATTTTTTTTAATTTTGTCGGGCTGTGTAATCAATAAAGCAACGATTTTACTACACTTCCTTAAGGATAAATTACAATCAATAAATAAGACAAGGGCATTAATGTCTAAATATTTTTTTATATATTGAACGATTAGTCGAATAAAATTAAAATTACAACATTTATTTTTTGAACTTAATAATTTACTTAGTCTGGGCTCACACTATGAAAGTTTTCTTTCAGAAAGTGTAAGTTTAGTGTTGAGAGGGTAGAGAATAGCAGCATGTTCTCTTCCTCTCTCACCCATAAGCTCAGACTTTCTGAAAGAAGACTTTCATAGTGTGAACCCAGACTTAGATACAGGCTTTATAAAACTGCAGTCGAAATGAAAAACTGTCGAACAAAAAAAGAAAATTTGTGTACAACTTTTCGCTTTTTGAGTTGGTAGCAACTGTTTACATTTCATGAATCAGAGCAGAAGTAACTTTTTTTTTGGGCCACTGACAGATGAAAAAGTGGAAGAAATGCTTATTGATTTAATTAACACAGTTCGGTACATTTTTGGAAAGTCGATTTATTCGGATATCCCCAATAAACCATTTAAAAGTTATATTCGAAAAATCAAATAATTTTAATTTAAAAAAATTTAATATTGATTAAAGATCATTTGAATAAATAATCGAATAAATCGAAAATAGATTATACAATGAATTGATTGCAGATCAATTGATTGAGCAACCGAACAATAGTTGATTTATTGAAGCATATTTAAATAAAAGATAAAATATTATTACAAAGTTAAATGGAAGAATTGTAGATTAAAACTATTCAAACTAATGATAAAAGGTCATTAACCGATTAAAATTAATCGAACAATCGTTTAAGATTAATCGAATAATCGATTAGGATTAATCGAATAACTGATTTACAATTAATCAAATAACTGACTAAAAATTTAATTAATCAATAATTAGTACTGACTCGCCCTCCTTGCAACTTCTGTCTCAATTGATTAACTCCAGTATAAATTTGATGAACTTAAGCCTGATTAAAAATACTGAAAATTTGGATTAAAAGTTAAATTAATCCATAAAACACTATTCGAAAAATCGGTCGAATATAATTCGATTACATGAATAATATAAATAATCAGCTAAAGTTTATTTAAAAAATCAATTAAAGAATATTTAAGTAATCGGTTGAAGGTTATTCAAAGAATATGGTAGAAATTGTTCGGAGAATATTAGACAAAGATTAATTCGAATATTTTATATTTAATAGTTAACCCATATGGTTCGTTTTAAGCGGTTACTTATGTTTCAAAGTTTACCCCAAAATTTGTTTATGTGTTTTTGCTTAAAATGAATATTTTTATTCAAAATTCTGTTAATTATTTTCTCTTTAACAAATTATTAAAATCATAAAGTTTTCCTGTGAAATAAAAATAGAAAAACCAAATTATAACAGACTAAATTAAAGCGACAACAACAAAAAAACTGGCGGCAATACCAACAAACACACAAAGTAAAAATTTAATAATAAAAAATTATAAAAAGAAGAAGAAGAAAAAACACATAAAACTAAAATAAAAACAAATTATTGTGATGGTCAAGGTCGACTGAGGCGCTAACGATATGGTGCCAAATACTCATACGTACAGGGGTACGTGTGCGATTGTGAGTTTGTGTGTAATTTTATGAGTGTTTATTTTTTTCGTAAGTAAAATAAAAATAGCAACAACAACATTGAATTACTCTTTACAAAGAAGAGTACATACCAGTGTTGCCACTCGCAAAGTTTTTAAATTGCACTTAAAATTAAGCAAAATTACCCGATTTTAATGATATTATATCTGATATTACATCTGCAATCTTTATTTTCCGAGTAATAATATTTTTTTTTTTTAATTTTTTTGTTGAATCTCTAACGAAATTTTCAATAAGTATTTTTTGTTTTTTATTGAATCTCTAACGAAATTTTCAATGAGTATCCAAATCTTAATCCTTATAGATATTTATTAGATATTTCCAATAAAACATCTAGTTTACCGTATTCAAATACTTATTATTCTGCATTCAATTCCAGCAGCTGCCATCTATATCCAAAGACTAAACGTTTGACTTGATAATGCGTGCGGTTGAAATATAAAAAGCCTTAGTATTTGCAATATTTATGTATATATGTGTTATATGAATCAAAATTCGATAATTTTTGACGAAAGCACGGATTTGCCGGGGAAAAGCCAGATTTCCTTATCTTTAAGATATTTCAACATGCAACAAAAAGTTTTTGGCTTTTTTGTAAACGCATTTGAAGAGGCTTCAAAGGATATTGATGACGTTGATGTGTCAATTGATGCGAAGGCACTATCATCAATAGTTCTTAAAGCTTTGACAAATATTTGTCTTGACCTAAAAAATTGTGTAGTAGTTAGAACAGATGGGTGTCCTCTGATGTCAGCAGAAAATTGAGATGCTAAAAAATTCTGGAAACCGCTACAAATGCGAAACAAACGCCTTGCTGTTCCCATTTATAAAAGCAAATAAGTGCCATTAATACAAAAAGTAGTATCATTTGTTAAAGAAACGACAAAGTTTTTTTAAATATAATCATCCCAAGCGAAACGCAGTTTTAGCAAAGTATTTGGAAGCCAAATTCTCTACATGCGTGAACCGTCACGACTCAATTTTACACTTTGCAACAAGTGTACATCATATAGTAGAAGCTTTGGAAAAAATATCTAAGTGGAATGGTAGTATCTCTACCCTAATATTAAGGAACTCAGTACTTTTGAATGTATTTGCGGAATATACATATTAAGTGTGATACTTATTGTAACACAGCCGCTTAGTATCATCTTACAAAAGCACGATATAGATCTTCAAAAAGGATTAAGCCTTATCAAAACTTTAATCATGTGCCTTGAAGAGAAAAGAACAATTTAAAGCGTTTTTTGAAAATGTTAAAGTGCGTTCAAATCAAGGTTCCAATTGAAAAGGCAAGATTTGAACGAAATAATCACAACCGA
Organism: Pollenia angustigena; assembly: GCA_930367215.1. Classification (NCBI taxonomy): domain Eukaryota; kingdom Metazoa; phylum Arthropoda; class Insecta; order Diptera; family Polleniidae; genus Pollenia; species Pollenia angustigena. The sequence goes on from OV884058.1 coordinate 11,837,705, forward strand.
TTTTAGACCAATAGCCATTCTTCCATTTCTATCTAAAGTATTTGAACGTATTATGCATAACCAAATAACCTGTTTCTTGGATAACAATAACTTGCTAACAGATCGTCAATCTGGATTTAGAAAGAACAACAGCTGCATAACAGCCTTAGTTGATGTTACGGAGGAGATTAGAAAGAAACTTGATGATGGTCAGATTACTTTTTTAATACTTTTGGATCATTCAAAAGCGTTTGATACCGTGGATCACAACATTCTTTGCTACAAGCTCAGTAATTTTTTTAATTTCTCTTCAACCGCTATTCAGTTATTGTCAACATACTTGGGTAACAGATATCAGTATGTTGAAACTGGAATCCAGAAGTCCAGGGCACTGCCTGTAACAAGAGGGGTACCACAGGGGTCCATTGTTGGGCCACTTTTATTCTCACTATACTCTAATGACCTCCCAGCCGTCCTATCAAATTGTAATGTGAGAATGTACGCTGATGACGTTCAACTTTATACCAGTTGTAGAAATGACTTAATTGACACTGTTAATCAGAAACTTCAACGTATTTATACGTGGGCAACGGCAAATGGTTTGGAAATAAATCCTAAAAAATCTAAATGCATAGTTATTCAAAGGCGACTTAACAAACAGAATATTATTCCAAATATAAATAACCAACAAATTGAAATAGTCAAATCTGCTAAGAATCTCGGAATATTTTTTAATGACACTCTTACGTGGTCGAACCACATTAATTATGCTTGTGGTCGCACCTTTTCTATGATTAGAACTCTTTGGCGGACCCAGCATTGTACACCTCTAAAAATAAGAATACTGCTTGCCAAAACTTATCTGATGCCCATTTTATTATATGGTTGTGAGCTATTTGCTAAATGTGATACAATTAGTAAAGCAAAATTAAAAGTTGCATTTTATAACATAGTCCGTTACGTATATGGACTTAATAGGCGTTCTAGTATATCTTTGTTTTCATCTCATGTTATACTGAACATGAGAGTTTTAATTTTTTTACATAAGATAGTATATACCCACAAACCTGATCATCTGTACGGCAAACTTTGTATTTCAGATATAAGCAGGGGAAAAAGAATTAGATCGTTTAGATACAAAAGTTTAATTTCGGAGTGGCATTTCTACATATTCTCAATTTCTCTCTGGAATTCTATACCCCAAAGTTTTCAACTTTTAAGTAACGCACGAAAATTTAAAGAAAATATTTTTAAACTGTTTTCAACATAACAATTTGAAACATAATTATTTGAGATTTAAGTACATATGATTAAATTATTTAAGTATTGTTTGATTTTAATTGATTTTGCTTTATATATATTTAACTGTAATTAGTTATTAAGTTGTTAATTAATTAATGATTTATAATTATGCACATTCTCAGTTCCATACTGCAAAATAAGACTCGTAAGTCTTGTGTATGGAGCAGTTCAATTAAATAAAAATAAATAAAATAAAAATAAAAACTGGCTTTACTATTTAAATTCACAGAACCAAAATGTTGAAGATTACTACCGAGTTGTAGGTAACATTCCTCTTATTGAATTTATTTAAGAAGATCTTGAAACACCTTTCCCAATAGATATTCCAAATGTATTAAGCATACCTAAACTTCTACCTCAAAGTGTAATCAAGTCATATACAGATACAAAACTTTTAAAACCAAAACTAGCTGATTATATTTGATAAAAGAGATAAACACCTACTAACATCTAAACTTGAGCCTAAAATGTTGCATTGGCAACAACCATGGAAACTATCTGAAAATCTATCAGATAACGTTGTAGGTGCTTTAATAAACTGTGATGAAGATATCTACCCAAATCTAAGAAAAATATTTAAAATTTTCGTTGCAATGCTCGTCAGTAATGGCTACGAGCGAGATGTCATTTCCTACTTTTCATCAAATAAAAACATGGCTCAGATTAACAATGACAGAAGATAGACTGAATTTGCCTCGCATTTAAAAAGATTAATTTATTTTAATTTATATTGAACTGATCTTATATATTATTTAACCTTATTGTTTTTAATAAACTCAACATTTTTAATTTTTCGAGTTTATTCTATGAGCTAAATTTCAGTTATGTATTTTTATTTAAATTTATTTAAAAAAGGATCGTTTACATTTTATTTACATTAATTTTTAAATTTTTTATTTCTTAAAAACCATATTCCGTAAAATTAAACAGTAGTAGTTTTTTTTATAACAAAAATAATTGTTAAAAAATTTAGTTATTCGTAAAATAACTATATTTTCATTACATTTTCCCCAGGTTAAATTATAGATTAAATACCTTTCTTTAAGAAACTTCGGGTTTTTAATCATTATAAAGCTCATAATTATCAAAATCTAAGAAATTTCTATTAAAGGTTGGAATTAAAAACTTAACAAAACAGTGACTTTGTTGGAGAACACTGTGCATTTTTTCAATTAACAATATTTTAAATGGTGTTTTAAACAAGTACCGGAAAATGTTTTCAATTTGCTTCAAAATTTGCTTCTTAAAAACAAAATAAATATATTTAAGCATTGTCATAAAAATGTTATTCTTTAAAACAAATTTAAATAAATTTAAATAATAAAATAAATGAGGAGGTTTTTGAGAACACATACATACATCTACATATTTTAAAATTACTAAAGGTACGTTCAGACTAATGAAATATTTGACAAAAATATTTGTTCTGATATTTGCTTTAAACTGTGTGAAACAAAAAAATATTTTGTTTAATGTTCACACTAAGCTCAAATATTTGACAATTTTTGTTTGTTAAAACAGTTGGCAAATAGTGTCAAATAAAATAAATAAAATCATGTTTGCCATGCGTTCAGACTTAGACAAATATTTGCATCAAATAATTATTTAATGAAAGTGTTCAAAAATTAAAATATATTTCAGAAATAGTAAAAATTGCCAAATTAACGGAAATTTGCAAAAATTTGCTAATAAAGGTATGATAGCAAATAGGGATGGGCAAATTGAAAAAATATATCGATATATATCGAATCGATATTTTTTAACAGTATCGATATTGTTTATTTCAAAAATATCGATGTATCGATATATCGAACGTATTTCGCTGAAACTATTACCAAATTAAAAAATGTAATATACATATCCACAGATAAAATTATTGCCGAATTATTTTCAAACAAACGCTTGTTTGAAATTTTTTTTGATTTGTACAATTTTTTTTACTGATTCAATCAATATTTTTGTTTGATTTTTATTTAACCAACAAAAATGTGGACAACTCTTCAAAAATATAATAAACGCGTAATTGGTTTCAAGTTTTCATAATTTTGTATGAAATATTTAATGCTCTTTAATGTTGTCGTCCTTCTGCATTTTTTTTTATTGATTGTAAGCAACACTTCTTTATGATAAATATAAGAACTACAACAAAAAACACATGCAGTCTATTTTTGGACGCTTTAAAAAAGTACAGCAATAAGAAAAATGATAAAATAGCGTGACGAGGTTTGTAGTAAAAAAACAACAAAAACAATAGCAGGTAATAAAAACGTTTCATTTTTTTAAACAACAGAAATGACAACATTATAGGAAACAAAATAAATTTTTGGTTGGTTTCAAAGTTGGTAAAAAAAAACAAAATCGCGTATTCAATTTTTTCAAACAGTTTGTTTAAATACATCAAATACAAAAATAGAATGATGACGAAAAACATATCGAGTCGGTCTGCCGCCATTTTTGGTTACATTTCTTCTTCATTAGCAAAGGAAAGGATGCAGCAAAAGTGAGTGACGAAGAAAAACATTGTGTGTATAAAAAAAGACTTCGTTCAAAAATTATTCCAACAAAAAAATGTGTCTCGAAGCCAGCCGGCCGCTCTGCTCTGCTTCATCTTCACCAACAGTGCTTGCTTGTGTGCGCGTCATTGCTTGTGCCAAAACTTTTTTGTTTGATTCAGCAAAATTATTTGTTTAAAATTTATATGAATTTCAGTAAACATTTTGTTTGATTCTGTAAAATTATTTGTTTGAAAAAATCGGCGTTTTTTTTCAATAAACAAAATGCAAATAAATTGTTTGAATATGCGAATTTGTTTGTAGGACCGATTTCAGACAAAAAATTGTTTGATTCTACAAATTTTTTGTTTGAATTGAAATAATAATTTTTTTCTGTGTATGTATATATATGCACAAATCTTATTATTATTCCAAATATATATATGCACATATAGTTCCAAAACCCGCATAAAATAAACATTTTCAAGTTTGTTTGACTTTTCTTTTTTAATTAGAAATCTGCAATGTGAAAACCCCGATTTTTTTAATTCTTCTTCTTATAAATGCCAATCTTTACATGCAGTCTAAAACTGACATGAAATGCTTAATATTAACACTAATAAGATGTAAGTGTTAAGTATAGACTCATCATGTTAGAGGTGTTATCATGTTATAACACGGTTGTTAATACAAATATTTTAACAACGCTTTTATAACATCACGTTATAACAGCAAATCAAGTCAGTTGTAGACGGGGAGTTATAGATAATCATATTAGTTAAAAAAACAGGCATGCAGTGATGCCAATTCTTAAAAAAACATATTGTTTGAAAAACGTCTAGAATTTTGAGTTTTTAATAAAGACTGACTGTAAAAAATATCGAATTTGGTAGTCGTATTTCAATATCGATACATCGATATATCGGTATTTTAAATATCGCCGATATATATCGATTATTTTTTTTAAAATATCGATATTTTGATATATCGATATTTTTTGCCCATTCCTAATAGCAAAGCCTAATAGTTATTAAAAATCGTTAAATCTGCAAAGAATCACAGAAAGAAATCGCTTCTATCACGAACATGGCTAAAATTCGCGAAAAATTGCAAACTTGGAAACAAATCCTAAAATTTATTTGAAATCGCTTAATCGGTTAAAAATACAAAATGTCGGGGAAAACAAAAATTGCAAGAATAGCGAAAATTCGCGAACAATTTTAACATTTCAAACAAAGCCATAAAATTTATTAAAAGTGCCTAAAACTATAAGAAATGGCAAAAATTGCTAAATTAGCGAAAATTCGCAAAAATTTGCTAATAGCGGCATGATAGCAATGTCTTATAATTATAAAAAATCTTTAAAATTGTAAAGAATCCGAAAACTTACAAGAAAAATTGCTTCTATAGGTAACATGGCTAAAATTATTTGTCGTTGTTTGCTCTTACAATTTTTTTGTAATATCAAATAAATGTTTGCTCAAAACTACTAAAATATTTGATTTTTAGTGTGCACACTATGTTCACATTGGACAAATATTTGTTTGCCGGCAAATACTTTTATTTGCTCAAAATCAGCTGTTATTTTATTTGACACTCAAAAATATTTTGTGTTCAGATCAGACTACGTTAGTGAAATATTTGATGTTTGCTATCAAATATTTCATCAGTCTGAACGTACCTTTAGAATAAAATTTTCTAAAAAAAAAAAAAAACGTTTTAAGAAATATTTTTCAACAAAAAAAAAAAAAAAAAGTGTTTAAAGGCTCAGTTAGTCTTTACTGTCTGTTTCTGTTCTGTTCCGTGCCGTTCTGTTACGAAATTGTTTTTCTGTAGTAACTTATCAGCCATTTATGACAAATTTATTAGTTTTGCACCGTCCATTGTTTTATTTTAATAACTTTAATTCACATAAATTTAAAGAAATTAAATTTTATGAAATCTTTAAATCAAAAAACAGTTTATTTCAATATAAATATGCATTTTTTATTATTTATTTTGCTGTCACTTACAATTACTTAACAAGTTTTTGATTTTAACAAACTGAACCGCAACAGAACAGAAAAACTAATCAATTTCATAGGTTTTTTAATAACAAAAACAAATCAGCTGATTCGTAACAGAACAGAAAGTAAAGACTAATTCTGCCTTTAAACAGTTTTATTTGTTTTTTTTTTTACAAAAAAAGTTAATGCTTTTTTTTAAACTAAAAATTTCGTTTTCAAAGAATTTTTTTTCCTTTTTAATTTCTATTTAATCACAAAAAAAAATATTCCTTTTTTCGCACACAAAAATTTTTTATTTAAAAAAAGAGTTTAATTTTGTGTTTTCCGTTGGTAATTTGCGGTCCTTGGTTTAAAAAAAAAGGTTTAAATTACACCTGATCTAAACCTACAGAAAATTTCCCACTATAGTAAAAATTACCCCCAATTCGGTTATTTATGCACGAAGTGGCAGCACTGGTACATACTTGAATAATTTTTGTATAGGAATGCGCAATGTATTTTCTTCTTCGTTTTGCTTTTATTTAATTTGTTTTTTTTTTGCTTTTGTTTTTGGGGGGGGTGGAGGGGTTGGGTTTGTGGTCGTTTGTTTCTTTTTTGTTGTTATTGCTAATATTTTGTTATTTTTTTTAATTTTGTTGTGCAAATTTTTTTTTAATTTGTTTGCGTATTGATACTTTGTTGTTCGAAAAGCAGTGATGCCATCTTCGCCATTTTTAAAAAACATATGTATCTGAAACGCAAAAAAATGTTAGCCCTAAACTTAAATATCATGCAAATTCAGTCCTTTTTATTGTAACTACCCTCTGATACCGTTTTTACTTTTGGTCCGGATTTACTGGTAATACCTGTGAAACCTGTTTTAACCATTTAAAAACTTACGAATGGAAAAGCAATAAAAAAAGACAAGTTCCGGATCAATGTTTATAACTATAAAAATCCAACTGGTGACAATCAGTATTTTTAGGCGGCATGAAATAATACCCCAAAAAATAATTAAATTACCCGCCAAAAGTTTGTACAGAGAACAACACAAACGATTTTTGGGGGGTTTTTTTTATTTTGTTTAGGGTGTTATTTAATTTTTTTAATTGGTGTATTATTTCATATGAATTTATCCCCCAAAAAATCATTATGAAATAAAGCCCCAATATATTTTTTGGGATTATTTCATTTTGAAATTTATAATGAAAACGTTTTTGGGGCGCAAGGATTTATCTACCCACTTTGGTATACAGAACACCGGCTATGCAGAAAAGGCTTAGTTGGCGAAGCTTGTGTTTGGTATATCATACCATGATATCTATCGCGTGATTATTTAAAGCAAATTTGTAAAATTAATTGTATTTCATATATTGGGCTCTTATTTAATTTCAGAAATTGGGGTTTTATTTCATATGAAATAAGCCCCAAAAATTAGGGAATTATTTCATTTATGTTTGGTGTGTTATTTCATTTCTTTGGGGGCTAATTTTATTTTCAAAATTGGGGCTTTATTGCATATGAAATAAGGCCCCACGAAAATAAGGCACGAAAATCCTACCAAGGGGCACATTTGTCACCACTTGATGGAAAGTTCTGCCTGGGGGAGTTCTCTAGGTGCTGTTGCCTTTTTACAGAATATGTGGGTTTTTTAATAGCTGTGGAAGTTAGATAGCTTTGGATTATACACTAAAAATTCCTACCTATGTGTGAAGTATCCGTGAACACACGGTGATGGTTGTTAAACGCATTGTTCGCCACCAAGAGGTAAAGATCCACCATGAGCTTAGGCCATATGGCTGGCAGGTGGTCATGTAAATCTGCTTCCACATATCCCAAGTTCAAATTAAAAAAATGAAGGATGTGCGTATTTTTTGTTCCAAATCTCATTGCTGCATGTGTTTTTAACTACCTTTTTAATTTTTGAGAGTATTTGTTATACCCGCACTTTTACTATAGTAAAGCATTTGTGTTTGTTAAAAAAATGAAGAATGTGCGTATTTTTTGTTCCAAATCTCATTGCTGCATGTGTTTTTAACTACCTTTTTAATTTTTGAGAGTATTTGTTATACCCGCACTTTTACTATAGTAAAGCATTTGTGTTTGCTTCTACACGTTCACACACTGACGTTTATTCGTCGTCTACACTTCTCTTCAGTATTTGTTTGCAACAGCGACACTGTGGGTAAGAGTTTAAAATTGTTTTAATGATTTGAATGTGTGTCAAAATGGAATCAGGCAGGTCTCTAAAAGATAGAATTTATGGAATGAAGACAATGATGAACAGGACCTGTAATTTTATTTAACAATGAACCATTTTAAAAGGATGGTAAAGCTACCTCAAGCTACAGTCGTACTAAAGTCAATTTAATATAAAATTATAACATTCTTAAGAATGTTTTTAAATAATTTGTATTGTTTAAAACTTTTGGTGTTTAACTTGTAAAAAATATATTTTTTAAAGGAAAATTAAAATGGCATGATTTTGAATTAAAACAGTAATTAATTTTAATTTACCCCGTTATAGTCTGTTTTTCAAATGTTTCACGCGTTTAGAATCCCAAGAGTTGGCATCACTCTTGTAAAGAATAAGTACATATCTAAATTTCTGCATTTGTACATACATATATGAATAATTGGGGTTTTTTTTCTTGGTATTCTAATGTGATTTAATATTGAATTAATAGGAATTTGCTTGCGTTTGTTGATTACGATATTTTTTTTTTACCACAAATTAAAGAAAAATTTGTTCTTTTTATTATGTTTTATTAAATGTTTTAATTCTTTTAGTAAATTCACAAAATGTTGTATACTTTAATCATAAATATCTACATCTATCGGCTGAATGTGTTTTATTCTTGTCATATAAATATTTAGCAAAGTGACGCACATAATGCTAAATGTTTGATAAAGGGGTGGACACAAAAATCCTTTATAAGAAATAATCTTTGTTTTAGAAAAAGTCCATATTTTTATTATAAAAAAATTACATTATTTGTTACTTGACTTTTCGAATGTTTTAAATGGATTGCTGAATCTTTTTTTTTATCGATAATTTTTGTACTTTTAGTCGATTATTCAAAACTTTAATCGTAAAAAACCGTTTCGAATCGGTTTGCTTTCACAATCGTTTTCTAACATGTACCCTGTACCCATGTTCTATAACTTTGGTGAGAACTTTTCGCATAGCAAAGATGTGAAACCTAATATTTCATTGTTTCTGTAAGAAAAGTAAGAAACAAATGAGTTTGTTACTCATGTCGAAAACTATCAAAAGAGATTACGTCGTTACGTTACAAATATCTTAATATTCAACTCGAAGCCAATATGAACCTTGACGGCGACCAAAATTTATTAAAATTTAAAAATTTTCAACAACGGCGTTGAAAATACAAACGACGGATATACCAAATCATGTATATAGCGATTTATTGTTTGTTTTTAACAAAATAGCTTTGAAAACATTCGGATATTTTTCTAAAACTATGAAAGCGAAATAATTTTACAAAATGGGCACATTCATAAGACGTAACTCTTGCGCAACTGTTGAGTGTTTTTCATACAAAAACACTAAACGATTGCGCAACAGTTGCGTCCTTTGAATGTGCCTAATGAAAAAGTCACTCGAGAACAAAATTTTTACCATTTCCATTTATTGCAATTTCCATTTTGAAAATAGTTTTGATTCTAAAAATTACATCTCACCCCGTTTTTTTTTTTTTTTGTTGTGAGTATAATTTACAGTTCAAAGCGGGGACTTTTCTCACAAACATTTAACTAACACAGTTTTTCTGTAAATTTGCGAGTATTTACTCGTTGGTTTAAATTTATGAATGTTTTATTTTATTTAACACGTTAAAATAAAAAAGTTTCTCGAGGAGGGAGTTACAGAACATTTTAAAAATAATTAAATGTGAAAATTCTTTAAAATTTGGTAAGACCTCAATACATCAGATCCCTTCACTATACTGTTACTCGCTAAGAATCTGCTATTTCGTTTTTTAGAACAGCTCTCTTACGAGTTTAAGGCATAATCGCAAATGAATTGAGAGATGTGAGTGTCAGAACAGGCCCGAATAAGATATAAATATATTGATATGAAAAGAACAAATGCGTTAAATAAGTGTTTAAGTGCATTCATCGCATGAACATCATTTCGGGTAACCGATTATTCGGTATTAAGATATTCGGATAACCGATTATTTGGAAATTTAAATTTTTTGCTGGTTGAACATTTGTGCATTCATCGCATTGATGGTTTTAAAGATGTTTATAATATTTAATTATTCGAGTAACCGGTTAATCTAAAAATTTAAATATTTTTGTGGGTGATTAATAAGAAAATCAAATAATTGTATAAGCAAATATTCGAGTACCTGATTATTCAGGTAAATTATTACTAAAATTTTTCGAGTAGTTGGTTAAATGGGCAATCGATTATTCGGATTCTCGATTATTGGGATACTCAATTTATCTTAAACATTTTTTTTTAATTTATCTGGAATTTTCAACTGTTGAAGTCACTATTTAAATTAATGTATTTATTCAGCTCTTAAGGGGCATATAGACGACATGTTTTTGTCATCTGACATGTCAAATTTCCCACTGCAAAACACATACATGTCGTGTGTTACCTTTTTAACTTTGCTTCTGTAAAAGTCAGACGCAAAGTCATCTGACAAAATTTCAATTAGAGCGTGCTCTATTTTCTTCTGACAAACCATCTGACATCAGAAATCTATGCCGGGAAGAAACTGGCAGCGGCGTCAACTATTGAAGGAATCATTAGCCGGCTGAAGTTAATATTTTACAATACCAAGATATGTATGCTCATCTCACCATTGAATAGAATTTATGTAAATATATACATAAAAACCGTTTAATTATAAAATTCTAAATTATTATCTTTAAAATAAAAGAAAAAATTTTAAGATGGCTAAATTATTTTACGGCGCAAATAAATATTTACGTGGCGGCAGCAAGTTATTTTGAAACCGAGAACTACTTTGGTTTCTGCAATAACAATGCGAAAAAAACAGAGACAATGTCAGAAGCAAATTACATGTACGTTTGTGACCGAATATTATAAACCTTATGTAAAACAGCAATTTTGACAGACATGAACAATTACATGTGACTTGAAAATTTGACATGTCAGATGACAAATACATGTCGTGTACGGGCGCCTTTACTGTTTGATTTGTGTAATCGATACAGTTTCTTATTTTGTACTTAGTCCTCTTCCATATTATGAAACATTTGCTGCATAAGCTATCTTCATTTCTCTTTTGAAACTGCATTCTCTTTCATACAATAAAACTTTTGTTTTGCAGCATTTAGATATTTTGTATGCCTTTTCCTTTCTTTCAATAACAAAATCACAAAAACTGCTTGTACGCGAAACAAAGTAGGTATGTACACTTTTCCATTCGTCTTTCCCATTTCATCAACAAACTCAAATGTTTCGCAGCAAATGTTTCATAATATGAACGAGGACTAAATAAACTGTTTTTTTTCTTTTTTTTTTTAATAAAATTTAATTATTTTTTATTTATTAAAATTCCAACTGTTTTTTCTGTTTCTTTACAGGTATGTTGAAAATTCATGTAATTGCACGAAACTAGAGTAAGTTTTTTTACAAGGAAAATATTTAATTAACAAATATAATTATTCTAAGTAATAGAATTAAATTTGCCCTCTGACACATTTTCTAATTAATGTCATGGCAACGCCCATCGTTTGTGTTAGTAAATAAGTTTTGTTTGTTTTCTCTCATCAATTCGTTTGCGGCGTTTGTAACAACAAGAAAACACCGCTTTCTAAGGCCAATATTAAGAATGATGGCCAATGCCAATATGACCTTGCCCCTCTCTGACTCCGTTCTAAGACCCTTTATCGTGTTTTACTTTAACACGAGTAGAAGTAACCTTTTGTTTTGTAACTTAGAAACCTTAACATTGAGATTTTTTCATGTTACTAACCTTCATTTTGTTTGTAAATATGTATTCCTTTTTGTTATTGTTCTTACACATAAAATGTCAATATACTGCTGTTGCAAACCCACAGAAATGACAAAACAAAGCAAAAAAGCATCATTCACAAGATTTTATCACATGATAACAACATCGTTAAAACTATTTCTCCCTTATACTTTTGAATTTACAGTTAAATTTTCACTCTCCTGCTGCATTTTTGTTTGGCAACAGTTTGCTAAGCCGGCACTTGAAAAAAATTCCATTTTCTTCCTGTTAACCCACCATTTTTATATTTAAAACAAACACAGTTGCAACTTGTTAGATTGTGTTGTTTTTTTTTTTTTAATTTTTTTTAAATAGAAAAAGCAAAAAACTCTCCCTCTCTTTCTTTATATGAGCAAGGTTTTTTAACTGTAAATGTTAACAACATAATGTGTAAGAGGGACAGGGAGAGACAGACTATACAAAAACAAACACGGAATGAATATTATTAAGAACAAAGAGTAAATAACTGTTTTAACTCTTTATATTTTTAACTCTTTTAAGAATACTAACAAAAACAAAAAAATAAAGAGTAAAATAATATTTGTTTGTGTTTAACCTAGATTGGCTTTCAGCCAATTAGGAAATAAATGCAATTTATTAAAAATACAGAATCTGAAATGTAGAAAAATAATTTGGTGAACAACTATGAAAAAAATTTTTAACTTTTGTCATTTTGAAATAAACTGTTACTAAAGTCCGTTTTACACTCCTAAGAATTTTGACTAAAAAGCTTTCATGATCTACCTAATTAAAGTTTGAAAATTAAAAAAGAAAAAAAAAACAATAACAACTTGTCAGGACAGGCTGGCATTTTCAATTGAATACAAACTGTTTCATTTTTAATATTAAAATAAAAAATTGCTCTATTAAGCAGCCCATACACTTCCAATACTATTGTATACGATATTTGCCATATTATTTCCATTTTGTCCTATATTATGCAATAAGTCGCACAATTTAAATATGGCTCAACTTTCATCCAAAAAAAAAAAGGTGAACATAACCTTAAGGAATAACATAAACAGCATTGCATAATCAAAAGTCTTTTGATTGTTGCCAATATATTGTGCCACATACACATTGGCGATATAATTGTACGATACATAAAATTTAACAATTTTATTGCAAGTGTTTTTATTCGTTAAAAAGGTTTACTACTGTTCCCACTTAAAATTAAAAAAAAAAAAAAAAAAAAAAAAAAACAAAATAAACAAATGTTATCTGACAGACGTTAAAAATGTAATTCATTTTTGGAAAAAAAATACTGTTCCTATTTCAAGATAAACTGTTTCAACTTTAGCTATAACACAACTTTATAAAATACTAGCTGACCCGGCAAACGTTGTTTTGCCATATAACTTATTTATTTTATATGTTACAGTGTCTGCATGCCAAATTTTAAGAAAACCGGTTGATTAGTTAAGAAGATAATATAAATTATAGGCTATAGTTGTTTCCAGATGTTACACTATTTGCCTGCACAATTTCAAGAAAATCGGTTGATTAGTTAAGAAGATATAGGGAGGGGGAGATTTTACCCCACTTGCCATTTTTCACGCCTTAAATACAAAAAATATATTGCTTCCAAAATTTCAAGAAAATCTGTTAATTTGTTAAGAAGATATAGGGAGGGGGGAGCTTTTAACCCTAATGCCCTGCTTTACGCCCTATTTCCTTACAGTTACAGTCAGCGTTACCGTTGTGATACTAAAGTATCAATTTGACCCTTTTTTTAAATTATACTTTTGTATCATTATCACCTATTTTGTGACACTTTTTGACCCTTTTTTAGAAATAGCTCTCACATTTTGTTTTTTGTCAACACTGCGGAACAGAAGTGCTAAACAAATTTGTTTTCGAAATAAGCATTGCTTGATATGGAACAGATTCAAAGTATAAACTTACAATTCAATGCTTTCTTCTCCTTGATTTTTGATAGTAAAATACAATTTCCCTAAAAGCAAACATAATTCATATAAATATTTGTTATTTTTTACCGTGGTTTATTTTCAAAACAAAAATTTGACATTTTATTAAAAAAACGCAATTTGGTATTTTGCTCTCTTAAACAGTAGCATGTTTTATTCAAAAAAATTCGCCCTTAATGATGGCAAAAGGTATTAAACTTTTCGCCCCCTTTTGAATCGACAGTGTTGAGAGTGCCCTAACAGGAATGAAAACAAGAGGTGAAAATTGCTCAATTAGCGGAAATTCCCAAATATTTGGTAACAGCGGTATGATAGCAAAGCCTTATATTTATTAAAAATTGTAAGAGCTTTAAAAAATCTGACACTTACAGGAAAAAATCGCTTTAATCGAGAAAATGATTACAATTCGCGAACGATTGCAAAATTTAAAACAAACACTAAAATTTATTTGACATCGCTAAATCGGAAAATTACATAACAAGTATGAAAACAATTAGCTATAATGATAAAGAATAAATTTTTTGTCAGGTGTTTAAAACATGACAGAGCATTCCATAAAAAAATTAAGGTTTTTGAGCTCTTCAGACCTGAAATATTATTTTTTTGTTTGCTTATAAAAAAAACTTGGTATTATTACGTTCATTTAAATGGGAAATACTGCTTATAAAAAACTTGACCCTTTTTTTTATTGAAATACCCTTTTTTTGACCCCTTTTTCTGGAAAATCCCCTTTTTGTGACCCTTTTCGAAAATTTCCGACAGTAACCCTGGTTACTGTGCGTGCATGCCAAATTTTAAGAAACCCAGTTGATTAGTTTATAAGATTGTGGAGCCCTCTTGCCCTATTTCACGCCCTAAATAATAAAAATTATGGTCTATAATTCTTTCTTGCAATATTTTAAGAAAATCGATTAATTAGTTAAGAAGAAATAAGGAGGGTAGAAAACTTACAAAATAGTTATAGAAATTTATACAACCCAAAATTTTGAATATGTTTAAAAAACGTATCTATAAAAAGTATCAAAAGTTCAAATTTTTACCCTGTTTTGCCCCTTTAAGTTAAAAAAAAAGTTTCAAAAGCCTTGTGGTAGGTTACAAAAAAAAAAAAAAACTTTTAAAAATTGCAGTTTAAATGGCGTTTATCAAAATGTAGCTAAAATTCCCCTTTTGCCCGCTCTTACCTACTAAAAGGGCAGTTTTCGAAAAGTATTTTTTTGATACGCCGATGTAGCTATAGAAATTCGTAGGAAAAAAATTTGGATTTGAGATGAAGGATTATTTCAAAGTTCCAGTTTTGCCCATTTTATGCACACATGCGATTTCTTATTTCAACCTATCTTAACATAAGCCATATGGCACCCAATAAGTTTGTGCAAAGTTTGGTTGAAATCGATCGACGCGTTTGAGCGTTATGCGGTGACATACAAAATCGCTTTTTTCTATACATAAAAAAAAAATTCGATAAAGAATTTTATAAATAGGTTTTGCCAAGAATCTATAGATATTAAAATTGTAGATAAATAGGATAAATTTAAAACTGTTGGGCGATTTTATTCTGACGGGTGCAACAGTTTGACGCTTTAAACGTCATTTACTAACAGAAAGAAACACATTTGCAATTAAGTTATTTCTAGAAGGGGTAACATTTTTTTAATATACTATTGTTATCTATTTACAAGAATTTTTATGAAACAATCAAATAGCCACGAGAGAGCTTTAAAGTGCATGACGGGTGCAACCAAATTGGCCAACTTTCATAAGATCATACCACAAAAACACAAAACTCTGTTAATTTTTAAACTTTTTTTGTATTATTCTTTTTTATTGTGAAAGATGAGATATCAGACGATGATTATCAAATCAAACAACGTAGAGAAATATAATCCAATAATAAGAAATTTGCTCTTTAAGCCATGACGGGTGCAACATGCAATGAATTTTCTATTTGCGCCAAATCTATGAATCTTAATGCTTCGAAGTGCACAACAAAATTATATTTAAACTTTCGTCTAAAAAATTATATTATTTTATTTTAAAATATAGATATTTTACTTAAAATTGGCATCAAAAAAAGTATCAAATAGTGTAATTTGAAAATTGATGTTAAAAGTTGTCTAGAATAGAATCGCCCTGTTTCCATTTAAAAATAATATAAGTTTTTATAAATCGTAAGTCACAAGAACTGTTTCCACTTTAGTTTTTAAAGAAAATGAGGAAGTTATAAACATCCTTGATTAGGAGATGACAAGCATTTATAGTTTTTTTAACATTATCGGAATACTAAAGTGCTCCTCAATTTATAAATTAACTGTTCCTACTTTGATTTTGAATAAAAACGTAGTAAAATTTTAAAAATTAAATAAAAATCCTATTTACAAAACAAACAGCGGTGGCTTTAGGTGATTATAAGATTGGTTTATAACTGAAAAACACTCTTCGCAACTCAAAGTTCGGCTTAATTTGATAAAAAGAAATCCTTAACTGCCTGTTTAACGATTTCGAACGTCATCGTTCGCATAGAAAATTATATTTAAAACAAAAGCAAAATTCAAAAATTTGTTTTTGTTTGAAATGTAATATTCTATGCAAACGTTAAAGTTTGAAATCGATGAACAGGCAGTTATTCTTTTGAAAAACTTTGCGAACTTTCAATTCATAAATTTGTAAATTATACCTATAAAATATACCTACATATAATATTTTTAAAATTTCTTTCAAATATGTCAGCTTTTTTTCAAAAGCTTTTTATATTAATTTTATGTAAACGCCAACTAGAGTTTTTAATATGCACTTCAAGTGCATTTAAAAGCTTTTTTTCAAATGCAAAAAGCTCACCAATGAAAATCTAATGCAGCTTGCATTTGTTAATAGATTTTCCTTGCATTTTACAGAACAAGAGAATGAAAAAGCTTTTGAACTGCATAAGAGAGTTAAACAATGACAACAACCGGAAAGTCACTATTTAAATTAAATATTACACTACTTTACGACAGAGGACGCCTTATAAACTAATAATTATACAAAATACAAAGTTAAAATTAATAAAATTATAAAATAAAATTAAAATTAGAAAATTTGTTTTTGTTTTAAATGTAGTTTTCTATGCGAACGTTAACGTTCGAAATCGACGAACAGGCTGTAAGTGTTACTAAAAAATCTATTGCGCAATAGAATATTTAATTTACTACATAAAAAAAAATTTCTTTTGAATTAATTCAACAAAGAAATTTAATATATATACACAAACAAACATCATATATCATCTTAATTGCTAAACACCCTTAACATTGTCAAAAATTATCCTTGTCGTATACAAAACAGGAACATGGTCAACACGTTTTTTCTTGGTTAAGGCAAAAGTCATTTCCCCTTTTCCTTGCTGAAACAGCCCCACAACTCTGTTTAAAGGCCCATCATAAACAGTCAAACGTTTTTCTAACGAACATTTCGAAAACAAATTGCGTATTATAAATATGAGGGAGTCAAAAAGAGTTCGACGCTTTGATACTTTACTCCCCTTTTTTAGATGCCGCCAAAATTTGTCCATTATTTAAATATTTATTGTGTATGGTTAGGTTTACATAAAACCCCATTTATTTCCATCTATGATGTATATGTGTAGCCAAAGTTTAACAAGCAAATGCTATAATTTTTGGTGGTTGATTTGGTCTTTCATTTGACTTCCTTCCTTTTGAAGGGAAGAAATTGAGGAATTGGCAGTGTTCTAGTAAAAAACGTATATTTGTTTGTAAAAAAATAAAACAGGATTTATACTTGAAAAAATTTGGAATTTATTAAATACTTTTTATAGGAAAAAAAATTATGCCAAAGTTTAGTTAAAGTAAGAAAAAATGTGAATTTGTAAAATAATCCAAGTCTTAGCCTCAAAGTCCGAGATTTTAGAGTGGGATAGGTTTCATTTATTTATTTTTTATATGTCCATTTAAAATGTTAGAAATTTCATAATTTACATTGCTTTTACAAGCAAAATATGAAAAATCTGAAAATTTTGTAGCTGAAAAAATCTAATTTCCCTTTTAAAAACTAACTGGTCCCATTTTGTTTTGTTAATAAAGAATTTCTTTAACAAACTTTAAAGGATAGTAATAAACATACATGTGTTCCTTAAAATTATTTTTATCAGGCAAACATTTTAAGCGATTCAAATTAGAACATAAACTGTTCCTATTAAAAAAGGTTCCACTACGAAATTCAAAGGAAATGAGAAATTTTCTTAACAAACCTCGTTAAAATTTTAAAGACTTTTCAACCTCCTGTTTTTTACTCAAATTTTAATTTGTTCCAATTGTAAGGTAAACTCTTCCCACGTGGAGTTTAGTAGAAAACAAAAAATTTATTTTTTTATAAACTTTACTTTGAATCGAAATATATTTGAATCCTTAACATAGTGTGAAAATTTGAAACTGTTTTCTTTAAAAAAAACACTGTTCCCACTTTTAAACTTCAAAAAAATTAAGAATTTTCTGTACAATGAACATAATTATCCCAGAAAGTTTTTAAAACTTCAAACTGTTCCCTCAAATGATTTTTTTGCTACTGGGAAGAGTTATTGTTTTAACAGGTTCCCTGTCCCCATACAAATTTGTTTTATCGTTACACGTCCCATATAAATTTTTGAAATTAGCTTGCTTGTTGTTGTGTTCTCCATTTCTAAATGAAGGCAGACTGATAGTAGTAGATAATTACTATACTGCAATAGGTCTGGCAAAATATCTGAAAAAATAAACTATTCTATAATTTGTTTCCTTTATTTAAACTAACTTTTGTTACTATTATTCGAAGAATATAAATGAATTCATAAATACAAATAATGAAAAACAGATAACAATTTTTAAAAAATGATTTAAGGTTGTTGTGGTTGGCTTTTCTGTATCAGTTTTTTACAAATTTAAATGGTTAGCCACTTTTTTTACTAGTAGGCACACTTAAAAATAAAAAAAATAAATAAAAATTAGGCTGTTAAATTTGTTTTAAAGATATTACAAATTTTAGCAATTTTTTTCTATTGGGAACAGTTTTTTTTAAATGGGAACAGTTTGAAATTTTAATGAACATTAAAATTCCATGCTGAAAATTGTAATTCTGTTTACAACAATTATGATTTTATGGCATTTTAAATTTTTTATCGATTATCTTCTGCTGGGAAGAGTTTAATTCGCTATTTGTTAATGTTCATTTAAACGTTTTAAAGAAATTACCTATTTCTTTAACATCTTTCTAGGCTAGAAAAAGTTTATGCAAGTAATAAAAGATTTGTTGATATAAATTAAAAATTTCAAAGGAAAATCATTTTGCTAACAATAAAAAGTAGGTAATTGTTACATTCCAAACAATTTTTTAGGGCGGAAACAGTTTTAGTTTATTAAAACCTTAATTTTTATTTATGTAGAAAATCTACATATTGTTCTTCCGAATTTGATATCTGTGAAAAATCTAAATTTTCTTAAGATTTTTCTTTTAAATGTGTTATTTACAGCTATTTAATATTCTATGCCACATTTATATTTCCCTAAAACGAGTTTCAAGAAAAAAATCATATTTGGCAAATCTACACGCGTATCAACTTAAGATTAAATATCATCGTTTATAATTTCTCCTCTCTTCCTTTAACTTTCTCTGCTCCTTGAGCTCAACGAACATTAGTGTCAGTTGATAGATACCAACAATTTTATATATATAAAAAAAAATAAATACTTACAAATAATTCAACTTGTATTCCAAATGTTTGTGCTTTCTCTCTCTCTCTTTCTCGCTCATCCTGTTTAACGCTCAAAATTTTGTGGGTTTTATGCATGAATTTGTTTGTTTATATTTCTATAAATGCCTAAAAAACAGTAAAAGGTGAACGACCGCAGATAAAATTCAACCTTCAAATACAATCTGGGCCAAGTAAAATAATATTAATGTTGTTGTTAATGCTGTATCTAGCCTAAAGAGTGTGTGTGCGTGTGGAAGTGTTAGCGCGTGTTTTTATTTTTATTTTCTGTTACTTTTACTTTGACTTTCCCTTTCTTTATTTAAAAAAAGTTTATCCAGTTTTCGCTACTGGCAATGCCAAGGCGGTGTTTTTTACATCCAAAATAGCTGTTAAACAGTGTTGACAATGTGTTAGAAATTTGAATTTAAAAAAAAAACTTGAAATTAAAAGGAAAACATTAAAAATTTAATAAAATATTTGAATTTTTTTTTAGCTTAAAGTGTTCTGTAGAATTTAACATTGTCTAAAGCCTAGTACTCTGTTCAAATTTGTGAAAAATGTTGACCAACATTGATTATTTCACAAGAAAATTTTGACATGTATCAGTGTTACCAATTATGCGGGTTTGTACAATTTGAAGTTTTTATTCCAGCAAAGTATGCAACTTTGTTTTGCGTATGTAAACAAACTCCACATGAATTTTACTAACAATAATAAAAAATTTAATAAAAAAGAAAGTAAATATGGATAAAAAATTGTTACCGGTTGTGTTATATTAATTTTTTATTTCTTATTAAATAATCAGTTCATCCTTTTTTGCTTTTGCTTAAAATTCCACGTGAAATAAGTGCAGCTTACTTTATTTCGCAGTTGTAAAAAAATGTTGCCAGAAACATTTCGGAACTTTTTCACAAAATGAACAGAGTACAACTCTATCAACATTATTTCATAGATATTCCACACAAGTTTTTTTCATATGCGTTTTGACAGCATTTAACGTGAAATGTTGAACAGAGTACAAGGCTTAAAGTAAAAATGCATTTTTATTGAGTTTTGAAACAGGTAACAATTGGGCACTCCTTAATACGCACTCACTTTAGTAAACATAGAGAAACTTGTACGAATAGTTTTATCTGCCCAATAAACACGGAAAATTGAAAATAATTTGAACTTCAAACCTTTTCCCAAACGACACAACGTTTGATAATGATTTTAAATTAATTTTAACATCATAAAATTCTCAACAAAGAGGGGAAATTATTTTCGAATTGAGAAATGCATTTATTTTCAACTTGTTTTCAAACGTTATTCTCAAAGTTCTTTCAAATGTGTTGATTTGAATAATGGAAGATATGTAAATAAATAAAAAATTTATTTATTTAAATAAACTTTCAGCCAAACCATAACTGAAAGATGAAGTAGTGTTCCCTACGTCCTCAAATTCTTGGAATGGCAAAATACTAAGTATTTTTTTTATTTTGAGGGTTGCCATGGCGTAGAACCGCGATCGTATTTTCTTAACTTTCCTGTTTCTTTTATTCGCGTTCTTATACTTTGTAATTAATTTTCTAGTCACAAAGAATTAAAACTTTTTCACAAGAAATTAAAGTTTTCTAAAGGTGAATAACTTTACGTAACATGTTATTTTTCTTTAATTGTATTTAATGCGTCATTATTTTGTGCGGGTAGTGGCTGATTATTTATGGTTCTATTACATTATTTGAAGGGGATAGATATGTAATATTAACATGGTTCACTCGGGACAATATCTGCGACAGGCATTATTTCAAACGAAATTAAATGTGTCCATTTAGGATGTTTCAGTGGCCTGTTACAAGGTGTGAAAAAGGTGTCAATTAACACCCACCTTCGACATCGTCATGTTAATGTGACGAGTCCCCTTCATATTAAATGTTAAAACTAGAACCGGTCCCCAGCTCTTTTGGACTGTCGCGTGCAAAGTTTGGTGTTAGTTCCCTTTCCCCTAGGGCTATTTATGTCAAATATACTACGCTCAATTCGCTATTGAAATTCAGCCATAAACGACTGAAATATAAGCAGAAAACCACGATTGCATCTAATTTTTGCCATCAAATTCCTTTTGTTGTTTTTTAATTGTAAGTATTTTTTTAACAGCTCGGTTCAAATCTTTTTTTTAAATTTTTTAAAAATCTGTAATTTCACTATTATTTTATTGTTATCTTTTTATAATTCTTCTCTTTGCTATTATTTTGCGAACTTTTAAAAAAGTACTTTTTTACTACTATTTGTGAATTTATTTCCATTTTTTTGTTTAAACCTTTTATCCTTGATATATTTTCCATACCAAATGTTTTTACGTCATACTCGTCTTACATTTTGTATTTGTCGTTTCATATTTCATGTTTTTTTATTTAAGTGTTTCTTGGTTTACTCGTTCTTTAGCTGAGGCTTGTTTAAAAAAAAAGTCATTGTACGCTTTTGAACTTTTTTCTTATAGTGTTGTAATATTTAATTTGGTGTTGTTGTTATAGCTACAAGGCAACCACCTTCAAAAAACAGAAAATAAACTAACAAACAAACTTTAACGTTGCATACAATAATTTACGCCAGCCACTACGAACACAAACAACTTACTAGAAGGCACTCCGAAAACAAAACTTAAACTTAAATGCCAAGTGACAATCACAAACACCTACTAAAACACAATTGATACTCAATTCTCTATAGATACTTAATGCGAGGTAATTAAAACCTGCAACACACAAAAACCTTTTAAAATAACTTCAAATCAGCTTCAAATAAAAACAACAATAAATAAAAACTTTAAGCACAAATCGTTAAAATATGATATAACTTTATTGGCTGACTTGGGGAGCAGAGGAGATAAATGACGTCTAACATTCACTTCGAACAGCAGCAGCAACAACTAGTTGCAATGATAACAAAAGTTTTTGTTGTTGATCTCAAAAAAATAGAAGAAAAAAAAACATAAATTGGCCTAACGCCACCTTGTTTGTTTTACAAACACACTAACACTCATACGCCACCGTAATGCAATTGTCATGTTGCACGCTGAGGGTTGACTTGATTACATACAGAATTGGTGGCTGACTGCTGCTGCATGTTTCACTGTCGTATTGGTTGACTGACTCACAGTTTGTCTGAATGACTGGGTTATGTACTCGTTACACTCTTATACGTTGATAATTGTGCTCAGAATGGTGTATGTCGTTGTACGAGTTCAGGGCCAATTCGAGTTTAGTTTTGTTTTCAGTTTCTCTGCCCCTCTCTGTTCATACTCGCAACATTCAATTTAACCTCCTTTTTATAAGTGAATTGTATGTAAGAGCAATTTAGGCGTAAGGGAGAAAACAGTGGAGCTGTTTTATTAAAAAAAAAAATTCAAAAATTAAACAATTAAACACAATGTAGATAACAACTCTTATACAAATTGAATGTATAAAATAGTTTCAAAGAGGAAATTATCTCTACAAAATTTACTGTATAGAAAATGTCTACTTGAAAATTATCTTATATAAAAATTTGTGTAAAATCTTGTCTTAAACTTAAAATTTCCTCTAGAAACTAGTCCTATACAAAGAATTTTCTTAAAAAAACAAGTATTATTAAAAAAAAACTCATTTAGAAACTTTTCTTATACAAAAAAGATTTCCTCGAAATTGTCTAAAAGTTGAAATATGTATATTGGATTTTCATATACAGGAAATTTTGTACGAAAATATGTCTTAAATAGAAATATTTTCATTAGAGAATTGTCTTGTACAGAAAATTTTCGCTTGGAAAATGTCTTATAAAAGAATTCTTTACAGAACACAGACAATTTCTTTAGATTTAAAACTTATACATAAAAATTTTTATAGAAATTCGTACTTAACAGAAAATTTTTAATAAAAAATAGTCTTATACATAGTTTAATTTCCTGAAAATTTTTTTAACAAGAAACTTTCTTCTAAAACTAGTGCCTGTTTATCGATTAACTTCCTTTTAAAACAAAAACAAATTCAAAAATATTGTTTTTGTTTTACATGTAAGTTATTCGAGTCTTTGTTTGTTTTGTTGTATAGAAAATTGCCTTAAATCGAAAATATTCTCTAGAAAATGATCTTATATAGAAAAATTGTCTTATATCGAAAATATATTCTCTAGAAAATGATCTTATATAGAAAATTTTCTCTAGAAAATTGTCTTATATAGAAAATTTTCACTAGAAAATTATCTTATACAGAAAATTTTCACTATAGAAAATGTTCTCTAGAAAATTCTCTTGTATAGAAAATTTTCTCTAGAAAATTGTCATACATAGAAAATTTTCTATAGAAAATTCTCTCATATAGAAAATTTTCTATAGAAAATTGTCTCATATAGAAAATTTTCTCTAAAAAATAGTCTTATATAAAAAATTTTCTCGAAAAAATTGTCTTATATAGAAAATGTTCTCTAGAAAATTGTTTCATATAGAAAACTTTCTCTAGAAAATGGTCTTATATAGAAAATGTTCACTAGAAAATGTCTTATATAGAAAATTATCTCTAGAAAATTGTCCTATATATAAAATTTTCTCTAGAAAATTGACTTATATAGAAAATTTTCTCTAGAAAATTGTTTTGTATAGATAATGTTCCATAGAAAATTATTAGTATTGTGGTTATTTTATTGAACTATTTATGGTTTTTAATCCAAATTTTTTTTAATATTTTTAATTAGGCTTAAGTTCATTAAATTTAATTTTCATTAAATTATTTTTATGAAGAAAGGAATTTTACAACATGAAAATCAATTAAAATTTACTGATCATTTTTCATTCTTGACTCAATCTGGGCTCGAACCCAGGTGTTTACGGACAGGTTACCCTGACATGTTTCGATTGCAACCACTCAATCTCCTCAGAGGGCTTGCCGTTTAACACTCGCAGCCATCGACGACTGCTGACGTCATTAGTCAAACATCAATCCTTAAACCAAATTGTATTCAACCTTTGGTAGATTGAGTCAAGAATGAAAAATTATCAGTAAATTTTAATTGATTTTCATGTTGTAAAATTCCTTTCTTCATAAAAATAATTTAATGAAAATTAAATTTAATGAACTTAAGCCTAATTAAAAATATTAAAAAAAAAATTTGGATTAAAGTTCCATAGAACATTTTCTCTTGAAAACTGTCTCATATAGAAAATTTTCTCCAGAAAATTGTCTTATATAGAAAACTGTCTCATATAGAAAATTTTCTCTAGAAAATTATCTCATATAGAAAACTTTCTCTAGAAAATTGAAAATTTTCTTTAAGAATTTGTCTTGCTATGTATATAACAAAAAATTTTTTGTATTTAGCAATGCATTAACTTTAACTTTTCCCACTATATCTTATGTATGCTAAAGCGTAAAATTAGAAAATTCAATGTAATAAATGCATATCAAAATAATATTTGGATTTTTTCTTATTTTTATAATTAATTTTTATAATTATTTAAACAGCAAAATGTTGCCATATAAAAGTCTTATACATAGATTTTTCTTCTAAAAAGCATCTTATAAAGAAACTTTCTTTCAAAAAAAGTCTAAAGGCCTAACTATAATATGCATAGCCTTGCTTAACCTACTGTCAAAAATGAACAAAAAGTCTCTCAAATGTATTTAAAAAAACAAAAACAAAATAGCAAAACATTTGATTCCGTACGGAATGTGCGATTAGATTCGCACCTTGCTTAAGCAAATGCCAGTTTCATTAAACTTAGCGAAAAGTTTCCTTAAAGCTGGGATCACACGATTGCCGCAATGCACCAATTTTCACACTTTTTAATACACCAATCGTGTGACTGCACAACCAATTGGCTCATGTACCAATCGAGGACAATATTGTGCTTACTTTTACCAATCAAATGCAACCCTGGTGCGGCAATCGTGTGACTGTTTGCTATGCAACCGTGCGTCAATAAAAATAACAAAAATGCACCAATATTTATTGCCATCTTGTGCGGCAATCAAACAACACAATACGCGCCAATATTTGCCTTTTTTTTAAATAAATTTTACGTTTTTGTGTTTCCTTTAGCAAGTAATGAAGATAAATATGTTTTTATTTATTATGGTTTTAATTTTTGTTATTAACAAATATGTATGTACATATGTTCACAAACATACTATGTATGTAGCTGCTAAATGCGAATATTTTTATCAAAAATATTTAATAGAACTAAGTATTATTTCTTTTACAGATATTTGTCGTAGATATTTTTTAAAGAAAATGTTTGTTACCTTGCAAGCGAGAATAAAAAATTTGTTAAAGTAGCCGAGATTTCTCTTTAATAAACGATATCGGTAGTTCAAATAATAAATTTACAGAATTAAGTTACTGATATTTAAATAATATTATTTAAATTTTATTATTTTATAAAAATTTTCTATGCAAACGTTAACATTCGAAATATAAAATTAGTTCAAAAATTTTTGGAATTTCATAAATTTTATATTTTAAACAAAACTATTCAACAAAAAATTGTAGAGTACCTATGAACAAATTTTTCGTTTTTAATAAACAACCAACAAGAACTTCCAAACAAATAAAAAAGCTACCACAACAGCTGTTTTCGCAGTTGTCAAGTAATAACAATCGTGTGAATGTGCTGCGGCAATTATTGTACCCATTTCACTTTGTACCAACTAGCGGCAATTAAATTTGTATAAAACAGGGCAACCGTGTGATTTCAGAATATTTGATTGGTTCAATTTCTTTATTGTGCGTCAATAAAGCACAATCAAAATTGTGCCATATTGGTGCATTAGCGGCAATCGTGTGATCCCAGCTTAAGTTCAATATAGTTTGCCTCATATAATTAACATGTATTCGAACATTTGATTAAGCCAACTTAAGCACATTGCGGTTGGGCCTTAATACAGAAAATTATCTGTAAACAGTTGTTTTATACAGAAAATTATTTCTCTTAAAATTGACTTAAAGAGAGAATCTTCTATGCAAAATTACGTTATGCAATTAATTATCATTAGAAATGTGCCTTTTATAAAAATATTTTTAATAAATTGTCTTATACAAAAATGCTCTCTAGACAATTTGTTTATACAGAAAATACATATTTCTTTTAAATTTTTCTTATACAGAAAATTTTCTATAGGAATATTTCATTTGCGATAATTTTTTTGTTAAATGTACAATCAATGTTTCATAACCAATAGTCTTTCACCGAAATTTTTTTATATTTACCAATATTTTCTTTAACTTTTCCCACTGTGTCTTATGTATGCTAAAGCGTTGAATTGGAAAATTAAATGCAATGCATTCATACATATCTTAACAATATTTGGATTTTTTCTTATTTATTTTTATATAAAAAAAATTTCGTAAATATTTTATTTGAGGTACATCACACACACATTTTTCCATTAAACCATCTTGGGCCAAAGTTACCAAAAAGAAACACGCTTATTACGATTTTTAAGTATGGATGTGTATTCTGTTAATGGTGACCTTCTCAGTTCACTCACCTTTTTGTTTATGGAATAACAAATCCTACAAATGTCCCAAACAGATGTAAAACATGCGCAGACCTGCTTGCTACAAAAACGGTTATGAACATTTTTGTTGAATATTTTTTTTTTTTTTTTTTTGTTAATTTCAATCAATTCTTTTTATCATTAAACAAATAAAAAACTAAATTGAAGTGGTTACTTTTTTTTAATACTTTTTTGTTTCATTTTAAATCAAAATTTTGTTGTAGTTCTTGACATTTTAAATTTGCTAAAGCTCGAGATTTGTTACAGAATTAAAAGGAAATTTTTGATTCATTGTTCTTTTATATTGGAAAATGCTTTTCAATTTCACGTTTTTTTTTTATACAAATCCCTAAAATTTAGGTTTATTTTGAGTTTTAGGCCAGAAAGCGGTTTCTTAATACAAGAGTCTTGGGAAATTTAGAGCTTTATTTTGTCAACATTGTCTTTAATAAATTTTCAATATAAATTTTAAAAACGTCAATTCTTAAGTTCGTACAGCTAACACATTCATGGTACACAATTTCAATTGTGTATGTTTGTGTAAATGTTTTATTGTATATGTAAATCAAATTGTAAAGTTTTGCAAAACAAAGTCATTGATTATGTCGTTGAACTGTTTTTTTAGCACAATGACACACCATAATAATACAAAATACATGTATAAGAGTTTCAACACTTACTAATACAAATACAATTTTTTATGCAAAAAAAAAAAAAAAAAACAACAATGTCAATAAAACTAATTAATTATTACACTGTGATATTGGAAAATTTTATTTATAATTAAATTTTTTATTGTGCATTACATTAAGTTTTAGTTTCTTTGCTAAAATTTTTTAATTGTTGTGATATAAAAGACAGATTGAACTATTGAATGTTAGTGAATGTATTTACAAATTCAGGTTTTATATTTTAAAATCTTGTTAAGCAAAAATTTTTCTTTAACTAAAATTTAAAACAGCAAATTATCTTATACGTCACTATTCCTATAATACAAAGTCCTATACAGAAAATATGCTAAAGCAAATAGTTTCCAACAGATGAAAGTCTGTAAAGAAAATTATATCCATAAAATTGTCTTACACACAAAAAAAATTGATTTCAATTAAAAAATTTGTGATATTAATTCAAAGATTAATTAAATTTTTACTAGTAAACAAATAATTAGTATGTATTAAACGTTTCATTCACTTGATTTAACGTTTAATTTACTTGATTTAATGTTTGATCCACTTGATTAAATGTTTAATAAAAATTGATTTTATTATTGATTAATGTTCTAATTGGTGAAAAATTTTGGTCTTTTACAAAAACCTTGCTATACAAAATAATTTTTACACAAAAAATTTACTTATACAAAAAATGTTCTATAGAAAATAGTCTTATACAAAAATATTTCTATAGAAAAAAGTCTTATACAAATTTTTTAATGGAAAATAGTCTTATACAAAAAAATTCTACAGAAAATAGTCTTATACAAAAACTTTTCTATAGAAAAAAGTCTTATACAAAAATTTGTATGAAAAATAAATATATGCCAAAGATTTTTAATAGAAAACAATATAGAATATTAAAAAAAATTCGAGCCTCAACTCAGCCAATAATAAAAATAATCAACAAATTTTAATTAATTTCATGTTGTAAAATTCCTTCCTTTAGGAAAAATAATTTAATGAAAATTAACTGCCTATTTCACGAGACGCCGTGCAATAAAGCCATAGGAAATAAAGCCATATGACCTTATTTCTCAATGAATTGAGAAATAACGCCATATGGCTTTATTTCCATGTAAGGAGTGAAATAAAGCCATGCATGGCCTTATTTCCCATTTAAATTTTTTTCTTTTCATGTAATTGCAATTTATTTAAAAATTGTTTTGTTGGTTTTTCTTTCGGTGTTTATATAAAAAATATAAGGAAAACACTTTTGGACGCAAGGATTTTCTCCTCTATGGTATAACAAAGACCGGCTTCGCTAACTAAAGCTTCTCTGCATAGCCGGCCTTCGGCAGGGCGCAAGGATTTTCTACTCTATGATATAACAAAGGCCGGCTTCGCTAACTAAAGCTTCTCTGCATAGCCGGCCTTCGTCCGGGCGCAAGGATTGTCTCCTCTATGGTACAACAAAGACCGGCTTCGCTAACTAAAGCTTCTCTGCATAGCAGGCCTTCGGCCGGGAGCAAGGATTTTCTACTCTATGGTACAACAAAGACCGGCTTCGCTAACTAAAGCCGGACGCGCTCCCCCCCTTCCACCTACCGTACCATATTTTTTTCAACACTTGACAATGGCAACTCATTCTTTTGCCAATTTGTAACCATAACAATTACACTGTTATGGCGTTTTTTTTGCTAAACGATTATGGTGTTATTGCACTTGGGCGGTGGTAATAAAGCCATATGGCTTTATTTCTCAATTCATTGGGAAATAGGCAGTAAATTTCATGAACTCAAGCCTAACTAAATATCAAATTAAAAAAATTATATTTAAGAATATTTAAAAAATAGTTCAATTTAAGGATATTTTTTTTTATGAAAAAAGTTCACTTCAAAATGTTTTAGAAAAAGATTTCCTTTTTAGTGACAATTTTATACAGCGTATCTTATCGTTTTCTAACCAACTTCTTTTGTGCTTATTCTAGTTAAAATCTCACACTTTTTAACCTTCAAATATCTCCAAGTCATTTACATTTGAAACCAAAAGTTCTTTTTTTTTAGGCTCCATCTAAAACAAAAAAAAAAAAAAATACAACAACCAGCAACAACTAAAATATATTTTAAAATTGTGTTTTCAGTTTGTGCTGTGAAATAAAATTGTGCTCTACATGAAAATAATATAAAAAAAAAAACAACAAAATTTAGAACAAGGCAAAATGTTATTCAGATGGCTCCGTACATTGGCATTTTACTCTCGAACACATTTACATTTTCATATTTAAATATGTGTGAGTCTGTTAGTTAGTGTTAGTGTAAATGTAAATGTGCGGTGACATGGAAGGGCAGCTATGTATTTCTGCTTAAAGTTTACCTTTGTGTGTCAGCATGTGTTTATGTGGCATACGCGCGTTTTCAAAGGACTCGAAATACTTTTTACACACACACACACACACACGAACTCACACATTATTATATTGTTCAGATTTCTCTAGGTTTTAGTATTTTCATACAAATAACGTGTGCTCGTTGCTTTACTCTTGCTTCTTAATCCCCCTTGCGTTATGCAGCAAATACTATAGGATTTATCCTTGAAAAGTTTTTGGACTTTATGTTGCTGTTTCATTTATTAGCCAGCTCGTGTCATTGACATCTTTACAGTTCGTTTCACTTGGTATAAGAAGAGGAAAATAGAAATGAGAGAGAGAGAGAGTATAGGGTATAATAAATAGGAAAGTTAAATGCATATGTTATTGACAATAGTCTTATACAATATTGTAAAGAATATTTTTTGTATAAGACAATTTGCTGGAGAATTTAATGTATCCAGACACCTTTCTGATAAAAAATTTCTGTATAAGATAATTGTTTAGCGAAAATTTTTTATTTAAGACAAATTTTTTTAGAAAATTTTTTTTTATACGACAACTTTTATTAGAAAAATTCTTCTGTATAAAAAGCTTCTGCAAAGCAAAATTTGCTCGAGACAATTTTTTTAAAAGACAATTATCTAGAAAACATTGTCTGTACACTTATACACCTTTTTAGATAAAAATTTTTTGTATAAGACTATATTTTAACGGATGATTTTCTATATAAGTTTATTTTCTATAGAAATTTTACTGCATTCGGCTTCAAGATCATCGTGGTCTCTCCTTGTCCTTTCAAAAGCTTTTATTTGCTTAATATAATAACAGATAATTTGTTACTCTTTGCAAAAACAAGATTTTTTACAACTATTTTCTTACAAATTTAAAAAACTCTGTGCATAATATTTAAAACATATTGTATGTATAAAACGAATTTATTTAAAAATGTAGGACATCATACTTGTTTGCTGTAAACAATTCTCAAAAAGAGCTCTTAGCATCATGCTGTTTTAGTCTCATACCAGGGTTGCCGTTTGAAAAATTTTTTTCCGACCAAAATTGTCAGCAAAACCTACCAAAATCCTTTGAAACCGACCAAATTTTTGAAATATTTAAAAACAATTTTATCGTCATTAAAATGCAAAAGGGCCTTTCATAATTTTTAAAAAAAATTCAGTAGCGATACGACTGAGATTACAAAAACAGTTTTTCAAAAAAGTGTCAAACATGCGTAATGTTGTAACGATATTAACCAGAAAACCCCGTTGTTATAATCACAATAGCTGCCTTTTTATTAAGTTATCTCTCTTTTTCAAAATGAACATTGGCCCTTTTGCATTTTATATGACGATATGTATGTGTATGAATTTTTGATAAAAAGTATAATTTGTATTGGATAAAGCTATAAATCTACATATTATTTTTTTTTGTAATATGCAATTATATTAAAAACAAAAAGTAAGCCTATGATCACACCTATTAAATATTTAACGTCCTACACGTAACCCCTAGTTTTATTAAAAGTTTATTTGCTGGTAACGTTTAACTTTAACAATTGAACAATTCATTGATCGTATGCAACAACACATATAACAAAGGGACCAATAAAGAACCCAAGTGAGCTGTCTGTTGATAGCTGCCCATGGAACCTAATGCAATAGCACATATAGACCACTAGTAAAATATGAATCAAAATTTATTAACTTAAGTTTGTACAATTTAAAAAAAAGAATTAAACTTTATAAGACATAGACTGAGCTCCAATACAACCTAATACCTTGCAGAGAACGTAAAAATGTATCAAAGAGTTCAACAATGCATAGTTGCGTTATTGTATAACTTGCTCTGTTTTGGAACTCATCCATTCTTTCTGCAAGTTCTGCGGCTCTTATACCATTGCCTTTATACAACTATGTTTCAAAATACAGTATCAAAGCATCCCGCTGTTCTACGATTCTTACAACATCTTCCTTTAAGAAGTCCATCTTGTATAAGAAACACCTAATACAGAACAGAATTCCCGAAATTCTTTTATTTATGTTATTCTTTTAGGACTATGTGAAAAAACTTTAAATATTACCACAAAGAACCTTAATATTGTTTGCATTACTAAGGGCCATTATTACAACTTGGCGTTAGCTGCTATCCGACAGTTAACAGACGCTTTTTGACAGATAACACATTATTATCTGTCAATTTAATCTTAACTTTAGCTAACTTCAAGTTGTAATAATGGCCCTAAGTAAGATTAAGGTGCCTATTATGAACTTAATTCGATTTTCGACAGCAGTCGAATTAGCTGATCGAACGAATTTTCATTTGGTATTATGGCGCGCATTCGATAAAAATTTACTATTGTGATTTTATTAATTCACAGTAGTACATTTTCGATCAGCTGTCACTTAAAATAAAAAATTTTTGTTTACAAATTTAAAAAATAAAATTAAAGTTAAACGTGATTACGGCGAATTGTGGTTGTTTACAAATAATTTAGCTTCAGTGGGGTTTCATCCCATTTTTTTACATGCTGAACTTTGCTGCAAATCATTTGGTGAAAAAAGAATTTTGTTCCATAAGGAATATGAGCGGTTCCAATTGCTGTTAACGATGTTGGACTTGCATAAAATGAACAAAACAGATCAAGAATATTGCATTTGGTATACGAACACCAAAAAATTTCCAAATAGTTACATTTTCAACAAGTTTTTTACATTTATTTGCACAGTCGAAAGCAAATTTGTTTTCGTTGAAAAATTCGATGCACAACGAAACTTTCGACAGTGCTGCCAACTCATAATACCAAATTAAGATTCGATAGTCGATGTTCGATAGCCAGCGAAAATCGTTTATCGAATGTAACTCATAATAGGGGCCTAACTGCCTGTTCATCGTTCGATTAACTTACATTTAAAACGAAAACAAATTATACAATATTGTCTTTGTTTTACATGTAATTTAAGCGAACGAAGTCTACGTTTGACATCGATGAATAGGCTATAAGCTTACCAACAGTTCCAGTCATGGCGTGAGCGCCGTTTGTTGCTAATCCGATCAAATGTTGTATAGGAATATTGCTTGTTGATAAAAAGTTTTTTTATAAGAAGAAAAATTTAAACGGTATCTGACTTGGTATATCCATAGTTTCATCAACAATTAAAAAAAAAAAATGTTTGTGTTTGGTAAAAAAAGCTATGAGATTTGTAATTGTCTGCTATCCGTCCAATTTTCTAAAACCGACCAAAATTAGGTTTGACCTACCATCCGACCAAACCAAAAATATCCGACCACATTTGGTCGGAAAAGACCATGTTCGGCAACCCTGTCTCATACTAAAAAACACACGCGCTGCGACATGTTGGAAAGCGTTTACAAAAGCTTTTCGTTTAAAATAACAAGAATAAAGCTCGTTTTTTTTGCAAGGGGGTGGGAGTTTCGAATTCCTTTGGTTTGAACAAGCAACTGGTAAATTTTGTATATTTTCTAACAATTATTCTAACATGTTGTAAGCACATGCCAAACTGTTCAGCTAGCTGAACAATTTGTTTTTATTCCACATTCGTCAGGCGCCAACGACACAACGAACGGGTTCAAGCAAAAACATTCGTTTGCAAGCGATTGAAATATCTGTAAACAAGAGTAAAAAGTGTTCAATTGACTAATAGAGAATAGATAAGGCGGCAAGTTTGCAAATTTGTTCAAATAAATTTGAGTGTCATATTAAGTCAGCAATTAATATTTAAATCATAGTATTTTTAAAAAGTTCTGTGTAACTAAATAAAAATATTTAAGTCAAATTAAAGCCATAAAAACTGCTTTTTAAGGCAAAAAGAAACAAAATACTAAAAGTACCAAACTGAAATAAGAAAAAAGTGAAATCTATTAAATTTGTTTCAAAAGATTTAAATAAAAGAAAACTTAAATAAAGCAAATTGTTCAAAACAGGGGAAACATTTTTAAGAAACTAAAATATGCAAAAAAAACCCTTTAGTACAATTTAAAAAGGTACCAAAAACCGTGTAAAACGAAAATTTCAAAATACATAATTTGAAAAAAAAAAGTTCTAAAAAAACGTAACATGAGCAATTTTAAGGCAAGTAATAAAATTATTGAAAAAAAAAATAACAAAAGAGAAAAACTCTAGAAGAAAAAGGGGAAAACAAAAAAACGTACTTTTAAAGTGAATTTAAAAAGTAAATTTTTAAAATAAACATTAAAAACTTAAAGAAATATCGAAAAAGGTAAAAATACGAGAAGAGCAACGATATTTATCAAAACACCTAAAATAATCTTGTACAACCAATTTTTCTCCAAAGGTACCAACATTTTTCCAAAAGAACCAAAACGTTAAATACGTATTTAAAAAAACAAAACCTTTTAAAAATTTAACA
The DNA here is from genome assembly GCA_930367215.1 of Pollenia angustigena. NCBI lineage: Eukaryota > Metazoa > Arthropoda > Insecta > Diptera > Polleniidae > Pollenia > Pollenia angustigena. The sequence goes on from OV884058.1 coordinate 11,872,047, forward strand.
GGACTTGTAAAAATAAAAGTTTCTTAAAAAAGTACATTTTTGTAAATAAGCAGTAAAAGTTCAAAAACCGAAATACAAGCCATACTAAATTAAATTTAAAAAAGTGTCAAAAAGCACAATTTTGAAGAAAGTACCAAAAAGTACTTTTTTGCAAAAACGCAATTTAAACCAGCACCTTTTTCAAAAATGAAAGCCGAAAGTGAAAAACCATTGCAAAATAAAATAAAAAATTAACTTAAAACCAAAAATTCAAAAGTAACAAAAAGTACCACTTTAAAAAAGTACTATCTTTGCAAAAAAAAAAAAAAACTTCAACAAAGTGAAAAAGTTTATTTAAGGAAATCTTTAAGGAAGTAAATTGATTTAAAAAAATTATCGAACTTATAAAAAGTACCATTAAAAAAGCATAAATTTTAAAATGTTCTAAAATTAGAAAAAATCTCAAAAAAGTACTATTTCGTATAATAGCAAATAGTTAAATATTTAAAAGTAGAATACAAAAAGTAAGAAAAAAAGACTAAAAAATTGAATTATTTTCAAAAAGTCCCACAGAGCAAAAGAACGAACATCTTGGCAAAACAAATTTTTCTTAATAAAATAAAAATAAATAGACCAAAAACCATCTAAAGTTTAAAAAACAAAACCACAATCATTATCTTATTAAAAAAATAGGAAAATTAAACTTAAGTACTAAAAAAAACTTTTAAAATATATTAAATACAAATAAATCAAAACATAAAAAATTAAAAATCTTAAAAGTACTTTTTACAAAAAAATTGTACCATTTTTAAAAAAAGTAAAAAAAAACAAAAACAAAATTAAACAATAAAGGCCCTATTAAAAAAAAAACAATTTTTTATAAACTTTAAAAAAAGTACTAAACAATTTTAAAAGTTATAAAGTATAAAAATCGTTCAAAAAGTAACATTTTCATACAAAAATAAAAAAGGTAAAAAATTGTGCAAAAAAACAACTTTTCTGAAAATATCAAAAAAAGAAAAAAAAAAAAAAAAAATCTAAAACGCTTCAAAATCTGAAATTTGTAAAAAATTGCTCTTTTTTTTAAAGAAACAAAATTTGAAAAAAGTACTTAGTACCAAAAAGGGCAAAAATTGCCAAAACAAAAAATCAAAAAAAAAGCTGTATAATATACATATAAAGACTTGCTTTTTTACAAAGGAAAAATTAACTTAACTTGTTGAAATTGGCCATTAAAACCTTAAAAGACCGAAATTAAATGAATTAATTTTATAGAAATTTTTCAGAATAGCGATTTTAAAAAAATATTTAACTTAAAATTTGAATTTTATTTAAAAGCATTCAAAATAAAACAAATTCACTAGTTGTGAAATAATAAAGATAAAAAATTTTTAAAAAGCAAATAAAATAAAAAAAAACTATAGGAAAATCCTTAAAAACAGTGATTTTTCTCAAAAGTGCCAAATCTTAACAAATTTTCTCTTTACTAAGAAAGTAAAAAATTTTCCAAAAAGCGTAAAAAACTTAATTAGAACATTATAAAATTTAAAAAAAAGGACTTTTATCAAATAAAAAATTATTGACATTGTGTAAATAAAAACAAAAAAAAATCACAGAAATTGTGAAAGGACTAACATTAAAAAAAGTACCAACTAACAAAAATAGCTTTAAGCTGCATAAAATAAAGCTTGTATACGTCGAAAAACTATATTTATAAAAAAATTTAGTTAAAGCTCTTGTTAAAGCATTGGAAGCTTTTGTTGAAAAACTTATTTCCTTGAAAAAAAGCTTTGTGAAATCCCCGTTTTTTGCCGCCCTGAAAATTTGAAAAATGAATTTTCCTCATATGTCGTTTAACTCATGAAAATGCATAAAGACCTGATAAAAAATAAAACTCGTAAAAAACTGGTTTTAGTCAAACGGAAACATTGTTGTTATTTGTGATATTTAACAAAAATTATAGTTAATTCATATATACATAAAATATAATTTAATTTAAATCAAATTAGCAAACAAATTAAAAAAAATCGAAACTTCTCAGTGTAATTCTATACAAAAAAAGGTGCCATACTAAAATAATCTAAAAACGAAAACTTAAATATTTAACAAATAGGTTTAAAAGATTTTAGAAAAAAGCCCAAAAAGTTTTAAATAAAATTTTAAATATCCAACGAAAGTTCAAATTCTTAGAAAAGTCTAAGTAAAAGTGTTAGTTTGAAAAAAGCTTAAGAGACTTTAAAAAACTTTTACTTTGTTTAATTGCTGCACAAAAATTTCCTCAAAAAGCTCAGAAAAAAGACGACTAGTCACAATGACAGTCGGCTCTCGGGAAGATCTCTTTGCAAATGCAAAGCCTATAGATGATACCGAACGTTTGATAGGACGGGTTCTAGCGGGTGAGTGACATTTAAGAGAAGGTTTTATAAGGATTTTTTTTTTGGAAATTTATTTATATTTTTCTGAGTTATTACTTCCTAAAAAAAAAACAGTTGCAAAGCTTTTCAAAAGCTTTATTTTTATAGAAAAACTTTAAAAGCTTTTGTATAGATTTGATAAATATCCTTAAAAAATTTTGTATTTATTTTATAACGAAAATAAACTGTTACCCTTTTTAGTAAAAAATTATCAAATCTATATCCTCGGTGATAGTTTAATACAAAAAGTAAAAAAAATGTTACAGTTTCAGATGCCGATGTAGCTTTAGAAAATCATACAAAAATCGGTTCCATTTTTGCCCTTTTTCGAAAATATAGCCTTAAGAAATTTTGCTATAACATTCTATCTTGGTCATAGAACGTTACACATGCTTGTTTCACGTTTGTTATATTCCCCCCTTTGTTTACAGAACAACTCACAATTATAAGACACTAGCACTAGGTTTCTTTTTGCGTTTTGGAAGTCAGCCAAAATCTTTAAGTAAAAGCTCTTTATGTTTTAATTATTTCCCTTTGAATAAATAATGGCTTTAAGCTGTAAAATTATAAGTTTGAATTAAAAGCAATCGGTTTTAACAAAAGTAAAGATATTCTAAGCTTTTTAACCAAACATTTTAAACAGAAATTTTTTTAAAATGTTGGTAAATATAGGGAAAACTTAAATCTTTTCATAAAAAGATTTATTTGAACTAGTGTTCGCCTAATGGTCAAAATTCGACCATAATTTTTTTTCTAAATATGAAGAAAACATAATTCATCTAAGTACATATGTATGAATTTATTTATTTGTTTCGAGCATTTATTTTAATTATAAAAAAGAGTAATTTTTGGGGATTCAGTATTTCGGTTATAACTCAGCCATTTTTTAACCGATTTGGCAGATTTATATACCGACGTGTTGAAGAAGAAATTTACCATTTACTTTGGTTATAAAGCTTGGACTCGGGGAGATCTATGGTTCCCGAAAGTGGGTATTTAAAAAAAAATAATTTAATTTTAGTCATAACTTTTTTGTATCTGAACCGATTTTCCCGAGAATATGTTCTACTAAAAATTTCCGATATTTTGATATATAAGTCATATCCATAGGACATATGGCAGCCCTAATATTTAGGTTTTTATACAATTTTTAATTTTTTTTGTACGGGAGGTACCACGCCCACTTCTCCAATCCCGCCCACATTTTGTAGGATGGTGTGTTTTGGCAACCTAAATGTGTGTACCCAATTTGGAAACTTTGGCTTTTGCCGTTCTCAAGATATACGGAAATAAAAAAAATACAACAGAAACAAGGGATTTTTGGAAAAATTTAGAGGTAGTCGTGGTTTTTTGCTCATATCTCCGTCATTTTTGGACCGATCTGGCTGAATTTCAATAGCAAACTTAAACGGAGTATATGTGACATAAATATACATCAACCTAGTCCACATCATTTCTGGGGTTTTCGGAAAACCCATTTCAACATACACACGGACAGACGGTCAGACGGACAACCGGATTTGAACTTCGCTTTTCATAAGGACCCAGAATATATATACTTTATAGGGTGTAGGATCAATATTGTGGAACATACAAACGGAATGACAAAGTTATACATATATACCCTCTTACCTTCGGTGAAGGGTATAAAAAGTATCAAAAAGTCTCCTTTATATATTGTCGTCCACTACCAGATGTTGAACGAAAAAGTACCAAAAGTACCATGTTAGGGGACATGTTCTTATTCAAACAGTTTAATGTATAACTTTATCTTTATAGGTCGAATATTAACGAAAATTCAAAATTTTCCAGATGAAAAACAAAAAATACCAGCATTTTATATCTTATAGGTTATCACTCACTCAGGATTCTACACCTATAATATTATGTTTCTAAGTTCTATATTATAGAAAATTTAAAAATTATCACATGAAGCACAGAAAAGTAAAAAAAAAAGTTTAGTTTCCCATATTTCCCCTTTTTTCCCCCCATACAGGTTCGGTTGACAAACAAAGGAAGAAAGCGTTCTTAACTGTTTTGCCTGGTCTGATTTATATAGTCGAAATATTCGAAAACCGTTTTCTGAAAATTGTCGAATGATCGATCTCCCTAATTTTTTATTATTTGATGATTGAACATAAATTTTTATTTATTTATTTTGCATTTGTGTTAGTAAAAATTTTGAACGCTTATAACTCTGAAATTATTGAACAGATTTAAATAAAATATACATTGTGCACTTCTTTGAGTAAATACCTCTTAAATGGTGTATATTTTGTTCAAATCGGTGGACATACAGAGGAGGAAAGTGTTCTTAACTGCTTTGCCTTAGCCGATTTATATATAGATTGTACAATAACAAATAATTTATTAAAAGACTTACCCCCTTATGCAAAAAAAAATTAAAGCTCACATCAGTTAACCAAGATATTAAGGCCCATTTTCACAACTTGCCGATAGCTAAAGGTAGGATTAAATAAAAAGTGTTCCATTTTTACAACTTTACTTTAACCTATCAGGTAGGATGAACCTTTATTTACTTTATCGCTCACTTTAGGTTTAAGTACACACTTAAACACTTTTTATAAGGTCGGTTAAAGTCAACTTTTAGCTATTGGTAAGTTGTGAAAACGGGCCTAAGCCCAGCAAAAGTGGGGTTTGAATTTTGTTTAAAATATCGAGAAAAACTAATCAAAATTAAACATAATAGCAACATTTTTAATGACAGTAGAAAAAAAAACTCTAAGAATAGAATTCATGTCTTCTTTTCTACACCTCTCTTTATACTCTACCAAATTCGTCTTAAAATAAAAAAGTCTTAAAAAATTTCTTAAAAATCATTGTATAAATGCTTCCTTTGAAAATTTATATAAGAAAAAAGTTTTATTAGTATATATTAAAATATATATAAAATATGTATATATTTTATTTTTTTAAAGGGTTTTTGAATTTTGAAAACATTTTCACAAATTTTTTTGATATTTTTAAATCTTTTAAGGAAATTATTTTTTTTTAAATTTGCGTTAAAGTTTGATTAAATTCCGGCACGCGCCATTTTGCTTTGTTTCTTTTCTTTTTTTTAATTTTATTATTAAGTTAAAAAATAAACAATTAATAACAAAGTTCCACTTAGATGTCGAACATGTTTGACATACATAATTTAATAATTGCCAGCATACAAGAACAAAACATAAACATTTCAATACATACATACAAACCAAACAAACTAAAATGAAAATGAAATTATCAAAAAATATAACACATACGCACTCTTACTCTCATTAAAACTCATATAATTTCACTCTCGTTCACACTCGTTGTCATATCAGAGATTTTGCATTTCATTTATTTTCTTATAAAAGTTCGTTTTCGGCTTCAAATTTATTTCATTTTTCCTTTGCAATATAGAATAACATCACAATTTATAAACGAGTATTCACTCTCCCGCACACACACACACACTCCAAAGTTCAATGACCGAGAATATCCATGGCCTAGTTTGTTGCAAAAATTGTGTATTAATAATACAACATAAAGTTTATACAATAATATAAACACAAGTTAATATTATACTCTTCTCCCCCTTCCTTTCTTTCCGCTCCTTTTTGATTAAAACGGTTTGCCACACGCATTTCTAGAAATACAGTCATTTCGTTACCACAATTTGTGTAAACAAATGAGCGTATGGAGCATTAGGGAGGAGAGAAGTTCTTTGTTTTATAAAACTACGAAAACAAACAATTTTGATAAGTTTTTAACGAAAAATCTTCGTAAAATTCGTTGTTTAGGGTTCTCGTACATAAGTAAAAATAAACGAAGATGTAAGAAAAGACTAACGAAAAGTCTTCGTTTTAATGTTGTTATTGCTGTTAGTGGCTTTAAGGAGGCGTATGGGGTTTGTGCTTGCTTTTCTTAGTAGGGTTAGAGTCTCAATGTTTTTTTTTTTAAGTTAATAATGTTTAACCCTTGTAAATCACAGATTTTACTAAATTTGGTATCAAACGAAAGCTTATTGAAAGAGCTTTACAATTAAATTTAAAAAAATCAGAAATAAATTAGAAAATGTTAAAAAAAAAAAATATTAAAAAAAGTAAAAAGTTTAAAATAAGCAAAAAATATTTTTAACTAATAATTTGTTTATAACTTAAAGTATTTAAAATTATCTGTTGAAAGAATTTATAATTTAGTTTGCATAAACAGTATAAACAGTATTTTTGATTAATGGTGTTTTCTTTTCTGACAATAATGTTCCATATATGCTACCATTCGTGCAGTTTTTTGTTCCAAATAATAGCAAAAATGTGAGAAGTTGTCGTTTTCCTTTCTAAACATGTTGCAACACTAAATGGCAAATTTGTTTCATTTCTTACCCGACGTTATAACTGAGTGTGAGATAATACCCTTTTTTGCATCTGCGTAAAGTACTTTTTTATGCAAGCAAGTATTTTTTTTCTTGTGTTTGCGGCAGGGCTGTGGAGTCGTCAAGCAATAGTTATAACTCCGACTCCGACTCCTTTTGCTGTAATTTTTTAAGTACGACTCCAACTCCGACTCCTACTCTAACCTATCATTATTTATGAGACTAGTTCTTATTTGACTTTAAACTCTTTTAATTTGTTTTTTAATTCAGTACCTTTTAAATGGTTAAATATAGCAAGAAAATTATTCTGTAAAACTTTCAAATCGATATTTTAATTCTAACGCATTGAGCTTTAACATATGAGGAGGAAAGCTCGAAAAACATATAGCGCCCGATTAAATAGACCAACTGAGCTCTACTTTTTTGATTCTACAGTGTTTTGTCATTCTTGACTAATAACTCAACAGTTGAACATTTTAAGCCAACTGTAATATAGAAAAATAATGGATTTAATTTTGGAACCACCGAGTTTTGTTACGAACTTTCGAAAGATATGAGTTTTGATTCAAACCGTATGCGATCATTAAAATTTATTATATTTTAAAAGTTATATTTATTTATTAAATATATGCAAACAGTGCTAAAAATGTAACAGTAGTTGTGTAGGGAAGAGATAAACTACACCAATTCACATCTGTTGGAATTTATAGATGTGTGAATTTCCATAAGTTCTATCTAATGCAGCTTTCGAGATAGAAAAGTTGAAAACAATGCCAAGTTCAATTTGCTAAGACGTTAAGGGCACCAAGTGTACTAAGTATTGTTTACCACAGAATTTGTAGAGACAAAGAACATCATACGTTCTTTTTTGTAAACTGTGAAGTGAGGTTTTTTGTTTTTAATATACATAAATTCAAACACTGCCGTTTTGGTCTTGTTTTATTTATTAAGTCAAATATTTAGACCAACTTTTTTAATCATTCTCAGGAAAATTAAATATATTTTTATTAAAACATGCAGATGCGCCTTCAGTTGTTACTTCTACAATTTTTATAACACATTTTGAAGAGAAACGTACCGTAAAAAGTTATTTTATTTCTGGGAAATAGCACACCTTTTGTTGTTGGACTTGGTGCTGTTTGTCTCAAGTTAACGAACCTTTTATGATATAATTTTTTAGGGTTATAATTGACATAAAAAAAAAAAAAAATGTAAGGATCATTAAAATATTCGGACAAAGGCAAATTTTTAATACAGAAATAGCATAATTTGCGATTTTCAACGTGTTTCAAAATGTGGCTTGCAGAGTTAAAAAAATATGAATTTTTAAACAACTAAATTGAAATCGTTTTCTTCAGTAGTTCAATATTATTATTGTCAAAGACCGAAATTTGAAATTGCAAGTCTTTATTATCTCTCCAATTTTTCCTAAATTGAGTAGATAAAAGAATTCTGAAATCATTTTTCGGGTTTACCCCCAGATTGATGGGAATTATATTTAGAACAATGTCATGTATTTTTCCGAGCTCCTTTTCCTTTTTTTCTATTATAGTTCACCTTGAAGGTTAGAACTTAAAATTTAGTTTACTTAATGCTTTCACCACAGGAGCTACAGCAGATTTCAAGTCATATATCGGAACATGGCTACAAAAATATTTGTTAATATACGATAAATAAAAAACAACAAATTTTTAACTTCCTTAATTCGGCTCTATTTCATTAGGGATATCTTGGCGAAATTCAAACAGTGAACCAGCGAGTTTTGTTACAGAAATTTTAGGTCACATAAAAACATAGAAAAGGACATGCTTCGATACAATCTATATATTTCTCATAAATAGCTAAAAGAACTCTCAAAATAAGATGTTATCTCAATTTTTCTAACTCCCCTACTCATATGAAAAGTATACTGGTCATTATCTTCTCACTTCACAAATTCAAAAAGTAGACCCTCATTGTCAATTCCACCAATTTATTTAAATATCAATTTATGTTTAAAAATCGTTTTTTTTTTATGCGGAATAAAAATAAAATTATATGAAAAATTATATTTAAATATGAATTGATATTTTAAAAGAATTGCTGAAATTGGTCATTAAAATTTTTTTATTTTGAAAAATATTAGAAAAAATTTTAATGCCAAAAAGTCGGAGTCGGAGTCATTAGTGTTTGTGGGTACTTCGACTCCGACTCCGACTCCGGTACAAAAACCTCAACTCCGACTCCGACTCCACAGCCCTGGTTTGCGGACAATTTGCGTTATATTGTGATTTTTAGTTATATTGGGATGGATATAAAAACTTTTTGTTTTTCGTTTGTTTTACTTTAACTATATTTTTTGTCGCAAAATTTTTAACGACGGCTGACATTAATTATTGAAAATCAGTGCTGCTAACGCTTATTGGAATTGTAAGAAAATTTAATGTTGAAAATTGCTACAAGCGTGGTGAATATCGCTTTTAGTACAAACTTTGCATTCAATATTTAACACGCTAAATACACATTAGTGTTGATGGAAAAAGTAGCTATTATTTTGTTCCATTGTAATTAAGAAAAATGTATCACTTTGTAAGGGTTCGTGTAACCTAATAAATATATTACACAACTATAATGCAACATTATTTTTTAGAAAAAAAAACACCATAAGGAATTTTAAACAATTTTTAAATTTATAATTTGCTTCATTTGTTTTAAAATTTTTTATATAAAAAAAAAAAAATTATAATATCAAACGATGTTAGTTGAAAATAAAACAAAAAGTTTTCAGAGAATTATCGTAATATTTTTTATTTCGTTAGAAGAAGGATCTTTGGCAATAATGTGTGAAACAAAATATCGGCCAAATGCTCGCCACGGCTTCGGTGGCCAACCTCAATCCAATGGTTCATATTTTCAACAACTCTGAGACATAATTGAGCTTCAATTTCGTTAATATGCCTAATTATCTTCTCATCCATTAGCTCAATAATTGTTCTTAGCTTAATGACGTACACTTAGGTCCGTTTTCACAACTTACCGATAGCTAAAGGTAGGATTTTATCGACCGTATAAAAAGTGTTACATTATTACAAATTTACTTTAACTTACCAGATAGGATGAACCTTAATTTACTTTATCGCTCACTTTAGGTTAAAGTAAAGTTTTAATAATGGAACACTTTTTCCCGTGAAAACGGGCCTTATTCTTTTAAATATCCCCACAGAAAGAAGTCCAACGGTGTCAAATCAAATGATCGTGGCGGCCAATTAATATCGCCACGACGTGAGATAACAAGGCCATTGAATTTCTCACGCAAAAGAGCCATAGTTTCGTTGGCTGTATGGCAAGTGGCACCATCCTGTTGGAACCACATATCGTCCAGGTCCATATCCTTAATTTAAATGGTCACAAGAAGTCCGTTATCATCTCGCAGTGACGAACACCATTCACGGTAACTGCTTATTCGACTTCATTTTCAAAGAAGTACGGTCCGATGACGCCGTCAGCATGCACAGGTGTTTTCACATTTCCTAGAGACCCGGTTTGCTTAAATTTGCTTACAACTCTTCCGATTGCGGACACATTTGGCCGATTAAGTTGACAAAAAAAATTTCGTAAAAGGCTTCAAGAATCTTAACCCGCTGATCAATTGTGTACCTCTCCATGGTTGAATTTGTCAAACACCATTTTCTCATTAGGCGATTATCTTTTTTCCCAACGAAAAACTGCACATTAAATGAATTTGGTTTTCCCAATGTCTCATTTGCTTCGATTTTATCGCAAAGCTAACCGGCACTCATCTGCCAATTATTTATTTTCCTTTTATTTGCCGTACAGATAAATTCAATCAGCTGACTCCCAACTTTTACATGTATTTTGAGTGGCGTTGCCAGCTGAAAACAATATTTTTGTCGGTATATTGAGAAACCCAAAATCGTTAACGGACAGTTTATTGGTCCAATAAATTTATGTTGACATTAAGTAACAGGCAATTTGTCGATACATTGAGAAAATGGCCATAAAACAAAGAAACTTCAAATTAAGTTGGGAAAAAAACTTGATATTAAGGTATGACTCACAATTAACATCGTGCATTATGGATGGACCAGCCTTGAAAATGATAATTGAAAAAGTTCTAAATCCAAAATTTCCCTTTAGAGGAAATTTTTATAAAATTGTTTTTAGTTCGATGCCCACGCCGAAGTTCAGCTAAAATTCGAAGAAGAAGCCAATTAATGTGTGGGACGCTTTTGTATTGAAATTTCTTTATTTTGGAAATGTCAAAAAAAGTCTAAAAAATTTACAAAAATTAAAAATTTTTTAACGGATTTTTCTTTCGTAGGGAGGGTTTGCTTTTAAAGTTCGTATAATATTTTTAAAACAATAAATAGTTATAAAAATTTAAACTAAAGGGGTATTTCTGTTTTCTAGGAAATTGTGTCTAAATTTTGAACAAAAATTTAATCATAATTAATGAGATTTTGTTTGTCGTGCTTTATTCCTAATTTTTATTCTCGATAAAACTACTGAAATTTCGCATTTCACTGGTTGCTAAGGCCAGATCATCAGGAAACATTCTTCCAAACAATTTTATAAAAGCAAACAAAACTGCAGAGTAAATGAGAATTGTAAGCACTCAAAAAGTCCAACGCAACGACATCAAAGCTTAAACAATTAACCACGACAAACAAAATTAATTAAAGATTTTGTATTCCCAAAAATTACTTTGATAATAAATTTAATCATATTTTTCCCTCACCCCGTTTATTAAAATTGTTCATTTCTTTTATTTCTTAAAATATGTATTTAAAAAAAATTTTTGTTAAAAAAAAATGGTACACTAAAACCGATACATATAAAATGATTGCTTTGTTTTCTAATCAATATGTCAAATTTAACTCATCCGGTTTATTACGATTGTTTAACATGTTTTTGTTTGTTATTTCCGGTGAATCGGTATTTTCTTGCCATAGAAATTTCTTTATAACTCTCAGAATTAACCTTAAAAAACCAATATTTATCTTATAAAAATTCTTATCTTTGCATAATGCTCTATTTTCACTCACGCGTTTACCTAGTTATTGTATTTATTAATCTAAAAAAAAAAAAAAAATATCCCAACACCTTCACCCAAATATAAACCCACACACTCAGTTAAACAGAAGTTTGTTTATCTTTTTCGCCTACTCTTTTTACCCTCTCTCGTCGGACTATCTCCCTAACTGTATATACATACATACACTCTTTCGTAAACAACACCCTCTTCGACCCACTTTCGTTTTGTTTTCATTACTCTCTTTCTTTATATATTTTTTATGTATATCCTGCACACTCACATGCCAGGGAAGCACAAGTCGGTACAATTGTACAATTTTTGGTACAATCGAGTTTTAAAAAGTATAATGGTACATACACCAAAGGCATATTCGAAACAATTTATAAATCTCCAAGTTTATAATTTTTTTTTTTTTTCATTTTAGTTGGCAACTTAAACTTCTTATCGTTATTAAAAGCGTTTAAAAATTTAAGTATTCGTAGTAAAAATTATTTAAACGAATTAATGTTAAAATATCTATTAAGAGTTGTTCGTGGCATATTATCAATTTTATATTCAACTGATAATGTAGAAAAAGGATTCTAAATCATATAAATATATTATGTCAAAATATTATATAAACTAAAGAAAGAAATAGGCTGTATGTATCTACAGTTTCGAACATGATACAAAAAAATGATTTGATACATGCTACAAGGTCCTTTTGCCATCATTGTTTTGCACAAATATATAATTGATATCAATTATTAAACGTGTTGTACCTTTTAAATATTAAACAAATTTATAAAATCCATAAAAATTTATAGTTTAGTTTTGTATGTTCTCTTAACGTACAAGTCAAAGCGAATTCATGTTAATGGTGGTGGCGACCCTACAACAAGTACAACACCAAAAACACAACATTATATTTTAATTGCTGCTTTCGTTGGTCGATATGCCAAAAACACAAGCAACTTTTGACATTGATCTCTCTAAAGGCCAAAATACATTGATCAAAATACTCATCAAGCATTGTGGTAGTATTAGTGAAAATGTGTTTGTATGTGTCACACCGACGATGCTGGATGGAAAATCAAAAAATTTAGATATGACGGCGAATATTACGTCAAGCACACGTACACGATGAATTCGCCTTTAAGGCCCAAATACACTTGTCAAATGCTTGTCCAGCCGGCGAATTCATCGTGTACGTGTGCATGACGAAATATTCGCCGTCATATCTAAATTTTTTGATTTTCCATCCAGCATCGTCGGTGTGACACATACAAACACATTTTCACTAATACTACCACAATGCTTGATGAGTATTTTGATCAATGTATTTGGACCTTAAGTAAGAAAAAAGGTAGCACACAAGGCGAATTTAAAAAGGTAAGTTCATTTCGTCAGCCGTTCACCAGGTGTCTCCACGCGAATTGAAAATACAATTCATAAAACGTCAAAAAATACGTTTGTTTATGTTATGCGCCATAATGCATGAATAAATTTCTGAGATAAATTTGATTTAAAAGTGTGAAAAATATTTTTATAATAAAACAAATATAAATATTAAAGTGAAACTATTAATTATTATTATTATTATTAAAATTAAAATTTTGATTTTGTATAAAAATGCGTTGGTGTTCAGTTTGCTGTGTTTGACAACAAGCAATTAAATTGCAAAAACAAAATACATATCGTCAGCTCAGAATTGGTTTGGCGCATTTTATGGTTAAATTACCATGATATGCGCAAAACCAATTCTGAACTGACGATATGGCTGTTTGTAGTTGTAGAGTCGCAGTTACCTTTTTAAATTCGACATGGTAGCACAGCTGTGCTTTCAACGCCACCTGAAAAATTAATTCGCTTTGGTACAAGTGAATTTGTTTGTCTAGGATATTTTGTTAATATTATTAAAAAGAAAGTAAATTTAACAAAATTTTTTTTAGTACAATTGGGGCCCGAAAAGTACAAATTTTTTTAACATGTTGGTACAATTTTGAATTACTCATTTTGCATCCCTGTCACTAACACACACATAGCACGTTCTAAGAGAGCAGAGAAAAAACTTCAACGGCTTTGGCCTTGGAAATGCTTTTACCAGCCAGTAGCGTTCATTGACCCAACTAGTTTCATAGAAAAACCGTATATACAAACACTTGAATATACAAAGTGTTACACATACATTTGTATGCTGCTGTGTTATCTGTTACGAATACATACAAACATGTTCCTTATCAAATTAAAAATGATTACCCCAACTACAAAGTGAAATACATTGTATTTTCTATAAGCATGAGTAATATTAATCGTTATTTGTCGGTATACAACAACAAGAAACACAAATTGACAATAACAAGAGAATTTTATTAAGAATTTAAAAAAAAAAACATAACTTGTGCTAATATCGTTTTGTATGCTTGTGACCCAATAAGAAAATATACCCGTAAATACACTTTCAAATTTAAAACACCCAGTAGTTCGAAAAGTGACAAGGTAGGATGTCAAATCCCTTGGCTTACCGGGTAAAGTAAGCTTATTTGCTGTGTAAAGAAAAGGCACTTTAGATTTCCACTAAACAGGTTTTTCAGATTTTTTTTATAACAAATTGCCTTGCAATTCATTGCAACATAAAGCCTTTTTTTCTAAGGGAGGTACATAAGTAGAAATCTACTAAAAACTTTTTTGGAATGAAGAAATTAATCTACTTTCATAACGAGTCCTTACCACAAAAATAGCTTAGCGACATCATTTTCATTTATCTTTTTTTTAATAAATAACTTTTTTGGCAACACTTACATCATCACCGTTATGATTTTATAGCAAAAACAAATTTAGCTTAAGCGCCAACCTTCATAGAAAATTTTTATGAAATATACAGGCCTGTCACACAAATCAAATTCCGGTCGAAAGTGATTTCGTTTTATGTGCTGCTAGATACGCAATCACTTGCACTTTCGATCAGAATTGATTTCTGTGACAGGCCCGATAATAAAAAAACCTTCTCCTTTAAATTGTGTTTTTGTCGCTTAAGCTTTTTTTTTGTGGTAAGGGATCGATATATCAACCAGACAGTAAACTTGCTTATTTAATATATGAAAAGTAAATTTCTTGAATTATTTACTCTTTGAATTGAAGAAATTTCCAAATAACTTAACTATAGATTACAGGGGAATGAGAAACTTAGGCCCTGAATTTGTAAAACGCAACGCAATCCCAAAAATAACATTGAAAGCAAAAACAATGTCAAAAATTTTTCAAAATTTTGTTGTTGCTTTCTACAAAAATACATATTGCGTTTAAAAATTATCAACGCCACAAGATATGCAGCGTTTAAAATTTAAAAATTTAATATTCATTTCTATAGAAAACAACAACAAAATTATGAAATATTTTCGATTTTGTTTTTGCTTTCAATATAATTTTTGCCGTTGCTTTTGCGTTTTACAAATTTAGGGCCTAAGTCATCATGATACCTGTAACTACACTAACCTTTTATACCCACACCACATATTGGAGAGGATATTATGTATTTGTGCCTTTTAATAAACCGATCGAATATCGGAACCACTTTTTCAATTAACCTAACGATGTCCGTCCGTCCGACCGTTTGGCAGGCTGTTCATATAAACTTTGTGCGCAAAGTACGGGTCCACATTTTGGAGATAATTTAATGAATTTTGGTTTATAGGTTCTAATTGTTGAAGAATATGAGAATCTATCGATAAGTTTACATAGCCCCCATACAAACTTTTTTCCGGAATAGAGATCTTTGTGGCCATAAACAATATTATCATGTTGGTATTTGAATTAAATTTTGTCCAAAGTTATTTTACTGCAATCTCAATCATCTTACCAAATTTAATTGAAATCAATTTATTCACGTGACCATTGAGATGAAAATGAGCCTCATCGCTCATTGTTCTATATGGTCTTTGTGTCCGAATAATCGAATGCTGACTATCAAAAAAAAGTTTAACTATTTTAACTCTTTGTGCGGAGCCGTTTCATCATAATTAATCTTTAATTCGAAAAAAATACAAAAAACAAACACAAAAAATTAATTTGCCTATTACTTACAGGCTACCTTGTAAAACTCATTGGCTTAATTAGGGTTTATGTCTCTGTTTGTAGTGCAAGAAAATGTTATCACTCGGTAATTGAATATTAAAGAACTCTGGGAATAAACATCTGATTAATACTCTAAAAAAATTTCTCTCTCACAAGTCTCACGAGCTAAAATCCCAGAAAATAAAAAAATCATAGGGGCGAATTTGTCGATTACAGGAGCGATGATTTGACCCAGCGGCGAACTTTGCATACCACATCACATCTCTTCAATGAAGTGTGTATCACTTCGTGTTCAATAAATTCTAGCTTACAAAGTGTATGACGGAAGTGTATGGAATTTACAAAAATGAATTTCGTTCATCTTTTACTTCTACTTGCCCACGAAGTAATCGAGATTGTGTATAGACCGTCTACTGCCTGCTTACAATGTGTGCGAAGTTGTGTGCAAGACGCCTACCACTTGCCCACGAAGTAAGCGAGATTGTGTATAAACTGTCTACTGCCTGCTTACAATGTGTGCGAAGCAGTACTGAGTTTATATTTATTGAATGAACACTTTACTATCCCGCTTACTTTGTGTGCAAGTGGTAGGCGTTCACTCCACAAACGCGGCAATGCATTCGAAAAAGTGTACTAGGTTGTAATTCAGATGGTGTGCATTACTGTCTTACTCGTGTCTATCACATCATCGCTTCTGTAATCGATGGACAACCCCCTGGGGATGGACACGAGTAAGATAGTAATGCACACAATCTGAATTACAACCTAGTACACTTTTTCGAATGCATTGCCGCATTTGTGGGGTGAACGCCTACCACTTGCACTTTCATTGAAGATATGTGATGTGGTATGCAAAGTTAGCCGCTGGTATAATTGTTAAGATTCCCATAACCTTTAGAGCAAAAATGTTTGTATTGGTCAATTTAATATTACATATAACAAAACATACTAAAATGTAATATATTTTTTTAATTTTTTAAAATCTTCGATATTTTCAAATTATTTTAAGTTTTAGTGAAGGAAGGAAATGAATTAAAAAAAATAATTTTTTATCTGGACTGAACGGGGGGATTGAACTCGGGTCGAATTTACATGTTTCGAGAATAACCACATCCCCATCATCAGAATTCTTTACAGTTCTACCGTTTGCGCCACTGTGGAGTCAATAGTCAACCATTAATCTTTAACCAATGGTATTGGTGGATCGAAATTTGCTGTAATTGATTATCTATTTTAATTTTTTTTACATTTGTAGGGCTACAAAGAATACTGATGATGGGAATGTAGGTAGTCTCAAAACATATAAATTCGACCCGACTTCGATTCCCCCCGTTCAGTCAGGAATAATAATTATTAAAAAAATTTTTATTTCATTCCATGTTGTAAAATTTTTTCTTTCACTAAAATAGTTTATGAAAATTTGACTAATTTAAAAATATTAAAAATTACAATTAAAAACCAACACTTCAATAAAAAAATCAAAATTGTTATTCAAGTTTTTGAAATATAAAAAAATTAAGAACCATTTTTATAGTTGTCATCTAAAAATTCTTTTAAAGACTTAAGAAAATTTAAAACAAATTGTTTTAACCATTCAAAAGTTATTTTATTATTAAAATTTACCTATTAAAAATCGTGCCCACTGTGCAAAAAGAGCACTGTACGACCTTCTTTTGGTTTTTACTGCTTGAGTAGAATTTATTATTTATTTATTTTTTTTTTGTTCTCTAAACTATTGATACTTTGTTTGAAATCTAATCAAAACTACAACAAAAACATTGCAATTGTAAATGATTGAGCGAGTAAGCTTTTAAACATTTGCATATGAAAATAAACACATACACACAAACACACTCAGAAAAACGAGTGCATACAAATCAGTGATGCCAACTCTTGGGACACATAACGAGTGAAGACATATGAAAAAAGAGCCAAAAAGGGCTAAAGTTAAAAAAAACGGTTAAAGCACATTTCCAAGCTTATTTTTTTCCAAAAAAGCGCCAAATATGGCTAAAACATATTTTTAAAGTAAACACCATAAATTTTAAACAAAATAATTTGAAGGCCGTCGCGGACTGGAAAATGAATGCAATTTACTTAAAGGTTAGCTTAGGTAAGCTGGGCATTACATGATGAAACAGGAACATAAAAACAAAATAAAATTATTATAATATTGATGATTTGTAACAGGAATGAAAATAACGAATCAAAATTCACAAATCAAAACGCACGTTAAAAAAATGGTTGAAATAAATAACCATTAAACTAATAAAAAAACCGTCATAAAAATTACGAAATTATGTATATAATTAGTTGAACGAATTTTTGTCACTGAACAAATTAAAAAATTCATTGAAATACAGACCCCTTTTCATTAAATTAATTAAAAAAAAAAATTAATAAAAGTACAAATAACCACAGTGTTAATAAAATTTCTTGCATTAAGTTAATGAAAAAAAATTAATGAAAAAAGTGTATTGATTTTTTGAAACATTTCATTAGCTGGGAGCTAATGAAACATTCTTTATTAAGTCAATGAAGCGTTACATACGTTGAATTTTAATATAATTTTTCATTGAAATAATGTCGAAATCCATTTAATCTTAGCAATAGCAATATTGAAAAAAAAGAGAATAAATGACACCATCGGAAAAACTTAATTTATTTAATACACAAACACAATTTACAATGGAGAAGGAAAAGTATAACCCCTAACTTACTTACACGCGATTACCATAAGAAAAGGGAATGATTTAACTGTTAACTGGTATCCGAAACAGACAGCCTTGGGACGATATATCAAGTGTTTTTCCAAGCTACTTAGGAGAAAAATTATAAATACAGCATCAAATTTCATACGACGAATTCTGAAAATAAGTGACACAGAATTCCATAAAAATATTATAGCAAAAATAATGAATATTTTAAGCACGAATGACTTCCATATACGGACAATTTTTTAATCTTTTAAAACGTACAAGAACAACAGGCAAAAAGAGGAAAAAGAACCAAAAAGACATAAAAGCATATCATATATTTCTGGACTCTGTGAAAGAAGGAAAAACTGCACTAGCATTTAGAGCGGACAGCACTGTAAGCCAGTTGTGTAGTAAAACAAAATCGAAAATTAAAAAGGAGGAAAAGTCAAATTTGTTGTATAAAGTTGCGTGGTGACGGGCCCAATTAATGCGACAAAAACCAGACTTAAGACTAAGAATTTGGCAGCCCACTGAAAAATCATAAACCGCATTAAAAAAGGACTTAAGGCCCGGTTAGGCGAACGTTGCTGTACCCGTAATGTACCGCACCGTACTGTAAGTACGTTGGTACACTTATAGAACATTTAAAAACGTGTCATCCCTGCAAATAATAGGACCAGTCCAAACACGCGTGTAAAGAGAAGTCCACAAGGGACCAGGACTAGTCCAAAAGTAACCCAAACGTATGGAAAAAACCTGGTGAGGACCATATAACCCACCTTTGGACCACTAAGGAGTAGTTTTAAAACTACCCCATGGTATACTCAAGAGGATTAGTTTCGTAGTCGTTTAAAAACGAAAGCATGTCGTTAAAAAACGAAGACATGTTGTCTCACTACAATCACTTTTTAACAATGACATGGTCCATGCTTGCATTACATCGGACCAGTCCATGGAGTAGTCCATTTTATCAAAATGGATCAGGTGATCCAATTTTATTTGCAGGGATATGTTTTTCCCATACATAAACGAAAAGCTGTTGATGAAAAGTGATGTGAATCTAAAATATTTAAATGGTGACAGCTGTGCTGAAAAAGTACCAAGTGATTTAAATGGTATTAAAAAAGTATTTTGTGTATGTAAAAAACGTTAATAAGTAAATATTTATTTTATAGATTTACAATAAACAAATAAGTATGCATGTAGCATAATTATATTGTAAGCATATGAAAATTTGTATATATGGAAATATGTTGTATTATAAGTTGTTTTGTCGCAATTCCATATATACTGAAAAAAGTACCAAAAAAAAGAGCAAAAATACCCGCATTCAATGTAACATACAAGCCGCCCATCACTGTTTTACAAATATAACGTAACAACGGCATGAAATTATATTTTATACAGATTGGTACGGTACATTGCATTTCGGTAAGCTTTTGTATTGGTTTCCATATAACAAAATGCGAATAGCTGATGGATACATTCTAGATACGGTAACAACGCTAAGTTAGCATCACTAACACGAATTGCATTGCTCGATAAAGAAGGCTGTTATTCTCCAGCACTCTTTTTTGTTACTCTTCGTTAAAGCAAAAAGGAGGCCCGATCAAATGTTAATTGAATGCATTTTTTGCATTAACATTTGATTGTAAAAATTTGCTTAATAAAATAAATGTGTTGTAATTTGCGAATGTAAGAGAGACAAAGAGAGTATTATTAACCTTGAAATCAAAGATTTGTTAATTAAAAATATATTTGCATGTATTTGTTTATTTCTATGTATTTTATTGTCCCGAAAGTATTTCTGTTCACATTTTTTTTATGAGAAAATTTTTTTTGAGGGGGTGTGGGGGGGGGGGGGGGTAACTGTTAGCCCTGAAATATGCCATGAAGTTAAATAACTTTGTGGTTAAGTTTTATAAAGAAAATTGTTTTTTCATGTTTTGTTACTGTTAGTCTGTTCTGAAAATCACGTGATTTCAAATCACATGTGCTTTAAAAATCACACGTGTGATTTTGTGGTGTTCTGTAA
The DNA here is from genome assembly GCA_930367215.1 of Pollenia angustigena. NCBI lineage: Eukaryota > Metazoa > Arthropoda > Insecta > Diptera > Polleniidae > Pollenia > Pollenia angustigena. The sequence continues at coordinate 11,892,622 of OV884058.1, forward strand.
ATCACACCGTTTTCGTGTTTTTCGGTGTGATTTTCAATTGTCGAAAGCACCAGTAAATACAAAAAGTTTGTTTTACAATATAATAGCTCATTTTTTTAACCCTTTTTATGTTATTTTCCAAAAATTTGTTTTGTTTTAACCGACTAAGCGATCTCAAATTAGTTTCAGGGTGTGTTTAAAATTTTAAAATTTTTGCGAATTTCCGCTTATTTACCAATTCTTAGCGAATTTTTGCCATTTCTTATAGTTTTAGGGACTTTTAATCAATTGTATGGCTTGTTTGCAAAATTTTTTTCTGTTCCGACATTTTGTTTTTTTTAACCCATCTAGCGATTTCAAATAAATTTTAGGGTTTCTTACAAGCTTGCAATTTTTAGCGATTTAAGCCATTTTTTCCTGTAATTCTTTCCAGCTTTTACGATTTTTAACAAATATTAGACTTTGCTTTCATGTCGCTGTTAGCAAACAAGCGATCGTTAATTCAACTAAAAAACAAACCTGAAATCACAACGGCAGTCACAAAAGCAAATATCATTTTTGTAGTGTGGTCGAATTTTCTTAATTTGAAATGATTTCTTGTAAATAAAATAGCAAAAAAAAATAATAATAAATAACACATTGAATATTGTATTTAAGTAATTTATAATGACGGTCATATCTTGCAATAGTCGCAAAAATAACAAAGTGATTTCAAAAAGTTGTTTACGTAACTGATCGTTTTGAAATCACAAAATAATATGCCTAAAACACCTTTCTTCTGCTTTCAAGTCACTTTCATAAAATGAGATTTTTAGATCAGGCCTGTATAAAAAAGTTTTTTATTCCCTTGATAAAATTTTTTTTTATCTTTAATCAGAAAAACAGAAAATAAAAGTGGCAGCTAAAAATTGAGAATTGAGAATAAAAAAAATCTTTGGTTAAAAAAAAGTTTAAAAATAAAAAATGTTCTCTTTATTTTATGTAAAAACTTTTTTTTGAAAATAGTGATTTTCTAAAATGAACTTCCTTTTATATATTATTTTACTTACAAAGTCCTCTTTTTACCATTTGAATTTCTGTTAATGACACGTATAAATCATAAAAAAGCTTTTCGTATACAGACTTTCTGTCTTTTTATTTTTTTTTATAAAAAAGTAAGTTTTGATAGTAATTTAGCAATAAAAGTTGTCACTTGCATACGTTTAATTAAACAGAGCAAGTTCAGCTCATAGACAAACACATACACTTGAAAAAAAAACAAATAGAAAAAAGAGCTTTTAAACAGAACATTTCTTCCTCCTCGTCTCTGCTTATTATTTAAATTTTAGTGTAAAAGTGCAGCAAACATGTAATTGTGTGTATGTGTTAGAAGAGTGGATGGCATTCTGAAGGTGGTATGTGTGCGTGTATTTAGATCGAGGTTGTTGAGCTGCATTGGATGCAAAAAGTCCATTCAACTTTTTAAATGTAAGTGAGTGTTTTTTTTTTTATTAGAATTTCTAGTTTTTTATTTTATGTCTTTGCAAATTTTATTTAAATTTTCTTTGTGTTTCTGTGTGAGTTTTGTGTTTATTAAGTATTTGTAGTTGTAATTTGGGTTAAAATCATAAGATGAATTATTTTTCTTTTAACTTAATTGTAAGTGGCAACAATCTGCAAATACAAAGTAAAGGAAAGTTTTGTGATGGCAAAAAGATAAAAAGAATTTTTTTTTTAAAAGGACCTTCTTTGGTTGGTTGTTTCTGTTCTCTTTTTTATATTCTCCATTTATTTTACCATTTGCACGTCCTTCACGTATACCATTAGCTTCTCTTTTTAACACTTTTCGTTAACATGTATTTGAAATTGTAAGTATGTTAATGTTGCAACAATAATACTGAGTTGTGTTATTTGATTTTTTCATACAAATAAAATTGAGTACAATATGAAAAAGCAAACAATTAAAATCAAATGAAAAACGTGGCTGCTGGAAATACAAGCATTCAAAATTTTTCAATTGTAATAAACCTAGATTTTTTAATAGACATTTTGTTTAGTACCAAACATAAAATGAAAAACGTGAGAGAGGGCAAAAATGGATTTAATTCGAAATGTAAACAAGGAAAAAGTTGGAGAGACACGTTAAAAAAAAAGTTTTAAACAAGAACTTAAAACTAAAATAAACAATGATTTTTCGTTTTTTAAAGAATTAAACATTTTGTAAAAGTTGGTTTTTCTTAAAAGAAAGCACATTTTCAAAAAAGCGTAAATTAAAAAAAAAATTTGGTTCTCTCTTATTGTACAAAGGTCCTTTTTTGCGCCAAGATGTGTAATAGTTTAATACATACAATTGGGGCATTCACATTTAATAAAAAAATATGAGTGCTGTGAGCAACCAACCCTCATAATTTAGATTTCTTCTGAGTAGTTATGACAAAACATTAAACACATGTGAAACACAAAATTTTTTTTGGATTATTGTAAAATTTTAGGATTTTATGACTGTGTGCTACCTTGTGAATCCCTCGAATATATGTAATTTTCTTAAAACAAGTAACAGTTTTGTAAAAAGTAACTTTTTTCTAAAAAATTAGTTATTTCTTATCGTAAATAGTACTTTTTTATGTAGATTTTTCGATTGCAGAAAAAAATAGATTTAGGTGAAATGATGATGTTTTGTTCTTTTATTTAAAAAGGTTTTTTGATGATATACACGCAGAGAAAAAATATGGTTGGGCATGGTTACGGCAACAACACTATGTTTAATGTAACAATATATTGTTGTCGTACACAAATAATTGTTATTTTTATTTAATATTAACAATATTATAGTTAATGTTAACATATCAATGTTTATCGCAATTATGAATTTGAGTATTGTTGACCGAAAAATAATTATTTTTCTAACAACTTAATTATGATAACTTTCTAAACATATTATATTTCTCACAACCATATCATGATATTTAATAGCCATAACATGATAACTTTCTATACATTTATCATATGAGCCGTTTATTTTGAAAGTGGCATAAGTCACTTTTTCAAAAAAATCGACTTAATAATAAATAATAAATAATAATAATAATAATAATAATAATAATAATAATAATAATAAATGCTGAGAAAAATATCAGTATCATGATATATCAAATACAAGTGAATCTTCTCGAAAGTTAGCATCCATATTTTTAAACGTGTTAAAACGCAAACCCTTAAATATCTCGACTTAAAAACAAAATGACTTATGCCACTTTCAAAATAAACGGCTCATATTATGTTAAAGATGCAATCAAACTATTTTTACTCTAACCATATTATGTTAGCGCCATTTGTAAAATAATTTTGAAGCAGTTGTGTCGTTTTTTTTTATTTGTGAGCGGTTAAACAATTAAAAGATAAAATGCCATAAAAAAATAAGTTTAAAGAAATTAAAATATAAGCGGAGTTCATTCAAGTATAAGTGATGTAATAGTGCAAATGCAAAATATCATAGTTTTTTTGTAAAATTCAACAACAAAACACACAGAGATTTCGTTATATTTTATAAAAGTGCTATGATATTTCTGTGAATCATGGGCAACCGCGTATGTCTTAAAACAATTTTTTCAGGAAAGCCGAAAAACCATTCTAGATCAAACTATGGGCCAGGTATTGCACTTTTTAAACTTTGTCATTTCGTTAAAAAATCGGAATTGATCCATCTTTTTTCAAAAAAATGTAAAGAGCGTTCAAAATTAGGCAATATGTCATCAACATCTTAAAATCGAAAAAATGGACACACGCGGTTGCCCATGAAAACCACAGATTTTTCATTTGCTCTTTTGCAAGCCTTATATTGAACTCCGCTATTTGATTAACATAAAGAACAATTGTAAAAAGCCACAAAATAAAAAATCGATGCAAAAATATTTTAATTTATTTTGTATTTTTATGACAGCTATGAAAGGTG